>CM075334.1:4233643-6633643 GCA_037788925.1 Mytilus galloprovincialis | reverse complement strand
TTAAGCTTTTCAATGATCAAAATAAGTTTTAGTCAAACTATTATATAACCAGTGTAATTTTTCTGATTAAACGGTTGGTTCAATTTTTTTTGAAATTTTTATATATTTGTCAAAGGGTCAGAGTAAATACTTTGTCAAAATTTTAAGAAAATTAAACTAGCCAAATTAATTTTAGTTAAGGTGTTGGGTACCACCTTAAAACAGCAACTGCAAATATTTATTAAAATTATGAATTTCTATTGATTTGCTGTGTGTAAAAGTCTTAAACATATTGAAATCATAGAAAAGGATACTTGGTTTTAATGTATGTCAAAATATTATTAATGTGACATTAATTCTGAGCCTGAGGTCTTGATTTATATAATCTAACAAAACCAAATCCAAATAATTACTTATTTCTTTTACAGGTATTTCCTGAAGGAAACTGTGAACAGACTTGTTGGATGTTGACTTTTATTCCCTAAATATTACTACAAAAACTTTAAAACAATGATTGATTGATAGTTATTTCATATCACATGATAAACATTACAGACTAATTCAGATTTTTTATTCCTGAACTTTCTGATAAAAAGTTTATGCTTACCTTTGATAAGGTTCATATTTAGGACTATCTCTGGCAGCATAGCTGGAAAATATTATATTCAGCCTCATTATCTAATAGTTTGACAAAAATATAATTTTCAAATATTCTTTCTGACAAATTATCACTTTAGCGTTCTCTTGAATTTTATTTTATTTATATGTTTTAGAGTTTATTGTGACATCAATTTTCATTGAATTAGTACACATTTTGTTAAGGGGCCAACTGAAGCCCATTGTAGGATTTTCTTGCTGTGTTGAAGATGGTTGATGAATTGGTGGCCTTTCTGATTTTTTCTGCTCTTTGGTCGGGTTGTTTGACACATTCCCCATTTCCATTCTCAATTTTATCTTGAATTTATATTACAATTGTAGCTTAAACCATATATGTGAAAACAAAATTTCTTGCAAGTGATCAAATCTATTTTTGTCATTAAAAAGATAATTAAAGGTTGTAAGTGTCCATCTGAGTGCATATACTTAGTAATTATGTGACATTTGAATATAACTGATTAATAGCACAACTTTCAAAAACTTTTTTCAGTGAAAATCATATGACAGTAAAGAAAAAAGGAAAATATAAATATAAAGACAACTTATACACTAGCACATTGTTGTAATTTGTTAATAAAATAAGTTCTATATACCTTGGTGGGCTTAGCTTTCTCCCTGCAAGTCTTTTTTCTTTGTAAGCTCTTCTTTCTCTCCTTGATTTTCTTCCCTGCAAAAACATTTATTTTTTTACCTATTTGCATTTCAGGGATACCAAATCATTTTCAAGTAAGATTTATACATTTTTTTATATCCTGAAAACAACTTGAAAAGAGTGAATTGTTATTTATGATTGTTGCTTTTAAGTTTATATTTCAACAATAAAATCAACTTTGAATTAGTTATAGGTACAAGGGAAGAGTTTAAATATATCTTTTCAAAAAAGAGAAATTGTATTTCATTAATAAATTTCAACTCCAAAATATGAACATTATTCACACAACAGGCCTGATAAAGCAATCCTTGCTCAGCTTTAACTCCAAAATATGAACATTATTCACACAACAGGCCTGATAAAGCAATCCTTGCTCAGCTTTAACTCCAAAATATGAACATTATTCACACAACAGGCCTGATAAAGCAATCCTTGCTCAGCTTTAACTCCAAAATATGAACATTATTCACACAACAGGCCTGATAAAGCAATCTTTTCTCAGCTTTAACTCCAAAATATGAACATTATTCACACAACAGGCCTGATAAAGCAATCCTTGCTCAGCTTTAACTCCAAAATATGAACATTATTCACACAACAGGCCTGATAAAGCAATCCTTGCTCAGCTTTAACTCCAAAATATGAACATTATTCACACAACAGGCCTGATAAAGCAATCTTTTCTCAGCTTTAACTCCAAAATATGAACATTATTCACACAACAGGCCTGATAAAGCAATCCTTGCTCAGCTTTAACTCCAAAATATGAACATTATTCACACAACAGGCCTGATAAAGCAATCCTTGCTCAGCTTTAACTCCAAAATATGAACATTATTCACACAACAGGCCTGATAAAGCAATCTTTTCTCAGCTTTAACTCCAAAATATGAACATTATTCACACAACAGGCCTGATAAAGCAATCCTTGCTCAGCTTTAACTCCAAAATATGAACAATATTCACACAACAGGCCTGATAAAGCAATCCTTGCTCAGCTTTAACTCCAAAATATGAACATTATTCACACAACAGGCCTGATAAAGCAATCTTTTCTCAGCTTTAACTCCAAAATGAACCATTCTGAGGGAGAACTAACAAAACTAAGTGTTAAAGTCTTGAGTTTGGATCAAGACCAGGGTCTCCCATTTAGCTTTAACATTGTGAGAGACCACTAAGTCAATTAATGTTCTAGTCAACATACAATTATAAAACAATATTTAGCAACCTTTCACTCAAAACAAGGGAAGCAATAATGTTCTCTAATACATACAGCAAACTGTGCCTTTTCCTCCTCCAATATCCTGGCAAGTTTCATAGCATCAGCTTCCTCTTTGTCTCTTTGTAACATGCTGTTGTTAAAATATAATAAATAACAGAATAAGTTTGAATGGTGATAATTATTCATACTACAACTGTACTAAAAGTATATGAATTTGAAAATGCATGACATATAAAAAAGAAGATGTGGTATGATTGCCAATGAGACAACTATCCACAAAAGACCAAAATGACACAGACATTAACAACTATAGGTCACTGTACGGACTTCAACAATGAGTAAAGCCCATACCGCATAGTGAGCTGTAAAAGGCCCCGATAAGACAATGTAAAACAATTTAAACGAGAAAACTAACGGCCTTATTTATGTAAAAAAACTGCATCCTAAACAAATATCAATCAATCAGAATACATACAATAGATGAATTATTGTGTGCTGAATGTCAAAGGCAATTATTTTATTAATATTAATGACAAGAGCAATTCACAAAAAATCATATAATGTAAAATGTTCTGCAAAGGGAGTTTAACTGCAGGATTTGGATTGCCAGTTGGAAAAAAGTTACATACAACATTCAAAGTTTCTGTTCATACCAACTATAGTACAAAATACACAAGGTTTTTGTAATATTTAATTGGTAAAAAAATCATATTACATTAGTTTTCAAATTTTTTATGACTTTTAATCTTGAAAATTAAAAAATAACAAGCATTCTATGAGTATTGAATGGCAAAAGTGTTCAAAACTGATTATTTATGTGCATTTATAAGTCAAAGAACCATAACTCTGTACAAAATCAACAAATCAGAATAAAATTTGAACTTGATCTGTAACTTGTCATGATAAAACAATACACCAAATATCAAATCAATATCTCCAATCATGAAGAAACAAGAATGTGTCCATAGTACATGGATGCCCCACTCACACTATCATTTTCTATGTTTAGTGGACTGTGAAATTGGGGTAAAAACTGTAATTTTGCATTTAAATTAGAAAGATCATATCATAGGGAACATGTATACTAAGTTTCAAGTTGATTGGACTTCAACTTCATCAAAAACTACCTTGACCAAAAACTTTAACCTGAAATTTGCACTATCATTTTCTATGTTCAGTGAACCGTGAAATTGGGGTCATAACTCTAATTTGGCATTAAAATTAGAAACATCATATCATAGGGCACATGTGTACTAAGTTTCAAGTTGATTGGACTTCAACTTCATCAAAAACTACCTCAACCAAAAACTTTAACCTGAAGCGGGACAGACGGACGAACGAACAGACGGACGCACAGACCAGAAAACATAATGCCCTTCTTCTATCGTAGGTCGTAGAGGGGCATAATATCGTAGGTGGGGCAAAAAAAGTGTGGAAAACTAATTTGCCAGACTGATGGATGGACAGAGGGATGGAGTGCAACCCAAAGTCCCCTTCAACTTCTTAGGTAGAGGACTAAAAAAATATCACAGGTACACTGACTTACCTGACAAAATCCTCATCTTTCATTCCATACTGCTGAGCACATTCATTGAGTAATCTTTTCTGTTCATTGTTCAGTGTTTCAACATCAAGTGTTATATCTGTAGCGATCAAATAATCAGGTCTTATTCTCATTGAAAAATCATCATACATTATACTGTTGATTCAATATTATTTCTTGGATACCAATTTTCATGGGTTTTGTGGGAACCACAAATTCAAATGTTCAACAAATCATATGTATGCTTTGTATGCAGAAATTGGAAAAACCACGAAATAGAATATCCACTAAAATGCATATTTTGACTTAATCCATGAAAAATAAATGAATCCACAGACCAGTGAAATCATTCATTTTTGTGGGTAATGATTAAGTGAGAACAAATTTGTGGCTGCTAGATTTTGTGGTTTTAAAAGATACTGTATACTACATGTAGCCTATAGATCTATAGTATCTTTCATCTATGTCATTTGACTCTAGTGCATAGTTTTCTTACATGCAATCATACTATATCGCATTATTTTTTATAAATTAGAAATTATTTAGAAACTGTGGTTCCTCAGGCAAAGTTGACCTTATTATTT
Source organism: Mytilus galloprovincialis (assembly GCA_037788925.1). Lineage (NCBI taxonomy): Eukaryota > Metazoa > Mollusca > Bivalvia > Mytilida > Mytilidae > Mytilus > Mytilus galloprovincialis. Next base: position 6,629,006 of record CM075334.1, on the reverse strand, counting down.
TTAGGTCCCTTTTGGCCATGAAGCTTGTGTCTGATCTTGCAAATCCTTGGATTTCAAATATTTGGTTTTGAGCTTTTCTGATTCATTGGTGAAAAGAAGAATTTGTAAAGCATTAAAGGACTTGACTCTTTAAAAGTGTTATATATTGGATTCATAAGTAGAGTTAACACAGTGTATCCTGTATGTCTGTAATGTCTCAGCTACTCATTTTTTTTAGGTTTGATAATAGTGTAGTCATGTGACAAAATTCCCATTTTTCATCAGTTATAGAACTTATACTGGGTAAAGACAGAATAAACTGTAAATTCAGAAATTATTGGAGGTTTTTATTATTGCGAGAAATGCAACAGAGTTGTAAACGTATTAATCTACACTCCCATTTTGATATATTGTGTATGACTTAAACACGATTTTTCTCAAAATCAAAAAAATAAATAACGCATTTCAGTCTAAAATGACAAAATCGCAATAATAAATGCACACAATAATTTCTGAATTTACAGTAGTTGAAAGTAAAATTTTACTATTTACATCCTTCCTTTTTTTTCGTTTTTTTTTTTTTAAGATTTTTTATATTATTGAAATCTTTACATTTGTTAGTTTAAAACATCGATTACCAGTACCTTATCCCGGCCTCGTTAACAATAGTAATGATATTTATACATACAGGAGTTAGTGGTTGCTAGTAATATTCATTAAATATATACATAATAAACCGGTATAAATACATGTAAGTTAAAAGCTAACATCCTTCTTTTAGGACAGACCACTTGACTGACTAAGCCTTTCGTGTGTTTTTTGCTGTGAATTTTCAGATTTTTAAAAATGAATAGATACCCCATATCCTTTATCTTTCTATCAAGGGGCAACTACTGTGAATTCATTAAAATTCATTAAATACCAATTTTAGTTGATTTCGTGGGTATAGGTAAACAACGAAATTAAATGTTCAATGAATGACAAATTTTCTTAAGGCTTGTATAAAGACTTTGGCAAAGCAAGGAACTTAAATGTCCAGTGTCCACAAACATGCAAGTTTTCCTTCATCCACGAAATTGGTGCCCATGAAAATAAATGTATCCACAGTATATGCTCTAAATGAATTCTATTTCATCAGCCACACAAAGAGACACAGTATACATTGATGAAGTGTTAAATGATTGAGAACCCTACCTAAATCCACATCTTCTACGTCTGTGTCACTGCTTTCACTGTCATCATCATCTTTGAGAACAGGTGTACTGTCTTCATATACAAACGCTATGGCAGCTTTCTTTCCCTCCAATCTGAAGAGGTTATACATATATCATAAACATCATGAACATGTTTCAATAACAATTTAAAACACAGCACCTAATTACATGCCTGTTTTTAATAATATAATTATAAGGTGACATTTACTTAAAAGTAAAATTGATCTACCAACATCACTCAAATTTCGTTTCTTTATTGGAATGGTCCTAAAATGATCAAGGATCAACTTTTGAAAAAATTCTTCTGAAGTGCTATCACATGAATTTTTTTTAAATTAAATACATGAAAAACAAAGCAATTTCTTTTTGAAATCTAAAATAAAAATTAATGTACTATGAAATTATTTTGGTTGAATTTTAAACTACTGAATTAAATATCTAGATCTTGTTTTTTTATTATATAGATTAGACAATTGGTTTTCCTGTTTCAATTGTTTTACCCTAGTCATTTTGGGGCCATTTAGGCCTTATAGCTTGCTGTTCAGTGTGAGTGTTGACGGCTTAACATTGACCTATAATTGTTTACTTTTTACAAATTGTGACATGGATGGAGAGTTGTCTCATTGGCACTCATACCCCATCTTCTTATTTATGTTTTAATCATTTATCTGACCATCAACAGTAATCTTATTATGAAACAAGCGGTTTTAAATTTTCTATTTTCTACAATAGATTACTTTTTCTTTTCTTCATCCTTGGATTTGTCAACATTCCCAAACTGTTCATCAACATAGATCTGGTATAAAGCTTGTTCTTCTGTCACTGAAATTAGAAAAGTTTGTCAATTAGCCATGCCCAAAAGTGGTTTGTATATAATTAGTCAGTCAATAATGTCAAGAGTAAAATACTGTGGATTCATTTATTTTCGTGGGTACCAATTTTCATGGATTGGGATAAATTGCATTTTTGTGGATATTAGATTTCATGGTTTTGCCAAAGTTTGCATACATTCCTTTAGAAAATTTATAATTCTTTGAACATTCAAATTCATGGTTCCTCGGTGCCAACGAAATCCACGAAAATTGGTATACAACGAATATATATGAATACACAGTAATTGTTATTCTAGATCCAAACAAGAGATATCTGAATACATTTATTGTTAGGGTTTTATATCACATGACAAGTCAAACTTACTCTGGGTGAATAATATTGCTATTTAATCTCTTAAAAGTGAAACTAGAAAAAATAAACCTCTCACTAAAATTTCCAACCTACAGTTTATTCCATATTCACTGAAGAATATTGCTTCAGATTATTATAAAAAAAAAGTTATTAAAAATACACAATTACTGGCTGACAAACCCTCCCCTTTTTTAAGTTCAAAATGTAAAAAAAAACATATTGTTTTTAGCCTTTCTTATATAAAAAACTGAAAGTATATGATATATTCATAAACAAGCTACAACAACAGCACAAACTATTACTGATTGTCTAAAAACATTTGGATTACTGACTTAGATACATAAAATTTAAAATTAAAATTGAGAAAGGAAATGGTGAATATGTCAAAGCGACAACCACCCGACCATAGAGCAAACAACAGCCGAAGGCAACCAATGGGTCTTCAATGTAGCGAGAATTCCCGCACCCGTAGGTGTCCTTCAGCTGGCCCCTAAAATATGCATAATAGTACAGTGATAATGGACGTCATACTAAACTCCGAATTATACACAAGAAACTAAAATTTAAAATCATACAAGACTAACAAAGGCCAGAGGCTCCTGACTTGGGACAGGCGCAAAATTGCGGCGGGGTTAAACATGTTTATGAGATCTCAACCCTCCCCCTATACCTCTAGCCAATGTAGAAAAGTAAAAGAATAACAATACGCACATTAAAATTCAGTTCAAGAGAAGTCCGAGTCTGATGTCAAAAGATGTAACAAAAGAAAATAAATAAAATGACAATAATACATAAATAACAACAGACTACTAGCAGTTAACTGACATGCCAGCTCCAGACCTCAATTAAACTGATTGAAAGATTATGTCTTCATCACCATTCCAAGTGTTTGCGGGCATGATTTTGGGATTTTTATGTACACCTTATATTTTCTTATCTTCTTCAGATTTAAAACATTTCAATTCCAAACCCATCTAATATTCCAACCTCATTAAACATAATTAGCCTTCTCCTAAACACTATTTATATATTGATTAGCAAATTGTTGCTTGCTTAATGTTCAGTGGCAAACATTTCATGCTTATTCAAAACTAAACATTACAGAAAAATCTTAGGTAGGCTCTGCAAAGTGGGTCGACTCTGGGGAAAGCAGGACATTAGGACTATAACTTGAAAGGGAACTATGTTGGAGAGGGACAGACATCACTGTATAATGATACGTACATCCAGCACATTCGTTTTCTACAATAATTCTGTAACGTTCATAGTTAATAGATCTTTCCTCTTCTTCCTCTCTTTTACTCAATCTGAAAATGTGATTGTGGATACTTATATGATTGTGGATACTTATATGATCGTGGATACTTATATGCTGCAATATTTTAATGAATAAATAAAAAGAGAATGGTGTCCATGGTACACAGATGATGCCCCAGCTAGCATATAACGTTATAGAGGCACATAACTGCAGAATAGTAAAAGTGAAATTGAAACTTGAGCTGTGTTTTGTGGTAATAAGCATTGTGTACAAGTTTCATAATATTTAATTGAGGCAAACTAAAGTTAGAGAAAGGAAACCAATTACTGGATGTACAGACATAATGATGGACAGACAGACAGCCAAGAGAAACACTTAATGCTTCCTCTGCTGTGGCAGGGGCATAAAAATGCACACTTACATAAGGCGCATGGACTTTTTTATGATAAAAAATTCATTGCATCTTCAAATAAAGTACACTTGGGAAATTATTCAGCAAACCATAAAGAAAGGTATATTCTATGGTAAGTAGTCTTATGCACATTGTTTATATGTATCTCATAACATAACATGTTTTATTTATATTTTAAGATGGTGAGAAGTTTAGGTACAATTTGAAAAAAACACAATTATTTGTTACATATAAAATTTTATAAATAGAATACTGTAAATTCAGAAATTATTGCAAGGTTTTTATTGATGCAAATAATGCAAATGTGACTAAGTGAGAATCGCAATAATAAGAACTGGCATTCTGTTATCTGGTACATATAACTGTATGGATATTTTCCTGAAATCGCAATAATCAATCTTGCATTTTCAAAATAACAAATAAAAAATGAACACAATAATTTCTGAATTAACAGTAATTAAACTTTATTTATGGATTTTATGAAGTCAAGTTGTTTTGTTTGTCAACAATGTCCAGGTATTGACAGTGTAGATGTTCTCAATACTTACGTTGGAGGGGCTACAATCTTAGTCTGTGGCATATAGTCAAGATGGGCTCGTACATCAAATCTGTCTATCATATTATCTTCTTGACCTTGCCATGGCATCCTGTTATTTATCAAATTTATAATATAAGTTGATGTCACAAAACATGAAGAACAAATAATTGATAAAAGCAATGGAAGAAGTAAACTAATAACCAAAGATAGGAAAAATCACATTTAGGCCACCTTTAAATAATTCATTGTAATTATGTTTCTACCCCTGCCTTGCCGTATTTGGTAGGTAGGTAGGAATTCTATTTATTTTTGGGCTAACAACATAAGTAACATGTTTTACACAAGAACAAATACTTTTTATTGAAATTTATTATAAAAATTAATTATATCTTTGTAGACATAGATGGTGTGGTAAGCAAATCTGCAACTCAATTTGCTGCTCAACTCACATTTGGTTCTGTTAAGGTGGTACCCAACACTTTGACTAAAATTAATTTGGCTCATTTAATTTTCTTAAAAATTTTACAAAGTATTTACTTTGACCCATTGACAAAAATATAAAAATTTTAGAAAAATTGAACCAACCGTTTTATCAGAAAAATTACACTGGTTATATAGCAGTTTGACAAACACTAATTTTGATCATTGAAAAGCTTAATATTCCCTTAACAACACAACGTAATTAAAACGTTTAGCTGATTTTACAGAGTTATCTCCCAGTAGTGTTAGGTACCACCTTAAACTTGAGTGGCATTGATATTTGTTGTATTTAATTAAAATCACAGTTCATTTATTGTGCTCTGAATTTTTGTTTAAGTACAAATTTCTTTCTATATCTATAGATGCAAATGTGTATTCACATTTTGTTTCTTCTAAATGTATCTTAACATGTTATAGAATTTTTCCACGCTTAACTCCTCTAACCTAAGTCCCACATGTAAGAACCATAATACGTCCCATAAACGGGCATATAAAAACCTATGCAACAGAATATATTAAAATTTAAAATACTGACATGCTCTGGGGACTCTCTGCGGCATATGCTACTGCTGGATCTAAATTAATCTTACAAGGTCGGCCATATGCTCTTACAAACTGTGCAGGATCTAGTTTCTGTAACGAAAAGATATCAAACCATGTAAATCTTTCAAAGTTAGAATATATATTATCAAAATCTTTTAAGACTTTCAAATAATATATTAACAAGTAATATCCTATCCATAAGCTCGAAAGGTTAAAGTTGAGGTAATTTCTTTGAAAGATGCCTTGATGTTGAACGTTATGTACATGTATGCCACATATGAACAAGAAAATGTTCTATATGTCTTAGAAAAAAAACATCTACCTTCTTTTTCTTTTTTTTAATTATCACAATAAACAGTCAGGGATATAACTAGATAGAGTTATTACAGAAAATTACTTATACGAAAAATTGACTTATCACTTGATTTTACTCATAAGCAACATAGTGTGCCACATACTGACATAGGGGCAGAAATTCTCATACATGTCATTATACATGTATGACATACTTCTGGAGATTCATGAGTTTATTTCTGGTTTTATGGTGGGATTTCTGTTACTGACTTTTGATTTATCTGTTTGATGTTTTATAGACTGTTCCTATTTTGTTTTTTTCTGTTGTCCACCATGTTGTCTTGATATCAATTTTTTTTTTTTTTTTTTACAGTAAATACTTTCATTGGACTTTGAGGTTGAAAATGTTTAACTTTACCCCTATTGCCAGTAGAACCTTGGTTTTTCATGGATTTATTTGGGTATCTTCTCACCTTTTTTTATATAAAGTTACATGCCTGTACAGTATTTTGGAGTAGAATTATATGTTATACTAATTAATCCATGTACAATCATCAGTGTTCCAGCTAGGCCGTTTTCAGAGGGCGCGGCGCCCGCCCTTTTCCGAGTGGCGCCCTGTGCCCTTTTTACAGTTTCCAGGGCGCCCTGCCTTTTTTGAAGATCGATTGCATATTAATTTGCGTATTGATATGATACGCTAATTACTAAATTTTACCTGGGGAAAAGATTATGACTTTGTTTACCACCCCAAGCTAATCAATGGTTACAACTGGTGTCATAATCTGTTGTTATAGGTAATCCGTTTATCGGATGGGTCATTAATGATCATCAACATTAATTCGTTCAAATAGAATTGGTCAGTCGGCAATTATCTTTGAAGAAATGTGCATACAACAACTTGGGCACAATTTGCGATGTTTACCGTAGTTTCATGGAAGAAACGTAATGACAGAAAGTTGGAAAACCATTATAAACTCGTTGAAGACATTGTTTTACTTGTTTTCTGTAAAATAAACAGAAAATTCAGACGTATTTGTCATTGACTGCCTTCATTTTTGATACGAAAATAACAAAATCGGCCGCCATATTGTGATCATATTTACATCATATTTAGGTACTGTTTATAATCCTCCAAAGAAGGAGCACACCCGAATAAAGAAAGATAACTCAATCTGATTTTTTTCCTAGCATTGAGTAACCCATTTACATATTCTAAAATGTGTCTCTATACTTCTTGCTTAAGAATATATATGTTTAGGTATTTATTTTGAGTTATGGGAAAAGTTAAAGAGGGTCTTAGTAGCAGTGTTGGTAGGGTGCCTTGGTCATCTTTTTCTGTATTCTTTATTTTTGATACTATTTTTCACTGTTGCTTTATATCCTAAAATTGTGAATTTACTGAGCACAGCTGTTTTGTGCTGTATTGCCATCAAGCACAGCAGGGGTAGAAAGGTGAAACTGGTAAAATGTGGTAGACCATAGAAACAGTATGAAACAGATCTCCTTTCAAAACATACTGCATATAAAGTTCAACTGTGCCAAGCAATGATAAAAAAAACTTGTGTGACAAGCTGCTTGACAAGTTTTTCAGCCTTAAAAGTAGAAAGATAAAGTTCTATATGGGATAAAGATGTTGTTCTTGTATAACCTGTGATTCAACGAATAAACACAAATGTTTGATTAACATCTTTTATTAAAATTTGCCCTTTTCATATTATCATATCGCGCGTTAAATGCCCTTTTTCAGGATTGGCACCCTGCCCTTTTGAAAACCTAGCTGGAACACTGATCATGACATTGTAACCTTTATATAATTCAGTTTAGTATGACGTCCATTATCACTGAACATGTATACATATTTGGTAAGGGCAAGCTGGAGGATGCCTCCGGGTGTGGGAGTTTCTGGCTACATTGAAGACCCATTGGTGGCCTTTGGCTGTTGTCTACTCTATGGTCATGTTGTTGTCACTTTGACACATTCCCCATCTCCATTCTCAATTTGATATACATTAACTTACAATTTTTTCGTAAAATTCTCGTCTTCTTTCTGCTCGTTTCTTATAATCCACCATCAAACCCCTAATCTTCTTTTCTTGTTTTCTTGCTTCTTGCCACATGATTGTAATTTATGTCTGTTAAAAAAAAATCACCATAAATTTTATTTGATTTTGGTATGTTTTGAATTCCTACAGTACCATTCCAAAATACCAACTCTCCCACACCCTACACCGAGGAAAATGTCGGAGTCACTCCGACAAACTCTGATATCCCTCCCAAAATGTTGGGAGGAATTTGGGAGTAATTCCTCCCAAAATCAGGTAAATGTTTATTGTGATAGCGAGCTCACTCCCTACACCGAGGAATTAATTGCCCTTATCCTTTTTTGATCTATGCCGGCACACGACTGATAGGGTAATTGGATTACCTGACAGGTAAAGTTGATGTAATTAAAAATATATATCCGGTCGACTGTACCATAATCATAATTTTAAAGGTCCTTTATTAGTTAAGTTAAATACTCTTGTGTTAAAATTATTTTAAGTTTTAGTTTTATTTCTTGCGAGCTGATATAAAAAAACTTTACCTATAAAGTTTATTAATGTTCGTGTAAAAATAAGTTTATAAATATTTTCGTATTTCTTGCTTGATAATCTAAAAATAACTTTACCTATGCGGACTTGCTTGTTTAAAAAAAACCGGATATTAACGAAAAAAGTTTATAATATTTTGTGGAAAATGTAAAAAAACAAACGCGAAGTTCTACTTCAAATGTTTTTATATCTTTCATGCATTTTAAAAGTGTTTCGGACTTGCATTTTTAAAATTCGTCAATTAATATATTACTTTAAAAATAACTTTAGATCGGCGAAAACAGGAGTACCCCAAAAGCTACAACAAGCATTTGTACATGTGAACAAAACGTGACCCACTCATGATATGTCATTATCATGATTATAAAAATTCTTTAATGCCTAATAAATGGGATGACAAGTATGTGCCAGGCCTTTTTTGTGAGTAAACAATGTCCCAACACCACCAGAGCTCCAGATAAGCTGCGTATTTGCGTGATCACGCAATAAAAATAATTAAAAACTCAATGCAATTGCCCATTGCAGGGTTCAATAACCCAATTAATTCAAAGGAAAACCCAATTATATGCCAAAACTATGAGTTCTTAACGCTTTTACTCGCTGTTGTTTGCGTTGTTTACCCTACACTGATTACAGTCGTAGCGTAAATCTATTTTATAATATTTATAATTGGAAATGTCCTATCGTTCTAAAAATAGAGCCCAGCATCAAGTAGCTGAAATGGGTCCCTGTTGGAATTTTCAGTTGCTCAACAGGTTCACGTGAATAAGAAAACAATCCGATCTTCTCTGCGTTTATCCAATTAGCGTGTGTCATGTTGTCATATTTTTTTCGAATTGCTCGGGACTTATCATAACATACTATGATTTAAAACGAAAGTAAATGTCCGCATGTTTTCACCTTCTTTTTGATAGCTTAGGGAAAGTTATGATATTAACAAAACTCAGCTATTGTTTTTTATGAAGCATCTATCAAAGGCATGTGCGTGTTCGCATACCTGAACGAGAACATTGCTAGAAAGATAAACATGATAAACATGGGGTCACGTCAAAAACGAAATCAGTTGGAAAGAGTGAAAGGGTTATCTCAAATCTGAGTACTACTTATTTTTTTTTTAAAAGTAGGTCTGGCAAATAGGTGAAAGTACTGACAAAACTTTCTTACAGCACCTAAATTTCACATAAAAATCTAAACACTTTAATAGCCGGCCCACACCTACCTCAACTAAACTGTAGGGTGATCATATGGGACCTAGAAAGGTAATTACTTACTGTCCAACTAGTGACACCATGCAGCTGCAGTTTATATAAGTTGTGAAAAAAAAACAAAAAAACTGGAAGAACGTTTAAAACGGGACGTTTTAAAATAAAATGTACAATTGCTAGCTATAGTCTGTGAATAAACTAAATAAAACAGCTAGCACATATTTAAGATGGAAAAACATCTGAGGTTAATACAATTGTGATTATATCATGCCTGAATATTCAATATTGTGTTGATGAAAAAACCCAATACATAAAGGAGCTTAGTGGTAAAAAAACCAATTTGATATTTGCTTGAGGGGTGAACTGAAATTGATAATGCAATTAAAAATCTTTATCACCTAATTACGTAAAAAAATGGTGGGTAAAAACCCCAAATTGTGAACTCTTATCTGGAGCTCTGACCACACCTCTTTCTGTGCTTCACTATTGTTGATAAAATATGAAACTTCTTGTACCATATTTAGGAAATATGAAAAAATAGAAAAAAAGAAAAAGCAGAAAGGATATAAATGTTTGTCAGACATTTTTTACAGTACATGTACAGTACATGAAAAAGAAGTTGGCCAGTGTAATTTCAATGAAGTTGCCAATTTTGCCATTACAATGTATATATTTCCTTGTACATCAGTCAGAGCTCAGACATAAATAAGTCTGAATCTGCTTTTGACTCATAGAGGTCTAAATTTGTAAGTTTTAGGATTTGTCTCCCTTTAATGCAAGACAAAATATGACTTTAATAAGTCCAATATTGTTAAACAAGAAATAATTGACCAGAATCAAAAAGTTGCAAATGTCGACTCCTACAAGTCGATAAGTTACCAAAATTGGTTATTTTCAAGACCCATGCATATTTATAAAAAGGACATGCATCTAAATCAAATAATGACTACATTGAAAGCCAATGCTTTGTCTTCTAAAGAAAAATATGAATGAGAGTCTAAAAAATCAGAGATAATGTTAATTAACCTTAAAATGCAACCACCTGGAACCACACTTAATGAGGTTAAACATCTGTGTTTAGTAAAGATGTTCAATTAGATAATTAAATATAGATAGCTCAAGTCCTTGTGAACACTCAGACAGTTTTTTGCTGTCATAGGTGGTGTACTTTGGCCACCAATTAAAATTAAGTTTTTTCATCAACAAAAATAGACCTAAACAAGTCTGTCATTATCTGACTTAGATAAGTCTAAAATTGAAAACACATTTTTACAATAAATACCAGAGATGCAACTAATCGTCGGACCCGTCGGACCTAATTTATGCAGAATTTATGCAGGTCCGGCAAAACTCGTAGCTGTGCAGGACCTGATGGCCGGCAATATTTAAGTCCGCTTGGGTCCGCCAAAACTGAAATCCCCGTCGGCCCCGGCAGAGTATTTTGTTTATAAAATTGCGATCATCTTTAATAAAAGTAAATGTCCTGTTCCCCCGCATTTTCTAACTCCGGGAACCAGTATTTCCGCCCAGTAATAGTCTTTCGTACCTTGTCCATCTCGCCCCGAACAATTCTCCGTATTTCCGTCATGTTTTTTGTTTTAGAAATTCGCTCTCTAGGAAGGAGGTCTATTAAGCATAGTTGATAAGTTCAGGAAATATGTCATGGCCGATAAAATTTGTAAGTGGGTCGAAACCCGGTAAAAGACCAAACCAGTCACCTTTCAGGTCGTTTCTCCTTTTCGTACATTTGATTTTTGAGTGAAAATATGGGTCTGGCAGAAATTTGATGGGTCTGACAAAACTTGGTACCCTGTAGGCCCCATTGTCTGACAGGAAAAAAAAACTGTTTGCATCTCTGAAATACATGTTTTGTTCTCTTTAAGTCAAATACAGAAATCGACCTATGTCTGAGCTCTGACTGTACATTGTCAAAGACCGGACTCCTATAATATTTTGTCTGCAACATACATTGTAAACTCTTCCTAACCAGAACTAACTGGTGTGAATTTATAATGTGAAGGGCATTTAATCCTTATAAAATTTAGCAAAATTTTAATAAATGAATTAAAGTTACCATGGTTACACTTGCATTTTGACTTGAAGACAGAAAAAAAAATGACGATGTGTCATGAATCACAGATGATGCCACTGCTTGTATTCAAAGTTACATAGGCAAAATGATAGGGACATATACATGATGTAACTGTTGAACAATAAGAGTGAAGCTACCCAAATTGATACTTGATCATCTGAGTTATGTGTTAATTAGCATTTTGCATAAGTTTCATAACATTTGGTTGATGCAAACTAAAGTTACATGTAGAGAACTAAAAATTCAACAATTTTTGACATTGTACAAATGTAAATGGTGAAACATTAGAATGGTATAAGGGATGACACCAAAATCTAAAATGGATCTGTGTTTGTGGTAATGAGTGTCGTGTATACATTTGTCACATTTCAGAATATTTGGTTGAGGCAAACTGAAGTTTAGTTAGAGAACAGACATGAAAATTTCAACAATTTTTCCATTTGTAATGGAGCACAACTCAAAAACAGTAAAAGTAACACCAACAAAATTCAAATTGAGCTGTGTTTTGTGGTATTATAACCATATCATTGAGTATAAGTTTCATGAAAACCCATTTTAGGCAAACATGATTTGAGCAAACAGACCCAGATTTAATCATTAGTGGCTTTGGCATAGAAATGCAGAAGTAGATTATTTCTTTTTTTACAACCTGTAGAGCTATTCTGCATATATATCTGTATATATAGTATACATCAAACTGCAAAACAGAAACAGTGGTGGGTCCAGGGGTATCCAGGGTTGGAACCTCCTTTTTTGGGAGGATCAATGCATTTGAATGGAGACATATAGTTGGAAACCCCCCTTTTTTTTCCTGGGTTGGGAACCCCTTTTAAAAAAGACTTTATCTGACCCTGGGAGATATAAGATATTTTTAACTTATGTAGTACTTCAATTTCTTCAAGAACTCTAGTTAATAACCCGGCCGCTGCCAATCAATGTCAAATGAGTAAATCCCATGGCATAGCGCATGCAAATGTAAATCTTTACAATTTCTCTCACCTGTGAAACAATTATAAATAGTGTGTGGCTCTCCTTTTGTGCTTATAAGGCTAATAACTAGAAAATTGTCTAATACGGCGCTCAAATTGATCTTGCATTTCGCTTCTGACTAAGTAACAAAGGGAGGTAATCACTAACATGCTTTCGCCCCATATGAAATACCTACTCTTGTCCCAAATATCCTCGTCCTTGTAACATGTGCAAAATATGTTTTTTTTTTTATTTTCACGCAGGGTGTATCAAATTCAGAAATAGACAAATTTAAACCACTAAGACGTCAATTTGAGAAGAAATATGTAATTAAGTTCTCTCCTATTTTTTTTAACTTGAAATTATTGATCTGATTCCTGGGTCGAAGCTGTATACATGCAGGGTATACTGATCTATACTAAAATGACAGTAATATTTTTGGTAACAGTCCATGCAGGTCGAAGGCATTCAGTGATATTAAAGTATGCTAAAATCAATAATTTCTCATATGGAATCTTATCTGGTGAGATAATAATTCAAAAATGTTCATTATTAATTTTCCGCTTTTGAATGGTAATCATTCAGCTCTTTGGTGATTTGCCTATCTGTAAACTGATGGCTGTTTTTGCTGTCAAAATTGGCTTTCGCTTACTAAGAGCTAGAAAAATAGCAAATTTTCGATTTTGCTGGAGCCATCAAAAGAGTCACTGCAAAATTTTAATATCAAACTAGTCAGCCGGGCTATTTACTAGAGAGATACCAACGCACGATATAACATCTATCACGTAAAATGAATGCCACTTTAGTCATCACATGTTCTGTCCGGCTGGTACTCAAGATAGTCATGCATCATCCGGAATATAGTTACTCATCCCTTTCATATACTTGGGGGGGGGGGGGGGGGGGGGGGGGGAGTCATACTTGCATTCATGGTTTCAGCCAACTGCTATTGGAGGAAACTAACATTGACTGTGAACACAATTGTTTTATCATTAGTTGTGTAAACATCTCTTGTGGAAAAAAACCCACCCTGTTTAATTTAAGGAGAATAAAATTGAGAAAGGAAATGGGGAATGTGTCAAAGCGATAACAACCCAACCATAGAGCAGACAACAGCCGAAAGCCACCAATGGGTATTCAATGTAGCGAGAAACTCCCGCACCCGTAGGTGTCCTTCAGCTGGCCCCTTAAAAAATATGTAGACTAGTACAGTGATAATGGACGTCATACTAAACTCCGAATTATACACAAGAAACTAAAATTAAAAATCATAAAAGACTAACAAAGGCCAGAGGCTCATGACTTGGGACAGGCGCAAAATTGCGGCGGGGTTAAACATGTTTATGAGATCTCAACCCTCCCCCTATACCTCTAGCCAATGTAGAAAAGTAAATGCATAACAATACGCACATTAAAATTAAGTCCGAGTCCGATGTCAGAAGATGTAACAAAAGAAAATAAATAAAATGACAATAAGACATAAATAACAACAAACTACTAGCAGTTAACTGACATGCCAGCTCCAGACCTCAAATAAACTGATTGAAAGATTATGTCTTCATCATATGCATATCAGGTACAATCCCTCCCGTTAGGGGTTTAGTATCATACTATTCACATCACGCCTCAGTCATATTACACATGTTACACTTCTTTCAGGTCAATATAAAGATCCTTGTACCGACCTCATACAAAGACTATAATTGTATAATACACATGTGTTTATAATATCTTGGGGTCCACTTCATTATTTCAAATGGATAGTGGGTGCCGCTTGGGTTCTGCTACACAACCCGTTTCATATAATTTAGATTTTAAAACTGAAATGTATATATATACTCTTTTCATATATTGCGTAGATAAAAGAGTAACGGCGGCTTTTTTCATAATGTTTCCAGGGGTTTCATGTGGTGTGTAATGTAAGAATGGAATACCAAAGCGTCAAAAGAAATAAAGAAATTGGTTTTTTATTAGACAAAGACGTTATGGGAGCTTTATTGACCTTTTAATAGGCTTACAGTGGCGGATCCAGAACTTTTCACAAGAGGGGGAGGGGCGCTCAAGTCATGCTTCAATTATATAACCAACCAAATTTTTCCCACGAAAAGGGGGGGGGGCGGCCCCCTGGACCCGCCTATGGATTATCATAAATTTCTGATAGTTTCCCGACCTATTCATCACATACAACGAAACCTGCTTAAGAGAGTCTCAGACCACCTGTATTGTTAAGCAAAAACCTGTATTATAAATTGAACCTGTATTATAAATTGAACCTGTATTAAAAGACCACCAGTCTCACTTGAAGAGACCACATTTTTGCTAGATCCCTTTAGTGGTCTCTTAAACTTGAACGGTTTCCCTGTATTTCAAAGCTTTAAAAGGTAAAATTGAGAATGGAAATGGGGAATGTGTCAAAGAGACAACAACCCGACCATAGAAAAAACAACAGCAGAAGGTCACCAACAGGTCTTCAATGTAGCGAGACATTCCCGCACACGAAGGCGTCCTTCAGCTGGCCCCTAAACAAATATATACTAGTTCAGTGATAATGAACGCCAAACTAATTTCCGAATTGTACACAAGAAACTAAAATTAAAAAATTACAAGACTAACAAAGGCCAGAGGCTCCTGACTTGGGACAGGCGCAAAAATGCGGCGGGGTTAAACATGTTTATGAGATCTCAACCCTCCCCCTATACCTCTAGCCAATGTAGAACAGTAAATGCATAACAATACGCACATTTAAAATTCAATTCATGAGAAGTCCGAGTCTGATGTCAGAAGATGTAACCAAAGAAAATAAACAAAATGACAATAATACATAAATAACAACAGACTACTAGCAGTTAACTGACATGCCAGCTCCAGACTTCAATTAAACTGATTGAAAGATTATGATTTCATCATATGAATATCAGGCACAATCCTTCCCGTTAGGGGTTTAGTATCATACCATCATAACATATATGAGAAGAACATAACCCGTGTCATGCCAACAACTGTTTTTTTAATAACTGTGTTTAGTTCCGATGCAAAGACCCTATAAGTGAATCAATATTAACGCCAAAATAAGCAATCTTTAGTGACCTGACAACAGTATCGTAACTGATAATCAAAATTATAACTTACGTTCAGCTGATGAAAAACTATTAAATCTTCCAAAACCAAAAACAAATTTTTTAAAGAAAACATTTACATATTCAGGTTCTCAAATATGGAACAGTTTACCAAATGAAATAAAAATGAGTAATACACTTGTTTCTTTTAAAACAAAATGTTACAAATTTTTCATCAATTGTGCAAATTAATATGCTTTTTCATTATTATTTAAATACAATTGTATATTGTGTATAATATTATAGTATTAATGAATGTGTATTTTTATAATGGCCCTGTTATATGTCCAAGGTCTGTAATAATGGTCGAGGAAGTCTGTAATGGCCCGAGGCAACGCCGAGGGCCATTACAGACATCCGAGGCCATTATTACTGACCAAGGACATATAACAGGGCCATTATAAAAACACCCATTTCTTAATACATTTATTAACCAACTGAAAAAAGTGTATGTGTTGCTGCCAACTTGATGTACTGTCTTACTCTTTTAATGACAGTTTAGTTTGAAAAAAAAATAATTTGTACTTCACCATGATCAAGCTTTAAATATACCAAATATCCAAGATATTAAGTTGAAAAAAGTTATATGTTGAAAAAACAGGATGAACAGTGATCCCTTTATATGGTTCTTTAATGTTTGTTGCTGGTTACTAAATTAAATAAAATACAAAAAGGTATTATACTCTTTACAGCTTAATTTTATTAATTTTATTAAAAACCCTAACTAGGCTTAATACAGACAAGCTGGGCATTAATACAGGGCCATTACAGAAAAACAGGGCCATTACAGAAATAACAGGGCCATTACAGAAAAACAGGGCCATAACAGAAAAAAAACAGGGCCATTACAGAAAAACAGGGCCATTACAGAAAATATGTTATTTTTAATAACCAGTCATTTTTGGCAATAATGTACTTAGTTGGTTAATAAAACTTTATAATACTCTATGTACTTATAAATATGTTATTATTATTTTGAGGACTCTCAGGAAGATTAGTTTTAACTAATGGGATCATCCTCTTGAAATAAAGATTATTTATTTATTTATTTATTTATTTAACTATATCCCTTCTTGATAAGTCTATTTAAAGATTTTGTTAGTTTCTGAGGTGAATACTGACATTTTTGTGCTTTATAAAGAATATTTCCATAAAAAATTGGATGTGAAATACCTGAACGTATAAGAAGTCTGCATGTTGAGCTATATTTACGAATGATGTCCTTATACCGATGATAAAATTTAGTAAATGTTTTGACTAGTTTGTGATATCGAAAACCCTGGTGTAATAATTTTTCAGTAATACATAAATTTCTCTCGTTAAAATCTAAAACATTGTTACATACTGACGAGCGAATCGTACAAGTTGAGATATATAAACACCGTAAGATGGTGACAATGGAACGTCACCATCTAAAAATGGATAATTAACGATAGGAAATGAAAAATCATCTCTTTTATCATAAATTTTAGTATTAAGCTTTCCGTTAGTGATATAGATATCAAGATCGAGGAAAGGGCAGTGGTCATTGTTAGTATTAGCTTTATTTAAAGTAAGTTGAACAGGATAAATTTCTTTAGAATACATACTGAAGTCGTCATTATTGAGAGCCAAAATGTCATCCAAATATCTAAAAGTATTATTAAATTTGTTTATGAGATGTTGTTTCGATGGGTCTTTGCTGATTTTTTTAATAAATTGTAACTCATAGCAATACAAAAACAGGTCCGCAATAAGTGGTGCACAGTTAGTCCCCATTGGAATTCCAATAACCTGACGATATACGGAATCTCCAAAGCGAACAAAAATGTTATATATTAAAAATTCAAGGGCATATATAGTATCAAAGCATGTCCAATTGACATAGTTTTTTTTGTTTATTGCGACTAAAAAATGACCTAAAAGAGTTTGAACATATATATTCACATTCTGACTTTTATATAGATATAGGAAGATGTGGTGTGAGTGCCAATGAGACAACTCTCCATACAAATAACAATTTAAAAAGTAAACCATTATAGGTTAAAGTACGGCCTTCAACACGGAGCCTTGGCTCACACCGAACAACAAGCTATAAAGGGCCCCAAAATTACTAATGTAAAACCATTCAAACGGGAAAACCAACGGTCTAATCTATATAAACAAAACGAGAAACGAGAAACACGTATATATGCCCATTTAATAAGATGAATGAATTTTTTCTTAATGAGAATGTGAGGCAATGTGATATACAGGGTAGAAAAATCAAAACTTTGAACAGATTCAAAATCACCAATATAAGCATGCAATTTATCAAGTACTTCCAACGAGTTCTTGACACTCCAAAAGTAATTAATTCCACATTTTCGAAGGCCTTATCTGAACAATTTATTATCAGGTTTTTGATTGTACCAAGTGTACTGGTAAGAAGAATAGACAATTTAGTAGTGGAACAATGGCTTGAAGACGAAATAAATCTATATTTGTAAGGTGTTTTGTGTAGCTTCGGAAGCCAATACATAGTAGGGACTTTCATTGTATTTAGTTCTGCTTGTAAAGCGGTAGCTAAAAGTTTATGTTTGTTACAGATGTCGATTTCTGAAAATGGAGTCAGTTGGAATGTTGGTGAATTGGTAATTTCTTTTTTCAGAACCTCAATATAAAATTTACGTCAAACAGTAATAATATTATTAGCAGCTTTATCGGCCGGGACAAAAACAAATTCCTTGGCTAGTTCTTTTAGTTTATCTTTGATACGAGAAATAGGTTTATTGTGGTTATTGCTAATAATAAAATGTTCTTTAAAATGTTGAATACGTATATCAACTATGTTCATTACTGAATTAAAGAAAGAGTCCAAAGATTTTTTGTCAGCTTTTTCCCGTTTTATCCATTTCAAACAGTAAGTACGGAGTGAGTCGTGGATGATATTACGACACTCATTCCAATTAATAACTGACGGGGGACGATATTTATGTCCTTTACTGAGGAATGATTTTAACTCTCGGTCTTGAACGATGTTAAGATCTCCTGTTATAACATGGGAAATGGGTCCATAAATGTATGCGGAATTACTACAATTACATGAAGTAGGTGTATTTTCACCGATATTAGCATCTTTACACAATTGGTTATAATTAAACACAAATTTCTGGGTAGATTTCTTGTAAATATAACAAATAAGAGGGAGCTCAGTATTGTCAAAATATCCAGGAATTTGTTCTTTAACAGAACGGTCGTTAAATATACCGGCAATATTTACAAAATCAAAACCTTTATTGACATACTTTATTTTAATAAAATGTTTTTTATGATCTTCAGGGCGATCAATTTTTGGAAATAGTTTAGAATAACAATATGCCATAATAATTTGAACTATTTCATACTTTGGACTGTTATATGAAATTGTGTTGCAATCCTCCAAAATTTTATTTAACCTATTAACCGGTAATGAACAGAGCTTTGTTAACAGATAATGTCTGCCGTTGTTTTTTGAAATAGAAATTAAGTCCGAAATATTGGTATGATTGGTCCGAAATTTTCTCTGATTGCGATTTTTTCTAAGACCGTGAGAACGGTTTTTACGAACAGGTTTAGAAACTATATCCAAAATGTTAACGGAATCGGTTCTTGATATATTACCAATTCCCATGATATTATCATTAAGACCGAGAGGGTAGACTGCATGTCTGTAATTTTTTAATCCATTTAATTCAATTATTTTCCGTGATCGTACAAACTTTGAATGAGATTCACCAGGTTGCTTATTTACTACTTCTAAAGGTTGAACTGCTAAACATTTAACTAGGATGATTGTGCTTCTTTTAAGGTGTTGATAAATGATACTTTATTCCAGTGGCAAGTCCTATCACCTCGATGTAGGAAGTTTGATTGAGTCAAATAGAACATGGACCAGGATGCAATGATACTTTTAGACTGACATGATGACACTCAACCACTTCACTCAACACGTATTTTAGTCAACCGTGTCAACAGTACACTCAGTACTTTGATCTGTAATGCAATGGCAACTGTATGGTGTGCAATGTGTACCAATACTGGCGGTTAGTGTATTCATCATAAAGGTATCGAACATATTGGTTAGTCGTATATTAATGAATTCTTTGTATAGTATTTGCATTCATTATTACCTAAATAAGAAAGTCTACCCTTACTCAACCAAATTAACTTTTAAAATTTAATGAATATTGGTCCTGTTGTATACCTTATCATCACGATATTTTTTCCAAAAAAAATATAAAATTCACATCTATTTAATGTATACATCTTGCAAAAAAGATTTCATCAAGAAAATTATGTTTTTGCCAAAATATCCAAAAAATATTGTTTGAATGTATGGAGCGCATGAACCTCGTAGGTGTACAATTTTGTCCATCATAGTGGTACGTTGGCGCGGATGAATATCTCGAAGAAACGGAAATACAGTATAAATTTAATAAGGGAAGAAATAAAACTTATAAATGTAATAAATACCCCCCATTTTCATCAATTAATTGTACAATTCAATTAAAAACACAAGTTATCGTTATTTGAATGTACAAACTTTTTTTCATCGATGGCCCTAAGTTTTGGTGGAATAGACTATCTAACTCCATTGTTACAGGACTGAAACACGGGAAAACACGGAAAAGTTGATTCTTTGGAATTAATCGAGACGTGAACATTAAAATGGTTATGGCTGATCACAAAAACGCAGCAGATATAAGAAATGGAAGGCGATCAAGAGGTGCCAGTCCAAATGAATTTTCAGACGACAGTAGCGGAGAAGATTCGGATCACGGTAAGTTTGACCAGCATTCATTCCGGTGTTTAAAATTAAAGACGTTAAAAAAAAAAGTAACAAATGTAAATAAAGATATTTATAATACAAAAAAACCCCGACTGACATAAAGGAACTACCATTTATCGCTGGAATTGAAGGAAGGTTAATGAATTAAAAAAAACACCCTCTGAAATCAACTTTGAAATTTTTTTTTTTTTTTTTACCACAACTAAAATAAAAAAATTACAAGGAGAATGATCAACTGGTGCTTTTTCCTGGACAAATTAAATGATTCGGAGCAAAAACTTCGCGCCTCTTAATCCTTTGACATGTTTTCCCTAAAAGAGGCATGTCAATTGTGGTAGTTTATTCATAATTTACATAAACTCTTAGTCTTAAATTAATCTATACATAAGCAACAACGGATCATCCGAAAGTGGGTCTCATTGAGGTCTAAGCGTGACAAAGGATTGCTGATTTTTTGTAAGGGTGACACGTGAAAGTCAAATATTGTGCCGTGAAACAAGAAATGATGTCAAGCGGGACATGCATGGTAAATTAAAAAAAAAATGAGAGTTGCTTACGTCAGAGACATATAATACATTGTATTATATGTCTCTGCTTACTTACATATTGTCGTGTCATATGTTTTCGTATCAACCACATTTCATCAGTTTCGACTGCATACGCGTACATTGTAGCGTGTTTTTCGGTTTTTATATTTAGAACAACAACAACACCACTACAACTTGACAAATTTAAAACATATTCAAGGTCGCTTTTTAAAGATGTTAGAACAAATTTAATAAAACCAACATTTTTATTTAATGTAAAAAATATGCATCACTAGAAAAGTTCTGGAAAAAAATTCTGTAGGGTTGAAATAAAGTCCAGATAAGTTTTTTGCCTGTCAGACACCGGATCTTCAAGACATGTGACTGTCGTGTGTTTTTTCTGCTGTTTTAATTACAAACCAGCAAGTTAAAATTAACAGTGTCTTATATAAAATGGTTGTTCAAAATCTAGTTATTCAATATTTTATTGACAATTCTTTTTATACATTTTGATACATGAAGATGAAAACAGTCTCAACTTTTTATATTTAATCCTAAATTTAGAAAACTGCATTTTATTTTAGAAAAAATTATGTATTTTGTACAAACCAGGTGCCAATCTGAAATTAATCAAAATCTAACAATTTCAGCTCATGAAACACAATACTAAAAACTATTTACTAGTAATTTTTAGTACTGAAAAGTATTAAATAACTTTTTGTATGATTCAAGCGATCACCAAAACCACGACTTTAAAAAATATTAATTTCCGGATTTTATAGTCATTTTCTGTCTGTGTACTGATCCAATTTTTACTTCATATGAAAACTTATGATGCCGTTTTTTTGACATACAAAAATCGCAAAGTAATCGGAAACAGTAAAAAATCTTAGTAAGCCTTGACAAAAAAACTAGATACCTAAAATCAACCTACAGGAAATGCTTGTTAAATTTGAGTAAACACCTGAATAAAAACTCAACAGTGAAAACGGTAAGTAATGAAAATTGTTATTAGTACGAAAACACATCACACGATGATAGTGTAGGCGGGATACGGGAATCTGATAAAACAGTAAGCGGGATCCAAAATCAGAACCCCCCAATGAGACCCCCTTCGAAAGGAGTCTATATATTAACTGATTGACTAGTTTTTGGCTTTTCACGCTTTGAAAGACAAAACTATTAAAAATTGATGTGTTCATGGTAAAAAAAATGTTTAGATTGTCATGATACATCATAGTAGAAAAAAAACTTTACCCCCTTTTCTTTATCTTTAGCATTTTAGAGTTGCTTTAATACAGTCATCATTTCGGGTAGTAATGCCCTTTACTGTCAGGCGTCAAACGGTAATGTTTGACTACCGTTTAGGCCTTAACGTCATATTGGTGTAAATTTTATCTTGATTTTATGTTTTATCTTTGAAAAAATATTTTAAGACATTCAGAGTCATTGGCATCAATGCAATTTAATAGTCCTCGTTAATGGAATATTTTGAATTTATGTTTAATCTTTGATAAAAATATATTTGAAGGAATTCAAATAGGAATATCAGTACTGTATATGAAGAGTTGCCTCCATCAGTTTTGGATTTGATGGTCTCAAATATCCTTTTCATTAAAAATCACCTAAGTATCATCATAATCATCAGTATGACATGTATGATGAGTACTTTGACTCATACTGTGTACACACTATGAAATCTGCTGCGGATCGAAACCAGGGATAACTAATCCAAATTTATTACCCCAGTTCACACTTAATGATAATTAACCTGTTTGAGGTTTTCCCTCTCAACAAAACTAGAAAGTAAGCACAAAATTGTAACTGGTATTTGTGCACTGTACATATTTTCTTTTTAATCAAAATACATTTATGATTATTTCGAATTCTTATTTTTACCACACTCATTCCTGACCATTTCGGATAAGTTCTACATCAACCAATTTCAATGTTATTGAACAAATAACGCCACTTTATTCTTATTGCACGCTAAAAAAAAAAATAATAAGCGACGGAAATCTTAAAGGTTTCATTGTTTGTCTTTATGCAGGGATTTTAACATAGATCAATACACTTATATCTCTCTTTCAGATGCTAATATAAAATGGGTTACAATTCATGAATACGGTAACTGGACTTCTGTAAAAAAAAAGGATATCATTCGACATGTGACATCACATAATAATTACATCAAATTAAAAACCTATTTAAGCAAACATAATATGTCACTATAGCAACAACCTCACATTAACTTCACTTTGCGTTCACATATAGATATGAGGTAGTTAACCAGGGTTTGCCCCACATTAACCTCCACCTTAAATGAGGGGTAATTTTAATCCGGGTTTGCCCCAGGTGAAGGCATTCACACTACGTAAATTTAACCCGGATTAACTTATTTGGGTCCCAGTTTAAAAAGGCATAGTGTGAACAGGGTATTAGTAAACATGGTAAAGTGATATTTCAAAACACATCCTACACAACATTTTTGAAATCATGTATTCAAGCTGGCAGTAATAAGAATTTTTTTCATAGAAATGACTTAATGTTCAGTTTTTGACAATAGTATATAAATGCATGAAGTAATAAAGATATTTGTTTCTTCATAGATAATGGAATGCGAGTAGGAGATGATTTCCAAGCTAAAGTTCCAGTTTATAACCCAGGTAAGCACTTGAGGCCTATCTAAAATTATGTATGTTTAGCATTTTTGTTGATTTTCATGTATATGAAAAGGTAAGCCTGGGATTTGTTATACCTTAGGGGATGGATATTTGGTATTTATTAGCTCATGTTCATAAACATCAATAAATCTTGAGGGATTGATAGGAGAAAATAAAAAAAATGAACAAGTAAATCCTAAATTTCACACCTAATTTTACTAAATTTAAAAAAAAAGTGAAACAAACAAGAAATTGTGTTTATGCTTTTTAGAACACCAATTTTTTGATAGGCAGAAAAACTAATTCTGAATCATATTTTGGTACACAAGGTTGTCCTTGTCTCTCTTGTTAACTAACAATTTTCATATATACCATATATACAGTTGGTAGTTAGTTTAAAAGTTCCATTTGCATTTGTTTTCTTTTTATATTTTTTTTCTCGCAAGAACTTGATATGGAAATAGGTGGGGGACTTAGTACCTGAAACAAGTATATTACATGTACACATTGTGACTTGGATGGAGAGTTGTCTCATTGGCACTCAAGCCACATCATCTTATATCTATATATTAATAGTATTATGATTATAGGACAGAAAGTTAAATGAATTGCTTGATGATTTTAAATAAACTTTTTATTTTTAGATATAAAACCTGAAGGTAGAAATGATGCCATTCTAGTGTGGGCACCAGCTTGGGATCTTCCTGATGCTAAAGGTAATCTCTTTCTTACAAGCTCTGAGAGATTTCATCAAGAAACAGAGAGGACTTTAGTAATAACTATTGTATTTGAGGTTTCCTGGGAACACCATTCCACACAAGTAAAACTTGCACCATGTCACATGCACCAATCAAACTTTGTATTGTTCAATGATATAAGAATCAATTGCACAAGTTGCACACCCGTCAATAATCAATTTACAGTGAAAAGTTATAAAGTTCAACCAAAAAAGGATTCATATGAATAAGCTCATACTCTTTAAAATTAAAATTTTTAATTGTCATGATTGTTGGATAGCACCTTTATTATTAGATGGGCAAATCATTACAAAGAATAAAAAGACACTTTTATTATTTCCACTTTAATTTGATTTAATGTTTCAAACACTAACAGACTAGTTAAATGTCCATTAGCAGTCCTGGGCCATTGTGGTCATAACTAGGAGATAGATCCACCATCTCATGGTACCATACTAACTTCTGTCTTAACCCCAGACAAAACAATCCAAATTAGTTACTTGTTTCACAAGCAAACAACAGAGTGTGGTGACATGTCTTTCTGCTGACTGGACCATTGAGAGTTGTTCTGACTATGATTAAAAGATAACCCATCATCTGTTAAACATCCACAAATTCATTGATTTGGGAAAACTGGGTGGGTCAATTGTACTTCCTATTGACTGGTACCACCGTACCGACTATGTTTTAAAGATTGCCCGTCAGTTTTAACATTCAGAGAACACCAATTGATCACACTTAGATTTTGTAGTTAAATACATATATACATCAGTCATGTCAGTTTATTTATTATGTTGCAGGGTCATTTTATTTTAATGATTTAATTTCAAACTTAAAGTTATGCTAATTATTTCAGTTGATGAATATGTGGTGATTGCTAAAGAAAAGCATGGATACAACACAGAGCAGGTAATTTATTGGTAAAAATGTTCATGAGTTTTATTTAAAAACAATGTTAATTTTGTGGCTTTTTCTCTGACTGAAAACAAAAATTTCTTTTAAAAAGATACACGACAGTTGTCTGCTCTTTGATTGGGTTGTTGTCTCTTTGACACATTCCCCATTTTCATTTTCAATTTTGCGTATATGGACCATAATTTGGTATTCGGCCTTTGGTTTCTTTTTGTATCCTTTTTTATAAGTTCTAAAACTTTAACTTTTATTCTGTGGGTTGTGTTGGTGTTAGAATAGTATTAATGGAACAATTGAGTTTTTCAAGAAAAAATTAATACATTTTGATTCACCGTTTACGTGACAGGAAACCAAACAGGAAACCAATCTTTATTTTCTTTATTTTGCACAATATATTTCAAAAGACATAAATGAACACCATTACTTCATGTTAATATTTAAAATCTATTTTCAATGTTAAATTAAAGGTTTTTTTAAACGCGACAGGAAACCATAAGAAACCGAAAGCATTTTTTTAGTTTTATTTTATTGCAAAATCTGCTTAAAATAATCTGAACAGTATACTTTTTCTTAAAATCCATCTTAAATGTAACAGTATTATAAAACTCCTAAATATGTGCTTGTTTTAGCCAAAAAAATGTATTTATATTTGGTTTTGAAATTCCAGTTATATACATTTTATTCCAAACCATTGGCAATGTAAAATTCTTTAAATCCAGTAAAGAAAAAAACTTTTAACTTGGAATTAAAATCTTTAAAATAGGCACCATGTGATATTTGTGACCTGTACACCATCTACATGGTTTCCACATTTTAACCTACTTTAGTGGGCTAAAATCAATAAAGTACTTCCTTTCAAGTCATGCATGGTAAAAGTTTACTTCTCCTTAAACAAATTTATTGCGTTTCTGAAAAGTGTTTGCAGAACATGAATAAAAAAAAATAAATTAAAAATTGTGACAAAGATACCATCTTTGTACATTCCAAGTGTAACGGTATATTACACATGTATTTTTTATTAAATTATCTTTATTCACCTAAAATATCCAGTAATATTTACTGCTGAAGCAAAATCAATCCAACGAGCATCGGCACAATGATAAGAGACGTAATGTCGATTGAATTTTCCAAGGACCCTTTACATCGTTATCCGGAAACGAAGTGTGTTATAACGTCTGTCAAATCTAAAATCGATTTTGTCAAGTCATTGGGCATTTATTTTCACACAAGATTGTATGTAACATTATGCACATAGGAAAAATAATAGACCCCCGGTGCAATCTCTTTGAAAATTGTATTTTCCTTTTTTAAACAAGACGAAACAAGTCTACAGATTATGTTTGCTAACATCCCGTTGGAAACAAAAACAATGTTTAGACCAGTATTTCATATATCCGACCGTAAGGGCGTGATCACATGTTAGTCACATGTTTCACGTATGACCGGAAATGATTAGAACTTAACGACAAAAACAATTTTAATAAAAAAAAAGGAAATAACTGGACTTCTGTTTCGTGTGAAATGTAACGCATAACGATAACGTCATTTTCTAACTTAATTATTACGAAGAACAAAACTAGAATGTAAATCATCTCTGATTTACCTGTTTGAACATCTCGCGAGAGTTCATATTTGCATATTGTTATAAAGAATTCTATTACAACAAAGCAGATTACATCATCTAAAATTTGCGTAACGAAATCGGAAACCAAAGTAACGCTAGTGTTCTTACACCTGCTACAGAAATACTTATAGTTCTCGGCATTTTCTTCTGACTATTCTTATTGGTCGATGTTCTTTATTATTTGAAAGCAAAAGTTAAGAATTTGCCGGTGACGATTATCTATAAATCAGTCAGCGTTATGCACTTCGGAAGCGAAAAGTAACGCGAGAAACGACACAAAAATACGGTCGTATAATCTTTGAAATTTGTTAATTTCAATTTTTTTTGTAGGGAAGAGTAGCATACACTTGTATGTGGATAAAAATAAAGTCATCTCTAGATGTAGTTACAACTTTTCTTACAGTAATACACATTTTTATCACTTTTCTATCGTTATCGGAAACGAGCCCAATAGCAAATTATGGTCCATATAAAATAATTGATTGGAATTGGACTGGGTGAGGCTGGCACAAAGATTCCATTCTTATAACCTCATAATTTCTTAAGACTATTTTAGATCTTGAGCAAGAATGAAACGTTAACAGATATATATATTTGTTTTTTGCAGATATCCATTTTCATTGGTAAATACATAGAAAATAGTAGAGTTCATATTAATTAGAACTTTCTTTGCAGGCTTTGGGCATGTTGTTTTGGCATAAACATAACATTGATAAGGCATTATCAGACCTAGCAAACTTTACACCATTCCCAGATGAGTGGACTGTAGAAGATAAAGTTTTGTTTGAACAGGCATTCAGTTTCCATGGCAAAAGTTTTCACAGGATCAGGCAAATGGTAAGTTATTATAATCAGTGGCGGATCCAGAAATTTTCATAAGTGGGGGCCCACTGACTGATCTAAGAGGGGGCCCGCTCCAGTCACGCTTCAGTGATTCCCTGTATAAGCAACCAATTTTTTTCCCAAAAAGGGGGGGCCCGGGCCACCTGGGCCCCCCCCTAAATCCGCCTCTGATAATAATTCGTTCAGTATTAACTCAAGGTAAATCTTGTGTGTTTTATGGAGATAGACCATGGGTAAAGATTATATAATACAATTCTAAGTCACTGGTACGTTTTTGTTAAACATTTTTATGACTATAAGCAAAAATTATGAGAAAGAAGGAAAAAATATTTAAGGAATGACTGTAATATTTTTTCTGTCTATGAAGTAATAACATAAAAAATTTGGTGCACACTGAATAACGCCCGTAGCGGGTTATTTAACAGTGTGCACCACATTTTTTATGTTATTTCGAATAGACAAAATATTACAGTCATTTCTTATAATTCAATTCTAAATTCCATTTTAAACTGTAGAAAACCATGAAAAAACCTTGATGACGTTACGGTCACATGACTAAATTATGTCTATGGGATGATAACAAAATAACTTCAGCCAATCAGAAGACACGTTACATTCTAAATTAAATTATTACGATTTAATGTTATACATTTTGATGATGTGGCAGTAGGGTAATGATAATTAATAAAACTTTTGCAGCTTCCCGACAAATCAATAGCCAGTTTAGTTAAGTATTACTATTCATGGAAGAAAACAAGATCAAGAACAAGTCTGATGGATCGACAAGCCAGAAAACTAACTAAGAATGGCGACAGGTACTGGACTGTTTCATTTAAATAGTCATTGCTCACAAAGATGGTGCTCCTTAATTGGAGTACACATTCATAGAAGCATTATGTAGTTCTTACAGTTACAAATGTAACTAATACCCAACATCCTATGCATAGAGAGTCAAGTTTGCTAGAAAAAATCACTTTAAGATCAAAATAATTAACTCCAGAAAAAAATCTTAGAATGTTCATGATTATGGTTAAAATTAAGATGATTGAAAATTTAAAAAGTTTTATTATTTGAGGGTGTCAATCATTAATAGGATGAGTGAGATATGTTTTTGCCAACATGAATGATATAACCGTTTAAAGTAGGCATCCAAATTAAACTCATTGAACATTGTCACCACATATCGATACTATTTTTACATTGTATTTACTAAAATTCATAAAAAAAATATTTTCTGTTCAATTTGCAATTCATTTTTCACTTAATTGTTGATGCCATCTTATTAAACCCATAAAACAATATTAGAATAAATATAATAAATCAAATTTATTTTCAGTGAAGAAGATTCAGATATAGAAAGTAAGAAATCTGATGCTGATGATGCTAACAAAGAAAATGGGGTATGTAGGATATGTATTACATATTTGAAATGAGAAACCCTGGGCTTATTTACATACAATTTATTGCATACTATCAGTTCTTATACAGCTAATTTATGTGAGGGATTTATTTTCATAATTTTTTGTGAGTAGAAATTTAATTTGAATATGGTTTGTCATGAATATGTAGCAATTAGGCCTTTTTATTTCACATGAATACATCAAGAAAAGTATAACAGAAAGGTTAAGAATTAACAATACAAGTTTTATAAGGATAATTATGTAAAATAAAAAATAAATTAAACTGCTATGAAACCATTTTAAAAGTGTTTTTTTTTTTCAGAAGCAGGAAAAAGATACTTGTTCTAACTGTGGTATATCTACCTCAACGTTAAACCCAACACCTAAAGGTTCTCTATGTAATTCATGTTTCCAGTATTGGAGGTAAGAACTATGGCTCAGTCAGAGATGACAAAGATTTTAATGGTTCAGCAGACATTTGGTCCATTTGGCCACTATCATTTTTGCATGGTCAATACAAATTTTCATTGGACAATCAAAAATAATTGAACTAAGAAACTATTAATTATATCTTTCAAACTATCTGGTAAAGATAGAAATTTTACAATTTGACCAGTCTTTCAGTAGTTTTAACCCTTCATGAACTGTGCAATCAACATAACATTTCGAGGGAGTTAACTCTTGCAAGTGGAAGGATAATTTGATAGCAACACTTCTTCAACCCAATTGAATTTTTAATGCAGACAACAATATAACATACTGTGCTAATTTAGCTGTGGCTTATTTTTTGGGGGAAATTAAGTGACTTCAAAGAAAATTGAAATATTACCTGATAAATTATAATCTTTTTAGATGAAAAAAAAATGAAAGTATTAAAAGTGATAATTTTTTAACCCAAACTAATATCATGTATATATTTGTATCCAGGATATCTGATTTGTTATGAATAAGATTGACAAATTTTGTATGTAAATGTAAAGAGTTATTCCATAAAATTGAGAATGGAAATGGGGAATGTGCCAAAGAGACAACAACCCGACCATAGAAAAAAAAAGAAAAGAAAAAAAACCAAAAAAAACAGCAGAAGGTCACCAAAAGGTCTTCAATGTAGCGAGAAATTCCAGTATATTTTTATTTTCTTACACAGAAGAACTGGTGTGATGAGAAGCGCTGGACCAAACAGACATGACCATGGCCAACACAGACATAACCCCATGAAACACAAGAGGAAACCCCCACGTGGAATGTTTATTATTGCAGAAGATCTGTCTCTATTTACCTCAGGACCTCCAGCTCAAGCAGACGCTGTTCTCAAAAATGCAGAAGCTGATCTAGTCTCACTTAAAAGACAAGTTAGTTGATTTATGAAATTTAAAAAATTGAGCAAATTTGTTCTGGAAAAAATGTATCTTTTAAAATTCCTTACAATAAATAAGTTTTGCTTAGAAGTTGAGATTTTTAACAGTATAAATACTCCTTTTTGACTATAGCTAACAATTTTTACTTTTTGTTATTCCACACATGTTGACATTTGTTTATTGTTTGTTTGTTTATTTTAGTTTTTAGTATACTTTATGGTATTTCCCCCAAATATTACTAACAAGATATAAGGATTTATGAAAAAAGATAATAATCTATTTAAAAAAAAACATTCTGCAGTCTGTAGGGTATGGGCACTTTGTACTATAAGCAATAGGTCTAGTATATTTGGTGTATGGAAGGACTGTAAGGTGTACATGTCCAACTGGCAGGTGTCATCTGACCTTGACCTCATTTTCATGGTTCAGTGGTTATAGTTAAAAGTTTTTGTGTTTTGGTCTGTTTTTCTTATACTATATGCAATAGGTCTACTATATTTGGTGTATGGAAATATTTTATTATTTATATGCCAGTCACACAGGTTTTATTTGACCTTGACCTCATTTTCATGGTTCATTGCTAAGTGTAAAGTATTTGTGTTTTAGTCTGTTTTTCTTAATTTATAAGCAATAGGTCAACTATATTAGTTGTATGGAAGAATTGTTAGCTGTACATGTCTGCCTGGCATGGTTTATCTGACCTTGACCTTGACCTCATTTTCATGGTTCATTGATCAATGTTTAGTTTTCTTGGTTAATGTTGAGTTTATTTGACAGTTTTATATTTAGGACTATCAACATTATATCAATGATTAGTAAAGAAGGCGAGACATTTCAGCGTGTGCACTCTTGTTTTCTGTAATCAATCCATGATAAAGTGAATGAGATTTTCCTAAAACATGCATGAAGTAATCCTCTGGTTTGGTAAAATGGTCCATTCCAAATGAGAATTATATGGAAATTTATACAGAATTCCCTAAATTTTTATTTCTTAACCCCCTCTTCCAATTTTGTTTCACAATGAGTGGATTTTTCTGAACTCTTCCAAAAATTGGTCAAAGTGTATACTATTGATACTTAGATAAACCCGAAGTGTGATCTAAAAATGCTGTCATTTTTCTTTTATAGGTTCAGAATCATAAACAAATGATCAGTATGCAGAAACATAAGATGGGTTGTATAGATGAACTGAGACCACCAGAGGTAAATAGTTATATTTTTGTTTTTACAGGAAATTGTTTCTTATGACGGACGAAGAACCTCTTTGTTTTTCCACCCCTGTCTCTGTCATTGATATTGTTGTGTTTCAGTCATGTTAATTCTTCTTTATTTGTTTCATATGGAAATCTATATTTAAAGACATTTTTACTAGAAGTGTTAGCTGAGTTATTCCCCTTGATAGAAAAAATGTAACAATATAATGTGGGTGTTCAAGTCCGTTCTGGTGAAAAACTTACACAAGTTGGACAACAACATAGGTGTCTTTATTTGTTGAGAATTATAGTATAACTAATCGCCGTATTTGAATATCAAAAATAAGATAACGCTTGACCGAACGACGCATGGATTAAACGAGTGCGCAGCACGAGTTTAATCCATAGCGGCGTTCGGTCACAAGTTGTCTTATTTTTTATATTCAAATACGGCGATTAGTTATTCATTTTATTACATTGGCAAATGGCCTTTTTTTTTATGAAATTTATGTAGAAAATGTAAGGAACTATATCTTTTTCCTACGCATTGACAATTTGTTTTGATCCGACGTTATCGACGTCTTGACAACGCCTATTGTTGTATGACATCAGAGAGTGAAATAACCACGTTTATTTCACATGTGAAATTATCGGTTTTTATCTAACTGGGAAATCAATGTAATTCATTGCAACCAATGTAATAATTGCTTCTAATTTACATTACATGTATTACCTAAAAATGTTCAAAAGATAGACATCTCTTTGCCATAATGGTTTTGGATGTCATGTATATCAGCAAATGAAAAAAACCCATCTTTATGGTTTGTTTGTTGATATTTATTAAAGATATGCAATTGAATTTTATTTTTTTTGTGGAAATTATTACCATGTGTATTTTTGCTTACTATACTTGTTGAACATAACATGTTTAGTATTAAGATTGACTTTCTGTGAGAGATTTAATTTTAAATGAAAACTTCCTGTATTTATAGGGCAACCAAAGGATTAATGCTCGTTGGACGAATGAAGAGCTCTTGTTGGCTGTTCAAGGTAAAATATCTGCTGTTAATTTGTTAAATGCATTTTATTTCTATATTTAATTACAAAAGCAAGGCATGAAATATTGTTATAGTCTAATACTTAACAAAAGTAAAACCCTCTCATCATGATATCATGTCCCCTGCAATCAAGATAATTGACTGTTTAAAAAAAAATATTGAAAAATTTAATGATCCATAAATGAGTTATTTTTATAATTCAATTAAACAGACAGATGATATGAATTGATGTTAAAATACAACAATGTAAAAAAAAACTAAACTTTGTTATCAAGTTTCAAAACTATATAGGAATGGGATAAAATAATACAAAAGAAATATTTTTGGAAGTTATAGCAAATTTCCAGGAAATGCAAAACATACAATGGTAGAATTGATTTTATTTTTTAATGTTCACCATTTTGTAATGTTGCTTTCATCATATGCATTAAGGGGCTTTTCTTTCAGATGGAGGAAAAAGGAATATAATGTCACACTGATTTTTTTTTCATATTGACCTAATTTTAAATGTTTTCTGAGAACAAAGACAGGTAAAAGATGATATCACTTTCTTTTGGAAGCAAAACATGATTACGTATTATTTGTTCTGTTAGCTGCCTTCTTCGTACTGTAAATATAACCTTGAAGGAATTAACTATGATTCGAATCATTTCGATGAAATTGTCACACTCTGATATATACGAGACACATAAGCTGTTCACTTGCCAGTTTTTAACCGGATTTTTGTGACAAAAATGTCGGTTATTGATTTGGGGATGTACGGTGGGCGGGCGGGCGGCAATCAAATGTTGTCCGTGCATTAACTCATGAACCGTTCAATCAAAGCTTTTAAAATTTTAATATGTTATTACTGACAACTATACGAAGGTCAAGTTCAATAATGGCGGTTTTGACTTTTACCGTTCAGGAGTTATGGTTCTTGAAAGATTGAAAAATGGAGTTGTCCGCGCATTTACGCATGAACTGTTCTACCAAAGCTTCCCAAATTTTAATATGTTGTTACTAATGAAAGAATGGAGGTCAAGTTCAATAATGACGAATTTGACTTTTACCGTTCCGGAGTTATGGTTCTTGAAAGATTGAAAAATGGAGTTTCCAGTCGTGTCCGTGCATTTATGCATGAACTGTTCTACCAAAGCTTCCGAAATTTTAATATGCTGTTACTGATGACAAAATGGAGGTCAAGTTCAATAATGACGATTTTGACTTTTACCGTTCAGGAGTTATGGTTCTTGAAAGATTGAAAAATGGTTTTTCCTGTCGTGTCCATGCATTTTCTCATGAACCATTCAACCAAAGCTTTTGAAATTTTAATATGTTGTTACTGATGACAAAATAGAGGTCAAGTTCAATAATGACGATTTTGACTTTTACTGTTCAGGAGTTATGGTTCTTGAAAGATCTTAAAATGGCGTTTCCATTCAGGTTGTTGCATTTACTCATGAACCATTCAATCTAAGCTTTTCAAATTTTAATATGTTGATACTGATGACAAAATGGAGGTCAAATTTGATATTGACGATTTTCACTTTCACCATTCATCAGTAATGGTTCTTGTGATATAGCCAGGACACAAATAAATGTTAATAAATCCGGTTTGCTGTCGTTGTGACAGCCTCTTGTTATATTGTTGAAATTCCTTTTTAGGGGTAAGGAAATATGGCAAGGATTTTCAGGCAATAGCTGAAGTGATAGGAAACAAGACAGAGGCTCATGTTAGAAGTTTCTTCATCAATTTTCGTAGACGATATAATTTGGATGAAGTATTAGCTGAATTTGAGGCTGAACACGGAACAGAACATACCAACGATGATGATTTAGATAAGGAGGAAGAAAAGGTTTGTTGACATTAATCACATGTCTAAATAATTTGGATTTATTTTTTGGGGGTAACTAAATCGATAAGTTGTTGGATTTTTCTTTTATAGGCATACTTGATTTTACTAGTTTTGACAAATTCTGTTCATATGAATAACGGTAATTTGTTAATCACCTTTATCAAAGAAAACCATACAAATTGATATCTCACAAAAAATGTTTAATCCTCAGTAAGAATTTGACAATTTCGAATTATGTTCTATCTTCAAAATATTCAGGGTTCTTGCTAAGATGCGTATACGCGCCCTGGAGGCATGGAAATCGAGTTGGACGGGTCATTTTTAAAACCCATGAGTCCCTGGGACGCAGCCTCGTTGTATCCCC
The DNA here is from genome assembly GCA_037788925.1 of Mytilus galloprovincialis. Classification (NCBI taxonomy): domain Eukaryota; kingdom Metazoa; phylum Mollusca; class Bivalvia; order Mytilida; family Mytilidae; genus Mytilus; species Mytilus galloprovincialis. Next base: position 6,593,824 of record CM075334.1, on the reverse strand, counting down.
ATAAAAGATTCTTGTTTCAGACATTGTTTTGACAGGAAACTATACCTGAAGTTGAAATTTTTATGATATGCACAGATCAAAATTATCAATAAATATGTTAAAGTTACTGATTTTGTAATTTTACGAGTATTTGAAAAGCTTGAATATTTCCACGTGTTGAACATCACATACTTATCGATTGAAACATAGAAAGTAAAATATTTCTGTGAACTTGAAACGAAATGATATAATATTTAATAAATGATGCTTTACGTATAAAATGTGTCATAAAACAGCGTAGATTTAAAAAAAAAAAAAGGGATGAGAATAATTTTACTTGCGTTCGAATGATTTAACAATTTTCTCGTATTATGCATGTTGAATCTTAAACAAAGGTAAAAGTTGTTTTGAAAATCTGATTTATAGAACATGATTAAAAAATAATTATTATTTAGCCAAGCTCATTATGTTGAACAGTGTTCACTATATTTGCTTGCTTTTATTAAATATTATAATAATTATATTGATTCAAACATCAATGTTCATACAATCCAAATTTCTTATAAATACTGGCTTGACCAACAAAATGATATTAGTATCACAAGGAGTTGAGTTAGTCCAAGTTAAAGTCCTTCTTTAAAAGAAAACCTGATGACATTGAATCATCAGTACCAAGTAAGAGACCAAGAGTCGGTCAAAGTTAAAGTCCTTCTTTAAAAGAAAACCTGATGACATTGAATCATCAGTACCAATTAAAAGACCAAGAGTCACTGACCCACTACACCAAGAATTGATATAGAAAGATCTTCAGAAACAACAACTTCAGTCATTACACCAACTAAGCCAAAGAAAGAGAGGAAATTGCAGTCTATCTGGGAGACAGAATTCAAATGGTTATGCAAACTCGCAAGCATGGTTTTAGTTTTATTTCTTCATATTTCATTATATTTCAGGACACAAAAATATTACATGCATCCTGGACACTAAAATTCTTAAGAATGCAATTCTTTTTTTTATTTTGTATGCACTGGTAGACAATAAAAAGTTACAATGAAGGTTTATTTCAATATTTCAGATGGAAGTTGATATAAAAGAACCAGATAATTCTACTCCTAGCTCTGGGACACCTCCACCTTTACTGAAACAGGGAACCTCACCTATCAAAGTTCCTAGTGTATCACAACACAGGTGAGATTATACTTACAACTTATATTTGTCATCAATAGATTGTCTCCCTTTTGTAAGAAATTCTTGTCATGTGTTTTGTAAAGTTTTTTTTCTAATGGTCAAGATTTTAAGAATGCCATTATGATTTGTTTAGAACCATTATAAGGTCTTCATAAGTTATATTGTCTTTAAAGTTTGCAATTTCTATTTAGAAAAAAATGCATTGAAAGAAAAAAAAATGTATAAAGAAGATGTGTGTCAATGAGACAACTCTCCATCCAAATCACAATTTGTCAAAGTAAACCATTATTAATATTATAGGTTAAGTTATAACATGTATAAGTTTACATATTACTATTATATAATTGCAGATTGATACCAAACCAGCGAACTATATTACAGCAACCACCACCCCTTATCAAACCAAATTCGTCTTCACCAAAGCCAGCTATTACAACACCTTCATAGGACTTACTGGATGATTGAAGGGATTTTTTTATGTTAAGTGCTCAGTTGAGGCCTGCCACCAGATGTTGTACATTTAATGCCAGTTAAACTGTAATCTGCAGACAGCGAAAGAAATGTATTTCAGGCATTATTGTCTATGGCTGACCGTATTAACATTATGTAGTATTAAAGGGATCGCATCAGACAACTGACACTTGAACCATTTCAAAATGGTTTCCTGATTTTTATAGTTCATGGAATTTTTCACGTATCACATCATTGCATCACTTAATGTGCATAAGTGGGATGTTTTTGTTTGTACATTTTATTTTTGTTGTTACTTGTAAAGATATTTATTTATTTTGTTTTCTCAGATTTTTGTATATTGAGAATAAGTGTTTCTGATGTTTGCACTTTTGTTTGAGATGTAAGGTGCTTTATTTTTATATGGTACTATGTAACACAGGTCTTCACATTGTGAACATGTTTGTCTATTAGATATTTATGACTGTCTGTTTGTATTGTATATCTTACAGCTGAACTTTTGGAAGATGTACTTTGTGTATAAAATTAAAGTTGGCTTGTTTGTTAGCTGAATTACATTATGAACTATCATTGTAAATATAAAAACCAACTGATCACATAGGTTTTTAAGACACATTTGTGTTAACTCGCCAATGATATAATTGGCTAGTAATGAGCTATCACTCTTTCAAAAGGTAGTGTTAAACAAAAGAAATATGGATTGTATTGTTATCTTGCTTTACTTGGCAGTACATACATTTACATGATATGAAATATTTTTTTAAGAATTGGAACTTTTTGAATTGAAACATCAAACGTCATTCCCAGTTTCTTTTATATTTGCATAAATCATAAAATTAGTTTTAATGATTCTCCAAATTTTGTATGGATCATCTTGTAATGTTATTCACGTTTTTTGTTCAGTGCATCGGTAATTGTGGTTTTCATCAGTATTATCAAGGAGTGAAAGTTTCATCTTTATTTACTTAAACAGCAGCATTCATGGATTTTAAATATTTCATCTCCAAAATATAGGGAATGTTGCAATTTTCCAGAAAATTAAAGTCAACATCATCACCATTGATGTTCTCAGGCTATTTATTGTTATGTTCATTAGGTTTGATGTGCAGTTTGAGTCCTATAAGAATGTTAAAATGGAAATAAAAGACAATTGGAATTCTGGAGTGTTGGGCTTTCTTTCCATGTCTGGCCAATGATCGTAGGAGGAAGGGGAACTTCCAAAAAGAGTGTAAATGGTATTATAACTTCTGACTGTGACTGAATACTCTATAAGAATGAAAACTTCTGGTTTCAGGTCAAAATGAAGCTATTCCTTTTAACCATCCTCGTCCTCATCCGCCTTTAGTAATGCATATGGATATAGTACTGTGTAATGTTAAACAGTAATATCATTTCTGTTTTGTATGTTAATAATATTTGAAAGACAGCTGATATTCTAAAAAATGGTGTTTATTTTACACTAACTAGTCTTCATACATAAAACATTTTTTTTCACAAACTTCATGAATCCAAGTTCTCATTTTTACGGCCAAGTTATTGTGAATCCGTTTCCCTATCAGCAAGTTGTATTTAAAAAACAAATGCTGTTTATTAAGGTTTTATGAAAATGCACCAAATCTTGTTATAAGACCATAAAAGTGTTTGGATCAGTGACCCGATTGTTCATTGTTGACCATTGTGCTACAAGAGAAGACCTACTGTAAGGTTTTAAATGATCATTACAAATTGTTTGTGTTAACATGATGAATGTCATGTGATGTATCGGTGAAATAAAGATTTGTAAAATACACAACTTTCATTATATTTTTATGCCCCATTTATGAGCATTATGTTTTCTGGTCTGTGCGTTCGTTTGTTAGTCCGTCCATTTGTCCCACTTCAAGTATAAAGTTAAAAGTTTTTGGTTGAGGTAGTTTTTGATGAAGTTGAAGTCCAATCAACTTGAAACTTAGTACACATGTTCCTTCTGATATGATCTTTTTAATTTTAATGCCAAATTAGAGATTCTACCCCATTTTCACATTCCACTGAACATAGAAAATGATAGTGCAGATGGGGCATCCGTGTCCTTAGGACACATTCTTGTTGTCTTTTACACTACCTGGATTGGTTTTTGCTTAATTGCTTTACTGTAAATTCAGAAATTATTGCAAAAAAATGCGACAGGGTTATAATCACAATAATGTAAACTAGCATTTTGAAATTTTGTATATGAATTCAAACAGGATTTTTCTCAATATCATAAATATTAAAATCTTATTTCATTGACAAAATCGCAATAATGAATGCACACAATTATTTCTGAACTTACAGTATGACTAATAACCAGTGTTATAATACTGTTGTCTTTACTTACATCATTATTCTACACTAGTCTATGAAACACTGATATTCCTGCAATTGGAGTGCTTTTCTGAATTAACTTTCATTAGAAAAGTTTGGTGCCAAAGATAAATAATTACACCAGAAAGAAGTGACCCACTTTCAGATTTGACTTCTTGACAGCATTGTATGCAGAACCAGATATAACAACCCTATCCAAGCACCTTGAGTTTATTTTTCCGAAGCTAAATCTGATTTCTGTTTTTGACATATAACACTGTTTATCAGTCCTGGTCTTGATCTTGTTCTATGCATGACAGAATATGTTGGGTATATATTTCATTGAGGCAACAATGTCAGTTCTTAACAAATTCACCAGGTACCAAAACAAATGCAAATGGACAATCAAAAATCTAAATTCAAAGAAAAACTTACGGTATCAATATCAGTCAAGAAAGAAAATGCAAATAAGTCTGCAAAACCTTAATATACTGAGCAATACGTAAATCACCAAAACTTGGGGATCTTGGGTACTCAGGCTTGGTACACACCCGGGACCAGTTGTATTACTCATGGCAACTTACTACACAATGGGTGATGATAAATGTCACAATTGGAGTAAAAGAGAACATTATGAAGCTTCATACTTTTGAAAACCATCGGTTGAAGGGTTTATCAGTTATTGAACAGAAAAGACAGTATTATTTTCAAATATATCAATGATCATAACGTCAGAACAGTAAAAGTGAAAATCTTTAAAATCAAACTTGACCAATATTTTTTTATAAGTTACAACATAACATAATTTGAAAACAATCATTTAAAGGGTTAAAATAAGTTATCCAATGTAAAAAACAAGAAAATGAGGGAATATTTCAAAGGAAGACAACCCTACCAATGGGTCTTCAACGCAGCAAGAAAATCCTGCAGCCAGAGGTTTGCCTCACATGGCCATTAAATAAACTAGAGGCTCTAAAGAGCCTGTGTCCCTCACCTTGGTATATGTGCATATAAAACAAAGGACACAGATGGATTCATGACAAATTGTGTTTTAGTGATGGTAATGCGTTTGTAGATCTTACGGTACTTTATTGAACATTATTGCTGCTTACAATTATCTCTATCTATAATGAACTTGGCCCAGTAGTTACAGTGGAAAATATTTTGTAAATATTTACAAAAATTTATAAAATTTATGAAAATTGTTAAAGATTTACTATAAAGGGTAATAACTCGGGATCCTTAAGGGGTCAATTGACCATTTTGATCATGTTGACTTATTTGTAGGGCTTACTTTGCTGTTTTAATATTGCTGGTTACAGTTTATCTCTATCTATAATAATATTCAAGATAATAACCAAAAGCTGCAAAATTTTCTTAAAATTACCAATTCAGGGGCAGCAACCCAACAAACAGTTGTCCAATTCATCTGAAAATTTAAGAGCAGATAGACCTTGACTTGATAAACAATTTAACCCAATTAGAATTGCTCCAAATGATTTGGTTTTAGAATTTTAAGCTAAAATCTAAATTTTACCCCTATGTTCTATTTTTATACGAGCGGAAAAAAAAATTGCAGTCGTATATTGGTATGACGATTTGGTCCCAACAGTTTAGGAATTAGGGACCAAAAAAGGGCCCAAGTAAGCATTTTTCTTGATTTTTGCACCACAACTTTAGTATAAGTAAATAGAAATCTATGAAATTTAAACACAAGGTTTATGACCATAAAAGGAAGGTTGGGTTGAAAATTTAAGAGCAGATAGACCTTGACTTGATAAACAATTTAACCCAATTAGAATTGCTCCAAATGATTTGGTTTTAGAATTTTAAGCTAAAATCTAAATTTTACCCCTATGTTCTATTTTTATACGACCGGGAAAAAAATTGCGGTCGTATATTGGTATGACGTTGGCGTCATCCGAAGACACATTGGTTTTCACACTATAACTTTAGTTTAAGTAAATAGAAATCTATGAAATTTAAACACAAGGTTTATGACCACAAAAGGAAGGTCGGGATTGATTTTTGGAGTTTTGGTCCCAACGGTTTAGGAATTAGGGACCAAAAAAGGGCCCAAGTAAGCATTTTTCTTGGTTTTCGCACCACAACTTTAGTATAAGTAAATGGAAATCTATGAAATTTAAACACAAGGTTTATGACCATAAAAGGAAGGTTGGGATTGATTTTGGGAGTTTTGGTCCAAACAGTTTAGGAATCAGGGGCCCAAAGGGTCCAAAATTAAACTTTGATTTCATCAAAAATTGAATAATTGGGGTTCTTTGATATGCCGAATCTAACTGTGTATGTAGATTCTTAATTTTTGGTCCCGTTTTCAAATTGGTCTACATTAAGGTCCAAAATTAAACTTAGTTTGATTTTAACAAAAAATGAATTCTTTGGGTTCTTTGTTATTCTGAATCTAAACATGTAATTAGATTTTTGGTTATGGGCCCAGTTTTCAAGTTGGTCCAAATCGGGGTCAAAAATTAAACTTTGTTTGATTTTAACAAAAATTGAATTCTTAGGGTTCTTTGATATGCTAAATCTTATAAGACATGTACTTATATTTTTGATTATGGGCCAAGTTTTCAAGTTGGTCCAAATTGGGGTCCAAATTAAACTTTGTTTGATTTCAACAAAAATTGAATCCTTGCGGTTCTTTGATATGCTGAATCTAAACATGTATTAAGATTTTTGATTATAGGCCCAGTTTTCAAGTTGGTCCAAAATTAAACTTTGTTTGATTTCAACAAAAATTGACTATATGAATTTAGATGAAATTAGATGCTGAATCTAACAATGTTTTTAGATTTTTGATATTTGGGCCCAGTTATCAAATTGGTGAACATTGAGGTCCAAAGGGTCCAAAATTGAACTTAATTTGATTTCATCAAAAATTGAATTCTTGGGGTTCTTTGATATGCTGAATCCAACCATGTATTTAGATTTTGGATATTGGACCATTATAGGTAAATGTCAAATTTAAAATTTTTTAAGTTTAAGTTCTTAGACCACTTTCATTCTGTGTCAGAAACCTATGTTGTGTCAACTTTTTAATCACAATCCAAATTCAGAGCTGTATCAAGCTTGAATGTTGTGTCCATACTTGCCCCAACTGTTCAGGGTTCGAACTCTGCGGTCATATAAAGCTGCGCTCTGCAGAGCATCTGGTTAGCCATGGCAGCCATCTTTGTTGGTTGGCCGGGTCATCCCACACATTTTTAGCTCGCCTGGCCCAAAGGGCCAAGTGAGCTTTTCTCATCACTTGGCGTCCGTCGTCATCGTTAAATTTTACAAAAATCTTCTCCTCTGAAACTATTGGGCCAAATTTAACCAAATTTAACTTGGCCACAATCATCATTGGGGTATCTAGTTTTAAAAAATGTCTCCGTTGACCCAGCCAACCAACCAAGATGGACGCCATGGCTAAAAATAGAACATAGGGGTAGAATGTATATTTTGGCTTATAACTCTGAAACCAAAGCATTTAGATCAAATCTGACAGGGGTAAAATTGTTTATCAGTTCAAGAGCTATCTGCCCTGAAATTTTCAGACTAAATCAGACAACTGGTTGTGGGTTGCTGCCCCTGAATTGGTAATTTTAAGGAAATTTTGCCGTTTTTGGTTATTATCTTGAATACTATTATAGATAGAGATAAACTGTAAACAGCAATAACGTTCAGCAAAGTAAGATCTTCAAATAAACTAGATACCCTAATGATGATTGTGGACAAGTTTGGTTAAATTCGGCCCAGTAATTTCAGAGGAGTAGATTTTTGTAAAAGTTAACGATGACAGATGAAGATGGACGCCAAGTGATGAGAAAAGATCACTTGGCCCTTCAGGCCAGGTGAGCTAAAAAGTGTACTAGTTCAGTGAAAATGGAGGTCATACAAAACTCCAAATCATATGAATGAACTAAAATTACAAAATGAACATACAAGACTAACAAAGGCCAAAGGCTCCTGACTTTGGATGTGCAAAAATGTGGAGGGGATTAAGCATGTTCTGAGAGAGCTCAACCCTCCCCTTTACCAATGTAGATCAAGAAAAACAGCAATACACACAGTTATGTTGATTTTACACATGTCTAAGACATTCACAAGGCGAATTAGGGGGGTGGGGCAGGGGGCCTCAGGCCCCTCTTTCGAGAAAAAAAATAAATTTAGTTGATTACCGGTATATAGGGAATCACTGAAGCATGACAGCAGCTGGCGTCCTCTTAGGCAGCCAGTGGGCCCCCACTTTTGAGAATTTCTAGATCAGCCACTGATTGCTAATATAATCTTTGATGTAAATTCTTAAAAATCTAACAAAATTTGCATGAGAGCACTTACAAAGAAAAGAGGAAAAGAACTTGTTGATAATAAAGGTGAGTAATGGCTATAAACTCTGGAACGACTTCAATGTCTCATATTCTTTTACTTGTAGGGATTGCTATAAGAAGACGTCATCAAGTAACCACCTTGCGTGCCTATTGTTATGTAAAATGGTGCTAAAACATTAACAACCAGATAAAAGAGTATAAAATAGACTGAATTGAAATTTTATAACTCGTTCACAACACTCTCTTAACCTTACAAATTGTAAACTCACTATAAAGCATTTCAATTTCTCTGAGCTTTTTGTAGCCAGGATCTTTTGGTATGGGCTTTGGTCAGTTGTTGAAACCTGAGTCATTTTGTCTTTGGTGGATAGTTATTGATGGCCAATCAAATTAACACATTTCAGAATTTTTTACACTGGTCAGACAACTTATTAATTGTTGATGATGTAAGTACTGTAAGTTCAGAAATTATTGCATGCATTTGTTATTGTGATTTTGTCATTTTAGACTAAAATGCCATTTAATTTTTGCGATATTGAGAAAAATCCTGTTTAATTCATATGAAATAATTCAAAATGCGAGTTTAAATTATTGTGATTATAACCCTGTCGCATTTTTAGCAATAATTAAAACCTCACAATAATTTTTGAATTTACCGTTCTTGAAATCAAATGCAATAATTGTTTTGGCAAAAAACTGTTGTCAGTGGTGATGCAGAAACTCATAGTAGATGACAATTTTTATTTTATCAATAATAACACAATAATAAATGTTCAGTTCAGTTTTTACAGTGGTTTGTAGTCCAACTTGGATTCTAACTTTTTATTATCCCCAACTTTCCTGACGGCCTTCATAAAATCTTCTTCTATTACATAATCTCTCTCGGCTCTGATAGCAAACATACCTGTAATTAAAAATATTCAACAATTTAAGAAATGTTTTTATGTCAAATTAATCTGATTTGATTATGATTTTTGGTGTTTTAACGTCACTTTTAAGAACCGCATTTAGGCTATTCAGCAGCTACCAGTTTTTATTGTTTGAGGAAGCCAGAGTGCCCTGAGAAAATCAGGATCTTCAATAGGAAAATCAAATGATTCTGCCTTTCAAATCAATACCTATACTGACATTAAGTGTGATATATTTTATAGTAATTGTGTTGTTTGGTTGACATGTCATTGATTTGTACATCTCTTTTTAATTATGTATATCCACCATTATGATTGTAAATTCTTTATATCATCTTGCATCTCCCTGGGTTACTTTGATTTGTTCAACTCAGGGTTGACTTGACTTAAAAGATCTGGGCTAATGAACATGTTAGCAACCTATCCGAATCGAAGTCAAAACTTTTCCATCGCGTTGACTATCAAATCGTAAGATATCTAATTTTTTTTTAAAATCATTCTGAGAAAATATAAAACATGCCCCCACCACCCAACAAAAGATTAATGGTCAGTTCCGTTAAAGCTTTCTGTTAAACAGTCTAGGTAAAATGGGTTACTGAGTGATGGACATGACCATATCCCCCTCCAGTGTGATGCCCTGATGTACGCCTAGAAATCCTAGGCATACAAACATGTATAAGTGACATTGATATGGTAAAGTGAATGTATTTTTGTAATATAAAAAACTTTGAGCATGCTGAAATTAATTTCTGTTCTTATTATAAACATATACTACCAGTTAATATACACATGAACAATATTTGTTGAGCAAAACCAAATACAGGCAAAAATAAATTTTGGGTTGATGTTGAGTTAACTCGAGTAGGTTCAAAAGGTCAAACTCAGGGGTTCGATTGTCAGTCGAGTTAACATTGTAATAATTACCTGCTTCTGTACAAACATTTCTCAGATCTGCTCCATTGAAATCATCAGATAATTTAACTACAGCTTCCCAATCTACAAGATAGAAATGTTTGGCGTTATTAGTCATTCATATTTATATTATTTAAATCAACTTTTCTTTTTCAGATATTTTGTTTTACATATAACCCTTTCTAGACAACTGTAAATTCAGAAATTATTATGTGCATTTATACAAGTTTGTTAATTTTTTCATGTAAAGATCCCAGTTTGACATATCTGTCATGTAAAGATCCCAGTTTGACATATCTGTGATGATTTATATTCTCCTTTACTCTATAGCATAATCTTGAATAAACTTCATCTTCAAAAAAGGTATGAAGGCCAAAAGTACTCTTCTTTTGATTTTACACTGAAGCATCCCCCCGCCCCCCCCCCCCCCCCCCCCCCCCCCCCCAAAAAAAAACATGCTACAGGACTACAGGAATAAGTGGGATATTAATCTTATTTGTCTTATAAAACGAAACATTATGAAATTATGTATACATATGTTGCAATGCTTGATTAATATGAACTCAAGTCTTAAGTTAAGATTGGTCGTATAAAAACTTTATAAATATTTACTTTATGTGACAACATTTTCACACTGAGATAAGGAGTGATATACATGCAGTGAGGTGAGAGGTTTATTTTTATTGCTCTGTGTTGAAGGCCTCACCATTCCTTTGTTGTGCATGTAGTGAGTTTGTGTCAGGGATGGATACCCCATATACTTTGTTTTTCTATTCTAATAAAACCTCCAAATTTTTGATTAACGGTATGTTAAAATAGTTTTAATCTGACAAAAGAACCAAATTGTCTACATGTTTCCATGTTTTTCTCTCAACAATTAATCTTACCTATTTCACCATGTTTTGCTATAGGCTGTGCGTGAATCTTGAGAATTTCAAGTCGTGACTGTTCATTGGGAAGAGGAATTTCTGAAATATGAAATTGTTGTCAGGATAAATTCATATACAAAAACAAACAAAAATATATCATGGATACCAAACATAAAGAATAGAATATCTTTATATTTTGTGGAGGTTCTTTTAAACATATTTCTAGTCTTATGTCATTCAAAATTAAATTAAAAAAATTAATTACCCTGTTTAGAGCTTGACATCATAGGTACTTGTCTCTGATTTTTGTTGTTGTATTTATATACCTTAATATAGCAGAAGGTATCCAACTCTTATTACGAAGTGATGACACTTGATTGCCAACTTTCATAATGTCATACCTTTTATAGTTTACTTATAAAGAATGATTTTAGCTCATTGTTGAAGGATGTAGTGATCTATAGTTTCTTACATTGAAGTAATTAGGACATTAATCATCAAATTTACCTATTTTTCTGTCCAATCTACCTGGACGTAACAAGGCAGGATCTAATGTGTCCGGTCTGTTTGTTGCCATTATCATTTTGACCTGACCTAATGCATCAAAACCATCCATCTGATTCAACAGCTAGAAAACAGAATAGAAACATCAGTCATGTTAGTGACAGTCTGCTTAGAAAAATAAAACTTTATTGTCAAAATAGTTTTACAAAAGCTTTATTTACTTTGACAGAATTTGAATTAAAGTATATAGAATACATTTTGTATATACTATATCCTTTGAAACAACAAACAAACTGTACATTTATAAATTTTTGGATGGTTTTTATTTTTGCAAAAATTGTAACAAGATTGGTTTCCTCCCGAAATAAAAAAACTCACATTCCAAATTTTGAAAGCATTTTTTGTATGTGGCATTTACTGACATCATTTTCAATAAACTAGCATTTTTGTCAATAGTTCTACAATCTTAACATATATATACTTACAAATTTCAGAATTTACAATTTTTAGAGCATTTATAATTGAAATTGACAAAAATGCAAGATTAATTATTGCAATTTAAAGAAATTCATCACACACATAAAGCTATTAAACTTAAAATGCAATTTTTCTGCAATAACAAAGACATGGCAAAATTATTGAATGAACAGTATTTTCTATTATCCATACCTCCATAAGAGTTCTCTGTATTTCTCTGTCAGCTGATGTGCCTTCTGAAAACCTTCTTCCACCTAGAAACAAATATTAATCATAGTATAATAAATTACATCATAAGAACAGCAATCTACAATGATATTAAAATCATACCCATTTGAAATAGGATCCTTGTTCAACTGTATTACTGTTACTTATTCCAAATGGGCTATGAGCTTATTTAAGATATTAAACTACACAGCTGAATCTGAGAGTCGATATGCGCCTACCAGTCCTAAATTCTCAGCTCTATAAAATGCAGAAACCAAAAACAGGATACATTATGAACAGTTATTTTAGAATTTTTGTGTGCATTTATTACTGCAATTGTTGAACAAATTGACAAAAATGAGGGATTGCTTATTGTGATTTTAGAAAATGTTGCATACATATATAATGATTATAAAAATGTTTAAATATGAGTTTTTATTTTTCAAAAAGTTTCTTAATTTACAGTAAACACATATAAAATAGTTCAATACCTTGATAGTGGTTGACTTTAGTCATATCTTAACATTTTTTTTAATTTGTAAAATTCAGTATTGATGGCAAATCATTTAAAGTCTTATTCAATTCAAAAAATCTCAGAACAATCTAAAACTTGACTTACTGTAACAACACCTGTCTTTTGTTGATTATTGAAGACTGTTTGTTATCCTCTAGATGTCTTTTAGTTTTTTTTTAATGGTCTATACCACCTTTTATTCATACACAAAGGTAATACATTATTTGATCTAATCCAAACTTATGTAATAATGTTATATTTTGATTGGATTGGAGAAATAGTATTTTTCAAAAATTTTCCATATATTGAGATTTTTTTTCTCTGCCAATGTATTTGTCATAAGGGAATTCCAAGTGCCGGATGGTATTTGTCTAAATATAACATGATGTGTCGAAGACCTCTAGACTTTTCGTTAAAATGGATACAAAGAACATTCAGTGGAATTAAACAATTATATCATGCTATTAACAAGGGGTATTTTCCAAAAATACTGGTTTCGAGGTAAACCAATTTTCCTCCCTAACGGCTCTGGAAATTCGTTTTCCTCTCAACTGGTATATTTGGCAAACACCCCTTGTAAGCATGATATATTTGTTAAAATAGCGTGAGTAGGTTAGCAATAGAACCATATAATTTTGGCTGCAATACATAATACAACATACCTATAGCATCTATTTCATCCATAAATATAATACATGGTTCATGGTCCCTGGCAAAAGCAAACATTTCTCTGATAAGTCTAGCACTTTCACCAATATATTTATCTACAATAGCACTGGAGACAACCTGTAAAGATTTTAATAATATTTTTGGTAGGAGAAATATATATCTGTTAAAAACCTTGTGTTCCTATAAATACCCTCTGCAGTAGAACTATAATATGCACATCAAATCAACATGAAATACAAATTCTCCTGGATTTGTTTTAGACAAGTTTTACTGTATATATACAATTGTTTTATATGCTATTTCACAGGTACCATGATGCTATATTCTTTTACCCTTAACATTTCATTTCCTACCAATTTCCATATAAACTATGGGTGGTCAGTTATTTTTGTTTTTTCTTGTCATAAACTATTAAAAGTGTTCACGTTATTTTATAGGAATTTATTTTCACTAGTTTATATCATGTTTTTAGGGTACTATTTATTAACACTTTTGAATATATCTTGAGAAAAATTTGTAAATTGCAAAAAACAAATGCATTTTCTGGATGTAGAAAGTACAAAGTGAAGGTTTACTTTTGAAATATTCCACAAACTGATATCACTATGTGTGATCAAGATTATTTGTGCATATTAAAACTTGATTACCTATTACATACACAGTAAATATTTCATAAACTTGAAATTTCTTATTTGAAATAAAAACCTTTACATTTTGTTGGTCATTATGCCTATTTAGCCATAAATAATTTATGTGCAATTCATTTTCAAGGATTTTGTATTGATTTTCTGTGCTCCACTTTGCACTCTTCTTCGATTTCTGTGCTTCCCTCTGCCTTTATAGTCATCCCTTTGCATTTTTGTTTTATGAAAGAACTAGATACTGTGGATTCTTTTAATATTTTTGTGGATACCAAATTTTGTGGATTGATGAAAAATAATATTCATGTATATCTAATTTCGTGGTTTTGGCAAAGTCTGCATACATTCCTTTAGAAAATTTGTAATTCGTTGAACATTTAAATTGGTATCCAAAGAATATTAATGAATCCACAGTAAGTCTAATCAACAGTCAGTTCAGTTCTAAAAACACGATGGGTCTACATAGCATTCCACATCAAAAACAAATTAATTTGGGGCAAATCTAGTTCAACTTCAATAATGAGCAACCACTATAAATGAACACCTGAAGCCAGGATTAAAAAGAAGAGGGTGAAGTGTTTTACCTTTAAAAAGTTAGCATCTAATTGACTGGCCACAGCTCTGGCTAATAATGTTTTTCCAGTACCAGGTGGACCATATAACAAACAGCCTTTAGGTGGAGTTATACCAACTCGCTGGAACAGTTCTGGGTTCATTAATGGTAATTCTATTACCTGAAAACAATGGATGAACATACATAAAATTAAGAAAGGAAATGGGGAATGTGTCAAAGTGACAACAACCCGACCATAGAGCAGACAACAGCCGAAGGCCACCAATGGGTCTTCAATGTAGCGAGAAACTACCGCACCCGGAGGTGTCCTTCAGCTGGCCCCTTAAAAAAAATGTATACTAGTACAGTGATAATGGATGTCATAATAAACTCCGAATTATACAGAAGAAACTAAAATTAAAAATCATACAAGACTAACAAAGGCCAGAGGCTCCTGAATTGGGACAGGCGCTAAATTGCGGCGGGGTTAAACATGTTTATGTTTATACATGTATATATGTCCTCAAATGAAAAATAAAATATACAGTGTTCTATTGTTTCTATACAACAAGATGAATAACCCAAGCTTCATTAAAGATAATTAATGTATTTCATTTAAAATTGAAAGATAAAGGTGAACTCAATTAACACAACAATAAAGTCTTAATAATTAAACGCTTTTTCTATAGCACTTTTAGCAAGGATAAAAATGTCATAGAAATTTCTGAATTTACATCACGTTTTTTTCAAAAAAAAATAGTTGTATCTCCTACCTCCCTACCTACCCTAAAGAATCATGCCTACCCTGAAACAATTAAAATAAATGAAGAATGTGTCCATGGGACACAGATGATGCCCCCGTTTGCATATAAAGTAATAATGGGACATAACTTAAGAACAGTGACGCTACCCAAATTTGAACTTGATCTGAGTTTTGTGGTAATAAGCATTGTGTATTAGTTTCATAACATTTGGTTGAGGTTAACTTAAGTTAGAGAATGGAAACAAAAAATTAAGCATTTTTTTCCCATTTGTAAAGGGGCATAACTCTAGAACGATAAAAGTGGCACCACCCAAATTCAAAAAATGATTTGTGTTTTTTGGAAATAAGTATTGTGTATAAGTTTCATAACATTTGGTTGAGGCAAACTAAAGTTAGAGAACAGAAACCAATTTTGGGACGTATGTACGTACAGACGGACAAAGGTAACACTTAATGCCCCCTGCCACAGCCATAATTACAGACATTTCTGGTTCAGCACTATTAAAGTCCTGGAGATTTCCCTATATGGTACATGTAAAATATAAAAAAAAAAATCATTTTACCTATCAACCTCCCTATTTTCTGCCATATATATTTATTTTTTGCCTTATTAATGAGACTTACTTCTCTGAGTTCTCTGATTTGTTCTCCCAGTCCACCGACCTGATTGTAGCTAACATCACCAGGATCCTCGGCAGACATGTTGTATACTAGTGGATCAACTTCTCGGGGAAGATATCTAATGATATAAAAAGGAAATACAATGTATAATAAAAAACAGTCATTAAGTATTAGTGTTACATTACATTAAATGGATCAATTAAAATTGGTGTTGCATTTTGGGTATGTCAGTTATGTAGTTGTTCTGATTGGTCTAGGTTTGGGAGTTCTTATTGGTCTAGATCTGAGAGTTCTGAATGGTCTAGAAATGATTTACGAATTAGTTCATTCTTTCTTCATGAGTATCATGCTGAGATACATATACTTTAAAAGAAAAAATAAGTACAGAAATAATGTTTAGTGTGTATAAATAACAACAGGATAAGTTTTCAAAAATAAGCACCTGCACATTGAATTTTGAAAGCATTATTTGTTTTTTTAGTATTTCCTAAAATTGCAATAATTCATTTCATATATTATTCATTGTTCAACAATTTTAATTTTAAATGCATGCAAAATTTTAAAATTTTACAGAATACATTTAGTAAGGCATGTGCATGTATATACCAATTACAATTGTTGCCATCTGGCAGTACAGGGACTGCATTGTTACAATCTTAATGTCACAGTTCCAACTGTGTGAACTAGTTCCAACATAGACTTCAAATGTATCTCAAGTCCAGAACAAGATCAACATTATGGAATGAGTTCAAACAAGAGGCTCTCAAGAGCCTGAATCGCTCACCTGAATTTTTTTGGTTTAATCTCTCCATCAATGATTATTTTGGCTTTTCAATTTATTTAAATGTTCTTTAAATCGTCCTATTCTCTTCAAAAGCCAAAAAAAAAAAATCAATTTCTCCTATGTTCTATTTTAGCCATAGGAGCTATGTTTCTTGACATACAAGGAAATGAAATATCAAATTTATACTAGATACTCTGAAACTCTGAAACTCATTTAGCCTAAGTTTGGCTGAAATTGATACAGCAGTTTCAAAGGAGAAGATTTTTTAAAGTAAGTCAACATGATGAACAAATTGTGAAAAAAGTTTTTAAAGGGCAATAACTCCTTAAGAGGTCAATTGACAATTTTAGTCAAATTGACTTATTTGTAGATCTTACTTTGCTGATCATTTTTGCTGTTTACAGTTTATCTTTTTCTATAATAATATTCAAGATAATGACCAAAAACTGCAAAATTTCCTTAAAATTACCAATTAAGTGGCAGCAACCCAACAATGGTTTGTTTGATTCATCTGAAAATTTCAGGGCTGATAGATCTTCACATAATGAACATTTTTACCCCATGTCAGATTTGCTCTAAATGCTTTCGTTTTTGAGATATAAGCCAAAAACTGCATTTGACCCCTATGTTCTATTTTAAGTAACGGCGGCCATGTTTTTTGACAGATCAAAAATCTAAGCACACACTTTGTGCAGGATACTCTAAGGAACAATCATGCTAAGTTTCATCCAAATCCATTCAGCAGTTTCAGAGGAGAAGATTTTTTAAAGTTAGCAAATATGATGAACAAATTGTGAAAAATTGCCATTAAAGGACAATAACCCCTTAAGGGGTCAATTGACAATTTTGGTCATATTAACTTATTTGTAGATCTTACTTTGCTGATCATTTTTGCTGTTTACAGTTTATCTTTATCTATAATAATATTCAAGATAATGACCAAAAACTGAAAAATTTCATTAAATTTACCAATTAAGTGGCAGCAACCCAACAATGGTTTGTTTGATTCATCTGAAAATTTCAGGGCTGATAGATCTTCACCTAATGAACATTTTAACCCTTTGTCAGATTTGCTCTAAATGCTTTCGTTTTTGAGATATAAGCCAAAAACTGCATTTGACCCCTATGTTCTATTTTAAGTAACGGCGGCCATGTTTTTTGACAGATCAAAAATCTAAGCACACACTTTGTGCAGGATACTCTAAGGAACAATCATGCTAAGTTTCATCCAAATCCATTCAGCAGTTTCAGAGGAGAAGATTTTTTAAAGTTAGCAAATATGATGAACAAATTGTGAAAAATTGCCATTAAAGGACAATAACCCCTTAAGGGGTCAATTGACAATTTTGGTCATATTAACTTATTTGTAGATCTTACTTTGCTGATCATTTTTGCTGTTTACAGTTTATCTTTATCTATAATAATATTCAAGATAATGACCAAAAACTGAAAAAATTCATTAAATTTACCAATTAAGTGGCAGCAACCCAACAATGGTTTGTTTGATTCATCTGAAAATTTCAGGGCTGATAGATCTTGACCTAATGAACATTTTAACCCTTTGTCAGATTTGCTCTAAATGCTTTCGTTTTTGAGATATAAGTCAAAAACTGCATTTGACCCCTATGTTCTATTTTAAGTAACGGCGGCCATGTTTTTTGATGGATCAAAAATCGAAGCGCACACTTTGTGCAGGATACTCTAAGGAACAATCATGCTAAGTTTCATTCAAATCCATTCAGTAGTTTCAGAGGAGAAGATGTTTGAAAAATTGTTAACGACGACAGAAGACGACGACGACGGACGCCAAGTGATAAGAAAAGCTCACATGGCCTTTTAGGCCAGGTGAGCTAAAAATGAATGCAATTTTTTGTGAACTCTTTGGTAACACGTTCTGTTGCAGTAATCATCTAGAGGGTGTCTCAGGATTTTGTCCATTCATTCTTATTTTAGGAGACAATTTTCTAGCCTAGTCTAAAGGTAGATTCATGGTATACCGCCATCTTGGATTGTACAATCTCAGTACAAAATATGTCTAGTTATTTGCCTAAATCTGCAAATTTGGAAACAGATTTGCAATTCAATGGTTTTACTGTTTTTTCTATTTAAAGAAAACTTGTTAATAAATCGTATTATTCAAAATATTTTAACAATTATCAATTTTTTTATGTTTCCAAATCATTTTTTTCAAATCAGCCATTTAAGGGGAGATAACTCTTTTAGTACAAAATTTATACTGGGCTAATAGGGATTTTTTTTATTTTTACTTGAAGCAAGAAAACAAGTTCGGTGAGACCATGTTTTCTTTTTATTTTCTTAAAACATATTTTGAAACCTTTCTTCTCACAATTTTTTTCAAAATTCTATCTCATAGAATTTTTTTTATGCACACTAATGTGTTTTTTCATGAACAAGCTACGCAGTTTTTGGCAATTTTCAACGACTCATGGCTTGAAAAATAGCACGGTGACCCATAATTTTTATTAAATTTTTGAAAAGAGCATAGTAAAATCTTCATTTTGGCAAATTATAAAAAAAGTCTGTCTCAAAAAATATATACTTGTGATCTACCTTAAGTTATTATTTTGCTTAGTATGATTTTGTACCATTAGTATCTTCCTATTTGTTGTATATTCCATCTTGTTATAACATATCTCATATTTTTAGTTCAGTGATTATAAAAAGTTATCAGAACTTCAGATGGATTTAAAACGAATAACATTTGGTGCTTTGATATATTATCAAAAGTATGATTTAAAAACAGTTGCAACTAAAATGTCTCCAAGAATCTTTTTTTATGAGCTGTAATGATCCTGAAGAATAGTGAAAATTTACCTCATAACAGTTAGGGTTGTCATGTCTAATGCCACTCTGGTTCCTGACTTAAGTTTAGATTTATCTAACTGTCGACGACATCCGACTACATATCTAGGACCATTGGTGGCTTTAACAATAACTGTAAAATAAAAGATGATAACAATCAATGGTCAACACTTACACTATATCCTTTGTAAACAATTACAATCTGTGAATAAATTATTTAATGCACCAAAATTGAATAATTTTGTAATTAACTACAAACCGATACTGCAATAAACTAGTGTGTCTTACATGAGGTGTTTAGTAAAGGCTCTGCAAATTTTCCAATTTCCATGAGGTTCTGCCTTTTTTGATGTAGAAAATTTAAGCACATTGCTCTTTTTATAATGTCATAATTTATAGTCAGTACTATGATTCATTCTGTAGGTATCTCTCTTTGCACATTTTAGCTGGTACCTTTCATTGAATATACAAATGTGTTTACGTTTGAACAAATACACTTGATGACTGAATGGAATAAAGACAACTGCGACTATGCAATAAGACAAAAAAACTATCAGTAAATTGTAGTTACTGCGACTATGCAATAAGACAAAAAACTATCAGTAAATTGTAGTTACTGCGACTATGCAATAAGACAAAAAACTATCAGTAAATTGTGGTTAATCCTGCTTGTCTCATATTGTCATATATACCAAAACATTATTTAAATTTCAACTGAAATCATTTCCCTGACTTATGAGTAGTTGTAAACCACAGGTTAAGACGGCAAATTCTACAACAACCAATGAAAATTGTAGAAGACAGATAGAGTCAAACACAAGGAAACATACAGAAAAGTCAAGACTAGTTTTCACGTCTTAAGGATGTACTTAGGTGAACTTTTGAAATTTGTGTAAAATGTTCGGATTCCTTGGTGTTTTTCCATACACTACAAGGTAAAATATTTTGCCCCATAACACCCATTTATTTTTTTATATAAGACTTAATAGCTCATGGAAGGTCATTTACCAAAATTTTAGAAGATTCTTGATTTCCTTTCTTTTGTTTTGAGACCCAAATGATACCAATACAAATATAAGGTAAAAGTCCGAGTCAGCCTTTTCCCCGCCATATTTTAAATCTCCAATATCTTGAAAAGGAGGTCCATGACCTATCAATATTTTTAGCTTCTTTTTATCCTTAACGAATGCTTAAAGTATCAATTTTCAATTCTTGATTTAATAATTTTCACCTAACCTCACCTAAGTACATCCTTAAAAGAGATGACCTTATAACATTATACCACTAGACAATTTGATTTTCCTATACTTACATTTATCTTCTGTTAACTGTTTCAATACCTCTCCAACAATCTAAATAAAAACAAAAAAAATCTTATGATACAGAAATGCATAATTGTATACTGTAAATTCAGAAATTAATGTGTACATTAATTCTTGTGAAGGGGCCTCGGTGGCTTAGTGGTCTGAATAGTTCCGTACTGTAATCACTAGCCAGTCAACACTGAGGTTGTGAGTTTGAACCCCACCTGTGTGGGTGTACTCGACTCCAATCTTAATTGACTAGGAATGCAAGTTTTTTTGTCGAAGGTCAGTGGTTTTCTCCAGGCACTGTGGCTTCCTCCACCAATAAAAACTGGCTGCCACGAAATAGCCTAAATGCAGTGCTCAAAAGTGGTGTTAAAACACCAAAAACCAAATCAAATCATTCTAGTGAATCACTGATTAATGCTAAAAATGTGCAATCTACAATTGATAAAAAAAGTTATTTTCTACTGTTGTTAAAAAAATATGCAGATTTAAAAAGAGTTCATCTTATATTTTTAAAAATGCATGTACATTGTACTAGTAGATCAGAAAATGTCCTAACAAATACAAGAAGCCTCATAAAATATATAGAGAATAATACATGGCAAAATCCGTATCATATGTCGTATCATCCCGAGACATCAATATCAGTCCGAGGGCCTTTAGGCCCGAGGGATGATATTGGTTGAGGGTGATACGGCATGTGATACAGATTTTGCCATGTATTATACGCTTTATCATATATTTCAACAGAAGAGTATTATATTATATGAACTGTTTTCTGATCCATAGCACTGGGTTACCTTCAGTTCTGCTTTTGTCTTGTTTCATAGCATTAAAATAACTGCTCAATTATTTTTACGAAGCACCTAGGTTACCTTACAATCTGTTGTTTTGAAAATATTTTGTTTATTATTGTATTTATTTGAGTGTTTTGTATTTTTTATAGTTGCATTTAGTGTGCCAAAAAATATGTTGTAAAAACTTGATGTTCGTGACGTCACATTCAATCTGAAAACTTGACGTTTGTGAAGTTACATACCAAACAATGACGTCATTCAAAAAATTGACCAATTTTTAGGAAAAAAATTTCTGAAGCAAAAAAAACAAAAAACTAACTTCGTTAAAAAAAAAAAAAAAAAAAAAAAAAGGTATGCGATACGGGGTATGCGATACGGGTTTAGCTTTGCGATACAGGGTATGCGATACAGGGTAGGTGATACAGACTGGAAAACGCACCTTTATTAGATATACAAAATAGCTGTATTTTGTACTAAATATATGATAAATAACAATATGTGAGGACATTTATCTAGAAAACCATTTATACTACAGTTCATATCACTCAGGATGTTTTAATTTCCATCTAACCACTATGGACAACTCAAATTAAACAAAAAAATTATCTCAAAATATTGAATTCAAATGCTTAAATATTTTTCCTGTGTAAAGTACCGGTAGGTTCAATATTTCTATAGGATAGACAAAGTGGAGTTTGCCCACAGGATGTGTCACTGTCAGGGGACTTTCTAGAAGTTTGCCCACTCCCATCATCAGAGATGCAAACAGTGAGTTTTTCCTGTCAGACCCATCACATTTCTGCCAGACCTATATTTTCACTCAAAAATCAAATGAGATGCAGAAATCATGGAGGTATGAAAATGACAAAAAGCATGTATGTAAACAAACCTGTCCAACACTCTGTAGAGCTTTTAAATCATTTTCTGACTTATCATACTGTTTGTTTAATTCTTTGGAACTCTCTCTCACTGAAAGAAAAAAAATAGAAATGAAAGTTTACTATGTTAACTCAGACAATTTACATGGTTAGATTCAGCATATTGAAGAACCCCATATATTCAATTTTTGTTGAAATCAAACAAAGCTTAATTTTTTACCCTTTGGACCTTAATGTAGACCAATTTGAAAACGGGACAATACTGTGCAATTCAATATTTCTTGCTATTGCACAAAACTGTGCAATTGAAAATTTCTTGCTATTGCGCAATATTGTGCAATTAGATATTTCTTTTCTTTTGCGTAATACTGTGCAGTTGAAGATTTCTTGCTATTGCACAATACTGTGCAATTGAAGATTTCTTGCTATTGCACAATACTGTGCAAATAAAGATTTCTTGCTATTGCGGAATACTGTGCAATTGAAAATTTCTTGCTATTAATAATTTTGGACCCCCATTTGGACCAACTTGAAAACTGGGCCCATAATAAAAAATCTAAGTACATGTTTAGATTCAGCATATCAAAGAACCCCAAGAATTCAATTTTTGTTAAAATCAAACTTAGTTTAATTTTGGACCCTTTGGACCTTAATGTAGACCAATTTGAAAACAGGACCAAAAATTAAGAATCTGAATATACGGTTAGATTTGGCATATCAAAGAACCCCAATAATTCATTTTTTTTATGAAATCAAACAGTTTAATTTTGGACCCTTTTAGCCCCTAATTCATTGGGACCAAAACTCCCAAAATCAATCCAAACCTTCCTTTTGTGGTCATAAACCTTGTGTTAAAATTTCATAGTTTTCTATTAACTTATGCTTAAGTTATTGTGCAAAAACCAAGAAAAATGCTCATTTGAGATCTGTTTTTGGCCCCTTATTCCTAAACTGTTGGGACTAAAACTCCCAAAATCAATCCCAACCTTCCTTTTGTGGTCACAGAGAGACCATATGTCTAAATTTCATAGATTTCTGTTTACTTATACTAAAGTTATTGTGTGAAAACCAAGAAAAATGCTTATTTGGGCCCTTTTTGGCCCTTAATTCCTAAACTGTTGGGACCAAAACACCCAAAAATCAATCCCAACCTTCCTTTTATGAGTGCGAAAACCAAATGACTTCGGACGACGACGACAACAACGAAGCCAATGTGATACCAATATACGACCAAAAAATTCTCAATTTTTGCGGTTGTATAAAAACTTCAAAATTGGTAACCAATAATTTTTAGGGTATATTTTGTGATAATCATGATTTTGACTTGTTTTATGTGTACCATCCCCATATGGGTTTTCGGGGTTGAGGGTTGAAAATCTGGATGATACCGTGAAAATCAGGATAGTTTGCAGGTCTGCTATCCATTACAGTGCATTTATATCTATGCTATGTATGTAAGAGTACCCTAAAAGTGTAGTCTTCAATGCAAAGGGTGCCCTTAAAATGTAGCCAATCACGCTAAGAGTGCCCTCTGTGAAAAAAAATTATCCTGTCCTTTTCAAAAGCTGTAGGAAACACTAAGATAGATGTACATGTACAGTTCTTTGGGAAAGGTTTCTTCATATAATATTATATAAATATGTGCTCAATTGTAAAGTGGTTTTTACCAAATAATATTTTTTATCACTTGAAAGGTACCCATCATGAAAGGGGTAGTCATTACATTGAGGGATTCCCCCTCATTTGAGGGATTGTTCCCAACATGATTAACAGTCTGCAGGAAGACAAATCACCTTCCTGAGACACATTATTCTGACTCAGTGGCAAATTATCAATTCTAATCACTAATGATGTACAGTGCCAACTGGTGTATCCGCGCACCTAAGACTTATGACTTCATTTCATTCAACATGTTCAACTGATAAAACCAATAATTGGATACTATTATGTGAACACATTCATAACATACTTTTATTTCTGTTGTGACCATTGATTAGCGTAGGGTTGTAAACTTGTCGTATTATGTCCCCAGGTAAAATTATAGATGTTTTTTAAATCGATGAAAAAAACTTCAAAATCGGTAACCAATAATTTTTTAGGGTATATTTTGTGATAATCGTGATTTTGACTTGTTTTACCATCCCCATATCGGTTTTCGGGGTTGAAGTAGCAATACACAGTTAGGAAAAAAACTTAAAATTGACACTCATAATTTTTAAACACCCTCTTTCCCCTCCTGTCTAACAAATAAGGCTTAATATTTGTGTTATGCATGTATATATTCATAGAAAGAGAATCTTCCATAGACTTGATTTCTAATGGCCATAATGGTGAAATATAATCCCTTTTTTGGTGAATCCATGGCAACAATCTGCATTTCTTTGACAATGTTTGATACAAAATACAGCAAAAAAGGGGGGTGAACATGTCACAAAAGTCTCCAAAATTTGGTCCAAAGGAAAATTTCAATTAATTACAGTGATACCTTTCCTGAAACCATAGGATTATATCTATCAAGTGGTCCAAAATAAATCATATGCAATTCTGCTCGTTTTTCCATAAAATTGAATTGAAAAGATCGAGCGCAAAATCTTTGTTCCCTCGAGCAATTCATTAAACAATAAACAGTAATACTTACATCAGGTGGGACAGTACAAAAACAGACGATTTCACTCAGGTGTTGACAAACGATACAGGTAGCTCATTACAACAGTTAAATGATATTTTAAATAGTATTGAAATTGACACAGCCACCAGTGAAAGTATTAACGGTCTAGTAAATGACCTAGGTCGTGTACTTTTAGACACAGCTGAGACTGTATTTGGTAAAGAAAAAAAGAAAAAACACAACCCCGACCATGAAAACAAACCATGGTTCAACAAAGAATGTCGAAGCAAACGAGATGCATTTCATAAAAGCAAGAGTACATATATAATAAAGCAAAATCAGATGCAAACAAAACCGTATTAAATCACACAGCTCGAGAATATAAAAAAATTCTACAAGTTAATTATCACAAATATAAAGACAAATGTTCAAATGAGCTGAGAACATTGTCAAAGCATGACACAAAAGGATTTTGGAAAACACTAAAAAAAATGTTTTACACTAAAAAAGAATCTCCTCCTATAGATATAAATACATTTTACGATTATTTTAAGGATTTAAACGCAGGTGAAGAAGATATACATGCACCCGATCTTGACATTAATCAGATATCTAGTAAACCCATTTATGATGAAATATTGAATGTAAGTATTACTGAACTGGAAGTCTTGGAAGCGATGAAAAATTTAAAAAATAACAAGGCTCCTGGTTCTGATAAAATACTTAATGAATTTTTGAAAAATTCACTACCTGTTTTTATGTCATTGTATTGTAAATTATTTAATATTGTATTAGATACTGGAATTATTCCAGACTCTTGGACAAATGGCATTATTAAACCTGTGTTCAAAAATAAAGGCAATCCTACAGATCCTGATAATTTTAGAGCTATTACACTTATCAGCTGTTTGGGAAAATTATTTACTTCCATTATTAATACTAGACTAAATTTTTTTGCGAATGAAACTTCGCTTATATCAGAAAATCAAGCTGGTTTTAGGAAAGGATATGCAACAACAGATAATATTTTTGTGTTACATGCACTTGTAGAATTATATTTTTCATTTGGAAAAAAACTTTTTTGTACATTTATTGACTTTAGAAAAGCTTTTGACACTGTTTTAAGAACTGGATTATGACAAAAACTACATCTTAGTGAAATCAAGGGGAAATGTTTCAAAGTTATCTTTAATATGTATCAAGGTATTAAATCTTGTGTTCAATATAATGGTGAACAATCAGAATTTTTTCCATGTCTGGTTGGTGTTAGGCAAGGGGAAAACTTGTCTCCTTTTTTATTTTCTATTTTCTTGAACGATTTGGAACAATATTTTAGAAATTTAGATGGTATTCCTTTAGAACATTTAAAGGAAAAATTTGAAAACGAACTTCATATATTTTTTGAATTGTTCGTAATTCTGTATGCTGATGATACAGTAATCTTTTCAGAAACTAAAGAAGGCTTGCAAAATTCCTTAGATATTTTCCAGTTGTACTGTGAAAATTGGAAACTGAAGGTGAATGTTAAGAAAACTATTTAAAGTTATGGTATTTAGCAAGAGGAAAACTAAACAAAATCTGAAATTTTCACTGCAGAATGATTTACTTGAAATTGTTGATACATATTCGTATTTGGGTGTCATTTTCAAATACTTGTAAACTTGAAACTTGTACATCAAGCCCAAAAGGCACTGTTTTATATTTACAAAATTATACGGAATGAATCTTTACCTATTGATCTACAATTTAAACTCTTTGATTCTATGATAGAACCTATCTTACTGTATGGTTCTGAAGTTTGGGGCTTTGAAAACCTGAAAATTATCGAAAAAACTCACTTGAAATTCTGCAAAAAGTTAGAAACACTACTCCTAATTTTATGGTGTACGGAGAATTGGGTAGATTTCCTCTTGAAATGAAGGTGAAAATTAGAATGATTATATATTGGTGTAAAATTGTAAATAATAAATCAAAACTATGCAGTTTATTGTATAGACTGATGCTTGGTTTAAGGCCTAAATCTAAATACACCTTTAAATGGGTAAATTGTATAGAAGCAATATTAAACGATACTGGCATTGGATATATTTTTGCCAACCAAACAGGCTACTGTGATAAAATGTACTTAAAACAAATACTTTGTGATCAATTTGTACAACAGTGGTTTAGTAATATTGAAAATTCATCATGAGGACAATTTTACTCAATATTTAAAAAAGATTTTACTTTAGAAACATACCTGCTAAAACTTCCTGAATATTGAAGGCTTTGGATCACACACTTTAGGTGTTCAAATCTACGTCTGCCTATAGAAACAGGCAGATGGCAAAATATCCCGAGGCATGATAGAATATGTACTTTGTGTAAGAGTAATATTGGTGATGAATTTCATTTGTTATTTAAGTGTACTTATCAAAATATTGTTGTATTAAGGGAAAAGTTTCTGCCAAGCTATTACACAGTGAACCCTAATTATAAAAAAATGGAAGGTCTTCTTTCAATATGTAATGTACAACTGTATAAACGTCTTTCTGTATTTATCAAAAACATTGCCAATATGTTTTGAAAATGTTAAAACTAGAGGCTCTAAAGAGCCTGTGTCGCTCATCTTGGCCTATGTGAATATTAAACAATGGACACAGATGGATTCATGACAAAATTGTGTTTTGGTGATGGTGATGTGTTTGTAGATCTTACTTTACTAAACATTCTTGCTGCTTACAATTATCTCGATCTATAACAGTACTTTCTGTGGAAAATGTTATTGAAAATCTTCAAATTTAAGAAAATTGTTAAAAATTGACTATGAAGGGCAATAACTCCTTAGGTGGTCAATTGACTATTTTGGTCATAGTGACTTATTTTTAGTTCTTACTTTGATGTACATTATTGCTGTTTACAGTTTATCTCTATCTATAATAATATTCAAGATAACAAAAAAAACAGCAAAATTTCCTCAAAATTACTAATTCAGTAGCAGCAACCTAACAACCGATTATCCGATTCATCTGAAAATTCCAGGGCAGATAAATCGTGACCTGATCCACAATTTTACTTCATGTCAGATTTGCTCTAAATGCTTTGGTTTTTGAGTTATAAGCCAAAAACTGCATTTTACCCCTATGTTCTATTTTTAGCCATGGCGGCCATCTTGGTTGGTTGGCCGGGTCACCGGACACATTTTTTAAACTAGATACCCCAATGATGATTATGACCAAGTTTGGTTAAATTTGGCCCAGTAGTTTCAGAGAAGAAGATTTTTCTAAAAGATTACTAAGATTTACGAAAAATGGTTAAAAATTGACTATAAAGGGCAATAACTCCTAAGGTGGTCAACTGACCATTTTGGTCAAGTTGACTTATTTGTAGATCTTACTTTGCTGAACATTATTGCTGTTTACAGTTTATCTCTATCTATAATAATATTCAAGATAATAACCAAAAACAGCAAAATTTCCTTAAAATTATCAATTCAGGGGCAGCAACCCAACAACGGGTTGTTCGATTCATCTGAAAATTTAAGGGCAGATAGATCTTGACCTGATGAACAATTTTACCCCCTGTCAGATTTGCTCTTAATGCTTTGGTTTTTGAGTTATAAGCCAAAAACTGCATTTTACCCCTATGTTCTATTTTTAGCCATGGCGGCCATCTTGGTTGGTTGGCCGGGTCACGCCACACATTTTTTAAACTAGATACCCCAATGATGATTGTGGCCAAGTTTGGATTAATTTGTCCCAGTAGTTTCAGAGGAGAAGATTTTTGTAAAAGATAACTAAGACTTACGAAAAATGGTTAAAAATGGACTAAAAAGGGCAATAACTCCTAAAGGGGTCAACTGACCATTTCGGTCACGTTGACTTTTTTGTAAATCTTACTTAGCTGAACATTATTGCTGTTTACAGTTTATCTCTATCTATAATAATATTCAAGATAATAACCAAAAACAGCAAAATTTCCTTAAAATTACCAATTCAGGGGCAGCAACCCAACAACGGGTTGTCCGATTCATCTGAAAATTTCAGGCCAAATAGATCTTGACATGATAAACAATTTTACCCCCGTGTCAGATTTGCTCTAAATGCTTTGGTTTTTGAGTTATAAGCCAAAAACTGCATTTTACCCCTATGTTCTATTTTTAGCCATGGCGGCCATCTTGGTTGGTTGGCCGGGTCACCGGACACATTTTTTAAACTAGATACCCCAATGATGATAGTGGCCAAGTTTAGTTTAATTTGGCCCAGTAGTTTCAGAGGAGAAGATTTTTGTAAAAGTTAACGACGACGCCGGACGCCGCCGGACGCCGGACGCAAAGTGATGGGAAAAGCTCACTTGGCCCTTCGGGCCAGGTGAGCTAAAAAACAAAACATGTTGTATGTTATTGTTATATCTTTATACTATGTCATTGATACCACATAATTACTTCGTCATGTTTATATAATGCTATTATGTATGACCTCATGTTACACATGTACATGTATCTGTGTCTGAGTGTTCAAATAAAATCTTCTCAATCTTCTCAATAATTTATGGACCTATGGACGCAGGGTTGGCAAAAACCTGGGTTTTATGAGTATTGCCCAGCCTAGTGGAAAATACTGGGAAAACCCGGGTTTTACCGGGTAATACTGCGCAATACTGGGTAATATCAAATACTGGCCTGAATTTTGAAGAGGATTCAGTGATTAAACACAAATGCAATATATTTAATATATTTATAAACACATTTTGATTTATAAATCAGTATCATACCTTGATATCATACTTATAATATAAGTCATACTAGCCATTCGCACACAGTAAACAAAGTTATATTTTGTTGAGGCACCCACAGGAACCTACCGAGAATGCTGCCATCAAACACAAGAACAGAAATAGATAATAACGGACCATCTTAACCCAATACGAGCCTTAAGGAGGAAAAGAACAGTGATAGGAAATTATATCTCTCTTACAGAATTAATTTGAAATTAAATGAACCCGATTTCGTATTCTTTAAATTCAATCTGAAGCTCCCGAAAATATGGTAATCAAACATACAACCCTCGAGATACAACCATTTTTACAGAAAACTGGCCATTCCCGATAGTTTGATGAACGATACATAGTTCAAATTCAACATATAGACTAGTGATATTTATACTTTGTCCTTTACTCTCGGCGACCGCAACATTTTACAGCATTCCTGACGCGATTGGAAGCAGTACCTCTGGCCAAGGGAAGCCAGTCGAAATGGTACGGAATTGCTGATAAAATGTCGTCTATTTTGGAGAAGAAAGTTAAATGAACATTCAGACCACACAACCTATACAGTCTATACACAGCCTGACAACTTATTGTATTATTCTTTCCACGATGCAAGAGGACAAACACATGTTGGCAGAATAATTTTAACAAACATTTTCACAACAAAAACATTTTATTTTAATTTCTTTTTATAGTTTACTTCCATACTTACAATGAACTTTCACTTTCACTTTCAGTTGCTATTAATAACGTTACTTACCATTGTAACATTGTGACGTTTAAATTTTAACAACCCGATTTTGTTCTTCAGCATGATTTTATGTATTGTTTTTATCCTGATGACGGTGCCCTAGGCACCGAAACATGTCGATCAATAAATTTTTTTCTGCAGCAGTCCCTAAAGTGTTGTTGTTATAAGACTCTCTACATTTTATAATATAAGTGTATACATTTGAGAATGTATTATTCAAGCAACTCTGAGACAAGTGTACAAGAAGATACTTTAGACAAACATAAATAGCAAAAAACCTTCTCAATAATTATCCTAAAAATCTATCAAATCCCCCTTCTGTCTAGATAGGTCAAACTGTTAACATTCATGTTAAGTCAAAGAATTCTTTTATTTCAATTCAAATATATATAACTTATATTAAGAATTAACAATTGCATGTAAGAAAAAATCCTTTTAAATAATATCTATGTACATCACTAATTAGTAAGTAATTATTCAAATTAGAACACAGATACATGTACAAAAAGTATGTTTATACAGTCGAACCTCGTTGTGTCGAACTCGGTTGTGTCAAAAAATCGGATGAGTAGAAGTAATTTCGCGGTCCCAGTAAAATTCCCGTTTGATCAATGCATAATTACCTCTGATGAGTCGAACTCGGTTGATTCGAATACTCGGTTACGTTGAGTAAATTTTATAGTCCTGTTGAAGTAAAATTAATGTAAATTGACCCCGATGTCTCGAACTTCGAAACAAAGAATTTTCGAAAGATGCAGACCTAGCTAATGATCATGATGATAAAAATTTAATTCGGATGTATTTCTTATAAATGTCAACTAATCATTTTCAAAAGAGATTAAAGCTGAGAAAACATACTTGTTTGTATAACAGTTAAAATGACATGTTTATGGTGGCCGCTAATTAATACCTTTGTTGATCGTTCAAGCGGAATGTTAGTGTGTTGAACATTTTTCAAATGAGATAAAAACGAAACGAATTTAAATGACCCAAGCCGAGATTAAATGAATCGTTAGATTTAAAACTCAGGCTTAAATTAAAATATTGATTGTTTGCCCTTTACCGACCGACCCTATAAATTCGTTGCGCCTGAAAATCTTTTATTTGTATTTACCAGCAAGATTTTATTTTATTTTATTTTTTCGTTCCTACCAAAAATCTTATATTTGTATTTCCCGCCCAAAACTATTTTATCCGGAATTCTCGGGTTTTATCTTCAACGTATAAGGTCCAGTCCGTTTGGTATCACCTGAGCGTTTGACATGAACACTTGCATTTGAAGTTTCAAAGCATTTGTTTGAAATCGATGTTCAGCATGTGAACGCTTCTCTGTACCTTTATACTTAAAGAGCAGGGTTCATTTTCAAAAAAGTTCGTTTGATACAAAATTATCAACGTGTGTACAAACTAATTTGTAACGGACGTTGTATTCTATGTCGGGATGGCCTTTTGTGATCCGCAGATCAGGATGATTATGTTAACGATGCCGCTATATTATTTATATCTGACATGAACCAAAAGTGACAAAACCCTGTAAAGTGGAGAATATCTGGCAGTAAAATCGCCAAGTTGTCCATACAGATCATTTATGAATGCGATGTAAAATACGTGACAATTGTCAGAGTTTTTTAAAGTCTTGAAGCATTTTTATTGGAAACAAAGGCACACACGATGTTTTTAACACTCTAGGGACCTTTTCTACTAGTAATGTATGTCTGCCCGGACATATCTTATCAGTACAAAGTTATCTTTTACAGAAAATCTTAAGGTAAGCATACAAGGTACGTAGTACAGAATAAAAGTGCAAGTTCAAACTGATTTCCAAACTCTTCAAAGTTCCAGGCATATAAACGTGTTGAAGATATGCGGCACAGCTCTATTTTTTTTATATTTGAAAACAAAATAGTAGTGCATATGAATTAGCTTCACATTCTACGTGATATTTTTTTAAAACTAATAGTCCCAGAAAACTTATTTGCAAAAACAAAACGGACACAAATAACATTTTGCAGAGTTTGTATCTATAAAATAAAATATTATACCTACCTGCCTACCCATGACAAATAATATACCGAGCCAAGTTATTTTTTTGGGGAAAAAAATAAAATATTTTACCTACCTACCTCCCTGTTTCAAAACATAGGGTCGGAAAAGGTCAAACAAACAATATTTTAATTTAGGCCTCATTAATTACAATAGATAAAAGGATTAGGACAATTATAATAAATTCATGATAATTTAATGTAAAGCAGACGACCTCATCAGAGACCGTTCAGAACTTATTTCGTGCCGCACGTGATTTCATAATTTATAGCAACTCACCTTTGTAAATATTTGTGTAGACTATTGATTTTATTTGTGCATGATTTGTATCTGTACTTGTGTTTTTAATTATTACGAAGGACCAAAAATGGAGATTGAATGGAAAAGGCAGACTGTTCATTGTATCTAGTTTACACAAATCTCATACCGTATTTCATGCATTCAAAATTTATGACGACACACTCATCCTCGGATGAGTCGAATACTTTAGTCCGGTCCCTTCGACTTCGACACAACGAGGTTCGACTGTATAACAATAATCAGCCCTGTCATTTGTTTGTGTTAATGACATGACCCTGAAGGGTGTTTATTTAGCAATATGATAGTATTTCTATTTGAATTAACCACACTGCAATACAATGATTTTTTTACAAAGACTTGAAAGTTTGAATTATTGAAACAGTGCTAGGAAATTAATAAGGTATCCTAAAATGTGCAAATTTTGTATTCTGTCTACATAGAATTTTCAATCTTGTAGCAATGACGCTCAATGGTTAAATGTATAAAATATATATATTTAGCTATAACACTATGACACTACCACAAGTCTTTACTCTTTTGTGTTGAAATAAGCTTAAAAAATCATATTGCCCAGTAATACCCATTTCAGGGAGTATTGCCCAGCCCGGGAAAACCCGGATTTTCCCACCTGGGTTTTCCCGGGAGGGTAATACTTTGCCAACCCCGTATGGACGGTACGGATAGGAAAATACGGACTGTCAAACAGATAAATGGCCTATAAAAAACAATCTAAATGTTCATATAAACCCACTAAGAAGGCTTTATTATTCTTCAATTATCTAAAAATCAATTTTATTGTACAAAAACTTTCATATTAAAAAATTCACCATGGCCATAATGCGAAACTAAACTTCTAACTGTGTATTGCTACCTGAGGGTTGAAAATCTGGATGATACCACGAAAATCGGGTTAGTTTAAAAAATCTTCTGTTTGTATTGTTTTATCCTCCAGATTTTGTGTCATGTGTGTCCAAAATTGGGCAAACCCCTGATCTGAGAGTTCCTCCAATGTCCAGTGATTCCGCGCATGCCCTCTATTAAAAACAGCTTATTTTGATAAAAGAAGAGATTTTGTACTACGAAAAATAGCTGAGTTTGAACCAAGCACACTGCAAAGAATGAAGAGCAAAAATTATTTCAATCTGATATAAATTTGACTTAAATAAAACAACTTTTATCTGATGATGTAATTTTTTTTAATGGAAATTTGCCAAATATGGTAAATCACTGGATTGCAGTTATTAATTAACTTTTGAACTTATCAATTTCACATTCTTTTTTATCCCTTCGGAAGGCTAAAACAATAACAAGATCTATTTTAGTTGTGTTACTGTGTTAATATGACGAAATCAGCTAATGCGTGATACCACAGGCCGCACAGACATCGCCATTGGGCGGTACCTCGAATGACCGAATAACACTGCTATTATCCGAATAACACATGTAATGACCGAATAACTCTTCAAATATCAATATTAACACATTTGAGTGACTTTTAAACATATATTATTGAATAAAATTATATTAGAAGTGTATTTTATAACCTAAAAATGATTTACAAGTTGCAGGTAAGTTAATATTGATCATTATAAATTTATGGATATCGGTGTGTACTTCCAAGATGGCGACCAAGGAAATCGTATGGAATGAATAAAAAAAAGATTGCATATGCCTTCAAAGGAAAACGCTATGAAAATATAGTATTAAATATTTGACTGTATATACAGAGAATTGTCTAATGATTATTTTTCAGAAAGGATTTGAAAATTTAACCAGTACATCAAAGCAATGCAATTACTCCAATCACTAATTACTTTTCATAACAATTTACTCAACATTAAATAAAATGTAATTAAGAATTTTCACATATTCAATTCAAATTTATTTAAAAAATTATTATACTTGATCGTTTATTATAAGGTATATAAATGTGAAATTGAGTTTTTATATTATTAATAGAGAACAAAACATGGAACAAGAAGATTAAACTACAAACAAAATACAATAGGTGTTGTTATAACAATTATTAATTTATAAAAGGTAAAATACAGTCAGTATATTTAAGCATTAAATATTACTCTTTTAAAATTCAGAAACAAAAATAAAGTACATGTATTTGCAAAATTGTGTTGTAGTAAAAATGGAAATATTAAAAAAAAATCTAAAAGACAAAAATTTTAAAATAGAACCCTTTAAGTTAATACTAGCAAAATTGTTTTGAAATAAATATTAAATCATTAATAAAAAATAGACTAAAATTAAACACTTAAATATAACAATACTTGAGAAAAAACAGTTTATAGCACTTAATCTGTAATAAATTATTCAACTGATGCCAACATTTTTTCATACAATTTTATACCTAAATTTCAAAATGTTGGCATAGGTTGAATGAACCCCCGTCACGAGATTCGTATTCCACCCGATAAACATTACTGACATGAATACCACTGATACTCCTCTCGAAAGACAAGCATAAATGAAAATATTCATGTCTGTTCTGAAGGCAGTCTCATCAAAAGAATATCTGTCACAATCATTGCTACCTATTTGAGATCATTTGACAAATAACCACATGTGGACTATAATGCACAAACAAGCCAGCCTCAATTGCTTCAGTTAATCTCTTGAAAGTGGCACCAGGATAACCATGCATTTGAACAGAGACCTTCCCATGAGCATTAGACGGGTTCTCCCAAGTATGGGGTTTACGCCTATTCTCACACAAACGTCTCAAATTCTCAACATAGCTATGCCCAAGTACCAAAATGTTCATCATATTTACGATAAAATATGAAGAACACCGTTAACAAATATTTTCTTGCAAGTATGAAATTCTAAATAAAGTATTTTCGCGGACTATGACAGATAAGCCCGTGCCTTGTGCAGGATATCTTAATAGTTATAATTTTTTTTACAATAAATTCTAAATAAAGTATTTTCGCGGACTATGACAGATAAGCCCGTGCCTTGTGCAGGATATCTTAGTAGTTATAAATTTTTTACAATAAATTCTAAATAAAGTACTTTCGCGGACTATGAAAGATAAGCCCGTGCCTTGTGCAGGATATCTTAGTAGTTGTAATTTTAGAGTTTAAAAGGGGCTTGGTTAACATCCATTTCTAAATTAAAAATATAATAATATGATAAAGATAATAATTTTTTTAATAACTAACTAAAATTAAAACAAAAACTAATTTAAACAGTTTATTATTCCATATTTTATTTAAAAAAAGGCACACCCTCACATTGTTCATTGCCTTGACGTGAGGGCTCCACTTTGGTGGTCTAAGATGAACACGTTGAGGGATTGTATGCAATCTTTCTTTTATCCATTCTATATGATTTCCTTGGTCGCCATCTTGGAAGAACACACCGATATCCATAAATTTATAATGATCAATATTAACTTACCTGCAACTTTAAAATCATTTTTAGGTTATAAAATACACTTCTATTATAATTTTATTCAATAATATATGTTTAAAAGTCACTCAAATGTGTTAATATTGATATTTGAAGAGTTATTCGGTCATTACATGTGTTATTCGGATAATAACAGTGTTATTCGGTCATTCGTGTTACCCGCCATTGGGGACTCCACTGCAATGACTCATGTCTTTTTAAAAGACAGACCCAGAAACCTCCTCCATTCACAGTGAACACGCTTCCAAAAGACCATAAATGCAGTCAAAACACTGACATTAATATTATTACTATTGATTGAAACAAATGGCTGTCTTTTGCATGTGTAAGTGACTAACATTTTGATATTTTAGGATGACAAAGCAAGTTTATGTGTGCAAATAGTCAACACATTTTAAATGTTGATGAGAGTTATTTCAATTCTGGTTTATCACGTCAGCTTGTGAACATACTTTCTTTTAACCTAGCTTCGAGTTCTTTGTGTTCGAGAAGCTTTTTTCTATAGTCAGCCAAAGCTTTTTCACGGGCACTATCTGTTGTTGCCATTATTTGGGCCGGCGGAAATGATAATAAGGGACGTAATAAGGGGAAGCACTAATGACAGGACGATTACCCGGATAGTGACAGGACGGTTGACCGGACGACATAGACATAGTCATAACTTTTTTGTTATTCGATAGATTTATTTAATATTTGTAGACCTGAAAGATATTAAACTATATTTTATGAAAATTAATGGGTGTAGTGTTTTTGTATATTGTAGTGTTAAACAATTTGTATTGTATAAATTTTGTGTGTAATTCCTTGTAATTTTCGTTTTTTAAAGCTTTTATTGTAATCTTAGTTAGTAAATCCCAACTCAACTCAAAATATGAGTAACTCAAGTAATTTTGACGGAACAGTGCCACTCAGATGGTCTCTGCTGAAAGCCGATATTGAATCTACAGCTTTCGTGAAAGGATGGAATAGTGAAAAAAAATTGCAAACATTGGTATCGAGAATTTCCGGAAAAGCACTGAAGTTTTATAATAACAGGTCATATACAGTACAAGCAAACTACGAAACAGTTTGCAAACTCTTTAACGACCGATTTGATTCAGTTGGCAACCCATTACTCATTAGGGAAAATCTAGAGAATATCTTTCCATATCCAGATGAGATATTGGACGAATTTACAGACAGGATTGAAGAGTTGGTAGAAGGGGCATTCCAAAATGAATCAGAACATGTAAAAGAACATCTGATAATAGAATACCTTACTAATACGTGTTGTGATGAAGAAGGGAAAGAACTAGTTCAAGCTGTCGCCGAAGGTTCAGTGTACGAGGCAAAATAAATAAATCCCAGTTGTGTTGTTTACTTTTGATGAAACATCTTATTGTCTGTAGTATTGTTCTGTTATACCGTTCCACTTGTTCATTAGATGACGGATGATATGGTGTGGTTCTAGTCTTGGCTATTTGTAGTAGTTCACAGAGCTGTCTTACTAGATTTCCATCCATGTTTTTTCCTTGGTCTGTGTGGAGCTCAATCGGACAGCCAAATCTAGAAAAGAAATGATCCACTAGGGTTCTTGCCACAACTTCAGCTGTCTGTGTTGCAATTGGGAAGCATTCTAACCTCTTTGTATACTGATCAATTACCATAAGCAAATATTTACTTTCTGTTTTTGTAACAGGAAGAGGCCCTAAGATGTCCATGTGCACTCGTTCCATTGGGAAATTCAGTTTGGACTTTTGAAAATTTGAATATCGAAAAAGGAAAAAGGAAACAACTTGTGTCTGGTAAAAAACAAAAATTTACACTTGTGTCAATCAATTTAATAATATTAAGGCATATATCGGCGAATGTTAGTTCAGTCCGGTCAACTATTTTTTTAAGAAAAACAATTTTTTTTATCATAAAGTTTATATTTTCATATCATATATTTATTTATCTCGCAGATATCTCAGTTTTATGAAAAAATATTGATTACAAAAAAAAATATTTACATTTTTTGTCGCTCAGTTCAATATAATCAACGCGTACATCGTCGAATGTGAATACCGTCCGGTCAAGTTTTTTTGCAGATTTTTTTTTTTTTTACTATAAAGTTTATATTTTCGTGTAATATATTATTCAATCTTACAGATTCCTAAGTTTCATGGACAAATATTGTAAAACAAAAGATATATGAACACTTGTGTCGACCAGTTGAATATATATAGCGTATATCGGCGAGTGTGAATACCGTCCGGTCAACTTTTTTGGCTCAAAAATAATTATTTTCCCTCTCTTTTTTTTTAATTTTCATAAAATATAGTTTAATATCTTTCAGGTCTACAAATATTAAACAAATCTATCGAATAACAAAAAAGTTATGACTATTTATATCTCATCCGATCAACCGTCCTGTCACTATCCGGGTAATCGTCCTGTCATTAGTGCAACCCCGTAATAAGTGAAAAAGAGTTTCATTAAGTACCGCAAACTAAAAAGTTAAATAATACACACACACGGACATTGAAATAGAAAATGGTCGTTACATTAAAATTCCTCGAGAACAATGTAAAACCTGTAAAGTCATCGAGGACGAATTCCATTTTATTCACCATTTGTAAGGTAAACGAAAATATCAGACAAAATTTATTATAATTGATAGATGAGGAATATTTTATCCATTTACCCAGAGACATATATATGTGTATATATGTCTCTGATTTAACTGATAATCAAAAAATATTTTATATATACATTAAACCCCGCTTCCTTTAGACATGTTAGAATTATTGGCTTCTTTAAAAAAAAAAGAAAAGAAAAAAGGGTCATTAGAACGAGATTAGAACTGAGGACAAGAGGTCTTATTCACGGTAACATGGATATTGAATATTGTAATATTATAAATTTATCACTTATGGCAAGTTTTGTGCCTATAATCAGAGACATATATATATGTCTCTGCTATATATGTCTCTGCTCTGCTATAATATTGGAGTAACTTTCGTATATTATTTTGTTTTTTAAGGGCCGATTTTGGCCTTAAATTTCAGGTTCATCTGACGAAAGATCGGCGCACTCCTACATAGTAGGATGGCTAATGCGCTATATACAAATATATACCCGCACCCAATAAAAACTAATATCGACAGTCACACACAAAGGAACGTGCCACTAATCCACCAATTCATGTATATATATAACGGTAACGGTAAAAGTGTGCTGTACAAATACTGTATTGTTATTTACATATTATATACATCGTACATTACACATTGTTACAGTAAAGTTACGATTAAGACGGATCATGTGAGTATCTGACTTCTCCATGCCTAAAAATCTAGTTGCTAATTTATGCTAGATGTGCGAATATATACATTAGCTTTATAGCAGTCTATAAGTAAGCCTGTCTTATATTTTGAACATTCTGTTAATATTTGATATATGCGTTCATCTGCAGAATATGTATACTAGTATGATAAGTTAAAATTTAGGTACAGTAAAGCACTATGCGGTAAGTATATAGGAGACTAGAATGTTAAAGCACTATGTTGTAAAATGGCCAAATTAACAATACATGTAGGTAACTAGTAGCCAAGCGAATTGTCGTTAATTTTGAGTAGATAATATGCTTCTACATAAACTGTCACTATACACCTCCTATCGTCCCTACCCTGCAATCTGCCTCATTCTACTGGTTTGCATGTCGTAGCAAAACAGCGAGTCTCGAGGCCAATACAGCAAACCTTGAATCTATACCAGTGCCAATACAGAAACAGCCAGTTAATAACACTATAGTATTATACACCATGCTTTTCCCTCCCGTTTATATAATCCGTTCATCCTATTTCGACTCTTTAAAATTCCAGAGTCTATCCTAAATTGAGGTAAAATATATGGCCTTCTAAAGACTTTTTCGATCCCTAACATCACCGAAGAGATATTAATTGTCAAAATCCAGATATGGTGTAAAAATATTTAAGCACCTCGTGTTTGTGCTTTACCATCTTTGCCGCAAGTTTATTGTTTTCTGTTTGTTATTAAATTATTATAACTATCCATTTTGTTACACCTTGTGATCAATTTATTTGGCAATCGTTAATGGCAGTCAGCAGGATTTAAGAACACCAGTTGTTCGACCTGTTAGTCAAATGCGTTTTGTTAAAATATATAGTTTTTCACTCTTTTGGTCTTTTGGAAATGTTGTTTGTGCTGTATTTAGACCCATCTACAACGAAATTTGTTACATGCACACGTGTAAAAATTGCGGTTTTTATCCAATGCAATCATAGGTTTGAATGTTGTTTTCAATTTAGACTTGTTTCTAAATGTATATTTATATATATATAAGAAATGGTTGCCATTACAATCAGTCCTAGTTGATTTAAATATTTCATAACTGGCGGTACCACGATTTCCCGAGAAATACAAGAACAACGTGATATCCCCAAAACAAACTGATACATGTATATCCCGATAACAAGATTTTTTATGGCGTTATTCTTCTTTTTGCTTTACCCTTCTTTTTATGGTGTTATACTACTTTTAACAATATATTATTGAATGTTTCGAGAGTGAGTCGGACGCGAAATCTAGACCGCTGCAAAACGGACATGAATACAATTGCAACTCCCCTCGAAAGGCAAGCTCCAATAAAAGCATCTAAGTCCTTTTCGAAAGCAGTCTCATCAAATTATAGTTATATTTTGTTTTATGTCTTGCTATTTAGAGTTGAGGTAATTCAATAATATATTGAAGACTCTACTGAACTGTACATGTGTGTAATCCTGCTTGATTGCTTTCTGTCTTTATGTCAAAAATAAACAAATTACAAAAAATAAAAGATACCGTTAAGTCTAAAAATTGAAAATGAGGGTCTGCTGAGGGTCAGTTGAAAACATAACTTTACAACAAAACAGATGATTTCAGCTTCCAAATTGTAAATTTTCCATGTAGCAACATTCCAGCAGCGTCTGCATGCGAAATATATATCTCCCAGTTGATACGATATTCCAGGGCTTGTATTATTATCATGATTTTTTTGATAGATGGTTGCTTCTCATAAGGAAGGTATTAAACCAAGTGTTCAAAGTCATACAATCGTAGGTTTTAAAAACGCCATCATGAGTTGGTTGACCGTAACGGATTTATTCCTAATTTCGTAACTACAATCCAGTTATCTTTTCACGAATGTGACCTAGCGAATTAGACATATCACCGGGTTTGTAATTACATGAGCAATAAGACGGGTGCCATATGTTGAACAGAAGCTTTTGCCCTTCAGGAGCACCGAAAACCACCCCAGGTTTTACTGGGTTCGTGTTTATCAGTCTTTTGTTTTGTATGTTGTGTTTTGTGTACTATTGTTTGTCTATTGGTCTTTTTCCCCAGCGATGTCTGATTTTCAAAATGATGACAGATGAGTTTGAATGTCCGTTTGGTATCTTTCTCCCTTTTTATCTATTCCGTAGAAAAATATGAACTCTCATATTTTACCCTCTGTAGACCTTATACTAACTATCATGTTCTCAATTATCACTGATGTATACCTTATAATGACTCTCATATGTTTTACCTTACGGCCTAGCCAAGATCAGATGTGCATTTCATATTGGGTCTATGTTATAGGCTTGTAAAGACAAGAAGATAAACTTTACATAAGTAATACATCTTTGAACTGAAGAAGAGAATGTAGGGTTTCACAATGAATATCAAATATCATGTATAGGTGTTACCGTTTTGAAAAAAACCCCACTAAAATACACGCTGAAAATGGGCAAAATTTCACGTTATGTTGTTTCATTTAAAATTTCGCTGTTTTTATCAATTGATAGTTAATAAGTGAACTTAATTTGAACTACATTATTGGTTCACTGTTATAGACAATTTATTCATCTTTCTTTTACTGGTTGTTGCAACAAAAAATCTTCAGTGGTTACAAAGTTATGATAAAAAGTTGAATACTATATATGCGCTTGTTATGAAATTTTGTACTTTTGTTTTTAGCTTGCTCAGTGTAGTGATAAAAGAGAAAAATAAATTAAATTTATGCTATTATGTGTTTTGTTTTCTCTTCTAGTATATAAATTATCAAAAACTACCTCATTTATCAAAATTGCAGTACCCTAGCTGGAGATATATGCCATCAAAGTTGAATATACAAATAAAGTGAAAAAATGTCTTGTCCGTAGACAAGCATTCCCTAGTAAACTGGAAGCATAATTACATTAATGTTGCATTGCTAAGTTCTTGTTCTTTTGTAGATATGAAAACACTACTAACATTTTTTTCTACGATCTATTAATAGAGGAAAAAATTCAAAAATATGTCAGAATGTCTTGTCCGTAGACATGTCTTTTTATCAATATTGCTTGGCTTTATGGGTCTTAATTGGTCCTATGTGTTGTTTAAACTTAGAAATATATTATTTTTAATAAATAACTGGTAATTTAAGTGTTCTCAATTTTTGTGAAATTACTTTACAGGAGTGGATTTTAAAAAGTGTCAGATTATCAGTCATAAAAAGCATACCTTATTATACTTCAATATTGTTTATTCCAGTTGCTGCATACCTTAAAAGAGTAACTAAATCAAATGAAGAAAAAGTATTTATCTCTCTCTTTAACTTTATCTTTTGCATTTCAGTAATAACAGCAGATTAGGAAGTGTCTACGGACAAGACACTTGTACATAACAAGTATTAAATTCAATTATTTGTCTGCCATGGAACTCAAATCTTATTTATAGGTGATGAAAGTTATCTATTCAAATTAAAACTCAGTATTTTCTACATAAATATTGTCACAATTAATTCTAACAGATTTTTCTTTTAACTGAAATTGTCTTGTCCGTAGACATTACTACACTATATTTGTATCCAATTTCCTTGAGTTCAGCCTAATTTGATAGGTAAAATGTATGTTATTTTTTCAAGAGAACACATTCAACTATGTCAAAATTGAGTTTTAATAATAGTTTGATTGTTTTAAACAATCAGATATATGGATTTCAATTAAAAGAATGTGTCTTCATTTTGACTTAATCAATAAATTATTGAGATATGTAAAGAATTATGGGTACATTTTTATATTTTCCAAAATTTAAAAAACACAGCTTAAAATGTAATTGGTAACTTTTAATCTTAACTTTAACAATCATCTTTGATAGCATTTAATTGAATATCAATAAAATGTCTTGTCCGTAGACATTATCAAAATGTATTTGTTTCCATTTCCCTCGAAGTTAAGCATCATTTGATAGATAAACCTGATAAAATGTATGTTTTTTTTTTCAAGAGAACACTTTCAGCTATATCAAAATTAGGTTTTAAGAATACATTTCATTAAATATGAATACAATGTCTTGTCCGTAGACAAAACATATAAATTGTATTGCTAAGTTTGATTGTTTATTGTAAGAATATGCATCAAGTTATTTTAATGTTCTATGCACCAAAAGAAAGGGTTTTTTTTGGAAGTTTTGTTATTTATAGATAAGTTTAGATACAGATTTATCAGATAAGATTAATGATTGAAAAAAAAAGCTACTGTTGTTTGAAATAACTGTGAGTTAAACATGTTCTTGTCATTTATTTTCAATTAAAATGTTTGATATTCAATAATTTTAAACATATTTTGTTGTCTTTGTCATTGACCAAAAATCTGACACTGGTGACCATGTCTTGAAGGCAACCATTAAAGAAAATTATACAGTTTTTAAACACCATGTATTTAATAAAAATATTAAATATTTCTTCTAAAAACTGCATGTATTTATATAAATGCTTCCAGTGATAGCCTAACGATGGCAATTTTTCATAATTTAAACCATTTTTGAACCAAAATATCAAAAGAGTTTTTCCCTGAGGTGATACTCTTTTTTGACTTCATTTGAAACACAAAATGCACATCTGATTGTGACTAGGCCGCCATGTAACACAAGTAATAACTCTCATGATACTTTTACTGTATACCCAAATATATTCTCAATACTGAAGACCTATTTAAGAACCAATAAAGACTCACAAAAAATGACATGTTCTCACTATTGATGAACTCATAATACAATGCATCTTTTGAGGTCACTAATGGTAGACCTAATAATGACAGTCATGTTCTCAGTATTGTAGACCTGATAATTACTCTTATTTTCTCATTATTGAAGATCTTATAATGATTCTCATGATCTTGATACTATAGAACTGATATTGTCTGCCATGTTCTCCCTACTATAAATAATAATGACTGATCTTCTTTGATCTGTAGACTTATATAATAGTTCTTGAAAAACTGGTCATTATCGTGATATATGGAGTGCCCACAGGGCAATGGTATTGACTAAGATAGTGATAATGAGTGAGCCGAAGGCGAGGTCATTATCGCAGTCGCAGTCAATACCACTGTTCTAAGGGCAGTCTATGTATAACGATAATGACCAGTTTTTCAAGAACTATTATGTTTATTTCATTGAGAAACCATGTTTTGGAAAATTCTCATAAATTCAAAATGCCTAAAGCGAACTTGAGTAGTTGTACGATTTCTATGGCAAAGAGTGAAGATCAGTCGTAGTAATACTGCCATTCATTTTAATA
The DNA here is from genome assembly GCA_037788925.1 of Mytilus galloprovincialis. NCBI lineage: Eukaryota > Metazoa > Mollusca > Bivalvia > Mytilida > Mytilidae > Mytilus > Mytilus galloprovincialis. The sequence goes on along the minus strand of CM075334.1, from coordinate 6,548,863 downwards.
GTGCAATGTTTCAGTATATAAATACTTAATCAAGTTATCTTTAATCTTATTATTAACGAAAACATACAATAAACAATTCAACAACTTAAATATAATATTAAAGACAGGAAGATGTTTTATAAAACGCCACCATGAGTTGGTTGACCGTAACGGATTTATTCCTAATTTCGTAACTACAATCCAGTTCCCTTTTCACGAATGTGACCTAGCGAATTAGACATATCACCGGGTTTGTAATTACATGAGCAACAAGACGGGTGCCATATGTTGAGCAGAAGCTTTTTCCCTTCAGGAGCACCGAAAACCACCCCAGATTTTACTGGGTTCGTGTTTATCAGTCTTTTGTTTTGTATGTTGTGTTTTGTGTACTATTGTTTGTCTAATGGTCTTTTTCCCCAGCGATGTCTGATTTTCAACATGATGACAGATGCGTTTGAATGTCCTTTTGGTATCTTTCTCCCTTTTTATCTATTCCGTAGAAAAATATGAACTCTCATATTTTATCCTCTGTAGACCTTATACTAACTATCATGTTCTCAATTGACACTGCTGTATACCTTATAATGACTCTCATATGTTTTACCTTATGTAACACAAGTTATAACTCTCATGATACTTTTACTGTATACCCAAATAATGACTAATATTCTCAATACTGTAGACCTATTTAAGAACCAATAAAGACTAACATGTTCTCACTATTGATGAACTCATAATACAATACATCTTTTGAGGTCACTAATGGTAGACCTAATAATGACAGTCATGTTCTCAGTATTGTAGACTTGATAATTACTCTTATTTTCTCATTATTGAAGATCTTATAATGATTCTCATGATTTTGATACTATAGAACTGATATTGTCCGCCATGTTCTCCCTACTATAGAAATAATAATGACTGATCTTCTTTGATCTGTAGACTTATATAATAGTTCTTGAAAAACTGTTCAGTATCGTGATATATGGAGTGCCCACAGGACAGTGGTATTGACTAAGATAGTGATAATGAGTGAGCCGCAGTCGCAGTCAATACCACTGTTCTAAGGGCAGTCCATGTATCACGATAATGACCAGTTTTTCAAGAACTATTATGTTTATTTCATTGAGAAACCATGTTTTGGAAAATTCTCATAAATTCAAAATGCCTAAAGCGAACTCGAGTAGTTGTACGATTTCTATGGCAAAGAGCGAAGACCAGTCGTAGTAATACTGCCATTCATTTTAATAGTGCAATTTTTCAGTATAATCACGTTGTAGGACTCTAAAGCGCGATGGTACTTTAAAGTGCGATGGTCTACGCTAAAGTACGATAGTGTATCACGCTAAATTGCAGTGGCTTTTTGTTAGCTAAAGTATGATGGTTTATCACGCTAAAGTGCGATTGACTAAAAGGTTAAAGGTCTCAAAGTATTAAAGAACACGGATTTAAAAAATAGTCTTCTTGCGAAAGCTAGTACAAGGTTTTATGACATATTTGATAGACTTTATAATTACCGGTAGGCTTAAGTGATCATTGTTTTAAATTGAGAAGAACGACTACGTTATAATTGCTAAAATGGTAATTTAGGTGTGACAAAAATGTATATGTCCTGTATATGTTCTTTTTAATTCAGGCCGGTATCACATATTTGGATAATTGGTGTAGGTTGCCGTTCACACAGTCTATCACTAATGTGAACATCTCCTCTCAAAGTCGTCATTGTAAATTACAAATACAAAATTCGTTCTAATTTTTTAGCAGACAGTTATGATTTACGCATGGAAACATGACGTACATTTTTTTACCGACTTTACTTTTCATTAAAATCAACAATATTTGAACGAGGACGGCAAAGTAAACTGCAACATAAACAATGATTTCAATGTATCCGTTAGCTTCAAATAGAAATAGGATGGATAAAGGATACTTATGCGTATACTTTTGTATCTGTATAGTAAGATGGTCGACTGCAGGACAAAAGTCCTTCTTCTAGCACCGAAAAAAAACCCACATTCAGCCGACAAAACACGGTTATCATGTTTAATTAAGTAAGTCATGGACATTTGCTAATCAAATATTCTACATTTATCTTTCGGCATGTTCATTTTATGTTTGTATAAAAGACTGTTCACGTCATAATCCATAGTACTTTTATTACGTCTATACTTTCGCGGACCATCACACTTTTAAATAGCGTGTGTAGACATCGTACTTTAGCGTAGACCACCGCACTTTAGCGATACAATCGTACTTTAACGTCCGCATCGCACTTTAGAGTCCTACATATAAATACTTAATCAAGTTTATCTTGTAATTAACGAAAACATATAATAAACAATTCAACAACTTAAATATAATATTAAAGACAGGAACATGTTTTTTAAAAGGTACATCCCTCTAAAGAGAGAAACAACACCCCACCGGTCAATAACAGAGAAATTACGCCCCAACGGTCATTATCATGTAAAAGTTCGTTAACGACCGGTTTTCTGGTTCGTTTTTTTCTGTTCATGACCAATCGATGGAATTTACTACTGAAGAATAATGAATGTCATGTGACCCCTTTTTATCCAATAAGAGAATCTTATTCTCAACCGATATGAAATAAATACCTTATAATGAATGTCATGTTCCAAGTACTGTAGAACTTGTAATGACCCTCTAGTTCTTAGCACGGATAACCTTATAATGGCTGTCAAGTTCTTAGCACGGATAACCTTATAATGGCTGTCAAGTTCTTAGCACGGATAACCTTATAATGACTGTCATGTTCTCTTTACTTTAGACATTGTAATGGCTCAAATATGCTCATTACTGTACTACTGTGGATTCATTTATTTTCGTGGGTACCAATTTTCGTGGATTGAGGAAAACTTGCATATTCGTGGATATATAAATTCGTGGTTTTAGAAAAGTTTGCATATATTTTCCACGAAATCCACGAAAATTGGTATCCAACGAATATTAATGAATCCACAGTATTACAAAGCACAAAAAATGTCAGTATTCACCTCAAAAGCTTACAAAACCTTTAAACAGACTTATTTAAAGAAGAGATATAGTTACGATACTGTTGTCAGGTCATTAAAGATTGCTTATTTTGGCTTTAATATTGATTCACTTATAGGGTCTTTGCATCGGAACTAAACGCATTTAAAAAAAAAAAAAACCCCAAAAAACCAGTTGTTGGCATGACACGGGTTATATCCTTCTCATATATTTTATGATAGTATGATACTAAACCCCTAACGAGAGGGATTGTGCCTGATATTCATATGATGAAGACATACTCTTTCAATCAGTTTAATTGAGGTCTGGAGCTGGCATGTCAGTTAACTGCTAGTAGTCTGTTGTTATTTATGTATTATTGTCATTTTGTTTATTTTCTTTTGTTACATCTTCTGACATCAGACTCGGATTTCTCTTGAACTGAATTTTAATGTGCGTATTGTTATGCGTGTACTTTTCTACATTGGCTAGAGGTATAGGGGTAGGGTTGAGATCGCATAAACATTTTTAACCTCGCCGCAATTTTGCGCCTGTCCCAAATACTGTAGACATTGTAAGGACTCTCATTTTCTCACCATTGTAGCCTAATGAATCTCATGTTTTCTATACTATAAAACAAATAATGACTTATGTTTTTAATACTGTGGACTGTAGACCTCAAAATGGTTGTTATGTTCTCACTTGTTATAAAAGAGGGACGAAAGATACCAGAGGGAAAGACAAACTCAAAACTCGAAAATAAACTGACAACGCCATGGCTAAAAATAAAAAGACAAGCAGACAAATAATAGTACAGAATACACAACATGGAAAAACTAAAGATTAAGCAACACGAACCACACCAAAAACTGAGGGTGATCTCAGGTGCTCCGGAAGAGTAAGCAGACCCTGCTCCACACGTTGCACCCGTCGGGTTGCTTATGTTATTACAAATCCGGTATGTTGTCTAATTCGGTAGGTCTCATTCGTGAAAACGGAAGGGTATTGTAGTAACGACACAAGGAACATATCCGATATCATCTGTGAAACGGTTATTCCATAACGGTATAACCGTCATGTTCTTTGTACTGTAGATCTCATAATGACCCTCATACTCTTGTATACCTAGAAATGACTTGCAAATGTTATAGCCCACGACAGGCCGACCACGTACCTACCCGCGGTAGCCCTCGATAGAGACCCGTGGTAGCTCGCTACAGGCCGGTCACGTACCTACCCGCGGTCGAGACCTGTGGTAGCCCGCTACAGGTCGATAATTGGTCTTCCAAGTGCTCCACGAAACCACAAAAGTCATTGTGAAACTACCTATTCTAGAGGTGGCGTGATTCAGATGTGGATACTAAAACATTCAAAAGACCTTTAAGAGTACATACAATCTAAGTCTTTTCATCTTGCGATAGTATTAAAAACATCTGATTTTTCTTCACTTTGCACAAGCATTCCCCATTTCAAACTAAAAGACAAATTGAAAGAGTTGTTTCATAAAAAAAATGGTCAAGGTAGATAGTATCTTGTCTTAGAAAGAGAAAAATCACTCTAATTCTAACAACAAATTTTTCCGAAACTGATAGCTCTATATGATATCAAGATGCTTGATTTCTTGATTGACAACATATTTTTTGCGTTTGAAGGACCTGTTTTTGTAGAAACAATCGACATTCCAATGGGAACAAACTGTGTCCATCTTGTCAAATTGTTCCTTTGTCCATATGAAGCTGATTTAATACTGGAACGTCTCAGTAAGAAAGAAAAAAAGTTAGCAGACAGTATTCTTTAACATTACTTTCCGCTATATAGATGATGTTCTATCATTAAATAATTCGAAATTTGGTGACTATGTGGAACGAATCTTCCCATCGAACTTAAAATAAAGGATACAACAGCTACAGTTAAGTCTGGCTCATATATTGGCTCAGTTGAAAACAAAACTTTACAACAAAAGAGATGATTTCAGCTTCTAAATTGTCAACTTTCCATTTCTATGTACCAACATTCCAGCAGTGCCTGCAAACAGAGTATTTATCTCCCAGTTGATACGATATTCCATGGATTGTATTTACCATAATGATTTCCTTGAAAAAGGATTGCTTCTCACAGTGAAGCTATTAAACCAAGAGATCCAAGTGATAAGTTGAAGTCATCCCTTCGTAAGTTTTACCGGATACCATCACGAGTTGGTTGACCGTTATGGAATATCGGCTTCACAGATGATAACAGATATGTTCTTAATGTCTTAACTACAATCCCGTATTCTTTTCCCGAATTTGACCAACCGAATTAGACCTATTACGGGGTTTGGAATAACATGAGCATCATGGCGGTAGCCAAACGTGGAGCAGGATCTGCTTACCCTTCAAGATCACCTGAAATCTCCGCAGTTTTTAGTTGGGTTCGTATTTCTCAGTCTTTAGTTTTTCTATGTTGTGTTTTGTGTCTATGTCTATTGATTTTTTTTTGCATTGAGGTTGTCTGTTTATTTTCAACCTTTCCTCTGGTATCTTTCGCCCGCCCCTCTATCATCCATTCTATAGAGAAATACGATTGATCATGTTCTGCCTACTGTAGACATTATAAAAACACATGTTCCCAGAACTGTAGAACAATTAATGCCTCATGTTATCACTGATGTATACCTTAAAATGACTCTCATATGTTATTGTTTCTGTAACACAAATAATAACTTTCATGTTCTGCTTACTGTATACCTTATAATGAATGTCAAGTTTTTAATACTGTTTACCTTATAATGACTGTTATGTTCTTAATACTGCAGCCCGTATAATAACTGTCATGTTCTTAGCACTGCACACCGTATGACTCTCATATGTTTCCTTTCGGTAACACAAGTATTAGCTCTCATGTTCTGCTAAAAAGTAAAATCACAAAAATACTGAACTTAGAGGAAGATCAATTGGGAAAGTCCATAATCACATGGCAAAATTAAATAACAAAACGCATCAAAAACGAATGGACAAAAACTGTCATATACCTGACTTGGTACAGGCATTTTCAAATGTAGAAAATGGTGGATAAAACCTGGTTCTATAGCGCTAACCCTCTCACTTAAATGACAGTCTCATCAATTTCCGATATTTTTACATTGATGCGTTAAATAAACAGACACAATAAATATAATAGTCAAAATATGGGTACATCAGTCATCATCGTTTAACAATTTTAAAAGGGACAATTTAACAGAACACAAAAACATCTACTATCTACGAACACGTTTATAAATGTTTACCTAATAATGACTTAATGTTCTTAATACTGTAGACCTTATGAAACTGTCATATTTTCACTATTTAAGACCTGACAAATGACTCTCATGTTCTCACAATAGAATCTTTTGATTTCACTTTTGTAGACGTAAAAATGACAGTCATGTTCTCACTATCTTAGACCTTATAATGTTTATCATGTTTTCACTATTGTTGATCTTAAAAATACTCGTATCTTCTCATTATTGAAGATTTTATAATGACTCTTTTTATCTTAGAACTGTAGACCTGATATTGGCCTGTGATTTTCTCCCTACCGCAGACCTCATTAAAACTTTCATTTTTGCACTTTTGTAGACCTTATAATGACTATTATGTTCCCCCTACTGTTGACCTAATAATGACTGATGTTCTTACTACTGTTCACCTTATAATGACTCATGCAGTAAGCACTGTAGACTTTTAAGATGATTTACATGTTCTGCTTAGGGATATTTGCTGGTCAGATTCTAAATAAATAAGTTTCCGTAAAACTAGTATATGTTGACAGGGAATTAATTGAGGAATCAAAAAAGCCAAAAAAATATAGGGGTCAATGTGCTTGTTTTCCAGATATTAGCCATTGGAATTTTTTTGGGGAAAATGTTCTCTCTTGATTTTTCATAGTTTTATCATGGACCAGTTAAAGTTCTCAAAAACTATTAAAAAATAAATAATATTTTATGAGACTTTCACATATTGCTTATAATTATACATGTAATAGATTTATAAGAAATAATGGGGCTCCATGGGCAACTTTTTTAAGGTATTTCAATGGATAAAACCAGAGGATTTCGAAAATCTGACAAAAATTCCAAAACATGACAAGCAAACATCCTTAATGTAGACGTCAAAATGACTCTCATGTTCTCACTACGGCAGACCTTATTATAACTATCATCTTCTTAGTACTGTTGACTTATAATGATCCTCATACTTTCCCATTGTACTCATAGAAATGACTCTCATAATTTATCTGTAGAACAAATACGAACTCTCATGTTCGGTCTACTGTAGACCTTATAATAAATGTTATGTTCTCAGAACTGTAGAACAAATTATGAATCATGTAATCACTAATTGGACGTTATAATGACTCATGTTCTCCCCGTTATAAACATAGAAATGACTCTCACATGTTTCCTTTCTGTAATATAAATAATAACTCTCATGTACTTCTTACTGTATACCTTATAATGAATGGCATGTCCTTTGTACTGTTAACCAAATAATAACTCATGTTATCACTTCTGTAGACCTTGAAATGACTTTCATGTTCTCAGTATTGTAGGTCGTATTTTGATTAGCATGTTCTAACTACCGTTGACTTTATAATGATTCACATATTATCACTTCTGTAGACCTTATAATGACTCTCATGTTCTCAGTATTGTAGATCGTATCTTAATTATCATGTTTCACTACTGTCATGTTTTCCCTTCTGTTAACCTTATAATGACTTGCACTGGTGTTATTTCAACTGATAACACTAAAGGCACCATATTGAGGGTACCGTTTGCAATAAAAATATCCGTCCATAAATTTTAAAATTATTTTTTTTTATTTGTTTTAGTTTTGGACAAATTTAAGAATATTCTTCAGAAACAAATTAGTGTACATAAGTTTTATAATAAAAACCATATGCATTATATTATTTTTAATTTGAAGTTCATATCACTTTAACAATGGAAGGACTGAATATAAAATGTCTTGTCATATCATTTGTATTTTGTAAATAAAACGGATTAAAATTAGTATTTACAACGGATTTAAATACATATATCATCAATAGGCTATGGATGTACTTACCAGGTAAATCCCCCCCAAAAAAAAGAATCAAAAATTGATACTATAAGTCAGAGGAGCATTAGTTTTAGACACAAAATAAGCTAAAAATATTGATAGGTTATGGGGCTCCTTTTCGAAATACATGTATTTAGTTTTTAAAAAATGGAAGGAAAAGGCCGACTCGGACTTTTACCTTATATTTGCATTGATAATATTTGGGTCTCATATCAAATGAAAAAAATCTATAATTTGCTTAAATTTTGGTAAATGACCTTTTATGAGCTATTGAAGTCTTATAAGAAAAGAAAAATGGGTGTAAAAAGTAAAATCACAAAAATACTGAACTTAGAGGAAAATCAATTCGGAAAGTTCATAATCACATGGCAAAATCAAATAACAAAACACATCAAAACGAATGGACAAGAACTGTCATATTCCTGACTTGGTAATGGGACAATATTTTACCCTGTACAGTAGGAAAAAAAATCTGACACAATTTCCTACACCTGACCTAAGTAAATCCTTAAGTAATGTAAGCAAGAACAGGAAAGTCTCTAGAACAAAGGTAGAATATCGAACTTGCAATATAACAGGTATAAACATATACCAGACACAAGTTTAAATATCAACATAGCATTAATGAGAGCCTTTAAAACATTAAAAAAAATATGATTACACTATTTTCTGACTGGAATGTTGATGAATCATAGCAATTATACTTTTGTTTCCTCTTTCATGGGCAAAATTTGAAGCTGACAGACCGTACCTATTACATTTACAACAGTTCGCTCCACTATTTAACAACATTTTCACTATTTCTGTAAGACCATATGCACAAGCCATTATTAGAGGTGAGTTGCCCGACTGGTCACATTTATTACAGTCTGCTCCTCTGTCTAACAACATCTTTACTATTTCTGTATTACTTTCTACACAAGCAAACAGAAGAGCTGATTCGCCCAATATGCTACATTTATCATAATCTGCTCCTTTGTCTAACAACATCTTTACTATTTCAAAACAACTGTGTTCACAAGCTATCATTACAGGTGTCTGACCATTGTTCATCACATTTATTACAGTCTACTCCTTTGTCTAACAACATCTTTACTATTTCTGTATGACCATGTTCACAAGCTATCATTACAGGTGTCTGACCATAATGTTCATCACATTTATTACAGTCTACTCCTTTGTCTAACAACATCTTTACTATTTCTGTATGACCATGTTCACAAGCTATCATTACAGGTGAATGTCCAAACCCGTCACATTTATTACAGTCTACTCCTTTGTCTAACAACATCTTTACTATTTCTGTATGACCTTGTTCACAAGCTATCATTACAGGTGACTGACCATCATCATCACATTTATTATAGTCTGCCCCTCTGTTTAACAACATCTTCACTATTTCTATATAACCATGTTCACAAGTCAGCCTTACAGGTGAATTTCCAAACCCGTCACATGTATTAAAGTCGGCTCCTCTATCTAACAAGACATTCACAATGTCTGTATGACCTTTTTTACAAGCTGCCATGAAAGGTGATATTTCATGTATATCACATTTAACATAGTCTGCTCCTCTGTGTAACAACATTTGCACTATTTCTGTATGACCATGTTCACAAGCCGCCATTAAAGGTGATATGTCATCTTTATCATATTTATTATAGTCTGCTCCTCTGTCTAACAAAATCTTCACTATTTCTGTATGACCATGTTCACAAGCCGCCATTAAAGGTGATATGTCATTTCTAGCATATTTATTATAGTCTGCTCTACTGTCTAACAAAATCTTCACTATTTTTGTATGACCACGTTTACAAGCCGCCATTAAAGGTAAAATGTCATCTTTATCAGAATTATTATAGTCTGCTTCTCTATCTAACAACATCTTTACTATTTCTGTATGACCATGTTCAGAAGCTTTCATTAAAGATGACTGATTCATCAAGTTACATTTATTATAGTCAGCTCCTTTGTCTAACAACAGCTTAACTATTTCTTTATGACCATGTTTACAAGCCTTCATTAAAGGTGATCGGTCATCTGTATCACATTTATTATAGTCTGCTCCTTTGTCTAACAACATTTGCACTATTTCTGTATGACCATGTTCACAAGCCGCCATTAAAGGTGATATGTCATCTTTATCACATTTATTATAGTCTGCTCCTCTGTCTAACAAAATCTTCACTATTTCTGTATGAACATGTTCACAAGCCGCCATTAAAGGTGATATGTCATTTCTAGCATATTTATTATAGTCTGCTCCACTGTCTAACAAAATCTTCACTATTTTTGTATGACCACGTTTACAAGCCGCCATTAAAGGTGAAATGTCATCTTTATCAGAATTATTATAGTCTGCTCCACTGTCTAACAAAATCTTCACTATTTTTGTATGACCACGTTTACAAGCCGCCATTAAAGGTGAAATGTCATCTTTATCAGAATTATTATAGTCTGCTTCTCTATCTAACAACATCTTTACTATTTCTGTATGACCATGTTCAGAAGCTTTCATTAAAGATGACTGATTCATCAAGTTACATTTATTATAGTCAGCTCCTTTGTCTAACAACAGCTTAACTATTTCCGTTTGACCATAGGAACAAGCCTTCATTATAGGAGACGTACAAAAGAAGTCACATTTATTGAAGTCTGCTCCTCTGTCTAACAACATCTTCACTATTTCTTTATGACCATGTTTACAAGCCTTCATTAAAGGCGATCGGTCATCTGTATCACATTTATTATAGTGTGCTCCTCTGTCTAATAACATCTTCACTATTTCTGTATGACCATGCTCAGAAGCCCTCATTAAAGGTGACTGATATGTCCATTTACCTTCATTAATAATAAAGTATGCCCCTTTGTCTAACAACATCTTTACTATTTCTGTATGACCATGTTCACAGGCCATCAATACAGGTGAATGTCTAAACACGTCACATTTATTACAGTCTACTCCTTTGTCTAACAACATCTTTACTATTTCTGTATGACCATATTTAGAAGCCGCCATTAAAGGTGATCTGTCCATTTTATCACATTTATAACAGTCGGTTCCTCTATCTAACAACATCTTTACTATTTCTGTATGACCATTTTCACAAGCCATCATTACAGGTGACCTATCAAAGAAGTCACATTTATTATAGTCTGCTCCTTTGTCTAACAACAGCTTTACTATTTCTGTATGACCATGCTCACAAGCTTTCATTATAGGTGACTGATGCCTTTTTTCGAATTTGTTATAGTCTGTACCTCTGTCTAACAACATATTTACTATTTCTGTATGACCATGTTCACAAGCCATCATTATAGGTGACTGGTCCCTCCTATCACATTCATTATAGTCGGCTCCTCTGTCTAACAACATCTTTACTATTCCTGTATGACCATGTTCACAGGCCATAAATACAGGTGACTGACCATATTCATCACATTTATAATAGTCTGCTCCTCTGTCTAACAACATCTTTACTATTCCTGTATGACCATGTTCACAGGCCATAAAAAAAGGTGACTGATTATCTTTATCACATTTATAATAGTCTGCTCCTTTGTCTAACAACATCTTCACTATTTCTGTATGACCATGTTCACAAGCCTTCATTACCGGTGACTGACCCTTATTATCACATTCATTATAGTCTGCTCCTTTGTCTAACAACATCTTTACTATTTGTGTATGACCATATTTAGAAGCCGCCATTAAAGGTGATCTGTCCACTTTATCACATTTATAACAGTCGGTTCCTCTATCTAACAACATCTTTACTATTTCTGTATGACCATTTGTACAAGCCTTCATTACAGGTGACCTATCAAAGAAGTCACATTTATTATAGTCTGCTCCTTTGTCTAACAACAGCTTTACTATTTCTGTATGACCATGTTCACAGGCCATTAATACAGGTGACTGATTTTCTTTATCACATTTATAATAGTCTGCTCCTTTGTCTAACAACATCTTCACTATTTCTGTATAACCATGTTCACAAGCCTTCATTACAGGTGACTGACGCCTCCTATCACATTTATTATAGTCTGCTCTTCTGTCTAACAACATATTCACTATTTCTGCATGACCATGTTCACAGGCTGCCATTACAGGTGACTGACCCCCCCTGTCACATTTATTATAGTCTGTACCTCTGTCTAACAACATCTTTACTATTTCTGTATGACCATGTTCACAAGCTTTCATTAAACATTTACTATAGTCTGCTCCTCTGTCTAACAACATCTTTACTATTTCTGTATGACCATGTTCACAAGCTTTCATTAAACATTTACTATAGTCTGCTCCTCTGTCTAACAACATCTTTACTATTCTTGTATGACCATGTTCACAGGCCATCATTATAGGTGACTGACCATATTCATCACATTTATTACAGTCTGCTCCTCTGTCTAACAACATCTTTACTATATCTGTATAACCATGTTCACAAGCTCTCTCTACAGGTGAATGACCTAACCAGTCACATTTATTACATTCTGCTCCTTTGTCTAACAACATCTTCACTATTTCTATGTGACCATGTTTACAAGCCGCCATTAAAGGTGAATTGTCTTCTTTATCACATTTATTAAAGTCTGTTCCTCTCTCTAAAAACATCTTTACTATTTCTGTATGACTGTGTGCACACGCTATCATTATGGGCGACTGACCCTTATGTGAACTCCTGTTTACATTTGATCCATGATCACAACACCACTTGACCAAAGAAATATCTCCTAAATAGCAACAATGCAATAAACAAGTGTCATAGATATACCCGTTATCATCATCAAGCATCATAGAAAACGATATTTTAAATGGTCTTCCTTTTTCACAAATGCTTGCCAGTTGTCTCTGATAAGATGTATCTAGTGTATTCAAATAATTGAGAAATTTCTGCCTGAACTGGGGTATTTTCATATTGATGTTACTAAACACATCTTGAATTTTCCCATTTGACCAGTCATCAATCATTCTTTGTATGTAGATCTGATGAAAATCTAGGGGTATAATAATGATAAACGGATCCATGTTATCTTTTGTTTCTAATAAAAATCGTTCCTTGATTAAACCACTGTCTGCATTCCTTATCAAGCAATATGTTATGTGTTTGCCATATATCTTAGCAAGAAAGTCAAATATCTTATCATGTAAAATTTTGTATACATTGTTTTCTTTCTTTATGAATGTATGTGTAAGTGAGTCAAGTTCATCTTGTAATACAAGTCGTGATGTTCCCCTGTCTAACCTGCATGCTTCACACGTGTTCTCTATAATAGCCCTAGTTTGTTCGTTCAACTCTTCTGTTAACATTTCTTCCTTTAACTTGTTGTTGAACACGACACACAATGCCAAAGCACAGTACTTAGCGTGATGCCCTCTCTTAAGATACTTATCAATCTCTGCTTCATAAATTGAAAATGGATTTTGAAAGAAATCTGTAATAATAAGTTCTGGATTATCATGGTACAATTTACATAAAAGAGGAAAACAGTCATAAATATCATAAAAGTCACTTATCTCAGAGGCTTTTGCATTGAGATACAACTTAGCTATTAATTCTTTTTCCGGTTTTGACAAGCAAATGTTTTTAGATAACATGTTACACACACATGACTTAAAAGTTGACAAAGAATCAAACTTTTCATCTAGGTACACTTGTAACCGACATGCTGCAAGAATTTTTGTTTGTTTTTTTTCAAGATTTTGTCTTATATACTTTAGTATTGGTTCCCAACATTTAATGTCACTCTGGTCAAGAGAAAAGTTTCCACATAAATCATCAACAACAAACAATGTTTTCTTATTTGGATTGCAAAACCTCAGAATGTCACCTGGCTCTGTGACCACAAGTACATCATATTCTTCTACCATCTCTAAAGCTACATGTCTCAGTGTTGCTGTCTTCCCTACACCAGAATTAGCTGTTATAGTTACACAGCTGTTTTCCTTTATACATTTGAAAATATGCTCTGCAGCTCTTGTGTTAACAAACATCTTATCATCACTGTCCTTCCAGGTTTTGAGTAATTGTTCATTTTTTGCTGAAATAAAAATAGATTAATCAATCACCTCTGTACAATAAATGATCAATATAAGTCATTTGTTTGTTTACACTTTTAAAGGTTTAACATATCTGTCATTATCAATGGTGCACTTTGTTGAAAGTCACAAATCTCATTTTTATTCTCTGAACAATTGGCTTTTAATTAGTTTTTATTTCTTTTCAAATTTCTTCTTGGAATTTCTGTAATATGCATTTAGTATGCATCAGTTTTCCCATAGACTGAACAGTGACAATATATTTGTAATAAATGCTTCTCATGACACAGATTGATACGACCACAGATGTGGAATCCTGAACAGTTGGGAAAAGTATGGACACAACATTCAAACTAGCTCTGAATTAAGATAGTGAATATATTTGATGCAGCATGCATATATATATATATATATGTTTCTGACACAGAATGAATATGGTCGAGGAACTAAAATATTTGAAATAGGATATTAACCTATTATGGTCAAATAATGGCAATATCTAAATATATGGTTAGATTCAGCATATCACAAAAAAACCAAAATAAACTATATTTTATGAAATCAAACAAAGTTTCAGCTTGGATTCTTTGGACCTCAATGTGCAACAATTTAAAAACAAGGCCCAAATTCCAACATATAAATAATTAAATTCAGCATATCAAAGATCCCCATACATTTAATTTTTGTGTTGAAATCAAACAAAGTTTAATTTTAGACACCGATTTGTACCAATTTGAAAACTGGGACAATATCAAAAAAGATAAATACATGCTTATTTTTCAGCATACGAAAAAAACGAAGATTTTAAATTTTGGTAAAATCAATTTTGGACTTTCTGATCTTAATGTTAACTTCATAGAAAATATGGTTGCCTATTGTAACTGGTTCCTATCAAACCAACTTTTGCAGAAAACTTAACAACTTTTTACCCTGTTGTCGTTTCAAGAAAAGCAATACCTATGTTGGTATTCTTGATTTTCTTCACAGACAAGATAAAAATCTAAACACGGTTAGAATCAGCACATCAAAAGAACTCCAATAATTCCATTTTTATCAAATCAAGCAAAGTTTAATTTTGAACCCATTCGACCTCAAGTTTGACCAATTTTAAAAATGGAGCCACAACAACAATCTAAATACAGCTAGATTCCGCATATTGAAGAACACCAAAAATTCAAGACTTTGAATTAAATCACATTGAAATAGGTACCCGTAAGCATAATTCCTAGACGGTTAGGACAATAACCACAAAAATCAATCCAAACGTCCATTTTGGAATGGAACATTGTGGTACATTTTTATAGAATCGAATACATAAGTTATACTCAAGTAACTGCTCTGAAACAAGATGAATGCTTTCCTCACCCTTTTTGTCCCTAATTTCCAACACAGCTAGGGCATAAACCCCAAAATCCATACCAACAAATGACAAATCTTTATTTGTATTATGGAAGCTTGTGGTACAATTCCTCAAAAATCCATACACTTTTAGACTAAAGATATTGTCAGGAAGCTAAATGGCTTCTGACAACAACGACGAAAACATGGTCATACCATTATACGGCTGTTCTGAATTTTCCTTCATCAGAACTAAGATATCAGTATAATTAACAACTTACATATTTCTTATTGATTCAAAATCAAATATCGTTGTTGTATTACTATATTATTACTACATACAAAATCAATATTGACATGATTGACTGGTTCATTTTTTTTGTCTAAGAATCAGAGCTTATCAACAAAACTTATGTGGATTACTGATCCATGAACTGAGGTAAAGGTTATGAGAAGGCTGCCTAAAGGACATGTATGCCTTGTAAGGATTTTGAACTAGCATTAAGTAACTGCAAGTACTCTCAGATCTGTACATTGGGTCTTTTGTGTTTTTGTTAGCCATTTGAATCAACTTTTTCTGAAAGGCTGTTGATTAACTGACACGATTAAGATATTTGAATATTGTATTATTCAGTACTCCATTTGTGTTGTTATCAATACATTAAAACATGTATAAATATGCATTTTTGCACCTGTCCAAAGTCAGGACCCTCTGGCCTTTGTTAGTCTTGTATGATTTTAAATTTTAGTTTCTTGTGTATAATTCGGAGATTAGTATGACGTCCATTATCACGGAAATAGTATAGATATTTGTTTAGGGACCAGCTGAAGGACGCTCCAGGTGCGGGAGTTTCTCACTGCATTGAAGACCTATTGGTGACCTTCTGCTGTTGTCTGTTCTATGGTCAATGTCGTCTCTTTGACACATTCCCCATTTCCATTCTCAATTTTATTACTATCCAATTAAAATCCTGTATGGTCATATGACCAGTCAATAATTATTATTAGCTTCCGTCTGTGTTATATGTTTATTAAGCATCATTTTTAGGTCTTTGAGAGAGCTTTCATAAATTTTGACTACTCTCAGATTAGTAATACGGTGTCTTCTGCCAATTTGTATTTGTGGATTATAACAATACAATGAATCAATTCATTTTCAAATATTTGTTTACAGTTTGTGCTTACTTTGTAATATTACAAAACTGTTGAAGGTTAGGTTGTGACATAACACTTGCTAACAATAACATACTCAAAAATGATCTCCATGTTCAAAGGATCTTTACTTAGTTGAAAACTTGAATGACATATTTATTTTTTGTTAATTGTTTTTGCATACAACAGGTATCTAGATCTCATGTATGTATGACTCATTCAAATTTTGAAGAGTCAGGGCCTTGTATAAAGCTTACTGTATGTATGTTTGGCTTATTACTGGAGGCCCTATAGTACCCTATAGTTACTTACAATCATGACAGTCACATCTTTGGGCTCTTGAGGATATATGTCTCATTATCAAGCATATCACATCTCCTTATTTTAATATATATCTAAAAATTTAACTGAACAACCAGAGGGTGAAAATTATGTTAACATAAGGCAGCAACCATTTGATTTTCTTTCTATAGCCTCAACCATAAAGGTATAAACAGTCTCAAAAAGCTGACGCAGTATAAACTAAATTTCCTGATTTGACATTATGATTAATTTCTCCTCTTACCAACCAAAAATCCCACAAAATATATTGAGAAGATGTACCCCCAAGTCCTTTCAAACTGTTTACCTCTTATATTCCATGGTACAATATCCTTCTGTGAAGTTTTTATTGTTTCCATTTCTTGTGTTACTTTCCTATGGTCATCTTGTAATATCTCATGAGATTTCTTCACTTCAGCATGGTGTTTTTGCAGTAATTCATGCGATATTATCAAACTTTTAAATGATTCTTTTAGTTCCCGGATTTCATTATTGGAATGTTTGATGTCCATCATTATTTCTTGATTGGTTTGATCTAATGGTTTGGTTTTCAGATGATCACACTCTTGCTTCATTTGCTGCCCACCCAATCTATCAACAGCCTGCAAAATAAAGTATGATACTTGTTACTGTAAATGACTACAATACAACTGATTATCAACACTTGCAGTTTCAAAAATGGGTCTGCATAATTCTTGCATTACTCCGAAACAATAACAAATCAAATCAAATCAAATCAAATATTTTATTGTCATATAAACTTTACAGTTTGTGACCAACATATATTAATACAATAAACACAATAAACATATATACATACATATTAAACATACAAAATATCAACAGCATTAAAATTTATAACAACAAACAAGTTGTTAAGAGTCCCCTGCCCTCAGTTCTAATGACTTTTTCAAGAAGGATCCTAACTTATTTGTTTGTAAAGGCGATGATGGATTTAGTAAATAATGAATTTTTTCTTCTTTATTTAAATTATTAAAGTTATTATTTTCTGTACATATGTGATGAAAAAAGTCATTTCTTAGAGTTTTATTATACTCACAATATAGTAAAAAATGTTTCTCATCCTCTAGTATTTTACATTTATTGCAAAGACGTTCCTCTCTTGGGATTTTAAAATATCTCCCCTTTTCAATCAAGAGGGAGTGATCACTTATTCTAAATTTAGTGATTAATCTCCTTATCTGAAAATTAGATGTATTTAGATAATATTCTAGTTTGTAATCTTTTTAAAGTTTTTTATAGAGAAAAAATTTACTTTTATCATCGATGTTTTGAAATTTATTTTGAATTAAATCTTCATATCTATTTTTCATTTTTAACTTTATATCGTTTTTTATTTTATTTACATCTTTTATGTCCTTACAAGTAGAAAGAATATTAAGGTCAACGTTAGTCTCTTTAACAATATTTTTAGCATATGTATACCATGAGTAAGTTCCTGTCAAATCTAGAGACTGTGCTAGAGAAAAAGCTTCCTTTAACAATGGATTAATATTATTATTATATAGTCTAGCTAAATATAAAAGGGTTTGTGTTTTAATAAAACATTCTATAGGCAATCTTCCTAATTCAACTCTTGCTCCTAAATTGGATGCATTTTTTCTTATCCCTAGAGTAGATTTACAAAATTTAAGATGCATATTTTCTATGGGGGTTTTGTCTATAAAATCAAGTTGATTAATTTCTTTTCCTGAAGTTAAGGCTCTGCTTTTGGCTCGATGAAAAGAAATATATGTATCCAAATATGTTACTTCTGAATTATAGGTCATAATTGGTTTTACTAAAGAATCAAAAAGATTATTTGCTACTTTTATAGGTAGATTATTCAATGATTTAGTATATGATTTTATTGCAAAAAATACTTTTTTTGCTTTTTTTGTCAGCTCTAAAGTACTTTGTGATAAATTTCCATTACATTTTATCAACATTCCCAAAAATGAATATTCTGTTACGCTCTCTATGGCTTTATTCTCATAGTAAATATGTGATGTTTCACTTTTATGTTTTGACTGACTAAAAACCATGGATTTAGTTTTGTTTGTATTCAAAGAGAGTTGCCATTTGTTACAATATAATTTAACGTTATTTAAACTGTTTTGTAGACCCTCTTTTGATTCTGACAGGATTAAAAGATCATCCGCAAAAAGAAGGCATCCTACCTTACTATTTATAAGCTTAAGGGGACTTGAATCATTTCCCTCAAAATTTTTTACAATATCATTTATAAAGACATTAAATAAAGTTGGACTTAGTGTGTCTCCCTGTTTAACCCCTCTAGCAATATTAAAATATTCGGGAATAACAAACCAGTAATATATGGCATATCTTAAACATAAATGCAAAAGGTAAATGATAGAGACTTAGTGTCTATTGATTAAAAGTCCATGGTTAAAATGAGGTCAAGGTCATATTCTAATATCTCATTTAAACTTTTGAGCATGGACATGAAATGTTTAGTCAGTGCATACAACAGTAAAAGTGCTGTCTAGGGTTATAGGGAGGATTGGGATCCAGCTAACATAAAGTTTAACCCCACCACTTTCTGTATGTATGCGCCTGTCCCATGTCAGGACCCTGTTATTCAGTGGTTGTCATTTGTTGCTGTGATACATATTTGTTTTTCTTTTGAATTGTTTTACATTTGTGATCTTGAGATCTTTTATAGCTGAATATTTGGTAGGGGATTTGTTCATTGTTGAAGACCGAATGGTGACATATAGCTGTTAATTTCTGTGTCATTTGGTCTCTAGTTGAGAGTTGTCTCATTTGTAATCATACCACATCTTCATATTGATATCAGATGAGTCCAATGTTTTTTTGTCACATTGACTTATCTAGGTTTTTATAGTTCGTTCTTATGTTGTACTGTTATACCACTGTCGCAGGTTAGGTCGAGGGTGGGGAACCCGCTAACATGTTAAACCCCGCCACATTCTCTATGTATGTGCCTGTCCTAAGTTAGGAGCCTGTAATTCAGTGGTAGTCGTTTGTTTTTATGTGTTACATATTTGTTATTTTCTTATCCCAGGCATAGATTACCTTAGCCGTTATTGGCACAACTTTTTGGAATTTTGGATCCTCGATGCTCTTCAACTTTGTACTTGTTTGGCTTTATAAATATTTTGATATGAGCGTCACTGATGTAGACGAAACGTGCGTCTGGCGTACTAAATTATAATCCTGGTACCTTTGATAACTATTGTATTTCGTTCATTTTTTATACATAAATTAGGCCTTTAGTTTTCTCATTTGAACATGTTAAATTGTTTTACATTGTCATTTCGGGGTCTTAAATAGCTTAATATGCGGTATGGGTTTTACTCATTGATGAATGCCGTACAGTAACCTATAGTTGTTAATTTCTGTTTCATTTGGTCTTTTGTGGAGAGTTGTTTCATTGGCAATCATACCACATCTTCTTATTTATATCAAATGTTTTGTTTGTCACATTGACTTATCTCGGTTTGACAGCATGTCTATCTTTTTCCTCATAATAAGCAAGATATTGACATAAAAGTTTACATTTTTTACAATTGGTTAATAAGGCTGCTGCTGTTGTGGCAAATGCGAATGCACCAAAATATGCATCCCTTTGTCTTGCATTCTGCAAATTCGGTTGCAGGTGAGACAATAATAAATTATGGACACAGAGATATGTCTCGCCTGTCGAACAGGGTATGAAAATGGTCAACAAACTGAGATGTACAGACAGTAATGTAATGTTTTACAAAAAATCATGATAAGTAGTTCCTCTCTATCTGAATTTGATTTCCTACAATTATCATAGATCTATCACAAGTTGATCCTCCCGGACTAGCTTAAGCAGAAACCTGAACAATGAAGATTGCTGAAGTATTCAAAGTCCCTGGACCATGATCTTGGGGGCAGAGCCTCATGATAGTCGTCAAACTGATATGCACTGATAGTAATGCAACTTTACATAAAATATCAATGATCTATCACAAGTAGATCATATCAAATAAACTTTAGCAGAGAATTAATAATGAAAAACTCTGATTTATTCAAAATCACTGGACCATGTCCATGATGTCCAAGGGGACAGTGTCCAAAATAGTCGTCAAACTGATATGAACTGATAAAAATATAATTGTTCTATCACAAGTTGATCCTATTTAACAAACTTAAGCAGAAAACTAAATATTGAAATATTCTTAGTTATTGAAAGTGGCTGGACCTAGGGGACAGGGCCTCAAAATAGTTGTCAAACTGACATGAACAGATAGTAATGCAACTTCATACAAGATACCATTGATTTATCACAAGTAGATCCTATCGAGCTAATTTAAGCAAACAAATTAACCTTATTTATAATCAATTTAAAGCCATTAGACCATGACCTTAGTATGAGACGGGGCCTTAAAATAGTGGTTAACTGATATGTACTGATAGTAATGCATCTTTACATGAAATATTAATGATCTATCACAAGTATTTCCTTTTAAACTTACTTTAGCAGAAAACTTACAATTGCTGACGCAGTCTTGTGTCTCATTTTCCGCGATCAAAGTCGCAGGCGCCACAAAAATCAAAATCATATATTTTCTATAAAATAAATTTCATAAGTGTGTTTAAGGCAAATTAGTTCTATTTGGTTTCTTGTAATTTGGTTCTAAATATCTACTGACAGGTAACCTACAATTAGTTACATGAACCTTGATATAGATACTTACACAAGTTATATCATTCCAAGCAGTATTGAAGAACCCTGTGTCTAGTTTGCCATCATCCAGATGAGCAAGGTGATTCCTGTAGTGTTTGATCCTTGCTAAATCTGCAGCTGGTGTTGTTTCTATTGCAGACGGTAAATCGTCAAATCCACAAAGAGGAGGGGTGATTGGAGTCAAATTCCTCAGTAACAGTATCATCAAAGTTACGTCGAATGTTTTAGAGTCTGGAACATCTAGAAAATACATTAGTTAATAAAGATTATAAAAGTAAAAGCAAATAGCAAGTTTGTTTATTAATACATGTTTAGCCAAATCAATACTTGAAAATACTCTTACTTAAAAATTGTATGGTGAGTCCATCATGTTTATTGATTACAGTTGTAAATAAGTGATTCAAAGGAACATAAATTTAGCTTTTATTTTTTAAAGCTAGAGGCTCTAAAGAGCATGTGCCGCTCACCTTGGTCTATGTGCATATTGAACAAAGGACACAGATGGATTTATCACAAAATTTTGTTTCCATGGTGATGATGTGTTTGTAGATCTTACTTTACTGAAATTCTTGCTGTTTACAATTATCTCCATCTATCATAAACTTAGCCCAGTACTTACAGAGGAAAATGTTGTGTAAAAATTTACAAAATTTACGAAAAATTGTTCAAAATTGATTATATAGGGCAATAACTCCTTAAGGTGTCAACTGACCATTTCGGTCATGCTGACTTATTTGTAAATCTTACTTTGCTGAACATTATTGCTGTTTACAGTTTATCTCTATCTACAATGATCTATAATAGTATTCAAGATAATAACCAAAACGGTAAAATTTCCTATAAATTACCAATTCAGGGGCAGCAACCCAACAAGAGGTTGTCCGATTCATCTGAAAATTTCAGGGCTGATAGATAGATATGACCTGATAAACTATATATCCCGTGTCAGATTTGCTCTAAATGCCTTTGGTTTCAGAGATACAAGCAAAAATCTACATTTTATCCCTATGTTCTATATTTAGCCCTAACGGCCATCTTGGTTGGTTGGTCTGGTCACCAGACACATTTTTAAAACTACATACCCCAATGATGACTTTATTTAAATTTGGCCCAGTAGTTTCAGAGGAGAAGATTTCTGTAAAAGTTAACGACGACAACGACGGAAGCCAAGTGATGTGAAAAGCTCACTCGGCCTTTTCGGGCCAGGTGAGCTAAAAAGTACAATGTAATACCACTAGTCAGATGCGGGTAACTGGGGCTCACCATGCTCACAAACATGTTTACCCTCTGTAAAAGCCAGGAACAAAAATATGAACAAAGCTGCTAACTATTTCTTTTGAATTCTTTGCCATTTTTTTCATCATAGAACTTTTATTGCTTATTATGGAATATGGAAACATGGTTTCATGATGCTTGCAACTGATAAGCTAACACAATTTTTGTTTCACTTTTCGTATCATATTAAGCATTGTGTATAAAGTTCATTAGATTTGGTTGAGGCTAACTTACATGTAAGTAAGAAAACGGAAATAAAAAATTCAGCAGGGGGCATAAAAAACTATATCTTCATTTTAAACATACTTTCATTTGAAAAAGCTTAGAGACACAGCAAAAGGAGTATGTTGGATAAAGTCCTAAAATGGCCCCTATTTCTGGCAAAATTCAAAATCAGAATTAATTGACCAATGCAAAAATAAATCATATCTTGAATGATGACAATATCAAATGTTTGGTTGTTGAAATTTTACATACTTGACTTTGTTCATGACATCACATTAATAGCACTCATTTTGAAAATTCAATGAAAATGGATTAATTACCATTACTTTCTTGCATCGGATAGGAAACATATAGAGAGCAGGCGTCGACTAAGAAAAACTTTTAGCATAATCTTTGTTATGGCATTTTACATATCTTGCACAAATATTTAGTGTGTCAACCCCTGCACACTTTGTTTCCATAGAAATGTTATTTGGTTGAAATCTGTTTGATTTTGTAAAATTTTGTCCGATTTGGGATGTACAATTCATCACTCCAGAATAAAACTTTTTCAAAAAAACTTCTATTTAGTTTACTCATATATCTTTTCCTCAACTTAATCATGACGTTAACTCTAGAAATGTAAAAGTGACACCACCAAAATTCAAACATGCTTTGCGTTTTTAAGTTATAAGCATTGTGTCAAAATTGTCTGTCATTTTGCTGAGACAAACTAAAGTCAGAAACTCAAAATTCAGCAATAACTCTAAATAAATAGTAAGAGTTATGCCACCAAAATTCAATCTAACTTGATCTGTATTTTGTTGTTCTAATCTTTGTGCATAATTTTAATAGAATTTGATTGAGGCCAACTAAGGTTAGAGAGGGTAAAGGGGCATAAATCAAGAACTATAAAAAGGATGTCAGATCAAATAAAACATGTGCTAATAAGCATTTTGTATAAATGTCAGGCTAACTGAAGTTAGAGTACTCAAACCAATTTCGGGATGTAAAAAGGGACGGATGAAAGGAAGGACATACATGTACAGACTGACATGGAAAGACAACGGTATACCAAAATGCGTTCTGAAATTGGGCGTATATAAAAACTGATACTAGAAAAAGGATATTTAAATTATCTGTTATAACAAATATTTTGGAACAGAAGGTTTGTCTATGAACAATATATATAAACATCATGTAAAGCACAGTTTTGTGTATACTTTTTGGGAATCTAGGAAAGTGAAACATTGTATTATGAAATAAAAAAGTTCTGTACTCACCTGGAAATCTAGGACACAGAAGGTTCCACTGTGATTGGTTGATTCTATGCTTCTTTTTTAAGTCAAGCAATTTGTTATACTCCGTTTTTATTGTCGCTTCTAAACATGCTGGAGCAAATTCACTATCAAAGAAAGTTCTTGCTGCACGGGGAGAAATTCCTGTTAATAACAAACTCATTCGAACATAGTTTTCTTCCTCTACAGAAAGAGATGCCATAGTAAAGTCTTCTTTCTTCCTTTGCTAATTATATGCAGATAGTTAAATCTTATTTCTTCCTTTGCTAAATATAGGCAGATTTTACAGTCTTCTTTATTTCTGTGCTAGTTATAGACTGAAAGTAAACATTTCATTTTGCCTTGATATTTATAGACTTATAGACACAATAAACTCTTATTTATTCCTTTAATTGTTATTCATAAACAGATAGAGAAGTCTTCTTAGTTCTTTGTTAATTATATACAATGATATTAAATAAAGTCTTCACTATTCCTTTGCTAATTACAGAAAGAAAGTTAATTCTCCTTTATTCCTTTGCTAATTAAAGAAGGATAGTAAAGGTTGCGTTATTGCTATGCTAATTATAGACAGAATTTACAGTTTTCTTTATTCCTTTGCTAATTATAGACATTTAGTAAATATTTCATTTTGCCTTTGATATTTATAGACAGGCAGCAAAGTCTTCTTAACCCTTTGCTATTTATGAATAGATAGCAAAGTCTTCTTTATTCCCTTGCTAATTATAGACGGATAGTTAAGTCTTCTCTTTTACTATTTAAAGACAGCTAGATAATAAAGTTATCTCTATTCCTTTGATTATTATACACTTCTATATTCCTTTGCAAGTTATAGACAGACAGTAGATTTCCTAATTTCTTTGCTAATTTCTAGACTGATTTTATACTTCTTTATTCCTTTGCTAATAATGGACATATAGTAAATTCTTGTTTATTCCTTTGCTTATTATAGACAGATAGTAAAGTCTTCTTTATTCCTTTGCTTAATATAAACATATAGTAGACTACTAATGTAAGACAGATAGTTGACTTCTCTATTCCTTTGCTTAATATAAACATATAGTTAAGTCTTCTTTATTCCTTTGCTAATTAAAGACAGATAGTAAAGTCTTCGTAATTCCTTTTCTATCTATTGAACGATTTCAAAGTCTTCTTTTTTTCCTTGGCTTATAATAGTTAGATAGTTAAGTCTTCTTTATTCCTTTAATTCTTTATAGTTAAGATATAAGATATTTGATAACAACTCACAGCATTGGAATTGGTATAAATATTGGTTGTTGTTCTTGTTATGACGAAAACCGCTATGAAATCTGGTATATTTACTGCAAAATAAGAAATAAATGAATTGAAATGTCTGAACAGGTCAAATTGAGGCTTATTAGTTTAGCTCCTGTACTGACTTGTTTTATCCTCTTTGGGCACATTTTGCATATAACAAATTAGATAACATTAAAAAAACATATTAAACTTTCATGCACATTATCATATAATTTAATTTTGGATGTAGCTGGTCTTCTGATTGGCTAACGCTGTTCTGTTTATCAAATCAAAGACATAATTTTGTCATGTGATCTTGACGTAATCAACGTTTTTTCATGGTTTACTCTAGTTTAAAATGGAATTTAGAATTAAATTATAAGAAATGACTTCGATATTTTTTCTGTCTATTCGAAATAAAATGTCGTGACTGTATACACCTAATTGCTATTCTATACACTAGATAGCTTCTGCACTTCTTTGTCTTTGGTGAAAATCAAACCACAACATCTAGTTTTTATACATCCACGAATCATCATGATTATTTTACCTTTTTTGTAAATTAAATAATTTCATGTATTCATGATAATGTTTGTTGTTTATAGTAAATGTCTATCCGTTTCATATTCATGATTTTTAAAAATGAGATATATGTGAGCCTTAAATCTTTGTCCGGCCAAAATTCTTTGTTACTCATCAATTATGTTTCCTTTTACATACGGCATCACAGATCTAGACATCCTACATCTGCGTCCTTTATTCCCTAAAATCTGCGTACTTTACATTATAGTCAGAATTAAGAAGACGTCATTATGTGTACTGGACGTTCTGGATGAGACCAGTGATTAAGAATAAATATATAAATGTGACGAAGACGGAAAAAACATAAAGACCTCTATAGACTTTTTGCTTATTTGTTTTACTGTTTTATATTTGATACAGTACATTAATTTATATGTTTTTCCATGTCAATAGTATATAAATGAAACACATATCTTTGCGAAAATAGAGCTGAAACTTACTACCAGAACTTTTCTTCGAATATAAAACTACCAAATAAATGCATTTGTCATATTTACGATATTTTCTGCGATTTCTATCCTCATCAAAAATGTAATCAGATTGAAATATATAAAAAATTAGACGTTTGATGATCTTTCATTTTCACTCAAATAACCTCATATACAACTACAGTGGACGCAGATATCTACATGTTTTATATTTGTAATTTATTGTTTCAGGTCATAGTCAAAGTTTTAAAAAAGACAGTCACATATATTTTTACAACATTGGTATATGAAATACAACAACTGATATTAAAGTGCTGGGTGACATAATTTTAAATCAGCAGGTAAAGTTATAACAGAATACTTCTGTCAACCGTGGTAATCTGCCAGAGTTAGTTTATACTGTTAAAAATTGGTAACTATTATTGTGTTTTTTTCTTGTATTGTGTCAATCTTTAAACTGTTACTCGATTAAGAGTAAAGTGATAAGATCGGCTTTTTTGTATTTTAGTCTTTTTGTTATTTTTTGTTATTTTTGTGATTTGTATCGATGCTTATGCGTCAGGCCCTTTTCACCATATTTTCACATGTTGATCTAATCACTAATGCCGTTCTGTTAAATCACGGTTACTCGGGTTTTGGACAAATTTAGGCGCCCAAAAATCACGTTTATTAGATCCCGTCACATCGTAGTCTGAGTATTCCCTATAGTGTGGACAGTGTGTTACTTGCAGTTTTGTATACCCTTATCAAATTTATTTCTTTATGTGTTATGCGTCAAACAGCAAGTTGAGGGATGGAATTACACTGAAGAAGGTTACAAATTAGCATTTCGAAAGTTGGCAAAAGATTCCAAGACCGCCTTAACATAAAATTGTCCATATTTTGGGTTAGAGGTGATGAAGTTTTCTATAATTTTGATATAATTTGGCCCAAAGGGTTTCTTTACAGACTTTAGCAAATCTAAGAAATCAAATACATGTATCAACTAAATAAAGTTTTTATCATTCGATAACATTTTGTATCAACGAAAATAAATGAATCCATAGTAGTTGTTTCATTGTCAATCACACCCAATCTCATTAACTTATGCTTATAATACACTTTAACATGTAAACAGCTATTCAAAAGTTTCAGTGAAATTTTTATGTCTTCGGAAGGCGGTTCTTGAATTGTTTACTTTCTAAAAAAAAAAAAAAATTCCGATGTTGCATTGCACCCTCCCCCTTTCCCAAAAAGAAATAAATTAACCTGTTCCTTAATAACATTACTTTACGTTACCTGTCAGTTTCATTAGGAATATAAGAAATTTCAAGGTTTTTTTTAACACATTGCTTAAGCTTTTTAATTGTGTTTCGGGGGTTTATGATGACTTTTGAATAGAACTGACATATAACTGCTTCGAACAGCGGTATACTACTGCCCAAAGCTATATGTGTTTTATATTTGAAAACTTTGTTTTCTAATCTTGTTATAATTGAAATAAATAATTTTGACCAATATTCATTATGTAGCTGACAATACAACGCAGGAAAAATTCGTTAGTATGTATCAACAAATCAGTAGAGTAAAATCAGTAATCACACACATCCATTAATTCCAAATAATTTGAAAACGTTCAATTTCCATTGTTCTCATGATATACAGGCACTAACGTGTATGGAAATGCGATAGAGGTAGGCCCAAAAGGAAAGCCTCCTATGATACCGATAAGTTTTTACAGCTTCCATTTAAATTTATTTTCCATGATCTTGCCTACAAATTAATTCATCTGAAATGTGTCATTATCTTGATGATTCAATGACTTGAATAAATCGGAAAATATATCTTTTATCGAAATTCGTAGAACGATCATCATATTTAGAAAGCTACTACTGTTTTACGACCTCGACTGGTTATAAAGCCCTCGCGCAGTCTTTATCAAACCAAAACACGTTCCGATGAAAAACACGGCTCACTGATCTTAAGTTTTCCGTCTAGTGTTTTATGACCTGTTGCTTTTATTTTCGTCTTTTGTTTATTACGTGGGCATGTTGTTTTACTATTTTACAAAGTGGTACATGCTCAAAGCGTTTCTGATACAGTCATCGAATGAAACTAATTTTACTTTACCATTTTACTTTACAGGAAAGTGTATACAAAATAATGAACACATAAACACCAATAAAGCTACAGGACCAGATACTATTGCTGGCAAGATACTGAAGGAAATTCGAAATAACCTCAGACATACTCACAATCATTTTCGAAGAATATCTAGAATCATGTAGAGTACCATCAGACTAGAACCATGCAAACGTTACACCAGTATATTAAGGAGAGACAAACATCATCCTGGTAATTATAGACCAATTTCACTTACCTGTATCTCATGTTTATTACTTGAACATATAATAGCTAGCAACATGATGAAAACACCTCGAATCAAATAAAATACTTTATAATCTACAACATGGATATAGAGCAAGAAGATCACGAGAATCTCAAATAATATCTCTTATATACCAACTAGCTCAAAACAACGATAAAAATATACAAACAAACGTAGTAATCATGCATTTTGGGAAAACATTCGACAAAGTGCCACACAAACGCTTAATTTACAAATCAAAACACTATGGCATCTCAGATAAGACAACACATTGGATTCAATCTTTAGCAAAACTCAAACAGTCCTTCTCGAAAACATAACATCTGAACAATTCAAATAAAATCAGGCGTTCCTCAGGGCACTGTTCTAGGACCAATACTCTGTATTATTCAAGTTATTTACATTATTGCTTTACTTGACTACCTTAAACACAGTCAAATACGAATATTTACAAACAACAGCAGTATCTACAGGCTTATTACCTGCAAAAACGATTTTTTAAGCTTCAAGAAGACATTGAAGCAACTATAAAATTGGAGGAAGACTGGCTCATGTCATTCCATCCTGACAAATGTAACATCTTAAGAGTCTCTACAAAAAAGAAAAAGAAAACATTTATAATAAAACATGCATGGCCATATCCTAGAAAAAGTACAATAAGCTAAATATCTAGGGATTACAATTTCGTCAGATCTCACATGGAACAAAACTATACATCAATCAGCAGCAAAAGCAAATCAATCTTTATCATTCGTCAGACGTAATCTAACATAATTTCAAAATTAGTGAAGGAAAGAGCATATCAAACATTAGTAAAACCAAAACTAGAATATTGCTGCACAGTTTTGGATCCACACACTCTAGAAAATATATACAGACTGGAACAAGTGCAAAGAATAGTGGCACGATACACTTTTAACATATTTCACAACACCAGAAGTGTATCTGATATGCTTCAAAACCTAATCTGGCAAACCCCAAAAGAACGCAGGCTAAAAACCAGACTCCAATTGTTCCACAAAGTAATAAATAATGAATTGCAATACCATCTCAGGATATTCTCATAAAAGCCAGTTCAAAACAAGAAATACTCACCAACAAACATTCAGACAACTCCAATGCAACACAGACAGTTTTAAATTCTCATTCTTCAGCCAAACAATCGAAGATTGGAATAAATTAGCACCTGAAATCTCCAACAAAGCTTCTACAGACAACTTTAGGGATGCACTGTTCATGAAGTACTCCTTAAAACATTTTCTCACTTTAACTAAATGTGCCTACTGTTTTTATCTTAATAAAAAAAAAAAATAGATATTAAAAATATAAAAATCAAAAGTTCAACAAAAATTTATAAATAAAAGAAAAATTAAAATTAACTTTGAAAGCAACTTCACTCAGGTATACGCCGGAAAGTGATCTTCAAAATGTTGATGGTTTTCTGTACCTATAGAAAAATGTTTGGCATTTTTAAATGTCTGTAATGAAAACCAAGTGTTTTAACTTCATAAACATAATTTGGTAGTCAGTGAGTGGAAAAGACATGCTTTGATTTTTTTTTAAGTATAAGAGCTTGATTAAGCGATATTTTTATCTCCCCTTTACTGGAACTCGTCAAATTGAAACCTGGAAAGATGGGAGAAGGATATACAATTGACATTCACACTTATAAATCGAAAATAAACAAACAACAGAACATTGAAAACCAAAGACCAGCAACATGAATATAGTTATCAAAGGTACCAGGATTATAATTTAGTACGCCAGACGCGCGTTTCGTCTACATAAGACTCATCAGTGACGCTCTTATCAAAATAGTTATAAACCAAACAAATACAAAGTTGAAGAGCATTGAGGATCCAAAATTCCAAAAAGTTGTGCCAAATACGGCTAAGGTAATCTATGCCTGGGATAAGAAAATCCTTAGTTTTTCGAAAAATTCAAAGTTTTGTAAACAGGAATTTATAAAAATGACCACATAATTGATATTCATGTCAACACCGAAGTGCTGACTACTGGGCTGGTGATACCCTCGGGGACGAAACGTCCACCAGCAGAGGCATCGACCCAGTGGTGTAAATAGTTATCAAAGGTACCAGGATTATAATTTAGTACGCCAGACGTGCGTTTCGTCTACATAAGACTCATCAGTGACGCTCATATCAAAATAGTTATAAACCAAACAAATACAAAGTTGAAGAGCATTGAGGATCCAAAATTCCAAAAAGTTGTGCCAAATACGGCTAAGGTAATCTATGCCTGGGATAAGAAAATCCTTAGTTTTTCGAAAAATTCAAAGTTTTGTAAACAGGAAATTTACAAAAATGACCACATAATTGATATTCATGTCAACACCGAAGTGCTGACTACTGGGCTGGTGATACCCTCGGGGACGAAACGTCCACCAGCAGAGGCATCGACCCAGTGGTGTAAATAGTTATCAAAGGTACCAGGATTATAATTTAGTACGCCAGACGCGCGTTTCGTCTACATAAGACTCATCAGTGACGCTCATATCAAAATAGTTATAAACCAAACAAATACAAAGTTGAAGAGCATTGAGGATCCAAAATTCCAAAAAGTTGTGCCAAATACGGCTAAGGTAATCTATGCCTGGGATAAGAAAATCCTTAGTTTTTCGAAAAATTCAAAGTTTTGTAAACAGGAAATTTATAAAAATGACCACAAAATTGATATTCATGTCAACACCGAAGTGCTGACTACTGGGCTGGTGATACCCTCGGGGACGAAACGTCCACCAGCAGAGGCATCGACCCAGTGGTGTAAATAGTTATCAAAGGTACCAGGATTATAATTTAGTACGCCAGACGTGCGTTTCGTCTACATAAGACTCATCAGTGATGCTCATATCAAAATAGTTATAAACCAAACAAATACAAAGTTGAAGAGCATTGAGGATCCAAAATTCCAAAAAGTTGTGCCAAATACGGCTAAGGTAATCTATGCCTGGGATAAGAAAATCCTTAGTTTTTCGAAAAATTCAAAGTTTTGTAAACAGGAATTTATAAAAATGACCACATAATTGATATTCATGTCAACACCGAAGTGCTGACTACTGGGCTGGTGATACCCTCGGGGACGAAACGTCCACCAGCAGAGGCATCGACCCAGTGGTGTAAATAGTTATCAAAGGTACCAGGATTATAATTTAGTACGCCAGACGCGCGTTTCGTCTACATAAGACTCATCAGTGACGCTCATATCAAAATAGTTATAAACCAAACAAATACAAAGTTGAAGAGCATTGGGGATCCAAAATTCCAAAAAGTTGTGCCAAATACGGCTAAGGTAATCTATGCCTGGGATAAGAAAATCCTTAGTTTTTCGAAAAATTCAAAGTTTTGTAAACAGGAAATTTATAAAAATGACCACATAATTGATATTCATGTCAACACCAAAGTGCTGACTACGGGGCTGGTGATACCCTCGGGGACGAAACGTCCACCAGCAGAGGCATCGACCCAGTGGTGTAAATAGTTATCAAAGGTACCAGGATTATAATTTAGTACGCCAGACGTGGGTTTCGTCTACATAAGACTCATCAGTGACGCTCATATCAAAATAGTTATAAACCAAACAAATACAAAGTTGAAGAGCATTGAGGATCCAAAATTCCAAAAAGTTGTGCCAAATACGGCTAAGGTAATCTATGCCTGGGATAAGAAAATCCTTAGTTTTTCGAAAAATTCAAAGTTTTGTAAACAGGAAATTTATAAAAATGACCACATAATTGATATTCATGTCAACACCGAAGTGCTGACTACGGGGCTGGTGATACCCTCGGGGACGAAACGTCCACCAGCAGAGGCATCGACCCAGTGGTGTAAATAGTTATCAAAGGTACCAGGATTATAATTTAGTACGCCAGACGTGCGTTTCGTCTACATAAGACTCATCAGTGACGCTCATATCAAAATAGTTATAAACCATACAAATACAAAGTTGAAGAGCATTGAGGATCCAAAATTCCAAAAAGTTGTGCCAAATACGGCTAAGGTAATCTATGCCTGGGATAAGAAAATCCTTAGTTTTTCGAAAAATTCAAAGTTTTGTAAACAGGAAATTTACAAAAATGACCACATAATTGATATTCATGTCAACACCGAAGTGCTGACTACTGGGCTGGTGATACCCTCGGGGACGAAACGTCCACCAGCAGAGGCATCGACCCAGTGGTGTAAATAGTTATCAAAGGTACCAGGATTATAATTTAGTACGCCAGACGCGCGTTTCGTCTACATAAGACTCATCAGTGACGCTCATATCAAAATAGTTATAAACCAAACAAATACAAAGTTGAAGAGCATTGAGGATCCAAAATTCCAAAAAGTTGTGCCAAATACGGCTAAGGTAATCTATGCCTGGGATAAGAAAATCCTTAGTTTTTCGAAAAATTCAAAGTTTTGTAAACAGGAAATTTATAAAAATGACCACATAATTGATATTCATGTCAACACCGAAGTGCTGACTACTGGGCTGTTGATACCCTCGGGGACGAAACGTCCACCAGCAGAGCCATCGACCCAGTGGTGTAAATAGTTATCAAAGGTACCAGGATTATAATTTAGTACGCCAGACGCGCGTTTCGTCTACACAAGACTCATCAGTGACGCTCATATCAAAATAGTTATAAACCAAACAAATACAAAGTTGAAGAGCATTGAGGATCCAAAATTCCAAAAAGTTGTGCCAAATACGGCTAAGGTAATCTATGCCTGGGATAAGAAAATCCTTAGTTTTTCGAAAAATTCAAAGTTTTGTAAACAGGAAATTTATAAAAATGACCACAAAATTGATATTCATGTCAACACCGAAGTGCTGACTACTGGGCTGGTGATACCCTCGGGGACGAAACGTCCACCAGCAGAGGCATCGACCCAGTGGTGTAAATAGTTATCAAAGGTACCAGGATTATAATTTAGTACGCCAGACGTGCGTTTCGTCTACATAAGACTCATCAGTGACGCTCATATCAAAATAGTTATAAACCAAACAAATACAAAGTTGAAGAGCATTGAGGATCCAAAATTCCAAAAAGTTGTGCCAAATACGGCTAAGGTAATCTATGCCTGGGATAAGAAAATCCTTAGTTTTTCGAAAAATTCAACTCTACTTATTACTGGGCATGATCTCAGGTGCTTCTTTAGACAATCACTTTCCATACTCAATCACAGGATCATGAATCCTTCTGTCGTCTTTGTAAAATAAATTGTTCTTTTGAACTTATTATTCAAAAACAGTTGGAATTTGTTTTTACATTACTGGAACAGTGATTTATCTTTTATAGCACTTAATTACCAGGCAAACGTAGAAATTTTATAAAAAGGTATTTTGAAATAGAAGTTGAATTCATAATCAAATTGAAACAAACTAAACAATTTTAATAATGATTAACTATATCGGTATTTACAGGTGAGCTCAAATTTATATGCAGTTTTACTGTAATCATAGTCTTGTCACAGTTTTATTGTGTAAAAAATGTTATTTAATACATCGTTTTGATAACTGATTCTCGTTCAGCGCTATTTCAGGTTAATAATTGGTTTAAAACCCGTTCTGAAAAACTTTTTAGTACAATATCTAGTGATATGATTTTTTTTATTTTACCTTTTATGGTTATGAAACGAAGCAGATTTGTTATATCATACACATAAATTATAATTATATATGGACGATAAAACAAAACAAAAAACATTCGTTGTATTATATATATAGTCAGGAAAATTGGTATATTATAATTCGTTTCTGTGTGTGTTACATTTTAGTGTTGTGTTTCTGTTGTGTAGTAGTTCTCTTACTATATTTGATGTGTTTCCCCCAGTTTTAGTTTGTGAGCCGAATTTGATTTTTTTTTCTCAATCGATTTATTAATTTCGAACAGCGGTTTACTACTGTTGCCTGTATTTACTGTAAGAGAAGGCTTGTCTGATTTAATATCTGAAACGATGACACAAATTGTAATGTGCAGTCTATGTCATCAAATGATATTACATGTGTGAAAAAGAATAGCTTTTTTTCAAAACCATGATAAAAATAAAACCCGAACATTCAAGAGAATAAGAAAGTATACTGATTCTATGAATAATAGATTTACATATAGAGAACAAAAATAAAATAACTTACTTTGTTTCTTATTTCAATATACTAAAACACACATTTTCTGCTATAATGGCAACATCAACATGGTTCCAAACGTGTTCTTATCCTACTGATAATTTTCGATTTAAAATACTGTATGTGTATGATATAACAAATCCGTTTCGTTTTATAACCATACAAGGTAGAAGGAAATAATTCATATCAATCGATATTGTACTGAGAAGCTTTTCAAAACGGGTTTTAAACCAATTGTTGATGTGAAATGGCGCTGAACGAGAATCATTTAATAAAAATACGTATTCAATAACACTATTTACACAGAGGAATGCAGTATATCTCATGTTGTAATCTGAGGAATTCTTTTAAATGGCTTACATGTATAGTTTAAATACAACCTTTATGTCTATTAAAGTGTACACGCATATACATAGATCATTACTAAAAGTGCTTTAATGTCTCAATGTTCAATTGTGTATGAAATTCAAGTTCTATGACACTACGACAATAAATGTAGCCATTCTTACCTTTCCGACCTTCTTTCATTCCAAACAATCTTTTACATTTGTTACAATGAAAAACTGTAATTTCCGAAAACAGGTATCGCCAAGTAAAAATTCAACAAATAAGAAAATGAATCAAGGGTTCCTAGTGGTAGAGATAAAATGTTGTCACGTTTATTGACAACTGATTGATCGCAACAGAATATTTGTGTCACAGATGACCGCGTATATTGTTGAAATTGCCGTGACCACAAGCCTGTTCCCTTTTACTGAAATGTAACATCATCTAATGTGTAATTGTATTAACAAAATAACGGATGCAATAAAAGATCTGATTATCCTTCAGCGGAATTTGAGATAACTTTTCATTTTGGGATGGTTTGTGTTGCTTAGCCTCTACTCATAGATAGTAATTATCATTAGTGTTTGTCCAATCGTCGTTTTTCTATTTGTTATGCCCCATTTATGGCCATTATGTTTTCTTGTCTGTGCGTCCGTTCGTCCGTTCGTCCGTCCGTTCGTTCGTCCGTCCGTTCGTTCGTCCGTCCGTTCGTCTGTCCGTCCGTCCGTCCGTTCGTTCGTCCGTTCGTCCATGGCATCCGTCCCTCTTCAGGTTAAAGTTTTTGGTCGAGGTAGTTTTTGATGAAGTTGAAGTCCAATCAATTTGAAACTTAATAATTAGATATAGGAAGATGTGGTGTGAGTGCCAATGAGACAACTCTCCATACAAATAACAATTTAAAAAGTATAATAAACATGTTCCATATGATATAATCTTTCTAATTGTAATGCCACGGTCCACTAAACATAGAAAATGATAGTGCGGATGGGGCATCCATGTACTTTGAACACATTCTTGTTTGTATTTACATAAGAGTTTGAATATAAAAATATGAAGATGTGATATGATTGCCATTGAGAAACTCTCTACAACTCTCTATTTATTGCTTTTTGTTTTATATCGCTAATGGAAATGTATCTGGAACACAATTAAAAAGAATGAAATCAAGGACCTTTAAATGATGGCCAACCTATATAAGGCCAACGTATATAAGTACCAGAAAATTAACAAATGCAACTGACACATATAAAAAAAGAAATACAATTTCAGTATTTTTCCAAATATAAGTACATTAAAAACGAAACATGTCGTTATTTATGATACAATCAAGCATTCCATACTTTTTCCTTCAAATATTTTTTTTTTTTTTTTTTTTTATATATATATCGAAATTCGTTGTGACATGAAACAGCATAGACAAAGCTGCAGTTTCCAGTTTTCAATTCAATGTAATAAAAAGAATGAGAAACGTGTAGGCAATGTCATAAAAAAAATTATTTAATTTTCAAAATAGAATAATGTATTTGCTACCATGGTCAAAATAATAACCATGACGGTTAAGTGATTTTATCAGAAAAAAGTATTACATATTGACAAGAAATAAAAAATAACTTACTTTGTTCCTTTTTCGATTTATCGAATCGAAAACCTGATAGTGTAATGGATTATATAATGTCAACCAAGTTTTGCACATTTGTATATCCAGATAGTAATTTCTATTGAAAATATAGTACGTGAATTAATCAAACTCCAAAAACTGTGTTTGTTTTATAACCATCAGCTGTAGAAGGAATAACTGATTATACATAGGTATTGTACTAATAAGCTTTTCAAAACTGGTTTTAAACTCATTATTAACCTGAAATGGAGCTGAACGATACTATGTTCTTTAAAAACCGCCCTATACAAAGACGATATTTAAACATCATACTGAAATCAGAGCTAATCATTTAAATGGCTTGGATGCTCAATTTAAAAACGACCTTACTATTTTATTAAGTACACGCATAGTAATATCTCATGACTGAAAAGGCTTTTGGGGCTTAATGTTCAAGTCTCTACGTTATTGAAACATTATGACACTTCGCTAATAAAATTCAATTATTAATGCATTCTATCCTCATACATTATCACCATATGTCTTACAACTGAAAACCGTGATTTTCTAACAATGTGTCTTCAAGTCAAAAATTAAATTTTGAATAGAAGTTATTGAATAAAGGTTCCACATGTTGAAGTTGTTGTCATGTTTTACGGATGCCATCACGGGCTTATTGGCTGCTATGGAATATCTGCTGACCACGTAAATGTTCTAATTGTCGAAGACACATTTTCGTTTTCTTTTGCTGAAATGTGTCATCATCGAATTAGCTTATCCACCGAAACTGTGATTTTATAAACAGCATGACGGGTGTAACAAGAATAATCAGGATCTGGTTCCCCTTCCAGATCATAGAAGATGAACAATAAAAGAAAGTGTGTGTTGCTTATATATAAAAAAAGAAGATGTGGTATGATTGCCAATGAGACAACTCTTCACAAGAATTTAGAATGAAAATAGTTAAATAATACTTTTAATTTTAGACAGATTTGACGTATTTCTTATGATACATGTATGTTCTGAGTTTCAATAAATTAAGGATTTTTCATGTTCGGTTCATTATAAAATTTTCTTTAATTGTTCTTCAACTGACAAAATATAACCAAGGGCTTTAATAGCCCCGATCGTGTTTTACCATTCGAGGTATAAAAGCTGTCGTCACAGGTGATTGATCATGTCTGCTTCCATCGTTGCTACCTTAAATAAAGGCAACAGTAGTATACCGCTGTTCGAAATTCATTATTTGATAGAGAAAAAACAAATCAGAGTTACAAACTTAAACTAAGGAAAACGCATTAAATATAAGAGGACTACGACACAACAGAAACACAACATTAAAATTTGACACACACATAAAACGAACTATAATATAACAATGACCATTTCCCTGACTTGGTACAGGGCATTTTAAGATAAAAATGGTGGGTTGAACCTGGTTTTGTGGCATGCCAAACCTCTCGCTTTAATGGCACTGTTAATTATAATATGACAATGACAAAATTACATGACAGGACTACAATACAAATAAATGGGAGAAAATATAGGACAGAGAAACAAACGATTAATAGCCAAAAAAAGGTTCTCTGTTAAAAAAAAATATGCCAGACGTTCGCCATGTCCACACAAGACCAACCAGCGAGCCAGATGAAAAAAGTTTGAAAGCCAAAACAAAGTTCAACGCTGAAAAGCATCGAGGACCAAAAGTTTAAAAGGTCTCGTCCAACACGGCCAGGGCTATCCACCTGGGACAACAACATCCTTTAATATTATTTAGAATTTAGAATAAAACACACCTTTGCAAGCAGTAAATTTTATAAAATGACCATACAATAGATATACATCATAAAACTGTCTTGTTAGCCATAACCAGTGTTACGCTCAAAGTGACGTCACATTTGAATTAAAAAAACGAGTTCCCAAAAATTAAGAAAGAATTTAGATGAAGTTCAAGATAAGATTTATATGACTTTTCTAACGCTTATTTTTAACAGTGAAAATTACAATACTAATTAATATCAAATTGTAGTAGCAATTAGACAACCAATTGTATTATCTAGCTATGTCGGTGTTCCTCTGAATCAAACTGTAAACCAAGTATATAGTGTAAATTTCGTTGATCCAGACTAAAATCTATCAAATGAACTGGATGATCAATTATCTTTACCATAACACACGAATACAACAGAAAAAAATTAAGATTATAACTACAAACGTTAAGACATTCGACAAAATCCGATGACAATAACAAATATAACATCAAAACTAAATAAATGAATTTGGGATGGAAAAGTACCATGCCACGTCTAATAGCAAAACAATCACAATCGGGAAGAAGTCACATTCGGTAATAAAAAGATGAGACGACCTAATGACAAACTATAATCTAACACTTGGTAAAAATGTCCATAGTTAATTTGGACAAAGATACATCGTCTGGATCAACCAATTCGTGATGGTGTCCGTGAAATTTACGGATTGTCATTTTTAATCTGTCCTCCTCATAACTTTGTTGGAACAGTTTCTGCGTTAGGAGCACACTCCTGTATATGAAGTCCGTATAGTGTGAACATGCACGAAAATAACGTATCAATTGAGATATGTAAACACCATACGAAGGAGCAGAGGGTATGTTACTGCTGAGAAATGGAAAATTGATAATTGGGATGTTGAAATCGTCCCGTTTATCATAGATTTTCGTGTGAAGTCGTCCATCTATGTCAATATTGAGGAAAAGATCAAGGTATGATGCAGTCCTTCTAGTATCAGTAGTATCTTTAATTTCAAGTTCACTAGGATATATGAGATGCAAGTATCGGCTGAAATACGGATTATTCAATGATAGGACATCATCAATATATCGGAAAGTAAATTTATAGAATTTCGCAAGGTGCTTTATTCTGTTTGTCTTTAAAAAGGTTTTGAATGAATTCTGCTTCATACGAGTACAACATCAAATCTGCTAGTAGGGGTGCACAGTTAGTACCCATTGGAATATCGACTGTTTGACTCTAGTTGACGGCATGCCACTCAGGTCTGAGTTTTGTGGTAATAAGCATTGTTTATAAGTTTCATAACATTTGGTTGAAGCAAACTAAAGTTAGAGAACGGAAACGAACAATTCAGCAATTTTGCTTTCAGTAAAACTTGAACTGGAAAAGTGGCGCCATCAACATTCAAACTTTATCTGTGTTTTGTGGTAATGAGCATTGTGTATAAGTTTCATATTATTTGGTAAAAACAAACTAAAGTTGGAAAACGGAAACAAAAAATTCATAATTTTTGTCCTTTTGTTGAGGTCCTGGAGCATAACTCTAGGATGGTAAAAGTGACGCCACCAAAATCGATTCTGACCTGTGTTTTGTGTTAATAAGCAATGTTTATAAGTTTCATAACATTTTGTTGAGGCAAACTAAAGTTATTGATCGAAAACCAATTTTGGAACGTACAGACGGATAGACGGAAAAGGGCACAACTAAATGGCCGCTCGGCTACAGAGGGGGCATAACAATCAGAGGACGGATGCATACCCTTTTCCTCTGACGTGGGGCACATATATAGTTGAGAATTATCAGAGTAGAAATTATTGATTTGTAAACTTGGCTGCTGACTTTCAAACTTTACATAAACGTCCATTTTTTTTAAACCTCTTAGTTATAAAATAAATTTTATGCAGTAAAAGGCAGCACATACATAGATAATGTGGAAGGTTATACATGTTAGCGAGATCACAACCCTCCCCTGACCTTCGACAGTGGTGTAACAGGAAAATATAAGAACAAACTATAAAGATCAGTTGAGAAAGGCTTTACTCATCAGATGATACAAATACAAACAAGTGGACGTGGCCGGGTACTTATATTGGTGATTTTGAATCTGTTCAAAGTTTTGATTTTTCTACCCTATATACCACATTGCCTCACATTCTCATTAAAAAAAAATTCACACACCTAATTAAATGGGCATTTAAAAAGTCAGAATGTGAATATATATGTTCAAACTCTTTTAGGTCATTTTTTAGTAGCAATAAACAAAAGAACTATGTCTATTGGACATGCTTTGATACTATATCTGCCCTTGAATTTTTACTAGATAACATTTTTGTTCGCTTTGGAGATTCCGTATATCGTCAGGTTATCGGAATTCCAATGGGGACTAACTGTGCACCACTTATTGCGGACCTGTTTTGGTATTGCTATGAGTTACAATTTATGACAAAAATCAGCAAAGACCCATCGAAACAACATCTGATATACAAATTTAATAATACTTTTAGATATTTGGATGATATTTTGGCTCTCAATAATGACGACTTCAGTATGTATACTAAAGAAATTTGTCCTGTTGAACTTACTTTAAATAAAGCTAATACTAACAATGACCACTGCCCTTTTCTCGATCTTGATATATATATCATAAACGGAAAGCTTAATACTTAAATTTATGATAAAAGAGATGATTTCTCATTTCCTATCGTTAATTATCAATTTTTAGATGGCGACGTTCCCTTGTCACCATCTTACGGTGTTTATATTTCTCAACTTGTACGATTCGCTCGTGTATGTAACAATCTTTTAGATTTGAACGAGAGAAATTTATGTATTACTGAAAAATTATTACACCAGGGTTTTCGATATCACAAACTAGTAAAAACATTTACTAAATTTTATCATCGGTATAAGGACATCATTCGGAAATATAGCTCAACATGCAGACTGCTTATACGTTCAGGTATTTCACATCCAATATTTTATGGAAATATTCTTTATAAAGCACAAAAATGTCAGTATTCCCTCGGAAGCTAACAACACCTTTAAATAGACTTATTAAGAAGGGAAATTATAGTTACGATACTGTTGTCAGGTCATTAAAGATTGCATATTTTGGCGTTAATATTGATTCACTTATATGGTCTTTGCATCGGAACTAAACACATTTATAATTAATAAACCAGTTGTTGGCATGACACGGGTTATGTTCATCTCATATATGTTATGATGATATGATACTAAACCCCTCACCGGGAGGATTGTGCCTCTTATGATTTAGACATAATTTTTCAATTAGTTTAATTGAAGTCTGGAGCTGGCATGTCAGTTAACTGCTAGTAGTCTGATGTTATTTATGTATTATTGTCATTTTGTTTATTTTCTTTGGTTACATCTTCTGACATCAGACTCGGACTTCTCTTGAACTGAATTTTAATGTGCGTATTGTTATGCGTTTACTTTTCTGCATTGGCTAGAGGTATAGGGGAAGGGTTGAGATCTCACAGACATGTTTAACCCCGCCGCATTTTTGCGCCTGTCCAAAGTCAGGAGCCTCTGGCCTTTGTTAGTCTTGTATTATTTTAACTTTTAGCTTCTTGTGAACAATTTGGAGTTTAGTATGGCGTTTATTATCACTGAACTAGTATATATTTGTTTAGGGGCCAGCTGAAGGACGCCTCCTGGTGCGGGAATCTGTATTGTATCTTCGGATTTTGAAAGTCGAACTTTGTTGAGATTATTATATAGTATTATATTTGACTTTGTATTTTCCATAGGTTTACAATATTTGCATACACTTTATTTAAGTTTCAAAATTATATCTAAGCCTTGCAGCATTTCTTTTTAATACATCTTTTATATTTAACATATTCATAATAAATTTAATGACTTTAGATTTTTAATCTTTATAATTATCTTAAAAAAAAGTATTTCAAATAATTTCCTGTAAAATCCATTGACAGGGGAGGTAATCTCGGTTCTAATTTTGTTTCCATGTGAAATCGATTTAAATTTCCAGTTGCATTTTATTTACGTACTATTATACACGGATGAAAAGGGTTATAATTTGATAGGGTCTATGTTCGTTTAATTTTGTTCAATGTACTGTTTGCTGGTTGTTCTTTGACAACACTGACAGTGTCACTTAAAAAATGTTTCAAAATCACATGTTCGTTTACATTCCCCCGACTTAAAAAATAACATAAACATGATAAAGAACGAAAAAGCTTATTTTCTTCCCGGCATTGACGTTTTGTAACTCAATCAAGATCACCTGAGTTAAAATAAGATACTCTAGCTAATTCGGAAATGCAAGTTCGTTTCGGTCTTTGGTTCACATATTATCGACGTATCCGTGAAACAAATAATTTTCAGTGTAGAATAATGGCATTTTGAACATGAGCGGACGCGAGTACCACGAATATATTTAAAACAGTGAATTATTTCCTCACAACAAACAACACATTGAAATATCTTCGTGGTACTCGCGTCCGCTCATAGTTAAAAATTGCTTAAACGGACGCAAATCTTCAGATTTTCATAAAATTTATGTTTTTCATAAGAAAGAGAGGGGTATTTAATAATTTTCACACACGGAAGAAGAAAAGTTATATTGATTATTTGTTAGATGAGGCACTATTCTCTTTAGAAATAGCCATGTTTTTGGGATATTATTCATTCTAATTTCAGCGAAAATAGGGGGCCAGTTGCAATAGCTTATCGTACCTTGTGCTTTTGCCATTATAAAGAAACCAAGGTTTCAACTCTCTCGTGCAAAGTTGACCTTATATGCCATGCGTTATAGTTATACCATATTAACTTATCATTCTTTACAATAAAACATATCTCTCTACTTTGGTAAATACCTAATCACAGTTGTCTATCAAAAATGTAAAACACTGTTTCATAACTACAGCAAATCTGCTCATCATAGTACAATTTCCCTTTGACTATCAAATGTATTATTTTTACAATTTGTATTTTGTAAATAATTATAACCGATTTAAATACATTATATCTCCAAGGTTATTATATTTAAGCAATATAAGCAATAATTAGTAGGTCTTTTGAAAAAAAGGTAGAACAACAAACGTTTAATATACTAGTAACAGGTAGTAATATATACCATATGCACACAAGCTCAAATATCAACGAAGCATTAATCACAGGCTTTATAAAAACTAGAGGCTCTAAAGAGCCCGTGTCGCTCACCTGTGTCTATGTGATTATTAAAAAGAACACAGATGGATTCATGACAAAATTGTGTTTTGGTGATTGTGATGTGTTTGTAGATCTTACTTTACTGAACATTCTTGCTACTTACAATTATCTCTATCGATAATAAACTTAGCCAAGTAGTTACAGTGGAAACAGTTAGTAAAAATTTACGAATTTTATGAAAATTGTTAAAAATGGACTATAGAGGGCAAAACTCCTTAGAGGGTCAATTGATCATTTTGGTCATGTTTGACTTATTTTTGGGTCTTGCTTTGCTGTACATTATTGCTGTAACAGTTTATCTCTATCTATAATCATATTCAAGATAAAACCAAAAACGGCAAAATTTCCTTAAAATTACCAATTCAGAGGCAGCAACCTAACAACGGGTTGGCCGATTTATCTGAACATTTCAGGGCAAATATATCTTGACCTGATAAACAATTTTACGCATGTCAAATTTGCTCTAAATGCTTTGGTTTTTGAGATATAAGCCAAAAACTGCATTTTACCCCTTTGTTCTATTTTTAGCCAAGGCAGCCATCTTGGTTGGTTGGCCGGGTCACCGGACACATTTTTCTAACTAGATACCCTAATGATAATTGAAGCCAAGATTGGTTTAATTTGGCCTTGTAGTTTCAGGGGAGAAGATTTTTGTAAAACCGACGACGGACGACGACGACGACGACGGACGCAAAGTGATGAGAAAAGCTCACTTGGCCCTTTTGGCCTTTTGGCCAGGTGAGCTAAAAATAAACTTTAATTTTGAACAATTTTCTAACTGAAATGTTGAGGAATCATAGCAACTAAATTGTATATCATTGTAACCGCTTGCATACT
The DNA here is from genome assembly GCA_037788925.1 of Mytilus galloprovincialis. NCBI lineage: Eukaryota > Metazoa > Mollusca > Bivalvia > Mytilida > Mytilidae > Mytilus > Mytilus galloprovincialis. The sequence continues at coordinate 6,503,953 of CM075334.1, read as the reverse complement.
AGGCAATCATGGATTCGAACTGACCCCTGCAGTCACATTTATTATGTTTACAACTCTCAATACAGGTGATCTGTCATCTTTATCATCTTTGTCACATTTATTACAGTCTGCTCTACAGGCTAACAACATCTTCACTATTCTGTATGGCCGTTTTTACAAGCATGCATTACAGGTGACCAACCAACTTCATCACGTTTTTTACAGTCAGCTCCTATGTTTAACAATATCTTTACTATTTCTGTTTGACCTTTTGTGCAAGACACCATAACAGGTAAATGGCCATATAGATCATATTTATTATAGTCTGTTCCTACGTCTATCAACACCTTTACTATGCCATATGACCTTGTCCAAAAGCCTTCATTAAAGGTGACTCACAATTTAAATCCCATTTATTACAGTCTTCTCCTCTGTCTATCAACATAATTATTTCTATATGACCACATACACAACTCATCATTAAATGAGACGCAACATATAAATCACATATATTACAGTCTGCTCCTCTGTCTATCAACATATTAACTATTTCTGTATGTCCATGTTAAGAAGCCTTCACTTCAGGTGACTGGCCATGTTGATCACACTTATTACAGTCTGCTTCTCTGTCTAACAATATCTTTACTATTTCAGTATGTCCATGTTTAAAAGCCCTCATTACAGGTAACTGACCATGAGTATTACATATATTAAAGTCTGCTCCTCTGTCTAAAACCCTCTTTATTGTTATTGTGTTAGCATGTTTACAATTCATCATTTAAGGACACTCACCATACTCATCACACATATTACAGGCTGCCCCTCTGTCTATCAACAAATCTACTATTTCTGTATGACCATGCTTTGAAGCCTTCATTACAGGTGACTGACCATGTTTATCACACTTATTACAGTCTGCTTTTCTGTCTAACAACATCTTTACTATTTTTGTTTGACCATGTTCACAAGCCATCATTAAAGGTGACTGACCATAAAGATCAAAATTATTATAGCCAGCTTCTTTGTCTAACAATATATTTACTATATCGGTATGACCATTTTGACAAGCCTTCATTAGAGGTGATTGACCAATTGTATCACATTGATTACAGTCTGCTCTGATGTTTAAAAACATCTTTACTATTTCTGTATGACCATGTTTACAAGCCGTCATTAAAGGTGACTGACCATATTGGTCAAAATTATTATATCCGGCTCCTTTGTCTAACAACATATTAACTATGTCTGTATGACCATATTCACAAGCCTTTAGAAGAGGTGACTGACCAATTTTATCACATTTATTAAAGTCTGCTCCTGTGTCTAACAACATCTTTACTATTTCTGTATGACCATGCTTTGAAGCCTTCATTACAGGTGACTGACCATGTTTATCACACTTATTACAGTCTGCTTTTCTGTCTAACAACATCTTTACTATTTTTGTTTGACCATGTTCACAAGCCATCATTAAAGGTGACTGACCATCAAGATCAAAATTATTATAGCCAGCTTCTTTGTCTAACAATATGTTTACTATATCGGTATGACCATTTCGACAAGCCTTCATTAGAGGTGATTGACCAATTGTATCACATTTATTACAGTCTGCTCTGATGTTTAAAAACATCTTTACTATTTCTGTATGACCATGTTTACAAGCCCTCATTAAAGGTGACTGACCATATAGGTCAAAATTATTATATCCTGCTCCTTTGTCTAACAACATATTAACTATTTCTGTATGACCATGTTCACATGCCTTTATAAGAGGTGACTGACCAATTTTATCACATTCATTAAAGTCTGCTCCTGTGTCTAACAACATCTTTACTATTTCTGTATGACCATGTTTACAAGCCTTCATTAAAGGTGACTGACTATATTGATCACAATTATTATAGTCTGCTTCTTTGCCTAACAACATATTTACTATTTCTGTATGACCATGTTCACAAGCCTTTATTAGAGATGACTGACCAATTTTATTACATTTATTATAGTCTGCTCCTCTGTCTAACAACATCTTTACTATTTCTGTATGACCATGTTTACAAGCCTTCATTAAAGGTGACCGACTATGTCGATCAAGATTATTATAGCCTGCTTCTTTGTCTAAAAGCAACTTTACTATTTCAGTATGACTATGTTCACAAGCCATCATCAGAGGTGACTGACCAAATCTATCACATTTATTACAGTCTGCTCCTATGTCTAACAACATCTCTACTATTTCTGTATGACCATCTTCACAAGCCCTTATTAATGGTGACTGACTAATATTTTCATCTTTGTGACAGTCTGCTCCTTTGTGTAACAACATCTTTACTATTTCTGTATGACCATGTTCACAAGCCTTCATTAGAGGCGACAGACCAATTTCATCACATTTATGACAGTCTGCTCCTTTGTCTAGCAACATCTTAACTATTTCTGTATGACCATGTTTACAAGCCCTCATTAAAGGTGACTGTCCATCATGTGTACTGCTGTTTACACTTACTACATGATCACAACACCATTTGACAAAAGAAATATCTCCTAAATAGCAACACTTTGATAAAGTAGTGTCAAAGGTATAACCATTATTATACATTATAGCAGAAAATGTGTTTGATGGTTTCTCTTCACATATATTTGCCTGTTTACTCTGGTAAGATATATTTAGTGTATTCAAATAGTTGAGAAATTTCTGTGTGAACTGAGGTATCTTCATATTGATGTTACTAAAAACATCTTGTAATTTTCCATTTGACCAGTCAACAATAATTCTCTGAATGTACATCTGATGATAATCTTGAGGTATAATAGTAATAAACTGATTCATTTCGTCCTTTCGTTCTAATAAAAATCTTTCCTTGATCAAACCACTGTCTGCATTCCTTATCAAACCATCTATTATGTTTTGGCCAAAGACTTTTACAAGAAAGTCAAATATTTTATCATGTAAAATTTTGTACATATTTTTTTTTCTTTATGAATGTATTTGTGAGTGAGTCAAGTTCATCTTGTAATACAAGTCTTGATGTTCCCCTGTCTAATCTGCATGCCTCACATGTGTTTTCAATGATAATCCTTGTTTCTTCATTCAACTCTTTTGTCAACATTTCTTCCTTTAATTTGTTGTTAAACATGACACATAAAGCCAAAGCACAGTATTTAGCGTAATACCCTTTCTTCAGAAACGTATTAATCTCTGCTTCATAAATTGAAAATGGATTTTGAAAGAAATCTGTTATAATAAGTTCAGGATTATCATGGTACAACCTACATAAAAGAGGAAAACAGTCAAAAATATCATAAAAGTTCCTTATCTCAGAGACTTTTGCATTGAGATACATTTTACCTATTGATTTTTTTTCGGTTTTCGACAAGCAAATGTTTTTAGATAAAATGTTACATACACATGACTTAAAAACTGAAAGAGAATCAAACTTTTCATCTTGGTACACTTGTAACCGACATGCTGCAAGTATTTTTGTTTGTTTTTTTTTTCAAGATTTTGTCTTATATCCGCCAGTATTGGTTCCCAACTTTTAATGTCACTCTGGTCAAGTGAAAAATTTCCACATAAATCGTCAACAACAAACAATGTTTTCTTATTTGGATTGTAAAACCTCAGAATGTCACCTGGCTCTGTCACCGTAAAAACATCATATTTTTCTTCCCTTGCCATTTTTAATGCCACGTGTCTCAGTGTTGCTGTCTTCCCTACACCAGAACTTGCCGTTATAGTTACGCAACTGTTTTCCTTGATACATTTGAGTACATACTGGGCAGCCCTTGTATTTACAAACATCTTATCATCATTTTCCTTCCATTCTTTAAGTGTATCATTAATTCTTGCTAAAATATGAAGAAAGAAATATTTTATCCTTACTAACATAGAAATATCCGGATAACATGATGTGGATGCAAGATGAAAAAACAAAATTAAGTATCCACGAAAATGCAAGATTTCGTCAATCACCATAAATTTGAACCCATAAAAATAAACGAATCATCAGTAGTTCATCATTTCATTACATGAATGATCAGTGGACTGCTCTTTTACATCTGTGTGTATAATCATGTAAGAATATGTTTTTTCTTTTAAATCAACGTTCTCCTGATTACTTCTACAACCTTTTTAATAATTCATTCTTACTCTTTTTTTGTTACTGTTTATAATTTCTTTCTATCAAATATTGTTCCCATTACAAAATTATAAATTTCATTTTTCATATTGTTGATCTGGTAGTGTTGATTATTTTTTTCTGTTTACATTGTCTCTCTATTTTCCTTTAGTTTTGCCCAAATACAAAATGGGAAAACAAAATTCTCATTTGACTTGTTTAAGTAAATTACTCCGATAAAGAAGAAGATCTTGATGAAAGTCTAATGACGACGAGTTACGAGAGATGTCAAGTAATGAGAAAGTTACAAATCAAGTATCTACCAGAATAATTTAAAACATTGCGATACGCAAATTTGCAAAACCATAAAGGTACAGTACACACAGCCCGAAAAAGCTGAAACAATACAGTTCACACAGAGAGGACATATTCTCATACTCCAATCACTGCTTCTTGTGTAAGACAGTGTCACACTGAGAAACACCAATTTCTCTCCCAAAATACTCCCAGTAATTATTACCATCTGGGAGGATTTATGACCAGGTAAAATAATAAAAATCATCAAAGCATGAAAGAGGGACGAAAGATACCAGAGGGACAGTTAAACTCATAAATCGAAAATAAACTGAAAACGCCATGGCTAAAAATGAAAAGAACAATAGTGCACATGACACAACATATAAAACTAAAGAATAAACAACACGAACCCCACCAAAAACTAGAAGTGATCTCATGTGCTCCAGAAGGGTAAGCAGATCCTGCTCGACATGTGGCACCCGTCGTGTTGCTTATGTTATAACAAATCCGGTGAATAGGCTAATGTGGTAGGTCACATTCATGAAAGGGAAGGGGATTGTGGTACGACGTAAGGAACATATCCGATATCATTTGTGAAACGGTTATTCCATAACGGTCAACCAACTCGTGATGGCGTCCGTAAAATTTACGAAGAGATGATTTCAACTTCACCGATTGGAACTCTTGATTTAATAGCTTCCTTGTGAGCAACAACCCTCTATCAAGAAAATCATGATAGGAAATGCAAGCACGGGAATATCGCTTCAATTGGGAGATATATACACCGTATGCAGGTACTGCTGGAATGTTGCTACTTAGAAATGAAAAGTTCACAATTGGAAAGCTGAAATCATTTCTTTGTCGTAAAGTTTTGTTTCAACCGACCCTCATTGTCAATTTTCTAAATGTAAGTCAAGATATGAGGCCGACTTAACTGTATCTTGTATCCTTTATCTCTAGTTCAATGGGATAGATGCTTCGACATAGTCACCAAATATTGAATTATTTAGTGAAATCACATCATCTATATAGCAGAAAGCAGAGTTAAAGGATATTGCTCAGGGGCGGATCCAGCAATTTTAAAAAGGGGGATTCCCAACCCAGGTTAAAGGGGGGGGGTTCCAACTATATGTCCCCATTCAAATGCATTGATCAGCCAAAAAAAAGGGGGGTTCCAACCCCCTGAACCCCCCCCCCCCTCCTAGATCCGCCACTGTTGCTAACTTCTTATCTTTCTTCCTTTGAAATTCCTGTATGACTGACAGTGACATGTATTTACATGTTAACTTTTCCTATTACTTTTTACTATTTCAATTATACCCTATCAATACTCATTTTCTGTAATCACTTACACTTTTTCGGCACACATAATGACCGATTTTTCTGAAAATTGGCTGATATGAGATTATATTTGACTTGTCAGAAAAAAAATGCCAACCGATATATATATCAATGAACAAATAAACCCCCCACAATATAGAAATTCGCCAATTAGTGCCCATCTTGACACTTGTGGTAAACAACAGTTTCAAATAATGCCCATTTTTAAATATAAACGGGATGAAGCATATAGAAAAGAGATGGAACGTCATTTCATAACAACGTTCCGATCGAAATTAAATCCAGAGAATTTTTAAAAACGAACAATGCCGGCACGTCACAAACCTCCTTAACGACGTCGCCTATAGCGACACTAAATCAGTTATCCTGAAGAGTCCCAATGGAAGAATGAAATCGATAAAATGGAACTGTTAACTTTCTACTTATTTTACTATCTTATTTAATGAATATATATACAACTCGTCTAAACATCAACCAAACAATGTTATATCTGTAAATTTGCTTTCGCAAATTTTTGGTTCTTCCCTCGCCGGGATTCGAACCCATGCTACTGTGATATCGTGACACCAAATCGCCTGCACTGCAGCCGTCCCGCTAGACCACACGACCACCTGGGCTCTCATAAAAAGAGCTTTCGCTGGCCGTGTGTTACCTTTCCTCGTCAGTTTTAATCTAGCGGCGTACTACAGTACATGATATATAAGGCATGAAGATGTTATTGTTACAGATCAGTTAAATTATCTATAGTAAAGGATTCTACAAATTAATGTAATATACAGTCACAGAAAATAATTATATTTATAAGTACGTCTGAGTCAGTGACAACTCTACAACAGATGTATCCATCGGACCGCCATCAATGTATATATATATATATATATATATATATATATATATATACAACTCGTCTAAACATCAACCCAACAACACCTAAATATATATATATATATATATATATTTTTTCATAAAATAATTAGTAAAATAAATTAACAAGTCAACAGTTCCAGTTCAATCGATTTCATCCTTCCATTGGGACTAGGATAACTGATATATATGCAGGACTCTAAAGTGTGATGGGGACCCTAAAGTACAATTGTCACGCTTAAGTGCGATGGTATACGCTAAAGTGCGATTCCTTCATACGCTGGTCTGCGAAAGTATAGACGTTTGAAACGTACTTTGGATTATGACGTTAACAGACGTAAAAACACACAGAAAATGAACACGCCAGAAGACAAATAACAATTATTTGATTAAGAACTTTTTAACCAAATGTCAATATCTTAATTAATTTAAACCGAACCGTGCTTTGTCGGCGAAAGCAATGATGTTTATTTCGGTAGCTTGAGGATGAACTTGTATACTGCAGTCTACCGTTTTACTATAGTCCCTACAGATACATGTAGTATTCGCATAGATATGCTGTATCCTTCTTTTATTGGAAGCGAACGGATACATTTGAATGATTATTTATGTTTCAGTTTATTTTGCGGTCCCCGTTAAAATGTTTTCATTTTCATTAAAAAGTAACGTCTGCAAAATAAAGGTACATGCTTTCATGCGTAAATTATAAATTGGTGACTAAAACATTTCTTTGTACAGCGGCAGGAAAATATAACATGGGTGCGTAATGGCTACAAAAAAGGAAAAATTAAGCTCGGTGAACATCGCCTTTCTCTCTCATTTAAATTAAAGCGTTAACAAAAAAATGCTACATATTCCAACAGTAATCGAATTTGTTTGTGTAATTTACAAGAATGATTGTAAGGGGAGGTGTTCCCATAAGTGATAGATTATATAATATGGGAACGGAAAGCTTCACCAATTATCACATTATTTAATACGCCCGAATTGTTAAATATTCAATTACAAGAAATATCGTCTTTTGTCACACCTAAAATACCTTTTTAGCAATTATTACGTGGTTGGTCTTCTATAAACAATCACTTAATCTTACAGTCCAGTATATTTTAAAGCCTTCATGAAGCACATATGAATTATACCTTAGCATACTAACTTTTGAAAAAAGACTATTTTTCAAAATCCATGTACTTAACGTTCAATCCCTCGAACCTTACCCTTGTGGTGCATTGTACTTTAGTTTGATATACCGTCGTACTTAAGCAAACAAACAATCTTCGCACTTTATCGTGAGACACTATCGTACTTTAACGTAGACCATCGCTCTTTAGTGTTACCATCGCACTTGAGAGTACCATCGTACTTTAGAGTCTTACATATATATTGGTTGGTTACAATATGGTAGCATAAGAGAAAGTTGGGATTTTAGAAACAAAATACAATATTTGGTGTAGTGGTGTGAAATTTATGGGGCTACGTATATTTAAAAGAAACTCAAATACAATTAAAAACCAATTGTTCAGAGAACAATTGAAGGTCTTTCCACCTTTCCACCAGTAAGAATCTATTTAAAAATGAAAATATTAATATTTGATTTTAAATGTCAGTTTCAGCATCAAATGACAGCTTATTCTACGCCGATTCCAAAAATATATGGTTTCTATATAGAAAAATATATAAAAAAGGGAGATAATCTTTTACTTCCGGTTTAAAAAGTTTACTTCCGGTATTGTTTGATAGTTTACTTGACACTGATTCCAAAAATATATGGTTCCATATACTTTTACATTGATTTAGTACAAAAATAGCTACTTCCTGTTTTCAAAAGGTCACTTCCGGTTGTCTTTTTTAAGGTCACATTGCTTACAACCTAATGCAAAAAGTCCCATGGCTTTATCATGTGTACATATGAGGTAAAAGCAAAGGTCAAAATCTAGAACGTTTAATTAGCATATGACCTTGAGCTCTATTTCAAGGTCATAAACCAAGGACCTCAAATAAAAAGACTCTTGTCCATTACTTTATATTGTTAATGAGTTATATTGCCATACGTATGATATTAGATATAAAGAGGGGGAAAACTGGGGCCGAATGTCTACGTACCCTTTCGACTAAGATTTATGTGTTACACCATGGTGAACTAACAATTTTGTGAAAATATTTTGTTGATATCTTATATGATCTCTGAAATAAGAGATAACAAGCCAAAATCAAACTTTTAATCATGACCTTGACCTTTGACCTTGACCTCATTTTCATTTTTTTGAACCAAGGACCTCAAATGAAAAGACCCTAGGCCTCTAACACTTATGGTTTTCCAGTTAAAAATGCATATCACTTATATCAAATATAAAAGGGAAAATAACTCTCATATGAAGTCTCCGGATAGCTTCGGACAAAATCAATCAAATCATCCTGAGGATATAACGAGCAATTTGGTAAAATGAATTTGTCAGTTTCTTATACGGTTGCGAATATTAAGCGATAACAAGAAAAACAGTGTTTGGGGAGATAACTCTTACATTGAAAAGATTTTGGTTACGCGGTGTCAGTTACAAAAGCATAATAACTGTTCGATATCATATAAGCGACATCTTGAAAAACAAAAAAACTGCGAAGGAAAAAAAAGTTGGCTGGAGAAAAAAAATAATAATTAAAAACCAATTGTTCAGAGAACCATTGATGGTCTTTCCACTAGTTAAGACCTTTTTTATATGAAAATCATATGGGGACGAAGTCCCCAACAACAGTAGAAAATTCAATAAAAAAAAAAAAAAAAAAAAAAAAAAAAAATCGGGAAAATTTTCATTGTACTAATGAACTCAAAATCGTTCAATTTTTTTTTTTGTCGCGTTTTTGAATTTCCGGATCTGCGCAGAAATCTACTATGAACTTCCTGTTTCCGGTCTCGTTTGTATGAAACTTTGAGTAAAATATATATTTATAAGTCTAGTATAAAATAGGAAGGATTTACGCAATACCAATTTCATTTTTAATAATTCCTTGATATGAAAAAACGATAGCATTTCCTTGTTTACATTGCATATGACGTCATAACTAAAATAACGTCACAACTAAAATCCCTAACAACAGAACCAAAATCGGAAACGTTACGGTATTTCCGTTTCTTTTTTTTAACAAATATTTAAGTTACAAAAAAATAATTCATACAGACTTCGTCCCCATTTACAGATTATGCCTGCCTCATATTAAAATTTGGTTTCAAATGTCAATTTTAACGTCAAATGAAAGCTTATTGAACGCTTATTTCAAAAATATATGGTTTCTATACAAAAAGATATAAATAAGGGAGATCATTTTTTACTTTCGGTTTAAAATATGTTACTTCCGGTAATTTTTTATTGTTTACTTGACACTGATTCCAAAAATGTATGGTTCTATATACTTTTTCATTAATTAAGTACAAAATATATCTACTACCGGTTTACAAAAGGTCACTTCCGGTTGCCTTTTTCTAGATCACATTGCTTGCAACCTAATTTAAAAAGTCCCAAGCCTTGATCATGTATACATATGAGGTAAAAGCAAAGGTCAAAATCTAGAACGTTACATTTACCTATGACCTTGAGCTCAATTTCGAGGTCATCAACCAAGGACCTAAAATCAAAAGACTCTAGGCCTCTACTATATATTGTTAATGAGTTGCAACATCATTTCTAAGTCTTGGCCAGTAGAAATGCTGCAAGATTTTAAGGCAAGTCTTTCTTATACCTAAGTGTCCAGCCAAGGGGGTGTCATGGGCAAGACCAATAGTTTCTTGCCTATAAACTTTAGGCACCACCACTTGGTATACTACTCTCCATTCCTCTTCTGGGGTAGCATCAGGAGGCCTCCACTTCCTCATTAAAATGCCGTCCTGATGGTAATAGCATTCGGCCACTTTGTCTGTTTCCTCCTGTGGTTGAGCCCTCTTGCGGAGCTGAAGAACATCAGGGTCTTTATTTTGTTCTTCGAAAAGGTTCTTTTTGTTTAATGAATGGCTGTTTATGTCTGGCCATAGCATTATTATATTCTTGTTAACATTAGGTGGTCTTATTATGGCCTTTTCTGAGCTACCAGGACCTTCAATGTCGGCTAGGAAAGTGTCAGAAAGGTCCATGTAATCAAACTGGTTTTCTTGCAAATCCTCATCTTGTTGTTTTCTAGCCATCGCCCTAGTGACAACACAAGCTGGATACAATTCAGTATCATCTTCAGGTAATTTAACATTCACCACTGGTTCACTGGTAACTAATGGTTCAGCAACCACTTTGTTCCTAGCTAGATCATTTCCTAGCAATAACGTAACACCCTCAACAGGGTTTTTTTCCTAGGAGATTAGGACGAACACCCACAATAATTGGTCCAGTTATCAAATCTGACTTCAGATAAATACGGTGGAGAGGAACATCTATACAACCCAACTCTACACCTTGTAACAAAACAGAGGCACCAACAGAAGTCTTCTCGGACAAAGGCAAAACACCTTCTAACAATAAAGACGGAGAAGCTCCAGTGTCCCGTAAAATCTTAATAGGCTGAAGAGTGGTATCATCAACAATAGAAATAAACCCATCAGACATAAAGGGTTTATATTCCTCCATGTTATCACAAAAACTGAACTTAAAAGCCTGACTCGCAGGACATTCCAACGTACTGGTAATATAAGGTGTCGTACACGCACTGGACTTCGGCTTATTATCTCGTTCATTCTTCTTCTGGAGTCTAAAACAATCAGCCATCAGGTGACCATTCTTCTTACAATAAGCACAAATCAGTGACTTCTTCTCAAAAGTATCAAATTTTGGACTAGACATATTATAACTGGACTGACTCTTATTCTGTGCAACAGGCTTACTATCAGTACGCTCAGTGCTTTGATTTTTGTAATTTCCACTTGAAGTATTAACATTTTGACCCTTGAAACTTCTTTTATGTGAAAGGGTATAATTATCTGAAATTACAACTGCATCATGTATTGTCCCAACAGTTTTGTCGTCTAAATGTGTTTTTAAGTCTAAATGAACACATTGTTTGAACTCTTCTAATAACATCAATTGTCTTAGGTTATCAAATTTGTTATCTGTTTTCTTTGAAGTAAGCCATTTATCAAATATATCTTCTTTTTCCCGAGCAAATTCCACATAGGTTTGCGAATCAAACTTTTTATAAGATCTAAATTTCTGTCTATATGCTTCTGGTACTAGCTCATAAGCTTTCAAAACTTCCTGTTTCACCGTGTCATAATCAGAACTTTTTTCTGATAGAAGTGCGGAGTATATTTCAGCGGCCTTACCCTCCAAAACACTTTGTAGCATTGTAGTCCAATATGGCTTTGGTCAATTCAAATTATAAGCATTTTTTTTCAAACTGTGGAAAATATTTATCGACTGTTTTTTCACAAAATCTGGGAACCAAACGTATATTTTTTGCTGCATCAAAATATTCTGATTTCGGCTGGACTTTAGTGTTGCTTTCTTCCTTGACCATTTCAATTTTCATTTTCTCCATCTCTAGCCTTTCCTTCATTTCAAGTTCTTTTAACTTCATTTCAAGTTCTTTTAATTTAAATTCATCTTCTTTTTCCTTTTTATTCATTTCAAGTTCTTTTACTTTTATTTTCTCCATCTCCTTCATTTCCAGTTCTTTTAATTTAAGTTCATGTTCTAATTCAAGCTGTTTTAATTTAAAGGCGTCAACATTTTCGACCTTAAGTTCAAGAGCCTCTTCACCTAAAATTTCTGCGTCAACTAATTTGTCTATTACCAAATTTTTTATAATTTGTTTTTCTCAAAGATACCTTAAAATTCAATTTCAGATGTTTAGCAAGCAACACTAATTCGTTCTTTAAATAATCAAACCCCTCCAGGTCTGGCGTTTTCAAAAATTAACCGGCATCAAATGCCATTTTGTAGAATTTTGTTGGCTAGTTATACTAAAAATACTGAATAAATTTTGAATAAGATATTTTCGTTATCCCGGACGAGCCCCCAATTTCTGTTACGGCCTGAAATCGCCTTTAAATTGTAGCCAACAAAAGACACAAATCAATTATAAAAATTAACAAGATTTATTATACAAATGTTTACAAGAAGTATTTCACAAATATTACTGTCAACTTAACTGTCAACATATGAGACCAATCTTTTATCTTTATCTGTATCCGGATATCTTTCGGAATCCAATCTGAATATTACGTTCACTACTAAGGTCACAATCCAGTATGATGTTGTTTGTAGAATAAAAGTGTCAATCCAAATGCTGTGAATGCTAATGTCTATCGATGTCCAAGTCCAAGTCCAAGAGTGTCCAAGAGTGAGAGTTTAACTTTAGTGTCTGTATATATATAGTTGTCATGGAAGATTCTAGAACAGTCTATAATGGAACATCATAGAAAGTTACAACGGAAGTTTCTAGTAAAATGTAGAAGTTTATATAACGCATCTTTTATTAGGATCATTCTGGAAAGTTCCAATCATTCTGTAATTGTTCCAGTGATTCCTAAACTGCACAGTTCTAAGATTATTCTGTAAACAGCTATCAGGCCACACAACACAAATCAGGCCAACATAAATAAATGCAATAATTACAATATCATAACAGTGCAAAGACCTAATAATCAGAAGAAATCCAATAGGTCTTTCCACGGAAAAGTGGAAAGACCTAATAATAATAATCAGAAGAAAACCAATAGGTCTTTCCACGGAAAAGTGGAAAGACCTAATAATCAGAAGAAATACAGTAAGGTCTTTCCCTTTTGAAAAAGGAAAGACCTAAATAATAATAATAATAATCAGAAGAAGAAGAAAACCAATAGGTCTTTCCACGGAAAAGTGGAAAAACTTATTAATTTCAGTCTTGTTTCAGTCACTTATCAAAAACAAATATGTGGAATCTATCTAGATACATGCAAAATTAATTTCTAAAAATTGATGATTGTGCAATATCCCTCACAATACGAATTATCTCCCTTTGGTGAGTTACACTAATAGCTGGACCAAAACGAAAACGCTATATTACAGCATTTTCTTTTTTACTTCTCAAAGGATTAATGTCAAATTTGAATTGTTATAAATTTAGACTATTCAATACATATATTTCAGAAAAAAAATATAGAAAACTTTTTTAAATCTTCATTTAACGTGACCTGACAAACGCTGACAATGACAGGACCAAATGAAAATGCTAATAACTTTTTTTTATTTCTTAAAGGATTAATGTTAAATTTAGAATTTGATCATTTAATATATAAATTAATGAAAAAATACAGAAAAAAATAGGAAAAATATATGTTTTTGGTTTAAAAGAAAACTTGACCTGAGCAACGTTGACTGTACCCTGGTCGTTATATTACCTAATACTTCTTTATATCTTATAGGATTTGCTTAAAATTAATAAAAAAAAAAAAACATTAAAATTGAAATGCAAAAAACTAGGAAAAATAGTTTAGTGTACTATGACGAGTACCGGATTATTTAAACTTTTTATGGTATTGAGAAGTATATTGTATTTAACTGTGTTGTAAATTATGTTGTGTATTACCGGTTATAATTTTGACACGTTTCATCCCAAACATAAAGTTATACTTAAAAGGTTTGATTGAAGTAGGCCATAAATACAAGTAAGCTGATAAATCCAATATAGTTTGTTTTATAATTATTTCCACGTACTACTTAAGGCATGCCCGAGCCTTGTGCAGGATATCTTTGTAGCTTTTAAATATTTTCATGAAAAAACAAATAAACATATCAAGGACTGCTTGAGGTATGCCCAAGCCCCTGCATGCACGATATCTTGGTAGTTTAAAATGTTTTCATAAAATGTAAGTAAACCTATTCGCGGACTAAACTTGAGGGTTGCCAGAGCCTTGTCTTAATTTTAAATGTTTCCGAAAGTCAATACATGTATCGTTTGCTTATATGTCTATAAAGCATTTTATATTTTCTTATTTCTTATTTGATAAAATCAATGTTTCAATCTAAATGTTTCTATAAATTTGACGCAAAGCCTATTGCATATAAATAAGGTATAAAGTCATTTTTCCAGGTCATGATAACGGACAGAAAGTTACAGACAAAAAGTCGCGGACAAAAAGTCACATGTATAGTATGTTTTAAACATTGACTCTTGTTTCAAAGTAAAAAAAAAGAAAGACAAATTACTAACTTGAAGAAGCATTTTAGTTTAATAGGCTGTCAGTGAAAATCAAAGTATAGGCACATGTTTATAATTCTTTTAAAGTTATCCTGTGAAAATTCATTTTGGCAATATATTTTAATTTCCTGCTAAAAATCCATTAAGATAATTGTTATTTTCTCAAATTTCGTTGTAAGATCCACAGTAACCCGCTGACAGATTTTCCGCGGACCATCGTAGGGAAACGGAACTTTTTGGAAAATCTCGAAAATTCGTCAAACAAGAAATGTGTCGGATGGATAGCAGGGGCCATCAAGTCGACGGCCGACCGTTAAGCTCTTTGGTTGCTTCCAATTTTATGCATATCATTTCCTGTTTCTATGGCAACACTATCACTTAAATGCCTGGAATATTATTAATATTTCCTAAATACAAGAAGACCTGCACAATGTAAGCAAAATTGTATACATTCAATGCTATATGTATAGAAGTTCATAAAACGAATTTGCAAAAATTAGAACTTATCAGTACTTTTGCAAATAAACTGATTGTTGCCATGGCAACACATTCAATGGCAAATACTGCACAATTGAACCCTTCAAAATTTTTGCCATGAAAACGATGGAGTATTGAACGATTTTTTTCATTAAATCCATGGCATCGAAAAAAAGAGTGACAAGGATTGTATACTCAGTATTTCCATCGTTGCCATGAAATTTTTGACAACCATAGAAGGATGGAAAGCATATCATCGATGGCAAATTGCCATAATTTTCCATTGAAAGTATGGCATCGCTGGCAGGCTGACATGAAAACGATAGCTTCAATTTAAGATTGCCATGGAAAGTATGGCATCTATGGCATTTCCTTGATATTCACTCACAAATGGACATGCAGATAATATTACCTTGTATGTCATAGTTCTGTATAGTTGAACAATATATTCTATTCAAAATAGGACACCGGGAAGGTAATTATCTGCAGGAGTTCTCATCAGATTGAATTAACCTTATTACTTTCAAAATAAAGCTATACCTTTTAAATTGTATAGCCATATATTGCTAGCAAAATAGATTAAAATAATAAAAACTATTAAAAATTAACTAAGTTTTAATGTAAATTATCTATTTGCTATCTGTCGTCTATCTTGTCTTGTGTTCCTTACTTGGCTTCGGCAGATGGTTGATGACCTGGTGGACAACTTTCCATTTCTTTTGTATGATGCCTAAAAAATTAGTTACCTATTATTTTTATTCTGAAAAATATCATATATTTACTAGTCTATTAAAATTAACCAAAAATGTGTTTGATATTTTGCACCGCTGGTCTTTGGTACTCTTATCAAGATATAATGTGTGATAATTGAATAAAATTGAAAATCTTTGTAAGACACACATGTAGATGCTCCGTAGAGCAAACGGTGACCTTCCAACAGCTATCATGTCACGCATTAAAGTGGAAATTATAATTAAAAGTTTATATAGCTTTCTATACCCATATCTCTTGTTGCATTGATAACATTTCTGCATATTCCTTTATTCATTTACATTGTATTATTAACATAACGTATTATTCGTGGTGAGAGTGACTATTACTGACCACAAAAGAAACAGTTGATTGTAGATATTTTATCGTTTGTATTGTTGGTTTTATTTTCTCCGATTTAGTTCATGTCCATCATCGTTTTGATTTTTGTTCTAACATAATAAAACGTCAGTCACCGTCTTTCTTCTAACAGACATGTTCACCATACGCCGATACCGAAACCGAAACTGAAACCAAAAATAGTAGTAAGGTAAATGGTAAATGTTTAATAATGTTTAATTAACTCAACCCTTTTACTTCATTTTATTGTTTGAAACAATTTAAAACACTAGATGGAGAATTTATTCAATTAAAAATTGACATGAATCTATCAAAAAAGCAAAATTGAATTCAACGAGTATTAAATACACTTAAGTCAGTAATGTACAATTAAGATTTGGATGGTAATTCATTATTGATGATGTTCATTAATTATGAATCAAGTTTCGTCTAAGGAAAAGAACTGTATATAGTTCTACAACATATGCAATATCGTTCTGAAAAAAAACATATAAAGGGAACCTTTAATTTACAAATGAACCAAAACAAATACTTATAAAGGCAAACATTTTTATTTATTTATAATTGTATTACTACTGGTTATCTGTATCAGAAGAAAGGGGTTCAAAAAGCTTGATGGTGCTTTCGGAAAAAATTAATTTTAACAGTATGTTATACATTTTCATGTTTTCTCTCTCCTTTTCCTTTTCTGTTCTTTTTCTGGAACACGTTTGATTACCCCTCTTGTTGTGCTAGGTTCTCCAATATTCATCCTCAACTTTTAACAAATTATTTCATGGTTTAAATTGCTATGAAGAAAAAACTGACTTTAACACATTTGTGATGGACATACTATTTACAGTAGCCATTTACATTTTTCAAAGTATGGCTTATAACTATTTGTCCTTGGTGTTATCAAAACTTTATTTCATTAAGCTATCCATCAAATTTGGTCAATTCTTTATAAAACTTTCAGATCATTGATAACATATCCGTCAGCTAAAATTGGGAGTCTATGAAGGGTGATTGGCCAGAATTGGAAGAAACTGGCACCTTCCATATAACAAATCGTCAACCAAAAACCAGGCACGGTTTTATAGTGGACATTGTCGTATACACAACAAAACAATTATGAATCTTAGAAATGGAAAATTACTAAATACTAAACTAAAAGGTGTCTACACGTCTCAATCTTCAAAATCGGTTATCTAAAAATACTACCATCGCATACATTTTTAACAATAAAAATCGTGGTTACCCTTCTATCGATAAGTGTCATGCCAAAAAATGACTTACATTTCCCCGTCTTTCCACCAACAATACGGTAAGGTCCACGTTTAATGGTTGCACATTTTCTTTAAATTTTGAAACTGATATAACTTAAAAAACAAACAGTATTATTTATTTACTCACATGAAACAAACCGGGGTGTGGTATTCAGTACGTAGGAGAAACCGGACGATATTTATCTAAACGCACTCAAGAACATCTGTATCGTTTTAAAAGACCCAATAAATTCAAAAGTATTATTTATCAACACCTTAAGAAGCACAACCATCCTTTTAAATATTTAGCAGTTCAACCTTTAGAAGTAGTAAATAAGCAGCCTGGTGAATGGTATTCAAAGTTTGTACGATCACGGAAAATAATTAAATTAAATTGGATTAAAAAATTACAGACAGTTTACCCTCTCGGTCTAAATGATAATATCATGGGAATTGGTAATATATCTAGAACCAATTCCGTTAACATTTTGGATATAGTTTCTAAAACTGTTCGTAAAAAACGTTCTCACGGTCGTAGAACAAATCGCAATCAAAGAAAATTTCGGGCCAATCATACCAATATTTCGCACCTAATTTCTATTTCAAAAAACAACGGCAGACATTATCTGTTAACAAAACTCTGTTTGTTACCGGTTAATAAGTTAAATAAAATTTTGAAGGATTGCAACACAATTTCATATAGCAGTCCTAAGTATGAAATTGTTCAAATTATTATGGCATATTGTTATTCTAAATTATTTCCCAAAATTGATCGCCCTGAAGATCATAAAAAACATTTTATTAAAATTAAGTATGTCAATAAAGGCTTTGATTTTGTAAATATTGCCGGTATATTTAACGACCATTCTGTTAAAGAACAAATTCCTGGATATTTTGACAATACTGAGCTACCTCTTATTTGTTATATTTACAAGAAATCTACCCGGAAATTTGTGTTTAATTATAGTCAATTGTGTAAAGATGTTAATATCAGTTAAAATACACCTACTTCATGTAATTGCAGTAATTCCGAATATATTTATGGACCCATTTCCCATGTTATAACAGGAGATCTTAACATCGTTCAAGACCGAGAGTTAAAATCATTCCTCAGTAAAGGACCTAAATATCGTCCCCCGTCAATTATTAATTGGAATGAGTGTCGTAATATCATCCACGACTCACTCCATACTTACTGTATGAAATGGATAAAACGGGAAAAAGCTGACAAAAAATCTTTGGACTCTTTTTTTAATTCAGTAATGAAGATAGTTGATATACGTATTCAACATTTTAAAGAACATTTTACTATAAACAATAACCACAATAAACCTATTTCTCGTATCAAACATAAACTAAAAGAACTAGCCAAGGAATTTGTTTTTGTCCCGGCCGATAAAGCTGCTAATAATATTATTATTGTTTGACGTAAATTTTACATTGAGGTTCTGAAAAAGGAAATCACCAATTCACCAACATTCAAACTGACTCCATTTTCAGAAAACGAAATCTGTAACAAACATAAACTTTTAGCCACCGCTTTACAAGCAGAGCCAAATACAATGAAAGTCCCAACTATGTATTGGCTTCCGAAGCTACACAAAACCCCTTACAAATATAGATTTATTTCGTCTTCAAGCCATTGTTCAACTACTAAATTGTCTATTCTTCTTACCAGCACACTTGGTACAATTAAAAACCTGATAATAAATTGTTCAAATAAGGCCTTCGAAAATAGTGGAATCAATTACTTTTGGAGTGTCAAGAACTCGTTGGAAGTACTTGATAAATTGCATGCTTATATTGGTGATTTTGAATCTGTTCAAAGTTTTGATTTTTCTACCCTGTATACCACATTGCCTCACATTCTCATTAAGAAAAAAATCACACACCTAATTAAATGGGCATTCAAAAAATCAGAATGTGAATATATATGTTCAAACTCTTTTAGGTCATTTTTTAGTAGCAATAAACAAAAAAACTATGTTAATTGGACATGCTTTGATACTATATATGCCCTTGAACTTTTACTAGATAACATTTTTGTTCGCTTTGGGGATTCCGTATATCGTCAGATTATCGGAATTCCAATGGGGACTAACTGTGCACCACTTATTGCGGACCTGTTTTTGTATTGTTATGAGTTACAATTTATGACAAAAATAAGCAAAGACCCATCGAAACAACATCTGATAAACAAATTTAATAATACTTTTAGATATTTGGATGATATTTTGGCTCTCAATAATGACGACTTCAGTATGTATATTAATGAAATTTATCCTGTTGAACTTACTTTAGATAAAGGTAATACTAACAATGACCACTGCCCTTTTCTCGATCTTGATATCTAGATCACTAATGGAAAGCTGAATACTAAAATTTATGATAAAAGGGATGATTTTTCATTTCCTATCGTTAATTATCCGTTTTTAGATGGGGACGTTCCCTTGTCACCATCTTACGGTGTTTATATATCTCAACTTGTACGATTCGCTCGTGTATGTAACAATGTTTTAGATTTTAACGAGAGAAATTTATGTATTACTGAAAAATTATTACACCAGGGTTTTCGATATCACAAACTAGTCAAAACATTTACTAAATTTTATCATCGGTATAAAGACATCATTCGTAAATATAGCTCAACATGCAGACTTCTAATACGTTCAGGTATTTCACATCCAATTTTTTAAGGAAATATTCTTTATAAAGCACAAAGGTGTCATTATTCACCTCAGAAACTTACAAAACCTTTGAATAGACTTATTAAGAAGGGATATAATTACGATACTGTTGTCAAGTCATTAAAGATTGCATATTTTGGCGTTAATATTGAGTCACTGATAAGGTCTTTGCATCGAAACTAAACACATTTATTCTAAAAACAGTTGTTGGCATGACACGGGTTATGTTCTTCTCATATATGTTATGATGGTATGATACTAAACCCCTAACGAGAAGGATTGTGCCTGATGTTCATATGATGAAATCATAATCTTTCAGTCAGTTTAATTGAAGTCTGGAGCTGGCATGTCAGTTAACTGCTAGTAGTCTGTTGTTATTTATGTATTATTGTCATTTTGTTTATTTTCTTTGGTTACATCTTCTGACATCAGACTCGGACTTCTCTTGAACTGAATTTTAATGTGCGTATTGTTATGCGTTTACTTTTCTACATTGGTTAGAGGTATAGGGGGAGGGTTGAGATCTCACAAACATGTTTAACCCCGCCGCATTTTTGCGCCTGTCCCAAGTCAGGAGCCTCTGGCCTTTGTTAGTCTTGTATTATTTTAATTTTAGTTTCTTGTGTACAATTTGGAAATTAGTATGGCGTTCATTATCACTGGACTAGTATATATTTGTTTAGGGGCCAGCTTAAGGACGCCTCCGGGTGCGGGAATTTCTCGCTACATTGAAGACCTGTTGGTGACCCTCTGCTGTTGTTTTTTATTTGGTCGGGTTGTTGTCTCTTTGACACAATCCCCATTTCCATTCTCAATTTTACTATATTAATGTACACTTAAGTAATAAGAGACACAGGAAAGAAAATAAGATACATCAAATATGGTTTCTAGATCATACTAACGACGCGATGACTTACAGATTGATGGATGCGATCGGTCCACACTATATTTTACCGTTTTCTCGTGATTGTTACTTACTTGACGATCTCATATATTCATTAGAACATCCTATTGCATACTATACACTGTATGGCAGCTACGCAATTAACATTCATTTATCTACGATGAACGCAATTTGTCGATGAAAAGATTCGTATAGAACATTCTATAGGACGAATATACCTTTAATCAAACAATAGATTCTCTTTAAAGACATAGTCGGAACGTTATTGCACATGTTGTAGAACTATGTGAAGCTATTACTCTGCGATAAAACCTGCTTAATGTACATCATAAAATAAGTTGTATCAACATCTTAAATTGTATATAACTTTTATTGTTGTAATTACATAATGGTTGAATTTAACTTTGCTTTTTGATAGATTCATGTGAATTAGTGAATTGAAATTATACTCTGACTTTTGTATTCAAATTTGAAACAA
This sequence comes from Mytilus galloprovincialis, assembly GCA_037788925.1. Taxonomy (NCBI): domain Eukaryota; kingdom Metazoa; phylum Mollusca; class Bivalvia; order Mytilida; family Mytilidae; genus Mytilus; species Mytilus galloprovincialis. The sequence continues at coordinate 6,482,306 of CM075334.1, read as the reverse complement.
TATAATGGAGTAAAAAGGTTGAACTAATTAACATTATAAACATTTACCATTCCCTACTATTTTTGGGTTCGGTATCGGTTTTGGTTTCGATATCGGCTTATGGTGAACATGTCTAACAGTAGATAAACGCATATTTACCTTTATTGTAAAAGCAAGTGACATTGACCTATAATAATTTTTCATTGTGATGTGATGTACATATTGCTGTCATTTTTCTTGTTTGACACTGGTTTCTGTTCAATTTTCTTTCTTTGGTATATCCATATAGTTTCTGCTACTTGTGGGAATGGTACATTGACTATCAGTTGAAAGCTGCGATTCTTGATGTTCTGTTCAACTATAGGCCTATAAAATTTCATTAAAAATGTTATGTTAATACTAAGATACTTTCTAAGATAAGATCATGATACTTTCCAGAAAAAATTCTTATCAATATCATCTGAGTTTGACTTAACAATCATCCTGTACTTTACCAAGAAGCCTTAAAGTGAAACTAAAAAAAGACACACATCATTAGTATACATGTCACGAAATGCACCTGACTTTTGACTGTAAACGCTAGTGAATTTTAAAGCTCGTTTAACCAAAGTGAAAATGAACATGCTTCTAACATTAAATGCTCTTAAAAATAGTATTATTGGAAGAAATTGTATATGATGATTTATATTGTTCACTGTGACCCTTCCATGTGTTCAAACTTCAGTCTAACTTCAGTCCAGATCAGGGATACAATGCTGACGTTCGAATATTCTTTGATTGTGCAATTTTGATACCTATTTGGAGTTTCTAGATACAATTCATACATATGAAAACCGTGATAGCTACATAGAAATATCGACATACCATAATGATACTTGATAAACGGCAAGTTTCTCCTCGACTTCGTCCCTTGTTGTTCTATCTTTTTAAAAACCGGAAAGGCGCGATCTTTGTTCAACTATTTAAAATTTCTTTACATGTTCTTTTTATGCAGAAATTATTCAAATATACTATGCGAAATAAATTAATGCATTTTATTTCTTTTTCCAACGAAATTCAGTATCAAACGATTTACCCCCTCTTTTTCCCATACACACTTGAAGACACTTATCAGTATCTTAAGTGTAAGGGGGCTCGCGGGACTAAATCAATTTTTTTATTTAATATAGAATTTCGCTATATTTCTCTATAAATGAACTTATACTTAATAGAAAAATGAAATAAAAAAAATAGGGTCACCGTTCATTTACGCTCACAATCTGCCTTCCAAAGAAGCATACAATTTTGTTAATGTCCTTTTTCTTATGTTGAACTAATAGGAGAAATAGCGGTAATATCGAAATAAAAAAAAGAACTTAATTACAGAAATCGCTTAAATTTTACAATTATTTAGTTTATGTAGTGCTTATTCGAAAACAACAATAAAAAATATGGGTCACCGATGAGTTAAAAAAAGATATTTCAATTGTAATGCGAAAAAATGGCATTTTTGCACCAAAGGGAGATAATTTCGAGCGTTTTCAATGATATCTACATTTTAAAAGTCACCTGGGGCCAACACGAATTGATTTTTTGTAATGATTTTTGTACCATAAAATAAAGTAACAACTACTATAGGTAATAACTATAATGTGTAATAAAAAATAAATGTTTATTTATTTTCTAAAAATCTTATACCCACGAGCCTCCGTAAGTTAAATTTATACACAAGGTTTGAAACCACAAAAGGAAGATTGGGATTGATTTTAACAGTTGAGGTGTTAGGGGACAAAAGGGGCCAAAACAATACTTTTCTAATACTTAGTATAGATTGCTTATTTTTTGACCATTTCAAGGGTTTTTTATTCTTGAATTCTTGAGGTTCTTCTTTAATATGTGAGTGTTACAATGCATTAAGCTTTTTGAATTTGGGCCCCGTGTTTAAATTGGTGCACATTGAGGTCCAAAGGGTCCAAAATAGACTTTGTCTAATTTCATAAAAAAAAAATGAATTTTTGGAGTTCTTTGATATGCCAAATCTAACTGTGTATTTAAATTTTGAATTTTTTGGTCTCGTTTTCGAATTGGTCTACATTATGGTCCAAAGGGTCCAAAATAAAACTAAGTATGATTTCATTAAAAATTGAATTGGGGGAAGGGTGACATCCGCTATTGCTTGCAATGGCAATTCAAGTTATTATGTCACCCGATCGACAATGTCGGGTGACATATTGCTTTTCCTCTGTTTCTTTTTCACTATTATTATTATTATTATTATTTTTCTTCCACCTAATTTTGTCCGGCAGTTTTCTCAGAGCCAAAGGGACCAATCTGAATGATGGTGCACTATAACAATTCTTAGGTTTTTTTTATATTCCAAATCTAACTGTGTATTTAGATTTTTAATTTTGAGTCCCGTTTTCCAGTTGGTCCACATTATGATCGGAAGGGTCAAACATTATACTCAGTTTGATTATAACTAAAATTGAATTCCTGGTGTTCTTTGAGATGCTGAATCTTAAAACGTATTTAGATTTTTGCTAATGAGCCAAGTTTTCAAGTTAGTGCATTGTGACCACATTGAGCTCCAAAAAATAAAATGTCTTGTTTACATTCAACAAAAATTAAATATAAGGAGTTCTTTGATATGCCAAATCTAGCTGTGTATTTAAATTTTGAATATTTCGGTCTCGTTTTCGAATTGGTCTACATTAAGGTCCAAAGGGTCCAAAATAAAACTAAGTATGATTTCATTAAAAATTGAATTCTTAGGGTTTTTTGATATACCAAATCTAACTGTGCATTAAGATTTATAATTTTGAGTCCCGTTTTTCAGTTGGTCCACATTAAGATCCGAAGGGTCAAAAATTAAACTCTGTTTGATTATAACAAAAATTGAATTCTTGGTGTTCTTTGATATGCTGAATCTTAAAATGTATTTAGATTTTTGATTATGAACCAAGTTTTCAAGTTGGTGCATTGTGACCACATTGAACTCCAAAATTAAAATGTTTTCTTTGCATTCAACAAAAATTTAATATAAGGAGTTCTTTGATATGTGTATTAAGATTTTTTATTTTGGGTCCCGTTTTCAAATTGGTCCTCATTAAGGTCTAAAATTAAACTTAGATTAATTTTAACAAAAATAAACTCTTGGGGTTTTATGATTTGTCGAATCTAAACATGTATTTAGATTTTCGTATATGGGCCCAGTTTTCATGTTGGTCAAAATCGGGTCCAAAATAAAGCTTTTGTTTGATTTTAACAAAATTGGAATTATTGGGGTTCTTTGATATGCTGAAACTTAACATTTCCTTTCTCAATTTTAAGTATTTAGATTTTTTGGTTATGGGCCCAATTTTTAAGTTGGTCAATATTGAGGACAAAATTATCCTTTTTTTTTGGTTTGATTTCAGCAAAATTTGAATATAAGAGGTTCTTTGATATGCTGAATCTAACCATGTATTTATATTTTGAATATTGGACCATAAAAAGTAAATTTAAAAATTTAAAAAAGTTCCTTGACCACATTCATTCTGTGTCTGAAACCTATGTTGTGTGAAATATTTAATGACAATCATTCAGAGCTGTATCAAACTTGAATGTTGTGTGAAATATTTAATGACAATCATTCAGAGCTGTATCAAACTTGAATGTTGTGTGAAATATTTAATGACAATCATTCAGAGCTGTATCAAACTTGAATGTTGTGTCTATACTTGCCTTAACTGTTCAGGGTACGACCTCTGCGGACGTATCAAGCTGCGCCCTGCAGAGTATTTTTTTTTTTAATGTTTTCAGTAAGTTTTTATGTTTCAAATCATCAAAATATTCTAAGTCGATTTTCTTCAAAATATTCTGAGTCCAATTTTGCCTTCGTTTTCATGTAAGAAAAACATTCTATGTGCTGCTTTTCCATCGTTTGCCTTCCTTGAAAATTTCATCAAAGTCCAAATTTGCCATCGTGTCCATCCCCCCAAAAAGTTAAAGTCTAAACTTTGCCATTGATTGCCATAGATTTTTATCCTTTCAATGGAATTGCTTTCATAGCAAATATAAAAACGGAAATTTTGGCCAAGAATGTCCTGGAATTTCGTCAAATTTTACATCGTTTCCATCATTTTTCCATGAAAACTCGATGGTATAGATGGAATGCCATGAAAATTCTAGGGGCGGGAATGGAACTCAATCAATGTTTTAGTTTTCCTCCTTTTGTGCACATTTAACAAACTAACTAAAACTTTTTCAAAAGTGTTTTAATCTTGTGTATCATCATGAATTGTTTCCATAGCAACACAGTTAAACTATACTACCATTTATATTTTAATTATTTTCAAAATTTTGATGATTAAAATAATTTCTAAGACTTGTATATTTATTTATTTTTCTTCTGACAGCAGAATTATAAGTTTTAAAACATTTTTTTCTGAAAACATGTAAACTATGCATTTGTATCCATGGTAACAAAAAATGAAACATAATTCCTCATTATTTACTCGCATCATTGATAAAATAAGACTATTGTATTTATGAATTCATGGTTGACTTTAGTTTAAACATATTTATTTATAGTGGATTGGGAAACAAGTTTTGCAACTTATATTAATCCCTTTCCACTTTGCGGGTGCGAGTGCTGCCTTGTAGCGGCATTAGCCTGCTCTTTTTTCGAAATCTACAAGGGTGTCTTTAACGTGCAAGAGATATGGCTCTCTCTTAACACGGGTAAGCAATTCATCGTCCCAGTCCGACGGACTATGATCGTTTCCTCAAGACCATACTCGCAAATGGTGTCAAGGAAGAGCCAAACATTCAGTGCTTGAAATTTTCATCCCAGATGGGAATCGAACCATGAACCTTTGTGTTAGTAGTCCGATGCACTAACCACTACACCACGGCTCCCTTGACTTTAATTCAGATGATAGCAAAAAATTATGGTGAACATTCAAAAATGACCACAAAAGGGTATTTTTTACCTAATGCAAACCACATAAAAAGGGGCTATATGTGATAATGATTAAAATTTAAATTATAAGTTATTAAACTACATTAATAAAATGCATATACATGTATTTGATAAAATCATAAAAACATATTCTTTCTCTTCAATTATTAAAATAATGTTGAAAATAGCCTTTTCAGCTTAAAATCATAGATATTTAGAACAGGTAAAACTTGTCAACCGATATGCTTATCAACCAAAATTTTGTCATTTTTGTAGTACAAGAATAGTAAATGTGGGAAGTTTGAAGAAACTACATGACCATGCGTGCCTTATTCCCTATGTAATAGTTTAAGTAGTTACAGAGAATCAATATTAAGTTTTGTTTTTTAAAATATATAAAAAGGTCATGAAATGATTTTGAAATTTTTATTTTAAAACAAATAGATAATTTTATCAAGATTTGTTTTTGTTGATCTTTTCCGATTGGAAAATAATTTACATTCATAATCAAGAATGGCAACTTGATATTTATAATAAATTTTATTTGTAGTCACTTCGAATAATAATTGTTATGAAAAAAAAGAATTAATAATGGATAAAATTAATTAATTAAATTATTTATATAAATATCTTTACTTAATTTTGATTAATGTAAGTTTAGAGAAAAAATGAATAAATTCAAATAAACACATATGTCTTAATTTCTAATAATTATACTACACTTATATGTGACATATTTTGCTTTGTTTTTATCTAATTTAATGGATTTAAAAAGAATATTATGTAGCTTTATTTTTTTTTAAGCATGAAAACCAACACTATATATGATTTATCAACAAAGTTCATCATCATGATTACAAACTCAAACATACATAGTTCTATGTTTTTGATTTAATTCAACAAATTTCACACTTTTCTTCATTATCGTGACTGTCTATCTAAAAGTGTGTATTGTAGGTAACAACTACCGGTACACTTCAAAGGTAATTATAGCAATACAAATCATGGAGTTGGGAGGAAAGACACCAAGGTAATAAACAAATAAAGGATTACAGGTAGGAATTCTTCCAAATTTCGAGTTGTTTTATTGAATGGTGTTAAGGTGGTACCCAACACTTTCACTAAAATTGATTAGGCTCGTTCAATTTTCATAAAATTTTGACAATGTATTAACTTTGATCCTTTAACGAAAATATAAAAAATTCAAAATTTTGAACCAACCGTTTTGTCAGAAAAATTACACTGGTTATATAGCAGTTTGACAAACACCAATTTTGATCATTGAGAAGCTTAATATTCCTTTTACCACACAACGTAATTAAAACGTTGAGCTGACTTTACAGAGTTATCTCCCTGTAGTGTTAGGTACCTTAAGATGACTTTATTGATCTTTAGCACCCCTAACTATTGTAGCTATAGTCAACAACTCTTGGCACACTTCAAATGTAATTATGGCAATACAAATCATGGAGATGGGAGGAAAGACACCAAGGTTATAAACAAAAAAGGGTTTACGGGTAGGAATTACTCCAAGTTTCTTCCAATTTCCGCCCAAGATTTAGAGAGTGTTGCTATAGTTTTTCGGTGTGACACCAAGATTTTACAGTGTTTACTGTTTACTTACTACATAACGATAATCCCATATTTGACATTCTGATTATTTTGAAAAATCCAAAAGTGTCTTCCCTTACCAACCAAGAATCCATTAAATATTGATCTTCAAGATATCAACCTTACTTAAATGTTTTAACCTCTGTCATTGCATGCTATCAAATACACCTACCTGTTGAATTCTTTGATAGAAATGTGTTAAGATGACTTTCCAGAATTGACCTCTAACATTCCTAACTACTAACCTGATCTCTTCTGTAACCTCTAACATTAAAAAATATCAACAGACCTCCTTTTTTAACCTCTACCCAAGACATCAACACTAGGTGAGGTAAATTACATTCGGAGGAATCAATTAGAATAAGATCTCTTAATAAATTAGGTGTACCCCACATGTCCTTTAACTGTTTACCTCTTATATTCCAAGGCACAGTATCCATTTGAGAAATCTTCATTATTTCCATTTCGTTTGTTACTTTCCTATGGTCATCCTGTAATATTTCATGGGATTTCTTTACTTTTTCATGGTGTACTTGGAGTAATTCATGAGATTTCATCATTTCAGTATGTGACCGCCTCAAACTTTTCAATGATTCTTTTAGTTCCTGAATTTCATTGTTGGAATGTTTGATGTCCATCATTATTTCTTGGTTAGTTTGATCTAAAGCTTTGGTTTTCAGATGATCACACTCCTGCTTCAATTGATGTCTACCTAATCTATCTATGGCCTGTATTTTAAGTTATTTTATGAGTTATTTCCCTTTAGTTATTCTTGGTAATTTACAGATTCAGAAGGTAGTCTGGTAATACTTTGTCTAAATAAGAACCAATAATCGATGAAATCATCTAACATCATCTAACATTTTTTCCCCAAATACTGTCAAAACTGATACTAGACTCTTATAAATAAGTATCACATATAACTCTTTCAAATGCTGCAATCACAGGGATGAATAAGTTCGGGTACATGTATGCCTTGTTGAATCAAAACTGAAAATTCGGTGTCAAAAATATGTTTGTAACTCGCAACTTGACTTTCATAAGTCGCAACTCGCATTCTTACATGCAACTCGACTTTCCTAACTCAAAATTCTACTTTCGTAACTCACAACTAGACTTTCCTAGCTCGCAACTCGACTTTCTTAACTCGCAACTTGACTTTCTTGACTCGCAACTTGCAACTCGACGATAAGAAACCCTCCTAACAAATCAAGTAGACAACAATCACCTTCTTATTAGCTTTTGGTAAAGATACTTAATACATATAAGAAACCACTCTTTGTAATACTTTGCAACATTCAAAATGCTAGATACCTTTTTACAAGAAATTGCAAAATCAGCACCCTCAACATTTCGAAACTACGTAGCCCTGCTAGGGACATGCAAAGAAAGAAAAATATATTGTGCGTGCAACTTAAAAAATTTGTGCGCATAAAACAATATAGTGTGCGCACAAAATTATTTATTGTATGCACAACTTAAATATATTGTGCGCACAAAATAATTTAGTGTGCGTTAAATTCTTTGACCTTACACATGGTACAAGGCTTCAATGTCTCAAAAATCGACAAAATTGAGAAATGCATAAGGTTTTCTTTTGAAATGGGACTAGATTACATGGAAATACTCTAGCAAAAAATTAATCACTGCATTTGTATTGACTCCTGACACGAATACTGAAGAAGATACATTTATTTCGTCTAAAATTTGGTTTACCAACAGATTCGTTGGAAGCCTTCACTTTATATCAGAGTTTATTGGAACGGTTTGAAACAGACTTGGCAATAGATCGTGGACACTATCGAACTGATGTAAACTTTGATAATATGGTTTTAACTGTTTTCTTGTAACAAATATAAAACTACTATTTGCACTTACATGTATGCATTATACTTTATGTCTGAAAATCTCAAGATGTTGTTGATGTTGATTGACACAGGACTGACATGTTACCCAATTCACGACTTTGATTGTGTTATGCTTCGTCGACGATAGAGATGGTCATTATAGTTAAAAGTATTTACGTCCATCCATCCGTCCGCCTCTGTTTATGGTTAATGTTTTGGTTATAGTTTATGATGAAGTTTTAGTGTCATTAACTTAAATGAATTATGTGGTTTCTCTAAAAATATCATTGTTAAAGTGTAGAGTAAGTCAAATCCACTGAAAACTGAATACACGTACATGCTTTTTTTTTTTTTTTTATTAAAGAATACTATGTTTGATCATGATTAAGTACGGTTTTGACTCATATGTACTGTTTGTAATTGAAATATGACGGTGTGTTCAGTCTAAGAAATTTTCCATGAAGTTTTAATCAAGTAAAGATTAAACTGAGTACATATATAAATCAGAAGATGCAATATTAGTGCCAATGAGACAAGTCATAATTTATTAAAAGTTAACAATTATTGGCTATGGTACGGTCTTCATCACGGAGCGTTGGCTCACACAACAAACTATAAAAGGCCCAAAATGACGATACCAAAACGATAATGAGTTGCGGTTCAACATTGGTTGTAAAACAAAAGTATCCGATAAAAAACGTTGAATGTAAATGATATGAACCTGCAGAGTCTTATATTATAGGACTAGGTTTAGATCTCACAAAACATGTTTAATTCCGCCGCATTTTTTTTGCCTGTCCAATGTCAGGAGCCTCTGGCCTTTGTTGGTCTTGTATGATTTTTTATTTTAGTTTATTGTATATATTTTGGATAGTTAAGGAAGATGTGGTATGAGTGCTAATGAGACAACTCTCCATCCAAGTCACAATTTATAAAAGTAAACCAGTATAGGCCAAGGTCTTCAACACGAAGCTTAAGCTCACAACGAACAGCAAGCTATAAAGGGTCCCCAAAATGATTAGTGTAAAACCTTCTAAACGGGAAAACCAACGGTCTAATCAATCTATATAAAAAACGTGGAACGAGAAACACTTATGAAGTTAAGAGTGCATTTCTTTCTAACCAAACTTTTGTATAGTTGTTTTTGTTTTCTAAACGATACAAAAGTAGAAACAAAAACATCGTTTAATCAATGTTAACTGACCCTGTTTGTAAATAATGCATGCACATGTTGTTGGTAAACAGACTTATTACAACTGTAGACATAACTACATTGTTTAATCAGGTTGAAGTTAGAAACAAATGTAGCGTTTGTACTAACAAACGATAAATGACAACATGTAGACGCATTTTAGCAAGTACATATGATAAGATTTAATCATTCAGCATTAAATCAATTTAATAAATTGAGAGTTTTAATAAATTGAGAGTATCGTCTGCTAAACTAGAGTTAACTTTTCTTTAATTTTGACGGACTTAAGCGTCTTTTGTTAACCTACATTTTTCATAAGCGGTTTTCCCGCTTTTATTTGGTATACAATTGCATGCTTTTCGTGAATTGTTTATTGCGTGACTTGAACTCTGAAGGAACACAAAAACACACCCTATCCCACCCTTTAGAATATTTTTCTGCTGTTTGTTGTATATTTTCAAATATTGTCAAAAGAAGCGTCATGAATTTGACAGAATGTTACCTGAATACATTGTTTTACTGAAGGGCTGAATTTATTACAGTTGGCGTTAGGTAGCCCAGTTGCCATTTGGAGAAAACATATGATGGTTGCCCTTCAATGTTTTTATCTTGGACATTTATGAGAAATTGTCGATGAATGCAAATTCGTTGGCCGGTTAATAAATAGTTGAACTGTCCTAATAAATCCATGACAAAAAATTGCAAAATTCAAACTTACTATTTGTTGTTTTTATTATGATCATATATTAGTTTGTCTTACAATTTGTTTACATTTGTATAACGGAGGTAATCTGAAAACGTTGGAAAAATTACGAGGGATTTCAACGAATTGGGGTTATCTTTTATCTGGTATATCGTATTCCTAAATTGACTGCTGTAGGTTTCTTTCAAATATTTAATAAATATATATATACACAGTTTGTCAAAGTTTATGTAAACTTTGCAAGCGTATGTTAGAAACAAATGAACAAAACATGTGCGTGCTTAGTCGTTTGCATCGTATGTGTTACAAAGAAATGCACTCTTATAGTATGACGTTGTAATGATATTGTAATTATTGTATTTATTTATGTTGGCCTGATTTGTGTTGTGTGGCCTGATAGTTGTTTACAGAATAATCTTAGAACTGTACAGTTTAGAAATCTCTGGAACAATTACAGAATGATTGGAACTTTCCAAAATGATGCTAATAAAAGATGTGTTATATAAACTTCTACATTTTACTAGAAACTTCTGTTGTAACTTTCTAGGATGTTCCATTATAGACTGTTCTAGAATCTTCCATGACAACTATATAGATACAGACACTAAAGTTAAACACTCACTCTTGGACTTAGACTTAGACATCGATAGACATTAGCATTCACAGCATTTGGATTGACACTTTTATTCTGCAAACAACATCATACTGGATTGTGACCTTAGTAGTGAACGTAATATTCAGATTGGATTCCGAAAGATATCCGGATACAGATAAAGATAAAAGATTGAACTCATATTTTGACAGTTAAGTTGACAGTAATATTTGTGTAATACTTCTTGTAAACTTTTGTATAATAAATATTGTTAAATTTTATTATTGATTTGTGTCTTTTGTTGGCTACAATTTAAAAGGTAATTTCTGGCCGTAACAACGTCCATTATCACTGAACTAGTACATATTTTTGTTTATGGGCCAGCTGAAGCACGCCTTTGGGTGCGGGATTCAAATGCAGTATTGAAGAACTAAATGTATCTGAGAAAAAAGACTATGCTCGCCTTATAATTCTTTTATACATTAAATACAGTTAAACTATACTAATAAATCGTATCTGAAAAATAGACCAATTCTGAGATATTAAGAATTGACAAATAAACCATGAAAATAAAGTCAAGGTCAGATGATACCGACCAGACAAATATATAAATACATTATTACAATCATTCTATAAAACAAATATAGTTCACTTATTCCTTATAGTATCTGAAAAACAGACAAAACTGACAAGAATTAAATAACATGGACCAATGAATCAAGGTCAGATTAATATTTCTGCAAGATAGACGATTACACCATACAAACATTCCATACATCAAATATATATAAACTAAATATTTATAGTAACCATAGAAGTACACCAAAACACAAAAAAACACTTTGCCGGACCACTTAACGATTAACATAAGGTCAGGGTCTGATGACACCTGTTAAATGGACATTGAGACATTACAATCGTTCAATACAACCAAATATAGAAGAACTATTGTATTTGGTATCTGAGATTTCGTGTAAACCACGAACACTTAACCTTGTTCAATGATCCATTAAATGAAGTCATGGTCAAGTGAAAACTGTTTTTCTAATTTTTGGGGCACACCATATTAGTGTGGTGTGCAAAGTATATTATATTGTGCGCACAAATCAATATATTTAAGTTGTGCGCAAAATGTATTTAAATTGTGCTAACAAAATATTTAAATTGTGCTAACAAAATATTTAAATTGTGCGCACTATATATTTAAATTGTGCGCACAATATATTTAAATTGTGCGCACAATATATTATTTCGTGCACACAGTATATTATTTTGTGCGCACAATACATTTAAGTTGTGCGCACAGTATATTATTTTGTGCGCGCAATTTTTTTTTCTTTGCATGTCCCTAGCGGGGCTCCGTACGAAACCTTCCTCAAACATGAAAACTAAATTTGATACCAAGACTCACCCGTAAATTGAAAGATCACACTTGTTTATCACCACTCATTCATATAATATTTTGAACCTGGTCTTGCATGCTTCCTTTTGATTTCTCTAAGATTATTTTTTTTTCAAATGTGCATATACTAGTTTGAATAAGCATCACTTATACGGTAACATGAACCAAGCCAAAAGGATGTGAATAAATATGTAATATGCAAAACCTCCATGAAAGGAGTAGGCCTGGAAAGACCCCTTTTTGGCTCCAAAATATATTGTTTTTACAAAGTTGTTAAATTGTTAACGTTTAAATTTTACTGAAAAGTAACATGTTTTGTTATATAAATATGGGCAGTTTTTGATGATACAATGGTTATGCATCGGATACTATCATGATTGTATCATGCAAAACAACTGATATCTTTACAATTTTAACATTTGTGCTATTTTTAAACATTTTTTTTGTCTAAACTAGAAGGGGCGCACTTGTGTTCATTCTTAATATTTAAATATATGTTGTATTTAATGATAATGCATAATATGTGTAATGTTGAGAGTGAACGCGAATGCAACCACGTCCATTTTAGGCAAAAATCTTCAAAAAAAGACGTTAATTGGTATAATTGATAGCTAAAATTTAAGAATTCTTAATGACCAAGTCAGTAAAAATCTTTTACAATAACTACTTGAATCGGATGAAGTAGATACTTAAGTGTTTAAAAAAAAGTCTAAAATCTTTCATCAGATATACTTCGAGTTTTAGGCAGGACATAACCCTTACCAGACATTCTCCTTTGCAAGCTTTCTTGGACAGTAAATAACACATCTATAAAACTACCTCAGAGTCTGTTGATATCATTATTAGACAAGGTAATAATATGTCTCATTCCAAACATATCAATAGAAATCAATGAATAAAGCATTCATTACATTATACACTTGAGTATCTCTTATTTATATTTAAAACAAGAGGCTCTAAAGAGTCTGTGTCACTGACCTTGGTCTAGTATGTGCGTATTCAACAAAGAACAGTCTCTATGAAGACAAGACTAGCATTCATGACAAAAATCTCTGTTTTGTTGATCTTATTAACTAACCTGCTCGCATGTACACCTTACAATCATTCCATACATCAAATATGTAAATAAATATAGACGAAGGTAGGCACTTAAAGTTAACCATCGAGAGACGTTAACCACCGAGAGTCGGTTTTTAGACCCGCCCAGTGCACCTTAGCACGCCTACTTTTGGAGCTCTTTAGTATGAAGATAAGAAAAATATACGAAATTACGGAACTGTGTACCATGTTTTATCCTTGTTGTTGGTGTTTATTGCGCATGCGCACAAAGCACGGTGATAGTTACGGTTACTGACTCAGGAACCTTGTATATTATATACCTCGGTTTACAGACGTTTAATAAACTGGATCCCTGTTGTATTCACTTATCGATACACTACGATGGAATTACGGACCAGTTTAACATAAACATGGTAAAAAGATAGACAGCTGATAATCATAATTGATTAAGAAATAACCTGGAAGAAGAAATGAGTTAACTATTGATTATAACAGAGACGAGAATGCCATCGTGTTTGTTCTGCTAAAAAAAGCAGGAACATTGGAGTTTATGGTTAGATTTTAAATATTTCTTGTCTCCAAACTGGGTAAATTTGATAAAGTAACACCCCCCCCCTTTTTGAAATAACACGAGAACCACACATCGCGCTAGCTTAACAAAGTAACAATAAGAAATAATTATTGTTAGTTTCAAGAATAATTAATCGTCAAAACTTATCCCCTCCCCGACATCAAAGGAAGTTAAATGTATTATCCCAAAATTAGACCAAATTATTATGATATAAGGACGTCTTGACGCTATTATTTTATTTTGTTTTGTTGGGATTTTTTTTGCTTTGACGTCTTCCTCCTGTATGAAAAAAACATAATAGACCCCCCCTTTTTCCCCATAATATAGTTTTTTAAGAAGTCATAATTATTTGGACTACCCCTGAATATATTTCAGACAGACTCTTCTCTAAAAAAATGTAAACATGATTTGAGAGAAATCTTTGGAATAGTTTTTTAAATGATTTAATTATTATGTCATGTATATAATTAACATTAACATAGTTATAAACTGAGACTACTAGTATAACACATAGTGTTATAGTAGTCTCAGCTATAAACTTTCCATTGTATTGACCAAGATGACTAACTCATATGCTCTTTCCCATAAATGTCACAATATCAATATATTACAGTAAAACTGATAGTTTGATGACATTGTTTAAGACTATTGACCTCAGGTCAGCCTAAACTGAGTTTAAAACTGTAATTTATTCATTAAAACAGTTCAAGACATGTACCTTCTGAAATGTGATTGCATCAAAATTAAACCTAAGGCATAACATACTTAGTGTGCAGGAAGTGCCACCAAATAAATACTGATTTGTAAAATTAGATGATGATATTTGTGAAGTCAAAGATATTATAGCTACTTATAACTGGTTTTAGATATAAATCTGAGTAAAAGGTTGATTTATATGTGCTCTTTCATGTTTAGATTATAATTTAAATTTAATCTTTTGAAGTTTTTTTTATAATATTAAGACATTAAAATCACAATTATTTATTTATACACAAAAAAATAATTTTGTCCTTTTTTAGTTGAATGACTGTACACAAACATTATACACACATAATTTTGATAATTCAGTAATGTTTTTTTTCTATAGCCCCAGAATATGACAAAAGACTTATTAACCCAGATTTACAAAAAATAGAAATAGTTCAGCTACCATAAGACTGCTATGACAAAAATTCTGCAGTTTCCAGAATTTGAGGTAGAGTATAGTTAGGAATAGTTTGATTATGCAGATGCTTAGTTTGCCATAAACAATTATGACCTTGATACAAAAGCAGAGGAAACAAAAAAGTATGAAAATAGTTGAAAAAAGTAATCATTATTACCTAGTCATATAATGTAAATAGAAAAAGAGAAAAGCACTGGTTATGATTTGGTATTTTTAATAGCATTATCATTTGTCCATAACTTGGAATATATACTGGATTGAGCTTGACATTTATTTAATATCATTGACACATGGTTGCAAGAAATGAAAGATGGTAATTTAAACCTAGCAGTTTTATTAAGATTTAAAAAAAAAGCTTTTGATTTGGTAGAATATAACTTTCTTTGTTTAAAGCTCGACATGTATGGATTTAGTGAGACTACTGTTAGTTTTTTTAAGTCGTACCTGAATAACAACATGTAAAATTTGGTGTTCCCCAATGTTCTATACCTTGTCCTCTATTGTTTGTGCTATTTGTAAATGACCTTCCCTTATGCATTAAAAATTGTGAAACAGACCTATATCGTTGTATATGCTGATGACACCACTATTCATAAATCAGGGGGAAACATCTAGAAAATATAAATGATGATGTTCAAGAAGATTTATACAGGGTTGAAGAGTGGTGTAAAATGAATAACATGTTCATAGATGCAAATGAAACAAAATGTTTGATTACTGGAACAAAGCAGAAACTATTCAGACTTTTCAACCAAACTTGATAATAAATTAAAGTATTACAAAATTCTTCATGTGAAAAAATATTAGTTTCAAAATTGACAGCCCACTAAGTAACTGGAGAAATCAAATTGACCAAGGTTGTGCTAATATATCATCCAGAATATACCATCTTTCTTAAATACATTTTTTTTTATATAACTGCAAGAAAACATAATACAATGGGTGTTCTGCCCCTAATTGACTACTGTTGTATTATTTGGGATGAATGTAAAAATTGAGGGATAACAAGAATTTTAAAAATCCAAAAAAAGGGCAGCATGATAAATTCTAGATGCAGATCCGTTATCCCTCTTGGTATATAGGAGCACTATATTCTATGTTAACCTCCGACAGTAGGTATAAACAAATACTGTTGATAGACGGTATATAGGAGCACTAGATTCCATGTTAACCACCGACGGTAGGTATAGACAAATACTGGTGATAGACAGTATTTAGGAGCACTATATTGTATGTTAACTTACGACAGTAGGTATAGACAAATACTGTTGATAGACGGTATATGGGAGCACTATTATATTGTATGTTAACCACCGACGGCAGGTATAGACAAATACTGTTGATAGACGGTATATAGGAGCACTATATTGTATGTTAACTACCGACAGTAGGTATAGACAAATACTGTTGATAGACGGTATATAGGAGCACTATATTGTATGTTAACTACCGACGGTAGGTATAGACAAATACTGGTGATAGACGGTATATAGGAGCACTATATTGTATGTTAACCACCGACGGTAGGTATAAACGAATACTGTTGATAGACGGTATATAGGAGCACTATATTGTATGTTAACCACCGACGGCAGGTATAGACAAATACTGTTGATAGACGGTATATAGGAGCACTATATTGTATGTTAACTACCGACAGTAGGTATAGACAAATACTGTTGATAGACGGTATATAGGAGCACTATATTGTATGTTAACTACCGACAGTAGGTATAGACAGATACTGTTGATAGACGGTATATAGGACCACTATATTGTATGTTAACCACCGACGGTAGGTATAGACAAATACTGTTGATAGATGGTATATAGGAGCACTATATTGTATGTTAACCACCGACGGTAGGTATAGACAAATACTGTTGATAGATGGTATATAGGAGCACTATATTGTATGTTAACTACCGACAGTAGGTATAGACACATACTGTTACCAGACGGTATATAGGAGCACTATATTGTATGTTAACCACCGACGGTAGGTATAGACAAATACTGTTGATAGACGGTATATGGGAGCACTATATTGTATGTTAACCACCGACGGTAGGTATAGACATATACTGTTGATAGATGGTATATAGGAGCACTATATTGTATGTTAACTACCGACAGTAGGTAAAGACAAATACTGTTGATGGACATCAACGGTATATGGGAGCACTATATTGTATGTTAACCACCGACGGTAGGTATAGACAAATACTGTTGATAGACGGTATATAGGAGAACTATATTGTATGTTAACCACCAACGGTAGGTATAGACAAATACTGTTGATAGACGGTATATAGGAGCACTATATTGTATGTTAACTACCGACGGTAGGTATAGACAAATACTGTTGATAGACGGTATATAGGAGCACTATATTGTATGTTAACTACCGACGGTAGGTATAGACAAATACTGTTGATAGCAGTATATGGGAGCATTATATTGTATGTTAACCACCGACGGTAGGTATAGACATATACTATTGATAGATGGTATATAGGAGCACTATATTGTATGTTAACTACCGACAGTAGGTATAGACAAATACTGTCGATAGACGGTATATGGGAGCATTATATTGTATGTTAACCACCGATGGTAGGTATAGACAAATACAGTTGATAGACGGTATATACATTGTAGGAGCACTATATTGTATGTTAACCACCGACGGTAGGTATAGACAAATACTGTTGATAGACGGTATATAGAAGCACTATATTGTATGTTAACTACCGACAGTAGGTATAGACAAATACTGTTCATAGACGGTATATGGGAGCATTATATTGTATGTTATCCACCGACGGTAGGTATAGACATATACTGTTGATAGATGGTATATAGGAGCACTATATTGTATGTTAACTACCGACAGTAGGTATTATAGACAAATACTGTTGATAGATGGTATATAGGAGCACTATATTGTATGTTAACCAGCGACGGTAGGTATAGACAAATACTGTTGATAAACGGTATATAGGAGCACTATATTGTAGGTTAACTACCGACAGTAGGTATAGACAAATACTGTCGATAGACGGTATATGGGAGCATTATATTGTATGTTAACCACCGACGGTAGGTATAGACAAATACTGTTGATAGACGGTATATACATTGTAGGAGCACTATATTGTATGTTAACCACCGACGGTAGGTATAGACAAATACTGTTGATAGACGGTATATGGGAGCTTTATATTGTATGTTAACCACCGACGGTAGGTATAGACAAATACTGGTGATAGACGGTATATAGGAGCACTATATTGTATGTTAACCACTGACGGTAGATATAGAAAAATACTGTTGATAGACGGTATATAGGAGCACTATATCTTATGTTAAGCACCGACGGTAGGTATAGACAAATACTGGTGATAGACGGTATATAGGAGCAACTACCGACAGTAGGTATAGACAGATACTGTTGATAGACGGTATCAAAGAGCACTATATTGTATGTTAACTACCGACAGTAGGTATAGACAAATACTGTTGATAAACGGTATATAGGAGCACTATATTGTATGTTAACTACCGACAGTAGGTATAGACAAATACTGTTGATATACGGTATATAGGAGCACTAAATTGTATGTTAACCACCGACGGTAGGTATAGACAAATACTGTTGATAGATGGTATATAGGAGCACTATATTGTATGTTAACTACCGACGGTAGGTATAGATAAATACTGTTGACAGACAGTATGTATAGGAGCACTGTATTGTATGTTAACTACCAACAGTAGGTATAGACACATACTGTTGATAAACGGTATATAGGAGCACTATATTGTATGTTAATAAGTCGAATTGACAAGTTACGAATTAATAATTTTGACCCCGTTGGCTTTCCATACGATAAAACTTATTTTATGTTATTTGTTTCAACACATAAAAAAACTGTGAAGTGCTAGTCCAGACAGGATCGTTTGGTTGTATAAAAGGTGGCAACCTATTTACGAGGAAATACAACGAACATGCAGTGCTTCCACGCGTTGAATTCATTCGTGGAATTCCTTTTGATCTCGAAAGGGACGATTTTTTCGATCCCAACATTCGAAACATGATCCTATTAGATGACCTCATGTCGACATCGGACAAAGACTCCAGAATAAATGATTTGTTTACGGAAGGGTGTCACCATAGGAATTTATCGGTCGTCGTTTTTAATCAGAATTTATACTTTGGCAAAGACTCCACCCAGAGACGAAACTATTATTATCTCATTCTCTTTAATAACCCCATTGATCGACAGCCCATCGTGACTCTTGGCCGACAGATGTATCCTTCTCGAGGGGACTTCTTTCTCCGGAAATTTGAAGAGGCAAAGAGGACACCTTTCGTGTACTTTCTTGTTGACCTAAAAGCTAGAACCCCAGAAGCCTCCAGATTGCACACAGAGGTCTTGCAGGTCGGTCAAGGAGAGACACCAGACGGACAGAGGGATGACGACCGTCTCTCGAATACTTTTGAAGACGATAGTTCGGTCTCATCAGACGAAGATATTGCCGACGAGACAACACATAGTTCGTCAGAGGATGCTGAAACACGGAAAGATCTCATCGCCTGTCAGGATTGTGGAGTACTTAGTGTTTGCTCACCTACGTGGATTAGAAGCCCAACGTCAGCAAGGTTGTGGGAATAAAAACGGCATTGCCCTTAACGATGACCGGGAAAGATGTAGAGGATGTTTTGAGTGTATTGCCCGTGACCGTTTGCTGTGCAGAAGACTTGCCTAGATATGTGAGTTATGTGAGCGACAGGCGTAGAAGGTTTGTGGTCAATACGGACAACTGTGATCAAAAGGGAGGTCATTGGGTTGCATTTCATTTCCCCGCATCGGGTCCATCAGAATTTTTCGACTCCTTAGAACGATTACCGGAAAAGTACCAACGCTATTTCAGAAATGTACTCATCGTCAATGGACCGAAATACTGTGTGGTTTGCAATCAAATCCAACCCAATGATTCAGATACATGTGGCCTGTATTGCATTTATTACGTCAAATTGACATGTCGGGACTCGAGATGAAGGACATTATCAACAACTTTTCATCCACTGACACGATTCAGAATGACAGTAAACTCGTAGCTCTATTTGGTTAAATGAAAAATAATGATACAAAAAAAAATAATGAAAAAAGAAAAAAAGAAAAACAGAAGAAAAGAAAAAAAAAATCTTAAAACACCTACATGGATGTACAGCAGGTTTCAAGTCTTGAAAAACACTTTCTAGGGTCACTAAAAGTATCCACCCTGGAGGGTAGCCTGGTCAATAATTAAGATATAGCGTCCAGGATTTAAGCCCAAATATGGCGTCGGCGTCTCGATGTCCGAGTAACATGGTCCAACCCGAAGTTTGCGTCTTGATTTCAGGGTCGACTATGGCGTCCGCTTTAAGGCCCAAATATGCGCCAACTTTCGAATATGGCGTCAGCGTCCGACGTCCACCTTAATGGGGGTCATTCTGTTCCACAAACACGACTGTTGTCTCATTGGCAATCATACAACATCTACTTTTTTATATTATATATATATTATCTATACGTATATATTTTCTATATACGAATCTTACATGTTTAGATGATGCAATGAAAATTCAGAAGATATGTGGTAATATTGCCAATGGGAAACTTATCCACCAAAGACAAACGAATGTGAATCAGCCATGAGTTACACATATGTATTCATGTAAAATGCTATTCAAACCCATTCCTGACTAGATGTGACGAAAAACGAAAACTAACAGCCCGATTAATGCTGAAACGATAAACGTAAAATCAATATAAAAAACAGCAACCAATAACAATACAGTGCTCCTATATATCGTCTACCAACAGTATTTATCTATACCTACCGTCGGTGTTTAACATGCAATACAGTACTCCAATGTACCGTATATCAACAGTATTTGTCTATACCTACTGTCGGTAGTTAACATACAGTATAGTGCTCCTATACACCGTATATCAACAGTATTTGTCTGTACCTACCGTCGGTGGTTAACATACAATATAGTGCTCCTATATACCGTCTATCACCAGTATTTGTCTATACCTACCGTCGGTGATTAACATACGATATAGTGCTATTATATATACCGTCTATCAAGAGTTTTAGTCTATACCTACTGT
This sequence comes from Mytilus galloprovincialis, assembly GCA_037788925.1. Lineage (NCBI taxonomy): Eukaryota > Metazoa > Mollusca > Bivalvia > Mytilida > Mytilidae > Mytilus > Mytilus galloprovincialis. The sequence goes on along the minus strand of CM075334.1, from coordinate 6,461,097 downwards.
TGGTAGTTAACATACAATATAGTGCTCCTATATACCGTCTATCAACATTATTTGTCTATACCTACTGTCGGTAGTTAACATGCAATATAATGCTCCTATATACCGTCTATTATCAGTATTTTTCTAAACCTACTGTCTGTAGTTAACATGCGATATAGTGCTCCTATATACCGTCTACCAACAGTATTTATAATGAAATTCAAAACAGTGTGGCTTTTGCCATTGATTGACACATTAAATTCATCCATTGACTGGGACAATTAAGGTGAACGTTTGTATGTAACTACCACTGCTCACTATGTACTTTTTAAAGACACTTAAACTATGGGGTCACCAAAGGTTCTCAACAACTTAATAAAGTAATTCGAAAAACTAATCAGAAATAACACGATGTTTTGATTTATATCAATTATATAAATCAAAACATAAAGGTTATTCCTGATTAATTTTTTGAATTATTTAAAGGCGTTAAGAAACCTTTGGTGACCCCACAGTTTAAATGTCTGTCGTAGGTACGTCGTGAACAGTGGTCGTTACAGACAAACGTTCATGTAAATTGTCCCAGTCAATAGATGAATTTAATGTGTCAATCAATGGCCACAGCCACACTGTTTTGAATTTCATTCTATCTATACCTACCGTCGGTGGTTAACATGCAATACAGTACTCCTATTCACAGTATATCAACAGTATTTGTCTATACCTACCGTCAGTGGTTAACATACGAATTAGTACTCCTTCACACCGTCTATCAATAGTATTTGTCTATACCTACCGTTGGTGGTTAACATGCAATATAATGCTCCTATATACCGTCTATTATCAGTATTTTTCTATACCTACCGTCGGTGGTTAACATGCAATACAGTACTCCTATTTACCGTATATAAACAGTATTTGGCTATACCTACCGTCGGTGGTTAACATACAATATAGTGCTCCAATATACCGTCTATCAACAGTATTTGTCTATACCTACTGTCGGTAGTTAACATACAATATAGTGCTCCTATATACCGTCTATCAACAGTATTTGTCTAATACCTACTATCGGTAGTTAACATACAATATAGTGCTCCTATATACCGTCTATCAACAGTATGTGATAATGCTCCTATACATCGTATATCAACAGTATTTGTCTGTACCTACCGTCGGTGGTTAACATACAATACAGTGCTCCAGTACACAGTCTATTGACAATTGTCTATACCTACCGTCGGTGATTAACATGCAATATAGTGTTCCTATATACCGTCTATCAACATAATTTATCTATACCTACCGTCGGTGATTAACATGCAATAAAATGCTCCTATATACCGTCTATTATTTTATTTTTTTCTAAACCTACCGTCGGTAGTTAACATGCGATATAGTGCTCCTATATACCGTCTATCACCAGTATTTGTCTATACCTACTGTCGGTAGTTAACATACAATATAGTGCTCCCATATACCGTCTATCAACAGTATTTGTCTATACCTACTGTCGGTAGTTAACATACAATATAGTGCTCCTATATACCATCTATCAACAGTATATGTCTATACCTACCGTCGGTGGTTAACATACAATATAATGCACCCATATACCGTCTATCAACAGTATTTGTCTATACCTACTGTCGGTAGTTAACATACAATATAGTGCTTCTATATACCATCTATCAACAGTATTTGTCTATACCTACCGTCGGTGGTTAACATACAATATAGTGCTCCTACAATGTATATACCGTCTATCAACAGTATTTGTCTATACCTACCGTCGGTGGTTAACATACAATATAGTGCTCATATATACCGTATATCAAGAGTTTTAGTCTATACCTACTGTCGGTAGTTAACATACAATATAGTGTTCTTATATACCGTCTATCACCAGTATTTGTTTATACCTACTGTCGGTAGTTAACATACAACATAGTGCTCCTATATACCGTCTATCACCAGTATTTGTCTATACTTACCGTCGGTGATTAACATACGATATAGTGCTATTACATATACCGTCTATCAAGAGTTTTAGTCTTTACCTACTGTTGGTAGTTAACATACAATATAGTGCTCCTATATACCGTCTATCAACAGTATTTGTCTATACCTACTGTCGGTAGTTAACATACAATATAGTGCTCCTACATGTGTATATACCGTCTATCAAAAGTATTTGTCTATACCTACCGTCGGTGGTTAACATACAATATAGTGCTCCTATATACCGTCTATCAAGAGTTTTAGTCTATACCTACTGTTGGTAGTTAACATACAATATAGTGCTTCTATATACCGTCTATCAACAGTATTTGTCTATACCTACCGTCGGTGGTTAACATGCAATATAGTCCTCTTATATACTGTCTAACAACAGTATTTGTCTATACCTACCGTTGGTGGTTAACATGCCATACAGTACTCCTATATATCGTCTATCAACAGTATTTGTCTGTACCTATCGTCGGTGGTTAACATGCCATACAGTACTCCTATATACCGTATATCAACAGTACCTGTTTACCTACCATCGGTGGTTAACAAGCATTACAGTACTCCTATATACCGTCTATCAATACTATTTTTCTCTACCTACCGTCGGTGGTTAACATATAATACAGTGCACCTATATACCGTCTATTATCAGTATTTTTCTAAACCTACCATCGGTGGTTAACATGCAATATAGTGCTCCTACAATGTATATACCGTCTATCAACAGTATTTGTCTATACCTACCGTCGGTGGTTAACGTACAATATAGTGCTCCTATATACCGTCTATCAAGAGTTTTAGTCTATACCTACTGTCGGTAGTTAACATACAATATAGTGTTCCTATATACCGTCTATCAACAGTATTTGTCTATACCTACTGTCGGAAGGTAACATACAATATAGTGCACCTATATACCGTCTATCAACAGTATTTGTTTATACCTACCGTCGGTGGTTAACATACAATATAGTGCTCCTATATACCGTCTATCACCAGTATTTGTATATACCTACCGTCGGTGGTAAACATACAATATAGTGCTCCTATATACCGTCTATCACCAGTATTTGTCTATACCTACTGTCGGTAGTTAACATACAATATAGTGCTCCTATATACCGTCTATCACCAGTATTTGTCTATACCTACCGTCGGTGATTAACATACGATATAGTGCTATTACATATACCGTCTATCAAGAGTTTTAGTCTTTACCTACTGTTGGTAGTTAACATACAATACAGTGCTCCTATATACCGTCTATCAACAGTATTTGTCTATACCTACTGTCGGTAGTTAACATACAATATAGTGCTCCTACATGTGTATATACCGTCTATCAACAGTATTTGTCTATACCTACTGTCGGTAGTTAACATACAATATAGTGTTCCTATATACCGTCTATCAACAGTATTTGTCTATACCTACTGTCGGAAGGTAACATACAATATAGTGCACCTATATACCGTCTTTTAACAGTATTTGTCTATACCTACCGTCGGTGGTTAACATACAATATAGTGCTCCTATATACCGTCTATCAGCAGTATTTGTCTATACCTACCGTCGGTGGTTAACATGCCATACAGTACTCCTATATACCGTATATCAACAGTACCTGTCTATACCTACCATCGGTGGTTAACAAGCATTACAGTACTCCTATATACCGTCTATCAATACTATTTTTCTCTACCTACCGTCGGTGGTTAACATATAATACAGTGCACCTATATACCGTCTATTAACAGTATTTGTCTATACCTACCGTCGGTGGTTAACATACAATATAGTGCTCCTATATACCGTCTATCATCAGTGTTTGTCTATACCTATCGTCGGTGGTTAACATACAATATAGAGCTCCTATATACCGTCTATCACCATTATTTGTCTATACCTACTGTCGGTAGTTAACATACAATATAGTGCTCCTATATACCGTCTATCACCAGTATTTGTCTATACCTACCGTCGGTGATTAACATACGATATAGTTCTATTACATATACCGTCTATCAAGAGTTTTAGTCTTTACCTACTGTTGGTAGTTAACATACAATACAGTGCTTCATTATACCATCTATCAACAGTATATGACTATACCTACCGTCGGTGGTTAACATACAATATAATGCTCCCATATACCGTCTATCAACAGTATTTGTCTATACCTACTGTCGGTAGTTAACATACAATATAGTGCTTCTATATACCGTCTATCAACAGTATTTGTCTATACCTACCGTCGGTGGTTAACATACAATATAGTGCTCCTACAATGTGTATACCGTCTATCAACAGTATTTGTCTATACCTACCGTCGGTTGTTAACATACAATATAGTGCTCCTATTTACCGTCTATCAAGAGTTTTAGTCTATACCTACTGTCGGTAGTTAACATACAATATAGTGCTCCCATATACCGTCTATCAACAGTATTTGTCTATACCTACCGTCGGTGGTTAACATACAATATAGTGCTCCTATATACCGTCTATCAAGAGTTTTAGTCTATACCTACTGTTGGTAGTTAACATACAATAAAGTGCTCCTATTTACCGTCTATCAAGAGTTTTAGTCTATACCTACTGTTGGTAGTTAACATACAATATTGTGCTCCTATATACCGTCTATCAACAGTATTTGTCTATACCTACCGTCGGTGGTTAACATGCAATATAGTCCTCCTATATACTGTCTATCAACAGTATTTGTCTATACCTACCGTCGGTGGTTAACATGCCATACAGTACTCCTATATACCGTATATCAACAGTACCTGTCTATACCTACCATCGGTGGTTAACAAGCATTACAGTACTCCTATATACCGTCTATCAATACTATTTTTCTCTACCTACCGTCGGTGGTTAACATATAATACAGTACCGTCTATTATCAGTATTTTTCTAAACCTACCATCGGTGGTTAACATGCAATATAGTGCTCCTATTTACTGTCTATCAACACTATGTTTCTAACCTGTTTCTATACCCACCGTCGGTGGTAAACATGCAATACAGTGCACCTATATACCATATATCAACAGTATTTGTCTATACCTATCGTCGGTGGTTAACATGCAATTCATTCCTCCTATATACTGTTTATCAACAGTATTTAGTCTATACCTACCGTCGGTGGTTAACATGACATATAGTACTCCTATATACCGTATATCAACAGTACCTGTTTATACCTACCATCGGTGGTTAACAAGCAACACAGTACTCCTATATACCGTATATCAAAAGTATTTGTCTATACCTACCGTCGGTGGTTAACGTAAAATATAGTGCTGTCTATTAAAATCATGTGTCTATACATACTGTCGGTGGTAAACATACAATAAAGTGCTCCTATAAACCGTCTATCAACAGTTTTCATTTATACCTACCGTCGATGGTCAATATAACGTATTATATGGTCCGTATATAGTGCTCATATATACTATCTGTCAAAAGTATCTGAATTTACCTACCGTCGGTGGTTAACATACAATATAGTGCTCACATATACCGTCTATCAACAGTATTTGTCTATACCTACTGTCGGTAGTTAACATACAATATAATGCTCCCATATACCGTCTATCAACAGTATTTGTCTATACCTACTGTCGGTAGTTAACATACAATATAGTGCTTCTATATACCGTCTATCAACAGTATTTGTCTATACCTACCGTCGGTGGTTAACATACAATATAGTGCTCCTACAATGTATATACCGTCTATCAACAGTATTTGTCTATACCTACCGTCGGTGGTTAACATACAATATAGTGCTCCAATATACCGTCTATCAAGAGTTTTAGTATATACTTACTGTCGGTAGTTAACATACAATATAGGGCTCCTATATACCGTCTATCACCAGTATTTGTCTATACCTACTGTCGGTAGTTAACATACAATATAGTGTTCCTATATACCGTCTATCAACAGTATTTGTCTATACCTACCGTCGGTGGTTAACATACAATATAGTGCTCCTATATACCGTCTATCAGCAGTATTTGTCTATACCTACCGTCGGTGGTTAACATGCCATACAGTACTCCTATATACCGTATATCAACAGTACCTGTCTATACCTACCATCGGTGGTTAACAAGCATTACAGTACTCCTATATACCGTCTATCAATACTATTTTTCTCTACCTACCGTCGGTGGTTAACATATAATACAGTGCACCTATATACCGTATATCAACAGTATTTTTCTCTACCTACCGTCGGTGGTTAACATATAATACAGTGCACCTATATACCGTCTATTAACAGTATTTGTCTATACCTACCGTCGGTGGTTAACATACAATATAGTGCTCCTATATACCGTCTATCAGCAGTATTTGTCTATACCTACCGTCGGTGGTTAACATACAATATAGAGCTCCTATATACCGTCTATCACCATTATTTGTCTATACCTACTGTCGGTAGTTAACATACAATATAGTGCTTCTATATACCGTCTATCACCAGTATTTGTCTATACCTACCGTCGGTGATTAACATACGATATAGTTCTATTACATATACCGCCTATCAAGAGTTTTAGTCTTTACCTACTGTTGGTAGTTAACATACAATACAGTGCTCCTATATACTGTCTATCAACAGTATTTGTCTATACCTACTGTCGGTAGTTAACATACAATATAGTGCTCCTACATGTGTATATACCGTCTATCAACAGTATTTGTCTATACCTACCGTCGGTGGTTAACATACAATACAGTGCTCCTATATACCGTCTATCAAGAGTTTTAGTCTATACCTACTGTCGGTAGTTAACATACAATATAGTGCTTCTATATACCGTCTATCAACAGTATTTGTCTATACCTACCGTCGGTGGTTAACATACAATATAGTGCTCCTACAATGTATATACCGTCTATCAACAGTATTTGTCTATACCTACCGTCGGTGGTTAACATACAATATAGTGCTCCAATATACCGTCTATCAAGAGTTTTAGTATATACTTACTGTCGGTAGTTAACATACAATATAGGGCTCCTATATACCGTCTATCACCAGTATTTGTCTATACCTACTGTCGGTAGTTAACATACAATATAGTGTTCCTATATACCGTCTATCAACAGTATTTGTCTATACCTACCGTCGGTGGTTAACATACAATATAGTGCTCCTATATACCGTCTATCAGCAGTATTTGTCTATACCTACCGTCGGTGGTTAACATACAATATAGTGCTTCTATATACCGTCTATCAACAGTATTTGTCTATACCTACCGTCGGTGGTTAACATACAATATAGTGCTCCTACAATGTATATACCGTCTATCAACAGTATTTGTCTATACCTACCGTCGGTGGTTAACATACAATATAGTGCTCCAATATACCGTCTATCAAGAGTTTTAGTATATACTTACTGTCGGTAGTTAACATACAATATAGGGCTCCTATATACCGTCTATCACCAGTATTTGTCTATACCTACTGTCGGTAGTTAACATACAATATAGTGTTCCTATATACCGTCTATCAACAGTATTTGTCTATACCTACCGTCGGTGGTTAACATACAATATAGTGCTCCTATATACCGTCTATCAGCAGTATTTGTCTATACCTACCGTCGGTGGTTAACATGCCATACAGTACTCCTATATACCGTATATCAACAGTACCTGTCTATACCTACCATCGGTGGTTAACAAGCATTACAGTACTCCTATATACCGTCTATCAATACTATTTTTCTCTACCTACCGTCGGTGGTTAACATATAATACAGTGCACCTATATACCGTATATCAACAGTATTTTTCTCTACCTACCGTCGGTGGTTAACATATAATACAGTGCACCTATATACCGTCTATTAACAGTATTTGTCTATACCTACCGTCGGTGGTTAACATACAATATAGTGCTCCTATATACCGTCTATCAGCAGTATTTGTCTATACCTACCGTCGGTGGTTAACATACAATATAGAGCTCCTATATACCGTCTATCACCATTATTTGTCTATACCTACTGTCGGTAGTTAACATACAATATAGTGCTTCTATATACCGTCTATCACCAGTATTTGTCTATACCTACCGTCGGTGATTAACATACGATATAGTTCTATTACATATACCGCCTATCAAGAGTTTTAGTCTTTACCTACTGTTGGTAGTTAACATACAATACAGTGCTCCTATATACTGTCTATCAACAGTATTTGTCTATACCTACTGTCGGTAGTTAACATACAATATAGTGCTCCTACATGTGTATATACCGTCTATCAACAGTATTTGTCTATACCTACCGTCGGTGGTTAACATACAATACAGTGCTCCTATATACCGTCTATCAAGAGTTTTAGTCTATACCTACTGTTGGTAGCTAACATACAATATAGTGCTCCTATATACCGTCTATCAAGAGTTTTAGTCTATACCTACTGTTGGTAGTTAACATACAATATAGTGCTCCTATATACCGTCTATCAACAGTATTTGTCTATACCTACCGTCGGTGGTTAACATGCAATATAGTCCTCCTATATACTGTCTATCAACAGTATTTGTCTATACCTACCGTTGGTGGTTAACATACCATACAGTACTCCTATATATAGTCTATCAACAGTATTTGTCTGTACCTACCGTCGGTGGTTAACATGCCATACAGTACTCCTATATACCGTATATCAACAGTACCTGTCTATACCTACCATCGGTGGTTAACAAGCATTACAGTACTCCTATATACCGTCTATCAATACTATTTTTCTCTACGTACCGTCGGTGGTTAACATATAATACAGTGCACCTATATACCGTCTATTATCAGTATTTTTCTAAACCTACCATCGGTGGTTAACATGCAATATAGTGCTCCTATTTACTGTCTATCAACACTATGTTTCTAACCTGTTTCTATACCCACCGTCGGTGGTAAACATGCAATACAGTGCACCTATATACCGTATATCAACAGTATTTGTCTATACCTATCGTCGGTGGTTAACATGCAATTAAGTCCTCCTATATACTGTCTATCAACAGTATTTAGTCTATACCTACCGTCGGTGGTTAACATGACATATAGTACTCCTATATACCCTATATCAACAGTACCTGTTTATACCTACCATCGGTGGTTAACAAGCAATACAGTACTCCTATATACCGTATATCAAAAGTATTTTTCTATACCTACCGTCGGTGGTTAACGTAAAATATAGTGCTGTCTATTAAAATCATGTGTCTATACATACTGTCGGTGGTAAACATACAATAAAGTGCTCCTATAAACCGTCTATCAACAGTTTTCATTTATACCTACCGTCGATGGTCAATATAACGTATTATATGGTCCGTATATACCGTCTGTCAAAAGTATCTGAATTAACCTACCGTCGGTGGTTAACATACAATATAGTGCTCCCATATACCGTCTATCAACAGTATTTGTCTATACCTACTGTCGGTAGTTAACATACAATATAGTGCTTCATTATACCATCTATCAACAGTATATGACTATACCTACCGTCGGTGGTTAACATACAATATAATGCTCCCATATACCGTCTATCAACAGTATTTGTCTATACCTACTGTCGGTAGTTAACATACAATATAGTGCTTCTATATACCGTCTATCAACAGTATTTGTCTATACCTACCGTCGGTGGTTAACATACAATACAGTGCTCCTACAATGTGTATACCGTCTATCAACAGTATTTGTCTATACCTACCGTCGGTTGTTAACATACAATATAGTGCTCCTATATACCGTCTATCAAGAGTTTTAGTCTATACCTACTGTCGGTAGTTAACATACAATATAGTGCTCCTATATACCGTCTATCACCAGTATTTGTCTATACCTACTGTCGGTAGTTAACATACAAGATAGTGTTCCTATATACCGTCTATCAACAGTATTTGTCTATACCTACTGTCGGAAGGTAACATACAATATAGTGCACCTATATACCGTCTATCAACAGTATTTGTCTATACCTACCGTCGATGGTTAACATACAATATAGTGCTCCTATATACCGTCTATCAGCAGTATTTGTCTATACCTACCGTCGGTGGTTAACATACAATATAGAGCTCCTATATACCGTCTATCACCATTATTTGTCTATACCTACTGTCGGTAGTTAACATACAATATAGTGCTCCTATATACCGTCTATCACCAGTATTTGTCTATACCTACCGTCGGTGATTAACATACGATATAGTGCTCCTACATGTGTATATACCGTCTATCAACAGTATTTGTCTATACCTACCGTCGGTGGTTAACATACAATATAGTGCTCCTATATACCGTCTATCAAGAGTTTTAGTCTATACCTACTGTTGGTAGTTAACATACAATATAGTGCTCCTATACACCGTCTATCAAGAGTTTTAGTCTATACCTACTGTTGGTAGTTAACATACCATATAGTGCTCCTATATACCGTCTATCAACAGTATTTGTCTATACCTACTGTCGGTAGTTAACATACAATATAGTGCTCCTACATGTGTATATACCGTCTATCAACAGTATTTGTCTATACCTACCGTCGGTGGTTAACATACAATATAGTGCTCCTATATACCGTCTATCAAGAGTTTTAGTCTATACCTACTGTTGGTAGTTAACATACAATATAGTGCTCCTATACACCGTCTATCAAGAGTTTTAGTCTATACCTACTGTTGGTAGTTAACATACCATATAGTGCTCCTATATACCGTCTATCAACAGTATTTGTCTATACCTACCGTCGGTGGTTAACATGCAATATAGTCCTCCTATATACTGTCTATCAACAGTATTTGTCTATACCTACCGTTGGTGGTTAACATGCCATACAGTACTCCTATATATCGTCTATCAACAGTATTTGTCTGTACCTACCGTCGGTGGTTAACATGCCATACAGTACTCCTATATACCGTATATCAACAGTATTTGTCTGTACCTACCGTCGGTGGTTAACATGCCATACAGTACTCCTATATACCGTATATCAACAGTACCTGTCAATGCCTACCGTCTGTGGTTAACATGCAATACAGTGCACCTATATACCGTATATCAACAGTATTTGTCTATACCTATCGTCGGTGGTTAACATGCAATATAGTCCTCCTATATACTGTCTATCAACAGTATTTAGTCTATACCTACCGTCGGTGGTTAACATTACATATAGTACTCCTATATACCGTATATCAACAGTACCTGTTTATACCTACCATCGGTGGTTAACAAGCAATACAGTACTCCTATATACCGTATATCAAAAGTATTTGTCTATACCTACCGTCGGTGGTTTACGTAAAATATAGTGTTGTCTATTAAAATTATGTGTCTATACATACTGTCGGTGGTTAACATACAATAAAGTGCTCCTATAAACCGTCTATCAACAGTTTTCATTTATACCTACCGTCGATGGTCAATATAACGTAATTATATGGTCCGTATATAGTGCTCATATATACCGTCTGTCAAAAGTATCTGAATTTACCTACAGTCGGTGGTTAACATACAATATAGTGCTCCTATATACCGTCTATTAACAGTATTTCTTTATACCTACCGTCGGTGGTTAACGTAAAATATAGTGTTCCTTTATATACCGTCTTTCAATAGTATTTCTTTATAACTGCTCTCGGTGGTTAACATAGAATTTAGTGCTCCTATATACCGTCTATCAACCGTATTTGTCTATACCTACCGGCGGTTGTTATCAAAACAAACTATTTTCAATCGACGGTCCAAAGTTTTGTATCTATACTTCACTCTGAATGACCGATGACATTTATTTGAACAGTAACATTCCCTATTAATCTAACCAGTAATATGTGATCGGTGAATGTACGTATGACAATTACGCCAATTTTGAAAAAGCATATTTTTTTTCATTTGCGCACATTGACATTTTTTAATTTGCGCCAAATTGATTCGAAAGGTTAGGTCTGATAAATTTAGATGATAAAATTAAACTTGTTTAACCAAACGCAGCAATTCAATGAACACAAGCTACAATATAGATGTAATGTGTGTATAGACACATGTTGAGATCATGGGTATCATCATTTAATCACACTTGAGTGGTACCCGAACATTTACTTTCATATATGGAACCGATGCCATAAAGAAAAAAACAGGCTTTAACTTATAAAAATTTTGATAAAAAAGAGGATGCTTTATTGTAGGAAAGATATCACAAGGTTGCAGTTCAACAGAAGTGTTGCATGACAATACTCAGTTAAAAAAGATTTGTGCATATGCAAATGTGCTTTTTATGTCAAACTGTTACAATCTTATTTTATAAAGTGCTACTTCAAGTGTGATGTACACTTGCAATAAACTTATCCTGCTTTCAATCCCCCTCCTCCTCCCCGTCACGTGTGAGCAAGTGGCAGGTGGCAAAAGGCCAGAAGGAATATTTTTGTTATTATATAAATAAATTCTATACATCTTATATGCCTCATGACTTGTGTTTACCTGTTAATTTGTGCAAATGAAGAAAATAAATTTGGCGCAAAGAAATAAAAAAATAGGCGCTAATTAAGTGCAGATTGGCGCAAATGGAAAAAGCCAAAGCAAATATAATCTTTTCTTGTATCAAGATTTCAAGATTTTATTCATAACCTCAGACACATACTTGTGTACAAGAGGACAATAATATATACAACCATATTAAGATAATACATAGCGAGACAGGACAAACGAAACACAAATACATAGTATATTTTAAAAGACAATTGGTATAATTAGATTAAGTATTTTATGATTTTCTTCACGAAAATTGATAATTTCCTTTGAACTTGTACGTTACATATAGACAACAAGCCAGTGAATTTCTTCTTGCTTGGATTCATTACATAGTAATTTGGTACAAACTTTGATCTAAGAGCAGAAACATCAGCATTTTTACAGGTAAACAATATATGAAACTCATCCCCTATTCCCTCATTACATAATGTACATATTCTATTTTCCCTCGCGATCCCCGCCCATCTACCCGTCTCAATAGGTAACTTCAAATTCGAGCATCGAAGTTTAGATATGTAATATCTGTCCTTGGGTAATAATCGCAATAGATACGGTTCCAAACCAAACTCGAGTTTGAATAAAGAATAGAATTCACCCCTATCAGATCAAATTGGTGTTTTCTTTCTTTTTTTCGTTCAGTTTCATCTAGTCCATTTGTTCATTTGACTCTGTTTCCATCACGACTAGGATGCATTTTAATTTATAATGTAAAGTCGTTCAGGTTTTTGTTTTATTATATAAAAAAAGAAGATATGGCATGATTGCCAATGAGACAACTCTCTAAAAGAGACAAAGTGACACCGGAATTAACTATTAAAAAAAAACTTTAACAAATCACGGTACGCTGACGGTACAGATGTCTGTAAATTCAGAAATTAATGCGAGGTTTTTATTATTGCGACAATAATTAAGACTCGCATTTTGAAGTATAGCGTTTGAATTAATCAGGATTTTTTCTTAATCGTTGTAATCAAAATCTCATTTCAGGCTATAATGACACTCATCGCATTAAATATTTAACAATTGCACGCAACAAATTTATATTCAAAGACTATGAATTTGATGTATATTTGCCAAGATTAGTTCGTTTAAGTTGCCAAAATTCTATAATTAGTGTATTATTCTCCCAAGTTTATTTGAAAAGGTATAATTCCTCTATACAAATGGCAAAATCTTTCATAAAATATCCAGTAAGTTGGATAAACGTTTACCAAATCATCCCAATACAGTTTGATTTATATATTCACTTTGCTATTCCGTTCTTGCACAGTGATATAGTTCATTTTGCGTCATCCCATATTCTAGCAAAGGGAGATTATCTCAGCATCACCGTTACATTAGTAATAGCTCTCGTACATAAAATATTTAGCTCGAACTGTATGATCCTGTGTGAATCTGATCTTTATATTAAAAGTGCATAAATGGTTCACATATGGGTCTTATTTAAACATTAAACAGTATCAAAACAATTAGTGCATTATAATATAACCAAATAGGCATGCAAAAAAGAATCAATAGGCAAAATATGCTTGTCTACCGTCTAATTCTAATTGCTATTATTTACTGTATTGTACATAGCTCAATTCCATTCCATTCCATTCAATTTTATTTATTTTTTAATTTTCAGAAGAAAACAGTATTTCTAACAATTAAATTGAATTAATTTGATATGACGTTGACACACGGTAATCACTCTCATGTTTTTATTTACATCGCTGTCAATCATCCGGTAAAGATGAATATTCATTACTACCCTCGGTAGTTAACGTCCCTCGATGGTTAACTTTAAGTGCCTACCATAGACGAACCCTGGCAGACAGACATAAACTAGAATCATTACATTCGTCATGCTTTAACTATAGTTGACCTTTTGCGTACAATATTTAAGAAACAAACTTAACCAGGAATACTTAAGATTGACCAATGAACCATGAAAATGAGGTCATGGTAAGATGATAATTGCCAGACAGACATATGCATATAAACACATTACAATCATTTCATGCACGAAATATAGTTGGCCTATAATTGATAATACATTGTAATAGTATTTATAAAACAGACCAAAAACCAAAAGCTTAAAATTTGAGCAATGAACCATAAAAATAAGGTCAAGGTTAAAAAAAAAACATGCTATACTGATGAGTACATTCAAAAATATTTTCATACACCAAATATATAGTTGACCTTTTGCATGCAGTATATGAAAAAAAGACCAAAATATGAACACTAAAATATAACAACTGAACCATGAAAATGAGGTCAAGGTCTCATGACTCCTGCAATTTGGATTTGTACACCTTACAATTGTTCAAGACACAAAATAAAGTAGACCTACATGACCATTTGCATATAGTACTAGAAAAACAGGCCAATACACAAGTAAATGCTTCGATGAGTGCAGTCTGATACGACCGCAGAGATCAAACCCTGAACAATTGGGGCAAATTTGGGCACAATATTCAAGCTTGATACTGTCTGAATTGTAATTGTAATCAAATATTTGACATAATTTAGTTTTCTTACACAAAATAAATGAGATCGAAGATCTTAAAAATGTATTGTGCAATACTGTGTTGAAGATTCCCACTTGAAACTTGAAAAAAAATATAAGCCCCTAAAAACTAATTTAGAAAAAAAATTGGCCCTGTTTGGTCCCTTATTCCAAAACTGTTGGTATCATAACCCCAAAATCAATTTTGAAATACTAAGGCTTTTCTACCTCAGGCATAGATTACCTTAGCTGGATTTGGCAAAACTTTTAGGAATTTTGGTCCTCAATGCTCTTCAACTTCGTACTTTATTTGGCCTTTTTAACTTTTTTGGATTCAAGCGTCACTGATGAGTCTTTTGTAGACGAAACGCGCGTCTGGCGTATATACAAAATTTGGTCCTGGTATCTATGATGAGTTTATTTCCAATCTTCATTATGTGATATTGAACCATTCACTTAAACTAAAGTTATTGTCCAGAAACCAAATGTTATGTCTTTGGACAACAACAACAACGACATCATAGCATTATACGAACCCCGAAAAAATGTTTGCGGTTGTATAAAATCTAAACTTTGACCACTGAACCATGAACAAAGCATCAAGGTCAGATGACACCTGCAAGTTGAACATGTACAATAAAGTAGAGCTATCTGCGATATGGACTTGACCGTAAACTTAACCTTGTTCACTTATCCATGAAATGAGGTGCAGGTCTAGTGAACACAGTCTGACAGCATGAAGACATTACGAGGTACGCACATACCAAATATAGTTATCCCATTATGTACTCATAAGAGACAAAATCAGAATGCTAAAGAAAATAATCTTTTTTTCCAGTTGTCACTGAACCATGATAAAATCATAATTTTCAAAAAGTGTTTTTAAGGCAAATTAAATTTAAAGATTTTTGTAATTTTGTTTCAAATATCTTCCAACATGAGACCTTTATCAGTTAAATGAACCTTGATATAGATATATATATATAGATATAATATATATAAATTGCCTAGAAAATAAACCTAACAATTTGATTTGATTCTTTACTTCCTCCACGACTGGGGCTGGAACCTGTACCGTTCACTTCATACTTCTACAATAAAACCGCATAGAATTGCACAGACGCATTTTCCCTTTCTTTAATTATAGCTGATATAAAATCAGATGTCGTTTCGGAAGGTGTTACCTTCTCTTAGGAATGAAACAAGGACATCTAGACCCATATCACAAAGTATTTTCAAGTGCACAGAAATGAACATCTACTCATCTCTTCACTATAATTACAGAATATATATATATAGATACATACATTAGTTATATCATTCCATGCAGTACTGAAGAACCCTGTGTCTAGTTTGCCATCATCCAGATGAGCAAGGTGATTCCTGTAGTGTTTTATCCTAGCTAAATCTGCAGCTGGTGAGGTTTCTATTGCAGAAGGTAAACTGTCAAATCCACAAAGAGGAGGGGTCATTGGAGTCAAATTCCTCAGTAATAATATCATCAAAGTTATGTCGAATGTTTTAGAATCTGGAACATCTAGAAAATACATTATATAATAAAGATTATAAAATTAAAAGCAAAAAGCAAGTTTGTTCACAAATACATTTTTAACCAAATCAATACTTGGAAATATTCTTGAATATTTTATAGTGAGTCCATCATGTTCATTGATTACAGTTGTAAATAAGTGATTCAAAGGAACATAAATTTAACAGTTTAAAAAGTACAATAAAATACCACTTTTCAGATGAGGGCAACGGGGGCTCACCATGCTCACAAACATGTTTAACCTATCTACAAGCCAGGAACAAGAATATGAACCAAGCTGCTACTATTTCTTTTGAATTCTTTGCCATTTTTTATCATTAGACCTATTAACGTTTATTATGGAATATGGCAATATAGTTTCATGATGCTTGATAAGCTAATCAAATACAAACAACTTTTGTATCACTTTTCGTATCATATTCAGCTCAGTGTGATTTGAGGAGGGGGAGGGGAGATTTATAGGTTTTAGCTTTAATTAATGTAATTATAAACAATTGTGAAATAAATGGGGAATGTGTCAACAGGACACAGATGATGCCCCCGCTTGCATCTCATATAAAAAACTATATATAAACATACTTTCATTTGAAAAAGCTTAGAGATACAGAAAAAGTAATATATTCGATAAAGTCACTAAATGGCACCAATTTCTGGCTAAAATTCAAAATCCGGATTTATTGACCAATGTAGCTTGTACGATGACAATATCGAAAACAAATTAGAAATTTTACATACGTGCGCTTTGTTCATGACGTCAAATGTAGCACTCATTTTGATTAACGGCGAAAATTCAATGAAAATGGATTAATTACCATTAATTTCTTGCATTGATATGTTTCACTCAGATTTATTTTGTATCCCAGATTTGTTTCGTCTCAATCCATTTATGACTTTCGAACAGCAGTATACTACTGTTGCCTGTATTGGATAGGAAACATAGAGTGCAGGCGTCGACTAAGAAACACTTTTCGCATAATCTTTGTTATGGTATTTTACATATCTTCCACAAATATTTAGTTTGTCGACGCCTGAGCTCTATGTTTGCTATGCGTTTATTTGTTTGAAATCTGTACGATTTGGTTAAATTTTACCCTATTTGGGATGTAAAAACTCTTCAAAATAAAACTTTGACTTTAGTTTCCTTACATATTTTCGTCATCTTAAAAATAACTGTAGAAATTTAAATAAAGGCAACAGTAGTATACCGTAGTATCAAAACTCATAAATCCATGGACAAAAAACAAAATCGGGGTAACAAACTAAAACTGATGGAAACGCATTAAATATAACACAAAATTAAAATGTAACACACACAGAAACAGACTAAGCATTAGACAAAATCTTATGAGAATAACAAATATAACATCAAAACCAAATACATGAATTTGGAATAGATAAGTACCGTGACACGTCTTATAGTAATGTGAATTCACACCCAAAAATAAGAGAAAACAAACGACACAACGGAAACACAACGGTAAAATGTAGCTCACATAGAAACGAACTATAATATAACAATGGCCATATTCCTGACTTGGTGCAGGACATTTTTAAAGGAAAAAATGGTGGGTTGAACCTGGTTTGTGGCATGCCAAACCTCCCTCTTTTATGGCCATGTGAAATATAACATTAAAATGACAACACAACATTACAGGACTACAATATAAATAAATAGGAGAACATAAGGCAACAACCATTTTCTTATCTGGGGGGGGGGGGGGGGGGGGGGGGCTGGGATGTTCATAATTTTTTTTTCAGAACCTTCCTCCGATAAATTTTTTTTTATTATGAGAAGGAAAGCAAAATTTTTTTTCCTATAATGTGGAACAGAAATACATTTTTTTTTCTCAAAACCGTAAAATTTACATAAAATTCATTTTAATTTTTTAATTGATGTAAAATGTAAAGTGCATGGCTCTGTCTGTATCCTGGCATTGGCTGTTGTCTCTGTTTTTTTAGCCCACTTTCTACATTATGATATTCTCTGAGTCCGTCATACAGGTACCACAGTCCTTGAATTTTAATACTGCAATTGAAGTGGCCACCATTGCCATATGTTATGGCAAAGAGTGAGTAGCTCCAAATTATAAGCATCCACTGTTTCCAACTATGATAATTGACATTCCATTGAAAAAAGAGGTATAAAGAATGATACTATAGTATTAATGAATGGGTATTTTTATAATGGCCCTGTTATATGTCCAAGGTCTGTAATAATGGTCGAGGAAGTCTGTAATGGCCCAAAAGGCAAAGGACATATAACAGGGCCATTATAAAAACACCCATTTCTTAATAAAATTGAGAATGGAAATGGGGAATGTGTCAAAGAGACAACAACCCGACCAAATAAAAAACAACAGCAGAGGGTCACCAACAGGTCTTCAATGTAGCGAGAAATTCCCGCACCCGGAGGCGTCCTTCAGCTGGCCCCTAAACAAATATATACTAGTCCAGTGATAATGAACGCCATACTAATTTCCAAATTAATACATTTATTAACCAACTGAAAGAAGTGTATGTGTTGCTGCCAACTTGATGTACTCTCTTACTCTTTTAATTACAGTTTAGTTTGAAAAAAATAATTTGTACTTCACCATGATCAAGCTTTAAATATACCAAATATCCAAGATATTAAGTTGAAAGAAGTTATGTGTTGAAAAACAGGATGAACAGTGATCCCTTTATAGGGTTCTTTAAAGTTTGTTGCTGGTTACTAAATTAAATAAAATACAAAAAAGTATACTCTTTACTTTGTTGCTGGTTACTAAATTAAATAAAATACAAAAAGGTATTATACTAATTACAGCTTAATTTTATTAAATTTATTAAAAACCCTAACTGGGCTTAATACAGACAAGCTGGGCATTAATACAGGGCCATTACAGAAAAACAGGGCCATTACAGAAATAACAGGGCCATTACAGAAAAACAGGGCCATTACAGAAAAACAGGGCCATTACAGAAAAACAGGGCCATTACAGAAAATATGTTATTTTTAATAACCAGTCATTTTTGGCAATAATGTACTTAGTTGGTTAATAACGAATGATACAAAGGAAAATACTACAGGTATACAAGTCTGTGTCCTACACAATCAGGGCTACTTGAAAAGACTGTTTTAATATGATACCATATCTATCCCTGTTATAAAATGACCATATCATGTTTATAATAGTTGCAGTTTTAAGTATGTCTTAATGTAGTAGCATACATACGGGAGATTTGGAATGTTTTTAAATATTTCTGGATTAAACACTATTACAGGAAAATACAAAAAGTAATAAGGTATAAATATAAATCTTAGCTTAATCTGTAGACTGGACAGATGTTTATAATCTGCTGTTCCACTGTCTCAACTGTTGTTATTTTCACTATTCTCAAATTCAGCAGTGCAAAATTTTTTTTCAAGCAGGTGACAGCATAATTTTTTTTTTAGCTACAGTGCAAAACATAATATTTTTTTCCTTCAGCTAGGCCATCAAAATATTTTTTTCACAAAAAAACAAGTACAAAGTTGAACAGCATCGATGACCAAAAGTTCAAAAAAGGTGTGCCAAAACGGCCAGGGTTTTCTGTTAGGTACCAGAACATCCCTATTATTTAGAATAATTTATACTTTTGTAAACAGTACATTTTATAAAATGACTATACAAAAGATATATGATAAAACTGAAGTATTAACTAATTACAGGAAACAACCGAAATACACTACATAACCCAACGAAATGCAGCGAATCCAAATAAGTTTAAACTTCATCGCCAAGTGACGTCATATTTGAAATTGTAAAAAATGACAAACAAATTACGTCACATTTGAATTTGTAAAACAGATCATCAAAATAAGAAAAATGACGTCACATTTGAATGAATAAGATAGAATAAGGATTGATTTAAGATTATATTTGAACTAAATACTGACATTACATTAAATAACAATGCACATTTCAATACTTATTCATAACAAACTAAGGTAGCAATTAACTATATTATATGTCCGGTTTGTTTTGAATCTAACTTCAAACGTAAACCATCGTACAGATTACGTTGAACAAAAATGAAATCTAATTAATGAAGGCGGTGATTAATTTTCTTTACACTAATAAATGAGTATAATAGAAAAGACGTGAACACATTTGACAAAATCCGATGAGAATTACAAATATAACATTAAACATTTAAGCTAAATACATGAATTTGGGATAGATAAGTACCGTAACACGTAAATGAGACACCACCAAAATGAGACACCACGTAAATGAGACACCACCAAAATGAGACACCACGTAAATGAGACACCACCAAAATTCAAACATGCCTTGTGTTTTGAAGTTATAAGCATTGTGCATAAGTTTTCTATCATTTTGGTTAGGCAAACTAAAGTTAAAGAACAGAACCCAAAATTAAGCAAAAATTCTAAAAAAAAAAAAAAAAAAAAAAACCAACTGTTAAAGTGACAAAACCAAAATTCAATCTTGATCTGTATTTTGTTGTTCTACACATGGTGCATTAGTTTCATAACATTTGGTTGAGGCAAACTAAGGTTAGAGAACGGAATCGAAAATTTCAGCAATTTTTCTATTGGGCAAAAATCTAGAACTGTAAAAGGGATGCCAGCTCAATTAAAACTTGAGCTATTTTGTTGTGGTAATAAGCATTTTGTATAAATTTCATAACATTTGGTTCAGGCTAACTTAGGTTAAAGTACTGAAACCAATTTCGGGAATTAACAACGGCATATCATTATGCGTCCCGAAACTTGGCGTATAAAAAAAATGATACTAGAAAAAGGATAATATATAAATTATCTGCAATAAGAAATATTTCGGAACAGAAAGTCTGGCTATGAACAATATATTCAAACATCTTAAAGAGAAGTTTTGTGTACACTTTCTAGGAATCTATTAAAGAACAGGATATTATAAAATATTAATTTCTGCACTTACCAGGAAATCTTGGAAACAGAAGGTTCCACTGTGATTGGTTGATTCTATTCTTCTTTTTTAAGTCAAGTAATTTGTTATACTCCTTCTTTATTGTAGCATCTAAACATGCTGGAGCAAATTCACTATCAAAGAAAGTTCTAGCTGCACGTGGAGAAATTCCTGTTAATAACAAACTCATTCGAACATAGTTTTCTTCCTCTACAGAAAGGGATGCCATAGTTAAGTCTCTTTTATTACTTTCCTTACTGTTGATAGAATTCTATCAAGCAAAAGATATAAATTAAAACTCTCAAGTCAGAGAATATTCACTACTTAGTATATGACAAAATTCCTGGCATTCAAGATGGATTAAATCTTGGTTGTTGTCCCTCTTAGGAAGACAAACACTTTGAAATCTGGTATATACTATTTGTTTACTGAAAAATAAGATATAACTGAATTTAAATGTCTGAACATGTCAATTGGATGCTTTTTGGTATAGTTCCTGAATATAATGATGTTTTATCTCCTTTTAGTATATTTTGAATATTACAAAGTAAGTAATTTCTAAAAACACATTAAAAGTTCACGAAAAGTACCATTTACAGGGCATTAATAATTGATGGTACAGTTACAGATCTTGTCAAAATAGTTAACAAAACATGGCAAGATCTGGGGTCTGGGATGAAAAAGTTTGTCCTGCATTTTTTTGTTTTGTTGTAATCTCCGTTCTGCCTTTTTATTTTTCATTCTATACGGTCCTGCTTTCTTTTATTAGGTTATCCGGAATTGTTTTACATAAATTGTCATCCTGCCTTTTTTGGGGTGGTAGGGTGGGGTGGGGGCTGTGGAGGATTCCTCTAAGTTCAGTATTTTTGTGATTTTATCACTTCATCACTATCAGGCAAACATTTTGCACTAGTTATTTTTTATGTATCATCTAAAAGTGACATTTGAGATAATAAAACAAGGAAAAGTTCAAATTTAGAATATGAGCTTTACCTTTGACCTTCACCTCAATTTTCTGATTATTCAATTGTTTATTGTTGATATATATTAATATCATAAAAGTGCATCCCATATTTAGCATATCGAATGTATAAGAGATGTAATGTAATTTATAAAACAATTAACTGGGAATGCGTCAATGGGACATAGTTGCTGCTCTCGCTTGAATATCATATAAAATTATAAAGGAACATAACTGTTGAACGGTAAAAGTTGCCGCAACCCAAACGTGTACTTGATCTGATTATGTGGTAATACGTAGTGTGTGTAAAGATCATAACATTTTGTTGAGGTAAACTTAAGTAAGACAACAGAACAAAAATTCAGTTCAGTAATTTTTACATTTATGGGCATAACTCTAAAACTCTTTAATTGACACTTCAAAATTCAAACATGTCATTTAGTTTTGTGGCAATAAACATTGTGTATAAGTTTCATAACATTTGGTTGAGCCAAACTAAAGTTAGAGAACGGAAACCAAAAATTCAACAATTTTTGACATTTTGGACATAAATCTAGAACGGTTAAAGTGACGCCATCAAAATTCAAACGTTATCTGTGGTTTGGGGTAATAAGCATTGTTTAGAAGTTTTAAAATATCTGGGTGTAGGCAATCTAAATTTAGAAAACGGAAACTAAAGATTGTTGGACTACACGTGGTGACTATGTATATTTGGTAAAGGGTCTCCTAAAAATATAGGGTTTGTTACCATACATGGTTAGTTCCAATAGTTCCCATATGGGATTATGAAGGAGTTACCTCCTTTTAAAAACAAAGAACAAAAATGCCACAACCTTTAATAAAAACAACACGGTGTTGAAGGAAAATCTGAAAGGATTTAACAGACGAAGAAGTTGATGATGAAATGTTGAAATAACTTCACAAAACATCAAACTTACAAGTTGTATTAGTTGAAATAATGGAGTTGATTTCCTTACAAAACAAAAAATGAAATCTGAAAGGATTCAACAGACGAAAAAATTAATACATGTAATGAACAATTGAAATAAATTCATAAAATAAAGGAGTAGGTCCGGTAAGGTCCTTTTTTGGCCTCAAATTTCAGGTTCATCTGATGAAACGTTTACATTTTAACAATTTTGTAAAACTACTATATCTTTGGACCAAAAAGGGGTCTTACCGGACCTACTCCTTTTAAGCTAAAAAGTTGTTATTGTTGGGATTTGTTTTCTGTGTAGACAAATGGAAGTAGGATCTCAATACTAAGTATTAAAGTCTTGATCACTTTAATAGGCCGCTAGTCAAAATACCATTTGTGAAATAGTCGATTAGATAAATTCGTAACACGGTGTGCTAGTGACCCAATTTACTGACCTAATATATATCGTATTGGGTCACTAACACACCATGTAACTAATAACATTGTGTTTACCATATACAATGCCGTCACTCAAACGAATTATTTTTATCAAATGTTTGTATCAAATCTATTATTAGGTATCGTTTAACCATTTCTTCAATAAATAGAGAGTTGTGGAGAGATGGAAATCATATCACATCTTCGTATTTTTATATTCAAACTCGTTAGTATATACAAAAAATTAGAAAAACGATGATTGGACAAACACTAAATGACAACAACTATCTAGGAGTAAATGGCTAAGCAACACAAACCTTCCCAAAATGAGAAGTTATCTCAGATCCCGCGGAAGGACAAGCAAATCTTGTTTCTTTTATTTCACTCGTCATGTTGCTAACACTATTACAAATTCGACAGAAAACATATCAACCCCCGAGTAGTCATAATAACGGTACTGACATAATTCATAACAAACCTTTTAAAAATTTCCGTTTATAAATTATTAAATTCTAAAGAAACTAAGCTTTTAACTTCCTCGTGCAAAGTTGACCTTAGATGGATTTGATCCTTTTTATATGTATTTTTTGTCATATAGCTCTACAACTGTTTCGGTACTTATACCTCCTCGGCTTTCAAATAGTTGAATTTATACGTTCCTGGTGAAGCTAAATCCAGGAAAGCGCTTCGGTCGCATTAGATTATTAAACGTGTTGTTTTCATTTTTTTTACAGCACATCGTCGATAATGTTGCTGGTGGACTATCAGTCCCCGAGAATATCATCAACTTAGTAGTTGACCCTAGTTGCATTTAGCCCTTTTTAGGTATTTTTTGTCATATAGCTCTTCAACTGTATCGGTACTCATACATCCTCAGTTTTTAAATATTTGGCTTTGAGCGTTCCTTATGAAGTCCAATCCAGAAAAGTGATTCGGATAAGACGTATTGTTTACCTTTTTTTTTTTTACAGCATAGGTTCAATAACTCTACTGGTGGACTATCATCCCCCGGGGGTACAATCAACTCAGTAGTCAGTATTACGGTACTGACATGATTTATAATAAAACTTTTTTAAAATTTTCCGTTTATTAATTTTCAAATTATAGAGGAAGTAAGGTTTTAACTCCCTCATGCACAGTTGACCTTATACATATTTGACCCTTTTTATATGTATTTGTTGTAATATAGCTCTTCAATTGTTAAGGTACTTTACATTCTAAGGATTTCAAATAGTTGACTTTAAACGTTCCTATTGCAGGTAAATCAAGAAAAGCGCTTCGGTCGCATAAAATTATTAAACGTGTTGTTTTCATTTTTTGTTTACAGCACATCTCTGATAACGCTGCTGGTGGACTATCAGTTCCCGAGGGAATCATCAACTTAGTAGTCAGTACTTCTGTACTGACATGATTCATAACAAACCTTTTTTTTATTTTCTGTTTATAAATTGTGAAATTATAAATAAACTAAGGTTTCAACTCCCTAGTGCAAAGTTGACCTTGGATGGATTTGGCTCTTTTTAAAGGTATTTTTGTCATATAGCTCTACAACTGTTTCGGTACTTATACATCCTCGGCTTTCAAATATTTGGCTTTGAGCGTTCCCAAAGAGCGCTTCGGACGCATAAAATTATTAAACGTATTGTTTTAATTGTTTTCTGATTTAATACAAATCACAACTTCAGAGTTTCAATACTTTGATAGTCGTTAGAGTACTCAAAGCTGTTGCATGTGATTTTGTGGTACCTCATATTAAAGCAAGACTTGTTGTTGACATAATGGGTCATATACGTAATCACTGACAATGAATCTTTCATTTTTTAACGTCATCTTTCATTGTAGCAGACATTACTATATACCGAAACAGCAAGGCGACACAGACACAGAGCAAATGCAGCAGAAGACACAGGTAAAGTGCATTTTAGAATAAATATATTTGAATCATTTACTAGTCATGTAATCATTTGAGACCAAGAACAACAGAGACACATTGTTATTTCTCAAAATTTATTTGAAAAACAAAATGATAGAAGATTTCGTTTTCAGCCTATCTTGTGGCAGACATTCCGTTCTTTAATAGCTTGGCCTATATTCTCATGCATATGTTGGCTTATATTGTGGTGCATACTTTGACTTATATTTTGGTGCATATGTTGGCTTATATGCTGGTGCATATGTTGGCTTATATGCTGGTGCATATGTTGGCTTATATGCTGGTGCATATGTTGGCTTATATGTTGGCTTATATGCTGGTGCATATTTTGGCTTGTATTCGGGTGCATACTTTGACTTATATTCTGGTGCATATGTTGGCTTATATTGTGGTGCATATGTTGGCTTATATGTTGGCTTATATGTAGGCTTATATGCTGGTGCATATGTTGGCTTGTATTCGGGTGCATACTTTGACTTATATTCTGGTGCATATTTTGGTGCATATTCAGGTTCATATTTTGCATTATATCCTCCATATCCAGGTCCTGGAAAAAAATTAGCATGAATTGAATGAGGTGAGGGCGAAAATTTCATAACTGTGAAAATTTTTGAATATCGCAACATTCTAAACTCGTAACTACACATTTTTTAAAAATTGTTGATGGTCATATAGTTCTATAACATGTTTATAAGTAACATATGAAAAAAAAATTATTCCAAATAATAAATGTACTCATTTCATTAGCCTACAAATATCAACATGAAGGAAACGAACTTTGATTTTCAAACTTCAGCGATGGACGGGCGCAAACATACTCAGAATTAATAATAAAATTGAGAATGTTAATGGGTTGTATGTCAAAAAGATAAAAATACGCCCAAACAGTCGATAAAACTGAAGGTCACCATGGGTCTTCAACGCAGGGATAAAATCCCGTGCCCGGAGATGGTAACAAGCTGGCCCCAAAATAAAAATGTGAACGGTGTCTATAGTTAGTTTGTCCATTAGATAAACACAGACAACCATATTCTCTTTAGTGCTGATAGTAGTAATCAAAAGTACCAGGATTATAATTTAGTACGCCGACGCGCGTTTCGTCTACATAAGACTCACCAGTAACGCTCATATCAAAATAGTTATGAAGCCAAACAAGTGCAAAGTTGAAGAGCATTGAGGATATAAAATTCCAAAACATTGTGCCAAATACGGCTAAGGAAATCTATTCCTGGGACAAGTTTTCTTAGTTTTTCGAAAAATTCAAAGTTTTGTAAACAGGAAATGTATAAAGATGACCACATAATTGATATTCATGTCAAAACCGAAGTGCTGACTACTGGGCTGGTGATACCCTCGGGACGAAACGTCCACCAGTAGTGTCATCGACCCAGTGGTGTAAATAGTTATCATAAGTACAAGGATTATAATTAAATACGCCGACGTGCGTTTCGTCTACATAAGACTCATCAGTGACGCACATAATAGTTATAAAGCCAAACAAGTACAAAGTTGAAGAGCATTGAGGAAAGTGGCGTTAGACACCAACAATCAATCATACAAGGAATTTTCAATGTTGTATTTATACTGATTGTAAATGAAGGATGATCAACTTAGTATTAATACTTACTGTTACGTCGACAACAATTTTTATAGTCATTACAATCACTGAGTTTTGGGTCCGTTTCCAGATAGTAACCATATTTACAATAATGACGGGTGCAATAACCATTTCCTGCACTTTCACACTTATGGAACGAGTAACCTAATAATTGAAATTAAAATTAAATTAGTTAAGAAATAATATACATATAAAGTAAACAAACTAATTGTGGCATGGATGGATCACCCATATCCTTTCTTTTCTATTAAGAATGAATAAATAGAAATATATCAAAATGTGTTTGGTCTCTCTTATTTTTGTTTTATTGTTGATGATATCCCATTTGTAATACTTTTATGATGACTGAGGTAATGATAAGAAACACAAATAGTCAATGTAAACAATAGATAGTACTATGAATTAGAAGATACAAGGCGCTAGACTAATTTTCTAATTGTAAAAATTACGTACTTCAAACCCTTTCAGATTGCGTATCTCCTGTTCTGCCTTTTATTAGAATAGGTCTTGCGACAACTATTTGAAGAGCCGATAACTAGCCTATTGGATATATGAAAATTTTGTCCCTATTCTACACAAACCAATGTTCGATTTGCTCCTGGTCGACCCATAACCTATACAGGTCGGATCTAGATATAGCGTTAATGTGATATCATCCTGAATATTTATGAAATATTGGACTGGACTATAAACGGATAAATTATGAATCAATCAATCAGCTGAAAAGTTCTATACTGTTTATATTAACACCATATGTTTAAGATTATTATACATGTATATAATAAAACATAAGTTATCAATGTTCGTACACTGTAGATGGGAAACAATAATTATGGAATATAAAACAAACTATTCAGTGCTAAATTTGAATTAATGCATTATGTTAAACTTTAAAAATGTGTCGCCCCTTTACCAATTTCCTAAATACAAATTTAACTGCATACAAGTATAACTAATCACAACAAAGTATGAACCCTTCAAATGATAGAGAGTTGAAGTAATTGGTCTATTTTCCTTCTTTTTTTTTAAATTTAAAACAACCTCTCTAGACACAGAGGAAAATCAGGATTTTTTTTTATTAAACTTAGAACTTACATGAACCACAAAAGGCAGTGAGTACTAAAGTTCCGACGAGTGTTTGAGCTGCGATCATCTTGGCGTTATATAATTCTGTTGTGGAATCGAAGCTGTAGAGGTTGCTTTAAATATTAACGAAACATTGACTTTTTTAACAGATGTGCCACTAGTTACATGCAAGATTTCGCCAGTTATGTTTTTTAAATAGAATTAAAATGCTTTCCAATCACGCTCAACAGATGCATTCCGCCTATAACAAATATATATAATAAGATTGTGGAAAATGTAAATTATATTTAAAACCAAGAGGCTCAGATAAGTCTGTACCGCTCACCTGGCTAACCAACTGTATATATTTTGCTTGCGTCATGTACTCCAAAAGTTGATAGGTTGTAAATAGGACTGGCTTTACGATAACTCCGTCTACATTTTTGGCTCTCAAAAAGGATTATGAAAGTTCGCCATCACGAGTTGGTTGACCGTTATGGAATAACCGTTTCACAAATGATATCGGATATGTTCCTTACGTCGTAACTACAATCCCCTTCCCTTTCATGAATATGACCTACCGAATTAGACTATTTACCGGATTTGTAATCACTTAAGCAACACGACGGGTGCCACATGTGGAGCAGGATCTGCTTACCCTTCCGGAGCACCTGAGATCACCCCTAGTTTTTGGTGGGGTTCGTGTTGTTTATTCTTTAGTTTTCTATGTTGTGTCGTGTGTACTATTGTTTTTCTGTTTGTCTTTTTTATTTTTAGCCATGGCGTTGTCAGTTTGTTTTAGATTTATGAGTTTGACTGTCCCTTTGGTATCTTTCGTCCCTCTTTTAATAGAGTCGGACCTGAGTGGCACAAAGGTCACTTCGTATATCAGCCCATCAGCACAAAACAAAAAAATTATAATGGTTTCACAATAACAAATTTAAAAAAAGTTTTGCTAAAAATTTTAAAGTACGAAATTTGTAAATTCATTAGGGATTACTGTGACTCTTATTAAGGTTATCGTAAGATAAAGGCCTCCAACAATGAGCAACCTTACATAGTCAGCGGTAAGAAGCTCCGAAATGTTATGTAGAACAATTTCATGGTTTCCATTGGCGGATATTATATATTTTTTTCAAGGAAGAGAGAATTGAGGCAAGAATTTTACAGGACATTTCTTCCATTTTCTATGAAGTTCGATACAGAGAAAAGATAAAGTTAACCGGTAACGATTGACAATTAGCAATTAATAGCTCATGTGGTATTTTACAAGGTGAGCGCACATTATAACATTATTTGTGCATTTTATTTTATAACTGCAAATTTGTTGATGTATACACAAATAAATAATAAATAATGTTTTATTTTACAATACATTAGCAATTCATGAAAACGGAATTAACATGCATAGAGCGCTTGTTATAAACGATGTAAATCCCACTGTACTAAATCACCGTGTAGAACGCCACATGCGGGGTGTCGGCTATGTTTGACATGGGGTGGCAATTTTGAAGCGACGAAAAAGTAACAAGGTAAGTTCAAGCATCAAAATTTCTTATTTTTAGAACTCGCAGTACCATATAATGTATTGTACGGAAGGAACCGCAACATAATCCATTTCCTGAAAGCAGAAGCAATAGTTTTCAGTGCTCATTTTTCTCAAACACCTCGCCCTTGTTTTCCTTGTTGCAGATCTTGAGGCTTTATATGCCAATTTCGGTATAAAAAACTACTTTACACAGCTAACCTCCGTATCATTTATATAGAATTGTATTCCTCTCATTGACTTATATCAAATACCAGTTTCTTAGTTAAAATTAATTGGTTTTAAAACTGTTATTCACCAAAATATAAAGTGTCGCTCGGGGTGTCAGATTTTGCGTCGCAAGGGGTAGAGGCTTGTCATAAAAAAGAATACATTTTCTTATAAATCGATCTCTATCTGATACTTTTTAATTCAAGCACACCTACACTGTTTTGATGACAAATTACAAACTTAAGGTATGTAGTTCTAGCTGGGCGATTACGAACGAAATAACTGTCTTGAATCATATTTTCTTGTAAACCTGTTCCGTTGTATATTTGTGTACAAGTCGTTGTTTTCTCATTGACAATTGTAGTATCATCGTCTTCAGGATTACTTGAAGTTGTGTTGTCATTCGTTGAAAAAGATGCCGGTGAGTGTTTTATTGGAGAGAGTGTTCTAATTCTTTTAGGAGTGATGGTTTTCGGCGGCGTGCACGAGTGCTTTTTAGATAAACCTGGTGATGAACTATGATGCATTTTGGCTGGTGGAGGCTTCGGGCATATCTTATATTGAGGACTATTTTGTGATTTTTCACCATGTTTTGGTTTAGTGAGCCATAGCCTTGCCTTTTTTTACCATGATAGTGACTGAAAAGGAAAAAATCGTTTACCAGCTTGGAAACTAAATATTTTGAGCCATTTTTTACTATGAATGAGATCAAAAGCACATGTTTTATAAGACCAAAAACAGGCAAAATGAAAAATCCTTGTTTTGTCATGGTAAAGTAGATGTGTTTGAAATAAAATGTATCATATGAAGGCTAATTTACATGCAAATATGTATTTTTTTATGACAAGCCTCTACCCCTTGCGACGCAAAATCTGACACCCCGAGCGACACTTTATATTTTGATGAATAACAGTTTTAAAACCAATTGATTTTAACTAAAAAACTGGTATTTGGTATAAGTCAATGAGAGGAATACAATTCCATATAAATGATACGGAGGTTAGCTGTGTAAAGTAGTTTTTTATACCGAAATTGGCATATAAAGCCTCAAAATCTGCAACACGGAAAACTAGGGCGAGGTGTTTGAGAAAACTGAGCACTGAAAACGACTGCTTCTGCTTTCAGGAAATAGATTATGTTGCAGTTCCTTCCGTGCAATACATTATATGGTACTGCGAGTTCTAAAAATAAGAAATTTTGATGCTTGAACTTACCTTGTTACTTTTTCGTCGCTTCAAAATTGCCACCCCATGTCAAACATAGCCGACACCCCGCATGTGGCGTTCTACACGGTGTAAATGTAATTACAAATATCAAATCAATCAATAATATGTTTTACAACAAGAATAATATCTGACACCAAGAATAATAATAATATCTGACAACAAGAATAATATCTGACAACAAGAATAATATCTGACACCAAGAATAATATCTGACAACAACAATAATATCTGACACAAAGAATAATATCTGACAACAAGAATAATATCTGACACAAAGAATAATATCTGACACCAAATATATTTATTAAAGGTATTAAGTCACATGACGTTGTAACGGTCAAGTGATTGTTTACTATAAACACGTGTGTGTGTTTATATCAAGCACATGGTGTGTGTTTACGTTCTATTTGATTGGATGGCATATACCCGTATTGTCGGTTTTACGGGTATATGCCCTCATGATTTTCGTGAAAAGCATGATTGAGTATTACTTAAGGGGTTAGTTTGAGAAAATTAAGTTATTCGAAGTTTGCCTATAGTTCAACGTAGCAGCATTCGTTATTATGTTTACCCCCCCCCCCCCCCCCCCATTTTATGAGATGGTTATCGTCAATGGGAGTATATGCATATATAACAGTACATTAATATGAATTTTTCCTCTTTTGTAGATAGTTTTTGTTTGTGTTACTGTATATTACTGTGTTATTGTATGATTGGATTGGTACTGTGCCTGAATTTAGAGTGAAGGACTTTAGTTTGAGAATCATATTGAATGTAAAGTTAATTTAGGTATTTTTGACATATAATAGCTCTTCAACGATTTTCAGTACTTATACATCTTCGGATTTCAAATGTTTGGCTTTGAGCGTTCCTGATGAAGGTAAATCCAGAAAAGCGCTTCGGACGCAGTAAATTATTAAACGTGTTGTTTTCCATTTTTTAATATTAGAGGCTGCTACAGCTGTAGGCACACTTATCCTATTTATGTGTTGTTTTATTTATTAAATAATTTATATTCGTTTGAGTTGGCGAATTAGAATATAAGAATAATATCTAACACCAAGAATAATATCTGTTCCAGTCTATTTCAGTTGATTTAATTTTTACTCTCCATTTCTATGGCAGAAAGGGAAAATATGTAATCAATAAATTAAAAATATGACATTGTGAAATTAAAAAAAAGTTTGCTATCTGCGAAAATACTCGTATCCACACTTCTGCTAGGTATTTGTAGGGTTATTGTAATTTGTTATAAAAGTCTGGATTCGGTTTTCATAAAATTCCTACGACTAAAATTGATCGTAAGTGGTGAACAATTCAGTATACTCAAAATTAATTTAAGTCGTAAGATTTTATTTTCGCTTAACCGATTTATTTTTGGTCCGTTATTATTCAGATACATCTCCAGACGATGTAGAATATATAATTTTAAAACAAAACAATTATTTGGACAGCTATAATTTATTCCTTTGTCGCTAGGTTTTTCTCAGTCGGCCCTCATTACTATAAATTTGTAGTTGATCATCAAGATGTGAGGGATACTTTATTCAAATGCTCAATTGACTAGTGATAGGACATCATCTATACAGCGGACATTAACATTTAATAATAATGCTACCTTCTTTTCGTGTGAATAAGAAGCTACTGTAGGAAGAGTCTTATGAATTATGGAACAAGTCGGTAAGAAGAGAAGTACAGTTTGTTCCATGAAAATACCAATTTTCTATTGAAAAATCACGAACAATTACATAGGTGAAAGTTTAATGAGTACCCTTTAGATATATAACATAGTAAAGAACATTTACATACAGATGAGTGCAGTCCTAACCTGTACACGACACAAGAAGACTCGAAGATGCGCACAATTGGTCCTTATGATGTATTATCTATGATGAGTTTATTTACATCCACTGGGTCGATACCAATCCTGCGGAGTTTTTATTCCCCGATGATATCACCAGCCAACTAGTCAACACTTCTGTGTTGACAATCATTGATACGGTCATGATTATAAATTAACTGTTTAAAAACATTGAATTTTTGAAATAATAGGGCTTTTCTTTATCATGAATAAATCACCTTTGCTGCATTTGGCAAAACTTTTAGGAACGTTTGGTCGTCACTGCTATTCAAGTTCGTTCCTTATTTGTCCCTTTTAACTTGTTATGATCGGGCGACTAGTGTGGATCTAGCCGGCGTTAATATTCATGAGGCTAGCCGTCAATAATATTCATGAGATCAAAACCGCGTTCGATGAAATGTTTTGGGTAGTTATTAGATTGTGACAATAAAATAACTTTTGCTGTTAATATCCATTATGGTTATGCTATTTATAGCAATATAAAGTAATTAGGAAATAGTAAGCCAATAGGTGTCTTCTGCAAGGTCCGCGTCATTTAAAATGAAAGTAAATGAAAAGTTTAATTGCATTGCCTCACACAACGCAAAATAATTATGAACATTAAAATGTTGTTATTATTGAATCAATGTAAACTATAGTAATTAAAACAAGATGATTAAATATAGGGTAATTAAATGGAATTAATTGTCATATGGGCATTCCATAATCTGTTCGTTGTCTACAAATATAGTCCAATTCTAAAACTAAAATATACAATACATACGATAGTATCACACAATTAAAAAGATCAGAAAAACAAGAAACATAGTTTATTGAAGAAATATAATAAACAGAAAAATAGAAACTGTCAATTACTATTTCAATGACATAATTCTTCAAAATTACGGAGATCAATAAGAGTCTTTAATCTCAACATTACCAGTCCATTTAATTGCCTCTAAAATGGCCCATAGCACTTATGCCCTAGACCCGTACGAGTTAGTCAGAAAAGGATAAGGGGGGTACCCTGGTATATCACAAATTCGAAAATGAACTATTGCCGGCTGGCCAAACGAAGAGATTCTCCACGTGGGCAATGATACCAGAGGAAGAGGTCCTTATTGCCTTTAAAATGGTCCATAGCACTTATACCCTAGACCCGTACGAGTTTGTCAGTAGAGGGTTCAAAGGGGGGATATGGTATCCCGGATACAACGAATTCGAACTGAACTATTGCCGGCTGGCCAAACTAAGAGATTCTCCACATCGACCATTATACCAGAGGTAGAGGTTGGTATTGCCTCTAAAATGGCCCATAGCACTTATGCCCTAGACCCGTACGAGTTAGTCAGAAAAGGATAAGGGGGGGGGGGGGTACCCTGGTATATCACAAATTCGAAAATGAACTATTGCCAGCTGGCCAAACGAAGAGATTCTCCACGTGGGCAATGATACCAGAGGAAGAGGTACTTATTGCCTTTAAAATGGCCCATAGCACTTATACCCTAGACCCGTACGAATTTGTCAGTAGAGGGTTCAAAGGGGGTATATGGTATCCCGGATACAACGAATTCGAACTGAACTATTGCCGGCTGGCCAAACTAAGAGATTCTCCACATCGACCATTATACCAGAGGTAGAGGTTGGTATTGCCTCTTAAATGGCCCATAGCACTTATGCCCTAGACCCGTACGAGTTAGTCAGAAAAGGATAAGGGGGGTACCCTGGTATATCACAAATTCGAAAATGAACTATTGCCGGCTGGCCAAACGAAGAGATTCTCCACGTGGGCAATGATACCAGAGGAAGAGGTTCTTATTGCCTTTAAAATGGCCCATAGCACTTATACCCTAGACCCGTACGAGTTTGTCAGTAGAGGGTTCAAAGGGGGATATGGTATCCCGGATACAACGAATTCGAACTGAACTATTGCCGGCTGGTCAAACTAAGAAATTCTCCACATCGACCATTATACCAGAGGTAGAGGTTGGTATTGCCTCTAAAATGGTCCATAGCACTTATGCCCTAGACCCGTACGAGTTAGTCAGAAAAGGATAAGGGTGGGGGGGGGGGGTGTACCCTGGTATATCACAAATTCGAAAATGAACTATTGCCGGCTGGCCAAACGAAGAGATTCTCCACGTGGGCAATGATACCAGAGGAAGAAGTCCTTTTTGCCTCTAAAATGGCCCATAGCACTTATACCCTAGACCCGTACGAGTTTGTCAGTAGAGGGTTCAAAGGGGGGATATGGTATCCCGGATACAACGAATTCGAACTGAACTATTGCCGGCTGGTCAAACTAAGAGATTCTCCACGTGGGCAATGATACCAGAGGAAGAGGTACTTATTGCCTTTAAAATGGCCCAAAGCACTTATACCCTAGACCCGTACGAGTTTGTCAGTAGAGGGTTCAAAGGGGGATTTGGTATCCCGGATACAACGAATTCGAACTGAACTATTGCCGGCTGGTCAAACTAAGAGATTCTCCACATCGACCATTATACCAGAGGTAGAGGTTAGTATTGCCTCTAAAATGGCCCATAGCACTTATGCCCTAGACCCGTACGAGTTAGTCAGAAAAGGATAAAGGGGGGTACCCTGGTATATCACAAATTCGAAAATGAACTATTGCCGGCTGGCCAAACGAAGAGATTCTCCACGTGGGCAATGATACCAGAGGAAGAGGTACTTATTGCCTTTAAAATGGCCCAAGCACTTATGCCCTAGACCCGTACGAGTTAGTCAGAAAAGGATAAGGGGGGTACCCTGGTATATCACAAATTCGAAAATGAACTATTGCCGGCTGGCCAAACGAAGAGATTCTCCACGTGGGCAATGATACCAGAGGAATAGGTGCTTATTGCCTTTAAAATGGCCCATAGCATTTATACCCTAGACCCGTACGAGTTTGTCAGTAGAGGGTTCAAAGGGGGGATATGGTATCCCGGATACAACGAATTCGAACTGAACTATTGCCGGCTGGCCAAACTAAGAGATTCTCCACATCGACCATTATACCAGAGGTAGAGGTTGGTATTGCCTCTAAAATGGCCCATAGCACTTATGCCCTAGACCCGTACGAGTTAGTCAGAAAAGGATAAGGGGGGTACCCTGGTATATCACAAATTCGAAAATGAACTGTTGCCGGCTGGCCAAACGAAGAGATTCTCCACGTGGGCAATGATACCAGAGAAAGAGGTCCTTATTGCCTTTAAAATGGCTCATAGCACTTATACCCTAGACCCGTACGAGTTTGTCAGTAGAGGGTTCAAAGGGGGGATATGGTATCCCGGATACAACGAATTCGAACTGAACTATTGCCGGCTGGTCAAACTAAGAGATTCTCCACAGAAGCGCCGTAACCAGACAGATTCACAAAACTGACGAGAAAATCAACGAAGGAGAGATCACCCGACGGGACATTCATAGTGCCATTGAAAACCTTGAACGGAAACATGAACTTTTGCAGAAACTAGACGCTGAAATATTGGATTCCTTGGATGCAGAAAGTGTGGAACAGGAAATTTTGGATGCAGACGAATTTAATCAGCATATAGACATTAATATTCGCCGCTACAAAGAATGTGATTTGGAGTTGAGATCAAGTACACCCCAGGACTCGGTGAGTCAATTAACCTCAAGTATCGTACGAAATACTAGTACAACGCATTCATCTTCAGATAATTTCAATCATAATACAAATCAGCACATGCAAACATCGGCAAGTGCAAACTCACAAGGAGAATATGAGATCAACAGAGATCCGCCATTAAATGAAACTTATAAGTTCTATCACAAACTTCCAAAACTAGATTTGCCGACTTTTTCGGGAGATTTACTTCTATGGCAAACTTTCTGGGAATCGTACGAAACTACTGTCCATACAAACCCATCATTGACAAACGTACAACGTTTCACATACTTGAAGGCCCAGCTTCACGGAGAAGCGGAAAGTTGCATATCGGGATTGTCACTTACACACGCAAACTATGAGCAAGCAATTTCATTACTACAAGCGCGATATGGTCAAAAAGGAATCATTATTGATGCACATATGCAAAAACTAGTCGATTTGCCAAACCCCACAATGTCATTAAACAGTCTCAGAACATTCTATGGCAAAGTTGAAACTAGTATTAGAGGCCTAGAATCGCTAGGACAGTGCCAAACAAATTTTGGAACTACATGCTCACCTTACATCTTGAATGCCACCCTTATGAAGCACTTCAAACTCAATTCTTGTAAAACAGCCGAGATACTGAAAAACGACCTGTATGTTGACAATGTTTTGTCAAGCTTCTGGGATGAGAAAGAAATGCTGAAATTCTACAGAGAATCACGAGATTTATTGGCAAGAGGAGGATTCAATCTGAGATCATGGACGTCAAATAGCACAGAATTACTACGCTTAGCCAAATCTGAAAAATGCATAGAAAGAGATACGAACATCAAAATTCTTGGTCTCCGTTGGAATGTGAACAACGATCAAATCTCGTTTCGAAACAACATAAATACAACAACGGAAAGGATAATAACAAAACGTGAGATCTTAAAACAATCTTCAAACATTTATGATCCGCTAGGTCTGCTTAGCCCCGTCACCGTCAGAACAAAGATGTTAATGCAATTGTTGTGGAAAGAATAGTTTGCATGGGACTGCCCTTTACCAAAAGAAATCGAATCAACATGGAGTGATTTGACCAAAGATCTACAATTTGCAATGAACATTGAGATTCCTAGATGTTATTTTGAGTGTTCAGGAATAACAGACATTGAAACAGCAGAATTACATATTTTCACAGATTCAAGTCAACTAGCTTATGGAACCTGTGCGTATCTTGTCACAGAAAAGGAGTCTGCATTAGTAATGGCAAAGAATCGAGTTGCCCCATTGAAAAGTGTCACTTTACCTAACCTTGAACTGATGGCTGCCCTTTTAGGGGCTCGACTTGCGAAACATCTTATTCAAAATCTACATATTGGAAACTTACAAATCAACTTCTGGTGTGACAGTCAGATCGTTTTGAAATGGCTTCAATCAACAAAACAACTCAAAAAGTTTGTCGCAAACAGAGTCAAGGAAATTAAGGAGTCAAATGAAAATAAAAAATGGCGTTATTGTCCGACGGATGCAAATCCTGCAGATTTATTAACTAGAGGCATAACAGGAACGAAATTCATAAACAACAGATTATGGTTTCATGGACCCGAGTGGATAACAGACAAAACACAATGGCCAACATGGAGCGGAAACGAAATTGTTGAAAACGAGAATATAATGGAGATTCCCACTAATGAAACCTCAGAAAAACAGCACGTCTTACTCACATCTCAGAAACGTCAAGAATTTGGCATACATAAGATTATGGATATCGAACGTTATAGCAGTTTGAAGACATTAATACGTGTAACAGCCTATGTAATAAGATTTATACAAAACTGTAAGTTAGCACGGAGTGATAGAACATTGTCGGAATTAACCGTTAATGAAATACAGCATGCTACATTGACATGGATACAAACGGTTCAGAAATCAGAATATCATGAAGTGTTTAATTATTTCAACAAATCTGTGACAGTTAAGCCGTCTATTGTAAGACAATTGAACTTGTACTTTGGTGAAGAAAATGCACTTCGTTGCCGCGGGAGAATTCAACATGCACCTTTGGAGGAATCAGCTAAACATCCATACTTGTTACCTCCGTTACATAGACTCACTTCACTCATTATTATGGATGCTCATATCAATCATTTACATGAAGGCGTCAACTCTACCGTAACACACTTGCGACAAGTATACTGGATACCTCGAATTCGTCAACGAGTCAAAGTTATTCTTAGAAAATGCGTTAACTGTCGGAAAGTAACAGGGCATGCTTACCAACAACCTGATCCACCGCCACTGCCCAAAGAGAGGTTACACGAGGATATACCGTTTACTGTTACAGGCGTAGACTTTGCTGGTCCTATGTATGTGCGAAATACAGATGATACAAAATCAAAGGTATACTTATGTTTGTTTACATGTGCGTCGACGAGAGCTGTTCATTTAGAACTTGTGAATAACTTATCAGAACCTACATTTATGTTAGCCTTCAGAAGATTCGCCAGCAGGAGATCCTTACCGAAGTTACTAATATCTGACAATGCACTAACTTTTGAAGCTGCCAGTCGAGAAATCAAACATCTTACAAACTCAAATTCAGTGCGCGAAAGTCTAAGCTCTACAGGAACAAATTGGAAATTTATTACAAAGAAAGCTCCGTGGTTTGGTGGTTTCTATGAACGGTTGATTGGGTTAACGAAAATGTGTTTAAAGAAAGTATTAGGAAGTAACTGTGTCGATTTAGAGACTTTACAAACTGTGTTAACAGAGATCGAAGCAACTCTCAATGATAGACCTCTAACGTATGTTTCATCCGATCTTACGGATCCAGAACCACTGACACCATCACATCTTTTGTATGGTCGAAAAATTACGCGACTTCCGTATCCAGCTAGTGAAAACAATGGACATTTTGAACCAATTAACTTTAACAAACGTGTTCAATTACAAAGAGACATTCTAAACCACTTTCAACAGCGATGGAAATATGAGTATTTGACCTCATTACGGGAACATCACAGAAGTGTAGGAAATAACGAACAATCGATAGCTATTGGTGATGTTGTTCAAATACATGACGAAACTTTAAGAAATTCATGGAAACTCGCCGTTGTCGAAGAACTCGTAAAAGGAGAGGATAATCTTATCAGAACTGTAAAACTTCGCACTAAAAACGGAACCACCAACCGCCCAATCTCGAAATTATACCCAATCGAAGTGAACTGTATTGAATCTGAACCGGAGGATGTTACACGACCCAAGATGTTCCGTCAGGCGAAGTCAGATGCCGTACAAAAGATTCACGAGTGGACAAAATAACTTTTCAAATTGTGATCGAAATAGACTGTTCAAATTCAAAGTGATTAATTCTTTGTTTTATGATACATAGACTTTAAAGTTAAGTGATGAATTATGATTTATGTCTTCAATTTAGTCAAATTTTCATTTCATTTCTATTTATATTTCACTTTCGGCGCCCGGAGTGTCAAAGATTCACGACCTTGTCCAAACGTATACCCAACGTTACTATTGTTGACGTAACGTTATTGTAACGCAAACTTGTATGGGATCTGAATTATAGAATTGAAAGCAACACAACGTCTTTTTATTGCCTACAAAAGCGAAGTACTAACCCTAGCATCATAGCATCTTACATAATTGCCGGCTGGCCAAACTAAGAGATTCTCCACATCGACCATTATACCAGAGGTAGAGGTTGGTATTGCCTCTGAAATGGCCCATAGCACTTATGCCCTAGACCCGTACGAGATAGTCAGAAAAGGATAAGGGGGGTACCCTGGTATATCACAAATTCGAAACTGAACTATTTTCGGCTGGCCAAACGAAGAGATTCTCCACGTGGGCAATGATACCAGAGAAAGAGGTCCTTATTGCCTTTAAAATGGCCCATAAAAATTATACCCAGGACCCGTACGAGTTTGTCAGTAGAGGGTTCAAAGGGGGGATAAGATATCCCGGATACAACGAATTCGAACTGAACTATTGCCGGCTGGCCAAACTAAGAGATTTTCCACATCGACCATTATACCAGAGGTAGAAGTTGGTATTGGCCCTAAAATGGCCAATAGCACTTATGCCCTAGACCCGTACGAGTTAGTCTGGAAAGGATAAGGGGGGTACCCTGGTATATCACAAATTCTAAAATGAACTATTGCCGGCTGGCCAAACGAAGAGATTCTCCACGTGGGCAATGATACCAGAGGAAGAGGTACTTATTGCCTTTAAAATGGCCCATAGCATTTATACCCTAGACCCGTACGATTTTGTCAGTAAAGGGTTAATAGGGGGGATATGGTGTCACGGTATACAACGAATTCGATCTGAATTATTGCCGGCTGGCCAAACTATGAGATTCTCCACGTGGGCCATTATACCAGTGGTAGAGGTAGGCATTTCCTCTAAAATGGCCCATAACAATCATGCCCTAGACCTGTGTAAATTTGTCAGCAGACGGTTTAAAAGGGGATATAGAATCCCGGTGTACAACGAAGTCAAAATGAAATATTGCCAGCTGACCGACTAAGATGATCTAAACGTGGACCATATTAGCAGAGGTAGAGGTAGCCATTGCCTTTAAGATGGGCCATAGCACTAACCCTGATTGCGTTGTCAAACATATCAGATGTATGGAATAATGTTGCCTCGAAAATTACCCATGGTTCTTATGTCCTAGACCCGTACCTGTTGAACAGCAAAGGGAAGTACTCTTGTATATCACAAAGACCAAACTAAGAGTTTCTCCTTGTGGGCTAACAAAAAGATTAGCGTAGGTGTTTTCTCTAAAAAGGCCCATGTATCGTATATCATAGATCCGTACGTATTGGTAGGAAAAGGGTAAAGGAAGTACTCTTGATATCAAAATATTCAAACATACTTTTACTTGCTGGTCATTTTAAAGGTAATTAGTA
The DNA here is from genome assembly GCA_037788925.1 of Mytilus galloprovincialis. Taxonomy (NCBI): domain Eukaryota; kingdom Metazoa; phylum Mollusca; class Bivalvia; order Mytilida; family Mytilidae; genus Mytilus; species Mytilus galloprovincialis. Next base: position 6,419,255 of record CM075334.1, on the reverse strand, counting down.
CCTTAACCTCTGTATCATGGTCCACGAGGAGAATCTTTTAGTTTCACAAGTCGTCAATAGTTCAATTCGACTTTGAGATATATAAAGGTGCCCATCTTTCTCTTTGCTGACTAGGTCGTACGGTCTAGGGTATAGTAGTATGGGTCATTTTAGAGGCAATTCCTATTTCTTCCTCTGATATAATGACCCACGTGGAGAATTTCATAATTTGGCCATCCGGCAATAGTTTTTTTCGACTTCGTGATGAATCGGAGTACCACAACCCTTGTTATCCCCTCCTGACAAACTCGTACGGGTCTAGGACATAAGTACTATGGACCATTATACAACTACTACATATACCTCTTGTGTCATGACCCATGTGGAAAATGTCTTGGTTTGGCCAGCTGGCAATAGTTCATTTCGACTTTGTAATATAGAAAGGTACCAACCTTATCCTTTCCTGGCTAAGTCGTACGAGTCTAGGGCATTAAAGATTTTTGTCATTTTTGAGGCAATGGATACCTCTCCCTCTGATATAATGACTCGTGTGAATAATTCTCTTATTCAAGCTCTAATGTCAACATGGCACACATGTTACAATGAATATGGGCAGCGAGAACGTTGCGTTTGTGATTTTGCTCTTAACATACTTGGGCCGCACATGAATTACTTTAAAATAAATGAAAGTGATCACAACATTAATTATTATAGTTCTAATAAAATAAATTACTAGTAAAATTTTAAAGTTTATATGTAAAATATTTAACAGCCCACGGTTTAAATTCATTTTAATGTCCATATGCTAATCACACGTTATCATTTTACTTTTCACGATTTATATTTAACACATGTTAGTCTATGTTTTTATTTTCGTCTTTTCCTCACTCTGAGCTGCTATATTTTCAAGTTCCAAAGAATTCAAGTTTGATGATTGGTCTAGATATCAAACCAGTTTTTGTTCGAATTATGGCTGATCGTGTAAGTCCATCTTTGCCGTAAAATAATTTGTCAATGATCGCCAAAGTCCAATTTACTCTAGATACATAGTCCTGAATCTGAACTACATATTTCCGACGTTAATGTTCTATGTGTTTCGATCTGTGTATCGGTAATATTTCCTAAGCGAATTTATGTATTCCTGCTTCCATCTTTTTATGTAGTTTTTAAGAATTAATGAAAGAAACTTCGATTGTCTAGCCAGTTACTGGTTCATGCGTAGTGTCTTTGGTTCCTGGTTTTAAACTACAGTCTTTAAGGCCGTTATACGGTAGCGTCTTGGTCCGTTTTCAATATAATAAATGTGACGGAGTAAGGGGTTCGTCGTCCGCGTTTGATCCGATGAAACGTATGTTAGTGGGCGATCACTGAGTAAACGTTCTACTTCAGTCATTATCGTGTTGAGTGTTTTATTGTCCATATGTGCTCGTTTAATGCAGTTTTTCGTTATTCCTCTCAATCTCTCCCACCATCCACCGAACAAAATTGTTCCATAAGGATTAAGCTTCTCGGTTCAATGATGATTTTGATAAATGTTCAATTTCTTATGCTCTCGCATCATACAAATCATTTACAAATACTAAACGTGATGCATGGAAGAAGTCTAACAAAGCTCTTTGTTAATTAAAGCTCGATATAATATTGTCAACATAAAAGTATTTCTTTAACATTGCTGTCCAGTCTGTTGAATTGCAGTCAAATGTTAACGTATAACAGCATTTAGGATAAACGGAGAGAAAGTTGCTCCAAATTATACTGACTTGAATCTGTTTGCGGTTAGTTGACTATTTGGGTCATCCGGGTTATTACGCATAAGAGAATCTGGTAACATCACGATATTCTTCATCCAGCCCATAATAAGTAAGGCTTTTTTCTATACCTGTCGAGACGGCGTATTTGTGCATTCTAAATCGGAGAAAAATTCCGGTTAAATCATTAAAGTTTGGCCAAAGATCCATCAAACAATCATTTAAGCTTAGATTAATAGGTGAAGGTTTGCAGCTACAGTCAAATACAATTCTGATTGGCGTGGTTGACGACTTTTTACGGAAATGATGTTGCGGTATGGAATGAACAATTGTTTTGGCTGATCGTTCATCAACTCTCTCGATAAATCTACGTTTTTCTTGTTCATTAATAATTTTTCCGTTTTTCTGTAAAAGTGTAAGTTCACGATTAAGACGCTTAATGACATTTTCTGTTCTCCGTTATTCAATACTTCTGTTGTCTAGTAAGGTGTGGTGTTCCTCCTTACAAGGTAACTTATCAACATATCTTTATGTTTCCATATGGTAACCTCTACCATTTGATTTATATACATCTTGGAATTGTCTGTTTTCAGATTTGTTGTCACTATTATTTATACTAGCAGCTTCAACTTCCATAAATTTCTCCATTATAAAAGTTCTACTCTTCAACTTTGTGACCTACTAATATGTTCATCATTGACGTAAGTGTGTGATCTGGATTTGCAGGTATTCAATTGATTGTGCCGGACAGAAGGTTACGGATTTCCGACTTGACGGTAGTAGGTCCTGTTCCTCATACTATTCTATCATCGACAATTGACCAGTAATAATCGAATTAGATATAATTCAATAGAGAATCTTCAACCATTGGGTCATGTGAGACCGGATGGTCTAATTTCAAGCCAAACAAATACTTTAAATTTGTTATATTACGTACATAAGTCTTCATTGGCACAGCTATTTCTGGTACAATCAAAACGTTGATAGGTAATTTGCCGTTGTCTGTGCCATCACTTGTGTCACAAAATCCTGACAAGTTTATGGTCTTCTGTCTGGTAATTGTCAAATCAAGCTCTGTAGCTTATTTTTCTGTGATGAGGGCATCTGTGCGCCCTTGTCAAATAATGTGTTTGTGTAAGTACATTGAATGCCCGAACTTACTTTCGCTACGACAGTTTTTAGTCTGTGTCTGTGAGTGAAGAACTGTACCCGTTTTCTTCGCGTTGTGTTGTGTTTACTGAATTGTGTTACTAGTAATATATTCATTAGTGTTACTCTGTTTTTCATCTTTTTAACCTCGTCTTTGCATAAACTAGTATGCTGCTTTATTTTACATTTCCTGCAACTTTTGTGTGATTTGCAATCAGCTATATTGGGGGTCAAAGACAGTTAAAACATAAACGATGCTGTTTAACAACAGAAATATTTGCTGTTTGATCAATTATCTTAGTGCAATTAACGGGAACATGTGATTCGTTACAAAAGTACACATGATTTTACGTTTATTTGTGTTGATTTATTTTGTACGTACCTTTGCATTGGTGTGAAATGCTGCTGTAGTGGTTTAAGTTTCCGTATGATCAGAGGAATTGCCTCTCTCCATAATGTTGAGTTCTTGAGATAGTATATGTAGTAGTTCATTTAATTGCCAACTATTTGATTCATGGTGTCTTGTAAGATTTATGCGTACGTCCCCGGTAACTTTTTCAATATGATAGGGACCAATAATGGGTCATATGTATTCTCTGTCTGACCAAGGGATTCTAAACCACGTACATATGTTTCAATTTTGTCGTAAAAAATAACGTTAGCTCTTGTATGAAGGTATGTAAAATTATGCATTCATGTACGTTTGCGTGATGTTGCGAACTTGTGGCATTTGTGTTTAGCGTTGATGTTTGTACTTAGATAAATTTTGCTATTGGCTGTATTTTTTTTCTAAATTAAATAAATAATCATCAGAGTTAACGATTTCTGTTTCGAAGGTTATTGGAATCAACAAGTTTTGTGCCGCTCTCCCCATTTTTCGTCGAATTTCTGGAATATTCCGGAGACCGCACTACTATGTCCTGCTAGTATCGATTTCAGCTGTAAATTCATCCTGGTCACTTGACACCAATATCGTTAAGAGGTTCACTTGACACCAATATCGTTAAGAGGTTACATCGGACAACTATATAGCTAACAATAACAAAAGCGAATAGAATGTATGTATATCTATTTTGACTCTAATGTCAACACGTGACACTTACGTAACATTACAATGATTAACAACAGCGAAAACTTGATCAATTACTCCTTAACATATTGTCAAAGTATCGGTACCCAATACGATTGTAATACGTAAGTAAGCGTAGCATTGAGTCCGAATTAAGTGAACGCTCGTGTGCGTCTGTCACTAGCAGTTTGGTAAGTAAATGATTCGCAGGTAATAAATACGGAAATTTGGTATTCTCTAAAATTATTCCGCTGTGAATCCTTCCATTGCATCTCTAAAAGCTACCGTCATCTATGAAGAGTATTAATTGTCTAGTGCTAGGATATTGCCTTGTGTTTTTATCTCAGATGTTTGGTATATCGGTATATTGGTAGTTAAATATGAACCGCTGAACGTAAGCAGTTACTCAAATCACTTTCTTGAAAATTTCAATATTTCCAATTGTCTATAACGTTACTGATATCATAGTGATCAGTATGAACTTCATTGTTTAGAAATTCCTCGTCTTCGTTTTTTTCTGTAATTGTCAATACCGTTAACTAATTCTGTCTTTTTTTAAAGGACACTATCGATGTATTGATCGACGTCAATTCCTCGTGTAAAGAGATTGATTTGGTTGCATTCTTTTGGGCAATATCTCCATTAATGTTGATTTTGTAGATTTTGTTATTCCTCGCGCTCGATTCACAATAAATCGTTTAAACAGTTTCGATGATTTAACCAGTGCAATACTATACAGCTATCCGACCAGAAAGCCACGTTTTTACATTAGAAGGTCGATTTTACATGAAAAGCTAGTCTAGTTCCAATAACTGCGGCCATAAGTTCTAGTTGCGGTTATGTAAGGGTTTTCACTTGCGCTAATCTGCTTTTCGCAATCACTAAGTAAACGTAATTTCGGTTCCGTTGTTCAGATAGTCAGTCGCAAATACGTGTTGTTCAAGGTATACCGAAGATTAGATGAAACAAAGGAGAATACAAAATTCCATCAAGTAGAAGTCATTACAACACTAGGAAAACTTGTGCAAACACAAACATTGTTTTGGGACTTGAATGAACAAATTCTAACGTTAACGGAACCGGAAGATGTGATAAATTAGATTATTTCATTCAGATGAATTTTCGGTTAATATGATAACCTTGATTTGACACGTACGTAAGTTCATACAAATGTCCAAAATCCTACAGTCCCGTCACATTGAATCAAATACTAAAGTACTAGAACGCACACTTTAAATCCAAAAACTATACCGTTTGTTTCAACGCAAAACATAGCAAACCTACACAACGCACTGTCGTTTGAAAACCAGTTTGCCCAAGCCATTCTCACAATCAACACGCAATAAAGTACATTTCCTGCAACTTTTAATCAGAGTAACGTACCAAAACTTACGCTTCCAACTTTCGAAGGCACGATTTCAGAATGGCAAACCTTCTGGGACTCATGTGAGTCGTCCGTACATCTTAACTAGTTACTTACAAATATACAAAAGTGTAATTGCTTGAAAGCTCATGAAGTAGAACACGAAGCACTAGATTTAGAAATTCCTTCGCCTATAAATCAGTAAACAAGCTTACGAAGTTTTTTACGATTAAATTGGAGGTAGCGTCAAGGTCTAGAAACTATGGGTAAGACACATGAAACATACGGCACACTACTTCTTCCCATTATTGTCAACAAATTACCCGTTGAAGTCAGAAAATATCTCGCGCGAGGACATAGAACAAAAACGTTGGTATAACGGACCTCCCTGAAAGCATATTAGACGATATCGTTATACCGGACACAGGACAAAAGAGTCGACATCCGAAATTGGTGAAATCTAAATCTTACAAGAATATTGAGACTAGACCTAGCGTTTAATGTCACGAAATACATCCACCAACTCATTGCAGTAAAACAGCCGACACATAATGCCGTATGAACAAATTTGTTATCTTTAACTACCTTGGTATACACAGACTAAACGAATGTAAATCTAAACGCACATTGTAATGAGAAACACCACACAAACTAATGTAATGCACGTTAAACCCACTATCTTCGAATTCGCCCAACGTTCAACTCGTGAATGACATTGATGATACGGAACATAATACTACTATTTTGTATTCTCAACGGACAGAATTGCAATCGAATGTACTTTTGAAAACTGCCGTGGCACAAGTAGGCTCAAATCAGTTCTTTATCGATACGGATATTCTTTTTGACGAAGGAGGGCAAACATCTTTTGAAACGCAAAACTTAACTAAATTTACAGATAGCGGGAACATAAACAATATATTAATCGGCATTTGGAGGTGCAGAGAAAAACGTGAGACACATAGAAAAGTCAACAATCTATCTGAAAACCGATGTAGGACACGTATTGTCAATCAAAGTACTGATAGTACAGATGATCGGCATACCTATACAGAATCACATACGTAATATTGATACACAGAACGGTTACTTGCGTGGTTTAAAGATAGCGCAAACGGTGACAAAGCACGATTCATTCGAGATATCGTTGCTGGTAGGCGCATATCACTACGGGGACATTGTTAAAGATTATATAGTCCGTGTAAACGATCCGACCGCCGTGAAATCCAATATCGGATAAATGCTTTCGGTACTTACATACGGTAAGAAAACAAACACGTCGAAGACTAGTATGTGTAATGTTCTAGTATCACACAAAGTTAAAGAATTCAATCTGGAGAGATTTTGGAAGTTAGATTCAATAGGAATAAATAGTAGGGAGGTAGACGAAGACGACAATGCATATATTTAAGTCTATCAGGACAGATCAATTGAGTTCTGAGAAAACAAATATTCCGCTATGTTACCTTGAAAACGTGATGAATTGCCTATAAATTAAGCAGTCATGAACAGAAGGACAGAAAACGTCCTTCAAAGACTTACTCAAAACTCAGATATGTTAAAGAAGTACGGGAACATTATACAAGAACAGGAACAAAGAGGATTCATAGAGAAGGTAGATGAAACAGATGAAGTTAAGAAAAGTATCACTACATTCCTTATCATCCTGTACAGAAGGAATCAAGCACTATGCCTATCAAAATTGTTAACGACTGCATTTGTCGACATCGCATAATTCGCAAAGTTTGAATGACTGATTTGTTTGTGGACAACATTCTGTTAAATTTACAGAACGAGGGTGGGCTGACTATAAGGAAGGGAGATCAATGATGGAGGAAACAGGATTCTATCTACGATCATGGACGTCAAACCGTATGGATATACGTAAGCTAGCTAAAACGGAAAAAGTACTACTATATGCGGACAAAACACAAAAGTACTTGGTATGTTATGGAATAGCTGATTCGATGATCTGGTGTACCAGAAATTAATACGGCCGCTTTGTGAAAAATTGTGCAAATCATGCTACAGGAATAAAATTTGACATAGACTCAGCTCAGCTGTTACTCTTTTATTCAAGAAAAGGAGGCATTTGAAAAAAATGTCTCACATCCGGTAAAAATCTTAAATGGCCGACATCATACTTAAATCATCCAAATATCAGAGGCTAGTGTAAGTGTGTGAAAAGCGGTTTTTATCATGCTGATATAATAATATTTGGAACAAACCTTTGTTATATACTACTTTTGGATATTTCATATAGATTAGATGTCTTTTAAAACCCTACTTTCGGTAAATCCGACATGGCGGACATTGTACTAAAATAAGCTTATTTTTAAAGGAGGGTATTGCTACTATCATTAAATTGTTCAGGAACCTTTCTTTGATGCTGCTAATGGATACAATACATAAGACATATGTCTTTAAAAGCATTACTTCCGGTTATAGTCAAACTGGCGGACATGAAACATCATTATTTTACTTTAATATTCAACTTTATTTCAAAATGTAAAGAAACTGGTTTTTTTTTTGTGCTGGTCAGTTACCATTTGGTTTTGGCTTTAAGTTATCTTCTAAACCACCTATTGTATTATATAGATAATGATTAAATACAAAGCTAACACTTCCGGTATATAAAACCAATTTGGAGTAAATTTCAAAGATGAGTCCTCAGTCCATATCTTCGAAATAGAGCTTTTATTTGGATAGATTGATGAAAATAAGATAAAATCACTGTAGTACTAAAACATCTTTAAAAGTACAGATCATTTATGGCCGCAAATATTCACAATCGGAAAGCTGATTTTCCTCATTTACTAAGACAGCGGCGGGATTGGTTTTTTACATCGATAATGTACAAGCTCCTGATAAGGTGAAGAGGCCTCACAAAGAGTTATCCAAAGGGGTTCCAATGTTTCATATTTTCCCCGCCATTATAAGCGTCTGGAATAGTAAGCATAGAAACCAAATCTCAAGCTTGTTACTCATCCACACCCGCCATGGTATATTGCACGTTTTACATGATGAAAAACATTAGACCGAGTCGTTCAAATATCATCAATAAGTCTTTCCACTTTCAAAAACATGTTTTCTTGCTTCGTAAACCCCATCAGATCTTACTACAAAACCACGTATCGTTTTATCAATGGCATTATCAAATCCATATCTGGTGATGTTGGCTGATCAATCATCATTCTAAATCATTAAGTCACATCTTCAAACGCCATCCATGTCAACAACGAAGTTCCCTTTCAAGTAAACGTGCACTTTTAAGGTCACGGATAGATTATATCTAAGGCTTTTTCCACTTCCAAATACAAGCCAAAGTTCATCTGCCCCCATGTCACGGAATAATGACACAGCAATGACAGCAGCATCAGTATCGACTGTTCAAGTCATGAGTCAGTTAAGTCTGTGAATCACTGCATCAGACACATGTTTTTTTTGGTATATTGATTCTATAGTATAAGCCTATTCATTTTAACGTGGGGCTAAACTTGAAACACCATCATGTGGTGAATAACACAAAATATCCTGAGCATTTGTTGCTACAACTAACTCTTCCTCAAAATCTATTGAGCAAGCGCCTGTGAATAAAAACTAAAAAGTTCTTTCTTAATGTCGTCATCTCTCAGAAAACTTTACCAATTTTGAGATTTGTTTCGACTCTGGATTCGTCTTTGTATTCTCTTACCCCTAAGTGTATTTCTTTTTTCTTGTGGCAGCATTCAAACTACCGGTATGGTCTATATATGCATTCATCCACTGTTACAGTTTCAAGTTGTTTCATAACGAGTATGCTGATAGGGTATTATGCCCTTATCTTAAAAAGCATGAAACTATTATGATAAAGTCTTGGATGCATATGACAGTTGTAGCAACACATGTTCAGAATATTCTATCTTTACCGCCGTGATGCGTTTCAAGTTAAACACCATATTAATACATATGTATTAAAAGGCTGACACTAGAAACATGGTGCATGTGTCTGATGCAGTGAAACACGAAATTAAACAAGTCATTATTCGAACAGTCGTTACTGATGATGCTGTCATTACTGTTTCGCTATTCCGTAACATAGGGGTAGACGAACTATGGATTGTGTTTAAGAGGAGGAAAAGCTTTGGATAAATATATATAAATGACCTTCCAAATGCACTCGCGATTAGGGATCACACACAAATATTGTGATCCATTTTCCGGTTGTGATACGGTTCTCTGTTTTCTTGAAAAGGGGGGAAAAGACTGTTTGGGAGACATTGATAGCATTTGAAGATGTGACTTTAACTTAAAGAATGATAATTGATCCGCCTAAATCACCGGTGTTTACTGTAAGATAGCAAAAAATAATCATATGGGGTTAGCATGGTTAACAAAGCAAGAAATATCTATTTACGCAAAAGGGTAGGTTAATTGAGGTTATCAACTTAGTCTAGTCTTTTCCAGCATGCAAAATGTACAATATACTAAGACACGTGTTTAGGGGACGACCCTGAAATTGGCTCGTATGCTACCAAGTCCAGGCGCTAATGGATGACGACGGGACAAAGAGGATCACTTTTAAAAAACTCTTTCTGAGGGCTCATCATGTTGTCAGAAGCTTGCACATTGTGGATGTAAGAAAGGTTGTCGCGGTTGGTTTTATGAGGAAAATCAAGTCTCCCGTGCCGTGCGTCGTGTGCATGTGGTGGTAACTGGGAATTTACAAGTTTTTTTTGCCAAATAGTGGTAATTTTTAAAAGGTTTAGTACTTAAGTGATTTTATTTTGATTAAATCAATCTATCCAAAGCTCTACATCGAACATATGGAGTGAGGACTCATCTTTGACATTTACGCCATATTGGTTTTTTTTTACCGGGAGTGTTAACTTTGTATTTAAATATTAACTACAGAATATGATAAGTGGTTTAGAGGATAAATTAAAGCCTAAAGTTGATGACCACCACAAAAAAACCCCCACTTTCTTCACATTTTGAAAAAAAGATAAATATCAAAATAAAAAAATGACACATTTATGTCCTCCATTTTGAATATTACCGGAAGAAAGGATTTTTAAGACATATATCTTATACATTATATCCCTTGGAAGCATCAAAGAAATGTTCCTGTATAATTTAATGATAGTAACAATACGTTAAAACACATTTCAATCCCCCTCCCTAAAAAATAAGCTTATTTTAGTCAATGTCCGCCATATTGGATTCTACCGAAAGTAGGGTTTTTAGAGACATTTTATCTATATAATATATCCAAAAGTATTACATAACAAATGTTTGTACCAAATATTATTATTGCAGCATGCTGATAAATCCTTTTCACATACTGTGGATTCATTATTATTCGTGGGATACCAATTTTTCGTGGATTTCGTTGGTACAGGCAAACCACGAAATTTGATGTTCAACGAATGACAAATTTTACAAAGGCTTGTACTAGTATGCAGACTTCGGTAAAACCACGAAATTAAATATCCACGAATATGTAAGTTTCCCTGAATCCACGAAAATTGGTACCCACGAAAATAAATGAATCCACAGTACTAGCCTTCCATATTGGGCCGATTAAAGTATGATGTCCGCCATTTTTTATTTAACCGGCAGTGAGACATTATTTTCAAATGCCTTCTTATCTGAAATAAAAGAGTAATATTTCAGGAAGGTCTATGCCAATGTTCATGCTTATATCAGGATGTGCACAACTCGTCTGAAATATACTTGTGGTCGCCGGACTAAATGTGATATTCCAATACTAGACATTGTAACAAAAAGTGAGATTTTGAAAATTCTTCGAAAAAATACGATCCACTTAGAATACTTAGCCCGGTCACAAATACGAACAAAGAAGCTCATACAGGATCTATGGAAAAGTGGATTGAATTGGGATAAACACGTTTCGGAAAACTCTAAGGATTACTGTAGCAAGCGAATTGAGAAAGCGACACACAACGTATTTCCGAGATATTATTTCTCCGGTAATTCTATTTCGGAATAGTCTGGTAACAGCGCTTCTGTCTTCTGTTCTCCGATCTGACTGATTTCATTTTTTCGAGATCCGGGTCACGGTTTCATAAATAAAGATGATAGTTAAGGCAATATGTACTACAACAACTGTTCAGCCAGTACATTAAATATACATATTTGTATTCCAAGGCGAAGTCACTGACAGTACGACGTCGACAATGGACAAGTACAATAAATCGGACCTTATGCTCCCGCGATAGGTTAACCAATAATGGCTAACGTGGAGAATCTCTTAGTATGGCCAGTCAACAATAGTTAATTTCCACTTTTAACCCTCTTCTGAAAAATCTTACGGGTCTAAGGCATCAGTGCTTTTATCCATTTTAAAGATAATAACTACCTTTGTCCCTGTTATCGTGGCCCTAGTGGAGAATCTTTTAGTTTTGCTAGTCGGCAACAGTTCAATAAACCCCTTTCCCTTTGCTGACTGACTCGTACGGGTCTAGGGCATAAGTAGTATCGGCCATTTTAGAGGCAGTACCAACCTCTACCTCTGGTATAATGGTCGATGTGGAGAATCTTTTAGTTTGGCCAGCCTGCAATAGTTCAGTTCGAATTCGTTGTTAACCGGAATACCATATCCCCCCTTTTAACCTTCTACTTACAAACTCGTACGGGTCTAAGGTACAAGTGCTATGGGCCATTTTAAAGGCAATAAGTACCTCTTCATCTGGTATCATTGCCCACGTGGAGAATCTCTTCGTTTGGCCAGCCGGCAATAGTTCAATTTTAGAATTTGTGATATACCAGGGTACCCCCCTTATCCTTTCCTGACTAACTCGTACGGGTCTAGGGCATAAGTGCTATGAGCCATTTTATAGGCAATACCAACCTCTACCTCTGGTATGATGGTCGATGTGGAGAATCTCTTAGTTTGGCCAGCCGGCAATAGTTCATTTCGAATTCGTTGTAAACCGGAATAACATATCCCCCCTTTTAACCCTCTACTGACAAACTCGTACGGGTTTAGGGTACAAGTGCTATGGGCCATTTTAAAGGGAATAAGTACCTCTTCCTCTGGTATCATTGCCCACGTGGAGAATCTCTTCGTTTGGCCAGCCGGCAATAGTTCATTTTAGAATTTGTGATATACCAGGGTACCCCCCTTATCCTTTCCTGACTAACTCGTACGGGTCTAGGGCATAAGTGCTCTGGGCCATTTTATAGGCAATACCAACCTCTACCTCTGGTATGATGGTCGATGTGGAGAATCTCTTAGTTTGGCCAGCCGGCAATAGTTCAGTTCGAATTCGTTGTAAACCGGAATACCATATCCCCCCTTTTAACCTTCCACTGACAAACTCGTACGGGTCTAGGGTACAAGTGCTATGGGCCATTTTAAAGGCAATAAGTACCTCTTCTTCTGGTATCATTGCCCACGTGGAGAATCTCTTCGTTTGGCCAGCCGGCAATAGTTCATTTTCGAATTTGTGATATACCAGGGTACCCCCCTTATCCTTTCCTGACTAACTCGTACGGGTCTAGGGCATAAGTGCTATGAGCCATTTTATAGGCAATACCAACCTCTACCTCTGGTATGATGGTCGATGTGGAGAATATCTTAGTTTGGTCAGCCGGCAATAGTTCATTTTAGAATTTGTGATATACCAGGGTACCCCCCTTATCCTTTCCTGACTAACTCGTACGGGTCTAGGGCATAAGTGCTATCGGCCATTTTATAGGCAATACCAACCTCTACCTCTAGTATGATGGTCGATGTGGAGAATCTCTTAGTTTGGCCAGCCGGCAATAGTTCATTTCGAATTCGTTGTAAACCGGAATACCATATCCCCCCTTTTAGCCTTCTACTGACAAACTCGTACGGGTCTAGGGTACAAGTGCTATGGGCCATTTTAAAGGCAATAAGTACCTCTTCCTCTGGTATCATTGCTCACGTGGAGAATCTCTTCGTTTGGCCAGCCGGCAATAGTTCATTTTAGAATTTGTGATATACCAGGGTACCCCCCTTATCCTTTCCTGACTAACTCGTACGGGTCTAGGGCATAAGTGCTATGAGCCATTTTATAGGAAATACCAACCTCTACCTCTGGTATGATGGTCGATGTGGAGAATATCTTAGTTTGGTCAGCCGGCAATAGTTCATTTTAGAATTTGTGATATACCAGGGTACCCCCCTTATCCTTTCCTGACTAACTCGTACGGGTCTAGGGCATAAGTGCTATCGGCCATTTTATAGGCAATACCAACCTCTACCTCTGGTATGATGGTCGATGTGGAGAATCTCTTAGTTTGGCCAGCCGGCAATAGTTCATTTCGAATTCGTTGTAAACCGGAATACCATATCCCCCCTTTTAGCCTTCTACTGACAAACTCGTACGGGTCTAGGGTACAAGTGCTATGGGCCATTTTAAAGGCAATAAGTACCTCTTCCTCTGGTATCATTGCCCACGTGGAGAATCTCTTCGTTTGGCCAGCCGGCAATAGTTCATTTTAGAATTTGTGATATACCAGGGTACCCCCCTTTTCCTTTCCAGACTTACTCGTACGGGTCTAGGGCATAAGTGCTCTGAGCCATTTTATAGGCAATACCAACCTCTACCTCTGGTATGATGGTCGATGTGGAGAATATCTTAGTTTGGTCAGCCGGCAATAGTTCATTTTAGAATTTGTGATATACCAGGGTACCCCCCTTATCCTTTCCAGACTAACTCGTACGGGTCTAGGGCATAAGTACTCTGGGCCATTTTATAGGCAATACCAACCTCTACCTCTGGTATGATGGTCGATGTGGAGAATCTCTTAGTTTGGCCAGCCGGCAATAGTTCATTTCGAATTCGTTGTAAACCGGAATAACATATCCCCCCTTTTAACCCTCTACTGACAAACTCGTACGGGTCTAGGGTACAAGTGCTATGGGCCATTTTAAAGGCAATAAGTACCTCTTTCTCTGGTATCATTGCCCACGTGGACAATCTCTTCGTTTGGCCAGCCGGCAATAGTTCATTTTCGAATTTGTGATATACCAGGGTACCCCCCTTATCCTTTCCTGACTAACTCGTACGGGTCTAGGGCATAAGTGCTCTGGGCCATTTTATAGGCAATACCAACCTCTACCTCTGGTATGATGTTCGATGTGGAAAATCTCTTAGTTTGGCCAGCCGGAAATAGTTCAGTTAGAATTCGTTGTAAACCGGAATACCATATCCCCCCTTTTAACCCTCTACTGACAAACTCGTACGGGTCTAGGGTACAAGTGCTAAGAGCCATTTTAAAGGCAATAAGTACCTCTTCCTCTGGTATTATTGCCCACGTGGAGAATTTTAAAGGCAATGATATAAATTGTTAATGTTAAGATTAATGACTGAGATTGGTCTCCGTAATTTTGAAGAATTATATGTCATTGAAATAGTACTTGACAGTTTTTATTTTTCTGTTGTTTTTATTTCTGCAATTAACTATGTTTCTATTTTTCTGATCTGTTTAAATAGAAAACACTGTCTGTATTGTATGTTTTAGTTTCAAGATTGGACTATATTTGTAGACAACGAACAACGAACAAATTATGGAATGCCCATATGACCATCAATTCTCTGTAATTCCTAAATTTCTATACTAGTATTCAATCATTTTTTTTATTTATTGTAGCGTACATTAATTCAATAATCACAAAATTTTAATAAGAACTGTTCTTTACTTTATTTGTTTGTTGTAATGTCCCATTAAATTTCTATATTTAATTATATGTATTTCAATTTGTTATTATATTGCTTCAGTTTACATTATTTCTCTTATCACAGAATGTTAAAAGACCATTACTTTGTAATGTATCTATGTGACTGAAACAAATGTAAAAGCATTGTGTCATATGTTATTTGTTTTATACTTAATATATAAAACCCAGAAATTTTGGTCAAATGTTAATTAGAAATAAATCAAATTAAGACAATATATTTTGAGTGCTTAAGTGACTTTTTGTTAATCAATCTATCTAACATTTTACATTTCTTTGTATATGATTAACTCTATTGATGAATATATGTTTCTGTTTATAGAAACAACCATAACGATAACATGTTAATCCGTTTGACACTAATCCTTTTCTATAGAAACTATTTGTTATATGTACCTTTGTCGGTTTTTTAAGACAGTTTAGGTCTTAGGTCTTTTATGGTCTGGTCCTTGCTGATAAAGTTTAAAGAATTGGTAATGCGTTTATGAATTAATTATATCCGGAAAACCAACGGATATTTATGGTTGATATAATCCTGCAATGATGTTTCCTAATACTTGTATTTATAAAAGATCAAAACTAGTTGTTTGCTCGGAGTTGTGACTGTTTTAGATTTTACTTTTGAAGTAATGTCGAAACCGTTTAAAATATTTATTCTGAAAAGAAAATAATAGACTAATAGATATTTCGGCTGATTAGAATCTTGACGTCCATACTTGTTTTTTATATTGTGGATCTTTACAAATTAACTCTTTAGTGCGCAATAGGTTTTTACTGACCATGTACTCAAAAGACACAAACGAGTGGACACATCATTTCAACAGGTGAAAGAAGGATCCATTTCACTCGATTTACACCAGCAGTGCTCACACGGAGTCGTACAGGCACACCAACAACAGAAGAACTATTCAAAAGCTTTGCGGATCATAGTGGAATACCAAGCAGATTACATTCGGACCAAGGTGTTACTTATAATGACTGTCATGTTCCCAATATCGTCTACCTTTTAATGAATGACAATTCTCACTTTTGTAGACCAAAAAAGACTTCCTGTTCTCAATGTCATATACCTTAGATTAAATGTAATGTTATCTCTAATGTATAGTAGAAGTAATAATATCTGTCATATTCTTATTACTGTAAACCTGATCATGACAGTCATTTTCTCACTTTCTCAATATTGTAGACCTTGTTATGATCCATGTAATTACCATTGCAGACCTAATAATGACTCTCATGTTATGATTTTATAGTAGCTTCGTAACCTAGATTCCCTACCCTTGAAATCCATTTCGAACCGTTATATTGAAGGTTTGTATGAATTTTCAGAGAATCAAAATGATATTTATATTGATGTGTCTGTATATTTGATACAGGGGTTAGGACATGATTTCATTGGACATAAAGCGAGAAAATGACCTTTCAAATAGATTTTAATTCTTCAAAAATCGTTGCTTCTCTTTTAAGTGAATGTTCTGTCAAACACGTCTGTTTAGAATTATAAAAGCAGTTGCATATAATTTCCCAATCCACTATAAATAAATGTTCAAACTAAACTTATTATTCCTTTATTGGTTAATCAACCCCATATTTTAAAGCTGAAAAATGTATTAAAGATAAACATGCAAACACACACAGCAATATTAAAACACATAAGTTGTCGTGTGCTGCTTAATTAAAACAATATCAAAGGTCTTAAGAAAATTTTAAGTACATGAAACATTTTATTGCTTATGTTATGATGAATATATATTCGAAATCATTCCAAAATGTCTTTTACCTTGTTATCACTAAAAGATTAATAATGAATTGTTGAATGAACTAATTTTTATTGTTTGTTCTTGTGTTTTACTGTCACACTAATGTCACAGGTTAGTGGAGGGCTTGGTACCAGGAAACGTGTTTAACCCGCCAAATTCTGTTTGTGCCTGTTCCAAGCTAGGAGCCTGTAACTCAGTGGTTATCGTTTGTTGCTGTATTTCATACTTTTTTCGTTCATTGTTTTGAACATTAATTAGGTCGTTATTATTTTTTTAATTGTTTTACAATATTCATTTCGGGGCCTTGTATATCTAACAAGTATACTCTGTGTGTTTTATCCATTGTTTAAGGCTATACAGTGACCTACAGTTGTTAACTTCTATGTCATTTGGTCTCTGATGGAGACTTCATTTTAAGAAAACATAATAATAACTTTCCAATTATTACTGCTAAAAACTTTATAATGACTATTATGTTGTTACCATTGAAAATCTATTAATGATCTAAGATTAAAATGTTATTTCCGGTGAAAATCTTACCACCAAATCTTAGTATGTCAAATATGGTTTCATACAAAAAAGGGTCGAACATAAATTTTTCGTCGATTTTGACAGTTTTAGAAAATTCTGCATTGCATTCTTAGTCATAAACATATATCTTCGGTTTTTAAAAAGCACAATTATTTTTATTTGTTGTTTCTATAAAATATTTTGGAAACTTTAGGTGACATGGTTACTAAGGCTTGTAAACAGGAAAAAAGGGCGAACATTAAATTGTTTTCCCCGGTATATGAAATGGTTATAATCCTATACATGTTATATGCAATAAAATGTTCTGTTATTTTTCCAAAGTTTTAATATTTAACAAAGACAAATCGGAGGAAATCAATAGTGGTATTAATTCTAATGATGTATCTCATATTTTTATAATGAATATTACTACTCAATGACGCTTATGCTTACCTTAACTGTATTAGTCAAAACTTTTCGGCTTTTTCAGTCCTCAACTACTTAATTGTTTTGCCCTATGAACTTGATGGATTCGAGGTTTTTATGGATGATGAGTCATTTGTTATCACAACGCTCGTCTGGTGTACACAATTATATGCCTGGCATCTTCGATGAGTTTTGTTATAATCACCGAAGACATGATGAAGATTCTCATCTTCTGACCACTGAGACCTTGAAATATTACAATGTTCTCACAATTGAGACCTTAATATGTTAATATGTTCTCACCACTACACTTATAATGATGCTATGATCTCACCACTGAGACCTTATACTGATACTATGTTCTCACCACTGAGACCTTATAATGATACTATGTTCTCACCACTGAGACCTTATAATGATACTATGTTCTCACCACTGAGACCTTATACTGATACTATGATCTCACCACTGAGACCTTATACTGATACTTTGATCTCACCACTGAGACCTTATACTGATACTATGATCTCACCACTGAGACCTTAAAATGTTACTATGTTCTATCCACTGAGACCTTAATATGTTAATATGTTCTCACCACTGAAACCTTATAATGATGCTATGTTCCAACCACCGAGACCTTAAAATGTTACTATGTTCTATCCACTGAGACCTTTAAATGATACTATGTTCTCACCACTGAGACCTAATACTGATACTATGTTCTCACCACTGAGACCTTATAATGATGCTATGTTCCCATCACTGAGACTTTAAAATGTTACTATGTTCTATCCACTGAGACCTTATAATGATATTATGTTCTCACCACTGAAACCTTATAATGATGCTATGTTCCCATCACTGAGACCTTATAATGATGCTATGTTCTCATCACTGAGACCTTATAATGATATTATGTTCCCACCACTGAGACCTTATAATGATATTATGTTCTCACCACTTAGTTCTTATAATGATAATATGTTCCCATCACTGAGACCTTTAAATGATACTATGTTCTCACCACTGAGACCTTAAAATGATACTATGTTCTCACCACTGAGACCTAATACTGATACTATAATCGCAACACTTAGTTCTTATAATGATAATATGTTCCCATCACTGAGACCTTTAAATGATACTATGTTCTCACCACTGAAACCTTTAAATGATACTATGTTCTCACCACTGAGACCTTATAATGATATTATGTTCCCACCACTGAGACCTTATAATGAGACTATGTTCTCACCACTGAAACCTTATAATGATGCTATGTTCTCACCACTGAGACTTTAAAATGTTACTATGTTCTATCCACTGAGACCTTATAATGATGCTATGTTCTCACCACTGAAACCTTAAAATGATACTATGTTCTCACCACTGAGACCTTATACTGATACTATAATCGCAACACTTAGTTCGTATAATGATAATATGTTCCCATCACTGAGATCTTTAAATGATACTATGTTCTCACCACTGAGACCTTTAAATGATACTATGTTCTCACCACTGAGACCTTATAATGATACTATGTTCCCATCACTGAGACTTTAAAATGTTACTATGTTCTATCCACTGAGACCTAAATATGTTAATATGTTCTCACCACTGAAACCTTATAATGATGCTATGTTCTCACCACTGAGACTTTAAAATGTTACTATGTTCTTTCCACTGAGACCTTATAATGATACTATGTTCTCACCACTGAGACCTTATAATGATACTATGTTCTCACCACTGAGACCTTATAATGATAATATGTTCTCACCACTAAAACCTTTAAATGATACTATGTTCTCACCACTGAGACCTTATAATGATATTATGTTACCACCACTGAGACCTTATAATGATATTATGTTCTCACCACTTAGTTCTTATAATGATAATATCTTCCCATCACTGAGACCTTTAAATGATACTATGTTCTCACCACTGAGACCTTTAAATGATACTATGTTCTCACCACTGAGACCTTATAATGATGCTATGTTCTCACCACTGAGACCTTATAATGATACTATGTTCTCACCACTGAGACCTTATAATGATATTATGTTACCACCACTGAGACCTTATAATGATATTATGTTCTCACCACTTAGTTCTTATAATGATACTATGTTCTCAACACTGAGACCTTTAAATGATACTATGTTCTCACCACTGAGACCTTATAATGATGCTATGTTCTCACCACTTAGACTTTAAAATGTTACTATGTTCTATCCACTGAGACCTTAATATGTTAATATGTTCTCACTACTGAGACCTTATAATGATACTATGTTCTCACCACTGAGACCTTATAAGGATACTATGTTCTCACCACTGAGACCTTATAATGATACTATGTTCTCACCACTGAAACCTTATAATGATGCTATGTTCTCACCACTGAGACCTTAAAATGATACTATGTTCTCACCACTGAGACCTTATACTGATACTATAATCGCAACACTTAGTTCTTATAATGATACTATGTTCTCACCACTGAGACCTTAAAATGATACTATGTTCTTACCACTGAGACCTTATACTGATACTATAATCGCAACACTTAGTTCTTATAATGATAATATGATCCCATCACTGAGACTTATAATGATACTATGTTCTCACCACTGAGACCTTTAAATGATACTATGTTCTCACCACTGAGACCATATAATGAACTATGTTCTCACCACTGAGACCTTAAAAAGATGCTATGTTCCCATCACTGAGACTTTATGCTGATACTATAATCACAACACTGAGACCTTATAATGATACGATGTTCTCGCTACTGAAACATACTGTAGACCAAATGATAACCTAAATATTCTTAGTACTGTAGACCTTAAAATGACTGTCATTTTCAAACTATTGTAGACCTAGTCATGACTCACAAGTCTTAAGAACTTCAGAAATAAGAATAAATCTCATTATATTTGTATTGCAGACATTATAATGACTGAACGAGTGTTCACTATTGTAGAATTGATAATAACTGTCATATTCCTACTACTTAAAACCTAATAATAGCTACTGTAGACCTAGTAGTGACTGTCATGTTCTCACAGTTGTATACTTTGAAAGACTTTCATGATCACATCATAGTTTACCGTATAATGAATGTCATGTTCTCTCTAATGTAGACATACCAATGACTCACATGTTCTCCCAACTGTAGACATACGAATTTAATGTTCTTAGTACTGTAGAACTGACAATGAATATAAAAAAGAAGATGTGGTATGATTGCCAATGATACAACTCTCCACAAGAGACCAAATGACACAGAAATGTCTTTTTCTCATATTGTAGACCGATGGTGACTATCATGTTCTCACCAATAAAGACCTTATAACGACTTCTGTTCTCACTACTTTGGACCTTATGATAAGATGACTCTCATGATAACACGAAAGTGTACCGGATTATGAGACTATAATCTCACTAAAATAGACATAATATTGATTCTCATGTTGTCCTTACTATAGACTTAATAAAGACTGTCGTGTTCTAAGTCATGAAGCTCTTATAATATAAAAAAAGAAAATCAAAAACTATAGGTCACCTTACGGCCTTCAATAATTAGCAAAGCCCATTCCGGATAGTCAGCTATAAAAGGACCCGAAATGAAAAATGTAAAATAATTCAAACCAGAAAACTAACGGCATAATTTAAGTAAATAAAAATGAACTAAAACAAATATGTAACACATCAATTAACGACAATAACTGAATGACAGGCTCCTGACTTGGGACAGACACATAAATATAGAATGTGGCAGGGTTAAACATGTTAGCGGGATCCCAACCCTCCACCTAACCTGGGACCGTGGTGTAACAGTACGATATGAGTACAAACTATCAAAATCAGTTGAAAAAGGCTTTACTCATCAGATGGATACAAATAAAGTCTGTCATGTTCTCACTATTGTAGACCTAATGAAATGCTTCGCTGAGCACAGCCTAATACGACCACTGGGGTCGAACCCTGAACAGTTGGGACTAATGTAGGCACAATATTCAAGCTTGATACTATCTGAATTCGGGTTGTGATAAAATTTTTGCAATAATTTAGGTTCCTGACAAAAAATAAACATGGTCAAAGATTTACAAAGCAAAGCGCAAAACTGTGCAATTGAAGATTTCTTTATGAAACTTTTCAAAAATTTGTAAAATGTTGAAAAAAAAATTGAACCGTTAAAGAAATATTGGAATCCCCCTTTCAAATTTTGTGAATCCTCCCTGGTAGCATTAACCATCAAACTCAATCCGAGTCTTTCCTTCGTAGTATGGAACCTTGTAGTACAATGTTAGAGAGATCAATACACTTAAACATAAGTTATTTTACTTATAATAACTGATGTTCTTAGTTCTGTTGACCTAATAATGACTCATGTTGTGAGCACTGTAGACCTTCTGGTGTTTCTAATGTTTTGCTTACTGTAGACCTCATAATGAATCTCATGTTCTCAGTACTGTAGGCCTTATAATGACCATCATACTCTTCCATTATACATCTAGAAATAACTCTCATATGCTATCCATTCTGTAGAACAAATAAGAACTATCATGTTCCGCCTACTGTAGACCTTATAATAACTGTCATGTTCTCAGAACACCTAAAATGGCTCTCATATGTTACTGTTTCTGTAACACAAATAAAAACTCGCATTTTTTTTTCTTACTGTATACCTTATAATGACTAAAGTTTTAATACTGTATACCTTATAATTATTGTCGTGTTCTTAATACTGTATACCTTATAATGACTGTAAAGTTTAAATACTGTATACCTTATAATGACTGTAAAGTTTTAATACTGTATACCTTATAATGACTGTAAAGTTTTAATACTGTATACCTTATAATTACTGCCGTGTTCTTAATACTGTAGACCTTATAATGACTCAAATGTTTAATACTGTAGACCTTATAATGACTGTTATGTTCTTAATATTGTAGACCTTATAATGACTGTCGTCGTGTTCTTAGCACTGTAGACCGTATGACTCTTTTGATCTCCCTTTTGTAGACATTTCACCTTTGATGAACTTATAACGACTATTATTTTCCCCTACTGTTGAACTAATAATGACTGATGTACTTAGTTTTATAGACCTAATAATGACTTATGCCGTACGCACTGTAGACCTTATGGTGATTCTCATATTCTGCTTAATGTAGACGTCATAATGACTCTCATGTTCTCACTACGGCAGACCTTATTATAGCTATCATCTTCTTGGTACTGTTGACTTTATGATGACCCTCATACTCTCCCAGTGTACTCATAGAAATGACACGAATAAGTTATCCATTCTGTAGAGAAAATACGAACTCTCATGTTTTGCCTACTGTATATCTTATAATAACTGGCATGTTCTCAGAACTGTAGACCTCATACTGACTCTCGTGTTCTCACTTCTGTATACCTTATAATAACTGGCATGTTTTCAGAACTGTAGAACAAATAACGATTCATATTATCACTACTGTAGACGTAATAATGACTCTCATGCTTACCCCATTGTAAACCTAGAAATGACTCTCATATGTTTCCTTTCTGTAACACAAATAATAACTTATGTTCTGCTTTCTGTTTACCTTACTGTGTTTTGTATTTGCATCTTTTTTGGTTCTTATAACGTGACTCTGTACTTTTAAAGATCCCATCATTATGTTATTGTTTTATTATATGTCATTATGTTATTGTTCTATTATAAATTTGATAATACTTTGAACGACAAACGACAAAATTAGTTTAAGCTTAAAATGGATTCTTAAAAATTCTAATGAACTTCTGGATAATTTTGAATCTCGGTCTGTGTTTGAAATCAATTCTTACATAGCTTTTGATTTTTTAACCCTGCACACCACCATTTCATAATTGAAATTATAATTGTTTTGAATAAACATTGAATGAGAAATTTTCTTCCTATGTGATGTTTACATTTTCTGACGCCAAACACGCGAAACATTGACTGTGTTTTTTTTTTAATTTGATAGATGCTTTTTGTAAATGTTTGTTTGTTTTGAGATTGACTGCTGTAACTATATTTTGACTATTTTACCAATGATGTATGTTTTGTTCACGAATCGTTGTAAAAAAAATAATTTGATGCGACTGTCTTGTAAGTGAGAGGTTTAGTGCTATACAACTAGATTCAATCCACCATTTTCTACATTTGCCCGTACGAAGTCAGGATATGACAGTTGTTCTCTATTCATGTTTTGATGTGTTTTATCATTTGATTTTGCCATTTGATTAGTGACTTCCCGTTTTGAATTTTCCCTGAAGGTTTTGTGATTTTACTTTTTATAATGACTGACATGTTCTTCATACAGTAGAACTTATAATGACTGTCATGTCCTAAGTATTGTTAACATTATGATAACTGCCCAGTTCTTAGTACAGTAAACCTTATACTGACTGTCAAGTTCTTAATACTGTAAACCGAATAATGACTCATGTTCTAATAACTGTAGACCTTATAATAATTCTCATGTTCTCACTTTTGTATACCTAAAAATGTCTTAGATATTCTCATAATCGAAGATCTTATAATGACACTCATGATCTTAGTACTGTAGACCTGGTATTGTTCCTCATGTTTTCCTTAATATAGACCTCATGCAGACTTTCATTTGTGCACTTGTTTTTGCTTATAAAGACTATCATGTTCCCCCTACTGTGGACCTAATAATGACTGATACTCATAGTACTGTTGACCTAATAATGACTGATACTCATAGTACTTTTGACCTAATAAGGACTGTCATGTTCTCTCTACTGTAGACCTTGTAATGGCTTACATATTCTCATTCTTGTAGATCTGATATTGACTCTTGTCGTAAGTACAGTGGACCTTTTGGTGATTCTCATGTTCTGCCTGCTGTAGACCTCAAAATGACTCTCATGTTCCTAATACTGTAGACATTATAAGGACTCTCATGTTCTCAACATTGTAGTCTAAAGACTTACATGTTTTCTATAGTATCAAAAGAACCAGGATTATAATTTAGTACGCCAGACGCGCGTTTCGTCTACATAAGACTCATCAGTGACGCTCATATCAAAATATTTATAAAGCCAAACAAGTACAATGTTGAAGAGCATTGAGGACCCAAATTCCAAAAAATTGTACCAAACACGGCTAAGGTTATCTATGCCTGGAATAAGAAAATCCTTAGTTTTTCGAACAATTCAAAGTTTTGTTAACAGGAAATTTATAAAATGACCATATTATTGATATTCATGTTAACACCAGAGTGTTGACTACTTCCGGTGTTGACTTCTCGGCTGGTGAAACCCTCGGGGACGAAACGTCCACCAGCAGTGGCATCGACCTAGTGGTGTAAATAGTATAAAAAAAAACATGATAATAATTTAGTACGCCAGACGCCAAACGTTAACAAATAATGATTTTTTTGTGTTTAATACTGTGGACTGCTGACCTCAAAATGATTATTATTTTCTCACTACTGCAGACCTCGTTATAATCGTCATGTTCTGAGTACTGTAGATCTTATTATGACCCTCATACTCTTGTTCGCTTAGAAATGACTTGCATGAAACCTCTTTCTAAATTATTAACATCAACATGATCAATGTTATCCACAATCAAAGCCGGGCTTCAAAGTAACTGTGAAATTACCTATTCTAGAGTTGGCGTGAATCAGATGTGGATACTAAAAAAATCAAAAGATTTTTAAGAGTACATACAATCTAAGTCTCTTTCATCTTGCAATAGTATAAAAACATTTGATTTTTCTACACTTTACACAAGCATCCCCATTCCAATTAAAAGGCAAATTGAAAGAGTTGGTCCTGCTTTGTTTCATAAAAAGAATAGTCAACGTAGATACAAGTATTTTATCATAGGAAGGGGGAAATCCTACTTTGTAAAAAAATCACTCTGATTCTAACAACACATTTTCTGAAACTGACAGTATCAAGATGCTTGTTTTTTTATTGACAACATATTTGTTACGTTTGAATGACGTGTTTTCAACAAACAATCGGCATTCCCATGGGAACAAACTGTGTCCCTCTTTTCG
Source organism: Mytilus galloprovincialis (assembly GCA_037788925.1). Lineage (NCBI taxonomy): Eukaryota > Metazoa > Mollusca > Bivalvia > Mytilida > Mytilidae > Mytilus > Mytilus galloprovincialis. The sequence goes on along the minus strand of CM075334.1, from coordinate 6,393,464 downwards.
AATTGTTCCTTTATTCATATGAGGCTGATTTCATACAGGAGCTTCTTAAGAAGAAAGAAAAGAAGTAAGCAGTATTCTTTAACTTTACTTTCCGCTATATGGATGGTGTTTTATCATTAAATAGGTGAAATTTGGTGACTATGTTGAACGAATCTTTCCATCGAACTTGAGATAAAGAATACAACAGATACAGGTAAGTCTGGCTCATATATTGGCTTACATCTAGAAATTGACAATGAGGGTCAGTTGAAAACAAAACTTTACGACCAAAGAGATGATTTCAGCTTCCAAATTGTAAACTTTCCATTTCTATGTAGCAACATTCCATCAGTGCCTGCATAGGGAGTATTTATCTCCCAGTTGATACGATATTCCATGGCGTGTATTTGCCATCATGATTTTCTTGATAGAGGATTGCTGCTCATAAGGAAGCTATTAAACCAAGAGTTCAAAGTGATGAAGTTTTAGTCATCCCTTCGTACGTTTTACCGGATGCCATCAAGAGTTGGTTGACCGTTATGGAATAGTGGTTTCACAGATGATAACGGATGTGTCCTAATGTCGTAACTATAATCCCGTACCCTTTTCCCGAATGTGACCTATCGAATAAGCCTTATAACCGGTTTGTAATATCATGAGCAACACGACGGGTGCCATATGTGGAGCAGGATCTGCTTACCCGTCAGGAGCACCTGAAATTATCCCCAGTTTTTAGTTGGGTTCGTATTGCTCAGTCTTTAATTTTTCTATGTTGTGTTTTGTGTTCTATTGTTTGTCTATTGGTCTTTTTTTCTGCATTGAGGTTGTCTGTTTATTTTCCACATTTGAGTTTGAATGTCCCTCTGGTATCTTTCGCCCCTCTATTATCCATTCTGTAGAGAAAAAAACGAACTCTCATGTTCTGCCTGCTGTAGACCTTATAATAACACATGTTCTCAGAACTGAAGACCCATTAATGACTATGTTATCACTGATGTAGACCTTATGATGAATCTCATATGTTATCCTTTCTGTAACACAAATAATAACTCTCATGGCCTGCTAACTGTTTACCTTATAGTGACTGGTATGCTCTTAATACTGCATGCCTTTTAATGACTGTCATGTTTTAATACTGTATACCTTATAATGACTGTCATGTTCTTAGTACTGCAGACCTTATAATGACTCTCTTGTGTGTTTCCTTTCTGTAACACCAATAATAACTCTCATGCTCTGCTAACAGTATACCTAATAATGACTTATGTTCTTGATACTGTAGACCATATAAAACTGTCATATTTTCACTATTTAAGACCTAATAATGACTTTCATGTTTTCACTATTGATGAACTCATAATGAATCTTTTGATCTTGCTTTAGTAGACGTAATAATGACAGTCCTGTTCTCAATATCTAAGACCTTATAATGATTCTAATGTTTCACTATTGTTGACCTAATAATTAAAATTGAGAATGGAAATGGGGAATGTGTCAAAGAGACAACACCCCGACCATAGAAAAAGCAACAGCAGAAGGTCACCAACAGGTCTTCAATGTACCGAGAAATTCCCGCACCCGGAGGCGTCCTTCATCTGGCCCCTAAACAAATATATACTAGTTCGTTGATAATTACTATACTTATGTTCTCATTATTGAAGATCTTATAATGACTCTCATGATCTTAGTACTGTAGATCGTGTTATATATGATTGTCATGTTCTCACTACCGTTGACCTTATAATGACTGTCATGTTATCACTTCCGTATACCTTATAATGACTTCCACTGATGTTTGTTCAACTGATAACACTAAAGGCATCAAATTGGGGGCACCATTTGCAATCAAAATGTCCGGCCATACATTTTGAAATTTAAAAAAGTGTTTAAATTTGGACAAATTAAAGAATATTCTTCAGAAAAAAGTTAGTGTACATACGTTTTATTATAAAAACTAGACATTTAGTTATAAAAAAAAACCATATGCATTATATCATTTTAATTTGAAGTTCATATTACTTTAACAATGGAGGCAATGACTATGAAATATCTTGTCATAATATTTGTATTTTGTTATGCCCGCGTCACACTGTCCCGATTTTTATATACGATGGACACCCGAATGCGAAAATTGTAAGTTCGTACGAAGTTGGTCCCGATCTCGTTAAAATACCCAAAAGTGACCGAAGCAAGTACGATGAATAACGAAGTCTATACGAGGGTGCCGAAAGTATATACGATAGCAAAAGATGGACATACGAAGGTTAACCGAAGACGGTATTTAAGCTTCATATCTCAGCCGAAGTCTACAAGATGGATCACGAAGGCTACACGATGGATTACCATGATGGCGCGATGGCCATATGTCTTAAAGACGTCGTGTACAGCTTACCTTGCATTTAAATTATATGCCGAAGGCATCACGCGTTTTAAATTGTTTGATCAATATTGAATATATATTATATTGTACATTTAATTTTTGGTTTAATCATAAGACGGAAGACCTAGGGTATTTCCAGTTACTGAATAATTTCAAATTGGTTGATTTCTAAAAAATATGTATCAAATATGCGTATTCAATTTACCATTTTCTGCATGTGTCATATACAAATATAGTGTCCATATTTGTCCCCAATATGTTACATACGAGGGGATGCCACGCTCGGCATTGCCTTGTTTGAACTGTAAAATGTGTGCACTAGTATGAATAATCACCCATAATTATGCCAATGTTTACTGATCTATCTTAAAGGTAAGGTAAGGTAATGGGTTCGTTGATCCCTTTTATTCAAAAAGAGCTTTTTCCAGGAGAATATCATAATAATATAGACTAAAGCTAGGATGTGGGGAAAGCAACTAATGCGGCAAAATATGACATATAGAAAACAAAATGTTTATGGAGTAAACATTCGTGTGACAACAACTCAGACGATACATAAAAATCAGAATAATGAAGAAAAAGTTGGTTTCCCTATATACGTGTACCTGCAGTGTTGGTATACGAGGCGCGTTTATGATTTTTAATATGTTATTTGATATGAAAAATTGACAAAAAATAATATTTTATTTGTAAAAGTAAATCCTGAGCCTGTAATACCTGCTCTTCTTGTTCCATTTTAATTAATAGAAACAACGCTGTCGCCTTTCTTGTTCTCATAGAATCATATGATATGAGGTCCATGTTTTTTTAACGTCTTTCTTAACTGTCGTATTAGACTGACCAGTGCATATCGCGCATGGCACTTTAAATGTATTTAAGCGCGAAAATTAACTTACATTTAGCTGGATTTATTGCCGTCGTAGTTCCATCTTGTCACCTTCGTACTTTTATTCGATGGCATCACGACGGGATTACGAGGTCTTCACGAAGTCGTGTTGCCATCGTAAGACCTTCGGTTAGCTTCGTGATTCATTCGTGTAGACATCGTAATGTCAAAACTGCCCGATGGAAACGATGGAATTACGAATGCAATACGATGTCCAAAGATGCATTCCCGGTGACATTACGATGGTGAGGATGGTGATACGAACTCAATACGAACCCTAAGCATCGGACGCACCTTCGGGGATTTTTTAACATGTTAAAAAATTTAGAACCCTTCCCGAAGTTGTCCCCGAAGGCTAGAAAAAGTGGCCGATGGATAAAGATGGTTAAAGATGGCACTACGAATAGCCCGATCTGGATACGATCAGTCCCGATTTTGAAAATTTCCATAATCGTGTTGCCATCGGCGTAAAAATCGGGACAGTGTGACGCGGGCATAAATAAAACGGACTAATATTATTATTTACAACGGATTTAAATACATATATCTTCAATAGGTTAAGGATGTATTTAGGTGAAATCAAAAAACAAATTTGGAATTTAAAATTGATACTATAAGTCAGAAGAGCATTGGTTTAGACCAAACTAAGCTAAAAATATTGATTGGTTTTGGGGCTCCTTTTCGAATTACATGTATATAGAAATGGAAGGAAAAGGCTGACTCAGACTTTTATTTTATATTTGCATTGATATCATTTGGGTCTCAAATCGAAAGAAAAGAAATCTATAATAAGCTTAAATTTTGTTAAATGACATTTTATGAGCTATTGAAGTCTTATATGAAAAGAAAAATGGGTGTTATGGTGCAATATATTTTACCCTGCATCGTATGAAAAAACAAAAATCTGATACAAATTCCTACATCTGAAGTAAGTACATCCTTAAGCAATGTAAGAAATAACAAGAAAGTCTCTAGAAAAAAGGTAGAATATCGAACTTTCAATATAACAGGTATTATAATATACCACACACAAGTTTAAATATCAACAAAGCATTAATGACAGCCTTTAAAACATTAAAATAGTTGCCATGGTGATGGATATTGCTAACCATAGAATATTCAGACCCGTATTTGAACATTCGGAGGAACTGCAAAAACGTTCATTCTTCAATTTGAAGTTCACAAACAAGGGTATTGATGCTATAAATATAAGTTATAATCTTCACCATAAAAGATTAAAAAGCAAAATTCCTTATTACTTAATGGATCAATCTTCTCCTATAGTATCCTACTCCTACCCTGTTGCATCTAAAATGTTTAATCACAAAAAAGTGTTGCAGAATCTAAATATTGATGACCTCAAATTTAAAGCTATACCACCTGATTTTGCCTGTTCCCAATCCCTTTTCGTGTATAATCCTGCTGGCTATATAATTTCTGGAGACCTAAACATTGTCAATAACTACAAGTTGAGACAATTTTTGTCAAAGGGTCCGAAATACAGAGAGCCACAGACAATCAATTGGAAGCAGAACTTCAAACTACTGATGGATTCTGTTGAGGGTTATGCAAAAGACTGGGCAAAAAAGAGAAAAGGTTGAGGTTGACACTCTTTCGGAGTGGGTAAAATCAGTGAGGTCACTGATTTAGATAAGAGTAAGTAAGCTTAAAGGGTCAATGAGCACCAAAGCTCCTTCCATCTTTAAAGACCCTCATGTCATAGAGGAGTTGTCTTGCCTCCATGACAAATATGTTGTCGTTCCAGCTGACAAAACCTCAAACAATATTGTTTTTGTTTGCAAGAAACAATACTTTGACTGCCTGATTAAGGAACTGGGGATAAAATAACACACTTGGAAATCCTACATATACACTAAGTACGCTTACGAAGCAGGAGATCCTGGAAAACCACAAATCGGTTCTAATCTCCTTTGGTGTTAATCCAAAGGATGAAGACCAGGATCTTCCATCCTTATATTGGATTCCTAAGCTTCACAAGAATCCTTATAAAGAAAGGTATATTGCAGGTTCTTCCAAGTGTTCCACTAAACCCCTTTCTAAAGTTCTTACTGCCTTACTCACTGCAGTCAAAGAAAGACTTCAGAAATATTGCGAAACGGCATATTCAAGAAGTGGTGGTAATCAGATGTGGATACTGAAAAATTCAAAAGAGTTATTGGTGAATTTATAAACTCAATCATTAAAAAGTAAAATCACAAAAAAAAAAACATTGTACCTACATTAAAACCTTTAATTTTTCAACTCTTTATATCACTGTTCCACATACTAAACTTAAAGCTCGACTGAAAGAACTCGTCAGCTTTAACATAAAGGGCACTAGACGTTTTACATATCTAGTTTTGGGCTGGAATATAGCTTCCTTTGTGAAAAATCATACAGAGTCAAGGAAAAAATATACCGACGAAGATATCACTGCCATGCTGGACTTTTTAATTGACAACATATTTGTTGAATTTGGAGGTTTGGTCTTCCAACAGACTTGTGGAATCCAAATGGGTACCAATTGCGCTCCTCTACTTGTAGATTTGTTTTTATATTTCTTTGATGAAGAATTTATCCAAGGGCTAGTACAGAAAGGAGAAAAGAAATTAGCCCAGTCTTTTAATTTCACTTTTCGGTATATTGATGATGTACTGTTTCTAAATAATAATAGATTCAGTGATCACTTACATTTAATATATCCAAGTGAATTTGAAATTAAAGATACTACCGACACAGATAAATCTGCTTCATATTTAGACTTTTTTTTCTCGAAATGACTGCTGATGGTAGGTTGAATACCAAAATTTATGACAAACACGATGATTTAATTTTCCTTTTGTCAACTTTCCATTTCTGTGTAGCAACAACCCAGCGGCACAAGCATATGTAGTATATGTGTCTCAATTGATACGTTACTCTAGAGCTAGCTCAAAGTACGTTGATTTTGTTGAACGAGGAATACTACTTTTTCAAAAGTTGCTAATCAGGGTTATGAATCAATCAAATTAAGGTCATCACTCAAGAAATTTTACGGTCGCCATCATGAGCTGATTGGCCATTATGACAAAAGTGTGTCTGAAATCATATCTGATATTTTTCCTCAGTCATAATAACCTTCCATCATTACCGAACTGAACAAAGAAATAACACGACGTGTGCCGTATACGGTGCAGGAAATGCTCACCCTTCCGGAGCACCTGATTTCAATCCCGGTTTTTAGTGTAGTTCGTGTTGTTTCTGTAGTAGAGAATTGATAAGAAGTAGTGGATTCGTAAACGATAATCAACGAGCGACTTTAAGATGGTGGTCAGTGTATTCTTGAAAAATAATCCACCGTTAGAACAATAGACTGACGTCAGAGAAATGAGTTAATAATTATTATTTATACCTGTTGATGTAAATGTCCTTTGGTTTTGTGAGTCTTTGTTCACTCCTTGATTTTGATTGTTATTGCCTTTAAAGCATTTGATTTTTTTTTTATAAAACTTCAATTTCGAACTATTTTCTGACTGGTATGTTGATGAATCATAGCAAATTATAGCTTTGTTTTCTCTTTCATAGGCAATCTTTGAAGCTGACTGACCCTGTCCATCACATTTATTACAGTCTGCTCCTCTGTCTAACAACATTCTCAGTATTTCGGTATGGCCATATTCACAAGCCATCATTACAGGTGACTGACCATAATTATCAACTTTATTATAGTCTGCTCCTCTGTCTAACAACATCTTTACTATTTCTACATGACAATTTTCACAAGCCTTCATTAAAGGTGATTTGTCAATTTTATCACATTTATTACAGTCTGATCCTCTGTCTAACAACATCTTTACTATTTCTATATGACCATGTTTACAAGCCTTCATTAAAGGTGATTTGTCAATTTTATCACATTTATTACAGTCTGCTCCTCTGTCTAACAACATCTTTACTATTTCTATATGACCATGTTTACAAGCCTTTATTAAAGGTGATCTGTCAATTTTATCACATTTATTACAGTCTGCTCTTCTGTCTAACAACATCTTTACTATTTCTATATGACCATGTTTACAAGCCTTCATTAAAGGTGATTTGTCAATTTTATCACATTTATTACAGTCTGCTCCTCTGTCTAACAACATCTTTACTATATCTGTATGACCATGTTTACAAGCCTTCTTTAAAGGTGAACTGTCATCTTCATCAAATTTATTATAGTCTGCTCCTCTGTCTAACAACATCGTTACTATTTCTATATGACCATTTTCACAAGCCATCATTACAAGTGACTGACCATAATTATCACCTTTATTATAGTCTGCTCCTCTGTCTAACAACATCTTTACTATTTCTACATGACCATTTTCACAAGCCTTCATTACAGGTGACTCACCATACCTGTCACATTCATTATAGTCTGCTCCTCTGTCTAACAACATCTTTACTATTTCTATATGACCATGTTCACTAGCCTCCATTAAAGGTGAACTGTCATATTCATCACATTTGTTATAGCCTGCTCCTCTGTCTAACAACATTTTAACTATATCTGTATGACCATTTTCACAAGCCTTCATTACAGGTGTCTGACCCCTCCTCCCACATATATTAAAGTCTACTCCTCTGTCTAACAACATCTTTCCTATTTCTATATGACCATGTTGACTAGCCTTCTTTACCGGTGACTCACTAAAACTTCCATATTCATTATAGTTTGCTCCTCTGTCTAACAACATCTTTACTATTTCTATATGACCATTTTTGCAAGCCTTCATTACCGGTGACTCACTAAAACTTCCATATTCATTATAGTTTGCTCCTCTGTCTAACAACATCTTTACTATTTCTATATGACCATTTTTACAAGCCTTCATTACCGGTGACTCACCAAAACTTCCATATTCATTATAGTTTGCTCCTTTGTCTAACAACATCTTTACTATTTCTATATGACCATGTTCACTAGCCTCCATTAAAGGTGAACTGTCATCTTCATCACATTTGTTATAGTCTGCTCCTCTGTCTAACAACATCTTTACTATTTCTATATGACCATGTTCACTAGCCTCCATTAAAGGTGAACTGTCATCTTCATCACGTTTATTATAGTCTGCTCCTCTGTCTAACAACATCTTTACTATTTCTATATGACCATTTTCACAAGCCTTCATTACAGGTGTCTGACCGCTCCAGTCACATTTATTATAACCTGCTCCTCTGTCTAACAACATCTTCACTAAATCTATATGACCGTTTTCACAAGCCTTCATTACAGGTGTCTGACCCCTCCAGTCACATTTATTATAGCCTGCTCCTTTGTCTAACAACATCTTTACTATTTCTATATGACCATGTTCACTAGCCTCCATTAAAGGTGAACTGTCATATTCATCACATTTGTTATAGTCTGCTCCTCTGTCTAACAACATCTTAACTATTTCTATATGACCATGTTCACTAGCCTCCATTAAAGGTGAACTGTCATATATATCACATTTGTTATAGTCTGCTCCTCTGTCTAACAACATCTTTACTATTTCTATATGACCATTTTCACAAGCCATCATTACAAGTGACTGACCATAATTATCACCTTTATTATAGTCTGCTTCTCTGTCTAACAACATCTTTACTATTTCTACATGACCATTTTCACAAGCCTTCATTACAGGTGACTCACCATACCTGTCACATTCATTATAGTCTGCTCCTCTGTCTAACAACATCTTTACTATTTCTATATGACCATGTTCACTAGCCTCCATTAAAGGTGAACTGTCATATTCATCACATTTGTTATAGCCTGCTCCTCTGTCTAACAACATCTTAACTATATCTGTATGACCATTTTCACAAGCCTTCATTACAGGTGTCTGACCCCTCCTCCCACATATATTAAAGTCTACTCCTCTGTCTAACAACATCTTTCCTATTTCTATATGACCATGTTGACTAGCCTTCTTTACCGGTGACTCACTAAAACTTCCATATTCATTATAGTTTGCTCCTCTGTCTAACAACATCTTTACTATTTCTATATGACCATTTTTGCAAGCCTTCATTACCGGTGACTCACTAAAACTTCCATATTCATTATAGTTTGCTCCTCTGTCTAACAACATCTTTACTATTTCTATATGACCATTTTTACAAGCCTTCATTACCGGTGACTCACCAAAACTTCCATATTCATTATAGTTTGCTCCTTTGTCTAACAACATCTTTACTATTTCTATATGACCATGTTCACTAGCCTCCATTAAAGGTGAACTGTCATCTTCATCACATTTGTTATAGTCTGCTCCTCTGTCTAACAACATCTTTACTATTTCTATATGACCATGTTCACTAGCCTCCATTAAAGGTGAACTGTCATCTTCATCACGTTTATTATAGTCTGCTCCTCTGTCTAACAACATCTTTACTATTTCTATATGACCATTTTCACAAGCCTTCATTACAGGTGTCTGACCGCTCCAGTCACATTTATTATAACCTGCTCCTTTGTCTAACAACATCTTCACTAAATCTATATGACCGTTTTCACAAGCCTTCATTACAGGTGTCTGACCCCTCCAGTCACATTTATTATAGCCTGCTCCTTTGTCTAACAACATCTTTACTATTTCTATATGACCATGTTCACTAGCCTCCATTAAAGGTGAACTGTCATATTCATCACATTTGTTATAGTCTGCTCCTCTGTCTAACAACATCTTAACTATTTCTATATGACCATGTTCACTAGCCTCCATTAAAGGTGAACTGTCATATATATCACATTTGTTATAGTCTGCTCCTCTGTCTAACAACATCTTTACTATTTCTATATGACCATTTTCACAAGCCTTCATTACAGGTGACTCACCATACCTGTCACATTTATTATAGTCTGCTCCTCTGTCTAACAACATCTTTACTATTTCTATATGACCATGTTCACTAGCCTCCATTAAAGGTGAACTGTCATATTCATCACATTTGTTATAGTCTGCTCCTCTGTCTAACAACATCTTAACTATATCTGTATAACCATTTTCACAAGCCTTCAATACAGGTGACTCACCATACCTGTTACATTTATCACAGTCTGCTCCTCTGTCTAACAACATTTTCACTATTTCTGTATGACCATGTTTACAAGCCTTCATTAAAGGTGATGAACCAGCACTATTACATTTGTCATAGTCTGCTCCTCTGTCTAACAACATCTTAACTATTTCGGTATGACCATGTTGACAAGCGGTTATTACAGGTGACTCCTTATATTTGTCACATTTATTACAGTCTAATCCTCTGTCTAACAACCACTTGACAAATGACACATCACCTAAATAACAACAATGTAATAAAGAAGTTTCATAGGTATAATCATCCTTTTCATCATCATCATCATCATCATCATCATCATCAAATATATACGAATAACGGTATTCATGTTCATCACAGATATTTGCCAGTTTTGGCTGGTGGGATACATCTAGTGTTTTCAAATAGCAGAGCAATTTCTGCCTGAACTGAGGTATATTCATATTGATGTTACTAAATACATCTTGTAATTTTCCATTTGACCAGTCATCAATCATTCTCTGTATGTACATCTGATGATATTTTGCAGGTACTACAGTAATAAACGGATCCATGTTATCTTTTGTTTCTAATACAAATCGTTCCTTGATTAAACCACTGTCTGCATTCCTTATCAAGCAATATGTTATGTGTTTACCATATATCTTAGCAAGAAAGTCAAATATCTTATCATGTACAATTTTGTATACATTGTTTTCTTTCTTTATAAATGTATGTGTAAGTGAGTCAAGTTCATCTTGTAATACAAGTCGTGATGTTCCCCTGTCTAATCTGCTTGCCTCACATGTGTTCTCTATAATAGCCCTAGTTTGTTCATTCAACTTTTCTGTTAACATTTCTTCCTTTAATTTGTTGTTAAACATGACACACAAAGCCAAAGCACAGTATTTAGCGTGATGCCCTTTCTTTAGAAAGTTATCAATCTCTGCTTCATAAATTGAAAATGGATTTTGAAAGAAATCTGTAATAATAAGTTCTGGATTATCATCATGGTACAATTTACATAAAAGAGGAAAACAGTCATACATATCATAAAAGTCACTTATCTCAGAGGCTTTTGTATTGAGATACAACTTAGCTATTAATTCTTTTTCTTGTTTTGACAAGCAAATCTTTTTAGATAACATGTTACATACACATGACTTAAAAACTGTCAAAGAATCAAACTTTTCGTCTTGGTATACTTGTAACCGACATGCTGCAAGTATTTTTGTTTGTTTTTTTTCAAGATTTTGTCTTATATCTTTTAATATTGGTTCCCAACATTTAATGTCACTCTGGTCTAGCGAAAAGTTTCCACATAAATCATCAACAACAAACAATGTTTTCTTATTTGGATTGCAAAACCTCAGAATGTCACCTGGCTCTGTGACCACAAGTACATCATATTCTTCCCCCATTTTTAAAGCTACATGTCTCAGTGTTGCTGTCTTCCCTACACCAGAATTAGCTGTTATAGTTACACAGCTGTTTTCCTTTATACATTTGAAAATATGCTCTGCAGCTCTTGTGTTAACAAACATCTTATCATCACTGTCCTTCCAGGTTTTGAGTAATTGTTCATTTTTTGCTGAAATAAAAATAGATTAATCAATCACCTCTGTACAATACATGATCAATATAAGTCATTTGTTTGTTTACAGTTTTAAGGGTTTAACAGATCTGTCATTATCAATGGTGCACTTTGTTGAAACTCACAAATCTCATTTTTATTCTTGGAATATATTGTTGTTAATTAGTTTTTATTTCTTTTCAAATTTCGTCTTGGAATTTCTGTAATATGCATTTAGTAAGCATCAGTTTTCCCAACGACTGAACAGTGACAATATATTTGTAATAGGTTTAAATAAATGCTTCTCATGACACAGCTTATTTGAAATAGGATATTAACCTATTATGGTCCAATAATTGCAATTTCTAAATATATGGTTAGATTCAGCATATCACAAAAAAAACAAAAAGTCAATATTTTATGAAATCAAACAAAGTTTCAGCTTGGATCCTTTGGACCTCAATGTGCAACAATTTGATAACAGAGCACAAAATCCAACATATAAATAATTAAATTCAGCATACATTTAATTTTTGTGTTGAAATCAAACAAAGTTTAATTTTAGACACCAATTTGTTCCAATTAGAAAACTGGGCCAATATCAAAATAGATAAATACATGCTTATTTTTCAGCATACGAAAAAAACAAGGTTTTAATTTTTGGTAAAATCAATTTCGGACTTTCTGATCTTAATGTTAACTTCATAGAAAATATGGTTGCCTATTGTAACTGGTTCCTATCAAACCAACTTTAGCAGAAAACTTAACAACTTTTCACCCTGTTGTCGTTTCAAGAAAAGCAATACCTATGTTGATATTCTTGATTTTCTTCACAGACAAGATAAAAATCTAAACACGGTAAGAATCAGCACATCCAAAGAACTCCAATAATTCCATTTTTTCTCAAATCTAGCAAAGTTTAATTTTGAACCCATTCGACCTCAAGTTTGACCAATTTTTAAAATGGGGCAACAGCAACAATCTAAATACAGCTAGATTCGGCATATTAAAGAACACCAAAAATTCAAGACTTTGAATTAAATCACATTGAAATAGGTACCCGTAAGCATAATTCCTAGACGGTAAGGACAATAACCACACAAATCAATCCTACACGTCCATTTTGGAATGGAACATTGTGGTACATTTTTATAGATTTGAATACATAAGTCATACTCAAGTAACTGCTCTGAAACAAGATGAATGCTTTCGTCACCCTTTTTGTCCCTAATTTCCAACACAACTAGGGCATAAACCCCAAAATAAATACCAATCTTTATTCGTAGTATGAAAGCTTGTGGTACAATTCCTCAAAAATCCATACACTTTTAGACTTCAGATATTGTCAGGAAGCAAAATAGCTCAACGACGAAAACATGGTCATATCATTATACGGCTGTTCTGAGTTTTCATTCATCAGAACTAAGATATCAATATAATTAACAACTTACATATTTCTTATTGATTCAAAATCAAATATTGTTTTTGTATTACTATATTATTATTACATACAAAATCAATATTGACCGGTTCATTCTTTTGGTATAAGTATCAGAGCTTATCAACAAAACTTATGTGGATTACTGATCCATGAACTAAGGTAAAGGTTATGAGAAGGCTGTCTAAAGGACATGTATACCTTGTAAAGATTTTGGTAGTATACTGATTGATTTATTTGTCTTAGAAACTTTTGTTTTGTATAAGATGTTATTAGATTTGAACTAGCATTAAGTAAATGCAAGTACTCTCAGATCTGTACATTGTGTCTTTTGTGTTTTTGTTAGCCATTTGAAACAACTTTTTCTGAAAGACTGTTGATTAACTGACACGATTAAGATATTTCAATATTGTATTATTCAGTACTTCATTTGTGTTGTTATTAATACATTATTTATAATTAAAACATGTATAAATATGCATTTTTGCGCTTGTCCCAAGTCAGGACCCCTGGCCTTTGTTAGTCTTGTATGACTTTAAATTTTAGTTTTTTTGTGTATAATTCAGAGTTAAGTATGACGTCCATTATCACGGAACTAGTATAGATATTTGTTAAGGGACCAGCTGAAGGACGTTTTCTCGCTGCATTGAAGACCTATTGGTGACCTTCTGTTGTTGTCTGTTCTATGGTAAATGCCGTCTCTTTGAAACATTCCCCATTTCCATTCTCAATTTTATTACTATCCAATTTAAATCCTGTATGGTCATATATCCAGTCAATATCTATTATTAGCTTTCGTCTGTGTAATATGTCTAGGAAGCATCATTTTTCGGTCTTTGAGAGGGCTTTTATAAATTTTGACTACTCTCAGATTAGTAATACTGTGTCTTCTGCCAATTTGTATTTGTGGATAATACCAATACAATGAATCAATTCATTTTCAAATATTTGTTTACAGTTTGTGCTTACTTTGTAATATTAAAAGATGTTGAAGGTTAGGTTGTGACATAAAACTTGCTAACAAGTATATATATATCTGAATATTTAACTGAACAACCAGAGGGTGAAAATTATGTTAACATAAGGCAGCAACCATGCAAAAAGTCGAAAACAATTTTTTCTTTTAATTCAAACACTACATATAGTGGCAGCTGAGGGTGAAAAAAAAACAAATTACTTTTTTCTACAAAAACTGGAAACAAACTTTTTTTTCTTCAAAAAAACCAATAGCCTATTATAAAGGTATAAACAGTCTCAAAAAGCTGACGCAATATAAACTGAACTGCCTGATTTGACATTATGATTAATTTAAAAATCAAAAGGTTTCTACCTCTTACCAACCAAAAATCCCACAAAATATATTGAGAAGATGTACCCCAAGTCCCTTCAGACTGTTTACCTCTTATATTCCATGGTACAGTATCATTCTGTGAAGTTTTTATTGTTTCCATTTCTTGTGTTACTTTCCTATGGTCATCCTGTAATATCTCATGGGATTTCTTCACTTCAGCATGGTGTTTTTGCAGTAATTCATGCGATATTATCAAACTTTTAAATGATTCTTTTAGTTCCCGGATTTCATTATTGGAATGTTTGATGTCTATCATTATTTCTTGGTTAGTTTGATCTAATGGTTTGGTTTTCAGATGATCACACTCCTGCTTCATTTGCTGCCCACCCAATCTATCAACAGCCTGCAAAATAAAGGATGACACGTGTTACTGTAAATGACTACAATAAAACTGATTATCAAAACTTGTAGGTTCAAAAATGGGTCTGCATAATTCTTGCATTACTCCGAAACAATAACAAACCAGTAATATATGGCATATCTTAAACATAAATGCAATAAATGCAACATAAATGATAGAGACTTAGTGTCTATTGATTAAAAGTCCATGGTAAAAATGAGGTCAAGGTCAAATTCTTATATCTATTTTAAACTTTTGAGCATGGAAATGAAGTGTTAAGTCAGTGAATACAACAGTAAAAGTGCTGACAAAAGATGTTAGTTCTTAACATGCATAACTCAAGATCAGTTAGAATGAAAAAGTGAGCAATCCAGCAAAACATTGAAAGTGACACCACAAATATAACTAGAGGCTCTCAAGAGCCTGTGTCGCTCACCTTGGTATATGTGCATATTAAACAATAGAGACAGATAAATTCATGACAAAATTGTGTTTTGGTGATCGTGATGTGTTTGTAGATCTAACTTTACTGAACATTCTTGTTGCTACAATTATCTCTATCTATAATGAACTTGGCCCAGTAATTACAGTGAAAAATATTTAATAAAAATTTACAAAAAATTATGAAAATTGTTAAAAAATTAATATTATGGGCAATAACTCCTAAAGGGGTCAATTGACAATTTTGGTAATGTTTGACTTATTTGTAGATCTTACTTTGCTGAACATTATTGCTGTTTTACAGTTTATCTCTATCTATAATAATATTCAAGATAATAACCAAAAACTGCAAAATATCCTTGAAATTACTAATTCTGGGGCAGTAACCCACCAACGGTTTGTCTGTTTGTCTGAAAATTTCAGAGCAGATAGAACTTGACCTGATAAACAATTTAGCCCTTGTTCGATTTGCTCTTTATGCTTTGGTTTCAGAGCTATAAGCCAAAATCTACATTTTATCCCCTCTGTTCTATTTTTAGCCATGGCGGCCATCTTGGTTGGTTGGCAAGGTCAAGCCACACATTTTTTAAACTAGATACCCCATTCATGATTGTTGCTAAGTTTGGTTAAATTTGGCCTGGTAGTTTCAGAGAAGAAGAGTACATAAATTTAAGAAAAATGGTTTAAAATTGACAATAAAGGGCAATAACTCCTAAAGGGGTCAACTGACAATTTTGGTCATGATGACTTATTTGTAGATCTTACTTTGTTGAACAGTATTGCTGTTTACAGTTTATCTCTATCTATGATAATATTCAAGATAATAACCAAAAACTGCAAAATTTCCTTAAAATTACCAATTTAGGGGCAGCAACCTAACAACGGAATGTCCGATTCATATGAAAATTTCAGGGCAGATAGACATGACCTGATAAACGATTTTATCGCGTCAGATTTGGTATAAATGCTTTGGTTTTTGAGTTATAAGCCATAACTGCATTTTATCCCTATGTTCTATTTTTAGCCATGGCGGCCATCTTGGTTGGTTGATCAGGTCACTGGACACAGTTTTTAAACTAGATACCCCAATGATGATTGTGGCCAAGTTTGGTTAAATTTGGCTGAGGAGTTTCAGAGAAGAAGATTTTTTTTTATTAAAGTTTACGGACGCCGGACGCCGCACGACAAGTGATGAGAAAAGCTCACTTGACCTTTCAGGTCAGGTGAGCTAAAAATTCAAAACTGTCTAGGGTTATAGGGAGGGTTGGGATCTGGCTAACATAACGTTTAGCCCCACCACTTTCTGTATGTATGTGCCTGTCCCAAGTCAGGACCCTGTTATTCAGTGGTTGTCATTTGTTGCTGTGATACATATTTTTTTTTCTTTTGAATTGTTTTACATTTGTGATTTTGAGATCTATTATAGCTGAATATTTGGTAGGGGATTTGTTCATTGTTGAAGACCGAACGGTGACCTGTAGCTGTTAATTTCTGTGTCATTTGGTCTTTAGTGGAGAGTTGTCTCATTTGCAATCATACCACATCTTCATATTGATATCAGATATGTCAAATGTTTTTTTGTCACATTGACTTATCTAGGTTTTTATAGATAGTTCTTATGTTGTACTGTTATACCACTGTCCCAGGTAAGGTCGAGGGTGGGGAACCCGCTAACATGTTACACCCCATCACATTCTCCATGTATGTGCCTGTCCCAAGTCAGGAGCCTGTAATTCAGTGGTAGTCGTTTGTTTTT
The DNA here is from genome assembly GCA_037788925.1 of Mytilus galloprovincialis. NCBI lineage: Eukaryota > Metazoa > Mollusca > Bivalvia > Mytilida > Mytilidae > Mytilus > Mytilus galloprovincialis. The sequence continues at coordinate 6,376,267 of CM075334.1, read as the reverse complement.
ATGTGTTACATATTTGTTATTTTCTTATCCCAGGCATAGATTACCTTAGCCGTAATTGGCACAACCTTTTGGAATTTTGGATCATCAATGCTCTTCAACTTTGCACTTGTTTGGCTTTATAAATATTTTGATATGAGCGTCACTGGCAGGCGCCACAAAAATCAAAATCATATATTTTCTATAAAATAAATTTAATAAGTGTGTTTAAGGCAAATTAGTTCTATTTGGTTTCTTGTAATTTGGTTTCAAATATCTACTGACAGGTGACCTACAATTAGTTAAATGAACCTTGATATAGATACTTACACAAGTTATATCATTCCAAGCAGTATTGAAGAATCCTGTGTCTAGTTTGCCATCATCCAGATGAGCCAGGTAATTCCTGTAGTGTTTTATCCTTGCTAAGTCTGCAGCTGGTGTGGTTTCTATTGCAGAAGGGAGACGGTCAAATCCACAATGAGGAGTCAAATTCCTCAGTAACAGTATCATCAAAGTTACGTCGAATGTTTTAGAATCTGGAACATCTAGAAAAGACATTATATAATAAAGATTATAAAAGTAAAAGCAAATAGCAAGTTTGTTTATTAATACATTTTTAGCCAAATCAATACTTGGAAATATTCTTACCTAAAAATTGTATAGTAAGTCCATAAAGTTCATTGATTACAATTGAAAACCAGATGCTCCGCAGGGCGCAGTTTTATACGACCGCAGATTTCGAACCCTGAACATTGGGGCAAGTATTGACACAACATTGAAGCTTGATACAGCTCTGAATTTGGATTTTGATTAAATAGTGACACAACACAGGTTTTTGACACATAATGAATGTGGTCTAAGAACTTAAACTTAAAAACTTTAAATTTTAAATTGGACATTACCTATTATGGTCCAATATCCAAAATCTAAATATATGGTTAGATTCAGCATATCAAAGAACCTCAAGAATTCAATTTTTGATGAAATCAAATAAAGTTCAATTTTGGATCCTTTAGACCTCAGTGTGGACCAATCTGATAACCGGGCCCAAACATCAAAAATCTAAATACATGGTTAGATTTAGGATCATTTAGCATATATCGAAGAACCCTATATATACAATTTTTGTTCAAATCAAACAAAGTTTAATTTTGGACCGCAATTTGGACCAACTTGAAAACTGGGCCTATAATCAAAAATCTAATTACAGGTTTAGATTCAGCATATCAAAGAAACCCAAGGATTCAATTTTTGTTGATATCAAACAAAGTTTAATTTTGGACCACGATTTGGACCAACTTGAAAACTGGGCCCATAATAAGAATTATAATTGTACATGTTTAGATTCAGCATATCAAAGAACCCCAAGGATTCAACTTTTGTTGAAATCAAACAAAGTTTAATTTTGGACCACGATTTGGACCAACTTGAAAACTGGGCCCATAATAAAAAATCTTAGTACATGTTTAGATTCAGCATATCAAAAAACACCAAGAATTTAATTTTTGCTGAAATTGAAAACTGGGCCAATAATCAAAATTCTAAGTACATGTTTAGATTCAGCTTATCAAAGAACCCCAAGAATTCAATTTTTGTTAAAATCAAACTTAGTTTAATTTTGGACCCTTTGGACCATAATGTAGACCAATTTGAAAATGGGACCAAAAATTAAGAATCTACATACACTGTTAGATTCGGCATATCAAGGAACCCCAATTATCAATTTTTTGGTTATTGAAATTTTACATACTTGACTTTGTCCATGACATCACAATATAAGCACTCATTTTGAATTTTATATTTCATTACTTTCTTGCATCGGATAGGAAACATATAGAGAGCAGGCGTCGACTAAGAAAAAACTTTTCGCATAATCTTTAATGGCATTTTACATATCTTGCACAAATATTTAGTTTGTCAACCCCTGTACACTTTGTTTCCATAGATGCATTTATTTGGTTGAAATCTGTACGATTTTGTAAAATTTTGCCCTATTTGGGATGTAAAATTCATCACTCCAGAATAAAACTTTTTCAAAAAAACTTCTATTTAGTTTACTCATATATCATGTATATCATGTATATCTTTTTGTCAACTTAAACATAGCGTTAACTCTAGAAATGTAAAAATGACACCACCAAAATTCAAACATGCTTTGTGTTTTTAAGTTATAAGCATTGTGTCTAAATTGTCTGTCATTTTGTTGAGACAAACTGAAATTAGAGAACAGAAACTCAAAATTCAGCAATAACTCTAACTAAATAGTAAGAGTGATGCCACTAAAATTCAATCTTGATCTGCATTTTGTTGTTCTTAGCTTTGTGCAAAATTTTAATAGCATTTGGTTGAGGCAAACTAAGGTTAGAGAGGGTAAAGGGGCATAAATCTAGAACTATAAAAGGGATGCCAGCTCAAATAAAAACTGAGCTATTTTGTTGTGGTAATAAGCATTTTGTTTAATTTCATTTGGTTCAGGCTAACTAAAGTTAGAGTACTGAAACCAATTTCGGGATGTGAGAAGGGACGGATGAAAGGAAGGACATACATGTACAGACTGACATGGAAAGTCAACGGTATACCAAAATGCGTTCTGAAATTGGGCGTATATAAAAACTGATACTAGAAAAAGGATATTTAAATTATCTCCAATAACAAATATTTTGGAACAGAAGGTTTGGCTATGAACAATATATATAAACATCATGTAAAGCACAGTTTTGTGTATACTTTTTTGGAATCTAGGAAAGGGAAACATTGTATTATGAAATAAAACTTTCTGTACTCACCGGGAAATCTAGGACACAGAAGGTTCCACTGTGATTGGTTGATTCTATGCTTCATTTTTAAGTCAAACAATTTGTTATACTCCTTTTTTATTGTCGCTTCTAAACATGCTGGAGCAAATTCACTATCAAAGAAAGTTCTTGCTGCACGAGGAGAAATTCCAGTTAATAACAAACTCATTCGAACATAGTTTTCCTCCTCTACAGAAAGAGATGCCATAGTAAAGACTTCTTTATTCCTTTACTAATTTTAGACAGAATTCTCTCAAGCAAAATATATTTATTCTAATTGTCAAATCATAGTTATTCACTATATATATGACAATAATTTATGACATTCAAGTTGGATTTAATCTTGGTTGTTGCCACTCTGATGAAGAAAACCACTTGGAAATCTGGTTTATTTACCATGTATTTACTGAAAAATAAGTTATACATGAATTTTAATGTCTGCATGAACTGGTCAATTGGATGCTTTCTGGTATAATTCCTGTATATACTGATATTTTAGTGTATTTTGCATATATAACATGTATAACAACGTAAGTAATTTTTCAAAACCCAGTAAAAGACTTCAAGTTCATGAAAATTATTATTTTCAGGGCAGTAGGAATAACAATTGATTGTTCAGTTATATTTTACTCATTCTAACATTAAAAAGCATGCATAGTTTTCTTCCTCTACAGAAAGAGATGCAATATTTAAGTATCCTTTGTTCCTTTGCTAATTTTAAACAGAATTCTATTAAGCAAAAGATCTTTACTACAATTTCTAAATCATTGTTATTTGCTATGTGACACTATTACATGGCAATCAGGTTTGCTTAAATCTTGAGTGTTATGAAGAAAATACTATGATATCTGGTATATTTACTGCAAAATAAGATATAAATGAAACAAAAAGTCTGAACAGGTCAATTGGATGCTTGTTGACCAGTATAATATTTGTCATGTTTGTACTGATTTTTTTTAAATCTCCTTTATCATGTGTATGTGCATTTTGTTTATTAAAAAGTAGATAATATCTAATAAATCGCTTCGCCAAGCGCAGCTGGATATGACAACCAAGGTCCAACCCTGAACAGTTGGGGCTAAAATGGACACAGTATTCATACTTGATACAGGTCTGAATTTGGATTGGTATTAAGTATTTGACACATAATACGTTTCTTAAACAGAATAACTGCATTTAAAGAACTTGAATTGGTCATGTGATTTGAATTTATAGTTATTTTTTTGCTTTTGTGCAAAACACTTTGCTGTTGCAAATTGCCCCCCCCCCTTTTTTCCCTTTTTTCTGCAAAAAAAAAAATATTAATAGAAGAAATTTTTTTAATTTCTGAAATCTTGAGAACATATTGTCCCTCCACCTTTTTTCCAAAAAAATAATCTTTCCCGATATGGTCATAATCTCAATTCAAATTTTGCAATAATAACCCGACATTTAAATACATCATAAAAGTCTTAAAATAGAAACTGACATTCATAATCATGGCTAAAATCAAATTACACTGCTTTTAAATTATGTTTTGTACTTTAGTAATTGTCCATTAACAAGGACCCTAATTCAAATTCATGGATTTCAGAGATCCATACACCATTCCACGAGTTATTGTCTGGAAACTAAATAAAATGCTTATTTGGGTCCCTTTTTGACCAATAATTCCTAAACTGTCCGGACCGTAACATCAAAATCAATCCCAACCTTTCATTTGTGGTAATCAATGGTAATAGACATTGTGTTTAAATTTCATAGATTTCTATTTATTGATATCAAAATTATTGTGCGAAAACCAAATTTCTTCGGGCCACGACGACGACATGATACCAATATAAGACCATTTTTGCAGTCGATGAACTTTAAAGTTCATGAAAATTTTCTTTTAATAGACAATAACTCCTATAATTATTTCTGGTAGATCTTAAGATTATAAACAAACCATCAAATGTTTTTCTCATTGTTCATTGTTGTTGAAGACTGTATGGTGACCTACATGTATAGGTACTAGCTTCTAAGTAATTTGGTCTCTGGTGGAAAGTTGAATTGTCTCAATGGCAATCACACCACGCCTTAATTCTTTTTATATGATATGACACCTGCATTATCTCCTTCTCTGACATTGTGACATTACTAATAATGTCTGAACACGTGTCAAAGCTATGAAACAAGAATTGGATGGACTGAGCAGAGTGATATAAGCAAAGGGAAGGATGATTATAAATATGTTTGACTTACCATTGGCAGTTTCCTTTTAACAGTTAATGATTAAATCACCAATTTTAAAAGAGGGACGAAAGATACCAAAGGGACAGTCAAACTCATAAATCTAAAACAAACTGACAACGCCATGGCTAAAAATGAAAAAGACAAACAGAAAAACAGAAAAACAGAAAAACAATAGTACACATGACACAACATAGAAAACTAAAGAATAAACAACACGAACCCCACCAAAAACTAGGGGTGATCTCAGGTGGTCCGGAAGGGTAAGCAGATCCTGCTCCACATGTGGCACCCGTCGTGTTGCTTATGTGATTACAAATCCGGTAAATAGTCTAATTCGGTAGGTCACATTCATGAAAGGGAAGGGGATTGTAGTTACGACGCAAAGAACATATCCGATATCATTTGTGAAACGGTTATTCCATAACGGTCAACCAACTCGTGATGGCGTCCGTAAAATTTACGAAGGGATGATTTCAACTTCACCATTTGGAACTCTTGGTTTAACATGCAAACTTAGTAAATTGCTCAAAGTCAATAAACCATGACTTAGGGTCCAGGCCAAATATTTAAATAAAACTGAGATGTGCCAATGACGATAATGGTTACTCTGAAACTTACCCCTAATCACACACTAATACATTGTTGGAACCATCGTCGCCATCAGAAACAGCATATATATTAAGGTCTTGCCTTCACAACTTTGTCAAAGTTCATCCATGTCACATATTCAGGTGCCTGCCAAAAAAGTTAGAAATATTGTTAGTGGTAGGTTGTACTGTGCTGTGATAAAGGGCATGAAGCGAATTTCTGTTTTACCGATTATAATATCAGGTAGTAATTAATGCACATATCACAAGTCATGCAAGTAGTTCTTATATAAATCAAACTGATTTAAGCAGAAAACCTAACATTTTAACATGGTTAACTCAGTCACTGGAACAAGACGAGAGGGCAGACTAAAATTAGTTGTCAAACTTATATGTACTGATAGCTAGTATTACAACTTTATAAATAAACAGCTGCGCCATGAGCATATGAAATGCCCGTCGTCTTGTGTGTAAAGTTTTGTGCAATAACCATTTATAGTTTCTGAGATACGGCGGGACATGTGAAAATCCTCCTTTTTCACAAAAAACTCAATAACTCTAAAATAAAACTTTGAATCATCACCAAAAGATATACAGATCTTTGGATAAATATAACTAAGAAGTGTTTTAAGTTTAAAGCAAATATCATGACTTTTTTAGAAACGGCGCGACATGTGAAAATAACACACCCCTGTTTCAGTTACAAAGTCCTGAAACTCAGAAAGATTTAATCTTATTTAAAAAAAAATAGTATACAGATCGTTTGACCATCATACATGTCATAAGTAACAACAATGTTAAGTTTCATGAAATTTGGATAAGTCGATCTCAAGTTATGGTGCGACATGTTATGCTGGACAGACATACATACAGACAGACAGAAAAACAGATACAGACGGATGCCGGACATTTGTATACCATAATACGTTCCGTCATAATTGACATCCATGTCGCAAAATGGCTGAAAAATTCATTTTTCGCAGAAGATAAATATGATCGTTTAATGTACATTAATTGTTTCCATATTTTCATTTAGTCAAAAATAAATTACATGAGAAATCTGTTTTTCTAGTGGTTATGCTGCCCATTTTTTTTTTAATGTTGAACCGCTTATCTTTAGAATTTTTCAGCATTGCAACCCCCTCTTTTTGGACAAGAAGGGAGCTTCCTTTTGATTTTTATGAGAAGTATGAATTATAATGCCCTGCATATTTTTAATTGTAATCTCTGACTTGCCTTGTTATTTTTACAAATCCATTCTCATGATCTTAGATTTTTTTCATTTGTTCATATCCTACTCTTTTTTTATAGATTTTCATCCTTCCTTTTTTTCCCAGTTGTTCATTCATGTTCTTTCTGAATTTTTTAATCAAGAAAATCAAATGGTAGCCTCCTAATTCTTGGTTAGGGTTGAATCTCATCTTTTTAAGTGACCTTCTATAAAACTAATCTGCATTATAAACCAACTTGAATAATGGACATTGAAAGGGTGAAATAAAGCTGGTGGAATAATATAGAAAACTATTAATCTTTTTTTGCAATCACTTAATTTTTTGTATACTTATATATATATTGATGTACAAAAAAGACTTGTAACATCAAAAAAATCATTTGGGTTAAAGATACATTAAAACTATTAAAGATAGTGAGTGCTTAATTGAAAAGGGTCAAACACAGCTCATGGGGGCTGAGGTCAGGTAATAGAAACAAAATGACTCTTAGTCAATCGCTTAATTCTCTAAAGCTTACAAGTAAAAAGTAATAACAATCATTTCACTCCCAATAGTACGGTCTCACTAATTAGCGACAAGAAGAATTTTAGCGACAAGAAGCGTAAAGAAGCGACAAGAAGATTAATATTAGCGACAAGAAGCGACAAGAAACTATTTAGCGACTAGAAAACATTTCCTTTTTATCAAAATTACTTATTCCAATTAAATATGAAAAGAATATACAAAAGAAAACAATTTCAACGACAATAAAGTTAATATTGATAGAAAAATAATTGAAACATAGATACATAGATCAGCGGTTTTAATTTTGCTTTTCTGTTTATTTCTCTATTCTATATTTTGTCATTATATATCATTAAGAATTTATAATAATCATTGTAATAAATTGTTTGTAATTATACTGCCCTCTTAGGGCGTCCTTGATTTGCGCATTATTGTCCAGAAAATATATACACAAATTGTGAAATACAAAGAACTGAAATCAAACAATAATTAAACATAATTAAAAAGCGAATATTTTTCATCATTTAATTTCGGGTATTGCCTCATTTAACGATATTTATCATGTTTATGCATATAGATTGAAGATTATAGGAAATTAACGACAATCTTGAGTTTTCAACTGGTGTTCACTATTTACAATGATTGTATATTCTAGCGCGTGTAATTGTATAGTCTGACGCGTGTACAAAGTTGAATGTGTTATTTGGATGTTATTGTAGCAATAAAACAAGGGACACGCGCCTCGTTAATCTCATTTGATGTTCTACATTGTGTATTACCTTAGGATGAAACCACAGCTTACGTTGGTCCTATCAGGAAAATATTGTACAGTTAGAAAGGAAAAAATATTTCATGTATTTGTTTCAATAAATTCTTCAAAGGAAAGGTGAACAATCTTTCTTTGTTTTTATTTTCATTTTATAGCGTGTGCATTTCCTTTGCCCTTACAAATGTTTAAATTCTTCATCAATCAATATAATAATAAAAACTACATAATCCCTATTTCCCAAATGTTTAATTTCTTCATCTATAAATATTATAATAAAAACTACACAATCCCTTCCTCACAAATGTTTAATTTCTTCATCTATCAATATAATAATAACAATTATCAATTCATTTCTGCCCGTGTTTTAAAAAAGACTAAATGCATTTTAATATATATATTTAATAAAAAAAATGTTTTATGTAATGAACTTTCATAAATAATTATGGTACCTCCAAAATAGCTAAACATTTACAATATGAATTAATAGTATTGGTATTTACAAGTGAACCATAATTTATATGCAGTTTTATATCCTTACCATTTAGTATAGTCTGATTTGATATCTTAAATGATGAAACAAATTGTAATGTGTAGTCTGTCACCAAAGGATACTAAATGTGTGAAAAAGAAAAGCTTTTTTCAAAGTCATGGTAAGATTAGAACGACATTCGAGAGAATATGTAAGTAAAGTGATTCTGTAAATAATGGTTTTACATATAGATTACCAAAACATAGTAACTTACCTTGTTCTTAAGTTATTTCAATATACTAAAACACAAATTTGCTCCTATAATGGCAACATCAGCAAGGTTTCAAACGAATTCTTACCCTTCTGATAATTTTCTTTTTAAAAATACTGTATGTGTATAATATATAAATCTATTTCGTTTCATAACCATAAAAAGGTAGAATGAAAAGAATCATATCAATAGATTATGTACTGAAAAGCTTTTTAAAACGGGTTTTAAACCAGTTATTGACGTGAAACGGTGCTGAACGAGAATCAGTCAATAAAAATTCAAAAAATCACTATTTACACAATTGAATGATTATATCTAATATTAAAATCAGCAGTATTCGTTTAAATGACTCAGATCTAAAGTTTAAATACGACCTTTATTTTTTATTAAAGTGTACACGCGTAGAAATGTGTCATTACTAAAAATGCTTTAATGTCTCAATTGTGAATCAAACATTAGATTACTACGCCAATAAATGTAGCCGTACTTACTTTTCCGACACTCTTCAAAAATATCTTTTATATTTGTTACAATGAAAAATTGTGATTTCCGAAATCAGATATTGCCAAGTGCAAATTCAACAAATAAGATCTTGAATCAAGGGTTTCAAGCGGTAAAGAAAATATGTTGTAATGCTTATTGGCAACTGATTGACCGTAACGACATATTTCTGTCACAGATGACTGCGTATATTGTTTATCGTGACAACTTGCCCGTTCCCTATTCCTTAATTGTAACATCATCGAGTGTGTTATTGTATTAGCAACATGACTTTTGCAATGAAAGAAACAAGATCTGCGTGTCCTTCCACGGGATCTGAGCTAACTTCTCGTTTTGGAGGGTTTGTGTTGCTTAGTCTTTACTCCATAATATTGATTGTTTAATGTTTGACCAATCATCGTTTTTTGTATTTACCCATGAGCTTCAATATAAAACATGACTCTCTATTTTTTTTTTTTATATATCACAAATGAAAATGTATATTATACTCAATTGAAAAGAATGAAAACAACACTTCATGCACTTTGTGAGTTCGAAAAGCTTTTCCAGACTTATCGTCATCAGATTCGTCAAAAACCGAATATTTGAGAAACAAGGATGTACAAAACTTAAACGTTCGAGGAGCTATGTTGTTAATAGTTTTCAATGTATAGACAATGTAAGAAAAGAAAATTTAAGGTATAAAATAGAATATCTTATTTGTGCAGCCATGGTCAAAATAAAAACTACGACTGTCATGTCATTCTACAAATAATTGCGTTGTATATTGATAACAAATAAAAATAACTTACTTTATTCTTATTTCGATATATCGAAACGAATGTTGATATTATAATGGCAATGTCAACCAGGTCTAACAAATTTGCATATCCAGCTAATAATTTTCTATTGAAAATACAGTATGTCAATTCATTATACTCCAAATCCGTGTTTGATTTATAACCATTAGATATAGAATGACTATAAATAGTAATTGTACTAATAAGCTTTTTAAAACTGGTTTTAAACTAATTAATAACGTGAAATGGAGCTGAACGAGAATAAGTTATTTAAAAACCGCCCTATCCAAAAACACCATTTCTAAAAAATCAAATACATTTTACCTCGTTTTGACATCATTGCTTATCATTTAAATGGCTTGAACGCTAAATTTTAAAAACGACCTTGCTTTTAATAAAAGTTAACACGCATAGAAATAGCTCACTACTAATAAGCTTTTGTGTCTAAATGTTTAATCATTAAAGTTATTGAAGAATTAGGACACTTGGCTAATGATTTAAATTAACAGTACAAACTTTCATCATACATTAAAGTTATCCACATTATTTCTTAAAATGGAAAACCAAGATTTTCCAACAAAGTGGCATTAAGTTACAATGCATAAACAAACTCATCATGCAAGGAAGCTATCAAAAAGAGACAAAAGATACCGAGGGGACATTCTAACGCATAAGCCGAAATTAAATTGAACTCGGGGGTTCGAAGTGTTAATAAATGTTATTCTGATGGTTTACAGACGTGATCACGTGTTGATTGATCGCTCTGGCGTAGCTGTGTTACAGATTACCACGTATATTTTCCAATGATGATTATCTAATTTACGTTCTTATTTACTAAAATGTGACATCAGACTAATAATTGAATATGCCCAAATCCAGAACATCTAATATCAACTATCGATCAAGGAGAGATTTTATAATAAATCATACCTATTAAAATTGAGTTTTGTAAATATTTGCTTGTCCTAGTGTCGTTTTCATTATCTGTTGGTTATGTGTTTAAATGTCTCTTTGGTATCCTGCTCCTCTTCATTTACAATATTGAATGATTGAATTTATTCTCTAAATGAAAATGTGTTATACATGTTATATTGACACGAAAAATAAATACATTACTTGTTTTTATTTCGATAGATCAAAACAAAACTACTGTTTAAATAGACCTTTTCAACAACTCTCAACACTGACTAATGACACCTACGAAAGACAAAAACGTCTGATTATCATTACGATATCATTACGATATATAAATTCGGTTTGACGGTTATATATAGCTACAGAAGATATAATGTATATAAAAGTCGCTGTCCTTATTATCTTAGAGACATTCCCCCAGTTCTCGAAAATGACCTCTGAATTTCTTGCAAGAAGCGGGAATTGCTTTGTAATGGAGTTTAATGTGGTCCTTGTTGATCAAGTATCGTTGGTTTTATATGTTACACTGTCATTGTTCATGATATTCTATTTTGTTGTCAACGGCCAGAAATTGTTTCGCTGTTTCTTTTTTCCTTGACAAATCTTTTCCAGTTTTTGAATCTTTTAAATTGTATTCGTACTAATGATTCTTTTTAAATTTTGTCTATGACCATGCATAAGGGATTTTTTTTTATATAATTAGATTTATATTAATTTAGTAAAACCCTGTCGCATGTTCTGTGCGCCTGAACCACGTCCTGAAAATGTTGATACTGTGTATGGCCTTCACACGGTGGATATTTTAGATAATGATATGATATTTTGACTCTTTGCTTCGCCTTCATATTTGATTCCTTTTTAGTCGATCGGAGATCGCTGGGTTTTTTTTTCTTTTCTTTTTTATCTGTTTTTTCTTTCTTTTTTTTTTCACCGTACAGTTGATCTTTGTTTTTTCCTTCTAAATTAAAAACCCCATGCAAATATACTGTGTTGGAAAGTTATATCATTGTCAATCAAATAAATTTTAAGCATTACATCTCTAAGTGATGTATAGTATTATTTTCAATTTTTATTTTTGAGACGACCCCTCACATCTTACCTGTCGTAGTCGTGCTCAACTGTAGGTGTAGACAATTGTTGAAAAGGTCTTATAGAAAGGTCAGCCGATCTTAAAACATTTAAACGTTCCCTTTAATTTACTATCATTTCATTTCAAAAACTGTACGTGCAGTTTATTTATGAAATTCATTGTCGTTTAAAAACCACTATCGATAACGAATGAATAAAAATATATTCTATATCTAAACAAATCTTTGACAAGAAAGTTGAAAACAAGACTTTGAAGTCATTATTGTGGAGAATGAAAATACTTAAAAACAGAGAAATCGTCAAAAGAAAAAAAATGAAAACAACACGTTTAATAATTTCTTGCGTTCGAAGCGCTTTTCTGGATTTACCTTCATCAGGAACTCTCAAAGCCAAACATTTGAAATCCGAAGATGTATAAGTACCGAAACCGTTGAAGAGCTATATGTCAAAAATATCTAAAATAATTAGCCAAATTCATCTAAAGCCAACTTTGCCTGAGGGAGTTGAAACCTTAGTTTCTTATTAATTTCAATATTTATAAACGGACAATTTTAGTAAAGTTTGTTAAATCATGTCAGCATCGAAGTACTGACTACTGAGCTGTTGATACCCTCGGGGACTGATAGTCCACCAGCAGAGGTATCGACCCAGTGATGTAAAAAAATGAAAACAACACGTTAAATAATTTCTTGCGTCCGAAGCGCTTTTCTGGATTTACCTTCATCAGGAACGCCCAAAGCCAAACATTTGAAATCCATAGATGTATAAGTACCGAAACCGTTGAAGAGCTATATGTCAAAAATACCTAAAATAAATAGCCAAATTCATCTAAAGCCATCTTTGCCTGAGGGAGTTGAAACCTTAGTTTCTTATTAATTTCAATACTTATAAACGGACAATTTTAGTAAAGTTTGTTAAATCATGTCAGCACCGAAGTACTGACTACTGAGCTGATGATACCCTCGGGGACTGGAAGTCCACCAGCAGAGGTATCGACCCAGTGATGTAAAAAAAAATGAAAACAACACGTTTAATAATTTCTTCCGTCCGAAACGCTTTTCTGGATCTACCTCATCAGGAACGCTCAAAGCCAAACATTTGAAATCCAAAGATGTATAAGTACCGAAACCGTTGAAGAGCTATATGTCAAAAATACCTAAAATAAATAGCCAAATTCATCTAAAGCCAACTTTGCCTGAGGGAGTTGAAACCTTAGTTTCTTATTAACTTCAATATTTATAAACGGACAATTTTAGTAAAGTTTGTTAAATCATGTCAGCACCGAAGTACTGACTACTGAGCTGATGATACCCTCGGGGACTGATAGTCCACCAGCAGAGGTATCGACCCAGTGATGTAAAAAAATGAAAACAACACGTTAAATAATTTCTTGCGTCTGAAGCGCTTTTCTGGATTTACCTTCATCAGGAACGCTCAAAGCCAAACATTTGAAATCCGAAGATGTATAAGTACCGAAACCGTTGAAGAGCTATATGTCAAAAATATCTAAAATAATTAGCCAAATTCATCTAAAGCCAACTTTGCCTGAGGGAGTTGAAACCTTAGTTTCTTATTAATTTCAATATTTATAAACGGACAATTTTAGTAAAGTTTGTTAAATCATGTCAGCATCGAAGTACTGACTACTGAGCTGTTGATACCCTCGGGGACTGATAGTCCACCAGCAGAGGTATCGACCCAGTGATGTAAAAAAATGAAAACAACACGTTAAATAATTTCTTGCGTCCGAAGCGCTTTTCTGGATTTACCTTCATCAGGAACGCCCAAAGCCAAACATTTGAAATCCATAGATGTATAAGTACCGAAACCGTTGAAGAGCTATATGTCAAAAATACCTAAAATAAATAGCCAAATTCATCTAAAGCCATCTTTGCCTGAGGGAGTTGAAACCTTAGTTTCTTATTAATTTCAATACTTATAAACGGACAATTTTAGTAAAGTTTGTTAAATCATGTCAGCACCGAAGTACTGACTACTGAGCTGATGATACCCTCGGGGACTGGAAGTCCACCAGCAGAGGTATCGACCCAGTGATGTAAAAAAAAATGAAAACAACACGTTTAATAATTTCTTCCGTCCGAAACGCTTTTCTGGATCTACCTCATCAGGAACGCTCAAAGCCAAACATTTGAAATCCAAAGATGTATAAGTACCGAAACCGTTGAAGAGCTATATGTCAAAAATACCTAAAATAAATAGCCAAATTCATCTAAAGCCAACTTTGCCTGAGGGAGTTGAAACCTTAGTTTCTTATTAACTTCAATATTTATAAACGGACAATTTTAGTAAAGTTTGTTAAATCATGTCAGCACCGAAGTACTGACTACTGAGCTGATGATACCCTCGGGGACTGATAGTCCACCAGCAGAGGTATCGACCCAGTGATGTAAAAAAATGAAAACAACACGTTAAATAATTTCTTGCGTCTGAAGCGCTTTTCTGGATTTACCTTCATCAGGAACGCTCAAAGCCAAACATTTGAAATCCGAAGATGTATAAGTACCGAAACCGTTGAAGAGCTATATGTCAAAAATACCTAAAATAAATAGCCAAATTCATCTAAAGCCATATTTGCCTGAGGGAGTTGAAGCCTCAACTGTGTACACAGTCGAGACCTTTTAATTTCATTTGTTAACTGATTTTAAAAATATCGAATGATATGTATGTTGTGAGTTTCAATAAATTCATCATGTTTTCTGTTTTCTGAGGCCCGGTCGTGTTTAACTCAGTTAGATGTGTATGTCTGTCGTCACTGGTCATTGATCGTGTCTGTTACCATCTTTGTATCATTACATCTCCTGTTGAAATTGACGACATGCCATTTTGTGCCTTTTTCAAATTAAGGAACATTTTGATGACTGTTAAGCTATACACTGCTCCGTTTAAATCCAGAAATGTACGTCAATAATTTAAAAACCTTTCCCGTATTTAACTTTCTATCAAATTTGTTATTTTACTAGCAGCGTCAGTCTGGTCTTAAAAAAGTTTAAATGTCCACTGAAATACTCCTTCTTCATATGATACTGTATGTGTGATTTGTACACTCCGAATCAATTGGCGTTTAAAACCAAAATAATATGAATGACCATGAGGACTAAAAATATATTTTATATATATAAAATCTCGCTCGACACAAGGTTTGAACCATGTAATTTGGTGTAGAATTAAAATAGTTAGATAAAAACAAATTGTTTACGACTGGTCACAAAAGTTGGGACATAAATTATATTTTTTTGGCTTAAACACAATACAATTTTTTTTATTGATATGTATATGTTAGACGGATTCAGCTCTTTTATTATTCGACTTTCATTTAAAGATTTGATGGTTCTTCAATTGACCAAAATAAGAGGGCATCTAGTGACCAGAAAGATTTAAATTGCTAATGTTTGTATGTCTGTAACGTGTGCTATTTCCTTTTCTCTAGTTGAAAGTTGGCCGCATGCCATTTAAACAATTTTACTGTCACGAGATGAATATATTTTAACATAATTTTTATTTTTTTTAAATATGTGAACTATGTATTTGATTTGGCCTTCAAATAATTTGGATTTGAGCCCTACTGATACAAGTATCCGAAAAAGTAACAACACCATATCACAGTGTTGAAATTCAGTAGTTATCCAAAATCAATTTCTATAGAACAAAAATTGACGTAACTTAATATGGTAGATTCATGGTATACCGCCATCTTGGATTGTACTATTGCAGTGTGCACTCAGTCTAGTTATTTTTCAAATCTGCGAATTTGTAGACAGATGTGCAATGTAAATGATAAGACTATTTATTTTTAAGAAGAAATCTTGCTGATTTATTGCATTATCAAAATTATTTAAACAAATTCCAAAGGTTTGTGTTTTAGAAATTTTTTTCTCCATCTAAGCCATTTAAGGGTAGATGACTCTTAAAGTAACAAATTTGTACTGGTCTGATAGGCAATTTTTACTTGTTACAAAAAAAAGAGTTCGGTGACACCATTTTTCCTTTTTATTTTCTTAAAACATATTATAAAACTTTTCTTCTATCAATTTTTTTCCAAATTCTATCTCATAGTTTTTTTTATGAACAAAAATGTGTTTTTTTCATGATCATTCTTAGCAAATTAAGGCAATTTTTAACAACTCATAGATTCAAAAATAGCACGATGACCCACCCATCCTTTGTACTATATTTTTGGCTTTGAGCGTTCCTGATGAAGGTAAATCCAGAAAAGCGCCACGGACGCAAGAAATTATTAATCGTGTTGTTTTAAATTTTTACATCACTGGGTCGATACCTCTGCTGGTGGACTATCAGTCCCCGAGGGTATCATCAGCTCAGTAGTCAGTGCTTCGGTACTGACATGATTAAACAAACTTTACTAAAATTGACCCGTTGATAAATTTTGAAATTATTATGAAACTAAGGTTTCAACTCCCTCAGGCAAAGTTGGCTTTAGATGAATTTGGCTAATTATTTTAGGTATTTTTAACATATAGCTCTTCAACGATTTTCGGTACTTATACATCTTCGGATTTCAAATGTTTGGCTTTGAGCGTTCCTGATGAAGGTAAATCCAGAAAAGCGCCTCGGACGCAATAAATTATTAATCGTGTTGTTTTAAATTTTTGAAAAGAGCATAGTAAAATCTTCATTTTGGCAAAGTATAAGGAGATTCTGTCTCAGGGAACATATACCTATGATCTACCTTATGACACAACGGAGCCGATGCTTTTCATATTTTACAAATTCATTGGTTGTTGGTTGCTGAACGTCCTTTTTACAAATTCATCCATTATCTGTATTTCATTGCCGAAAAGGGTCATGTCTCATGAAACAGCTTTATGTTTAGGGAGCTACCATTTTGTGTTTGGGGGAAGGGGTCAAGGATGAAAATGTTTGTCATGTTTTTTTTTAATTTTTAGTAATCTGCCTTTTTATTTTTCACTCTATTCTGTCCTGCATTTTATTTTAGCTTATCCTGACTATTTTTTACATTTATTGTCATCCTGCATTTTTCTAAACTCAAAACTCCTGTCTTGCCTGTCTTTTTTTTCAAATTTTATCCTAGCTACCATCACCTTCCCCCTATAAAAATCAAATGGTAGTTCCCTTAGGTCAATGAAGAAAATAGGATGAGTAATGCGTAGTCTGTGTCATTAATACATATGATATGTTTATATATGATAACTGATTTGTTAAGCCTTGACCAAAATAAATCAACATTCAAAGGAACGATATAGTATAGTGATTCTTTATCAATAGTTTTATACATAGACAAAATATAAAGATAAGTTTCATATAGTGTTATTATTTCGAAATATCTAAACGGGACATTTGATGTTTTGATGCAGCATCAACCAGGTTTCAAACGTTTCCATATTCAACAGATATTTTTTTAAATAGTTTATGTGGATATATCACTACACGAAAAGGCAGATTTACAACAATTTGGGCAATCATGTAAATGTTTGACAAATGTAACTACTTTTCTGCCAGATATATTTGCGAACCTACTAATGTATATGTAAATGCATTATTCCTTTGGCATTATTTAGGACGTTTCAAAGATATGCTAAAGATAATTATTTTATTTCCATATCTTTATTCATATTCTAAAGATATGTAAAGATAGGCCTTAGATTTGCATGCACTTTCCAGGATAGGAGATGTATGCAAAGTTTAAAATTTACATATTTGTTTTACAGAGGTGTGGGCAGTTTTGAGAGACCGCGTTTTATAAAACATTTACAACCAATGTAAATGCTGTCAAATGTTTATGTTATATTTGCAAACGTTTTACGATATCGTTCATGCATGTAAAGAAATGTATTTTATTTACTTATACTTTCCAGTATTATAGTTATTTTGATAAATATCGATATTTGCAACATATCTTTACAGACGTATGCAAAGTTTTGAGAGACCGCGGTTTATAAAACATTTACAACCAATGTAAATGCTGTCAAATGTTTATGTTATATTTGCAAACGTTTTTCGATATCATTCATGCATGTAAAGAAATGTATTTTATTTACTAATACTTTCCAGTATTATAGTTATTTTGATAAATATCGATATTTGCAACAAATCTTTACAGACGTATGCAAAGTTTTGAGAGACCGCGGTTTAAAAACATTTACAACCAATGTAAATGCTGTCAACTGTTTGTGTTATATTTGAAAACGTTTGTCGATATCGTTTATGTATGTACAGGAGTGCATTTTATTTACTTATACTTTCCATTATCATAAATATTTTGATAAATATCGATATTTGCAACATATCTTTATAGACGTATGCAAAGTTTTGAGAGACCGCGGTTTATAAAACATTTACAACCAAGGTAAATGCTGACAAATATTTGCTTATTTTTGCAAACATTTGTCGGATGTATTTATGTACGTAAAGAAATGCATTTTATTTACTTCATAGTAAGTATATGAAACATTGATATTGTGAAGTTGTCTTCACACAGGTATAGCTTTGCGAGACTGCAGTTTATATATCGCATGCACAACAAACGTAAATGAGGTTCGTGATTAGAGGTAAAAGAAGAAAAAAAGAAAATAATTTACTCCAAAAAAAATAGATAAAAAGGGTCTAATATATACAGAATAGAAAATAATCATGACAATGGGCATAAAATATAAAAGAAATAGAGGAATATGATCTAAATTATCATAGAATACAGATATGAAAGACCCCATTCAGACCCTAGTAAATGCTGTAAGATGTGTCGATTATTTCACATTTACGGAAAAATAAATCCATATATTGTATAGTACGTTTTGCAGCAAAGTTCACGTATTGATTGTTTCAGAGAGTCACACCGAGCGAATATTTGAATTGAAGTAGATATTGTTCTTCCCGATTCAAAACAGAACTGCTTGAAGATATAATTAATGGTATTAAAAAATGGCAAGGTGCTTTTTATATATCGGACCGATGATATATTTTTTTCTCTATTTGAATAAATAAGGAAATATCCACAGCTTTACTCCAGAACCATGGAAAATTTTTTTAAGATCTTGCTTGCATAACAAAACACGGCTTTACAATGTTCATAACTTTCCTTACAGCAGATTTTACAATTCGATATGCTTGAATCATAACGGAAACTTTAACTAAGACAATGAATTGTAACAGTAAGCTGATATTTTTTTTTACATCTTATAGCCACATAATAAATGGGTAGATGGATTGATTTGTGTAAACGTCCAGTTGCAAATACTACATGAATCTCAGGTGTAGGGAGAAATGCACTATTATAATAACACTGTACTAAATTGTAAGCAGCTTTTCCTTTTGTACTTCAAAATATGAAAACAACGATGTCATTAAGAATGAACTCTAAACTAGAATAAATAAGATCAAATCGATAAACACGGTATGTTTTGTCCACTTCAAGCTTAAGTCTACCAACCTTGATGTGGACTTGGAAAAAAGTTAGTTTCGCTTCTGCTTATTTGTGATCTTTTTTCATTTTAAACAAGAGAATACAAAATAATTATTTCAATATAACTTCAGCCAAGGCGTGGGTTTTGCATGATCCTATGATTTGAAAATACACGAGTATGCACATACATGTATTTTATCAGAATGTTGTCAGAATGTTTATGTTTACAATTGAAAATGTCTAATAATACAATGAAGAAAGAGATGATGATGATGGGAGTTTTTAACAACCTCGACTGGCTATACTGCGAAGAAAGAGCATGAATTAACGATCCCTTAATAGTTGGTAAATGTGTCACTTGTATGTAAATGAAGGGATTTTCCTGACTGTGAAATGGTTCATCTTTTAACACTACAGGGTACTTTAAAAGGAAAACCGTATGTGTTAATTACCAAAATTGATCAAATACAATGTAACGCTAATTGTGTATAATAACATCCAGATGTTGTAAACAGATTATACCAATTACGCAGGCCAAGAGTTGCCAGATAAAGACATCATTAAACATGCAGTTTGTATTCGTGAAAACGTGTTAATACTTTGAAAAACGCAGATAATTTAAAAGTTTATATGCTAGAAAATTAAAAGAGAAATGAGGACAGTTACTGTAACATTGTATCTAAAAATATGTTGAAATTATATACAGTAAAACTGTTTTTAAACAACTATCTTTTGTATATAAAAAAAAACATTCTAGTTTCCCCGCTTCTCATACATGTAGCAGATATAATAGATTCGATGCAAAGCAAGTAATTTAATTTTTGAATCAGGTATAATCTCTGTATTTCGTGTTTTAACAAGAATAAAAATGACCAACATTAATGGAGAAAAAAACTACATCAATTTCAATAACCTTCCTGCTCCTGTATCAGTTTTATTCTAAAGATATATATGGTAGTATTCAATCAATTCAAAATTTTAATAAAATATCTTGGTGCCCTTTGGTTTCCCGATCTTGCCTTTATCCTATTTAAAGGTATAATGATATGAAAAAAAATCCCAGTACACGTATTTGTTCTAATCGAAGGCTCAAAATTTTTAAAACATTTCTTAGCAATAGCATTTCATTTCAAATCAAAATAATGTTGTTGCTGAATGATGTAAAGTTAATCGTCAATATCGAACTCTACCTCCATTTTCTCACCAGTTACAACATATTGAAATTTGAAAACCTTTAGATCAAAGGTTCATAAGTCATCGCACGGAAACGACTGGAGCAGTCCGCCTGCTCGTCCGCAGTACAACAATAAATCAATAACGGGACTGGAAATCCGGTAATAAAAATAGCAAGTCTTTTTTTAGTCCTTAATAAATGTAAAATAAAACCGGTTTACTGTCACATTCTGACATCCTCATGTTTATGTCGTATACTTGTAAACTGGTGTTTGTCTTTGAGTCGCTTTTTGTTTTTACTCAATGCAATAAGCAGTTTGTCGGCACTGATTTTTGAAACTTGACAGCAACAATGCTGATATATACCTGATATATAAATTTTATAAAAATCTGGCAAGAATTTTACACGTTAGAGACCTAACAAGACCGGACGGAAGGACGGACGTCCGATATTTCAATGTTCCCATCAACGCGTCGCGCGGGGGACAAATCTTAAAATCATTTTGAATTTAGATTCATATTAATTTGCACTTTGGTCTTCGGAGATGGGTGTGTTTTTTGTGTTTTGAGTTAGATATGATACACAGGCCTGGTACAGCTGGTAAAAAACGCACCTTTTCACAAAGTGGGGAGACAAAACGACTCACATGCGATTAGCAAAAGTGCCTTTTGTGGGGGGCATATTGGTCACATGGGCGTCGGGAAAAGCCCGAGAGTATTCACAGTCTTATAAGGAGTTTTTCTAACAAGTATAAAAGTGTTTATGTAAATTAAAAGGGTTGCTATTTCTTTATTTTCAAAAATGGAAATGTGGGATATACACAGCAACCGGCCAATTAACGACAATCAAAACCAAAGACATATAGATAACACGTGACAAATGCAAAATGGACAAGTATTTTTCTACTGCTAATCTGTTACGGTAGTTTTAGTAAAGATTTGTTGGTTTCTTGAATATGAAAGTTAATAATTATGAAAAAAGAAGATGTGGTATGATTGCCAATGAGACAACTCTCCACAAGAGACCAAAATGACACAGAAATTAACAACAATAGGTCACCGTACGGCCTTCAACAATGAGCAAAGCCCATACCGCATAGTCATCTATAAAAGGCCCCGAAATAAGTATATTTAGTATAGCAAGTATTAAATCTATCAAATTATAACATCACATGTTCACAACAATAGTAAGATTTAAGCTATAACAGCAACATAGTTTATTCTCCTAGTACGTATTTGTTAGTCTTGAAAAAACTCAAACCATTATGACATAAGGAGATGTGATATGATTGCCAATTAAACAACTTTCCATCAAAGTCAAAATGACGTACATGTTAGCTTGCTATATTTGATATCTCCCAAGTACCATCCCACTATGAACTGCTTATACAAAAAGATATTTTGTCACCAAATGATTTATAATAATTTATAAAATAGAACATCATTATATATGCTAATATAAATTGTGTGCCCTTGGATAAATACTGGGATCATATTGTTTTACCAGTATCCTTTCGACAGTCCCGCACTTGGTATACTAGCTAGTATAGGATTATACGGCTGATTTCGTAGGATTATGTACAGTTTTTAAGCCTAAACTTTTAAATGATGTACCTGGTGTTAGTACATACACTAACGATTCTCATCTTGTCAATTTTTTCTTTTTTTTATGACAGGTTGCAAAATTTGGCATTTTTAAATATATTGCGCCGATATATTTTTTTTTACCTATTTTGAGGGTGCATATATATTCTCAGGATCATTTTTTCTTTAATAATTTTTCACGAACGACAGAATGTTGAACTTGGTGTATTTGAGTGAAATTTTGCATACAGTTTGCAAGGTTTGTCCGACCATGGAAGTATATAATACTTCCACTTCCATGGTCCGACTAACTACGCACACAACCCACACGTTTACATCATACAAAGTATGCTATATTAAGATTGTGTATTGTATCAGGATGTTGATTTTCTTTTTAATTTTCACAAATAACAGAATGTTTAACCTTTCTTGACTGCTGCACCAAATGTGTTTTTCAGACACAACAATTCAAATTGCACTGTATCGTCCTGTAAATGCATGAAATATTTGCCACCGAGTAACCATCAATCAATCAATTCAAATTGTACCTCAATATCACTGTTTACCACATTACTTTATTATGTAACGTCACACGTTTTCTGTCAAATTCTTAGCGTATCTGTCAACTTTGAAGCAATGTATATAAAACACAAGGATGATTACATATGTGTTTCTATATATATATATATATATATATATATATATATATAAAATAGAGGATGTGGTATGATTGCCAATGTTGCAACTCTCCACAAGAGACCAAATGACACTGAAATGTACATCTATAGGTCACTGTACTGCCTTCAACAATGAGCAAAGCCATACCGCATAGTCAGCTATAAAAGGCACCGAAATGACATATGTAAAACAATTTAAACGAGAAAACAAACGACCTAATTTATGTACAAAATAATGAACGAAAACAAAATATGTTACATAGCAACAAACTAAATTACAGACTACTTGACTCGTAAATTAAACATACAAATCTATGCCCAGTCCCACTAGACCACGATCGCACCACGCTCACCACGATCTGAAATAAATAAAGATCGTGGTGAGGTGGCGGTATGAGCGGCATGAAAATGTAAATTTTCGTTGCTTTCACGATGCTACTACGTCCTCATTACGCTTCTACAACGATCCCGCTACGATTATACCACGTTCTCACAGCGCTTATTATGAGACCTCACTACGCTTATCAAGATCTGTCTACGCTCATCACGTTCTCACTACGACCGTACCACGAGTCATCCGATTGCAACACGATCTTACTACGCTTCTTCTGCGATTATAGCACGTTCTTACCACGATTTTACCGCGATCTATTCTACGCTCTCAGCAATAACGTCAACATCGTGTTCCATATGAATACAGTTCCATTCCTTCTATTTCTGATTAATACGTTTTCTCGAAAACAATAGTCATACCACCAAAATTTACTAGAACACGTGGACGTGGTGGTAGGGGTTGATGTAGAGGCAGAGGGAGCTCTGATAGTAACGAATCTTGATCAAGTAGTTATGTTGGACCGACCAATCCGACGTGAATTAAAACCTATTGCTGGTCTATAAAGCTGAATTTACGATATTTTAAACAAACATTTTAACGGCGTGAAAAGCAGCGTCTTCTATATGTAAAATAAATTTGCAGATTTTGGCACTTCTATCACATTCACTGGCTACCTATAGAACAATAGACCATTTTTAAAATTAGATTGTTTTTTTAAAGTTAGGATGTTCTGACAAAGTTTTTCTAAAAAAAAGATCAGTTTGCAGGTCATCTTACAATGGACACTCTATCAATACATGTTCCTCAGTTTCAACAATTTTTATACACGCTTTACATGTTCGTTGATGGAAGGATAGGTCTCTCACTAACAATAATGATATAGTCTTAGAGTACTTGTTTTTGTTATAGATATAAGCCAATCGAAGCACATACTAATGAATTTATGTCCCTGATATTCTCAAACTAATCAGCAAATTTTCCAAAATTTCATTGCATGCCGCCTAAAAATATAAAGAAAGTACCACAGAAAAAGTGTATACAATAATGTTCCGAGTATGATATAAAAAAGGGGGAGTACCCTGCCCGGAAAATAATATTACTGATATGTAAAGGAAAGTTTTAACCACGAGTTTGACTGAACTTGACAGTGTTATCTGAAATTCACAACAGGTGATCAAATACACGATGAAATTTGTGAACTTCAAGCGGATATCTTTAGAAAACATGCTAATCGAAACAACAGGGGTCGCAGGCATCTGTTTTCATGTATAATTATAAATTTTAACTATTCAAATTATCTCATTCAGTCGATAAATGAAAAAATAAAAATTCTGCAAATACATGTACGATATAAATGCAAGAAGATTTGGTATGAGTGTCAATGAGACAGCTCTCGGTAAACTTTACATTAACAGAACAATAATTAAAATAAGTTTCCTTTTTAATACAAATTTTACTTAAATGTTCAAGTATAAAAATTAAATATATTTAAACTTTAGAAACTTAAAATCTAAAATTTATAAAAAACGAAAGGAGCTAACGTCAATAGATATTAACAATTCACCAAAGTTTCATGCGAATTGGGTCAAGCGTTTTTGAGTTATTGTCCGACATGCTGACGACGGATGGACGGACAGACGGACAACGGTATACCATAATACGTCCCATAAACGGGCGTATACAAAAAGATTCCTGTCAAAGTACAATTGAACGCTGTAAAATTTTAGTATAAAATAGGCGGTAAATGAGATTTCGAATGACTGATAGTTCGATAACTTGTTTTAAGTTTTGCGTATTTAAAACAACACAATCAAATGACAACGGGAGCATTGTTTTTAGACAATTTATAAATCATAAAGAAATGATAATTATTTGTGCCTTATTATATTGATGGATATTGATACTAGCGGTTGTCTTCTATTGATCTTTTCGGACCAGATCTTTCTGTAAAAGGTGATAATTGTCACACTTAACTCCTGATAAACCCCGTTGATCGGAGAAAGGGCTACATCTCGTCCATGGAATGATATTATCTATCGATTTTGTTTGATTTCATTGGTAAATTGTGTGTCAATTATGACACGTGACTCACTGGTTCTTTGTTTGTAATTTTTAACTTTAACAAGAAAGTTTTTGCAGAGGACGCTTCATGAAGCACACGGAGTTCAACATCTCGTGAAAGGACTTAACGGATAAGGAAAATATTCTTCAATAGATTTAACGTTTATAAAATTATGTGTGCATTCTCTCAAGATGTGTTTTGTGTCAAATATTATGTGGCAACTTTACTACAGATGAAGGAATATTTCTAGACTATTTCAGAAACTTGGACTTTTTATAAAAACTTGATAAATCGCTCGATAACCTTCCGAACGCTACCGATTTTAAATTTGTTATTATCTAGTATTGTTTTGGCTTAATTTGTGTATGTGTATTATTTCTACCAGTAACAAGAGACATATATATAAATAGTATAAATGTCTCTGCAGTAACATATAATACATATTGTAGTATATGTCTCTTTTAAAAAAAGTAAATTCTATGTTTTATAAACAGAGTGAATTATCATGACTCGTGCAATTCCAGAAGTTTCAAAGAGATACTCAAAGGACACGATCGTGTTATGCTACGCGAATGAACCATCATAACTTCCCGAGAGTAGAAGATTTTGATGAATAAAGAAATTCACGCAGTACATCAAGAGATCAAGAACCGTTTATGTAGACCCGATTTTTTTTTATTAAAACGAAATTATTGAAATACATGTATAATAAATGATATTACCAATATGCCAAAACCAATCCCTAAGTAGCTGTATGTGTCATATCATAGCTTTACCAGTAAAGCTATGGCAATATTTGTCCATATAATCTGCACCTTTCAAATATATCAGCAAAGTAAAAGCAAATATAACTATTTACCATACATTTCTAGATGTCTTAAATATCTTTCTTTATAATATCTTTGCATACATATTCAAAGTTTCATATGCCCAATATATTTACACATACATTTCTAGCTGTCTGAAATATCTTTCTTTATCATTTCTTTGCATATGTATTCAAAGTTACATATGCCAAATATATTTACACATGTCATTGATATTATCATTTGGCCACATTTCTTAATTAAACAAATTGTCTGCAAATCTATGTATTTACCATACATTTAGGAATATGCTCAAAGTTTTTGATATGTTCTGATTTGACATACATTTCAGCCGACTATAAAGACTAACAAAAATATTCCTTTTCAATACATTTGACAGGTCTCTGCAGATTAAAGGAAATGATGCTTTACACCCCTCTATAAAGTTCTCGTTTTCAATTGGTTTACATACCAGGAAAATGTAGATGCACCTTACACTTTATAACCCCTATAAAATTATTTGAATGATGATGCTTTGCTACCTAGACAAAGAAACACATTTGCGGATAAATTTACATCATAGAAAAATACATGACAAAGATTTCCATTTGCAGAGGTATACAAATACATAAGTTTGCGAAAGTTTTGAGATGGTTATAAATATATGCAAATTCTAAACTTTAAAATGGTTTGATTAGGTGTTAATATATTTTGTAAACCGCGGTCTCTCATAACCGCCTATAGGAGGGTATAGCACAAGAAATATTGATATTTACTACATGTAAAGACAAGATAAACTAAATGCAGCGGTTTGTAAATATATGTAAATGTCGGTCTCTGAATACATTTACATAACATTTGCATACCTCTTCAAATCCGGGATTTCGTGTAGTGTATGATACTCAAAATCCGTGCTAGTTTAATAATCATAAGGTGTAGAATTACTTGTATAAATGCATATCAATAGATGTTGTACTGATAAGCTTTTCAAATTAAAACAGGACGTATATCAAAATAAGAAGATGTGGTATGATTGCCAATAAGATAACTCTCCACAACCAACCAAATGACACAGACATTGTATAACAATTATGTATGTGAAGTGGTGCAGGAAAAGAATATGGTAGTACAATGACACTATATACATAGTCTTGTCACAAATGGTTAAAAACCCATTATTTAAGTGAAACTGAGCTCCACGAAAACAAGTTAATAAAAACTGCTTTTCATTAATAACAGAGTCGAAATCTGAGCTGTTCATTCAAATGGCTTGGATTTTGAATTTAGAAACGACCTATATATATTTTATAAAGGTGTACACACAGCAATGTATCACTACTGAAAAAAATCTGTTCAATTGAATATGTTATTTAAACATTAAAATTATGATACTTCGTTTATAAATTCAAAGTATAGCAGATCAGCTTATACAGACCCTTATACATTAAACACTATCTATCATATGTTCTGATTGTCGTAAACACAATCTCGTCCCCTTGTCTTCAAATGAAGCACAACCGAATCAATCGTATCCCCGACTTTGTAATAAATGAACAACATGAAGGGTGCAACAAAAGCAAAAAAAGTTGCATAATCTGCTCGCCATTCTATGACAGATAGGTAACAATGCTTATAAAAGGGTTTGTGTTACTTATAATAATATGAATATATAGTATGATTGTCAATGAGACAACTCTCTACAAGAGACTTTACTTTTCTTAAAGAAAACAAACTGTTTGTCCCTTCGTTGTTTTCTAAAAGTGTTTCTTCTTCTCGGTTTGTCTGGTACTTAAGAGGTTGAATGTTCATTATCTCTTTGGTGTTCTCCACTTCTTCTTTTAAATATTTCATGCGTGATTAAGTAATTCCCTAAATGAAGATTTATAATAAAGACAGCAAATAAACTTGGTTTTCATTTCGGTAGATTGAACCGAAACTAACGCTATTAAACCAGGTTTAATCCAATATTTTCTACATTTGAAAATGCCTGTACCAGGTCATGAATAGGACAGTTGTTTTCCATTAGTTTTCGTAAGATGTGTTTTATCATTTGATTTTGCCATTTGAATAGGGATTTTCTATTTTGAGTTTTCCTTGGAGTTCAGAATTTAAGTGATTTTACTTTTTAGATGGCAAGACCAACCTGATCTAACACGTTTTATTATCTCCGCATTTGATAACACTGCTTATGTGTATTTTGAATCGATTGTCGTTCAAAAACCATAAGATAAACAATAAATTAAAGGGGCACTAGCTTTCAAATTCTTGTTCACCAATTTGACTCAAATTTTCATATTTGATTTTTAGCAATGTAAAACATTTATACAAATTATAAAAAGTCTAAAATAAACAATCCACATGGCATGAGCTCGATAATATATAGCTTCGTTTGTGGGTATTTTTGGATAGATGCCATCTAATTTACAATCGAGTTTATCTCCGAAGACCTCCGTTGGTCATATACGCGATATCAACATAAATATAGATATGAATAGACAGCGAACTCGTGTACTTGGATTTTTTCTAGGTCTGTTTAATTACATATTATAGATCAAAAATATGTGTTAATCATCGTTTTTACCTGTATAAGATTGATTTGGTTTTTTTGGTGTTTTTTTCAACTTCAGATACTTTATTTCACTATAATAGTTGTTAACAAAGTCCCTTAATGTTACAACAATGGCACTAAGGTTCTGCCCTGTATGGTTAATTACCAATTAAAACAAGGGGATTTCATTGACAAATTTTTTATAATTCTACATAGTATTGCTTGTTAGTTACAATTTACAGAGTAATAGCTGTTTACAACATGTGTGCATTACTTTACTTAACAATGAAAAAAAAACAGAACTTTGACCGATTTTTGTTTAGCTTTTAGTTTCAGATTAATCGAAAGTAAAAGAGCATGGTAACTGATCGGATTAAGAGGTCAGTATAATCGAATTATGATTGTTTTTTTAGATAGTATCTTAGCATTCAAATACACTTAACATTGAATAATATACTATATCTGATATTCAAACAAAAAATTAAAGGGCAATTTTGTGTAGAATTTTTTTCTTCTTATTATTTCAATGAAATTTTTGTGATTCTCAAAAATCTAGGTCAATCAAATATAAACAAGACGACAGAGAATCAAATTTCTAAAATTTTTCTTTGAATTTTTCTCAAAAAGGAATTTTCCTGATGATATAAAATTTGTGTATCAATTACGTTTTATTCGGACTGACATCATATTCACATATTTGGTTCTCTTTTCTGATGAATAAAAGCATTTATAAATCACAAAGCAAATATTTGTTATAATATGATTAAGTACATAATATTCCACGTCTTCAATTTTGTACCCTATTACAAGATTTTTCAGACAAAAAACATGTTGACCAATATTAAGATACATAAATATTTGGTGTAGTAATTGCCAATAATTTTTTACCCATGTGCATTCAAAGTAAAAATGATTATAGCTATCAGATTTGAAACATAGTTCATAGTTTTCAGTATTAACTACCTTCCAGCGATACAGATTATGGTTAATAGCTTAAATATTATGCAGTTATTAAGATTGATTTGTTGTGGATCGAACCAGTCAATCAAATGATTTACCTTTGTTTCACTTTCACTTTACGGATTCAAAGAGGTCGAATTATTTACTTGCAAGTTGAACCATACTGGCTGCTTAAAGCGAATGGTTATTTCACTATTTTACTTTCATTAATTATTGAACAAAACAATCGTGTTTTTTTTTTTATTATTTCTATATCTCGTATCTAGTGCACCTTTAATCATCGATTTTAACTGTATAAGAATGATTTTTTTGGATCGAATCAGTTAATCAAATGATTTACCTTTGTTTCACTTTCAATGTTGACATTCTTTTCCTTTATATAAACCCACGTTATCCATCTCTATGTAAGGGGCTAAATTGAAGTTCACATGAATACTGATTCAGTTAAGACGAATTATTAACATATAAGTGAATAATTCATCATCATTTTTTCTAAGCTAATTTTGACAAAATTGAACCATACTTGCTACTAAGTGAGAACAATTAGTTCACCTTTTTCAATGTTTGAACAAAAAAAAAAAAAATTTATATTTTTTTATATATTATAGCTAGTGTTCCTTTTAAAAGAGGGACGAAAGATACCAAAGGGACAGTCAAACTCATAAATCTAAAACAAACTGACAACGCCATGGCTAAAAATAAAAAAGACAAACAGAAAAACAGAAAAACAATAGTACACACGACACAACATAGAAAACTATAATAACAGTATTATTATATCTATAAAATCACTTTTAAGGCAAGTTTATTACTAGCTGATAACGTAAACTCATGTAGAATGAAAATATATTAATCAAAAGGCGAGACCCATATTTTTGCATTTTTAAATTATTCTGAACTTTTATTTTTATGGATTTTTTGTGTTATTTTTGTTTTGTTTACACTGTTCTGGTTCGACATTAATTACAAAACCTTATGGTTCTTCCACTTACCAACGAAACCAAAGGTCTTTAAGAGCAAAGACTGTATCTTACGTAGTCAGTTTGAAAGTTTACTGCATGCCTGGTTATATTCCAAATTAAGAAATATATTGTTGAATATAATCACTATAACACTCCGTTTTAAATTTAAAATACAGTACCTCTTATTTTTTTAACGTAGTAAATTCAAACTATATATTTACATCTGTTGCAATGGAGTACATATATCTCACAACAAAAGATGTTGTCAATTACTTGTAAAACGATTGGCTAAATAAGTGATTCTTATCACATCATAATGTATTTCTTATTATGGTACATTTACTAAACTGGTGGAGTTTTTATTCACCGAGGGTATCATTAGCCCAGCTGTCAGCATATATATGTTGACATGAATTATTGATATGGTTATAATTATAAATTTACCGTTTACCAAACATTGAATTTTTACAATACTAAACTGATCTACCTCAGGAATAGATTATCTTAGCTGTATTTGGAAACACTTTGAGGAATTTGTGATCCTCAATGCTCTTCAACTTCGTACTTTTTTTTAATTCGTGCGTCATTGATGAGTCTTTTGTAGACAAAACGCGTGTCGGTCGCTAATACAAATTTTCAATCCTGGTATTGTTGCTGAGTTTATTCATGTGGATAGTCAATGTTACATAATAAAACAATAGTGTGTTTTATGGTCACGAGATGAATATAATTTTTAAAACTCATCAGGGGGATGGCAGTAGAAGCATATCGCTCTTCAAATAAACGAGGGCGATTAAAAATCAATAAAATCTCTAGAGTGTACAGTGTGTTACTTCAAAGGAGTAGGTCCAGTAAGACCCCTTTTTGGCCCGAAAATATAGGAGTTTTACAAAATTGTTAAAATGTAAACTTTTAGTTATTTATTGGAAAGAAGAATGCTTCTGCTACATAAATATGGGCTGTTTTTGACAATACATTGCACATATATCGGGCACTAGCATCATTAAGTCATGCTAAATTACTGAATCTTCACAATGTTAGCATTCTAGTTAAATTTTAGACGGTTTTCGTCTTAAATGAAAGTGGCCGTATTTGTGTTCATTCTTTATATTGAAATGTAAGTTGTATATGATGATACTACATAACAAATATAAAGGTTGAGGATGAACACAGATGCGGCCACATTCATTTTTGACAAAAACCATCTGAAATTTTTGGGCATATTTGATAGATTTATCATATTTAAGCTTGAATCGGAGCGTTTTAATGACTTAATCAGTTAAAATCTTTCACATAAACTTAAAGAATCACTGAATCACTTAAGTGTCCAAAATCTTTCGTCAGATGTACCTGAAATTTGAGGCCAAAATCGGCCCTTACCGGACCTACTCCTTTTTTAATACCCCTTCCAAATTGTTTTGTTCATGTGTAATGCCTCAAATAGCAAGTATGGGGATGAAGTTACACTGTAAACAATTTGAGTCATAAATTTTAAAGTAAAGTAGTGGTTTGGTCCAGCTGAAAAAAGATTAAAAATTAGCATTGTCAAAAGATTTCAAAACCCCATTGTCTATATTCTATGTAAGATCTGATGAAGATTCCTATAATTTTGATATTATTTGTCCCAAGAGTACTTAAACACACTCTAAAATTGTATTGATAATGTGTGGGTGGGACTTTTTTAATTTTCATTTATTGTCTCAAAGAAGTGCACTACGAGATAACTGTGTATTTGGGCCATCTGAAGGCGTCAGAAATGAAACACAATTTCTTACCGATTTCGTATCTGAAATAAACACAAAACTGCCACTCAATATCCGAGCAAAGATTATGATCGAAAAGATTGGACGAAAGTGGGCGGTGATAATATCAATAACAGATATATTTAATACTTAAACTGGAACAAGGAATCACAGTAGAAGATGGCGATCTTATTTAGTTTATTATGTGGAAAGCAACGTTTACTAAAACATTTAAATGGTATATTTTCGAAAGAAAATCCATACGGAAAACATCTTTCCTTAGAGGACACAGAATGAATGTGCACATTAGTATTAGCCAGAGAAAACGTTTAACATCGTTGCATCCGATCTCCATTTTCAGTGTAACGGCCGATGAGTAAGATGAAAGTTTTAATCAAGCTCAGCTTTCGATTAGTGCCTAATGTATTTACAAAGATAATGATCTGCAAGTATATCACCTGATAGAAGTTATGATTTTAAATTAATACATATATATCAAGTGATAAAAGTTAAGATATCACTGATGCATAAAAAATATCACACAGTGTTTTGACAAATCTTTGTAATTGGGGGTTCGATCTGACCAAATTAAGAGGATGCAAGGGTACAGGGGAATTTGGAGCGGTGTCCGGTGATGCAAAATACTTTGGACAATGGCGCTCGAGTTGTTTGACTATCGATGTTAATTGTTGCCAAACTGTCATGATTTTATGTAAGAAAATTACTTTATTTATCTATGGTTCCATTAAATGAAGGAAGATGATGAAATGAAAGCTGAGCTCCCCAGTTGAAAATCCGTTAGAATTTTTATATTGTTTGACCAGGAAGAGCATATTTGTGATCTACATAAACGGTTTTTGTCTATTACACTGTGTGAAACCAGAGGTATCTCGATAGTAGACAATTTGACAGGCTTCTAAACAAATATGAACAGATCCTTGACATATAACAAGAAATCGAGAACAATACAGATGAACTTTCTGATACCATCCAACACAAATCAACATTACAGAGTTTCAAATCTTCAGAGTACCTGTGATTACTCAATATGTATTCTGATGCATACGGCCTTTGTTTATAGTACTCTGTGATGTTGCTCATATTCAAGCAAGATTTCAAGTTGACACAATGGGTCATATACGTAATAACTGTACCTACCATCATTTATTTGGAAGGGCAACTTTCATTGTAGCAGAAATTACTATATACCGAAACCGCGCACAGCAGGGCGACACAGACACAGAGCAAACACACCAGAAGAAACAGTTCAAGAGCATTTTAGAATAAATATATTTGATCCTTTGCTAATCATGTAATCAGTCATTTGAGACCAAGAACAACAGAGACAAATTGCTATTTCTAAAATTTTATTTGAAAAACAAAATCATGGAAGAGTTCGTTTTCAGCCTATCTTGTGGCAGACATTCCGTTCTTTAATAACTTGGCTTATATTCTCGTGCATATGTTGGCTTATATTGTGGTGCATACTTTGACTTATATTCTGGTGCATATGTTGGCTTGTATTCAGGTGCAGACTTTGACTTATATGCTGGTGCATATGTTGGCTTATATTCTGGTGCATATGTTGGCTTGTATTGTGGTACATATGTTGGCTTATATTCTGGTACATATGTTGGCTTATATTGTGATGCATACTTTGACTTATATTCTGGTGCATACTTTGACTTATATTCTGGTGCATACTTTGACTTATATTCTGGTGCATATTGTGGTGCATATTCTGGTGCATATTTTGCATCATATCCTCCATATCCAGGTTCTGAAAAAGAGTAGCATGAAATGAATGAGGTGTGGGCGACAATAGCACACACTTTATAACTGTGAATAATTTTGAATATCGCAAAATTTAAAACTCGCAATTTCACATTTTAATTGTTGATGGTCATATTTCTACAACACGTTTATAAGAAACATATGAAAGAAATATTCCAAATAATAAATGTACTCATTTCATTAGACAGCATATATCAACATGAACGAAACCAACAACAGAGGTAAACAAACTTTTATTTTCAGACTTCAGCGATGGACGGGCGCAAACATACTCAGAATTGTTAATACAATGAGAATGTAAATGGGTTGTATGTCAAAGAGACAACAATACGCACAAACAGTCGATAACAGCTGAAGGTCACCAATGGGTCTTCGACGCAGCGAGAAAATCCTGTAACCGGAGGTGGTAACTAGCTGGCCCCTAAGTAAAAATGTGTACTTGTTCAGTGTCTATAGTTAGTTTGACCATTATATAAACACAGACAACCAAATTCCTGACTCCAAAAACTAATTCTCATTCAAATAAAGATACGAAAAGAGACAACAAAACCAACGACGTCGATTCTGTGGATAATTGTAAAAAAAAAAGGCAACAGTAGTATACCGCTGTTCAAAACTCATAAATCTATGGACAAAAAAACAAAATCGGGGTAACAAACTAAAACTGAGAGAAACGCATTTAATATTAGAGGAGAACAACGACACAACATTAAAATGTAACACACACAGCAACGGACTAAGCATTAGACAACATCCGATGAGAATAACCAACATAACATCAAAACCAAATACATGAATTTGGGATAGAAAAGTACCGTGACACGTCTTATAGTAATGTGAATTCACACTCAAAAATAGGAGAAAACAAACGACACAACGGAAACACAACATAAAAATTTTACACACACAGAAACGAACTATGATATAACAATGGCCATTTTCCTGACTTGGTACAGGACATTTTTAAAGAAAAAAATGGTGGGTTGAACCTGGTTTTGTGGCATACCAAACCTCGCATTTTGATGGCACCGTTAAATATAACATTAAAATGCCAACATAATAATACAGGACTACAATACAAATAAATAACAGAACGTATTAGGCATAGAAACACATGGATAATAGATAACAAAAGGCATCAGGTTTAAAATTCATTACGTCAAAAACGCGCCTCGTCCAAACAAGACTTACCAGTGACGCCCAGATATAAAAGTTCGAAAGTCAAAAAAAGGGGGACAAAGTTGTACAGCTCTGAGGATCAAAAGTTGAAAAAGGTTGTGCCAAATACGGCTAGGGTTTTTTGCTAGTGATAAGAACATACTTATTATATAGAACAATTTATGCTAATGCAAACAGTAAATTTTATCAAATGAATATAAAAGATTTACATGGTCAAACTGACGTTAACTTATTACAGAAAACAAAACCATAATACATAATGCATTGAAGACCAACACAGAGAATAGCTACACCCGATTCGGAAACGGAAATAGTAAATACTTTGTCTCCGCCCAGTTTTATCATATCCATATTGTAGAAGTCCAAAGCACAACTAAACACATTGAGTTTATAAAATAACAAATGATGGATAGCAACTAAAGTGTTTTTTATAATTCGTATAATTGACAATTGCCTTGATTTTTTTTCTCATAAAGTATAATAATGAATAGAAACGCTATAACAGTGAAAATCTTATTGCATATTAA
Organism: Mytilus galloprovincialis; assembly: GCA_037788925.1. Lineage (NCBI taxonomy): Eukaryota > Metazoa > Mollusca > Bivalvia > Mytilida > Mytilidae > Mytilus > Mytilus galloprovincialis. Next base: position 6,340,416 of record CM075334.1, on the reverse strand, counting down.
CTAAATAATTGACATAAACTTGACTAGAGATCAGATTTTTCTTTCGCTTGTGTTTTTCTTCAAATATTTGTATTATTGTGTTTTTGTTTTGAATTAATGACTATTTTATAAAACCTACCAACAAGAGAATGTTAATCAAGGAAACAAAAACACAGATAGTATTCTAAAGTATCATATGAAAAAAACAATTAGCATATCTGTCTTGAATAACTAGGATATCTAGTTTTCCTATTGATGGTCGTAGGTTCTCTCTGGACACTCCTTCCACAAATAAAACTCGCGGTCATGATATAGCCAGCAGTGCTGAAAGTGGCATTAGACACCAATAATCAATCAATCAATCAATCAATAACTCAATCAATCAATCAAACACACAAGGAACTTTCAATGTTGTATTTATACTGATTGTAAATAAAGGATTATAAACTAAGTATTAGTACTTACTGTTACGTCGACAACAGTTTTTATATATAGTCATTACAATCACTTAGTTTTGGGTTCGTTTCCAGATAGTAACCATATTTACAACAGTGACGGGTACAATAGCCATTTCCTGCACTTTCACACTTATGGAACGAGTAACCTAGTATATGAAATTTAAATGAAGTTAGTTAAGAAATAATATATATATATAAAGAAAATAAACTTATTGTGTCATGGTTGGATTTCCATTTGATAGTTTGTTTTTCTATCAAGATAGAATAAATATAAATAAATATAAATGATTTTACTCTCTCTTATTTTTGTTTTGTTGTTGTTGATATCATCATACTTTCTTGTTATACTTTAATTATTACTGAAATTGTGATAAGCAATACAGATAGTCAATGTAAACAATAAATAGTACTGTGGATAAGAAGAGAGAAGGCGCTAGACTAATTTTCTAATTGTATTCCAGCTTAAAAAAGATCTGTATTAATACATCACGTCCTAGCAAAATGTAACAAACTTCAAATCCTGTATTAAGTACTGAATTTGAATTATTGTGTTCAACAGAATAAATGTGTGATCCATATACCCATTTCCTAAATACAAACTTTAAGGCACTTCTGCATAGAAGTATTACTAATCACAACATAGTGATAGAGAGTTGAAGTGATTGGTCCATTTTCCTCTAGAAATAGATGAAAGTCAGGGTTTGTTTTTTTAGACATAGATCTTACCTGTACCGCACAGAGCGGCAATTACTAAACTTCCGACGAGTATTTGGGCTGCGATCATCTTGGTGCTATAGAGTACGATTGTGGTATCTGTGTTGAATATAAACGTAACATTGATTTTGTTAAACCCCGTCTACGTCTGTGGCTCTCAATAATAATATGACAGTTCTAGAAGGCGTATTAGAGACGGACTTGTGTGGGACAACGGTCCATTTGTATATCAGCACAAGACAAAGACCATATGTAGATGGTCTCACAATAACAAATTACAATTTATTTTGGCTAATAGTACAGAGTAAGTAAATTCATTAGGTATTACTGTGACTAATATAGAGGTGACCGTTATATAAAGTCAACCAGGTACGACGGAAAACTAGTAAGTAATAGCTCATGTGGCTTTTTCAAAGGTGAGCGCATATTTTTACATTGTTTGCACATTTTATTTTACAACTTCAAATTTGTCGATGTATAAAAAGTTTAATAATTAATGATGTAGTTTACAAGACATTACCATTTCATAAAAACGGAATTAACATGCATAGAAAGCTTGTTTTAAAAAAAAATCCAGCAGTACTAAATGTAACTACAAATAACAAATCAATGAACAATATGTTTTAGTTTTACAATTAATAAGAACAATATCTGACTCCTGTACCGTTCTATTTTGGTTGGTTTAGGTTTTACTCTCCAACTGTATGGCAGAAAGGAAAAATATATAACAAATAAATGAAAAAAAATAAGACCGTGTGAAAAAAAAGCTATCTGCGAGAAATGTCTACATTTCTGCTAGGTATTTTGAAACAGGTTACAGCCACGTAAACAATGGTCAATCATCGAATCTAAATAATTTTAGATTTATTGTTCTGTGTTACGATAGTCTGGATTCGGTTTTCGTAAAACTTCCTACGCATAAAATTGATCGTAAATGATATGAACAATTCAGTACACTCAAAATCAATTTGAGTCGTAAGGTTTTTTATTGAACTGTTATAATTCAGATAATCTGCAGACGACGTACGATATATAATTTGAAAACAAAACAATTATTTACAGTTAAAATCTAGTCCTTTTTCGCTAAGGTTTTCTCGGGCGACCTTCATTACTACCAATTTGCAGTTGTGAATCAAGTTGTGAGGGAGACTTAACTGTACGTGTTGTTTCCTTTATTTCAAGTTCGATAGATAGATTTGTCTAGTGATAGGACATCATCTATATTATTATTACAGCGGAAAGATACAGTTAAAGGATAATGCTAGCTTTTCATGTTCATAAAAATCTACTGTAGGAAGAAACATATGTATTATGGAACAAGTTGGTAAAAAGAGAAGCACAGTTTGTTCCACAATAATGCCAATTTTCTATTGAAAAAGCACGTACAATTTTAACAGTGAAAAATTAATGAGTACTCTTTGGATATGTAACATATTTAAGAACATTTACATACAGATGGATGCAACAGCAAGTAAACTTTTGTCCAGTCAAAGTTAAAACGCTGATCTAACCAGAACTGATCTCAAGTCAACTTTTTGCTGGTCTGCCAAGTTAACGTATAACCAGTTCCGCTCTACATAGATTTGTTTTATAATTTTTTTTAAATGTCTCTGTTTCTTGACATAAACAATGCAGATTTTAAAAATACATTTGTAAATAAAGTACACATAAAACTTTGCTAGTTATACAAATTTCTCTCGTCATCTCTTTTTGAAAGAAGAAGGAGAAGAAAATTACAGATGTTTTATAATATGAACCACAAGCATGCACCAGAATATTTATGTAATCTTGTACCTCCTTGTGTACAAAGTACAACCAACTACCCGTTGCGAAATGGTCATGATATTATTGTTCCATTTTGTAGACTTTCCCTTACTACTGAATCGTTTATTCCCTCTACTATACGTGAATGGAATAAACTTGATCCAAAAATTCGCAGTGTCGACTCTATTTCTAAATTTAAGAAAGAATTAAAAAACGATAGTCTATTATGTAAAATTGAAACGTTTTATTTATACGGCCCAAGGAAATTAAATATAATCTTAACGCAATTGCGATGTTCCGCTTCATTCTTAAACAATGACCTATTTAGAGCTAATATTATAGATGATCCTTCTTGCCAATGTGGGTCCGATATTGAGGATGTCTACCATTACTTCTTCGTTTGCCCAAAATACACATTATGTAGAAAAACCTTATTCCATAACCTTAACTGGCTATCTGAAAACTTTGTTTTAGATACAAAACTATAAATTTGCGGACACTTGGAACTTTCGAACGAACAAAATATTCAAATTTTCAAACATGTTCAAAATTTCATAAAAAGGTCAAACAGATTGATTATGCCTTGATAGAGCGTTATTATTGCTGACACGGAGCGTCATCATTGTCATCAATTCACAAGTCATCGTCACAGAATTATACGACTTTTCAAACTTTCTTTTTCTCTTTTTACTTTCTATCCTCTTTGTTCAACTATCAAAGCTAGTATTATATTGCATAAATTGTTTGTTTTATATGCATGTCCATTATATTATACTATTATTGTAACTTTATATTGTATTATGGAGAAGACTTCATAAGTATGATTTACTTGTGTCTAATCCATTTTGCTTTAATTCAGCAAATAAAATATGTTTAAACTAAATCTACCTTTTTATAAATTGTAATCGATATTTGTTACACTTTTTATATGCAGTAAGTATATGTCCAATATGTAAACAAATCGAATATATAAGTATTTTACTCATAGCAATTAGATTGTATAAAATAATCTGGATAAATTGAAGCCGTTTTGGTTCACAATTACCCATATTTAACATGTTTATGTTCGGCTACAGTTCAGAGCGCCCACAGTACTAATGTGTATTTTTCTACGCAAATCAAAGTGTGTCAGAACGTCCTTTTTTTATTAAAAAAATTGAATTATCATAAAGAAAACAACAGTTTCCATATCTCAACCGCATGAACCAAAACTGATCATATTTCCACTTTATTATGTAAAACTATATAGCTGAATAAATCAGTAATTTTATTTTTAAGGTTTATGTCGGAATGGATTATATTATACAGGTGACGGCAATGTTTAAAGACAAGGACAGCAAAGTTTTGTCCGCATCAATTCAGAATGCCAGCATGTTCTCCTTTTTTACTCAAACAAAAAACAGTACTCAGGCTGGCTCGTATATAAAATTATTTGATCGAATCAATTATACCCGACTACATTTGTCCTTTATTATGTACATGCGTAATAAATCAGTAATAATGTTACGTTAGAATGGATTGTAAATTTTCTGTAAATTTTGTCTGCATCAATTCAAAGTGCCAGCGTGTCCTCCTTTATTAAAGATATTTATCTCGTAACAAAAATTCAGTAGTTTAATTCCTCAACATAGCTATACCGAATCAATTAAAAATTATCATATTTGCACTTTTGCAAGTAAATTTACAGACCACATGATAAATCAGTATTAATTGTATGTCAGGATGGATTTTATAATGCAAATGTCAGCAAAATTGGATTACAATAACTGAACAATTCTATATCGACACAATATCCCATTTTATAAGTTTACCGCGATCATGCCTAAATTTCCATGCCCAGTAAATTTAATCTCCGTAAAAATGTGAATGTGCTATTTCGTTTAAAGTCTCAACTAAACTCTTAACCAAATCTTTATATATATTATGTAAATGTTTCGAAGTAATCTGTAATAACGAAAACTTTGATTGAATAATTTGAAATTTTAATTCTGGTTTCTATGATTAGTATATTTACCAGTGATGCATAGATTACGTTAATTAAAAATACAAAACAGACAAAGCCATAGTGAATGAGTTGTGATATAAGAACACCGTAAGAGGGTGCCAAATGCACAACTCTATTCAAAAAAGAAGGTTAACAATAGGAAACGAAAAAAAGTTCCTTTTGTCGTATATGTTAGTGATGAGATTCCCGTGTAAAACAGAAATAACTAAATCTAGAAATGGACAGTTATGTTTGTTCATATTTGTTTTGTATTAAAAGGTTATTAAGACCTAAAATAATATACAGTTAATCCAGAAAAAGGTTGAAGGTTAACTACCCGAGAAAACGCTACTACAAGACCACCCAACTGTCAAAAATAAAAGAAATATGTTCCGACAATATGTGTTATTCAAATCATGCCACTATACCTAAACATAAAGTTTATCTCTAAACCGACTCTCATCGTCAATTTTTATACATCTTTTAATTACTTTCCATTCACATAGTTACCACATTTTTAATAATATTTATGACAGAGCTTGAAATAAATCATTATACAATTTTTGCTTCTTTTTGTTTTTTTCTAGAGAAGCCTTTGTATAAAGACTGTTCCCTAGTTATAAATGAACATGTCAATGAGAAGAGGACCCTGGTGAAGTTTGTAATCCCTGAGAGTATCACCCGTCAAATAGTCAGCTCTTATGTGTTGACATGCATAATCATTGGTATAATTTTAGTTAAGGAAATCTATTAGATTCATCAACAATTGCCACTCTTAAATCGACAATATTTTGCAACAGTGTTGTTGAGATTTCTGCAAATGGCATCCCAGATAATTCATGTTCTATTATGTTTATGTATGGAGACATGGAAGGCCAACACATAGTGCCAATGGCCTCTGGCTCTTTGGACTCTGTTCCAATCCTTGCCATGTGTTGTCTAGCGTTGTCGATCATGTACAAGGATCTAGACCATGCTGAAGGAAGTGATTGGTTATCTAAATGAGGGTTTACAATGTTTCTAAGCAACAAATCTCTGAATGTCTGTCCGTTTATGTTAACCTGCATAATATGCATACCTAGCTTATAGCGGTATAAGAAGCAACTCATACTGTAACACCAACAGCACCGAATGTAGTCATTAGGCAAATGTTGTTTTGGTCATAGGCCGTTTTATTTTCCCGCCAAATTCGTATTTTGACGTCTACTGGTCGTAACAGAAACCGACTCTCATCTGACCATTGATATTAAGACAGCTTCTCATGTTCAATGTCGATGGTAATTATCCATTGGAACCTGATTGTACAGTGCCTGGCAGTAAGGTCATGTTTCTTGACAACACGACTTGCTCTTCGGTTGCCTATATAAAGTCGACGTACCAATATTCGAACACTAACATAACCACCTGGTGGCCATGATGTCTAAGCTGCAGCGAAGGGTAAATGGGTTGCCTTTAGCAAGATGAAAAAGCAGTCTTTCATCACGACGAGAAGTTTAACAGGATCTTCCGGACTTTGTTCTATCATTTACAATTTCTGTGTCAACATGATGTTGTCAAAGTTCGACAATGACGGTGTAATTAACAATGAAATGTCTACCTAGCTTGCTAGTCCTCCTACCATTATTTCACATGCCAATTGCTTGCCAACGTTCAGCCGAAGATAACTTACATAATGACTTGACAAAGTTCAAAGTTCACCTGCACAGGGAACAGTAGGAAGATGAGTTAAAGGATTAAAATAATGTTTTTGTAAAAGTGCGGGAGATTAGTTAATCCTTCAGGGGCTTTTATGGCCGGTTGGTCTAAGTAGTCGACATATTGTATCAATTGCCTGTGAACACTGTAGTTATGAGTTTGATTCTAGTTGGTTGCAGATGCGCTCGATTTTGATTTTGATTGACAATGACTGTCAGCTTCTCAACCAAGGTCGGTGGTTTTCCCAGGTCACTCCACCCTCCCGTTCAATAAGAACTGACCACAAAAAATATCACATTAGTGCTAAAAATAACATTAAACGCAAATCAATCAACGAATCGATACTCCATTTTAGCCAGATTGCAAGATCGCTAACTAATTTATTGTCTATACCAAAACAAAAGAAGAAAAAAAGCTTAAGAGAGAATAGAAAGCTTGAAATAGGAGAGAAGACTAATTAAAACCATTCCACGAATTGAATCAGCTCGAATAACATCAAAAATTACTTACTTGGAAATCATTTTTGAAATTCAGAATATATCTTCCTCATGATAAGGTATGATTTCTTGTCCATATTGAGACAAGGTACTTCTTGGTCTGATCCGCTCTTCAACATTTTTATTACAGCTTAGATATTAAAAATGCAACCGAAGAGACTAATTATTAAGTACGCAATGTCTTAAACTGACAATTTACACCAAAGTCATAAACGAGTGGACACAGCATCACGACATGTGTCCATAAAGAAAGAAGGAATCAAAAAGATCCTATGAAGAACATAACTTCGTAACGACCGATGGAATTAGTATGTCTACATTTTCTTATCTTGAAACCATCTGAAGGTAGAAGACAGAATAAGCTGGTATTTACGAACCATTCACTCGATTTGCACCTGTAGTGTGCACAATAAATCAAACGGGAATGCTTGGTTTACTATAGCGACATCATAAAATCACATGGACGACCCATTTCGTACAATTAGTCTATGTCTACGCTACACACGAAGACACTTTACAGTCTCTATACTTCATGATGTTAACCGTAGACCTCAACCTGCTACATAAGATTGCTGCCTATGATGGGACACTAAAGATTGTCGACAGATAGGATGCTGACGTATAAACCAGCATCTTATATTAATTTTGTCATTTCTGTGTTCATTATTTATCCTCTATAGCCCCTTTATTATGGTCCTTTTTTTATGTTATAATCAATTAAGACCTTATAACAACTCGTGATATAATGATAAGATATTATAAAAACTCTCATGTTGATATACATTGACATACAACTAAAGACCCTATAAAGACTCTCATGTTATTACCACTGACGACATGATAATGACTTATATCATTACAACTGAGGACGTCATCAAACATTTTACATGATAACAACTGAAGAACTAAACATTACTTTCATGTTATAACTACTGAAAACCTCGTAATGACTATAATATTAGTACCACATAAGACCTCATAACGACTATTATGTTATTACCCCAGTGTACCGTATATTTACTCTTATGTTTTTACCACTGAGACCTCATAAAGACTCTCATGTTATTACCCCAGTATACCGTATATTTACTCTTATGTTTTTACGACTGAGACCTCATAATGACTATTATGTTATTACCCCAGTGTACCGTATATTTACTCTTATGTTTTTACCACTGAGACCACATAAAGACTATTATGTTATTACCACAGTAAACTGTATATTTATTCTTATGTTTTTACCACTGAGACCTCATAAAGACTCTCATGTTATTACCACAGTATACCGTATATTTACTCTTATGTTTTTACGACTGAGACCTCATAATGACTATTATGTTATTACCACAGTATACCGTATATTTACTCTTATGTTTATACCACTGAGACCTCATAAAGACTCTCATGATATTACCACAGTATACCGTATATTTACTCTTATGTTTTTACGACTGAGACCTCATAATGACTATTATGTTAATACCCAAGTGTACCGTATATTTACTCTTATGTTTTTACCACTGAGACCTCATAATGACTATCATGTTATTACCCCAGTGTACCGTATATTTACTATTATTTTTTACCACTGAGACCTCATAATGACTATGATGTTATTACCCCAGTGTACCGTATATTTACTCTTATGTTTTTACCACTGAGACCTCATAACGACTCTCATGTTATTACCTACAGTGTACCGTATATTTACTCTTATGTTTTTACCACTGAGACCACATAAAGACTATTATGTTATTACCACAGTAAACCGTATATTTACTCTTATGTTTTTACCACTGAGACCTCATAAAGACTCTCATGTTATTACCACAGTATACCGTATATTTACTCTTATGTTTTTACGACTGAGACCTCATAATGACTATTATGTTATTACCACAGTATACCGTATATTTACTCTTATGTTTATACCACTGAGACCTCATAAAGACTCTCATGTTATTACCACAGTATACCGTATATTTACTCTTATGTTTTTACGACTGAGACCTCATAATGACTATTATGTTATTACCCAAGTGTACCGTATATTTACTCTTATGTTTTTACCACTGAGACCTCATAATGACTATCATGTTATTACCCCAGTGTACCGTATATTTACTCTTATGTTTTTACCACTGAGACCTCATAATGACTATGATGTTATTACCCCAGTGTACCGTATATTTACTCTTATGTTTTTACCACTGAGACCTCATAAAGACTCTCATGTTATTACTACAGTGTACCGTATATTTACTCTTATGTTTTTACCACTGAGACCTCATAATGACTATTATGTTATTACCCCAATGTACCGTATATTTACTCTTATGTTTTTACCACTGAGACCTCATAAAGACTCTCATGTTATTACCACAGTATACCGTATATTTACTCTTATGTTTTTACCACTGAGACTACATAATGAGTATTATGTTATTACCGTCGCAGACCTTATAACAATGTAATACGACTCATGTTATGACCACTGCAGACCTTGTTATGACTTATGTGATGACCAGTGCAGACCTTGTTATGACTTATACCTCATGAAAGATTTATAAATATTCCATTTCGTACTTGATTGTAGCTTTTGTGTTTGCCAGTGTGTACCTAAAGGAAAATTCATATGAAGAATTAGTATTTATATTTTTGTGTCCTTAAAATTAATACAGGGCCGGGTTAGGTTATAATGTCATTGGACATAAAGCTAGATAATAATCTTTCAAAAAGATGTTAATTCATGACTTCTCTTTTAAGTGAATATCACTGTATTTCCTGTCAAGCATATCTGTTTATAACAAAAACCACAGTTGCATACGATTATTTCTTTGTTTGTTAATCTGGTTAATCAACCCCATATTTTTAAAGTTAAATAATCAATTAAGGATTAACATGCCCACACACACAGCGTTATCAATAAAGGAAGCAGTAGTATACCGCTGTTCAAAATTCATAAATCGATAGAGAAAAAAACAAATCCGTGTTACAAACTAACACTGAGGGAAACGTATCAAATATAAGAGAACTACGACACAACAGAAACACAACACCAAGATGGAACACACACAGAAACGAACTATAATGTAACAATGGCCATTTTCCTGACTTGGTACAGGGCAATTAATGAAAACGTAATGGGTTGAACCTGGTTTTATTGCATGCCAAACCTCCCGCTTTCATGGCACTGTTAATTATAACATTAAAATGACAACATTACACGACAGGGCTTTAATAAATATATTAAAGAAAATATAGGACAGAGAAACAAATGAATAATAGCCATCAAAAGGTACCAGGTTAAAAATAATTATACGCCAGACGTGCGTCGCAAAACAATACTCAGATGAAAAAAGTTTGAAAGGCAAAACAAGTACAAAGTTGAAGATCGCCGAGGACAAAAGTTTCAAAAAGTTGTGACCAATACGGCCAGGGTTATCCGCTTGGGACAAAAACATCATAATTATAAAAAATAATACATAGTTTTGCAAACAGTAAATTTAATAAAATGACTATATAATAGATATACAGATTTAACTGAAGTGGTGACTAGCTATAGAATAAAAACGAATATATTACAAAGTCACAGCCGTGTTAGCCAAAGCCATTGAAACGCCCAAAGTGACGTCACATTGTAATTTCTAAAACGTGTTCCGAAACTTAAGAAAGAATTTGGATGAAATTCAAGATTAGATTTGTATGACTCATATAACTTATATTAATAACAGTGAAAATTATAATACTAATTAATATTAGACCGTTGGTTTTCCCGTTTGAATGGTTTTACACTAGTAATTTTGGGGCACTTTATAGCTTTTTGTCGGTGTGAGCCTATGCTCCGTGTTGAAGGCCGACATTGATCTATAATGGTTTACTTTAATTTATAAATTGTTATTTGGATAGATAGTTGTCTCATTGGCACTCACACCACATCTTCCTATATCTAGTAGTAGCACTTTCGCAGACCTTATATTGACTATCATGTTCCCCTTACTGCTGACCTTATACTGACTGTTGTTAGTTATGTGGACCTAATAATGACTCATGCCGTAAGCACTGTAGACCTTGTGACGATTATCATGTTCTGCATGCTGTAGACCTCATAATGGCAGACATGTTCGTATACTGTAAACCATAAAATTATTTATGTTCTCATTTCTGTAGACCTTATGACTATCATGTTTTTACATCTGTAGACCTTACAACTACTCTCATGTTCTCACTACTGTAGACCTTATAATGATTCTCCTGTTCTCATTATCGTAAACCAAATAATTACTCCGATGTTATCATTATTGAGTATATTATAATGGCTCTCATGATCTTAGTACTGTAGACCTTATATTGTTCCTCATGTTGTCCTCAATGTAGACCTCATTCAGACTTTCATTTTTGCAATTTTGTAGACCTTATAATGCCCATAATGTTACCCATACTGTAGACCTAATAAGGACTGTCTTGTTCTCCTTATTGTACACCTTGTATTGGCCAACATATTCTCATGACTGCTGCTTACAATTATTTCTAATAATTCAAAATATATGAATTAATTGTTAAAATTTTTCTATAAAAGACAATAACTCATTAAGGGGTCAATAAACAATTTTGGTCATATTGACTTATTTGTAGATATTACTTTGCTGTACATTAATTATTGCTGTTTACAGTTTATGTCTATCTATAATAATATTCAAGATAACATCCAAAAGATGCAAAATTTTCTTAAAACTACCAATTCAGGGGCAGCAACACAACAACAGGTTGTCTGATTCATCTGAAAATTTCGGAGCAGATAGATTTTGACCTGATAAACAATTTAAAGCGTTGGTTTCAGAGAAATCTACATTCTATCGCTATGTTTTATTTTAAGTCATGGCGGCCATCTTGGTTGGTTGGCCGGATCACCAGACTATTTTTAAACTAGATACCCAAATGATGATTATGTTCAAGTTTGGTTAATTTTGGCCCAGTAGTTTCAGTGGAGAAGATTTTTTGTAAAAGTTAACAACGACGACAGACGACGACTACGGACGCCAAGTGATGAGAAAAACTCACTTGTCCATTTGGGTCAGGTGAGCTAAAAATTGCAGGTTCATAAGAGAGTCTTGTAACACTTTGTCTCAATAAGAACCAATGAGTAATGGCAATTATCTAACAGCTCAAACAAATATGAAAGACAGTAAAGTATATGGATTTATTATTATACTTATACACCATTCATTGAAATACTTGGAACAATTCAAAGTGTTTGTAATTTTGATAAAAGAAAATGCAAAAATGAAATAACGCATCCAGAAACATTGCCAAAAATCTTCAACTATGAAAACTAAATTTAATACATGAATCCTAAGGATATTAAAAGACGACCACGCTGTTAAATAACTCATTCACTATCATTTTAAACCTGAGCTTGCTCCCTTTGGATTTCTCTATGATTTGCTTTGTTTGTAATGTGCATATGCTTGTTGGAATAAGCCTCACGTATATGGTTAGATGAAACAAGCCGAAAGTGTGGTAATATATACAACAGTCAAGAACATCTATACTCCTTCCAAAACCTTTGAAATTCAAATATTTGACTTTATAAACATTTTGGAAAACACAATTACAATTATTTCATGGTATTCCAATCACTTGAAACTCAAACACAACAAGGACAATCTAGCTTATAAACAATTTGAAGACTTCATTGGAATTTGAAAACTTTCTTAGATGAACCTACTGCTGCAGTCGACTTAATTAAGATAATGGGAAAAGATAACATCTCTAAAACTTCCTCTGTTGATTTCATTAATGTTGTTGACAACAGTCAAGGTAATAATAGGTCTTATTGCAAACATATCAATACAAATTGACAACTTAAGCATAGATTAAATTATCACACACTTGATAACATATTATGTTTATTTAAAAGTAAACATATGCTAAAGGCTCTAATGGGCCCTTGTGACTCACCATTGTCTATGTGCAAATTCAACAGCACTCTCCAACAATGAAGACGAGAATAGAATGCATGATAAAAATCTCTGTTTTGTTTGTCTTTGCATTGTTAATCAATTTGCCATTTTTTAGATTTGCTCAAAACACAAAAGAGGGTTAACAAAAGTGCACGAACTGAGTGTCAAATCTTTTTGAATTACCATCGATATGATATTGATAGTCTTAAATAACAAGAATGCAAATGCTGAAATGTCTCGCCTTCTTTACTAATCATTGATATTATGTTGATAGTCCTAAATATAAAGCTTTATTACAACTGTCACATAAACTTAACATTAACCAAAAAACCTAAACATTGACCAATGAACCATGAAAATGAGATCAAGGTCAGATGAACCATGCCAGGGAGGCATGTACAGCTCACAATTCTACCATACAACAAATATAGTTGACCTATTGCTTATAGTTTAAGAAAAACAGACCAAACACAAAAACTCATCACTGAGCAATGAACCATGATAATGAGGTAAAGGTCATATAAAACCTGTGCGACTGACATATAGATCATAAAATATTTCCATACACCAAATATAGTTGACCTATTGCATATAGTATTAGAAAAAAAGACCAAAAAATTAACTTTGACTACTGAACCATGAAAATGAGGTCAAGGTCAGATGACATGTGACTGACGAAAACTTCGTAACATGAGACATCCATATACACAGTATGAAGCATCCAGGTGTTCCACCTTCTAAAATATGAAGCTTTTAAGAAGTTAGCTAACACTGCCGTAGCCGCCGCCCCCGCCGCCTGATCACTATCCTTATGTTGAGCTTTCTGTGACAAAAGTTGCAGGCTCGACAAAAAGGTTACGTTTTTTTAATACAACTATCACATGAACTATGATTTGTTCACTGGTTCATGATATGAGGAACAGGTCAAGTGAAAATTGGTTAACATTCAAGAGGACCTTACAAGGTATGCACACACCACAGATAGTTGTTATTACTCATAACAAGAGAATAATGAATACTCAAAATCTTAACTTTATTTCAAGTAGTCACTGATCCATGTATGATGAAACTGAGGTCAAGGACAATGGACATGTGACGAAAACTTTATAACATAACGCATTTTTATAAAAAGTATGACAAGTCCAGGTTAAGGCTTTTAAGAGGTTTTTTAACGCTGCCACTGTCGCTGGATCAACATCCCTTTGTCAAGCTTTCTGTGACAGAAGGTTCCACAAAAACTACATTGTTTCCCAAGCACTAACTGAAATCGAAAATGAGCATAAGCAAAATTTATATATGACAGATGGAAACATTGAAATATAAGGCATCTGTGTACAAAGTATGAAGATCCAGGTCTTCTAGCTTGCAAACTATAAAGGGTGTCATTTACAATAGTAAGCAAAGCTGTTGCTGTCACTGTTGATGCAGTTACCGGGAACATGCATCACTACATCATGTTACAAGATTCATGTACGTCTCACATTCTGCAAATTTTAAGACGATTGAAATCAACCATTTGTTTTCATAAATAAATTTTACAAGTGTGTGTAAGGCAAATTAATATGGTTGTTCGTAATTTTCTTTCAGATATCTTCCAACAGGTGACATAAAATAATTTAAATGAACCTATATATATACATACATTAGTTATATCATTCCAAGCAGTATTAAAGAACCCTGTGTCTAGTCTGCCATTATCCAAATGAGCCAGGTAATTCCTGTCCAGTCTGCGGCTGGTGTGGTTTCTGTCGCAGAAGGTAGCTTGTCGAATCCACAAAGCGGAGGGGTAATTGGAGTCAAGTTCCGTAGTAATAGTATCATCAAAGTCACATCAAATGTTTTAGAATCTGGTACATCTAAAAACTACATTATATAATAAAGGTTATAAAAGTATAAGCAAATAGCAAGTTTGTTAATTAATACATTTTTAGCCAAATCAATACTTGGAAATATTCTTACTAAAAAATTGTATACTAGTGAGTCCATCATGTTCATTGATGACAGTTGTAAATTTATATATATAAGCAATTCAAAAGGAACATAAATTTAACTGTTAAAAAAAATGTCACAAATGTAATAACACTTTTTAGAGGTGGGTAACTGGGGCTCAAGATGCTCACAAACATGTTTAACCTATCTATTCAAATGAGGGTAACTAGCACTCACCATGCTCGCAACCATGTTTAACCTATCTAAAAGCCAGGAACAAGAATATAAAAATATGTGTTTAAGGTTATTATATAAGTTATTTTCCTTCCATCATTGTTGATAATTTACAGGTTCAGAAGGGAAACTAATCTGATAGACAACAATCACCTTTTTAATAGCTTTTGGAATAATACTTATACATAAGAGAAACCACTCATTGAAATACTATGCAAAATTCAAAGTGCGTGTTACTTTTATACAAGAAAATGCAAAATTAGGAAATACAGCACCCTATATGTTTCAAAACCCTCTTCAACCATGAAGATTGAATTTGATACCATGAACAATAATTGAATCCTAAGTATATTAAAAGACCATAACACTGTTTTATCCCTCATCCATATTAAATTTTGAACCTGGTCTTGCTCCCTTAAGGTTTCTCTGGGAATTTTTTTCTAAATGTTCATATTCTAGTTTGAATACGCCTCACTTATACGGTAACATGAACCATTCCGAAATTGTGGTACATCAATTCAACTTTCAAAAAACCTTTAAATTTGAATGTTCGATTTTACAAACATTTAGGAAAACACAATTACAATTAAATCATAAAATTCCAATCACATGAAACAACAAGGTCAATTTCATTAAGTATTTGAAGATTTCCATGCAATATGCAACCTTTCTTTGATCAAACTACTGCGGCATAAATAAGATGATTGAAACATATCACATCTCTAAAACTCCTCAATTAATATCATTAATATTGCTGAAAACAGACAAGGTAATAATAGGTCTCATTGCAAACATATCAATAGAAATCAATGAATTAATCATAGATTATATTATATACTTGATGATCTTTCATCTACATTTAAAACAAGAGACTCTAAAGAGCTTGTGTCGCTGATCTCATCATCATTGTCTATGTGCATGTTCAACAAAGGAAACTCTCCAATAATGTAAACGAGAATAGAATTATTGACAGAAGTCTCTGTTTTGTTTATTTTTGTGTGTAGACCTTCTCTCTATCTTCTTTAGTGTTTGCTCAAAACACATAATAAGGTAATCAAGAGTGCACACACTGAATGCCTTGTCTTCCTTACTAACCATTGAAATTATGTTGATAATCTTTGATAAGAAGCTTTATTATACTGCAATCAGCTAGTTTACTGTACAGATAAAGCTATACGTATAAACGTTAGCTTTATACGTCAATGACCCCAACTGACCTATAAGCCCCGCCTCCTTATTGTATTTCATCAACAACATCACGTCACGACCATGACAACGTAAAGTAACAATGGTCAAACTTTTTTCAATTTAAACTTGTATGTCTTCAAATTGGTTATTTATATATCATGTTTATCAAATGTTATTAATTAAGTTCATTTTCCCTTTCTTATTCCTTTATACGCCAATGTCTTACCACCTGGACTACACTCATAGGGAAATACCCCAAAATGGTACCTCAAGAGGGAAATTCCAAACACTTTTTTTAACATTTTTTGTTACATGTTTTTTTCATTTTTCATTTTTTTTTTAGATTTCAGTATAAAAACAATATACGTATAGTGTCTTGAAATATGAAATTTATTTGTATTCGGCACGAAACGGGAAAATGCTCGGTAGAACCTCGCATTTTCCCGTTTCTAAGCCTCATACAAATAAATTTCATATTTCAAGACACTATACGTATATTGTCTAACTACAACTATCAAATACGTTTACCATTATAACAGAAAATTAGGCCAATAAGATAAACAAAGCTGGAAATACATGTACACCTTACAATCATTCCATGCGTCAATTATGCTTTAGATATAATTCACCTATTACCCATCTAAGAAAACAAACTTAACATGGAAAACTAAACATTGATAAATGTACCATGCAAATGTGGCCAAGGCAGATGAACGCTAGTAGACAGACATGCACACCTTGCATTCTGTACATGATTTCACTATATTTGACCTTTTGCAAACAATATCTAAAAAAGTTGTCAAAGGTACCAGTATTATAATTAAGTACGCTAGGCGCGTATTGTTTATGTTCCGGACCATATATGTATTTGGACCATACGCGTATGGTCATGACCAACAATTTCTTAATGAACAGTTACACAAGAAGTTACTGGAAAGTAACATAGTTTATTTTAAATGTTTTGTAACTATTGTATATTGCAGTCAAATGGTAGTAAATGTCACCCCAAGCCTACATGCATGAATGTAACTAGCGATGAAAACTAACTATGGCATCAATATTTAATTTTTACGTAGTTTTTGAATAATAAAATTAACTAACTGTCATGTAACCATCATTGTTTTTTAGATAAAGTTTTTGTATTACTGAAACGTTTTTAATGTAATTCAAAAAAAATACCTAAATGGTCGAAATACTCATATGGTCTGGCCCGTTAATAACCAAACGAGTATAATACTCATATGGTCCGACCATATATAGTAAAGGATCCTACATATTAATGTAAGATATAGTCACAGAAAATAATTATATTTATGAGTACGTCTGAGCCAGTGACAACTCTATAACAGATTTATCCATCTGATCACCAGCAGCGATGGTGATACATGGCTGTGTATATTATGTATAATCTCGTCTAATCATAAATCCAATAATGTTAGATCTGTAAATTTGTTTTCGCAAAGTTTTTGTTCTTCCCTCGCCGGGATTCGAACTCATGCTACCGAGATATCGTGACACCAAATCACTTGCAAAGTAGCCGTCCCGCTAGACCACACGACCACCTGGGCTCCATAAAAATTAAGCCTTCGGTAGCCGGGTGTTACCTTTCCACGTCAGCTTTAATCTAGCGTCGTACTACAGTACATGATATATAAGGCATGAATATGTTATTCTTACAGATCAGCTAAATTACTTATAGTAAAGGATCCTACAAATTAATGTAAGATACAGCCACAGAAAATAATTATATTTATAAGTACGTCTGAGCCAATGACAACTCTACGTTCAAACCTATGATTGCGTTGGATAAAAAACGCAATGTAAAACAAATATCGTTTAAGAAGGGTCTAAATAAAGCAAACACAACTTTTCCAAAAGACCAAACAATTCATAGGATATTTTAACATACCGCATTTAACTAACAGGTGGAACAACTGATTTTCTTAAACCCTGCTGACTGCCATTGATGATTGCCAAATAAGTTGATCACAAAATGTAGCAACATGGATCTTTTAAAATATTAATTATATACTAAACAGAAAACAATAAACTTGCGAAAAAGATGTCATACCACAAACATGAGGTGCAAAATGTTGTACACCAGATCCGGATTTCGAGAATACATTTCTCTTCAGTAATGTTAGGGATCGAAGCAGTATATAGGAGGCCATATAATTTAACTCGATTATGGATAGACTCTTGAATTTTAAAGAGTCAAAATAACATAAACGGATCATATAAACCGGAGTGAAAATATGATACAAGCCCAAACGAAAAGATACAAACAAGTCTAAATTGAAAACTACGTACAAACCTATGATTGCTTTGGATAAAATCCGCAATTTTTATACAGGTGTATGTAAAAATAAATCGTTGTAGAAAGGTCTAAATACAACACAAACAACATTTTCCAAAAGACCAAAAAATATTAAATTAATACTTAGTTGAAAACAATAAACTTGCGGCAAAGATGTTATACCACAAACATGAGGTGCAAAAACTTGTACACAAGATCCGGATTTCGATAATAAATCTTTCTCTCTCTATATATATATATTCACACATTACATACAAAGTATATAGTTGACCTGTTGCTAATGAATTGTAATAGTATAAGTTACACAGACCAAAATCAAAAAACTTAAATGAGCAATAGACCATAAAAAAGGTCAAAGTTATAAAGAAAAAGCATGCAAGACTGATGTGTACATTGTGAAATATTTCCATACACCAAATATAGGTGAACTATTACATACAGTATTAGTGAAATAGACAAAAACCTAAAAAAACTTAAATATAACAACATAACCATGAAAATGAGCTCAAGGTCTGATGACAACTTTCAGTTTGACATTTACACCTTACAATCATTCCATACACGAAATAAAGTAGACATATTGCTTATAATAACTGAGATATCGACTTAAATCGTAAACTTAACCTTGTTCTCTTGTCCATGAAATGAGGTCGAGTTCAAGTGTACACAGTCTGACAGCATGAGGACATTAAAAGGTACGCATATACCAAATATAATTATCCTATTACTCACAAGAGAGAAATTCAGAATACAAAAAAAATATTTACTTTTCCAGTTGTCACTGAACATTGGTTTCATTTTATTTTTTAACAAGTGTGTTTAAAGCAAATAAAATTTAATATGGTTTCTTGTAATTTTGTTTTAGATATTCTACAACAAGACACCTTTATCAGTTAGGTGAACATTGATGTGTATATATCAGTCTAAGTTGAAAGCAAATTTCCAATCTATGATTGCAATTGATAAAACTGCGACTTTTAAGATACGTGTGCATGTAAAGATAAATGTCTTGGTAGAGGGGTCTAAATACAGCATAAACAACATTTTCAAAATTCCAAAAAAGTTAAAAAGTATTTTTTTAACATATAAATAAAACGTGCCTAGAAAATCAACCTAACACTTTAGAATAAATTTTTTTTCTTTACTTCCTCTCCGGCTGGAAACTGTTCTTTTCACTTCATACTTTCTACAACTACACCGCCTAGCATTGCGTAGACACCTTATCCCCTTCTTTAACTACTTATTATATTGATATAGATCAGCTGTCATACGGGAGGTGTTATCTTCTCTGAGAAATTAAACACGGACATCTAGACACAATACACAAAGTATTTTGAAGTGTACAGAAATTAACATCTTATCCTCACTTCAGTGTAATTACAGAATATAAATATATAGATATAGGAAGATGTGGTATGGGTGCCAATAAGACAACTCTCCATCCAAGTAACAATTTATAAAAGTAAACCTTTATAGGTCAAAGTACGGCCTTCAACACGGAGTCTTGGCTGACACCAAAAAGCAAGATAAAAAGGGTCCCAAAAACTACTAGTGTAAAACTATTCAAACGTGAAAACCAACGGTCTGAATAATATAAAAACGAGAAATGAAAAGCACTTATGAACCACATAAACAGACAACAACTACTGAACATCAGACCCCGGACCTAGGACAAGTGCAAACAATTGCAGCTGGATTTAACGTTTTAATGGTACCAAACCTTCTTCTCCCTTTTTCTGAAACAGTAGTATAACATCACAACATAGAAAGACACACTATAAAATATCAATTGGAAGGCTTTATTCAATCAAAAATCGTAGTTACGGAAATTGACAAACAATGATAGGTTGAATTTATTAAATATACATACATTTGTTATATTATTCCATGCAGTATTAAAGAACCCTGTTTCTAGTTTGCCATCATCCAGATGAGCCAGGTAATTCCTGTAGTATTTGATCTTAGCTAAGTCTGCAGCTGGTGTTGTTTCCATCGAAGAAGGAAGACGGTCAAATCCACAACGAGGAGGGGTAATTGGAGTCAAATTCCTCAGTAACAGTATCATCAAAGTCACATTAAATGATTTAGAATCTGGAATATCTAGAAAATACATAAGATAATGAAGATTATAAAAGTAAAAGGTAATAGCAAGTTTGTCTATTAATACATTTTAAGCCAAATCAATACTTGGAAATATTATTACTTAAAAATTGTATATATAGTGAGTCCATTATGTCCATTGATTACAGTTGTGAATAAGCGATTCAAAGAAACATAAATTTGACTGTTTTTATAAATAATAGTTTATTGCCGAAGTACATTTTGTATGAATCGCGAAAATGCTCAATTCTTAAAAAATGTACGCACGGTCAACGCTTTTTAATTAGTTACCAAAAGTACCAGGATTATAATTTTATACGCCAGACGCGCGTTTCGTCTACATAAGACTCATCAGTGACGCTCAGATCAAAATAGTTAAAAAGACAAATAAATACAAAGTTGAAGAGCATTGAGGATCAAAAGTTCCTAAAAGTTGTGCCAAATATGGCTAAGGTAATCTACTCCTGGGGTAAGAAAATCCTTAGTTTTTCGAAAAATTCAAAGTTTTGTAAACAGAAAATTTATAAAATGACCATATAATTGATATTCATGTCAACACCGAAGTGCTGACTACTGGGCTTGTGATACCCTCGGGGACGAAACGTCCACCAGCAGTGCCATCGACCCAGTGGTGTAAATAGTTACCAAAAGTACCAGGATTATAATTTTATACGCCAGACGCGCGTTTCGTCTACATAAGACTCATCAGTGACGCTCAGATCAAAATAGTTAAAAAGACAAATAAATACAAAGTTGAAGAGCATTGAGGATCAAAAGTTCCTAAAAGTTGTGCCAAATATGGCTAAGGTAATCTACTCCTGGGGTAAGAAAATCCTTAGTTTTTCGAAAAATTCAAAGTTTTGTAAACAGAAAATTCATAAAATGACCATATCATTGATATTCATGTCAACACCGAAGTGCTGACTACTGGGCTGGTGATACCCTCGGGGACGAAAGTTCCACCAGCAGTGGCATCGACCCAGTGGTGTAAATAGTTACCAAAAGTACCAGGATTATAATTTTATACGCCAGACGCGCGTTTCGTCTACACAAGACTCATCAGTGACGTTCAGATCAAAATAGTTAAAAAGCCAAATAAATACAAAGTTGAAGAGCATTGAGGATCAAAAGTTCCTAAAAGTTGTGCCAAATATGGCTAAGGTAATCTACTCCTGGGGTAAGAAAATCCTTAGTTTTTCGAAAAATTCAAAGTTTTGTAAACAGAAAATTTATAAAATGACCATGTCATTGATATTCATGTCAACACCGAAGTGCTGACTACTGGGCTGGTGATACCATCGGGGACGAAACGTCCACCAGCAGTGGCATCGACCCAGTGGTGTAAATAGTTACCAAAAGGACCACGATTATAATTTTATACGCCAGACGCGCGTTTCGTCTACATAAGACTCATCAGTGACGCTCAGATCAAAATAGTTAAAAAGCCAAATAAATACAAAATTGAAGAGCATTGAGGATCAAAAGTTCCTAAAAGTTGTGCCAAATATGGCTAAGGTAATCTACTCCTGGGGTAAGAAAATCCTTAGTTTTTCGAAAAATTCAAAGTTTTGTAAACAGAAAATTTATAAAATGACCATATAATTGATATTCATGTCAACACTGAAGTGCTGACTACTGGGCTGGTGATACCCTCGGGGACGAAAGATCCACCAGCAGTGCCATCGACCCAGTGGTGTAAATAGTTACCAAAAGTACCAGGATTATAATTTTATACGCCAGACGCGCGTTTCGTCTACATAAGACTCATCAGTGACGCTCAGATCAAAATAGTTAAAAAGCCAAATAAATACAAAGTTGAAGTTTTTAAACCATTTGAAATTACTTAAAGAAGCAGTCACAACATTATTGTAGTATGAAAATTAAAAAAATATATATATACCGGGAAATCTAGGACACAGGAGATTCCACTGTGATTGGTTTATTCTATGCTTTATTTTCAAGTCAAACAATTTGTTATACTCCTTCTTTATTGTAACACCTAAACAAGCTGGAGCAAATTCTCTATCAAAGAAAGTTCTAGCTGCACGAGGCGAAATTCCGGTTAATACGCGGGTTATTTAACAGTGTGCACCACATTTTTTATGTTATTTCGACATAGACAGAAAAAATATTACAGTCATTCCTTAAATAAAGAAAAAAGTACACGCATGAAGAGTTTAATAACCAAAGGTTTCTTCGTCTAGATGTTCAATTATATCTACGTTATTTAAAAACTATACTCCTTTGCTAATACATTCAATTAACAATGTATACTATCATCATACATTAGATAAAGACAACCGTAGTATACCGCTGTTCGAAAGTCATAAATCGATTGAGAGAAAACAAATCCGGGTTACAAACTAAACCCGAGGGAAACATATCAACTATCAAAGAAAAACAACAGAATCACTGTCAAAGTGCAACAAAAAACAAACGACAATACAACATACATACATGGAAACGACATATCAGATAATAACTGCCATATTCCGGACTTGGTATTGAATATTTTATGTAAAAAATGATGGGTTGAACCTAGTTTTGTGGTTAGCCAAACCTCGGGCTTTGATGACAATGTTAAATATAACACTAAAATGACAACATTACATGACAGGAATACAGTACAAATAAATGCAAGAACATTCACACGACTGGATCAACGCCACAAAAGAATGGCCATAGGCAAAGGAATAGGGGCATTAAGGCCCGGTTTTGGCCCAAGAAAACAAAATGTATGACAACTATTTCAAATTTGCACATAAAGTTCAAAGGTGAATAGGGTCAAGAAATTTAAATAAAAAACATAAAGATTGTTATCTGATGACGTCACAATTACGTCATAGTATGTAACGTTTTCAAAAAAACGATGACAAATACAGAATTTATGCCGATTTTCATCATTATTTCCATTTTGGAAACATCGTGCGCAGTCAACAAACAACACGATAATTTAAGAGAAGCTTCATTATAACTATTGAAATAATATCACCTAATAGAAAGTTGTTTCATGGGTGTGCAAATTCTTTTCCAATCGAAAGTATACTTAAAATTTGATGAAAAACATGGAAAACCAAGAAACTTTACAAAACATACAAATTTTGTCATAGCTTGTTGCCATGGTAACTGGTTCAATGTGAAATTTGTTTTTATTTTCTGAATACCTTGTACCTTAGTCTAGTTTCGACAAATTCAAGAATATGTATGGTAACTTTTAAATTTGCGGTTAAATTGGGGCCAAATAAGCGCCTTATTGCCCCTACTCCTTTCTAGAAATTGGGTATTAATCAAGATGAGGTTTGTAGTTATATCATTTGATGTATTTTATAACAATTACAAAAATATTGATTTGCAATTGTGTAAGTAATAAGATTAATAATTGTATTATCTAGCTATGTTGGTATTTGTTCCCAATTAAACTGTAAATCGTGTGCATATAAAACTGAGAATGGAAATAGGGAATATGTCAAAGAGACAACAACCCGACTATAGAGCAGATAACAGCAGTATGCCACCAATGGGTCTTCAACGCAGCAAGAAAATCCCGCACCCGGAAATGTTCCTCAGATGACCCCAAAATATAGTTGCTTTAAACTAAAATCTATTACAGATTAAAGAAAAAGAATTACAACTACAAACGATCAGACATTTAACAATATCGGATCAGAATTACAAATACAACATCATCACTAAATACAAGAATGTTGGATAAATAAATACCGCGACAAGTCTTATAACAATGAGAATTTACACTCAGTAAATCAGTCAAATTCGGGATAAGTCATGTTCCGTACTACAAAGACTAGACGACGTGAATGGTAAAAGCAACAAAATTCTGAACTCAAAAATTCAAAACGGATAGTCCCTAATCAAATGCAAAATCAAATGATTAAACAAATGTAGAAAAGGGTGAACTGAACCTTGTCTTGAAGCGCTAAACCCCTTATTTGTATGCCAGTCGCATCAAATTCGATTATATTTACACCTATGCGTGAACAAAACCGACATAATAGATAAAATAGTCAAAATATGGGTACAGCAGTCATCTATGTGTGACAATCTCAAAACACACAAATACTTAACAAACAGGCACAAAAACATGTATCAACTTTAAATACAAATGCAAAGCTTCGCGTGTTTGACACCATAGAATGTAAACGTCACATGGGAAGAAACATAAAATAATTGTGTTGTTCAAATTATTTTCAAAAAAAAATTATAATTTCACATGGGGAATGGTAATATACAGGGTTCAAAAAATTATAAAAGTCATGTTAGAACTTATTTAAGAAACAGACTGAGATTTAAAATTATCAAGAAGTTCTTTAGAATTTTTTAAGAAACCTCATATGAATAATACCATTACGCGAGTAAAATAATTGGGTCGTTCAATGTAAATCACAATCTAAGACATGGTTCAAATGTCTGTAGTGAGACACAGACACATCGAATGGATTACCCAATTCGTCAGGGTGTCTATAAGATTCACGGAGTATGTATCATTTTAAATCTTTCCTCCTCATACCTTTGTCGGAGCAGTTTCTGCGTAAGGAAAACACTCCTGTATATGAAGTCCGTATAGTGTGAACATGCACGAACATACCGTATCAACTGAGGTATGCAATCACCATACGATGGGACGGAGGGTATGTTACTGCTGAAACAAAGGGATTTTAGTGTGAAGTCGTCCATCTTGGTCAATATTGAGGAAAAGATCAAGGTATGAAGCAATCCTTCTAGTATTAGTACCCAGTAGCCAGTACTTCGGTACTGGCATGAAAATACGGATTTGTTGTGTTATTAAAATTTGCTGTTACAAAATGTTAGAAATTATCATAAAAATAAGGAATGTATCTCTATCATGCAAAGCTCTGATTCCTTTCATGAATTTTGCTATACTTTTTGGACCTTTTGGATTATAGCTCTTCATCTTTTATATAAGCTTTGGATTCAAATATTTTGGCCACGAGCATCACTGAAGAAACATGTATTGTCGAAATGCGCATCTGGTGCATAAAAATTGGTACCGTTTATGTTATTGTTATCAGTAGTATCCTTAATTTCAAGTTCACTGGGATATATGAGATAATAAAAACCCTGAAATATGGGTTATTCAGCGATAAGTCATCATCAATATATCTGAAACTAAAATTAGAATTTTGCAAGGTGCTTATTCTTTTTGTCTTTTAGATGGTTCTAAATGAATTCTGCTTCATACAAGTACAAACACAAATCGGCCAGTAGAGGTGCATAATTAATACCCATTGGAACACCAACTGTCTGTTGAAATATCAATCCTCAAAACTCAACTAATAAATAATTAAAATGGAGAACTGACATTTCCAAAAATAAAGAACCATCTTGTTACAATATAACTATCAAAGAGATACAAAAGATACCGAAGGACATTCAAACTCATATGTCGAAATTAAATTGAACTCGGGGTTCCAAGTGCTAATTAACGTTATTGTCATGTTTTATAGACGTCATCACGTTCTGATTGGCCGCTCTAGGGTAGCTGTGTCACACATGACCACGTATTTATTCAAATGATGGTTACCTAATTCTCGTTCTCATTCACTGTAATGTGACCTCACCGAATTAGACTGATCACTGAATGTGTAATTTTATGTGGAGCAGGATCTGCTTACCCTTCCGGAGCACCTGAGATCACCCCTAGTTTTTGGTGGGGTTCGTGTTGTTTATTCTTTAGTTTTCTATGTTGTGTCATGTGTACTATTGTTTTTCTGTTTGTCTTTTTCATTTTTAGCCATGGCGTTGTCAGTTTGTTTTAGATTTATGAGTTTGACTGTCCCTTTGGTATCTTTCGTCCCTCTTTTATTACCACTGGGTCGATGTCTCTGCTGGTGGACATTTTGTCCCCGAGGACATCATCCGCCCAGTAGCAAAACTACAATTGCATGAACTTACGAAGATCAAACAGGAAACTGGCTCGGACGTCGCCCAGTATAAAAATGTCCGAAACAGACGTCACCATGGACACGGTGTCGTTTGATATGGCAGGTGTCCCCTCATCACCAGACATGACAAATATCTCAAACACGACTCATTCAGATCATCGTCCTAGTGACAATAGCAATATTACACATATACAGCCATGTTCAGTTCTCCTTAAAGACATTTTGGTTTTTGATGACACAGTACAACACTGTCGCATTTCAAAATGTGAGACCAAAGGCTGCAAAACTTGTGCTATTCTAATTACAGATGCTGAATTCACTAGCAATTTGACCAAGAAGTCATATTTTACCAGAAGTTACGATGATCTGAATTGTAAATCGATAAATGTCGTCTACGGATAAGAGTGCAACCTTTGCGGATTGGTATACGTCGGTGAAACGAAAGAAAGGCTAAACAAACGTATGTGCGGTCATAGATCAGACATTAACCTCAATGCTAACGACATTCTATACCAGCATTTCAATCAGCCCGATCATTCCATCGTTTCTATGACAGTTCGCATTATCGAAAAGCTATACCATAGCTCTAACAATCCTAATCTTTCAACGACTCTCCGTAGACAAAAAGAAGACTACTGGATTAGACTATTGGGAACTGCAACACCGTATGGCTGCAATGAAAAAATTGATGGTATAGGTATTCTATCTAGTCCTTCGTGTAACTCGGTGAATGTGATGAATATTTTCAACTCGACTCCTCGACATAGACGCAGTCATGGTCATCGTCATTATACATCACCTTCTTTGCATGATGTCTCTATTAATGACTTGCTGCCATTTATACAAAAGCCGTTAGGTATTCATCACATTCGCACGAAACTTTATTCATTACCCCTTTCAAAACTTCATTCTCTGTTCAATTTATGTTTGGAATCCACTGTTACAAACCCTCATTCAAACCTATACAAAATTACAGCTATAATTTCGGATATTGCAAGTCACAGACTTTTCAAGCCAGTCCGCATTGGCAAAGATGAAAAAGAGAAAAGATCTTTCCTTAATCTTTCCTTTGCCAACAAAGGTATCGATGCCGTCAACTTAGGCAATATCCTTCATCATAAATTAGTTCAATCGAAAATACCTCCTTATTTCAAAGACCAGTCTGTACCAATCATTTTTTATACCTATACCAAACCTATTGCAACTAAAATTTTCAATTACAAACATGTTTTGCAGGATCTCGATATTGACGACTTCAAGTCTAAACCTCCAGATTGCACTTGTGCTAGTTCCCAATTCACATATAATCCCGCTGGCCACGTTATTACCGGTGTCCTCAACATTGTTAATAACACTTCTCTACGTAATGTGTTATCGAAAGGTCCGAAATATCGTGAGCCTAAATCCATCAATTGGAAATTCAACTTTAAAATTTTGATGGATTCAGTTGAGGATTATGGGCTAAGCGGGAGAAGTATGACGTAGACACTCTTTCCGAATGGATTAAGGCAGTGAGGTCGTTGATACAAATCAGAATTAAGAAACTGAATGGGTCTATCAATGCCCATGCTACGTCATCTTTAAAGACCCAAATGTTGCAAAACACCTATCCTACCTCCATGACAAATATGTTGTTGTCCCCGCAGATAAAGCCCCAAACAACATCGTTTTTGTATGTAAAACTAATTACATTAACTGCTTGATAAACGAATTAGGTATTGACAATTCACTTGGAAACTCAACATATACACTCACGACACTTACCAAAGAGGAAATCCTGGATAATCATAGGTCTGTTCTGTGTTCCTTTGGAATTTCAACCAAAGATGAATAACTGGATCTGCCATCACTGTATTGGATACCTAAACTACATAAGTGTCCTTACAGACAACGGTATATTGCTGAGTCTTCAAAGTGCTCCACGAAACCTCTTTCTAAATTATTAACATCTATTTTATCAGCAATCAAAGACGGGCTTCAAAGTAATTGTGAAACTGCCTATTCTAGAGGGGGGGTGGGGGTGAATCAGAAGTGGATACTTAAAAATTCCAAAGATCTTTTAGAGTACATACAATCTAACTCTCTTTCATCTTGTTACAGTATTAAAACATTTGACTTTTCTACTCTGTACACTAGTATTCCACATTCCAAACTAAAAGACAAATTGAAAGAGTTGGTATTGCTTTGCTTCGTAAAAAAGAATGGCCAACGTAGATACAAGTATCTTGTCTTAGGGAGGGATAAATCATACTTTGTAAAGGATCACTCTGATTCGAACAAAAAATTCTCTGAAACTGATATTATCAAGATGCTTGATTTCTTGATTGACAACATATTTGTTACGTTCGGAGGACGTGTTTTTCAACAGACTGTCGGCATTCCAATGGGAACAAACTGTGCCCCTCTACTTGCCGACTTGTTTCTTTATTATTATGAGGCTGACTTCATGCAGGAACTACTTAGGAAGAAAGATAAGAAGTTAGCACTATCCTTTAACTCTACGTTTCGCTATATAGATGATGTTCTTTCACTAAATAATTCAAAATTTGGTGACTATGTGGAACATCATCTATCCAATCAAGCTAGAGATAAAGGATACTACAGATACAGTTAAGTCGGCCTCATATCTTGACTTACATCTAGAAATTGACAATGAGGGTCGGTTGAAAACAAAACTTTACGACAAAAGAGATGATTTCAGCTTTCCAATTGTGAACTTTCCATTTCTAAGTAGCAACATTCCAGCAGCACCTGCATACGGGGTATATATCTCCCAATTGATACGATATTCCCGTGCTTGCATTTCCTATCATGATTTTCTTGATAGAGGATTGCTGCTCACAAGGAAGCTATTAAACCAAGAGTTCCAAATGGTGAAGTTGAAATCGTCCCTTCGTAAATTTTACGGACGCAATCACGAGTTGGTTGACCGTTATGGAATAACCGTATCACAAATGATATCGGATATGTTCCTTACGTCGTAACTACAATCCCCTTCCCTTTCCTGAATGTGACCTACCGAATTAGACTATTTACCGGATTTGTTATCACATAAGCAACACGACGGGTGCCGCATGTGGAGCAGGATCTGCTTACCCTTCCGGAGCACCTGAGATCACCCCTAGTTTTTGGTGGGGTTCGTGTTGTTTATTCTTTAGTTTTCTATGTTGTGTCATGTGTACTATTGTTTTTCTGTTTGTCTTTTTCATTTTCAGCCATGGCGTTGTCAGTTTGTTTTAGATTTATGAGTTTGACTGTCCCTTTGGTATCTTTCGTCCTTCTTTTATGAGCAGCATGACGGGCGCAAGAACAATAATCAGGATCTGCTTCCCTTTCCTAAGCATGTAAGATGAACAACCCAGAGAGAGTGTGTGTTGTTTAGACTTTACTTCCTGAATAGAGTTTTGTAAAAGTCTGTTTGTCCTGTTGTCGTTTTTCGGAATCTTTTGAGCATTTCCAATGAGTGCGGCCTCTTTGAATGTCCGTTTGGTATATTGCGTCTCTCCTTTTAAAACATTGCTAGTTTCATTCTCTCAAAAAAATTGATTATGTTGACATAAGTTTTTAATTTTGAACTGATTTAAATTAATAATTCTTTTATGTATATGCTAGCATGGTAAGATAGATTCAGCACTTTTAATGGTTCATCCATTGAATAAAAAAAGTGGGAAATTTGAGAACCAGATCGTTTTCAAGCCAGTTAGCTTTGTATGTCCGTCACGGGTCCTAATCTCTAGTTGGAAGTTTACGGCTTTCGACTTACACAAATATCAAAATAAGCAATAGTTTACCGATTGAATTTAAAGCAATATACCACTTCGTTTAAAATCTAGAAAAAAAAAACAGTTTTATTTACTCACACCTTCTTACATTTCAAACTTTCTATTAAAGATTTTGCAATAAAACACAGAGATTTCCTCGAAATAGGTGTTTTAGAATAAATCTGTTATCTTGATCTTCTTTTGTTGGCTGAATCGTGCTTTTCAATCCGTAGCTTTTGATGTTGTGTTATTTTATTGTTGTTTTACGTTTTGATAATGATGTTGTATGTTGGACTTTTGTCGGTTTCCTTTCAAGCCATGGTTTTGTTTGTTTTGATTGGACATAAAATTTATGATTTTTCTTTAATATCTTCTCCTGTTTTTTTTTAATCGACATGTGATGTTAGAGCATGAAAACAGACACCTTATCCACAAGTCCAAATTAAATCCGTATAAAGTAGTCTGACTCTTTTCACCAATGTTTGTTTGAACCTCTTAATAATCAATTGCTCTTCATTTTGTCCTGATATCTTTCAGGTGGAACTACATATGGAATATTGGACCAGGTGCTATTGTAAGATCCCTTTTAGTCAAATATAGCTCTTCACGTATTTAACTATCATACATCCTTGGCTATACATTTTCGTGTTTGAACATTCCTATTTATTTCCAGGTAATCTATCTAGATGCTCCTAGTTGACAAAGTGTTATACGGATGTCAAACTGTTGCAATATTTAACATTCAGCATTCATCAATCAATATTCAATGCATTTATTTTGTTAAACATCTTTTTATTCAAAATTAAATAAATTTGAAAAAAAACCCAATTATTCGTTTTTAACAGTCGACATTCCCTAAAATTTCGAGTTCTTTTTTTATAATACGATACTACATTTCACAATTTAAAATCCCTTTTGTTTAAACATTCGATTTCAAAATTTTATATCAGCATTCGTATTTAAAATTCAACATTCGGTTTTTAACATTCAACATTCGCGTTCAACATTCAACATTCAAACATATTTCAGACTATTTTTCTTTCAACATTCGATTTAAACATTCAACGTACCTTTTAAAATATGCTCCTCTTTTAAATTATAAGACGAAAACAAGTATCTAATAGCGTACAACTAGTTTAATTCATGTCTTTTGCAGAGTTCCATAAACATACATTGTTTATACTAAATTCTAGATAGAAATCCGTAGTTTACATGTATTACGCAATGCTTGATTTGTTTACCCTTCCGGAGCACCTGAGATCACCCCTAGTTTTTGGTGGGGTAAGTGTTGTTTATTCTTTAGTTTTCTATGTTGTGTCATTTGTACTATTGTTTGTCTGTTTGTCTTTTTTCATTTTTAGCCATGGCGTTGTCAGTTTTTGTTTTCTATTTATTAGTTTGACTGTCCCTCTGGTATCTTTCGTCCCTCTTTTTTTTTTAAAGAAACAAGACTGTTTGTTTGCATTTATCATTTTTGTAAATAATCTTATCTTGTTATCAAGATAATGAGAGGGAATTCTTGGACATCTTATTTTAAATACATTATATTTTATGATGCAAAAATGTCGAGAAGAAAATCAGAAAATTAAATACTAAAAACGAATAATGAATGCTGAAAACAAATGTTAAATATTGAAAACGAATGTTGAAGGTGTAAACGATTGTTAGATATTTAAAAAATCAAAAGTTCAGTGTTGAAACCGACTTTTGAAGAAAACAAAACATATATGAGCAAAGCGACGATTGCCATATGTGGAGCATAATCTTCCGGAGCGACGCAGATCACTCTCGATTTTTGGTGTGGTTCGTGATGCTTAGTATTTAGTTTTGAATGTTTTGTTTTGTGTACCGTTATAGTCTGATTTTCTTTTTCCGTGGCCCTCTCACTTTATGTGTTATATGTCTCTGTGGTGTCGTACTTCTTTTGTAGATTGATTTCTCGTTTATTTCGCTTTGAAGCAAAACTTACAAGACGTAAACTTTTAAACAATCAAGCATGATGAACGATAAACCGTAAATAGTGTACAACTAGTGCATTAGGATTTTGAGATTAATGAGCCGAAATAATGTAAAATGTCGACAATATGTATGTTTTGTGTATTGGCTTTTAGGTTAGAAAATGGACACACAAGCTTCAGGTCAGAGTATTTTCCGATGAGTGTTATTTCCCTTTGGAACCCAGAATATTCAAATAAATCAAGTAAATAAACTCATCATAGATACCTGGGTTGTATTTTCGCCATACACGTGTTCCGTCTACAAAATACTCACCAGTGACGCTCGAATAATAACAAGTTAAAAAGGCCAAATAAGGAAAGAAGTTGAAGAGCATTGAGGACCAAAAATTTCTAATCATTTTGCAAAATACAGCTTAGTGTTTATTAAATCTTGTTCAAATCAATATCAATATAAATACTTGATATGTGATACTAATGTTCTAGATAAGAAAATCATGTGAGTAAAATAACAGAAGATTATCCAAGATGTATTGTGACAATATGTATCATTCAAATCATGCCGATATACCTGAAAATAATGTTTATTTCCCAACAGACTCTTATTGCCAATGTTTAAATATAAAGAAGACATTTTGTTATACTTGTCTGCTAGTCTGTTTACAAATTTGAAAGTCGATGAGAACGAAGAGGAGCAAACAACATGGGTACCCGCAGTGGCGTACAATTGGTCCTTATGGAGTATTATCGGAAAAGATTAACATTTTAAATTAGAATACCAATGTACTGTATGAAAAAGTAAAATGACAAATATACCGAACTCCAAGGAAAATTCAAATTGATATCTTTTGTTCAAAGACAAAATCTAAAGCTTATAGATATCAAACGAATAGAAAATAAACTGTTGATTAAACCTGGATTTGTACCTAGCTGAAACTCTCACTTGTAGGACAGGGACATAGAATTCCATTATGTTAAGTCATGACTTAAATTTGTAAAATTGTCAATAATTAGAGAACAGGAGATTTACGAATTAGAGTCGTCACTTTCTTTTATGTATCTATGTGATTGAAGCAATATTAAACACTTTGTGTCACAGGTTGTTCGTTTTATCTTAAATTGTATAGAAACAAAATATTTCAGTAATGATGCATTTTAATGTTTGAAAATACTAAACATAATTTGGTGACTTTTTTAAATATTGTTTTTCGTGTTATGTTGTACCCGTTGAAAAAAATTGTTTTGAAAAATAAGGAAATCACTGTGTCAAGTTTCGACGTCCTTGCTAGTAAGTTACAAAGAAATTGATCGTTAGTCGTGAAAGTTATAGTATGGTTACGATCAATTTAGTATTGAAAGTGTTTTTGTGAAATGCAGGCCAGCTAATGTTACAACCGGTTCTTTTAATGAAAATGCTGTATCTTTTAAAATATATATGTTGTGGATTTGAAGCAAATAACTAAAATTTACTATCATTCTTGTACTTTTGAATTTCTTATAAATAAATTGAAGTCGGATAGCGGATACGTTCCTTATGCCGTTACTAACTCCCGTCCCCTTTTCACGGATGTGACCTAACGAATTAGACTTGTAAACGAGTTTGTACTAACATAAGCAATATGACAGGTGCATTTAGTCTTTAGTTTTCTATGTTGTGTGTTCTGTACTTTGTGTTTGTCTGTTTGTCTTTTTATTATTTAGCCATGACATCCATAGAGAAAAATCGGTCATCTCAAAAAATATACATTGAGTGGAATTAGCTACTTTTTAATTGTTGCACATGGTTTTGGGGGGTTTACAAATTCTAAAGAGAAAATAATTTCACTTCGTACCAAGAAATTTTGACAATATAGTAAACTTATGTCAGCTTCTAAACGAGACATCATACATATCCAAAACTGCGATGAAGTCTGGAATTTAAGAAAATACTACACCATTGTCCCCTACCTGAAACGAATAATGCTTATTGATCCAGGGTAGTGAAAATATCTCAGCTCTGAAACAAGACATCATACATATCCAAAATTACGATATGGACTGGAACGGAAGATACTATTACAATTTTCGCCTACCATGAAAGTAATTTTGCATATCGATCCAGCTAGTCTTGTGCTTGCATTTAAATGAATCAGAGCAACAAGAATGTTTATGTTTAATGAAAAACTATGTGAGCCACATCTCAATTCGTTGATCATTTTTCGTGACCAAGTTTACGTATATATATCTACTATAAGTGGAAAATTTTGTTAGAAACAACAACTGCTGTAAGGAGTCGATTGATAAATACATTTATGATAGCTTTTTTGTATTTTTGTATGTCTGCTGTTGCAAATCAGTTTATTTTTTGTTTCATTCTATCTATAACTCCTTTATGAAATAGATTGATGATTTTAGTCAAATTAGTATTTACATACCCTGTCGCAATAATCGTTTTTGCGGTTTCGATTTTTCAAATATACAAGCTTATATAGTCATAAACACAACCAAGGTAATAGAGTCATTTAAGGGCAGTACACGCTTAGTGGAATCACCCGAAGACTTCTTCAATGTTGATTTATTTGTATATCTTATTTGATTGATAATATTTTTGGTTTAAATGTCTCTCTTTCTGCAATAGTTTCCTAAAAAAACAAAATCAAAGAAATGAAAAGAAAATTACGTTTTTGTTTATGTAACTCAATTGAAGACATTCTCTTGTTGACCATTGTTGCTCTCGTAAATACTAACTAAGACATACTACTGACTCTCCCCTTCCTACCACTGAAAACCTAAAATGGCTCTAATATTCTCAGCAACGGAAAAACTGATAATGAATTTCATATTATATTCACTAACGAAATTTTAATGACTTATTACTACCGAGGAACTATTTCTGTGAAATCATTTATATTCATAGGATACCAATATCTTTCATGTACTGTGTAAAGATATACAACGAATTGGGATGTTTTAATTATCTACAGGTTTGTATGCAGTAATTGGCAAAACCATGCAAACAAATATCCACGAAAAAAACCAACTTCTCCCTCGATTCATGAATATTTGTACACGTGAAACAATGAAAAAAGAGAAATGACTTTCACGTTGTTATCACTCCAGACATAATAATGACTCTAATCCTCCAATAACTAAATACTTTATGATGACTCTTAGGTGAAAAGTGAAATCACAAAAATCACATGAAATGGTGACTTGTTAGACCATTCAGATATCGGTGTCTGAATGGTCTAACAACTCACTATTTCATGTGATTTTTGTGATTTCACTTTTACAATATAATTCTCATGTAATAACACTACTGAAAACATAATAATGAATATTATATATCTGCCAATGTAGACGTAAACTTAAAATTGAGTTTAATGTTATGACCACTGACGACCTTATAATGATTTATGTCATTAAAACGAAAGCCCTTAAACTTCTTTTCTTTTATTACTACTGAAGGCCTACAAATAACTCTCTTAAAATTACCACTAAAAATCTTACCATGTATTTCGTGTAATTACCAGTAAAAAATAATGATCTAAATGCTTCTACCAGTTAAAGTTTCATAAATCGCATGTTTTTACAATGAAACCAAGTAAAACATCTCAATGACTTTCGTGATAAACTTCGCTGAACCAAGCAAAACCTTTCTGAATTTCGTACTTTAGTTGACCCTTGACTTTTTCTACCCAAACGTCACTAATGTGTCATTTGTAGACGAAACTATCATCAGACGTACACACTAGTCTTGTATGTTAAATGAATTCTATCATTTTCTCACTCCTGAGACTTAACAATGAGACTATGTTTTCATTACCGAGACCCTATAAGGAGACTATGATTTAACCCCTGAAACCAATTAATGAGATTTTGAGGAAACCATATACTGTTAGGGGCTGTCGGCTGTTTGGTCGGGTTGTCTCTTCGATACATTCCCCATTTCTATTTTCAATTTTATCCAACAACTAAAACTACATTATAAGGCTATGTTCTCAACACTGAGACCCAATGTTGAGATTATGTTTACACCACTGGGACATGAAAATGGGATTATTGTCTCACCACTGAGATCAAATAATGAGATTATATTTTCACAACTGAGAACCAATAATGAGACTATGTTTTCACGCCTGAGACACAATAATGAGACTATGTTTTCATCACTGACATTCAATAATGAGACTATGTTTTCACCATTGACACCCAATAATGAGACTATGTTTTCATCCCTGAGACAAAATAATGAGACTATGTTTTCATCACTGACATTCAATAATGAGACTATGTTTTCACCCTTGACAACCAATAATGAGACTATGTTTTCACCCTTGACAACCAATAATGAGACTATGTTTTCATCCCTAAGACCCAATAATGAGACTATGTTTTCACCACTGAGACCTAATGATGAGACTATATTTTCACCACTGAGACACAATAATAAGACTATGTTTTCACCACTGAGACCCAATGGTGAGATTATGTTTTCACCACTGAGACATAATGATGAGATTACGTTTTCACCCCTGAGACCCAATAATAAGATTACGTCTTCACACCTGAAACACAATAATGAGACTATGTTTTCACCCCTGAGACACAATAATGAGACTATGTTTTCACAACTGAGACACAATAAAGAGACTATGTTTTCACCCCTAAGACCAAATGATGAGATTACGTTTTCACCCCTGAGACACAATTATGAGACTATATTTTCACCAATGAGACACAATAATAAGACAATGTTTTCACCCCTGAGACACAATAATGAGACTATGTTTTTACCACTGAGACACAATAATGAGACTATGTTTTCACCCCTGAGACACAATAATGAGACTATATTTTCACCCTGACGCCCAATAATGAAACTATGTTTTCACCACTGAGACCCAATAATGAGATTACGTTTTCACCCCTGAGACCCAATAATAAGATTACGTCTTCACACCTGAAACACAATAATGAGACTATGTTTTCACCCCTGAGACACAATAATGAGACTATGTTTTCACAACTGAGACACAATAATGAGACTATGTTTTCACCACTGAGACCAAATGATGAGATTACGTTTTCACCCCTGAGACACAATTATGAGACTATGTTTTCACCCCTGAGACACAATAATGAGACTATGTTTTCACCCCTGAGACACAATTATGAGACTATGTTTTCACCCCTGAGACACAATAATGAGACTATGTTTTCACCCCTGAGACACAATAATGAGACTATGTTTTCACCACTGAGACACAATAATGAGACTATGTTTTCACCCCTGAGACCCAATAATGAGACTATGTTTTCATCACTGAGACACAATAATGAGACTATGTTTTCACCCCTGAGACCCAATAATGAGACTATGTTTTCACCACTGAGACACAATAATGAGACTATGTTTTCACCACTGAGACACAATAATGAGAATATGTTTTCACCACTGAGACACAATAAGGAGACTATGTTTTCACCACTGAGACCCAATAAGGAGACTATGTTTTCACCACTGAGACACAAATTAAACTATGTTTTTACCCCTGAGACACAATAATAAGACTATGTTTTTTTCACCACTCAGACACAATAATGAGACTATGTTTTCACCCCTGAGACACAATAATGAGACTATGTTTTCACAACTGAGACACAATAATGAGACTATGTTTTCACCACTGAGACCAAATGATGAGATTACGTTTTCACCCCTGAGACACAATTATGAGACTATGTTTTCACCCCTGAGACACAATAATGAGACTATGTTTTCACCCCTGAGACACAATAATGAAACTATGTTTTCACAACTGAGACACAATAATCAGACTATGTTTTCACCACTGAGACCAAATGATGAGATTACGTTTTCACCCCTGAGACACAATTATGAGACTATGTTTTCACCCCTGAGACACAATAATGAGACTATGTTTTCACCCCTGAGACACAATTATGAGACTATGTTTTCACCCCTGAGACACAATAATGAGACTATGTTTTCACCCCTGAGACACAATAATGAGACTATGTTTTCACCACTGAGACACAATAATGAGACTATGTTTTCACCCCTGAGACACAATAATGAGACTATGTTTTCACAACTGAGACACAATAATGAGACTATGTTTTCACCACTGAGACCAAATGATGAGATTACGTTTTCACCCCTGAGACACAATTATGAGACTATGTTTTCACCCCTGAGACACAATAATGAGACTATGTTTTCACCCCTGAGACACAATTATGAGACTATGTTTTCACCCCTGAGACACAATAATGAGACTATGTTTTCACCCCTGAGACACAATAATGAGACTATGTTTTCACCACTGAGACACAATAATGAGACTATGTTTTCACCCCTGAGACCCAATAATGAGACTATGTTTTCATCACTGAGACACAATAATGAGACTATGTTTTCACCCCTGAGACCCAATAATGAGACTATGTTTTCACCACTGAGACACAATAATGAGACTATGTTTTCACCACTGAGACACAATAATGAGAATATGTTTTCACCACTGAGACACAATAAGGAGACTATGTTTTCACCACTGAGACCCAATAAGGAGACTATGTTTTCACCACTGAGACACAAATTAAACTATGTTTTTACCCCTGAGACACAATAATAAGACTTTGTTTTTTTCACCACTCAGACACAATAATGAGACTATGTTTTCACCCCTGAGACACAATAATGAGACTATGTTTTCACAACTGAGACACAAATTAAACTATGTTTTCACCCCTGAGACACAATAATGAGACTATATTTCACAACTGAGACACAATAATGAGACTATGTTTTCACCACTGAGACCAAATGATGAGATTACGTTTTCACCCCTGAGACACAATGATGAGATTACGTTTTCACCCCTGAGACACAATTATGAGACTATGTTTTCACCCCTGAGACTTAATAGTGAGACTATGTTTTCACAACTGAGACACAATAATGAGACTATGTTTTCACCACTGAGACCAAATGATGAGATTACGTTTTTCATCCCTGAGACACAATGATGAGATTACGTTTTCACCCCTGAGACACAATTATGAGACTATGTTTTCACCCCTGAGACACAATAATAAGACTATGTTTTCACCACTAAGACACAATAATGAGACTATGTTTTCACCCCTGAGACACAATAATAAGACTATGTTTTCACCACTAAGACCCAATAATGAGACTATGTTTTCACCACTGAGACACAATAATGAGACTGTTTTCATCACTGAGACCCAATAATGAGACTTTGTTTTCACCACTGAGACCCAATAAAAAGACTATATTTTCACCACTGAAACACAATAATGGGACTATGTTTTCACCCCTCAGTTCCAATAATGAGATTTCGTTTTCACCCCTGACACACAATAACGAGACTATGTTTTCACTCCTGAGACCCAATAATGAAATTACGTTTTCACCCCTGAGACACAATAGTGAGACTATGTTTTCACCACTGAGGCACAATAATGAGACTGTTTTCACCCCTGACACCCAATAATGAGACTATGTTTTCACCACTGAGACCCAATAATGAGACTATGTTTTCACCCCTGAGTTCAAATAATGAGATTACGTTTTCACCCCTGAGACCAAATGATGAGATTACGTTTTCACCCCTGAGACACAATGATGAGATTACGTTTTCACCCCTGAGACACAATTATGAGACTATGTTTTCACCCCTGAGACACAATAATGAGACTATGTTTTCACCCCTGAGTTCAAATAATGAGATTACGTTTTCACTCTTGAGACCAAATAATGAAATTACGTTTTCACCCCTGAGACACAATAATGAGACTATGTTTTCACCCCTGAGTTCAAATAATGAGATTACGTGTTCACTCCTGAGACCAAATAATGAAATTACGTT
Source organism: Mytilus galloprovincialis (assembly GCA_037788925.1). Lineage (NCBI taxonomy): Eukaryota > Metazoa > Mollusca > Bivalvia > Mytilida > Mytilidae > Mytilus > Mytilus galloprovincialis. The sequence continues at coordinate 6,300,056 of CM075334.1, read as the reverse complement.
TTCACCCCTGAGACACAATAATGAGACTATTTTTTCACCCCTGAGACCCAATAATGAGATTACGTTTTAACTCCTGAGACCCAATAATGAAATTACTTTTTCACCCCTGAAACACAATAATGAGACTATGTTTTCACCCCTGAGACCCAATAATGAGATTACGTTTTCACCCCTGAAACCCAATAATGAGACTATGTTTTCACCCCTGAGACACAATAATGACACTATGTTTTCACCCCTGAGACCAAATGATGAGATTACGTTTTCACTCCTGAGACCCAATGATGAGATTACGTTTTCACCCCCTGAGACACAATAATGAGATTACGTTTTCACCCCTGAGACACAATAATGAGACTATGTTTTCACCCCTCAGACACAATAATGAGATTACGTTTTCACCACTGAGACCAAATGATGAAATTACTTTTTCACCCCTGAGATACAATAGTGAGACTATGTTTTCACCACTGAGGCACAATAATGAGACTGTTTTCACCCCTGACACCCAATAATGAGACTATGTTTTCACCCCTGAGACACAATAATGAGATTACATTTTCACCCCTGAGACCCAATAATGAGACTATGTTTTCACCCCTGAGTTCAAATAATGATATTACGTTTTCACTCCTGAGACCCAATAATGAAATTACGTTTTCACCACTGAGACACAATAATGAGACTATGTTTTCACCCCTGAGTTCAAATAATGAGACTATATTTCACAACTGAGACACAATAATGAGACTATGTTTTCACCACTGAGACCAAATGATGAGATTACGTTTTCACCCCTGAGACCCAATGATGAGATTACGTTTTCACTCCTGAGACCCAATAATGAAATTACTTTTTTACCCCTGAGACACAATAATGAGACTTGTTTTCACCCCTGAGACACAATAATGAGACTATGTTTTCACCCCTGAGACACAATAATGAGACTATGTTTTCACCCCTGAGTTCAAATAATGAGATTACGTTTTCACTCCTGAGACCCAATAATGAGATTACGTTTTCACCCCTGAAACCCAATAATGAGACTATCTTTTCACCCCTGAGACACAATAATGAGACTATGTTTTCACCCCTGAGACACAATAATGAGACTATGTTTTCACCACTGAGACCCAATGATGAGATTACGTTTCACCCCTGAGACACAATAATGAGACAATATTTTCACCACTGAGACCCAATGATGAGATTACGTTTCACCCCTGAGACACAATAATGAGATTACGTTTTCACCACTGAGACCCAATGATGAGATTACGTTTCACCCCTGAGACACAATAATGAGATTACGTTTTCACCCCTGAGACACAATAATGAGACTATGTTTTCACCCCTGAGACACAATAATGAGACTATGTTTTCAACACTATGACCCAATGATAAGATTACGTTTTCACCCCTGAGACCCAATAAGGAGACTATGTTTTCACCCCTGAGACACAATAATGAGACTTTGTTTTCACCCCTGAGACCCAATATTGTTTTCTACCATGAGACCCAATGGTGAGCTATGATTCCACCACTGAGACCCAATAATGAGATAACGTTTTCACCACTGAGACCCAATAATGAGACTGTGTTTTCACCACTGAAACCAATGATGAAATTATGTTTTCACCACTGAGACCCAATAATGAGATTACGTTTTCACCACTGAGACACAATAATGAGACTATGTGTTCACCCCTGAAACACAATAATGAGACTATGTTTTCACCACGGAGACCTTATAATGAGACTATGTTTGTACCACTGAGACCCAATAATTAGACTACGTTTTCACCCCTGAGACACAATAATGAGACTTTGTTTCCACCACTGAGACCCAAAATGGAGACTTTATTTTCACCACTGAGACCCGATAATGAGATTACGTTTTCACCACTGAGACCCAATAATGAAACTATGTTTTCACCATTGAGACTAAGTTGTCACTACTGAGACCCAATTATGAGTCTATGTTCACAATTAGACCTTATCATGACTCTCGTACTATAATAACTGACTACTTCATAATGACTGTTATATCCATGGAAGACGTCAGTATACTTCTAATGTTTTCATTACTAAAATCCATATGATGACCCGCATGTATCCAGCTTTTAAAACGTACATGTTAATCATATTCTAATCACTGAAGAGCTTATAAAGACTCAAATAATGAGTATTACTTAAAAAAAAATGACCATTATATTCTCAATATTGGATAACTTAAAATGATTCATGTTTTCATAAATATGGACCTTATCTCGACCTTCGTGCTATCAACAATAAAGAATCACGACTCTCATATACTCGTCGAAGACCTTCGAATAATTCTAATGTTTTAACATTTGTGGACCTAATAAAATCTGTCGTGTTCTCCCTACTGCAGACTTTATAATGACTGTCAGGATCTATGTACTGCAGATTTAATAATAAATGATCCTAGTACTGTAGACCTTATGACTCTCAAATTTTATTATTGTAAATCGTATAATGACTTTGTTCACTAAATTAAATGTAGATTTGCAAATGAATATCGTGTCATCAATACTGTTTGACTTAAAATAACTGTAATGTTCTTAGTACTGTACACCAAAATAATGATTTTTTTGTCCTTTGTACTGTAGACCTTAAAATGACTTTTATGTTCTTATGTCTGTACTCTTAAAAATGACTGGCATGTTCTCTCTACTGTTTAATTGACGACTGTCCTTTTCTTAGTACTGAACACCAAATAATGACTTTCATATTCTAACCAATATATACCAAATATTGAATTTCGTGTTATGAAGACCTTATGATTACTGTCATGTTCTAAGTACATTAGTCCTAGTACACTGTAGTGACTTTTATGTTCGTAGTACTGTGATAAAGAGCCCCATGTTCTCGCTTCTATAAACCTAACAATGACTCTCATTTTCTTAGTTCGATGGACTTTAAATGACTGTGATGTTTTCAACTATGTAGACCTAATAATGTCTACCAAGTTCTCACAACTGTAGACGTATATGCTTATCATGAACTCACTATTGTAGACCTAATAATTTCTTTTATGTTCTCACAAATGTTAACCTAAAACTGTCGATCATGTTCTTACTACTGACTACCTAATCATGTCTATACCATTTCAATGATAAATGTCTCTTCAGTGATGCTGATGGCCAATTAATATGAATCTATATCATTATAAAATAAAAATCAGTATCAATTTTCGTGGATTTCAGTGAGAAAGAGTGAACAAAGAGTGTAACTGTTCTACGAAGTTTAAACTTCCCATACACTTGCTTGAACACTTTGGCAAAACCACGAAATCAAGTTTCCACGAAAATTCAATATTTCCTTTATTCATTCAGTTAAAGCACGAAAATAAATGAATCCTCAGTATTTAGAAATCTAAAACATATTTCAAATGTTGAAGATCTAATCCAACCTCACAGATGAAAGTTGTTTTGAAATATAATGAAAACAATTTTAATAAGCATAATAATCATTCACAAGAATACATAAAAATCCATTACACAAAATTTAATTCTTTGATCAACAATGATTCATTAAGATGAGCGGACATATATAATGACAAAAAGAAATAAAACTTAAACTTGTGAGAATTAATTAGTTTACATTTTCAAAAGTTGAAGAAACAATTTTTAGATTATCGCTTTTGTCTGGGAAATAAAAGCACATTTTCATACAACGGATTTATAAAATTATTGAAAAACATTTTTCTTCACATTTCTGTTAAAGACAAGTATGTCCAAGTTGGAAGCAAACTCTTACAAAAATCTATGTAATAAGATCAAATTAAACATGTACACAATAGTGGTATTATTAAAATTGAGAAAGGAAATGGTGAATATGTCAAAGCGACAACCACCCGACCATAAAGCAAACAACAGCCGAAGGCAACCAATGGGTCTTCAATGTAGCGAGAATTCCCGCACCCGTAGGTGTCCTTCAGCTGGCCCCTAAAATATGCATAATAGTACAGTGATAATGGACGTCATACTAAACTCCGAATTATACACAAGAAACTAAAATTTAAAATCATACAAGACTAACAAAGGCCAGAGGCTCCTGACTTGGGACAGGCGCAAAATTGCGGCGGGGTTAAACATGTTTATGAGATCTCAACCCTCCCCCTATACCTCTAGCCAATGTAGAAAAGTAAAAGAATAACAATACGCACATTAAAATTCAGTTCAAGAGAAGTCCGAGTCTGATGTCAAAAGATGTAACAAAAGAAAATAAATAAAATGACAATAATACATAAATAACAACAGACTACTAGCAGTTAACTGACATGCCAGCTCCAGACCTCAATTAAACTGATTGAAAGATTATGTCTTCATCATATGAATATCAGGTACAATCCCTCCCGTTAGGGGTTTAGTATCATACTATCATAAAATATATGGGAAGAACATAACCCGTGTCATGCCAACAACTGTTTTTTTAGAAATAAATGTGTTTAGTTCCGATGCAAAGACCCTATCAGTGAATCAATGTTAAAGCCAAAATATGCAATCTTTAATGACCTGACAACAGTATCGTAACTATATCCCCTTTTAATAAGTCTATTTAAAGGTTTTGTTAGTTTCTGAGGAGAATACTGACATTTTTGTGCTTTATAAAGAATATTTCCATAAAATTTTGGATGTGAAATACCTGAACGTATAAGATGTCTGCATGTTGAGTTATATTTACGAATTATTTCCTTATACCGGTGATAAAATTTAGTAAATGTTTTGACCAGTTTGTGATATCGAAAACCCTGGTGTAATAATTTTTCAGTAATACATAAATTTCTCTCGCTAAAATCTAATACATTGTTACATACACGAGCGAATCGTACAAGTTGAGATATATAAACACCATAAGATGGTGACAAGGGAACGTCACCATCTAAAAATGGATAATTAACAATAGGAAATGAAAAATCATCTCTTTTATCATAAATTTTTGTATTAAGCTTCCCGTTTATGATATAGATATCAAGATCGAGGAAAGGGTAGTGGTCATTGTTATCATTAGCTTTATTTAAAGTAAGTTCTACAGGATAAATTTCTTTAGTATACATACTGAAGTCGTCATTATTTAGAGCCAATATATCATCCAAATATCTAAAAGTATTGTTAAATTTTTGTATCAAATGTTGTTTTGATGGGTCTTTGCTAATTTTAGTCATAAATTGTAACTCATAACAATACAAAAACAGGTCCGCAATAAGTGGTGCACAGTTAGTCCCCATTGGAATTCCAATAACTTGACGATATACGGAATCTCCAAAGCGAACAAAAATGTTATCAAGTAAAAATTCAAGTGCATAAATAGTATCAAAGCATGTCCAATTGACATAGTTCTTTTGTTTATTGCTACTAAAAAATGATCTAAAAGAGTTTGAACATATGTACTCGCATTCCGACTTTTTAAATGCCCAGTTAATTAGGGATGTGAATTTTTTCTTAATAAGAATATGAGGCAAAGTGGTATATAGGGTAGAAAAATCAAAACTTTGAACAGATTCAAAATCACCAATATATGCATGCAATTTATCAAGTACTTCCAACGAGTTTTTGACACTCCAAAAGTAATTAATTCCACTATTTTCAAAGGCCTTATTTGAACAATTTATTATCAGGTTTTTTATTGTACCAAGTGTACTAGTAAGTAAAACAGACAATTTAGTAGTTGAACAATGGCTGGAAGATGAAATAAATCTATATTTGTAAGGTTTTTTGTGCAGCTTCGGAAGCCAGTACATAGTTGGGACTTTCATTGTGTTTGGTTCTGCTTGTAAAGAAGTAGCTAAAAGTTTATGTTTGTTACAGATGTCGTTTTCTGAAAATGAAGTCAGTTGGAATGTTGGTGAATTCGTGATTTCCTTTTGCAGAACCTCTATATAAAATTTACGTCAAACAATAATGATATTATTCGCAGCTTTATCAGCCGGGACAAAAACAAATTCCTTGGCTAGTTCTGTTAGTTTATTTTTGATACGCGAAATAGGGTTTTTATAGTTTTTGTTGAGGGTAAAATGTTCTTTAAAATGTTGTATTCGAATATCAACTATCTTCATTACTGAATTAAAAAAAGAGTCCAAAGATTTTTTGTCAGCTTTTTCCCGTTTTACCCATTTCAAACAGTAGGCGCGGAGTGAGTCGTTGATGATATTACGACACTCATTCCAGTTAATAGTTGACGGGGGACGATATTTAGGTCCTTTACTGAGGAATGATTTTAACTCTCGGTCGCGAACGATGTTAAGGTCTCCTGTTATAACATGGGAAATTGGTCCATAGGTGTATTCTGAATTACTGCAATTACACGACATAGGTGTATTTTCAGTGATATTTACATCTTTACACAATTGGCTATAATTAAACACATATTTTCGGGTAGATTTCTTGTAAATATAACAAATGAGAGGGAGTTCAGTATTATCAAAATATCCAGGAATTTGGTCTTTAACAGAATGGTCGTTAAAAATACCTGCAATATTTACAAAATCAAAACCTTTATTGACATACTTTATTTTAATAAAATGTTTTTTATGATCTTCAGGGCGATCAATTTTTGGAAACAGTTTAGAATAACAATATGCCATTATAATTTGGACAATTTCATACTTAGGACTGTAATATGAAATTGTGTTGCAATCCTCTAAAATTTTATTTAATTTATTTATAGGTAAAGAACAAAGCTTGGTTAACAGATAATGTCTGCCGTTGTTTTTTGAAATGGAAATTAGGTCCGAAATATTTGTATGGTTGGTCCGAAATTTTCTTTGATTGCGATTTTTTCTGCGTCCATGAGAACGATTTTTACGAACAGTTTTAGAAACTATATCCAAAATGTTAACAGAATCGGTTTTTGATATATTGCCAATTCCCATGATATTATCATTAAGACCGAGAGGGTAGACTGTCTATAATTTTTTAATCCAATTTAATTCATTTATTTTTCGTGATCGTACAAACTTGGAATGAGATTCACCAGGCTGCTTATTTACTACTTCTAAAGGTTGAACTGTTAAATATTTAATAGGATGACTGTGCTTTTTAAGATGTTGATAAATGATACTTTTGAATTTATTGGGTCTTTTAAAACGATACAGGTGTTCTTGCGTGCGTTTAGATAAATATCGCCCAGTTTCACCTACGTACTGAATACCGCATCCCGGTTTGTTTCATGTGAGTAAATAAATAATACTGTTTGTTTTTCAAGTAATATCAGTTTCAAAATTTAGAGAAAATGTGCGACCATTAAATGTGGACCTTACTGTATTGTTGGTGGAAAGACGGGGACACGTAAGTCATTTTTTGGCATGACACTTATCGATAGAAGGGTAACCACGATTTTTATTGTTAAAAACGTTAGTTTGTTTTCCTAATCATAAATCACATAACAAATGAAAACTTTCGGTTTTAACTAGTAATATCTCAATATGAACGAAGTATATGTTTCATATGCGCATTTCAAAAACTATAAATACATTTCCTTATCAATTATAGCTTATCAATTCAATATAAATGCAGGTTTAGAATAAAAGCATATGTGATATCTATACTATATCAACATATTTTTCTTTAAAATAAAACATATCTCTCTACTATAGTAGCATACCTAATCACAGTATTATTAAAAAAAAATTAAATCATTGCTTTACAATCTTTTCATCATAGTGCAAGATCCATTTGACTATTACATGTCTTTGTATTTTGTTGATAATACGAACCGATTTAAATACACATATTTGTAACAGATTTAGCAATATAAGCAATAACTAGTAATTCTCTTGAAAAAAGGTAGAATATCAAATTTGAAATATACTAGTAACATGTAATAAAATATACCACATACATCTAATTTAAAACTATTTTCTGACTAGAATGTTGATAAACCATAGAATTAATATCATTGTATCCTCTTTGATAGACGATCATCAAAGCTGACTGACCACTCCTATCACACTTATTACAGTCTACTCCTCTGTCTAAAAATATATTCACTATTTGTGTAGGACCACATTTACAAGCCTCCATTAAATATGATCTGTCATATTAATCACATTTACTATAGTCCGCTCCTCTGTCTAACAACATCTTCGATATTTATGTATGACCATGTTTACAAGCCTTCATTACAGGAGACTAACCATCATTATCACATTTATAACAATCTGCTAATCTATCTAACACCATCTTTACTATTTCTGTATAACCATGTTCACAAGCCTTCATTGCAGGTGACTGACCCATCCTATTACATTTATAATAGTGTTATCCTCTGTCTAACAACCTCTTTACCATTTCTGTATGACCATGTTCACAAGCCATCATTACAGGTGATTCATCCCAACTGTCACATTTATGAAAGTCTACTCCTTTGTCTAACAACATCTTTACTATTTCTGTATGACCATGTTCACAAGCCATCATTACAGATGATTCATCCCAACTGTTACATACCTATTGTGATTTTTATTACAGTCTGCTTCTCTGTCTAACAAACATCTCTACTATTTCTGTATGCCATGTTCTCAAGCCTTATTTCCAGGTGACTGATCAAACATGTTATATTTATAACAGTCTACTACTCTGTCTAACAACATCTTCACTATTTCTGTATGACCATGTTTACAAGCCTTCTAAACGGGTGTTTCAGCCAACCAATAACATTTACACGTTCACAAGCCATCACTTAAGTTGATCGGTCATCGTCATCACATTTATTATAGGGTACTTCTCTGTCGAACAAAATCTTTTCTATTTCTGTATGACCATGTTAACAAGCCTTCGTTACAGGTGCCTGTCCCCTCGAATCACATTTATTATAGTGTACTCCTTTGTCTAACAAGCATTCATTAGAGATATCTGACCATCATTATCACATTTATTACAGTCTACTACTCTGTCTAACACCATCTTTACTATTTCTGGATGACCATGTTCACAAGCCGTCATTACAGGAGACTGACCCTCTCTGTCTAACAACAATTTCACTATTCCTGTATGACCATTTGTACAAACCTACTTTACAGGTGATTCAGCAAACCAATCACAATTATTACAGTCTGCTCTTCTGTCTAACACCATCTTTACTATTTCTGTATGACCATATTCACAAGCCATCATTACAGGTGACTTACCCATCCTATCACATTAATTACAGTCTGCTCCTCTGTCTAACAACATCTTTACTATTTCTGTATGACCATGTTTACAAGCATTCATAAGAGGTAACTGACCATCATTATCACCTTTATTACAGTCTGCTCCTCTGTCTAACACCATCTTTACTATTTCTGTATGACCATGTTCACAAGCCTTCATTACAGGTGACTGACCAATCCTATCACATTTATTACAGTCTGCTCCTCTGTCTAACAACATCTTTACTATTTCTGTATGACCATGTTCACAAGCCTTCATAACAGGTGACTGACCAATCCTATCACATTTATTACAGTCTGCTCCTCTGTCTTACAACGTCTTTACAATTTCAATATGACCATGTTCACAAGCCTTCATCACAGGCGACTCACCCAAACTGTCACATTTATTATAGACTGCTCCTTTGTCTAATAACATCTTTACTATTTCTGTATGACTATGTTCAAAAACCTTAGTTACAGATGACTGACCCTTCAAGTAAAATGTATAAACCAGTCTGCTCCTCTGTCTAACAACATGTTTACTATTTCTGTATGACCATGTTCACAAGCCTTCATTATAGGAGACTGACCCCCTCTGTCATATATATTAAAATCTGATCCTCTGTCTAACAATATCTTTACTATTTCTGTATGGCCACGTTCACAAGCCATCAATAAAGGTGATCCGTCATCTTGATCACATTTATTACAGTCTACTCCTCTGTCTAACAACATCGTCACTATTTCTGTATGACCATGTACAACAGCCTTCATTACAGGAGACTGACCCCCTCTGTCACATTTATTAAAGTCTAATCCTCTGTCTAACAACATTTTTACTATTTCTGTACGACCTCGTTCACAAGCCATCATTAAAGGTGATCTGTCATCTTTATCACATTTATTATAGTCTACTCCTCTGTCTAACAACATCTGTACTATTTCTGTATGACCATGTACAACAGCCTTCTTTACAGGAGACTGACCCCCTCTGTCACATTTATTATAGTCTACTCCTCTGTCTAACAACATCTGTACTATTTCTGTACGGCCTTGTTCACAAGCCATCATTAAAGGTGATCTGTCATCTTCATCACATTTATTATAGTCTACTCCTCTGTCTAACACCATCTTTACTATTTCTGGATGACCATGTTCACAAGCCGTCACTACAGGAGACTGACCCTCTCTGTCTAACAACAACTTCACTATTCCTGTATGACCATTTGTACAAACCTACTTTACAGGTGATTCAGCAAACCAATCACAATTATTACAGTCTGCTCCTCTGTCTAACACCATCTTTACTATTTCTGTATGACCATATTCACAAGCCATCATTACAGGTGACTTACCCATCCTATCACATTAATTACAGTCTGCTCCTCTGTCTAACAACATCTTTACTATTTCTGTATGACCATGTTTACAAGCATTCATAAGAGGTAACTGACCATCATTATCACCTTTATTACAGTCTGCTCCTCTGTCTAACACCATCTTTACTATTTCTGTATGACCATGTTCACAAGCCTTCATTACAGGTGACTGACCAATCCTATCACATTTATTATAGTCTGCTCCTCTGTCTAACAACATCTTTACTATTTCTGTATGACCATGTTCACAAGCCTTCATTACAGGTGACTGACCAATCCTATCACATTTATTACAGTCTGCTCCTCTGTCTAACAACGTCTTTACAATTTCAATATGACCATGTTCACAAGCCTTCATCACAGGCGACTCACCCAAACTGTCACATTTATTATAGACTGCTCCTTTGTCTAATAACATCTTTACTATTTCTGTATGACCATGTTCAAAAACCTTAGTTACAGATGACTGACCCTTCAAGTAAAATGTATAAACCAGTCTGCTCCTCTGTCTAACAACATGTTTACTATTTCTGTATGACCATGTTCACAAGCCTTCATTATAGGAGACTGACCCCCTCTGTCATATATATTAAAATCTGATCCTCTGTCTAACAATATCTTTACTATTTCTGTATGGCCACGTTCACAAGCCATCAATAAAGGTGATCCGTCATCTTGATCACATTTATTACAGTCTACTCCTCTGTCTAACAACATCGTCACTATTTCTGTATGACCATGTACAACAGCCTTCATTACAGGAGACTGACCCCCTCTGTCACATTTATTAAAGTCTAATCCTCTGTCTAACAACATTTTTACTATTTCTGTACGACCTCGTTCACAAGCTATCATTAAAGGTGATCTTTCATCTTTATCACATTTATTATAGTCTACTCCTCTGTCTAACAACATCTGTACTATTTCTGTATGACCATGTACAACAGCCTTCTTTACAGGAGACTGACCCCCTCTGTCACATTTATTATAGTCTACTCCTCTGTCTAACAACATCTGTAATTTTTCTGTACGACTTTGTTCACAAGCCATCATTAAAGGTGATCTGTCATCTTCATCACATTTATTATAGTCTACTCCTCTGTCTAACAACATCTGTACTATTTCTGTACGACTTTGTTCACAAGCCATCATTAAAGGTGATCTGTCATCTTCATCACATTTATTATAGTCTACTCCTCTGTCTAACAACATCTGTACTATTTCTGTATGACCATGTACAACAGCCTTCATTACAGGAGACTGACCCCCTCTGTCACATTTATTAAAGTCTACTCCTCTGTCTAACAACATCTGTACTATTTCTGTATGACCATGTACACACGCCTTCATTACAGGTGATCTGTCATATTCATCACATTTATTACAGTCTACTCCTCTGTCTAACAACATCGCCACTATTTCTGTATGATTCTTTGTACAAGCCTTCATTATAGGTGACCAACCATACCAATCACATGTGTTTAAGTCTGCTCCTCTGTCTAATAACATCTTTACTATTTCTGTGTGACCATGTTCACAAGACTTCAGTACAGGTGACTGTTTGTAACTGTCACATTCATTATAGTCTGCTCCTCTGTCTAACAGCATCTTTACTATTTCTGTACGACCATGTTTACAAGCCATCAATACAGATGACTGACCAAACCCATCATATTTATTATAGTCTGCTCCTCTGTCTAACAACATCTTTACTATTTCTATATGGCCACGTTCACAAGCCATCAATAAAGGTGATCCGTCATCTTGATCACATTTATTATAGTCTACTCCTCTGTCTAACAACATCTTTACTATTTCTGTATGACCATGTACAACAGCCTTCATTACAGGAGACTGACCCCCTCTGTCACATTTATTAAAGTCTACTCCTCTGTCTAACAACAATTCTACTATTTCTGTATGACCATGCTTACAAGCCTTCATTAGAGGTAACTGATCAAACATGTAATATTTATTAGAGTCTACTCCTCTGTCTAACAACTTCGTCACTATTTCTGTATGATTCTTTGTACAAGCCTTCATTATAGGTGACCAACCATACCAATCACATGTGTTTAAGTCTGCTCCTCTGTCTAATAACATCTTTACTATTTCTGTGTGACCATGTTCACAAGACTTCAGTACAGGTGACTGTTTGTAACTGTCACATTTATTATAGTCTGCTCCTCTGTCTAACAACATCTTTACTATTTCTGTATGACCATGTACGACAGCCTTCATTACAGGAGACTGACCCCCTCTGTCACATTTATTAAAGTCTAATCCTCTGTCTAACAACATTTTTACTATTTCTGTACGACCTCGTTCACAAGCCATCATTAAAGGTGATCTGTCATCTTCATCACATTTATTATAGTCTACTCCTCTGTCTAACAACATCTGTACTATTTCTGTATGACCATGTACACAAGCCTTCATTACAGAAGACTGACCCCTTCTGTCACATTTATTAAAGTCTACTCCTCTGTCTAACAACAATTCTACTATTTCTGTATGACCATGCTTACAAGCCTTCATTAGAGGTAACTGATCAAACATGTAATATGTATTACAGTCTACTCCTCTGTCTAACAACATCGTCACTATTTCTGTATGATTCTTTGTACAAGCCTTCATTATAGGTGACCAACCATACCAATCACATGAGTTTAAGTCTGCTCCTCTGTCTAATAACATCTTTACTATTTCTGTGTGACCATGTTCACAAGACTTCAGTACAGGTGACTGTTTGTAACTGTCACATTTATTATAGTCTGCTCCTCTGTTTAACAACATTTTTACTATTTCTGTACGACCATGTTTACAAGCAATCAATACAGGTGATTGACCAAACCCGTCACATTTATTAAAGTCTGCTCCTTTGTCTAACAACATCTTTACTATTTCTGTGTGACCATCTTCACAAGACATCAGTACAGGTGACTGTTTGTTACTGTCACATTCATAATAGTCTGCTCCTCTGTCAAACAACATCTTTACTATTTCTGTACGACCATGTTTACAAGCAATCAATACAGGTGACTGACCAAACCCATCATATTTATTAAAGTCTGCTCCTTTGTCTAACAACATCTGTACTATTTCTGTATGACCAAGTCCACAAGCCATCATTACAGGTGACTGACCATACCTGTCACATTTATTATAGTCTGCTCCTCTGTCTAAAAACATCTTTACTATTTCTGTATGACCATGTCTAGAAACAATCATCATGGGCGACTGACCTTGGTATGTATACATGTTGATATTTACCCCATGACCACAACACCACTTGACCATAGAAAAATCTCCTATATAACAACAATGTAATAAACAAGTACCAGAGGTATCGGCATCCCCCAACACCATTAAACAAGTGCTTTTACATGGTTTACCTTTATCCAAGATATTTGCTAGTTGTCGCTGGTTTGATATATCAAGTGTATTCAAATGACAAAGCAGTTTCTGTCTGAACAAAGGTATCTTCATATTGATATTACTAAATACATCTTGTAAGTTTCCATTGGACCAGTCATCAATCATTCTCTGTATGTACATCTTATGATATTTTTTAGGGATGAGAGTTATAAAAGGATCCATGTTATCTTTTGATTCCAATAAAAATCTTTCCTTGATCAAACCGCTGTCTGCATTCGTTATCAAGCAGTATATTATGTTTTCGCCATAGATCTTAACAAGAAAGTCAAATATTTTATCATGCAAAATTTTGTACATGTTTTGTTCTTTTTTTATAAATGTATGTGTAAGTGAGTCAAGTTCATCCTGTAATATAAGTCTTGATGTTCCCCGGTCTAATCTACATGCCTCACACGTGTTTTCAATGATAACCCTCGTCTCTTTATTCAACTTTTCTGTCAACATTTCCTCTGTCAACTTGTTGTTAAACATGACACATAAAGCCAAAGCACAGTATTTAGCGTGATGCCCTTTCTTTAAAAACTTATTAATCTCAGCTTCATAAATTGAAAATGGATTCTGAAAGAAATCTGTAATAACAATTTCAGGATTATCATGGTACAATTTACATAAAAGAGGAAAACAGTCATAAATATCATAAAAGTTACTAATCTCAGAGGCTTTTGCATTGAGGTACAACTTAGCTATTGATTTTTTTTCAGTTTTTGACAAGCAAATGTTTTCTGATAACATGTTACATACACATGACTTAAAAACTGATAAAGAATCAAACTTATCATCTTGGTACACTTGTAACCGACATGCTGCAAGTATTTTGGTTTGTTCTTGATTAAGATTTCGTTTTATTTCCTCCAGTATTGGTTCCCAACTTTTAATGTCACTCTGGTCCAGCGAAAAGTTTCCACATAAATCATCAACAACAAACAATGTTTTCTTATATGGATTGTAAAACCTCTTAATGTCACCTGGATCTGTCACAATAAGAACATCATATTCTTGTTCTGCCATTTGTAAAGCCACGTGTCGGAGTGTTGCTGTCTTTCCTACACCAGAACTAGCAGTTATAGTTACACAGCTGTTTTCATTGATACATTTGAGTACATATTGGGCAGCTCTTGTATTTATAAACATGGTCTCATCATTGTCTCTCCAATCTTCAAGTGTATCATTAATTCTTTCTGAAATATAAATAAAGAAATATCTAGATAATATACTGTGGATTCATTATTAATCTTGGTATACCAATTTTTGTGGATTTTATGGGAACAGGTGAACTACATATCTAAATGTTCAATGAGGTACACGTTTTCTACAGATTTTGGCAAAACAACAACATTAAAAATCCACGAAAATGCAAGATTCGGTCAATCAACATAAATTGGTACCAACGACAATTAATGAATCCACAGTAGTTCATCTTTTCATTACAGGAATAATCAGCTGATTGCGGTATTATATCTGTGTGTATAATTGGAATACATTCATTTCTTGTAAATCAGTGTTCTCATGATTACTTCTATAACTTTCTTAAAACTTCATTTTTATCCTTTTTTTGCTGTTTATATTTTCTCTCTTTCCAATATAGTATCAAATACTAAATCCCAAATTTTATTTTACATATTGTTGATCTAGTAGTGGCGTAGTGCTGATATTTTTTTCTGTTGACATTGTCTCTTTTTTTTCATTTATTTTTTACCAAACACAAAAAGGGAAAACACAAGAGTGCATACGCTGAAATGTCTTGTCTTCTTTACTAACCATTGATTTGATGTTTATAGTCCTAAATATTTAGCTTTACTACATAAACTTAACATGATGCAAAAAATTGAGGCCAGGTCAGAAACCGAACAAAAAATATATGTACACCTTACAATCATTCAAAACACCAAATATAGTTGACCTATGGCTTATCGTTTCTAAGATGTAGATTTCACCAAGAAAACTAAACATTGACCAACGAACCATGAAAATGAGGTCAAGTAGTTGTCAAAGGTACCAGGCTTATAATTTGATACGCCAGACGCACTTTTCGTCTACATAAGATGCTCAGAGCTTAATAGTTAGAAAGCCAAACAATTATAAATTTGACCTATTGCTGATAGTTTGAGAAAAACAGACCAAATCATAAAGACTTAACACTGAGCAATGAACCATGAAAATGAGGCGAAGGTCAAATAAAACCATCTTAAAATATTTCCATACACCAAATATAGTTGACCTATTGAATATAGTATTAGAAAAAGACTAAACCTTAAAAACATAATTTTGACAACTGAAGCATTAAAGTGAGGTCAAGTTCAGATGACACCTGCCATTTGGAAATGTACACCTTACAATCATCTCATACACCAAATATAAAAGACCTTTTGTTTTTAGTATCTGATATATGGACAAAACTTAACCTTGTTCACTGATCAATGGAATGAGGTTGAGGTGAAATGAAAACTATCTGCCAGTATGTGGTGGTCATGAGGACCCTGCAAGGTACGCACATACTAAATAAAGTAATCATATTAATCATTATAAGACAGAAATTAACATTACACAAAATCTTTACTTTTTCAGGTGGTCATTGCATATAGTATATAGTATAGTAAATAAAAAGAATGGGGCATGTGTCCATGCATGGGACACAGACGATGCCCCCACTTTCATATATCGTTATAAAGGGACATAACTCAAGATCTGTAAAAGTGACGAAACCAAAATTTGAAATGGATCTGCGTTTTTTGGTAATAAGCTTTGTGTATAAGTTTCATAACATTTAGTTGCGGCAAACTGAAGTTAGAGAACGTAAACAAAATAAATCTGCATTTTTTTTTTCATTTGTAAAGGGGCATAACTCTGAAGGAATAAAAGTGACGTCACATAAATTAAAATTTGATCTGTGTTTTGTAGTAATTAGTAATGTGTTTAAGTTTTATAACATGTAGTTGAGGCAAACTAAAGTTAGAGAACGGATACGAAAAATTGAGCATTTTTTTTCTTTTTTGGGGGGAATAACTCTAGAACGGTAAAAGTGACGCCGGCCAAATTCAAACTTGACCTGTGTTTTGTGATAATAAGCATTTTGAATAAGATTCATAACATTTGGTTGAGGCCAGACATGGAGCGAATTACAGTGCAATTATATTGCAATTGCTTTGACAAAACGATGCATTGAATTACAATTACAATTAAAATTGAGAATGGAAATGGGGAATGTGTCAAAGAGACAACAACCCGACCACAGAACAGACAACATCAACAGAAGGTCACCAATAGGTCTTCAATGCAGCGAGAAATTCCCGCACCCGGAGGCGTCCTTCAGCCGGCCCCTGAACAAAAAGATATACTAGTTCAGTGATAATTGACGTCATACTAAACTCAAAATTATAAACAAGAAACTAAATGTAAAAATAATACAAGACTAACAAAGGCCAAAGGCTCCTGACTTGGGACAGGCGAACAAATGAGGCGGTGTTAAACATGTTTATGAGATCTCAACCCTCCCCCTACACCTCTAGCCAATGTAGAAAAGTAAACGCATAACAATACGTTTAATAAAAGTCAGTTCAAGAGAAGTCCGAGTCCGATGTCAGAAGATGTAACAAAAGAAAATAAACAAGATGACAATAATACACAAATAACAACATACTACTAGCAGTTAACTGACATGCCAGCTCCAGACCTCAATTAAACTGATTGAAAGATTATGTCTTCATTATATGAATATTAGGCACAATCCCTTCCGTTAGGGGTTTATTATCATACCATCATAAAATATATGAGAAGAGCATAACCCGTGTCATGCCAACAACTGGTTTTTAAATAAATATGTTTAGTTCCGATGCAAAGACCCTAAAAGTGAATCAATATCAAAGCCAAAATATACAATCTTTAATGACCTTGCAACAGTATCGTAACTATATCCCTTCTTATAAGTCTATTTAAAGGTTTTGTTAGCATGCATTTATCAAAATAATGCATTACAATACAATTACTATTGCAAAGTACTGCATTGAAATACACATTACATTTGTAAATGTAGTACAATGTATTATCAAGAAAAAAATCAATCATTTTGAAAAACAACATTAAGTTGCAAAAGAATCTTGCATATGCAATAACTGTTCCGTATGCATCTTAAATTAAAGTATCAAGTAAAATGTCTATTCAATACAACTATTACAGTTTAACATCATAAGGGTTTCAAGGTATTATACATCTCTGTGTTTTCTCTTAAATGAGATTACAGAGATGGAGTTGAATATTTATTTGAACTTATGTCAACTTCACTTTTATAAATATGCACTTGTTTTATTAATTTCAAACAAAAATTTACTGAGAATTTCTTTCCTAATTGAATAATAAACAAAGAGCTTAATTTATTATCAAGTGTCGAAATGGCGAAGAATTGAATATAATTAGTGTTTTATCACAATGGTAATTTTTTTTTTGTTATTTAAAATCATGACCAGGTATTCACTGATGTTTTGACAACAATAAAACACTTTTACAGTAATGCTTTTCTAATTAAAAAAATCTATATCCAAAAGATGATGTCTTAAATTAATCTAGAAATCTTAAATTCTGCTTTAGCTAAACTCACTATCTATGAAAGATATATAATATAAAAGTAATGCCATTAAATTACATGTACATGTAATGCAAAAATGGCTGCATTACACATTATATGCAATTTCTTGAGAAAATGCAATGCAATACCATGCATTACAATTACAAATTTGCATTACCCAATGCAAACTGATAGTTAGATAACAGAAACAAAACAATTCAGCATTTTTTTTCATTTGTAAAGGAGCATACATGTAACAAAACAAGGAAAGTGACGCCACATGAATTCAAACTTGATCTGTATCTTTAATTAATTAACATTGTGTATGAGTTTTATACATTTAGTTGAGGCAAACTAATAGGCGAGTGACTTTAATCATAAATTAAATTGCTTATGCACCCATCTAACACACGGCTAAATTATATATCATTTGTGAGCTACACATCTGTACTATCTGATTTGCCCGGTCGTAAAATAATAGTACGTTGCAATTTCTGTCAAATCAAGATCAAAGGTCAAGGACGAATAAGTACATATTTTCTAAGATTTCAGTTTGATTGCATAATATGACTTTTATATACTAAATTCACATATGCAAACAATATAAACTTTTAGCAAAGAGATTAACAGTCATTAATTAAATGCATTTTTAAATATTCAAAGCGTGTTTTTGATAGACAGCACATGTTTCCTGAAATTCGAGTAAAAGTTAACAAAATGTGTGAAATCACAAATTTTTCTTTCTGATGCAACTGCTAATCACTGAAAACTAAGTAAAACCCTGCAATAACTATCAAAGAAGTTTTTTGACATCATAAATTTCCAACCATTATGCTTACTTCTAATCAAACAGCAAATCATAACAACTCATACAGTTGCCCAAAATACCACCACTTGCGAAAAAACAGCTTTTAAGCATTTCTTCCTATTTAAAAATGGTATGTAATCAATATCAGATTTAAAAAAAAACAAATTCTTTGAAAGAATTTGAAAAATTTAAAGTAAAAAAATATGTGCGAGAATCATACTATCGCTTGAAAAATGTGATAAACTAAGCGGAAATTGAAATCTGCATTGTAACTTCCAGACTAAAATAAACATCTTTCGACTTTTCTAATTGTTTGATTTGTAGATTTATTATAAATATTGATGTATTGAAAAGACCTTTTATTTATTTAATGTGAACCATAAAAAAGGAAATAAAAAAGACAAAAATAAATAAAAAATAAAATGATGAAAATTGAAATTTCAAAGAATAAAAAACCCAGTAAACACATCATAAAACTTTTTGATTGCTTAAATTGCGTTGTTTATTGTTTAAATACATTCAAATAAGAATAATTTTGAAGAAAAAAATCCATAAATACGCAAAGAATAAGTTACAAGGAGACTACTTGAATAGCTTGAATGAATAGTTCATTTTCATCCGAGGATGACATCATGCAACAGCTTCTGATGACGACTGAAAAGAAGCTATCATTATCTTAAAATTTCCACTTTATAGATGATGTCATCTTACTACATGTGCAAAACTTGTGACAAAGTTGGACTCGTATTTTCCATAAAAATTTTAAAAAAAAACCTCAACAAATATAATTTACTCTATCACGTTCTGACATTTCATGCTATGAAATTTACCTCCCTGTTGACTTCGTGATGGACAGGTATTAATGACTTTCCAGATTTGATCTCTAGCATACCAAACTACCAACCTGACCTCTCGTGTTGATAACCTCTAACATTAATAAATTGCTTCGCTGAGCGAAGCTGGATACGACCGCAGAGGTCCAACCTTGAACAGTTGGAGCAAAAATGAACACAATATTTTCGCTTGATAAAAAAAATATAAATTTGAAGAAAATTTTCTGTTTTATTTCTGAAATCTGAAATGAGAAATGAGAAAAAATTGCCATAGAAAATGACATTACTATAATAAATATTCCTTAATCTTTATTTTAAAAATAGTAACTTCTAAAAATAAATTGACAACTAATCATCTCAAGACAATACAACATTTCTTTATACATGATTTAAAAGCAGTTTAAGGGAGGTAATCAAACATTGTACTTAAAGTAATATTTTGTGTTCGGATTACCTTCCCCACACTGCTTTTAAACTGTTCATTAACCTGTAAATCCTTGTATTTCCCCCTTTTTGCCCCTCATTCCTGAATGGTTTGAGCAATAACCCCCAAAGCCAATCCTTACCATCCCTTTGTGATATGGAATCGTGTGGTATAATTTCAGAGAGATCCATACACTGTTCCACCAGTTATTGTCTGAAAACTAGAAATATGCGTATTTGGGCCCTTTTTTGGCCTCTAATTCCTAAACTTTTAGGACAATAATCTTAAAATCAATACCATTCTTCCTTTTGTGGTTACAAACCTTGTGTATTAACTTCATAGATTTCTATTTACTTATACTTAAGTTATTGTCCGGAAACCAAATGTCTTCGGACGACGCGGACGACGACGACGACGACGTGAAACCAATACACGACCGCAAAATTTTTGCAGTCGTATAAAAACTATCAACCGACGCTCTTTTTCTAATCTCCACCCAAGAAATTAACATATCAACAATCGAGATGGTTAATCACATTCTGAATAAGTGAAAATTTGATCTAAAAATATATTGAGTAGATGAACCCCAAGTCACCTCAAACTATTTACCTCTTATATTCCATGGTACAGTATCCTTTTGAGAAATCTTCATTATTTCCATTTCATTGGTTACTTTCCTATGGTCATCCTGTAATACCTCATGGGATTTCTTCACTTCAGCATGGTGTTCTTGTAGTAATTCATGAGATTTTATCAAACTTTCAAATGATTCTTTCAGCTCTCGAATTTCATTATTGGAATGTTTGAAGTCCATAATTATTTCTTGGTTGGTTTGATCTAAAGGTTTGGTTTTTAGATGATCACACTCCTGCTTCATTTTCTCCCCACCTAATCTATCTATAGCCTGTCAAATATACCATAACCATTTTTGAGTTATTCTATGAGGTATTACCCTTTTGAAATTCTTGTTAACTTGAATAAAAATTGCAGATTTAGAAGGAAGTCTTGCAAATCTTTGTCTCACAAAGAACCAATGAGCAATGGAATTCATCCAACAGCTCACACAAATCTGGTGGTAGCAATCATTTCGGTAAAGTACTATGGAAATACTATTGGCCTTATCCAAGTGCTTGTTACTTTGAAACAAAAAACTGCAAAATCAAGGAATACTGCACCCAAAACATTGCAAAACCATTCCCAACCATGTAAATTAAATTCTATACACGAATTCTTAGTATAGTAAAAGACCACACTCATTTATTTGATATTTTAACCTTGGCTCGCATCCTTTGAATTTCTCTAAGACTTGTTTTTTCTCTAAATGTGCGTATTCAAGTTTGATTATAATAAGCCTCACTTATAAGGTAACATGAACTTAGCCAAAAGTTTGGTGATAAACATGTAAAACAAACAAGAACATCTATACAACTTCCAAAACCTTAGAAATTCAAACGTTTAATTTTACAAAATTTATGAAAACACAATTCCAATTAATTCATAAGATTCCAATCACATGACACAACAAGGACAATCTTATAAACTATTTGAAGCTTTCCGTGAAATTTGCAAACTTCTTTGGATTAAACTAATGCTGCAGACGGCACAATAATTAAGATAATAGGAAAAGATATCATAACTAAAACTTCCTCTGTTGTTATCATTGATATTGTTGATAATAGACAAGGTAATAATAGGTCTCATTCCAAATAAATCCAAAAAAATCGATGAAGTAAGCATATTATAGATTAGATTACTAGTAACATACACTTGATGATCTCTTATCTATATTTAAAACTAAAGACTCTTATGAACCTGTGTTACTCACTTTAGTCATATCCAACAATGAAAACGAGAATAGAATGCATGAAAAAAATAACTGTTTAGTTGTCTTTGCATTACCACTGTGGATTATTCATTATTTGTTGGATACCAATTTTCGATGGTTTCGTGTGTACAGTTGATACACGAATTAAAATGGTCAACGAAATACAAATTTTGCATGCAGAGATTGGCAAAACCAGGTTATCAAATATCTAAGAAAATTCAAGTTTTTCTAAATCCACGAAAATTGATACCCACGAAAATAAATGAATGCACAGTAAACAATTTGTCTGTTGAGCTTCTCTCTATCTTCTTTAGATTTTGCTTAAAAAACAAAACAAGGGTAAACAAAAGTCCATGCTGTTCGGTTTGAGCCTAGGCTCCGTGTTGAAAACCTATAACGATTTACTTTTAAAAGTTATGACTTGGAATGGGGACCCCATGGATGAAAATTCAACGATGGAGGAACTTTTACCATGCCAATTCCCGCGTCTACGGCGTGGCATGATCGAAACATTTTATTCCTTCATTTCCATGTAAGGAGTGGTAAACAGGCTGATATATATTGCTTATTTTATTTATTTTAAAATAGAAAAACAAATGTTTTCATTTATGGTCATTTGTAACAATTCCAATGCCAAGCCTGCGTTTCTCCCCCTTTGTCAAGAATGATATGCTGTCCTTGGGGTTCCCACTTTGTTTTCCCGCTATTTTGGTAAATGAATAGGGCTAAATAAAATTAACGGTACCAATTTTCTTGCACCAGATGCGCATTTCGACAATACATGTCTCTTCAGTGATGCTCGTGGCCAAAATATTTGAAATCCAAAGCTTATATAAAAGATGAAGAGCTATAATCCAAAAGGTCCAAAAAGTATAGCCAAATCCGTGAAAATCTTAAAAATCGCATGGATATTATTTTTTTTCACTATCAAAGTCAGAACCGGAATCGACGATTCGCAGCATCAAATTCAAGAAGTTTCGTACTCGTTTTGTAAAACGATGAAAAAAAAAAATTATGGGCAAATGTTTACAACTTATTTTTTTTAATAACTTTAGATAGCTTATTTTATAGAAATATTTTTACTATGCAACATTCATCTTTCGATTCTGAATTAAAACCGGAAGAGCAGATGTATCAATTTGATTGTAAATTATGGAATGAATTCGTAATTACGATACGAAATTTCTTAAGATAATATCAAGTTGCAGTTGATAATTGTGTATTTACTTTTAAACTTGTAAAGATATTAAATAATAAATAAATTTGGTGTATTTACTGTCTTCTGATTGGTTAAAATTATTAGTTTTATTTTCAATGTTGTCAATTTTGATGGCGACACGCCCACTCTGACGTTGTGTATTCATACGCCAACATGTGTGTACGTTGTTATTGTTCATATAAACAATTAAAAAAAACTTTAAGCCTTATTTTTGATAGAAATTTATTTATAATGAATGGCAATAATTTATTTTGATTTTATTGAACCATAAAACTAATTTTTGACTCTTCACATTTTACATAATCCGCTTCGCGGATTATTCAATGTGAAGAGTCAAAAAATAGTTTTATGGTTCAATAAATTAAAAATAGATAATAGCCATTCATTAATTATCGATAATCGCTGTGCTCGTGTTATATGGCATAAATAATGTTCAGTTTAACATCTTATTTTGTACTTGTTTAAAAAGGGGAATACTGATTGCGTAGGTCGCCAATATAAGCACGTGTTCGACTGAAAAAACTTTTTTTCTTTATTACTGGATTTAACATTTATTTTTTTTTATCTAAATTTCCATTTGCTGAAAATTGTAATTAAATAATGCAATCAGTCGTCTATCTTGTTCTCCTGTCAGGTGTGTCGATCTACCTGTACATGTGATTAGTGATATTTCGGCCGGATATCCCTCAGGGCATTAAAACTTTAATCAGGTGGACCCCTTATATTATAATACAATAACCTAAGGGTTAAATGATTATAATTGTAAACAAAAATGGCGGCTACTAGAAAAACGGAAACAAATTTTGAAAATGGCGGATATCATTTGACGATGGTGGAAGATAATTTAACGATGGCGGGCATCTTTTGACGATGGCGCATGATAATTTAACGATGGCGGGCCGCCATCGTTAAACAGGCCATGGAGATCCCTTTGGATTGATATTTGTTTCATTTGCACTCATACAACATCTTCTTATATCTATACACTAAATGTCTCACCCTTTTTACTAACCATTGATATTATGTTGATAGTCCTAAATAAAAACAACTTTACTACAACTATCACATACACTTTAATTTGTTCACTGATCCATGATATGAGTTACAGGTCAAGTGAAAACTGTCTGACTGGCAATGAGGACATTACAAGGTACGCACACACTAAAAACAGTTATCGTATTACCCATAACAAGAGACAAATTCAGAATACTAAAATTTTAACTTTTTTTCAAATGGACAATGGACATGTGGCGGAAGCTTCATAACATAATGTATATATATACAAAGTATGAAAGATCCAGGTCTTTAATCTTCTGAAATGTTAGGCTTTAACACTGCCGCAGCCGCTGGATCACTATCGATGTTGAGCTGTCTGTTACAGTAGTCAAACGTTCGACAAAAACTACATTTTTAAGTACTTGCTGAAATAGGAAAATGAGGACAAGCACAATTGATATATGACAGATGGAAACATTGAAATATAAGGCATCTGTATACAAAGTTTAAAGCATCTAGGTCTACTAGCTTTTAAAATATAAAGGGTGTTATTTACAAATAGTTAACAAAGCTGCTGTAGCCGATGATGCAGCTGCCCCAAATATGCATCCCTATATTATGTTATATGATTCATGTATGTCTCCCATTCTGCAAATTTTGTTGCATGTGAGAGGACTAAAATCAGAAGCATATATTTTCCATAAATATTTTTTACACAATTGTGTGTTCAACATGTTTAAGGCAAATTAAATATCTTCAAACAGGTGACCTAAAATCAGTTAAATGAACCTATATATAAACATACATTAGTTATATCAGTCCAAGCAGTATTGAAGAACCCTGATTCTAGCTTGCCATCATCTAAATGAGCCAGGTAATTCCTGTAGTGTTTGATCCTTGCTAAATCTGCAGCATGAGTGGTCTCCATTGCAGAAGGTAGACGGTCAAATCCACAAAGAGGAGGGGTGATTGGAGTCAAATTCCTCAGTAATAATATCACCAAAGTCACATCAAATGTTTTAGAATCTGGTACATCTAGAATATTCATAAGATAATAAAGGTAATAAAAGTAAAACAAATTGCAAGTTTGTTCTTTAATCAATACATTTTTAGCCAAAACAGAAAGTTTGGCCATGAACAATATATATAAACATCTTAAAGCGAGATTTTTCGTACACTTTCTAGGAATCTATCAAAGAACAGGGTATTATAAAATAGTAATTTCTGCACTTACCAGGAAATCTTGGAAACAGAAGGTTCCACTGTGATTGGTTGATTATATGCTTCTTTTTTAAGTCAAACAATTTGTTATACTCCTTCTTTATTGTAGCATCTAAACATACTGGAGCAAATTCACCATCAAAGAAAGTTCTAGCTGCACGAGGAGAAATTCCTGTTAATAACAAACTCATTCGAACATAGTTTTCTTCCACTACAGTAAGGGATGCCATAGTTAAGTCTCCTTTATTATTTTCCTTACTGTTGACAGAATTATATCAAGCAAAAGATATTAATTAAAATTTTCAAGTTAGAGTATATTCACTACTTAATATATGACAATAATTCCTGGCATTCAAGTTGGATTAAATCTTGGTTGTTGTCCATCTTATGAGGAAAACCACTTTGAAATCTGGAATATACTTTTTGTTTACTGAAAAATAAGATATAACTGAATTTAAATGTATGAACAGGTCAATTGCATGCTTTTTTGTATAGTTCCTGAATATACTGATATTTGTTTCTCCTTTTAGTATATTTTGCATATTACAAAGTAAGTAATTTCTAAAAACACATTAGAAGTTCACGAAAATCATCATTTACAGGGCAATCACAATTGATGGTACATGTATAGATCTTGTCAAAATAGTTAACAAGTTCTGAGGGCTAGGATGAAAAATTTGTCCTTCGTTTTTTTTATTTATAGTTGTACTATCCGTTCTGCCTTTTTATTTTTCACTCTATACGTTCCTTCCTTCTTTTATTAGGTTATCCGAAATTGTTTAACATAAAGTGTCATCCTGTCTTTTTTGGGGGGGTTGAGGGGTTGGGGGAGTGCTTTTTTCTGACAAAGTGTCTCATCCTGACCTTTTTTTACTCAAAACTCCTGTCATGCCTATTTTTCAAAATTTCATTCTAGTCCCCTCCTTTCTCCACCCTTAAAATGAAATGGTAGTCATTTAAGTCCTCATACTTATCTCAGCATTTTTGTTTATCTTTAGGTATTGATGATAAGTTTTGCTGATTACCATCATGACCATGTTAACATTTTCGATATATATATATACTTTTGTCTTTATGATTTTAAAAGAAAAAATATCTTTAAGGGGCAGTATCAACGAAGGAGATAAAAAGATAAAAAAAAAATGATTTCTTTTTCAAAAATTTATTAAAGCTGAATAGAGAAATAACAATTTACCCTAATCATGATAGACAATCAGATTGGTTTAATATCATAGAAACAATGGTTAAAACATCACTGAAGTAAGGTTATCTCAATCATGTCAAGTATTGTAGATGATTGTGATTTTATGGGACTTTGATTTGGATAAACAAGTGTTATATGGTCTCATATTCTGGTACGGTTCATCATAACTTTTTTGCTAATATGGCTGTATTCATACCACAAATGTCACTCTGAGTACGACAAACCCATTCACCTGGAAAAGTAATAATGCATAGCAGGAACTAGATAATTGAACTTTAAAAGCATTTTGTGTTTCAGAAAATTAAATTTTAGACGAAAGACATATGTTACAAAATACACATCTGTCCAATAAAACTTCTAAAGAATTTGTAACTCAAGTATAACTAAAGGGAATTGAGCGAGTTCTAAGAAAGGATTTCATAGACAATGAATGTATAGTATTTTATGTACTTTAGTAAATGCTCTCCACATATTTTAAAATATATATGAAAAATAATTTGGTTTTGGGATCTTAAGATTTCACACCAGTTAGGAACATCATATAAACCCCTTTGATCATATAAATGCGAGAGTCAATGTGGGCATATACAAAAGATAAAACATTTGGGAACGTTATGCATTCCCAAAATGTTTTATCTTGTGTATATGCACACAATTACTTATTTTTCTATACAATATTGCATTTCAATATGAAATATTTTACGAAATAATAGTGTATTGTTTTGTAAGTGCATCGTATATGTGAATACTGCCTATCAAGTGCACTTTATTGGAACATTGAACATTCTTAATGTGATACTATCTTTGTAATAATTTCATAAAATGAAGATACCTATTCACATATGATTTTGAAATATACACACCTTTTTCAATACTACACATATCACTAGAAAAATGCAACATTTTTTTACACTTTAAAAGTTTAACATTCATGGACAGAAACTTTTCAAACTCATCGTTGATTTCCAGTGGTCAAAACTAGAAGACAAAAAAACACTTGTGTTAAGGGATAACATTTTGTGTTTAGACTGTAACTTACATTAACTTGCATGTGTCCATTTAAGTTACCAATTTGTTGAATGTTGTACTACTTCTTTCTTGAAACAAATCAGATACAAAATACAGGTAACAAACGTCGGAAATAAACTGCTGTATAGGTTTCTGCACTTTTAGTCATGTTGATTTTTTCATATCAACAAGTTTTTTTTAAAAAGATATTGTACTGAAAAGCATTTTCGAAACTGGTTTTAAACAAATTGATGAAGTGAAATGGTGCTGAAAGAAAATCATTTAATAAAAAGACGCTTTCAATTACACCATTGCCACAAAGGAATGCATAATAGCTCGTGTTGTAATCTGAGAAATTCTTTTAAATGGCTTAGATGTAAAGTTTAAATACGACCTTTCTTTTTATTAAAGTATACACAAAAAGAATGTGTCACTACTTAAAGTGCTTTAATGTCTCAATGTTCAACTGTCTATGTAACGCCAATAAATGTAGCCGTGCCTACCTTTCCGACTCTCGTACATTCAAAACAATCTTTTATATTTGTTACAATGAAAAACTGTGATTTCCGAAATCAGGTATCGCCAAGTGTAAATTAAAAAATAAGATATTGAATCAAGGGTTCTAAGCTCTAAAGAAAATATGTTGTCACGGTTGTTGACAACTGATTGACCGTAACGGATTATTTGTGTCACAGATGAAAGCGTATATTGTTCAAATTGTCTTGAACACAAGCCTGTTCCCTTTTCCTCAAATGTAACATCCTCAAATGTGTAATTGTTTTATCAACATGATAGGTACAATAAAAGAAACAAGATAATTTTGTCCTTCTGCGGGATCTGCGATAACTTCTCATTTTGGGAGGGTTTGTCATTGAGACACCTCTCCGCAACTCTCAATTTCTTGCTTTTTTTTCTTTTTCTTTTTTTTTTTTTTATCGCTAATGAAAATGTATATGGAACTCAATTAAAAAGAATGAAAACAACTCTTTATGCATTTCATGAGTTCGAAAAGCTTTTCTAAAGTTATCTTCATTAGAAACGCCAAAAAAAAACCCGAATATTTGAAAGACAATGATGTACAAAATTGAAACGTTTGAAGAGCTATATTGTTAACAAGGACCTATAAACAATAGCCAACCCATATAAGGCCAACCTTAAAAGGTACTCGAAAATTAACAACTAAAACTGATACATATAAAAAAGAAATACAATTTCAGTATTTTTCGAGAAATAAGTACCTTAAAAACGAAACATGTCGTTATTTATGATACAATCGAGCATTCCATACTTTTTCTTTCAGATGTTACTTTTTATGTATACCGAAATGTGTTGTCACACAAAAAGCAAAGACAAAGATGCAGTTTCCAGTCTCACGTCAATGTAATAAAAAGAACGAGTAATGTGTAGGCTAACTCATAATAAATATTTAATGTTTATTATAGAATAATTTATTTGTGATACCATAGTCAAAATAATAACCATGACAGTTAAATGATTGTATCAGATAATACTATAGTAGTATAACATATTGACAACGAATAAAAAAATAACTTACTTTGTTTCTTTTTCGATAGTGCGAATCGAAAACCTGATATTATAATGGATTTTATAATGTCAACCAAGTTTTAAACATTTGCATATCCAGTTAATAATTTCTATTGAAAATATTGTACTTGAATTTATCAAACTCCAAATCCCTGTTTGTCTTAAAACCATCAGATGTAGAATGACTAAATGCATATAAATAGTAATTGTACTAATAAGCTTTTCAAAACCGGTTTTAAACTCTTTATTAAAGTGAAATGGAGCTAGACGATACTACGTTACTACGATACTACGTTATTTAAAAAAACGCCCTATACAAAGACGATATTTAA
Source organism: Mytilus galloprovincialis (assembly GCA_037788925.1). NCBI lineage: Eukaryota > Metazoa > Mollusca > Bivalvia > Mytilida > Mytilidae > Mytilus > Mytilus galloprovincialis. The sequence goes on along the minus strand of CM075334.1, from coordinate 6,270,106 downwards.
ACATTATACCTCATACTGAAATCAGAGCTTATCATTTAAATGGCTTGCTCGCTAAATTTAAAAACTACCTTACTATTTTATAAAATTGTACACGCATAGTAATATCTCATTACTGAAAAAGCTTAAGAATCTACGTTTTGGAAACATTATGAAACTTCGCTAATAAAATTCAATTAGCAATGCATTCTATCCTCATACATTTATGCCATATTGATATACATTGTACTTATTTCTTACAATGGAAAACCGTAATATCCCAACAATGTGTCTTCAAGTTAAAATGGAATTTTGAATAGACGTTATTGAATAAAGGTTCCACGTTTTGGAGTTGTTGTCATGTTTTACGGATGCAATCACGAGCTGATTGACCGCTATGGAAGTTCTGCTGACCACGTACATGTACCAAATGTCGTAGATACATTTCCGTTCTCTAGCATATTTACCAGACGATATCAGGAATTTGGTATTTAGTCAAATCTTAACCGGAAATTGTGACACAATTAGTATTCTAAAATTTATTAAATGTAAATAACATGTCGAAATATTAATTGTGAGCTTTGAAAGTCGAGTAGTTCGAGCATTTTTCTGAGTAAGTGTTAAAAAATTTCAAACAAATATTCTTTACTGTGGTTAGCATTCATTAGTCGTCAGTATCTATAGATTAACAACTTGTGGTTATATTGATAATTTAAAATCTTCCTTTTAGGTTGCGCACAAATTCGCAGCTAAATAACTCAATTGATGTGTCATTCGTATACAAGAGTTATATTCCTTTGAACTATGAGTCTATGTTTAATTTCCTAAAGTCAATATGTTGATTGTCTACCTTGAACAGGGTTTTAATTTTATCTTATAAATATAGTTTTGTTTATTAAATTTGAAATCGTTACAAAATCTGTAATGTACTAGATACTCGTATTTTTCATTAGTTTATCAAAAATATTTATGTATATCTATAATTTCTTTTATTTGTTTTGAAATGTTTAAAATTAATATATACCAATATAAAGAATTATTCTGTTATCTTTTAAATATTGTATTGTTATCTGAAAGTATTCATACCATGTCCTTCATACGTCAAAAATAAGCAAGGTCAAATATGCCTTCATCATCACTAACTTTCTTACAGCATGAGAAAAGCTGCTTTAAATCACAGATCACAGGCACTCGTTAAAAACTTTCCTTTGTTATACCTTAATATGCCATTAAGGTATATAGGGGAAAATATTCTGAAACAAGTGACTATGTCACAGAAAAAGCATCTTCCCAGTATTCATGAAATTGCTCTCTATTAAAGCCATATCCTGGAAATTATTAAAAAAAAACACACTTTTTTCCTACTTTTAATTTGAGGTACAATATGCCGGTGAAAAACATTTATTGTGCTGTCAAGAATACACTGTTTCAAGTTGTGTGAAAAACTGTCCAACAGCATTCTTCATTCTACTCGTAAAGACATTTGTTTCTAAGATCGGTATGGTGTATACCATTATGCCAGAACTCAAACGAAGCAGAAAGCTGATGTAACTTATCTACTTTACTCGATTCCTTAAGACAAATGCATGAAAGAAGTGTAATAACGCCTCACACAAAAAAAGCAAACACGCATACGCACAAACACAAAACAGTACACCATAGCCACCATTTCATTCCAGAAGCTTCTAACTGATGCCGAATGCTAGAGTGTACAATTGTAATTGGAAATACTAAGGCTTTTCTACCTCAGGCAAAGATTATCTTAGCTGTATTTGGCAACACTTTTAGGAATTTTGGATCTCAATGCTCTTCAACTTCGTACTTTATTTGGCTTTTTTTAAAAACTTTTTTGAATTCGAGCGTCACTGATGAGTCTTTTGTAGACGAAACGCGCGTCTGGCGTATATATGAAATTTAGTCCTGGTATCTATGATGAGTTTATTGCTAAGTCTTTACTTTGTATTGATTTATGAGTTTTAATATCTCTTAGGTATCCTTCTTCACTTGTTTCAAAATATTGCATGCGTGATTTTTTTATTCTCTAAATAAATATGTATAATGTTGAAACAAAATGCAGTTACATTAGTATGTTTGTTTTTTGATAGATCGAAACGAAACTAGTGTTTAAATGCAAGATAAGACCAATCCTTAAAAAATTAAAAATGTCCCCTTTATTATCGTTTCATTTGACAATGCTGAAAGTATACATTTATATTCCAAATTCATTGTCGTTAAAATACAAATTGATAAGAATGAATTCACAAATATTTTATATCTATAAAGTCTTTGACAAGAAAAGTTTAATTAAACTCAGTTGTTAAAGTAATTTGGTTTAGAATGAAAATAGTTAATTGATAAAACCGAAATTGCCAATTGTTCATAAAAGAGGGGCAAACAATACCAGAGGTACAGCCAAACTCATAGATCGAAAATTAACTGACAAAACTATGGCTAAAAAATCAAAAGACAAACAGACAATTAATAGTACATTAGAAACAACACCGGACACTAAAGACTAAATAACACGAACCCCACCAAACATTGAGGGTGGACTCATGTGCTCCGGAAGGCACCCGTCGTGTTGCTTATGTTATTACAAACCCGGTAAATGGTCTAAATCGGTAGTCACATTCGTGGTGAAAAGGGAAGTTGACTTTAGTTACGACATAAGGAACATATCCGATATCATCTGTGAAACGGTTAAGACATAACGATTAACCAACTCGTGATGGCATCCGTAACTTTCAATTTCACCATTTGAAACTCTTGGTTTAAGAGCTTCCTTGTGAGCATCAACCTTTATCAAGGAAATCTTGATAGGAAATACAAGCCCGGGAATATCGTATTCGGAGATATATACTCTGTATGCAGGCGCTGCTGGAATGCTGATACATAGAAATGGAAAGTTTACAATTTAGAAGCTTCAATTATTGTCGCTTCGAATCACATGTGGACCCCTAAACAAAACCAAAAATATTCAGTTTCTCGAACACATGAAAAATAAACCATAAAGTTTCGCTCCCAAATGCCAATGAGATATAAGTTGTTCAAACAATAGTAATGCAATCTTACACGAAGATGATTAGAAATACTGTGAAAACCTCTGAACTTTCATGCAAACACAATTTTCTACTGAAGAAAATGCCTTTACCAAGTCGGGAATATGACAGATTTTATCCATTCGTTTGGTGTGTTTAAGCTGTTTGTTTATATATTTGATTAGGGACTTTGCGTTTTGAATTTACCTCGGAGTTCAGCACTTTTGTAATTTTACTTTTTATTTATTAACTTCACCACGGGTGTCACTCGGTTTAACGAGAGAAATGATCGTGATCGCGTAAGTATTGCAAGACGATCGTGAAAGCTGTGGTAACGGATAGTGAAAGAAATGTAATCGGGAATATATATGAAAGGTCATTAGATAATGTAATTTAATTAATTACTAAGACTAATTTACAACAAAATAAAACTGTCTGTCAAAATGGTTCAACATTATGATCAGTATGTGAGAAAATCCAGTTTTGAAAGTACATAGTTTTCACAAAACATTAAAAGGCAGATTGCTTCTCGACATTTCAATGTAAAAAATGTAAACAAACATGATTTTTTCACAAATTCGATTAAAATAAACTACTTTTATACGAATAAGGGCATTCTATTTGAATGAATCAAATAGTTCTCATAGTTATTTTGTATAAACATAATCTGAAACTTGTTAAAAAAAAGAAATATTTACATAAAATTGATTTTTCGGATCGTGAAAGATCACGTACCACTTTGAAGATCGTGAAAAGGGATCGTGAAAGATATAATGCTACAAAGACGTTCAAATTATTCTTCAATTATATGACAATTGATATTTGCTATTGGTATTGAAAAAAACTAGATTGGCCAAGATCCTCAATACATTTAAGCATTCCAAATTATTAATATTTTCACCTGACCTCGACTTTGCCTCATTTCAAGGATAAAGATTTAGTTTTGTGGACAAGTCCGTATCGCGAATTCGTTTAGCTTTATGATATCTGTCTGTTGTTATGATTGTAAGGTGAACTTTTTCGGCTTCTGCAAGGTATCAAATAACATTGACCTCATTATCATGCATCATTTGGCAATGTTCGTTTTATGTTGATTGAACTTTTGCTTATATACATTATAGGTATGATATAGCGCCTTGGTATTTGGTGTACGGTGTACATGTCTGTCTGCATGTTACATATATAACTTCAAATTTATTTGATATGTGGAATGAAAGTAAGATGTCTTTGTTTGGCTGTCGGTCAGGGTTCTGATACTTTCGACCTTATGTTCCGAATAAATTGGCCAAACAAAACTTTTACATTTGTCAGTTTTTAAGGTACTGTAAGTATCGGAACACCTATATTTGGTGTACATGATGTTTGTAGAGATCTGTATGGCATGGTTCATCTGACCTTGACCTATTTTTATGAACCATTCACAATCTTTAGATTAATTTTTCAGACTTCAACAAATATACTATCATAAGTAAAGCAGACGATACATTTCAGCATTTGCGTTCTGATATGTTTTAGTCTGTAGTATATAGTTATTTAATTGGAAATCACTCAACATCTGCTACGTTTTATATAAAGATACATAGAACTTAAGAAAGAACTGTTGCACAAAATATTAGTTATCGTTCAATCTGAAATTGTTCAGAAAGATGCTTTTTTGCTATAAGTTTTTTGGTTGCTGGTTAATATTTTGGTTTAAACGATGCATACCCATATCATTGGCTTAATGGTGGCGGTCTGCCTGAAATGTACTGGACCGATTCTGAGAGCTGAATTTTAGACTCATAGTTGTTTTTTACTTTCGAGGTAAAGTGTTGAATTATAAAAAAAAAAATAGCTTTAATGTTCATTCTTATAAAAAAAAAAAAGACATGACAGGCTTCAACCAGTTGCAGGTTTATCTAATGGCAAAAGAAATATTGATTTCTAGTTAATAGTATATAGTCTGGTCACGCATTATCTTCCACGATCAAAATAATGCGTTGTCGGATCTTTCACGATCAAGTTTGATGAAAATTCAACAAAATTCAAGGTTTGCATAAACAGATTAACACTGTTAAGGGAAGAGCACACTTTTATTTTACTAAACTATCAGATACATCAAAGAATAAATTTCAAATAAATCATGCTATATTGAAATATGACCATTATAGGTACAACTAGTGTGTTTTTTTCTAATTACTTTAATAGACATGCATTGCACCTTTTGTGTTTTTTTCATAAAGTACTCCATATTTTCTTTGTCTTATTGCACAGTAATTTTGAGGAAAATGAACCATTTTGACAGAAATAATTTTTTGTTCGGATTTATTCCGCGTTTTAAAAATTAAGCGTTTTTTCACAAATTCTGAACTTTAATTTACATTTCAATTCTTTCACGATCCGGTACCAGAGCTTTTACGATCGTCTCGCAATACTTGACCACTGTTAGATATAATTCACGATCATTTATCTCGTTAAACAGAATGACATCCGTTTTCAGTGTTAACATATTTTTTGCATTTCATTTCACAAGAAATTGTGTTAATAACATGTTTTACCTTGAAGTTAAGCTACCCAAATCAGATTTTTGATCTGGTACTGTTTCAGTAGGTGTCTTTTACATGTTCTGATGATTTCTTTATACCCTTGTAAGTCACTATAAAGGTAACATTCATATTCAGACACAACACATGGAGAGTAATTGGAAAGGCACTGCCATTACATGAGTATTGCAGAAACAAAAGGATTACTAGTATTTATTTAAAAAAAAGAGTTGAATAATAGTATGATTGAAAAAGCTTCAGCCATCCATAAAGCAACTGACCGAAAAACTTTAACAATACAGGTAAAACTTCATTATATTTCTAGTTCGGTTTGAAAAATAAATGACACTTACTTAACACGAGAAGTAAAAGTAAATAGAACATCGATAATTTTGTACCTGAGGTCGACAAGAAAGCGATTTTTTGATAATCTCGTCGTTGACAAAAGCTGAAAAAAATAATTTTCTGCTTACAAAATTACTCTTAAAATGAATGTGACCGTCTTCAGTTTGAGATTTATGCCACGCTAAACATTTCGGCATGTTTATTATAAATAAATAAATCTGCGTTTTCCAAACGTCCTGTTTATCTTAAGTTTGTGCTTATCATGACTGTCGGTCTACTAGATATGTTTTGAAATCCTGTATTGACCGGATCAAAACTCGGTCATACGAAAAAAATCAATATTGGCCGAGTTATTCTGTATTGGCTGAGTTGACTCTAAAATTTGTACACTTGGTCGTTTTATGTGATTTAGACATCAGTTAACTTTGGTGGGGTTCGTGTTGTTTATTCTTTAGTTTTCTATGTTGTGTCGTGTGTACTATTGTTTTTCTGTTTGTCTTTTTTATTTTTAGCCATGGCGTTGTCAGTTTGTTTTAGATTTATGAGTTTGACTGTCCCTTTGGTATCTTTCGTCCCTCTTTTATTACCACTGGGTCGATGTCTCTGCTGGTGGACATTTTGTCCCCGAGGACATCATCCGCCCAGTAGCAAAACTACAATTGCATGAACTTACGAAGATTAAACAGGAAACTGGCTCGGACGTCGCCCAGTATAAAAAGGTCCGAAACAGACGTCACCATGGACACGGTGTCGTCTGATACGACAGGTGTCCCCTCATCACCAGACATGACAAATATCTCAAACACGACTCATTCAGATCATCGTCCTAGTGACAATAGCAATATTACACATATACAGCCATGTTCAGTTCTCCTTAAAGACATTTTGGTGTTTGATGACACAGTACAACACTGTCGCATTTCAAAATGTGAGACCAAAGGCTGCAAAACTTGTGCTATTTTAATTACAGATGCTGAATTCACTAGCAATTTGACCAAGAAGTCATATTTTACCAGAAGTTACGATGATCTGAATTGTAAATCGATAAATGTCGTCTACGGATTAGAGTGCAACCTTTGCGGATTGGTATACGTCGGTGAAACGAAAGGAAGGCTTAACAAACGTATGTGCGGTCATAGATCAGACATTAACCTTAATGCTAACGACATTCTATACCAGCATTTCAATCAGCCCGATCATTCCATCGTTTCTATGACAGTTCGCATTATCGAAAAGATATACCATAGCTCTAACAATCCTAATCTTTCAACGACTCTCCGTAGACAAAAAGAAGACTACTGGATTAGACAATTGGGAACTGCAACACCTTATGGCTGCAATGACAAAATTGATGGTATAGGTATTCTATCTAGTCCTTCGTGTAACTCGGTGAATGTGATGAATATTTTCAACTCGACTCCTCGACGTAGACGCAGTCATGGTCATCGTCATTATACATCACCTTCTCTGCATGATGTCTCTATTAATGACTTGCTGCCATTCATACAAAAGCCGTTAGGTATTCATCACATTCGCACGAAACTTTATTCATTACCCCTTTCGAAACTTCATTCTCTGTTCAATTTATGTTTGGAATCCACTGTTACAAACCCTCATTCAAACCAATACAAACTTGAAGCTATAATTTCGGATATTGCAAGTCACAGACTTTTCAAGCCAGTTCGCATTGGAAAAGATGAAAAAGAGAAAAGATCTTTTCTTAATCTTTCCTTTGCCAACAAAGGTCTCGATGGCGTCAACCTAGGCAATATCCTTCATCATAAATTAGTGCAATCGAAAATACCTCCTTATTTCAAAGACCAGTCTGTACCAATAATTTCTTATACCTATACCAAACCTATTGCAACTAAAATTTTCAATTACAAACGCGTTTTGCAGGATCTCGATATTGACGACTTCAAGTCTAAACCTCCTGATTGCACTTGTGCTAGTTCCAAATTCACATATAATCCTGCTGGCCACGTTATTACCGGTGACCTTAACATTGTTAATAACACTTCTCTACGAAATGTGTTATCGAAAGGTCCCAAATATCGTGAGCCTAAATCCATCAATTGGAAATACAACTTTAAAATTTTGATGGATTCAGTCGAGGATTATGCCAGGCAATGGGCTAAGCGCGAGAAGGAAGACGTAGACACTCTTTCCGAATGGATTAAGGCAGTGAGGTCGTTGATACAAATCAGAATTAAGAAACTGAATGGGTCCATCAATGCCCATGCTACGTCAATCTTTAAAGACCCAGATGTTGCAAAACACCTATCCGACCTCCATGACAAATATGTTGTTGTCCCTGCAGATAAAGCCCCAAATAACATCGTTTTTGTGTGTAAAAGTCACTACATCAACTGCTTGATAAACGAATTAGGTATTGACAATTCACTTGGTAACTCAACATATACCCTCACGACACTTACCAAAGAGGAAATCCTGGATAATCATAGGTCTGTTTTGGAATTTCAACCAAAGATGAAGAACTGGATCTTCCATCACTGTATTGGATACCTAAACTACATAAGTGTCCTTACAAACAACGGTATATTGCTGGGTCTTCCAAGTGCTCCACGAAACCTCTTTCTAAATTATTAACATCTATTTTATCAGCAATCAAAGACGGGCTTCAAAGTTATTGTGAAACTGCCTATTCTAGAGGTGGCGTGAATCAGATGTGGATACTTAAAAATTCAAAAGATCTTTTAGAGTACATACAATCTAACTCTCTTTCATCTTGTAACAGTATTAAAACATTTGACTTTTCTACCCTGTACACAAGTATTCCACATTCCAAACTAAAAGACAAATTGAAAGAGTTGATATTACTTTGCTTCATAAAAAAGAATTGCCAACGTAGATACAAGTATCTTGTCTTAGGGAGGGATAAATCCTACTTTGTAAAGAATCACTCTGATTCAAACAAAAAATTCTCTGAAACTGATATTATCAAGATGCTTGATTTCTTGATTGACAACATATTTGTTACGTTCGGAGGACGTGTTTTTCAACAGACTGTCGGCATTCCAATGGGAACAAACTGTGCCCCTCTACTCGCCGACTTGTTTCTTTATTATTATGAGGCTGACTTCATGCAGGAACTTCTTAGGAAGAAAGATAAGAAGTTAGCAATATCCTTTAACTCTACTTTCCGCTATATAGATGATGTTCTTTCACTAAACAATTCAAAATTTGGTGACTATGTGGAACGCATCTATCCAATCGAACTAGAGATAAAGGATACTACAGATACAGTTAAGTCGGCTTCATATCTTGACTTACATCTAGAAATTGACAATGAGGGTCGGTTGAAAACAAAACTTTACGACAAAAGAGATGATTTCAGCTTTCCAATTGTGAACTTTCCATTTCTAAGTAGCAACATTCCAGCAGCACCTGCATACGGGGTATATATCTCCCAATTGATACGATATTCCCGTGCTTGCATTTCCTATCATGATTTTCTTGATAGAGGTTTGCTGCTCACAAGGAAGCTATTAAACCAAGAGTTCCAAATGGTGAAGTTGAAATCATCCCTTCGTAAATTTTACGGACGCCATCACGAGTTGGTTGACCGTTATGGAATAACCGTTTCACAAATGATATCGGATATGTTCCTTACGTCGTAACTACAATCCCCTTTCCTTTCATGAATATGACCTACCGAATTAGACTATTTACCGGATTTGTAATCACTTAAACAACACGACGGGTGCCACATGTGGAGCAGGATCTGCTTACCCTTCCGGAGCACCTGAGATCACCCCTAGTTTTTGGTGGGGTTCGTGTTGTTTATTCTTTAGTTTTCTATGTTGTGTCGTGTGTACTATTGTTTTTCTGTTTGTCTTTTTTATTTTTAGCCATGGCGTTGTCAGTTTGTTTTAGATTTATGAGTTTGACTGTCCCTTTGGTATCTTTCGTCCCTCTTTCATCATGTTTCCGAAATAAATGCCATCACCAAATGTGGTTTGTATCTCTACTTTTCATTAGCAAGATGAAAGGGGACTCTTGAAGAGCATGGACGTATCATCTTTCCTATTTGTTGGTTGGTTTGAATTTTTCACTTTTCTGTGTGTGTGTTCTGTTTTATCGACATTTGCATATCTTTTCTATAATCTATAGTGTTGTAATGTCTATCGCAAACATTTGTTGTTATAACCATCTTTGTAACTTCTTAATTTTGTATTCTGTGTTCTGTTTTTCAAGGAAACTACAGATAAACAAATTTATAATGCCACTAAACCGAATGTATGTTTAATATTAACTAGATGATATTTATGAACGGTTCAAATATCGAACTTAACCCAAAGTTTAATGAAAACTGTAATTCGATACTTTCGTGTGCTACGATTAAAACAATCTAAACGAAATATACAAAATCAAAAACTTTCCAAAGAAGCGATGTTAAGATATTGTAAATAATGTGTTGAAATCTCTGTTGAAGAATTATTCTCCGGATAATTACTCGGATACTTTCTACTTATGTCGAAATAAATGTAGAGATATATTTTCCAATAAAAAGAGAAAACGAGACAGCAACCCTTTGACAATTATAGCCAAAGATATTTAAAGACACCACACAAGGTTCAACAACTTATCAATGTATGTTGAGCTTTTAAATCTCCCCACGTCAAGGAATTGCCATCAACGCCAAAATTTCCAAAAAATAGATAAATGCCAACATGACCTTAAATATATAGAAGCATAGTAGGCTGCTTCCCCATGTTTCCGTTAAAAAAGAACAAATCGTTATACTTTTTTTATATATTTTGTCCATAGTAACCTAAAAAGAACGGAAGGTAAAGTTTCATTGCAATAAAATTGTATGCGTTTGTTTGAACTTTATGTTTCATCACCTCTCTGTCAAATCAAAGATAAAGAAACGTATTGTTTAATTACCCGATACCTATAGGCTTAGCTTTAACCAATTAAAATACACACGGGTACTTGTTTTTGTGTGTAAAATTGAAAACAACACGTTTAATAATTCCATGCGTCCGAAGCGCTTTTATGGGTCTACCTTCATCAGGAACGCTCAAAGCCAAACATTTGAAATCTGAACATGTAAAGTACCGAAACTGTTGAAGAGCTATATGTCCAATTTAATAGCCAAATTATTCTAAAGTCAACTTTGCCTGAGGGAGTTGAAACCTTAGTTCCCTCATAATTTCAAAATTTATAAACGGATAATTTTAGAAAGGTTTGTTCAATCATGTCCGTACCAGAGTATTGACTACTGAGCTGATGATAACCACGGGGACTGATATGTAAATATGCATATAGGAGTTAAGTGTACATCCATTTCCTCTGAACAAAGACACATTTTTGTTTAGGTCTCAGCTTATTCCTGGATCTTCTCGTTGTGTTGAAGACATATTGGTGTTGGTTGTGTTGAAGACACATTGGCGATCGTTGTGTTGAAGACACATTGGTGTTCGTTGTGTTGAAGACCCATTGGTGTTCAATGTGTTGAAGACACATTGGTGTTGGTTGTGTTGAAGACACATTTGTGTTCCTTGTGTTAAAGACCCATTGTGTTCGTTGTGCTGAAGACCCATTGGTGTTCGTTGTGATGAGAACCCATTGATGTTCGTTGTGTTGAAGACACATTAATGTTCGTTGTGTTGAAGACCTATTGATGTTCGTTGTGTTGAAGAAACATTTATGTTCGTTGTGTTGAAGACACATTTGTGTACGTCGTTTTGAAGACATATTGGTGGTCGGGTTGTTGTCTCTTTGATACATCCCCAATGTATTTCCATGCTCAATAATTTCTATCATTATCAGAGTTGATATGACGGGTATTGGATAATTGAATCTACAAGGAACGGATGTTATCAGTTCAATTTGAAATTAATAGTGACTTGCAGTAAGTAATACTCGATAAAATTAAAGTTATTCTAAATCCAAAATATCATACATTTGTTTTTTCTTAACTTCGCACAGACATGTTTTCTAATTTTCCCGTTTTTGGATACAAGAAAGAAGGAAAGGATAACTATAAAGATCACTGGCGCTAAAATCAAAACATTTTCAAATCCAAACAAATCATAGGGAATTTTATCAAATTATCTATAAGTGGTTGTGCGGCCCTATTTTAAAAGATTGAGATCGATGTTAGATCTGCAATATTCTTCTCTCTTAGTTCCCTTCAAGGTCAAAGGACGTTATGGTAATACAAAAATAAATATTGTTTATATTGTTTACTTAGCTAGATTTGGCAAAACTTTTAGGAATTTTGGTTCTCAATGCTCTTCAACTTCGTACTTTATTTGGCCTTTTTAACTTTTTTGGATTCGGGCGTCACTGTTGAGTCTTTTGTAGACGAAACGCGCGTATGGCGTATATACAAAATTTAGTCTTGGTATCTATGATGAGTTTATTTTTCATGCAACTTAAATATATATAATGTGGAAAATTCTGAAACAGACACTGTCATTACCGTTTGTGCGGCTGAAGTTACTACACGTGTTATATCAAAATCGGCACCATTAGTAGGACTGAGTCTATAGATTACTAGTAGGAGGAGCACACGACGTACAGATATAACAAAATTGAGAGACGGTTACTTTTCAAACTTGTGTCGTATGAATATTTCTAAAGAATATTGCATATTTAGCTCACACCGAACAGAAAGCTATAAAGGGCCCCAACATTTACAAGTGTAAAACCATTCAAACAGGAAAACCAACGGTCAAATCTATATCAAAATCGACAAACATTATAAACAAACGACAACCACTGAACATCAAGTTTTAGACTTCGAATAGCTGTTAACAAACGTAGATGGTTTAAACGTTTTATGGGTACTAATCTTCACCATTACTTGAAACAATAGTTTAACATCACTACACATAAAAGAGGGACGAAAGATACCAGAGGGACAGTCAAACTCATAAATCGAAAAATAAACTGACAACGCCATGGCTAAAAATGAAAAAGGACAAACAGACAAACAATAGTACACATGACACAACATAGAAAACTTAAGAAAAAGCAACACGAACCCCACCAAAACCTAGGGGTGATCTCATGTGCCCCGGAAAGGTAAGCAAATCCTGCTCCACATGTGGCACCCGTCGTGTTGCTTATGTGATAACAAATCCGGTAAATAGTCTAATTCGGTAGGTCACATTCATGAAAGGAAAGGGGATTGTAGTTACGACGTAAGGAACATATCCGATATCATTTGTGAAACGGTTATTCCATAACGTTCAACCAACTCGAGATGGCGTCCGTAAAATTTACGAAGGGATGATTTCAACTTCAACATTTGGAACTCTTGCGTTAATAGATTCCTTGTAAGCAGCAACCATCTATCAAGACAAGAGTACACACGCTAATATGTTTCGCCTTCTTAAATAATCATTGAAATTATGTTGGTAGTCCTCATTATAAAGCTTTATTAAATGTCGCATAAACTTAACATTAACCAAGAAAACTAAACATTGACCAATGAACCATGAAAATGAGGTCAAGGTCAGATGAACAATGCCAGGAAAACCTGTACAGCTAACATTTCTTCCGTACAACAAATATAGTTGAGCTTTTGCTTATGCATGTAGTTTAAGAAAAACAGACCAAAACACACAAACTTAGCGGAAAGTAGAGTTAAAGGATATTGCTAACTTCTTATCTTTCTTCCTCAAAAGTTCCTGTATGAAGTCAGCCTCATAATAATGAAGAAACAAGTCGGCAAGATGGATTTGGCCCTTTTTTAGGTATTTTTGGTGTTATACCTCTACAACTGTTTCGGTACTTACACATCCTCGGCTTTCAACGTTTTGACTTTGAACGTTCCTAATGAAGGCCAATCCAAAAAAGTGCTTCGGACGCATAAAACTATTAGACGTGTTGTTTTAATTATTTTTTTACAGCATAGGGTCAATAACTCTGCTGTTGGACTATCAGTCCCCAACGGTATCATCAACTCAGTAGTCAGAATTACTGTACTGACATAATTTATAACAAACCTTTCGTTTTTAATTTTCCGTTGACAAATTTTGAAATTATAGAGAAACTAAGGTTTTAACTCCCTCGTGCAAAGTTGACATTAGACGGATTTGGCCCTTTTTATATGTATGTGTTGTCATATAGCTCTTCAACTGTTAAGGTACTTTACATTCTAAGGCTTTCAAATAGTTGACTTTAAACGTTCCTAATGCAGGTAAATCAAGAAAAGCGCTTCGGTCGCATAAAATTTTTAAACGTGTTGTTTTCATTTTTTGTTTACAGCACATCTCTGATAACGCTGCCGGTGGACTATCAGTTTCCGAGGGAATCATCAACTCAGTAGTTAGTACTTCGGTACTGACATGATTTATAACAAACCTTTTTCTTTTATTTTCAGTTTATAAATTGTGAAATTATGAATAAACTAAGGTTTCAACTCCCTAGTGCAAAGTTGACCTTGGATGGATTTGGCTCTTTTTAAAGGTATTTTTGTCATATAGCTCTACAACTGTTTCGGTACTTATACATCCTCGGCTTTCAAATATTTGGCTTTGAGCGTTCCCAAAGAGCGCTTCGGACGCATAAAATTATTAAACGTATTGTTTTAATTGTTTTCTGATTTAATACAAATCACAGCTTCAGAGTTTCAATACTTTGATAGTCGTTAGAGTACTCAAAGCTGTTGCATGTGATTTTGTGGTACCTCATATTAAAGCAAGACTTTTTGTTGTCATAAGGGGTTATATACGTAATCACTGTACTGACAATGAATCTTTAATTTTTTTAAGTCATCTTTCATTGTAGCAGACATTACTATATACCGAAACAGCAGAGCGACACAGACACAGAGCAAATGCAGCAGAAGACACAGGTTACGTGCATTTTAGAATAAATCTATTTGAATCATTTACTAGTCATGTAATCATCTGAGACCAAGGACAACAGAGACACATTGTTATTTCTCAAAATTTATTTGAAAAACAAAATGATAGAAGATTTCGTTTTCAGCCTATCTTGTGGCAGACATTCCGTTCTTTAATAGCTTGGCCTATATTCTCATGCATATGTTGGCTTATATTGTGGTGCATACTTTGACTTATATTCTGGTGCATATTTTGGCTTATATTGTGGTGCATACTTTGACTTATATTCTGGTGCATATGTTGGCTTATATTGTGGTGCATATGTTGACTTATATGCTGGTGCATATGTTGGCTTATATGCTGGTGCATATGTTGGCTTATATACTGGTGCATATGTTGGCTTATATGCTGGTGCATATGTTGGCTTATATGCTGGTGCATATGTTGGCTTGTATTCTGGTGCATATTTTGGTGCATATTCTGGTTCATATTTTGCATTATATCCTCCATATCCAGGTCCTGGAAAAAAATTTAGCATGAATTGAATGAGGTGATGGAAAAAATAGCAGACATTTCATAACTGTGAAAATGTTTGAATATCTCAACATTCTAAACTCGTAACTACATATTTTAATTGTTAATGGTCATATAGTTCTATAACATGTTTATAAGTAACATATGAAAAAAAAATATTCCAAATAATAAATGTACTCATTTCATTAGACTACAAATATCAACCTGAAGGAAACAAACTTTGATTTTCAAACTTCAGCGATGGACGGGCACAAACATACTCAGAATTAATAATAAAATTGAGAATGTTAATGGCTGTATGTCAAAAAGACAACAATACGCCCAAACAGTCGATAAAACTGAAGGTCACCATGGGTCTTCAACGCAGCGAGAAAATCCCGTGCCCGGAGGTGGTAACAAGCTGGCCCCAAAATAAAAATGTGCTCGGTGTCTATAGTTAGTTTGTCCATTAGATAAACACAGACAACCAAATTCTCTTTAGTGCTGATAGTAGTAATCAAAAGTACCAGGATTATAATTTAGTACGCCGACGCGCGTTTCGTCAACATAAGACTCACCAGTAACGCTCATATCAAAAAAGTTATGAAGCCAAACAAGTGCTAAGTTGAAGAGCATTGATTGAGGATATAAAATTCAAAAACATTGTGCCAAATACGGCTAAGGAAATCTATTCCTGGGACAAGTTTTCTTAGTTTTTCGAAAAATCAAAGTTTTGTAAACAGGAAATGTAAAAAGATGACCACATAATTGATATTCATGACAACACCGAAGTGCTGACTACTGGGCTGGTGATACCCTCGGGGACGAAACTTCCACCAGTAGTGTCATCGACCCAGTGGTGTAAATAGTTATCATAAGTACAAGGATTATAATTTAGTACGCCGACGCGAGTTTCGTCTACATAAGACTCATCAGTGACGCTCATAATAGTTATAAAGCCAAACAAGTACAAAGTTGAAGAGCATTGAGGAAAGTGGCGTTAGACACCAACAATCAATCGATTGTTAAATCAATCATACAAGTAACTTTCAATGTTGTATTTATACTGTTTGTAAATGAAGGATTATCAACTAAGTATTAGTACTTACTGTTACGTCGACAACAGTTTTTATAGTCATTACAATCACTGAGTTTTGGGTCCGTTTCCAGATAGTAACCATATTTACAATAATGACGGGTGCAATAACCATTTCCTGCACTTTCACACTTATGGAACGAGTAACCTAATGATTGAAATTAAAATTAAGTTAGTTAAGAAATAATATACATATAAAGAAAACAAACTAATTGTGTCATGGATGGATAACCAATATCCTTTGTTTTTCTATTAAGAATGAATAAATATAAATATATCAAAATGTGTCTGGTCTCTCTTATTTTTGTTTTATTGTTGATGATATCCTATTTGTAATACTTTTATGATGACTGAGGTAATGATAAGAAACACAAATAGTCAATGTAAACAATAGATAGTACTATGAATTAGAAGATACAAGGCGCTAGACTAATTTTCTAATTGTAAAAATTACGTACTTCAAACCCTTTCAGATTGCGTATCTCCTGATTTGCATTTTCTTAGAATAGGTCTTGCGACAACTCTTTGAAGAGCCGATAACTAGCCTATGGGATATATAGAAATTTTGTCCCTTTTCTACACAAACTCATGATAGATTTGCTGTTGAAAAGTATCCTCCTTCCTCCTGGTCAACCCAGAACCTCTACAGGTCGGATCTAAATGTAGTGTTAATGTTTTATCATCCTGAACATTTATGAAATATTGGACTGGACTATATGAATCAATCAATCAGTTCTTTACTGTTTATATTATCACCATATGTTTGAGATTATTAAACATGTATATAATAAAACATAAGTTATCAATGTTCGTACACTGTAGATGACAATAATAATTATAGATAAAATTGAGAATGGAAATGGCGAATGTGCCAAAGAGACAACAACCCGACCATAGAAAAAAACAACAGCAGAAGGTCACCAACAGGTCTTCAATGTAGCGAGAAATTCCGCACCCGGAGGCGTCCTTCAACTGGCCCCTAAACAAATATATACTAGTTCAGTGATAATGAACGCCATACTAATTTGTACACAAGAAACTAAAATTAAAATAATACAAGACTAACAAAGGCCAGAGGCTCCTGACTTAGGACAGGCGCAAAAATGCGGCGGGGTTAAACATGTTTGTGAGATCTCAACCCTCCCCCTATACCTCTAGCCAATGTAGAAAAGTAAACGCATAACAATACGCACATTAAAATTCAGTTCAAGAGAAGTCCGAGTCTGATGTCAGAAGATGTAACCAAAGAAAATAAACAAAATGACAATAATACATAAATAACAACAGACTACTAGCAGTTAACTGACATGCCAGCTCCAGACTGCAGCAGAAGACACAGGTTACGTGCATTTTAGAATAAATCTATTTGAATCATTTACTAGTCATGTAATCATCTGAGACCAAGGACAACAGAGACACATTGTTATTTCTCAAAATTTATTTGAAAAACAAAATGATAGAAGATTTCGTTTTCAGCCTATCTTGTGGCAGACATTCCGTTCTTTAATAGCTTGGCCTATATTCTCATGCATATGTTGGCTTATATTGTGGTGCATACTTTGACTTATATTCTGGTGCATATTTTGGCTTATATTGTGGTGCATACTTTGACTTATATTCTGGTGCATATGTTGGCTTATATTGTGGTGCATATGTTGACTTATATGCTGGTGCATATGTTGGCTTATATGCTGGTGCATATGTTGGCTTATATACTGGTGCATATGTTGGCTTATATGCTGGTGCATATGTTGGCTTATATGCTGGTGCATATGTTGGCTTGTATTCTGGTGCATATTTTGGTGCATATTCTGGTTCATATTTTGCATTATATCCTCCATATCCAGGTCCTGGAAAAAAATTTAGCATGAATTGAATGAGGTGATGGAAAAAATAGCAGACATTTCATAACTGTGAAAATGTTTGAATATCTCAACATTCTAAACTCGTAACTACATATTTTAATTGTTAATGGTCATATAGTTCTATAACATGTTTATAAGTAACATATGAAAAAAAAATATTCCAAATAATAAATGTACTCATTTCATTAGACTACAAATATCAACCTGAAGGAAACAAACTTTGATTTTCAAACTTCAGCGATGGACGGGCACAAACATACTCAGAATTAATAATAAAATTGAGAATGTTAATGGCTGTATGTCAAAAAGACAACAATACGCCCAAACAGTCGATAAAACTGAAGGTCACCATGGGTCTTCAACGCAGCGAGAAAATCCCGTGCCCGGAGGTGGTAACAAGCTGGCCCCAAAATAAAAATGTGCTCGGTGTCTATAGTTAGTTTGTCCATTAGATAAACACAGACAACCAAATTCTCTTTAGTGCTGATAGTAGTAATCAAAAGTACCAGGATTATAATTTAGTACGCCGACGCGCGTTTCGTCAACATAAGACTCACCAGTAACGCTCATATCAAAAAAGTTATGAAGCCAAACAAGTGCTAAGTTGAAGAGCATTGATTGAGGATATAAAATTCAAAAACATTGTGCCAAATACGGCTAAGGAAATCTATTCCTGGGACAAGTTTTCTTAGTTTTTCGAAAAATCAAAGTTTTGTAAACAGGAAATGTAAAAAGATGACCACATAATTGATATTCATGACAACACCGAAGTGCTGACTACTGGGCTGGTGATACCCTCGGGGACGAAACTTCCACCAGTAGTGTCATCGACCCAGTGGTGTAAATAGTTATCATAAGTACAAGGATTATAATTTAGTACGCCGACGCGAGTTTCGTCTACATAAGACTCATCAGTGACGCTCATAATAGTTATAAAGCCAAACAAGTACAAAGTTGAAGAGCATTGAGGAAAGTGGCGTTAGACACCAACAATCAATCGATTGTTAAATCAATCATACAAGTAACTTTCAATGTTGTATTTATACTGTTTGTAAATGAAGGATTATCAACTAAGTATTAGTACTTACTGTTACGTCGACAACAGTTTTTATAGTCATTACAATCACTGAGTTTTGGGTCCGTTTCCAGATAGTAACCATATTTACAATAATGACGGGTGCAATAACCATTTCCTGCACTTTCACACTTATGGAACGAGTAACCTAATGATTGAAATTAAAATTAAGTTAGTTAAGAAATAATATACATATAAAGAAAACAAACTAATTGTGTCATGGATGGATAACCAATATCCTTTGTTTTTCTATTAAGAATGAATAAATATAAATATATCAAAATGTGTCTGGTCTCTCTTATTTTTGTTTTATTGTTGATGATATCCTATTTGTAATACTTTTATGATGACTGAGGTAATGATAAGAAACACAAATAGTCAATGTAAACAATAGATAGTACTATGAATTAGAAGATACAAGGCGCTAGACTAATTTTCTAATTGTAAAAATTACGTACTTCAAACCCTTTCAGATTGCGTATCTCCTGATTTGCATTTTCTTAGAATAGGTCTTGCGACAACTCTTTGAAGAGCCGATAACTAGCCTATGGGATATATAGAAATTTTGTCCCTTTTCTACACAAACTCATGATAGATTTGCTGTTGAAAAGTATCCTCCTTCCTCCTGGTCAACCCAGAACCTCTACAGGTCGGATCTAAATGTAGTGTTAATGTTTTATCATCCTGAACATTTATGAAATATTGGACTGGACTATATGAATCAATCAATCAGTTCTTTACTGTTTATATTATCACCATATGTTTGAGATTATTAAACATGTATATAATAAAACATAAGTTATCAATGTTCGTACACTGTAGATGACAATAATAATTATAGATAAAATTGAGAATGGAAATGGCGAATGTGCCAAAGAGACAACAACCCGACCATAGAAAAAAACAACAGCAGAAGGTCACCAACAGGTCTTCAATGTAGCGAGAAATTCCGCACCCGGAGGCGTCCTTCAACTGGCCCCTAAACAAATATATACTAGTTCAGTGATAATGAACGCCATACTAATTTGTACACAAGAAACTAAAATTAAAATAATACAAGACTAACAAAGGCCAGAGGCTCCTGACTTAGGACAGGCGCAAAAATGCGGCGGGGTTAAACATGTTTGTGAGATCTCAACCCTCCCCCTATACCTCTAGCCAATGTAGAAAAGTAAACGCATAACAATACGCACATTAAAATTCAGTTCAAGAGAAGTCCGAGTCTGATGTCAGAAGATGTAACCAAAGAAAATAAACAAAATGACAATAATACATAAATAACAACAGACTACTAGCAGTTAACTGACATGCCAGCTCCAGACTTCAATTAAACTGACTGAAAGATTATGATTTCAGAATATGAAACAAACTATTTAGTACTAAATTTTAATTAATTCATTGTGTTTAACTTTAAAAATGTGTCACCATTATACCAATTTCCTAAATACAAACTTTAATGCACTTCTGCATACAATGATTACTAATCACAACAAAGTATGAACCCTTCAAATGAAAGAGAGTTGAAGTTATTGGTCTATTTTCCTTTTTTTTTAACTTAAAACTACCTCTCTAGAAATAAAAGAAAGTCGGGTTTTTTTTTTTAATAAACATAGAACTTACCTGTACCGCACAGAGCGGCGATTACTAAAGTTCCGAAGAGTATCTGGGCTGCGATCATCTTGGTGCTGAAGAGTACGGTTGTGGTATCTGTGTTGAAGACGATGCTTTAAATATAAACGAAATATTGATTTTTAAACAGATGTGCCGCTAATTACATGCAAGATTTCGCAAGATATGTTTTTAAAATGGAATTAAAAGGATATAAAACCACGCACAATAGATGAATTCCGACTTTAAAAAAAATATATAATAAAATTGTGGAAAATGTACAACACGTTTAAAAACTAGAGGCTCCGTTGAGTCTGTACAGCTCACCTGGCTTACCAACTATAATTAAATATTGCTGCTTGCGTCATGTACTTCAACAGAGTCGGTACTTTGTAAATCGGCCTTGCTTGACGATAAATCCGTCTACATGTGTGACTCACAAAAATGATTATGAAAGTTCTAAATAGCTCAGTATAGACGGGCCTGCGTGGCACGACGATCACTTTGAATACCAGCCCTTCATCACAAGACCAATAGTCTATGTACATGGTCTCACAATTACAAATTTAAACAGGATTTTGCTAATAGTACAAAACATGCAAATCCATTAATGGTTACTGTGGCTTCGTTGCTACAAGTGAGCATGATAATTATAAGCGAGTCAAACAATTTCCTACTTTTTTTTTCTTATGTGTTCTTAACTCGTGTATCGCATAGAAAGATATAAGAGGCTCTGAAAATAAACTCACCATAGATACCTGGATTACATAAATGACACGTAAAACATTTTGACAATTACAGAGTTTCCTTTGGAGTACATAATCTTTATCACCAGTGAGATTTGAATGATGCGGGATAGAAAAAATAAAGATACCATAATAGTTAACCGATTTCGACGGACAAGAAATCATATCTCGTGTGGCCTTTTTCCCAGGTGAGCTTACATGATCGTACATTATTACATTGTTGGTACATTTTTTTCAATTTCAAATTTATTGATGTGTAAACAGATTAATAAAGAATGATGTCGTATTTTACAAAACATTAGCAATTCATAAAAACGGAATTAACATGCATGGAAAGCCTGTTATGAAAGGTGTTAATCCCGTAGTTATGAATGTAATTACAAATAGGAAACCAATCAACAATATGTTTTACAAGAAGTATGATCCGCTCTATTCTGGTCCGTATATAGGTATTCTATAAATATCAGTATAAAGAATGGTAAAATAAAAATCAATACCTTTGAAGGATGACCTTGAGGAAATTCGAAATTATGCTATCTAACAGAATATCCGAATTATTTCTTGTTATTTTGTAACAGGTTTACATACTAGAAACCCCCCCCCCTCTCTCCCCCCCCAGAACATTACGCCTGCGCGAACTTTTTTTCCGTTGTTTTTCACAATGTCTCGTCTGCTATGAACCAGGTCTTACTTCTCAATAACTGATTCGACTTCAAAGTCATTCAAAGGTTAAATTCCATAACATAAATTGGTGATAGAATAATAATAATTATAAGATGGCAATTAAAGTAAAACGCGGTCATTTCGTTATTACGCTTGTTTGAATATAAGTCAAAATGGAAACACGTTTTGAAAATGGTCATAATGTTAAATAAACATTTTAGAGAAAATTGGCTTTAATTATAAGATTTTAAGTCATTTCATTCTCTAATATGAATATAAACGCACACTTGCATCAACTCATGAAACGAACAAACGTGCTTAAAATAATTAAAAACGTCTGAACTTGTATGGCAAGCTGCTCAAATAGTCAGTAGTATTAAAAAATTGACAATTAAGATATTTAGACAAAGATATATTGATGTATTTGAACTTTTATCAAACTTAGTTAATTAAAATAGATAGAAAAGCAGAATATTGGAATCTTTTTAAAGCTACAATTTTGGTCCCAGTTTGATGGATATCAAATTAATGCAGAAGCTAAATAAGTCAGAAATAGTTTCTTTCACGAGCTTAGTGTAATGACGTCACAAACAGTCAGAGAAAAACATGACCTTGTGCAATGCCAAGATACACTACGTGCCCGGAAATTTAGAAATGATTCTGGTAAACATATCGCTTCTTTAATTAAACTGTTCTAAAAGGTTACCGATTCAACACTGCAATAATATTATTGAATATTGTTTTTATTGGTATAAATATTAATTTTGTTATCAGTAAATTAAAAGCTTACTAGATATTACAAGTATGTTATATACATATACACATTCATGGATCTACAATCTGTCGATACCTGTATCTTGGCATATCACAAGGTCATGTTTTTCTCTGACTATTTGTGACGTCTTTACACTAAATTCATTGGATGTTGGATTGATAATTTAGTCTTACATGCATGATTTTTTTATTAGTTGTTAGTGGCTTTGAACTAGCTGTCAGTTAACTGCGAGTACTCTCAGATCTGATCCTAGTGTTTTTTGTTTTTCGTTAACTTTTATATAAATAAGGCCGTTAGTTTTCTCGTTTGAATTGTTTAGCATGTTACTAAGGGGTCTTTAATAGTTGACTATGCGGTATGGGCTTTGCTCATTGTTGAAAGCCATACGTTGACCTATAGTTGTTAATTTCTGTGTCATTTTAGTCTCTTGTGGAGAGTTCTCTCATTGGAAAATAAAGGCAACAGTAGTATACCGCTGTTCAAAACTCATAAATCCATAGACAAAAACAAAATCGGGGTAACAAACTAAAACCGAGGGAAACGCATTAAATATAAGAGGAAAACAACGACAAAACACTAAAATGTAACACATACAGAAACGGACCAAGCATCAGACAAAATCCCACGAGAATAACAAATATAACATGAAAACCAAATACATGAATTTGGGATAGACAAGTACCGTGTCACGTCTTATCGCAATGTGAATTAACACTAAAAAAATAAGAGAAAACAAACGACGCAACGTTAAAATGTAACACACACAGAAACGAACAATAATATAACAATGGCAATATTCCTGACTTGGTACAGGACATTTTTAAAGGAAAAAATGGTGGGTTGAACCTGGTTTTGTGACATGCCAAACCTCGCACTTTAATGGCAATGTTAAATATAACATTGAAATGACAACATAATAATACAGGACTACAATACAAATAAATAGGAGAATGTATTAGACAAATAAACACATGATTAATAGTTTTTTAATAATTAATTTTTACAAATCATACCACATCTTTGTATATCGCAAACAGCCAATATATGTCTTTTCTTGATAACTAATTGTGTAAGATTGCTGGCCTGCAGACTTTAAAATGCAAAACAATCATCAGTGTCCATTATACATAATTGACAAATCATATAATTAGTTATCAAAGGTACCAGGCTTATATTTTAATACGCAAGACGCGCGTTTCGTCTACATAAGACTCATCAGTGACGCTGAGATCAAAATAGTTACTAGTAATAAGCCAAACAAGTGCAATGTTAAAGAGCATTGAGGACCCCAAATTCCAAAAAAAGTTATTACAGCTAAGGTAACCTATGCCTGGAATTAAAAAAATCCTAAGTGTTTGGAAAAATTTTGTAAACAAGAAATTTATAAAAATTACCATATAATTGATTCAGTTATTGATATAAGTTTATCACTGGTAAGGAAAATATACTTGTTTTAAAAAGTTTTTTTACTATTATTAAAGTCATATTGTTATGAAATCGAGTAAAGATAGAGGCAACAGTAGTATATCGCTGTTAAAAAGACATAAATTGAACGAGAGAGAAAAATTCGGGTTACAAAACTGAAACCGAGGGTAACACATCAACTATAAGAAAAAAATAACGAAACCACATAAACACTAAAATGCAAAAAAAAACAACAACAAAAAAACGACAATGCAACATTCATAGAAACAAATTATTAGATAACTACTACATATTACTGACTTGGTACAGGAAATTTAATGAAAATATGGTGGGGGGATCTGGTTTTGTTGCAGTCAAATCGCGCCTTATTATGTTATGGTAATATAATGGTACATTTCGATATGTTAACCCTATAATAACGACAAATACCAATAATGATTTAACCTCTCATATGTATGACAGTCGAATAATTACATTAGATGTATGTTTCATTATAATACGTTATTCTGATTGGCTAACTGCACTTCACTAGCTATTCCTGAAACAATTGTATTAGACAATAACATTTATCATTCATGATGACACGAGGTCCCACAATAAAGTGCACATGTAAATTAAATGAAAACTTGATAAAAATCGTGTTTTCATGATTCTAGCTAAAAAAAATGTAATTATAAGTATTGAATGCTTCTTTTTGTAACTTTATATCGTTGTAAAAGCGTTGACCGTGCCCACATTTTTAGAATGAAGCGCTTCCGCGCTTCATACAAAATGTACTTCGGTCAACGCTTTTACATCCCAATAAATTTACAAAAAGCAGCATTCAATTCTTAAATAAAATTGCATTATGCTGACAACAATGTGGGAACATAAAACACAAACAGTAACCGGCCGTGTAAGACAATTAGGGGTAGTCGTTGTCGTTAAAGGAAACCATTGTCGTCATTATAGGTAATATTTTAAAAATAGGGGTACAGCAGTTTTTGTGTATAAATATGCCAACTACGAAAATCAAAATGGCATATGTATACACGGAAGCACATATGAAAGACAAGAATAAAAAAAATCATCAAGGTTCCGCGGAACAATGTGTCTCGCCTACTTTATGAATCTAATAAATGTTTTAGAACTATTACTGCAGACTGTATTTATGGCAACTGGGAGAAAAACTATGTCAATTTATAAGTAACATACGGAAAAACTAGATATATTTTTACAAAATGTATTTCTAGATACTAGCTGTTGATCATAAACAGGCTTCTATCCAATTTTGGTAGAAATCCAGGATAGTTTAGTTCTAACCACCATTGTTTTTTTTAATTTATTTAAATGTCCTTTACCAAATCTGGAAAATGGTCATTGTTATATTCATGATATTATAATTCGTCTCTGTTTGTGTTACATTTTAATGTTGTGTTCCTGTTGTGTCGTACTTTTTCTCTTATATTTGATGTGTTTCCCTCAGTTTAAGTTTGAAGATTTTTAATCTTTTTTTTCTCAATTGATTGATGAATTTCGAACAGTGGTTTACTACTGCTGCCTTTATTTAAGGAAGCTATTAAAATCTCGAAAACTTTAACTACTGAGTAAATACTTGTGAACGCCGCCGACTGCAACGACGACGGAATGCACGATCGCTATGTCTCGCTTTTTCGACAAAAGTCGAAGGCTCGACAAAAATTACCATATCACAATAACACAATGGCGGGATGTAGAAGTACCTAGCCATATCAAAAGGATATTACCACAAATAAACTAAACAGTAGTAAAAGTGAATGATTTTCAAAGACAAATAAAAGAACACTATTACACGTTTTTAAGATGATAAACAACGTCAGTACCTGGAATCTATATCTCAAGACTAATTTAATATGTATTTGATTTGAAGTTCCACATTTGAATGCCTTTAGAATATTATTCGTTCATATTGTGTTTATCGGAACACGAAAACAGATTAATTTGCATTTTTAGAACGCACTTGTTCAATAGTTTAATAGAGGACTTTTAATTTATAGACTTTCCGTTTGGTCATTTGATAAGAGACTTTCCGTTTTTAATTTTCTTCGGAGTTCGGTATTTTCGTTATTTTAATTTTGTACATCTAACCAGACACTGGATGAGTTATGCTATTTTTATGAATGAAACAGGAGGTGATATGACAGTTTCTTTTTGCCAGTTCTTAATTTTTAACAAAATTTTCGTAATACGCACATACAATAGAAATATGAGAAACTGTATAGATCATATGTTTTCATTCTGTACAAAAATCTTTTTTTTTTAAGGAAAATTTATTTAAATACAAGGTCGAATCTGTGTGCGTCTTAGCAGAAAATAAGTTTTCTGGTCTTATGAAGAATGATGTGAAAGTATGACTAGTCTGTCAAGTTTTGCACATACATAGTCAATTTGATCTTGTTAAGACCGATTTGTCTACCTCACAATATCGTGTAAGCTACATGCAATATCTTCATTTGATTTAACTATATGTTCGGTACATTACATCAAAGTATGATGTGTTAAATACAATGCGTGTAAACACTTTCATTCTTATTTTACATGAACGACTACAAACGATTTTCAACAGTATTACGTATTAATTTAATTGCATGATACTGATAACTAGATTTGGCTTAAATAAGAATTCGATAAAAAAAAAAAAAGTTTCCGGTGCATTCTTATTCAATTCTTCGATCAAAATATGCTATTGTTATGATAGATAAACAGTTATATAAAACTGCGTTAAACTTAAAGGAGTAAATATGATGAGGCCTCTTTTTTAAATGTGGCCTAATGAACCATGAAAAATAAAAAACAATATAAAACGTTAGCTTGTCAGGTTTTTGTAACTGTAATTTTGATTTTGTTTGTCTTACACACTTACTTTAGGGCTTCAAACTGTGCCTGTATTACCAAATTGCAGAAGACAGAATACAGATGTAACACAAATCTTTGTCACCAATGGACTACATGCAGTAAATATCATTTTTGAATTCTTCTACTAATATTTACAATAAATCCTCTTTCTTTTTGTCTAGATAAAATAGCATCAAAATTAAAATATAAGGACATGGTTCAAATTTCTTCTAGAAATCTGGTGTCCAGGTGAATCATTACATTACCAATTAAAGGATTAACCATATGTATTATCAATTAAGGCTCTTCGTCTGTTTCAGCTGCCGCCGTCGCTCTGTGTCTTTGTCGTTATATTTACATGATTTTGTCAGGGTAGTTTCATTTTCTTTGTTAATGATAATGATAGATGCCCTTTCGAATAAACAATGGAGAAAAAAAGGAAAAACACACTTGATAAATTGCAACTTTTTTTTACATTCAAAATTGTTTTCACCTATATCACACAGTGATGTTCAACAAAACTCTAGCTTCAGTATGAGCTTCCAACAAATCACATACAACAGCATTGAGTATAATTAACAAAAGTATTTGTATCTAAGTAAAATGTAGGTAACCACGGCAACTATTATTTCCAACCCTGAAATACTGAGTTGTATGGAATTGTTCGCGATTTTTTGTAAAATTAGCTTTTGTAGCCATGCCAAAGTTGTCTCGCATTGTCCATATGATTTCTCAAAATTCTTGCCAGTAATTTTTTGTAAATATAACGAAAACAAATCTACAGCTAAGCTTAATGAGAACACTTATCATCAATAGTTATCAAAGGTACCAGGATTATAAGTTAGTACGACAGACGCGCGTTTCGTCTACATAAGACTCACCAGTGACGCTCAAATCAAAATTGTTATTAAGCCAAACAAGTACAAAGTTGATGAGCATTGAGGAACAAAATACAGCTAAAGTTATCTATTCCTGGGATAAGAAATTCTTAGTTTTTCGAAAAAAAATTTAAAAGTTTTGTAACAGGAAATTTATAATTTTGACCATATAACTGATATGCATGTCTATACCGAAGTGCTGACTACTGGGGAACAAGTGAAAACAGATGATTGGTTTCATCGATTATATATAGGTTCCACAACTGCAACAAGTGTATTACGATATTTCTACACTCGAGACAGTTAAATGTTAATATTTAAAGCGCGAGGCTTGCCGAGCTTTTGAATAATCAAAATTTAACTGTTGGGAGTGGAGAAATATCGTTATACACGAGTTACAGTGGTGGAATCTGTTTCTCTTATGATTTTTATCCTTCCTTTCAAAGATTTGAGGAAAGTTGTGTACTTTTGATGTGACGTCATCAGGCATTGTCGCCTTTTTTCATGACGTCACAATAAGAAAATTCAGAAGAAAACAAGAAAATGTAACGTAACAATAAGATTTCAACCAATGATTTGCTGAAAACATATTTTTCACTATAGTGAGAAGAAACATTTTTCTCACACCGGTCAGGAAATGTGAAAATAGAACAAAAATTAGAGAAAATGTTTTCTCCGATCTCCTGTTCACACCGAATGAGCTCATCCGTGTGCTAGGGGAATTATATTTTCAAGATACTGGAATTGTATGCGACTATCATACATGTGAAAGGTTTAGCTAGCTATAAACAAGTTTAATCCACCATTTTCTACACAAAAAATGCCTGTACCAAGTCAGGAATATGAGCTGTTACCCATCGGTTTGATGTGTTTGAGTGTTTGATTTTGCCATTTGATTAGGGACTTTCCGTTTTGAATTACCTCTAAGTTAGGTATTTTGGTTTCTTTTACTTTTTACGGTCACCGTGTGTCTCGGCTCACTTGCGACATATGTTCTCGCAGTTTTCGATCTTTATAGATACTAGAATAGTCGTCAAATCTGTAAATGATTGAGACATTGTATTATGCCTTGATTCAAACTTACAATATTGCAGTTGTTTTTCACTTCTTTCCATTGTTTGATAGCGTTTAATTTTGTGAGTTTTTTTATGGACCTCTCCTTTGAATTGCCGTGGAGTTCGGTACTTTTGTTTTAATTTTTTATCACATGGTGGGTGATATATGCATGATGTATAGCAGTAGAAACTTACCCAAATCGGCATCATGGACACTGCATTTGAACTCCATGCGATTCCACCAGTATCGGATAGTACACTTGTTTTCTTTCTAAGTCGACTTGTGGGATTTAAACATAGGTACACAATAATTCTATTGCTAAAATGAACTTTTTTGTTTTGTTTACCCTGTATTAATATTTACTTGATCATAGATATGTTTGACATTTTGCTTGCACTGAGCGAACTTGACCACAGACTCTTTATCTTGACCACTGATTCATTAGAATAAGTTTGAGGTCAGGTGACAAAGCTATGTCTGCCAGATATGTAAAATTCATTTACCAAATATAGTTATCTCATTACTCAAAGTAAATTATATGTTTTTTCAAGCAGTCATCAAACATTAAAAATGAGGTCAAGTACAATGGACATTTTGTTAAAAGTAAAAAATAAAAATACCCAAAATTCAAAAGGGAAAATATTTTATCAAATGGCAAAATCAAAAGTTCGGACCCATCAAACAAATGAGAAACAACTGTCATATTCTTGACTTAGTACAGACTTTTTATTAGGTAGAAAATGGTGAATTAAACATGATTTTATAACACATTAATAACCCCAAACTGTATATAATTGTAGTCTCTAAAATAAACGAAAAACGAGAATGTATAAATCATCATAAATACCAGGTATATTATTTCTAAAGTTTTGGTTTTTGTTCTTACATCCTGTCGAAAATAATATTTTGACATTTTTACACTTAATCCATTGGATGTATAGTGTAAAATAAGGTATATATCTGCAAACAAGATAAGGACTGGTCTTCTACCTTCTATATATAAATCTTTAAACTAGTATATATAGCTGCCCCGATTGTAATCCCTCTGTATCGCATTTGATTACTTTGATGGCAGGTGTTACGAAATGACAAAAATGTCTATATATTACTCAGTGTGCGATCTTGGTTTTTGAATAAACCTGTGGCCAAGTTTGATAAAGTTCGACATGAAACTTTTATGAAGGTCTGACAAAGTTATTGAACTTTTAAAATCGTTAACAACAAACTGCACCTAACTTTGACTTTGTTTTCATACCCTAGACGGTATCATTCAATTATGAAGAAACTTCTGCTAATGTTTCCACGATGTCCATGAAGGTTTGAAAAGGGATTTTGATGTTTTAACAACTTTAACAACAGACTCCATATAATTGTTTCTAAAATATCCATCGGATGCATGCTGATTGATTTAGTCTTGAGAACACAGTGGTGGATCCAGAACTTTTCGTAAAGGGGGATGGGGGAGGGGCTCCAGTCATGCTTCAGTGATTCCTTATATAATCAACCAAATTTTCCCCACAAAAGGGCCCCACCCCCATCCCCTGGATCCTCCAATGGAAGATGATGTATTTATTAGTTGTGTTTTCCTTTTTAGTATAATATACTTTTTTTGTGTTTGGTGTCAATCTGATGAGTCAAACTTTTTTCAACATGATTTTTTTCATGTTCTTATGTTGTTCTATTTATTACATCAGTCCCAGTTTAATAGACTGGAGCACTCGCAAAGATGTTTTATCCCATTTCATCTTATATGTGCCTGTCAAGTGTAAAGTCCTGTTATTCAGTGATTTTCATTGGTTGCTGATAATCATATTGGTTTTTTACATAAATCAGGGCATTAGTTTTCTCATTTGAACTGTTATACATTTTGCCATTCCAGGGGCTATTATAGCCGACTATACAGTATGGGTTTTGCTCGTTGTTTAAGGCCATACAGTGACCTACAGTTGCTTGCATCTATGCTACTTGGTCTCTGGTTGATAGTTATCTCATTGGTGATCGTACCATACCTTTTAATTTATACACTTTTGAAAATTGACTACAGAGAATCTATTATTCCCTGTAACATTCCTGTTTTTTACTTAAACAAAATAAGGAACTTCTGTTGCAGATTGCTGTTCATTTAGATTTTCAGAAAATGAAAAAGCAAAAGTTAATAAACAAGGAACCAAAGTACAGTGGTTGAGATAAATCACACTATTGTGTGCAAAATAACAGCCTAAAAACAAAGAAATAAAAATAAAGCCAAATTTATATTCTCATTCCAATAATAAGGACTTTTTTCTTACAAATCAGCCCCAAATAAAAAACATAAAAACAAATAAGGATTTTAGTCTGTATTATAAATAATAATTACATCAAAATAAAAATATGACAACACAAAACATTAACATGTAATAACTCAAAATAGTCACTGGGTGGGGAACATTATATACAAAATATCTGTAATTTATATAATTCTGAAGGTTGCACTTCTAATACAAGGTATATACAGGCACAATTAAAACATTCTAATGAGGTTATAGACTGTAGACAGAGGTCAAGGTGAATAGAATGAGAAAGTAGTAATGTTAAGTGACATCCAATTTTCACTGTTTTGTTAGCAACATACACACAGATGCTCATTTTTAAAGTTAAAAACATATAATCATAAATGAGGTTTAACAACGTTACCATTTTACATCCTTTAATAAAAAAAGATAATTTACACTTCTTAAACCGTATGTAGAATCAAAGATAATATATGTTAACATTTTAACTAAATTCAAAATCATTCCATAGACAAAATATTCCATAAACAAGAAGTAAATCTGTTTTTGTAACTTTATGGATTCTTCCATATAAGTAAAACAATTTGAAAATAAAGTAATTGCTTTCTCAAACAAGTTACCTATACTTTCATGGCTTCAACAATGATTCAAAAATATATACATAAAAATTACTTGAATAATTTTCTTCACATGATAAAAAGTGACTTTACAATATTTATGTTACTTGTATAAAAATCTCCACACAGAAAAGCTTTATACACATGTGATAAACAAAAACTAATTCAACACACTTAAAATAATTAACAAACAAAGGCAGTTGTATGACCTCATTCAATCCAATTGTATATTAGTTGAAAGAATATTTGTCCATAAGACATAATGCCCTGCACATACAATCACATTTTTGTATGTGCAGGTTAATTGCAAAATGAACATGTGTACTAAATTCCAATTTGATGTGACCACAAACCCATAAACAAACTTATTAACCCAAACTAAATTCTAAACAGACCAAAAAAGGTATATCGAAAAAAAACTCTCTAATTAGCAATTTGATATGGTTTCTTTTGCTTTTATAGTTGAAACTTATACTGGTACATAAGTGTTGTATACAGGTAGCATTCTCAAAAATTAATGACATTGACATAGATAAATATTTCTGCATAACAAATGACATATTTACCTATCTATTAAGACATTCTTTGTAAAATTTCTTATATGTACCATCCTTGAAACTTGTATATGTAGATGAGTTATAATGAAGGACAACTTACACTCAACCAAAGCAAAAGTATATTTTATATATATTTATAACAATAGTTTGCTATAAAGTTTGAATACATATTTTCTTTGGTTCATATGCATATGGTAGACATTATTTTATGAAAGTGTTATTACAGATAAATCATGCAAGTCATTAATTTAATATTCAATTAAATAACAAACTAACTTACTCAAAACATGGATCTTTTCATATATGAATACAGTAACAAATTTACAAAAATTGTGAAGTAGGCAAAAAAAGAACTAATCTCCAAAAACTAAAAAAAGGCTAAAAGTGAAATAAGTTTTATACTATTTTTTGTTTTTCGCGTTAAATATAAATACCTATTAGAATCGTAGTTATTTCCTTCCACTGAAACTTAACCTAGCAATAACAGAATCTATAACAATCAAAATACATCAGCTATTTTTAAATAGGTTATCAGATTTGGATACTTGGAAATAAACTATTTTCACTTTAAGCATTACATTTGCATGTAAAATTTAATGTAGAACACATTATAAGTGAACTACTGGTACAAATTTTGGTCAAAATATAATGAAAAGATCTATACATATCTTCATAATATCTGTTCAACAAAATAAGTAAGTTTTGTTTAGGAAATATATAATATGTGATAAGGCTTTTCACAGATTAAATAGGTCAATTAAAAATCTATAAAGCACTTTTACAATCCTTTAAATAACAACTGCCATCTTTATTTGCAGTAAAAAAAAAAAATTTGCCTAAAAATAAATAATGGTCTATTTATATTCAAAAATTTTAAGAAGGGGAGATAACTTAGATAATTTCATAGAATACATAGTTTCAAGATAGCATGAAAATGTGAAAAAATCTATTTTTCATGTCAACTCATTCAATGTAAAATGTCTTGTATTCTATTCAAAATCAAACTTTTAATGTTTTTTTCTATTCATATAATTGTGATTATTCTATGCATAATCATGTAAAATAACAATTTTGCACAGAAATAGCTAGAAAACAAGCACAGAGATATATTCTTATAATTTTTTACAATAGTAAAAATATAATGCTAAACTACACGTATGTTACAAGTATAAAAATAATTCTAATACTACATGAGGTCCTTGAATGCTATTAAACAAACTATACCGCGTAAAGTCCTTGAACGCTTTTGAACAAACTATACCACGTAAATTCCTTGAAAGTTATTGAACACAATATAAATCCTGAAATGAAGTTTGCTATGATACTTTGCAGTCTTGATTGTCAGTATTATTTTTTTCTTCTGGACTATTTGGACGTCTTAGATTTTTCCGTACCTCTGGAGATCGTTTTAAACTGAGTGTACGTTTGGGTAAAGCACGAGGTGATTCTTCTCGTATCTTCTTTAAAGGACTATTAGTTATCGTACTGAGTGGCTTCTTCTCTACATGGAAATCTGTTGAAGAAAAGAATTATGTACAGTTAATTTCCACTTATTAAAAACAATGTCAACAATTTTCTGATACACATGTAATATTAATTGAAGTAGCAGTACTGAAAGTTAACATTACAAAATGATACAAAAGTCCCCTGCAAACACTATGATTTGCTACTGAAAGGAAACCTCAAAACCAATTCTGATAAAAAAAAAAATAGGTGCACACTGGCATAATAAGGTCATACCTGTCAACTGACCCGTATTCTGCGGGTGTGACCCGAGATTTTCTCCATTCTAAGGAATCACACGGGTCACCCGCCGGGTCATTGAATAACCCGGGAATTCCATATGACCCGTTTTTACCTGGATTTCTTAGGCTTCATAGATTTCGTAAGTGATTTTCCTTTGAAATACCGGCAAATTCGTAATTCTTCCATGAACAGGAAGTTGCGCTAGCTGTGTAAACTGTCAAATTAAGTGACCATTGTAGTGCATGGCTTCAATTGACAGCTTTGGTGTCAAACACACTGTTAATTACCACCAATTACCTTAGCTTTGGGTCGTAAATTGTTTGTTTATTTCACTGTTGTTACAAAAAACAACTAGAGTTACTTCCCCTTTTTTGTCACCATTCAAAATAGTTCTTTATATTTATGTTTTTGGGGGTAAAAGAGATTACATTTTAAATAAATTGAATGCAAATACATATTGCAATATTACTTTCTATTATTTTTCTACTTTTATACAATTATAAAATAAATAGTTGAAAATTATTTTTTTAATCTATACTTCCTTAAACTGTTTACCTGTTTTTCATTATATTCTAATTTCATTGTCGAAATATTGTAACGGACCATGCAAGCTTTTTCAAGGGCAATATGAATATCTTGTATTTAAAGATAAAAAAAAAAAGGGCAATATGAATAATACAGCTTAGTTGCGGATAATTTTACAAGGGATGCTAGAAGGCTATAAACATATAATGATGATGAAATGGTGTACATTGAATGAAATGCAGTAATTTCCAATGAGAAAGGAATTAAGGCAGTATTACACAAATTTATCAGCAATGAAATAATAAACAAAATTTTAAATTACTTAACCAAGAAAACATGTTTTTGAAACTGTTTGATTTAAATTATAAGAACAAATGTCCCCTAAATACTGAAATTCAGGTCGAAAAAGTTTGTACGCGTTATGACCTGAGATTTCATTCTTCAATGCAGGTCATGACCTGCATTTTCATTGTCACAGGTTGACAGGTATGTAAGGTTAAGATTATGAGGAAGCCTCATTGTGGTAAATTGGGTGTCTACTACCATCTTGGAGTGTAACAATAACAGAAACCAATCAGTCCAGATCCCCAAAACATCAAAATTTTGAGAAAGTTAATATGTTACTTTTCATTTAAATGTGTTTTATCTTATCATTTTTAGGTGGGTTTTTATTTTAAAAATACAGAATATTTTCTGTTTGATTCAAATTTTGTTTCCAGCTCAGCATTATAAGGGGAGATAACTATAAAAATCTAACTTTCAATAAGAAATATGTAGGTGTACACAACTTTTTAACAAAAACAAACAGGTGGTCATTTCAAAAATTACATTCAAACATTTCCTAAACGGTTGTGACACATTTAGAAAGCAGAATTCAAACTGTTAACCTGTTAACTATTTTACAAATTACTTATATGCCAAATATATAACAGAGGTATAGCAAATGTATCTCTTATCTTAAATTATTTACATGAAGGAATACAAACCTGATTTAAGTTTCTTCTGGCTGTTCTCTATATCTTGTGGTAATTTTCGTTTTTCAGATATTTTTGTCAGAGGAGAAACTGTTTTTTGTTGAACGGCAGCAACACTATGTGATCTAGTCATTCGCTGACTAGATTCACCTCCAGGTAAAGAACTAGTCGATTTGGAAATACTCATTCTACGACTAGACTCTGACTGCTCTGAAGACATAGTCACTTCCTGACCAACGACAGGATGTTTAGGAGTAGGTCTAATTATAGCACAATCTGTTGTACTAAATATAGTTGGATGATTGTTTTTAGAATTTGATGATGGTAACTGTCTTGAATCTATAATTTTAGATTTCCCACCAAGTAAAGAGTTTGTCTCTGAGATATCAGTCTTTGTAGATAAAACAGTAGATCCCATAGAGTGTTTTGTTTCTTCTGAAGTAGATACTGGCTTTGTATGGTCTCCTATAAATAAAACATAATTCTGTTTGATATAATTCAGCATAAGCAAAATAAAAAGATGTGCAAATAAGACAACTATCAACTCTAGACCAAATGACATAGATGTTCCAACCAAAGAACTGAAAGAAGTGACAATTCATATACCAATCATTTATCTTTCAAATGACAAGTATTGTCAATATCTGACTGTTTCCCCACAACAATCTGAACAGAAATACATGTGTTGTTATCATAAGCATACCCCTCTCATAATGCAAAAATAATAGAAACAGTAAAAATAGTTAGTTCATTCAACATAGTGAAAAATTCAAATAAAATGCTAACAGAAAATGTTTGTTGTACAGATCTTAAAAATGATCATACAATGTATTAAACTCCTTTGTCAAGCTAATAAATGAATGAATATTAAATAGTTCTGTCCAGATGTAGGCATGATTTTAGCACAGTGAACAGTTTTTCTCAGTCCAAGAAACTTTTCATTCTGCATGGAATTGCTTGTATTGTCACTGTACTGCATGAAGAAAAGCTTTCATTAATTTCCCTGGGCTAATTTTACATTACATTACAAACATATGGAATGCATCTTTAGGTTAATTCTATTTTTCATTGATGATTAAATTACATGTAATGAGGCATTATCTATTTGATTATAATTACCTTTTAATTTATGAGACAAAGCTTTGACTGTGGCAGTCAGACGTTTGTTTTCAGCCTGCAGTGAATTCCTTTTAATAAAGGCCTGTTTACAATCCTCAATAACCTTGTTTTTCTCTTCTGTTAATTCTGTCACTTTAGCTTCCAATTCTTTTATACTCTGAAATATTGAACAATAAATATGAATACGGTGGATTCATTATTATTCGTTGGATGCGAATTTTGTTGGTTTTGTGGAACAAGTGAACCACAAATTCAAATGTTCAATGAATACTATATATTTGCAATAGGATTTGTAAATAAAAATTGGCAAAAACACAGAATCGAATATCCACAAATATCGAAGTTTTCAGCAATCCATAAAAATAAATGAATCCACATTAACCACAAATGTAAACCAACATCGGAATCTAGGTTAACATTTTCATTCAGTGCTCCAAATTCAATAGCTATGTCAAAGGATAAATTATTTTTCTGTGAAACAAAAAAGTTATTATCAAAATGAATAAAATATTTTGACCTTGAGGTCACAGGAAGGTCATTTACTATGCAAAACAGTCTTAAACAGAGTTTTGTTGAAATACACCTTCATGCAAATATTACATTCGAGTGTCAAAAGATAAAAGTTTTCGCCCAGACTTGTGTGTATGAGAAGATTAAGTACTACCAAAACATGTCTCCTTCCTTGAAGATTAGACACGGTTAGCTTTCTTTCATTTCTTTAACCTGACAGGGGAGGGACCAATGGATTTTATACTGTAAACTGGTAAATATTCCATACTAGAAGGAAACTACATCTAATTGAATGAAAATCGATTATTTTGTCTTTTTTAACATTGTTCATAAAGAAATCACATATGAAGAAGACAGAGTACCATTTTTGATCAAATATATACTATAGACTATTTTCATATTTATACCAACTTTTGACTCAGGATATTATAATTTTTCAACAGATTAACTTTTTGGCAGTAGGACATACTGGTACTTGGTCAAGCATCACTGACATTAAAACAAAGTGAACTTACTGTCTCATCACTGGATTGAGATTTTCTCTCTAACTGTTGACGTAACTTCATATATTTTGACTTCTCTGCTGTGAGCTCTGTTTGGAGCCGTGAACATCTGCTTTCCCATTTGATCAAAACCTTAACAAAAATACCATAGTAATGTTATATTTTTCAATTCAAATAAGAATGTAACCACAATGCATTTTTGTATGAATTTGACATTCTCTTTTCACTTGATCTTTCGTTTTATATGGTGGTTTTTTTTCCACATTTTTGCAGTTGATACATGTATATTCAATTGATTAGTACATTTTTTTTTATATTTTAAAGAGTAATTTTAATGAGAATCATTTTATAATGTGTAATGCAATCAATTCAATTCTTTATAACTTTAACAATGGTTTAGCAGAAGCCATCTGTGATGATTAAGATATATCAATTATGGTTGCAACTTTTCACAGGCTTTTACAGCAATCTCCTATAAATTTGTATTGTCATTTCATGTAAAAACATCTATTCTAGGTATATATATAATAAAGCTTTTTCAATAACACACACCATACATGTATAAACCTCCAAACAATATAATCCCTTGGTATGCTTGAAGAGAGTAGACAAAAAACTTTGTAGACAGATTATTGAGATAAATTGCAATTACAGATATAGAATAAGGTATTTTCTACATTTTTTTGTTAAATTAAATTTTTTTTGTCAGGTTTCATAAACCCTATTCTTAGCTACTGATGATATAAATCTGATGTTGATCTCTCAGATTTACTAAGGAGCAAAAAATGGAGCCAACAAGCTCAATTAAATTTTATAGATAAATTCTAACAATTGGAAAAAAATCATATGTACTTAAATTGATTCTGTAAATTCCCCTCAAAAGAAACATTAAAGATATGGTTGTGGATTGATGAATCATAAAATGATTGATTGATATATTGTTGGTTGCTTAATGTCCAGTGGCAAATATTTCATGCATGTTCAGGACGAATCATAAAATGAATCAATACCTCAGAAGATTTTTGTATTTCCTCTTCTTGTGTCTGGATTTTCCCTCTATATTCTTTTATTTCTTCTTCCATTTTTTCCAGTGAAGATTTCAATTCCATAGCCTCATTACTAACAGCTTGTGTTTCCTCTATCTTACTCAAAGAATTTTTCAATTTAGATATTTCCTCTGAATGTTCCAAACTGAGTCTAGACATTTCCTGAGAATTCGTCTCCTCAAGTTTCTTTATTTCTGTTTTATGTTCCTTATCAATAGTTTTGATTTGTGCTTCATAGTTTTGAGACAAATTCTTGATTTCTGATTCATGGTTTTTAACACAGATTTGCAATTCTTTGTTCTTTTCTTCAATCTGTTTCTCCATTATATCTGTCTTCTTGTGCATTTCAGCCTGTGAAAAAATACCAAGTGCATTGTTTTCAACAATCATTTCATTCTAGTAAATAAAACTGCCTATTCTATTTTTGAATTTAAAAATTAAAATTGTTTCTTGAAATAAAGTTTTGGGTACTCTATAGGAAGAGAAATTGGAGTTGTTCGCCCTCCTAGATGAATTCCTGTTGATGACCATGAATCAATTAACTGATTTTTAAGAAATATTTTTTAGTACAATAAATTTATTTGAAAGAAACTTTTAAGAACCACACTCAATACATTGTTTTAAACTTTAAGATGTCGTTTCTGATGAGAAAACGGAGGTCAAGTTTGAAAATGACCATATCCTTTTTAGCAGTTGTAGTCCAAAATAGATTTTAAAATTGTTTGAAGTTTTGACAATATCACTTTTTTTCTGTTCAGGTATTAAACTGCGGATTAATTAAAATTCAAGTGATAATAGTATTTATTGATTTCATCGGTATATGTACACCACAAATCTATGTCTTTGGTAAACAAAGAACTAAATGCTTGTATGCAGACTTCGGCAAAACCATGAAATTAAATATCCAGGAATATACAATGTTTCCTCAATCTAAAAATTGTCCTCCCCAACAAATAAATGAATAGTGCTCTTTGATTGTTTAAAAAATTGCCCTTTGCGTCTTTGAGAATATAAAATTGAGAATGGAAATGGGGAATGTGTCAAAGAGACAACAGCCGACCAATTACCAAAAAACAACCAAAGGCCACCAATGGGTCTTCAACACAGCAAGAATCCTGCACCCAAAGGCTTGCTTCAGCGGGCCTCTAAACAAAAATGTGTACTTGTTCATTAAAAATGGACGTCATACTAAACTCCAATACATATAACATATTCATCAGTTCCCTTACCTTTGTAGAATCTAATAGCTGTTTAGACTGTGTATATCTCTCCTGGAAAGATTGTGCTTCTGTCAGGTCTAGTCTGAGTGAACACAGTATGTCATCTTTACTTGATAATTGTGATTCCAGTGTTATCAGCTCAGTTTTACAGGTATCTAACTCACTAAACTTGTTTTTCAGTTCATTTTCTGCATCTTTCACCTACAGAAATCATTATGAATAAACAGAATGGTGAAATGCGTTAGAAAACAATGTTTTTTTAAACTTTAAAATTAACT
Organism: Mytilus galloprovincialis; assembly: GCA_037788925.1. Classification (NCBI taxonomy): domain Eukaryota; kingdom Metazoa; phylum Mollusca; class Bivalvia; order Mytilida; family Mytilidae; genus Mytilus; species Mytilus galloprovincialis. The sequence goes on along the minus strand of CM075334.1, from coordinate 6,229,479 downwards.
GTTCCTTATTGAATAAACAGATGCACTATAAGCTGTTCAGTTCGTGTTGATAAGTCTTTATTTTTCTTTGTTGTGTTTTGTGTACCATTGTTTGTCTGTTTGTCTGTTTGTCTCGTTCTTTTTTAGCCATGGCATTGTCAGTTTACTTTTGATTTATTAGTTTAAAAGTCCCTCTGGTATCTTTTGCCCCTCTTTTTTAGCCCATAACTAACCCATCCCCTGAAAGTTTATCATTAAAGTCTCATTGTATTCATATGATATTGGCCAGAAATTCTGTTCATCTAGTATGTCCATTATGCAACATCATGTCATGGAAATGGATAGAATCAGAAAGGTGACATTACTGGGGTAATCGTAATCAGTAATTGTAATCAGCTGTAATTGATTACATTTTGCAGTGTAATCCTATATAATCAGTAATCATGTCATTTCTGATTACAAGTAATCGTAATGTAATCGATTACATGGCATAAAACAGGTGTAATCATGATTACTTTGAGATTACTTTAAGATTACATTCATATGATTACTTGCTGATTACAAATCTTGTATGTATATGAAAATAGTTTTTGATAGACGAGAGGAAAATAAGAAAATGTATAGCTTGAATGAAAAATAATGAAACTAGTAAACACAATGATGGGACCTTGTTTAATGTGATCATCTATATAACAAATCTGTATAACCAAGTGTTTTATTTTGTTAACAGTTTACAAAAGGAAATTTACTCTCCAATATTTCTTTGTGAGATTGAGCTCTTATGATACAAGAATATACCTTGAAAGCATTTGTTTTCCTTGATTGAAAACTTCTGATATTAACTCCAATTGCATATATCAGTTTACCCAATATTTTTACATAACTACATTGAAATTCAAATGCAGAAAACATTTAGTTCCTATTTGACTTTGATGGTCGGCATAAATATATAAGCCCACTTAATTCAAAATGGAAATTAAAACCAGGTTTCATTTATTAACAAAATTGAATAAATTTTATTTTCCATAAATTCGTGTATAATATGTGCTTTCTTATTATTATTCTTTATTAACTTTGAGACTTAAGGCTCACCAGTATAAACAAGTACTTGTACAGTGTAAACGCATAATATTATAAACAATATGCATAGTAAATAATAGGTGACGTCAGAAGTTTCATCAATACAAAATATCTTTTAATACAATAAACTGTTTCTTAATATAAAGAGAAATGTATAATCTTTCCTAAGTTACAAAACTGTTTTGTGTTTTCACTTGACAATAATTCTATTTATTACTAATTAGATCAAGTATTAAAAATTTTCAAACAAATAATGACAAACAACCACTTTTAACTTTATTGATTTTGTTATTAAGACAATAAAATTTTAATACCCAAGCCCACCTATTGTTTGTTTAAAAAAAATGGAAGTAGTGATTAACACCTGTAAAAACATTAATGGATGTGTCAATTATGTCCCAACAGACAATAAAACTATACTTAATTAATTTTTCCTTATTTTCAGTTTTTTGTTAATCAGGCAGTTGGTTACAATTTGTAGTTAAAAATAAAGTTATATATTTTACATAGAGAAAGGACACTTGTCTATAGCTATTTTATCAAATTGCACATGTTACACTGTACTTGTCTATAAATTCTTTTAAAAAGATGAATAAATTAAGGCTTTTAAAAAAAATCACCAAAATAAGCTTTATTGTGAGGATAAAAAGTTATAAAAAAACTTTGATATAGAAATATAAAATGTAATCATAAGTAATCTAAAGTAATCATGATTACAATAAAGAAAAGTAATCTAATGTAATCGATTACATATGAAATAGGTGTAATTGTAATGTAATCGATTACATTTTATTAGCAAAGTAATTGTAATTTAATCAATTACATTTTAAAGTAATCGACCCCATCCCTGATTACTGGACAGTAGAGCCGTGTACAAAATTGAATCAAACTCACAATTATACTGCTTAAAATATTCCTGATATTATTTTTTGTTCAGTTTTTGCTCATATGAAATGAAAATAAGAAAAATTTAGATGTTGTATTTGGTCATGCCAGTATAAGTTTTAGTCATTTCAGAATTTTTTTTGATATTTCTAAGTCTCTATTAAAATTCATTCATAAGTTTTGTTTACAATCAATGTGATTTACAGCATAATATATTGTATTGACAGTATTGTTGGACTATGTTGACCTCTAGATGTTTTTTATCTATAGGGTTTCTATCTCCTTGGCAACTATCCCACATTATAAGTTATATAATTCACTACTGACCCCTACGGATCCATAGAGGGGAATAAAATCCATGAGGAGATACGGCTTCCGGCCTCACCCCTATGGATTTTACAAACCGTATATGGATCTGTAGGTGGTCAATAGTTAACCTTATAACGAATTTATCACACGCTGTACTTTATCTGCTGCGTTTTGTTGAAAAATAAACATTGAAACACAACATTAATAGATGACGTCACCATTAACGTGTCATGAACCCCCAATGAAATTTACTACCCCCCTTACGGTCTCATAGGGGGCTCATAGTTAAAATCACGTGATAATTTTCCAGTGGTGCGATATTTCCTTTTATGGTTCATTCTGCAGTTATATATGTGTTGGTTTATATAATTGTCATGGTTTCACTCTTTTTTTAAAACTGTCTTCCAATATAATCAATTAATTTATTATATCATCAAAACCTCCATGGTTTATCATTCACTTCATTAGTAATCTTGGACTCTATACACTTACCTCTAACAGTAAGGCATCATTAGTCTGTTTAAGGCTTGCTTTTTGATCTTCAAGACTCAAGAACTGTGATAGAAGTTCACCTTTCTCCCGTTCCTTGGTAGCATTTTGTTGTTCTAATTTGATATTTTCACTAGTCAATGATAGCACTTCTTTCTGTAAAGATTTAACTTCCTCAACCACCTGTTCATATTTTTCAATTGATTGCGAGCTGTTTTCAGAATTTTCCTTTAACTCAGTAAGTATTTGAATTTTCTCCGTTTTCAGTTCACTTTCAGATTTTTGCAATACTTCATATTTATCTTTCATCTCCAAAAATTCAGCATTCAGTAAATCAATTCTATCAGTAAGGGAGATAACTTGATTTTCTAACTTTTTACACTGGTCTTGGGATTCTGTAAGATTCTGCTGCAATCTACTGATCTCCACTTTTGATTCATCCTCCTCTTGAGATAGAGACATTTGTTTGTCTTGTAATTCCATCAGTTCAGCGTTTAAACTTTCTATTCTATTTTCTAATTCAACTTTACGCGTGTCCCATTCTGATTTCTCCTCTTGATATTGAGAGTCTTTATGAGACTCGATTTCTCTCACCTCCTTATTCAACCTCTCAACCTTTGAAATAAGGTCATTATGTTCAGTACTGGCAATCTTCATTTCTGACTCCAAAGAAGACTTTTCTGCTGTAAGAGCCTCATTGTCCATTTCCAATCCTTCAATGACGTCTTTAAATGTCTCAATGTCAGAATCAGCTGCCTTTTTCTCCTTTATTAATCCATCTATTTGTTCTGTCAATCTTTCTATTTCACCATCTTTCTGTTCTGATTGGTTAGTTAAAATCTCAATATTTTTTCTCTTTTCCAATAGTTGGTTTTCCTTTTCTACAATAACTGCTCTCTTAGCTTGAAGGGACTCCTCATATTTCTTAATGGTGTCATGAAGTTTTTCCAGTGTGTTTTTGAAATCTGTGAGTCCAGCTTTTGTTGTTGTTTCTACTGTTTCAATCAAAACATCTTTCTCTTGCGCAATCGATTCTACATCTGACAAAAGTCTTTCCCTTTCATTCATAGCCTCTTTCAGTTTACTGTCCAGCATATTGGCTTCTTCAAATAATTTACTTTGTTGATTTTTACTCTCTTCGAATTCTATATTCAAATGCTGAAATTCACTTTGTAAATTGTCTTTGTCAGTTCGTACATTTGACAATTCCATGTTCAAAGCTTCAATTTCCATTCTCAAATTATCTGAATCTGTTGTCAAATATTTCACTTTTTCCAACAACTCAGATTTTTCTACCTTCAGTGTTTTATTGTCAGATTTGAGTTCACAAAGTTCCGACTCTAATCTACCTCCAGCAACATTCTTTTCTTCATCTTTGCTCACTAGCTCATCATGGAGATTTTTCCAATTTTGTGCCTCATTTTCGAAGTCTTTCATCATTCTTTCACTATCCTTTAATTCTACATCTTTCTCCCTCAGTGAGCTTTGAACTTCATTCAGTCTGACTTCCAAATCGGACTTAACATTTTCAACTGCTCTTAGCTGATCAGTGAAGTCAAGATTTTTATTTTCCAGATTCTTAATTTCAATCAACATTTGACTACATTTTTGTTCCAGATCTCTGCATTTGTCATTTAGATCAGATTTATCAGTACTAAAATTGTCAATTTCTTGCTGAAGTTGTTGTACTGTTCCTTCAAGCTCTTCCTTCTGTCTTTCTGACTCCTCCACCGATTGCTGGAAACGTTCCTGCAACTGGTCCCTTTCCTCTTTGGCTATTGTGAGTTTACTTTTTACTTCCTGGTTTTCATTAGAAAGGTCGTCCATTTGACTTTGAACATCTTGTGAGAATGTTTGTGTTGACATAAGCTGAGATTCAGACTCTGTAATCTGTGAGGCTAAATCATTCTTCTCACATTCCAGAAGCTCAATGCGATTGCGTAACTGTTGAAATTGATCTTTCTGCTCATTCACTTCTGAGATATTATCTATAAGTTTATTTTCTAGATCTTCCTTCTCCTGTTGAAGACTCAACATTTCTTCTTCCAGTAAATCTTTACTCCTTTCACTCATTTCCTTATCGCTTTGTAAACTTTCAATTTGATCGGTAAGTAAACATACTCTTTCTTTCTCTGAATCGAGTTCAGACTCTAAGTCAGATAATCTGCTGGACTTAGTTGCACTTTCTTGGTCATATTCCTCATTTCTCTCCTCCAATTGAAGTCTTAATTGCTCCACCTCTCTCTGCACTTCTGTAACTTCTTTCATTTGGTTCTGCTCAAGAACGTTCTGAGAAGACATACTTGATTTCAGATCCTGAATTTCTATCTCGTTTGTTGATACTGTTTCATGCAAACTATTTATATCTTTGGTGAGTTCTTCTATTGCTTCATTTTTGTGTTCCAACGTACTACTGGTTGAAATAAGTTCATTTTTCACCAATGACAATTCATCTTTCATTAACTGTAGATTTTCATTGGACACTGCCAGATCCTGTTGTATTGCTATAATGTTTTCTTCTAAAGATGTCTTTTCAGACTCCAGATCTGAACATTTTTTTTCACACTGTACCAGATCACTCTGTAAATCTTTTAGATTTTGTTCAATTCCAAAGGATTCTTGCTTTCTTTCACCTGACTCGGAAGAAAGAAAATCTATTTTCTGTTTTAAATGTTCTGTTTCAGATTGAAGTTCAGAAACATTTTTCTCCAAATCAGTTATCTTAGTCTGAAGAGAAATATTTTCATTGTCTTTTTCCCTTAATTTAGTATCTTCCTCCATCAATTTACTTTTCAAGGTAGATAACTCCTCCTTCAAGTCAGTAATTACCTGCTCAGATTGAGATTCAAGTTCATCATATGATGTTTTTGTAGACTCCTTCTCCTTTGTTATATAAAGCAGCTGTTGTTTCAGATCATCTCTTTCCACTGTTAACTTATTTATCTCATCATCCATGGATGAAATCTTTGTTTCACATGTCACAAGTTTCTCCTGAAGCAACTGAACTTCATTCTGCATTGTTTCCAAGGCAAATGTAGTTTCACTGGCAGTCATCTCTGTACTTGCTTTCTCTGAGGCCACTGATGACAGGTTCTGTTGCAGATTTGATAGTTTTTCTTCCAATGTCTCATTTGTTCTCTCTAGTCTAGAAATATTTTCAACAAACTGATCTTTTTCAGCAAGGAGACAATTAATTTCACTTTGAGAATCTGCAATTAATTTGTCTTTCTCTACAACAGATAATCTAACTTCTTCAAGGTCTCTGTGAACTTTCTGTAATTCCCTCTGGTTTTTACTCATCTCTTCCTCAAGCTTTTCCTCCATAGAAGTAAGATTCTGTGACATTTGTTCCATCTCCATAACCTTTATTCTACATTCCTCCTCAGTTTTTGTAACAGATACTTGTAATTCTTCTATTTGTGACCTAAGATTACAAATCAGTTGGTCCATACCATTCACTTTTTCTTGATAACTTGCTATTTCTTGATTACATTTCTCTATTTGCTGTTCAAAGTCAAGTTTCATATTCTGATGTTCACCAACTTCATTTCTCAGACCAGCCACCAACTGTGACTCCTCAACACTCTTGACATTAGATATATTTTTCAAGTCATTCAACTGTGATCTGACCGACTCTAACTCCTTTTCTGAATGTGAACATACATCTTCAGCCTGAGACAACATCAATCTAAGTTCATCTTTCTCCTCTTCATATCTATTCTTTGTTATACTCAGCTGATTTTCAAATTCAGTCAACATGCTGTTCTTTTCCTTCTGATGCATGTCCAGCGTCTGCTTCTGCTCTGAGTCATCAATTTCTTTTTGAATGGAGAAGTTATGCATCTCTTTCTGTAAATTATCAACTTCGTCCTCCTTTTCCTTCAGATTATTTTCCAACTTGGTTATTTTATCTGCCATACAAGATTTTTTGTATTCAGATTTATTTTTGGTATCATTGAACAATTTCTCTTTACTGGCCATTTCTAATGTCATCTCTTCAAGTTTTGTTTCCACTTCAAACAAGTGTTCCTCTTTGTGTTTAAGCTCCATCCTGACTGAAGTCAGCTGATCATTTAACTGTTTAGTCTCTTCCTGGAACTTGCTATCTTGGTTTTCTGCATCTGACCTGGCCTTTGTAAGACTTTCTTCCATCTCTACTAACTGATGTTGGAGTGAGTCCGATTCTGATTGACTACTGGTTATTCCTAGATTAAGTTCTGCCTCCTTTGTTTTGGAGACATTTAATTCTTGTTGCAGTTGCCACTTTTCATTTTCTGTTTTCTTCAGTCGATTTTGGATGGTCTCCAGTTTGTATGACATTGCTATCTCCAGATCATCCTTCTCCCTACTCACTTCTTTCATCTGACTTTGAGTTTCTAACATCTCACTTTTAGAATTCTCCAACAGACCTTGAAGTGACTCAACCTTTAAATTAAGTTCATGAATCATTTCATTGTAAGATTTTTCCTGCATGCCTGACTGTTCATTTTGTGTGGCAATGTCATTCTCTAAGTCTTCTTTAGATTTTTCAATCATTCCAACTAAATTCTTCAATTTTTCAATTTCAGAAGTTTTCTCTCCCAACAATTCATCCTGCTGACTAAGTTTATTTCTACAGACACTGAGGTCATTTTCAAGCTGATCTTTTAAATTCATCAAATTGTCCTTCTCCTCATTCAATGCTGTGAACTGGTTTTGCAGTGATTTGAGTTCACCAGAATTTTCAAGTATTTCCTTATTTTGAACTTCCACTTTACATACAAATTGTTTTAGCTGGCTTTCTAGATTTGAAACAGTGTTCTTACATGTCTCTATTTCATCTTGATTTTCTAAGCACAAATTACTGGCACTGTCTAGTTCGGCACTAAGCTTACTCATTTCATCTTTCAGATCAGTTTTCTCCTTCAATAACTGGTCTATCTTTTGTTTTAATTCATTTTCCATGTCAGTGCCTTTTGTTTTATGAATGTTCAGAGTTTCACTAAATTCTTCTAGTCTTTCCTTCAAATGATTATTTTCTGATTTCGACTGATTGAGTTCATGCTTCAGTGATTCATTTTCTGGTGTCAGTTTTTCACATGTTGCTTTGCTAACATCAAAGCTTTGTTGTATGTTTTGAATTCTGTCATTAAGTTCTTCAATAAGTGTTTGCTTTTCATCCATCTCCAATTCCATCTTTTCCAATTTCCCTTTGAGTGCATTAGATTCAGCAGAAAATTCGTTTTCTTTGTCATTACTGTTCTGTAGGACTTCTTTTAACTTACTTTCCATCATGTCTGAAGAATCCTGCATTCTTTGACTAAGTTCGTTCTTTTCTAACATTTCTTGAGTTAAATTGTCCAATGACTCCTGTAGCTGAGCACATTTATCAGAAAGATTTTTACAATCTGCATTTCTCTGTTCCAAATCAGCTCTATATTTCTGTACTGTTTTCTCCATATCAACTATGTTTATCTGTAATTTCTGCAGTTCACTAACCTTACGTTCCAGGGTATCCTGTTTGAATTCAAGTTTGATTCTCATGTTTTCAATATCCTTACACGTACTGACAGACAATGACTCCTTCTCTGATGTCACATTCATCACCTTGTTTTCTAAATGTTGTATAGCCTCACGATGTTTGGCCAGGGTGGACTCTAATTCATTTATTGCCTTGTTTTTATCATCAAGTTCTTCCATTAGACTAGAAAATTTATTGTTGAGTGACTCAGTCTCCTCTACCCTAATAGACAACTGTGCCCTAGAACTTGTCAGCTGACTTTCTAATTCAGCCATGTGTTTTGACATCTGACTCGTTCTCTCTTCACCTTCATTCAGTTTATCCTGATGAGATTCTAGTTTTTCCTGCAGCTGCATGCATTTTAATTCCATGTCTTGTAAAACTTGACTTCTTGTTTCAAGGTCTTGTTTCAAATTATTCACGGTTCCATCAAGACCTTCACATTTTGTTGTCAACTCTGATAGTTCCTGCTCTTTCTCTCCATAAGAAGCATTCTGGGTTTCCATTTGATTTTTAAGTGTCTGAGATTCTTCCTGGAGACATTTCAGGTTATCTCTCTCTTGTTGGAGACATGTCATCTGTTCTGTCATTGCTGTTGTCTGCTGGTCAAATTGTTCTGAAATGGTTTGATGTTTCTTTGTAAGATCTTCATGTTCTTGGTTAAGATTATCTAACTTTGACATTGCATTATTCATTTCTTCTTTAGCAGCTTTCAAATCGTTGTCTTTACTTTGTAATGTATCTTTAAGGTTGTTGATGATCTCTTCTAATTTTTCCGCCTTTTCTTGGACTCCATTCATGCCTTCCTCTTGGTCCTCCAAATCCATTTGTAACATGTCCAATTTTGTTTGCATTTGTTGAGACTGCTCATTCAAAGCTTGCTTTTCTTTTATCAATGATGATTTCTCCTCTTGTAGTGCTCTAATCAAATCTCCCTGTTTCTCTTTTTCAACATTCATCTTCTCAACTTCTTCCGTTAGTTTTGTATTTTCAGATGAAATGTTACCCAAAGTCAATGCAGTTTCCTCTTGTAGCTTGTCAAGATGCTTTTTGATTTCCAACAATTCCTGATTTTTCTGTAATACAGTTTCCTCTGCCTGTTGCATGTGAGTCAGACCATTGCTGTGAACTTGCTGTAAATCAGTCAGTTCACTCTGAAGAGTTCCAGCTTTCTCATTTAACTGTTCATGTTCTGTTCTAAGATCTGACAAAGTCTTGTCCAAAGCCTTGCAGGATTCCTCCTTACATTCCAGTAGATTCTGTAGTTTGTCTCTCTCCTCTGTTAGACATGTGATTTGTTGACTAAGATTTGTTCTATCATTATCATGCTTCATATTCAATTCTCCAGATTCCCTACCTAAATCTTCCATTTCAGTTGTCAGCTTCAGAAGTTCACTAGTTTTTGACTCTAAAGCATCACTGGCTTGTTGAAGCTGAAGCTGCTCATGCACTTTGTCACATTCCTCGTGTAAAGCTGACACTTTTTCTGTCAGTTCACTGCACTGAATTGAGATATTTTCATTTTCAGTTTTAGCCTCCTGCAATTCACTTTCCAATGACAAAATATGATCCATTTTTATTCTTAGAACTTCATCAAGTTTATTTTTGCTGGTTTTTTCATCCTCTAGTTCCTGCTTCAGATTTGAGACTTCCTTGTTCAAGGACAAATGTTCTTCAGCTGCTTGTCCGTTGACCTCTTCCAACTGTTTACAGCTTTCCTGAAGTTCACTCGTCATCCTGGTTACTGTTTCATCTGCCTGTTGAAGTTTAGCTGTCAAATCAGACACTGATGTATTTAGTGCCTCATTCTTTTCTTGTAATACTGAACAATCTTTCATCATCTTTTCAATGTCTGTTTTTCCTTCAATGTCTCTATTCTCCAAGTCTTCAATTTGTTTCTCTTTTGAGCTTACAATTTCTGAAAGCTTGTCCTTTTCCTCTAACAATGTCTTTAGCTGTTCATTAATTTCTCCATTTTTGTCCTCCAGTCCTTTAACAAGGTTCCCACTTTCTTCTTTACTTTGAGACAGTTCATTGATCACCGATTCCAATTCAGAATTTTTGGCATCTACAGTTTCAGATGCATTGGCAAGTTTTTCTGTCAAATTTTCCACTTGAGATTTCAGACTTTTTACTTCCTCAGTAAGGCTCTGGAGCTGTTTCCCAAAGCTGGTAGTCTGAGATTGCAATTCAATCACCTCTTCCTTCAGGGATTTGATTTCATCTTCTTTAATAGCAACAGTATTTTCTGACAATTCTAATTTTTCGTTTAGTTCTTTAACATCATTCTCCATTTCTTTAATAGTCTCATCTTTCTTAGAAATTTGACTATCAACTTCTGTCTGTAATTGCAGAACTTCTTCTTTCTTTATCTCCAGTTGTGAATTTGTTTGAGATACAGCATCATTTGCTTGTTCTAACTGTGCAGTCTTGGTATGTATTTGTTCTGTGAGATCCTCATATGATTCAGTCAACTGGATGGATTTGCGATGAAGGTCATCTTTTTCGCTTCTTAACTCAGAAACTGTTTTTTCTAATTCGTCTATCTGCGATTGTTTCTGTGTGAGTATATCAGCAATCTTTTCCTTCTCATCAGACACCTCCTTGGCCTGCGATCTGACTGTTTCTAGCTCAGTAGACATGATCTGCAAATCTTGTGAAGCCTTGTCTTCAACTGTTGCCACCTGTTGCTTCAATTCTGTCAATTCATTGTCCTTCTGTGTCAATGCTTCCTTAATCTGATCAATTTGAGAAGTCAAATCACTAACTTTACCAGTCAGGGAGTCAACACTTTCTTGCAGACTTCCATTTTGTTGACATTTTTCATCATGGTCTTTTTTCATGTCGTTAAACTTTTCACTAAACTCAGACAATTCTTTTTCTTTACAAACAAGTACATCCTGCTTCTTTTCTAAGTCTGTTTTCAGCTGGTTCACTTCAGTTTCCATCTGTTTGACTTTCTCCAAGCTATCGTATGTACAACTATCAGCCTGCATCTGAACGGAAAGTATCTGCATTTCTAGGGAAGTTGTTTCTTTGATTTTCTCTTCCGTTGCTGTATGAGCCTGTTGAAGTTTATGATGGAGGTCGGTAATCTCTGTCTGCAATTCGTTTTCTCTGTCTTCCTTCTCTTTCTCTAGTTTATCCATATTACCCTGCAGCTCCTCAATGGTCTGGTCTTTACTTTCCACAAGTTTCTTGAAGTCCTGAATCTGACTGGTCATAGTCAGATGACTAGAATGTAGTTGATCATGTTTTGTGGTGAGACACTGATAATCCTCTGTACTCTTTGTGAGTTTACCCTGTAGAGTATTCAACTCTTCCTGGCATTGGTTTAACTGATGATTAACATTCTGTAATTCTTTCTCCTTTTTATCTATTGTAGCTTTGTTATCACTGATCTGGTTCTTTAATCCTTGATACTCGTTCTGCATTTGTTTATACTCCTTTTCCATTGACAACATTTTCTCTGTAGCAGTCTTTGCCTCATTTTCCCTTTCCTGGAGGTTTCCTTTTAAGCTCTGTTCTGTCTGCTGCCAGTTTTTCTTAGCCTCTGTAATTAAATAATGAAAAAAAAATAATACAAAGGAGCTAAATGTAAAAAAAGAATAGGCATATTTTAACGCAGTAGTCACAGTATTATTGATAACAATAATAGCTATAACAAATAAATTAGAAATAGAAGGTAGGTTTTCATATTTTGCTTTCTGAATAAAATGTAACTATAGCGAGAAACATTAGTAATCAAACTTCTAGCAGAATGTTTTATTTTTATAAGTGTTTTTTTTTTTAATTTATTTAGAAAATCTTCATTTTCAGCTACTGTAAAAGATGTTGGTGATTCCAAGAATAAAATTCACAGTTTAGATAGATCCCTTACTTTCAAGTTAAATACATGAACAAGAGATTTTTTTTCTCAATGAGATTAATGGAGGTGGCCAGTGTATTTCTTTACATTTTGAGAATATGTGTAGGCTTTTTATCCCAGGTTTCACCTTTTTAATGATTTTTAGGTTGATCTGTCCTTTAAAAGTTTAAAATAAAATAATATTTCCCTTTATAATACCTTGCATCATTCTGTCTTTCTCTGTAATTGAATCTTTAATAGTTTTCTGTTCATCCTTTAATTTTTCTAGCTCTTCTGTTTTTAACTCCAACTTCTTTTGGTGGTCTGCTTCTGACTTTTTAAGTGCACTGAAAAATATATAATTTTACATAAATTTTGATAGAAGAACAAAAAATTTAATTTAACATTTTGTACTATCAACATGATACAAAAATTAAAATAATGAATCAATCAGTTATTTTCAAATTTTCTTTTCATTCATTTTTTTTTTTTAATAAAGCAAAACTCAAATGTTAATTCTTATCTAAATGTGTTTATTAAAAGCTCAAACACAGCAACACAAGTCAACTAAGAATATGCAGTATATTTTCTGTATAAGGATAATCAGAGGTTGGAACAAGAAAACCACTAAAATAGCAAAAACCAACTCATGTTATATAACAACCAGGCCTTGAAGGCATAAAACTTTGCTCAGTGCTCGGAGCACAAAAATCATGCTCGAAAGTTTTGTGACCGTGAGGCCTGGTATGATTAGATGGTGTAAAGTCTTCCAAAAGTCTATCCAAATTAGTATTGCAAAGAATTCTGCACAAGCCGGTGTTACAGGCCGATGTGAAGTCCTAACTGAGTCGTTGAGATGAAGAACAACAATAAAAGCACTGTAAGATATAACTGACTATAGGGACTAACATGATAGCTTCCTGAGTATGTTGTAGTTCCTGCTGAGCCATCTGTGCTCTCTGCTGTAGTTTACTCTGTTCTGCAGCAGTCTGCTCTGTCTTTCTCATGTAATCCTGGTGTTCTCTCTGGCTTTTATCTAGTTCTATCTGTAGCTTACCAGTCTGTCAAAAAAAGAAATCAATATCAAATGTTTTATCTTAGCTTTAGGCAACTGTATTCACAACTTATAAAATCCCAAGATTCTCGGGACAGTGGACATCATATAGATTGTAAGGTGAGCCTACAATTCTAGAACTTAGATATAGGAAGATGTGGTATGAGTGCCAATGAGACAACTCTCCATCCAAATAACAATTTATAAAAGTAAACCATTAAAGGTCAATGTATGGCCTTCAACACAGAGACTTGGCTCCCACTGAACAAGCTATAAAGGGCCCAAAAATTACTAGTGTAAAACCATTCAAACAGGAAAACCAACAGTCTAATCTATATAAAAAAACATGAAACGAGAAACACGTTTAAACTATATAAACAAACGACAACTACTGTAAATCAGATTCCTGACTTAGGACAGGTGCAAACATCTATATTGCAAGTCAGTTGGATGTGTACTGGTTAATACCTAAGTCTGGGGGAACATGGTTTATTCATCGATTGTAATAATTGGCTTTGAACTAAATTTCACTATCTGTGAATACTCTTCAGGCTTTGTTTCTTTGTTTTTATGCTAGTATAGCAATTTTGTGCAATGTACTGATCATTTTAGTTAAGCCAATTACAAATGATTTGTATGCTGTCCTGTTTCACCAAGTTAATGGATTGGTTGAGCGCTCACAAACATTTTTAATCCCGCCATATTCTTAATGTGCCTTTCCCGAAATCTGGAGCCTGCGGTTGTTGTTGGTTCATGTCATATATATGTTTGCCTAAATTGTTTTTTATAAATGAGGCTGTTAATTTTCTCATTTGAATTGTTTCCCATTTTTTATGTCAGTACCTTTTTTTATAGATGACTGCTGGCCATATGGTATGTGGTTTTCTAATTGTTTTAGGCCATACGGTTGCAGATAATTGCTTTTCATTTGAACTCTGGTGGATAGTTGTGTCATTGGCAATCATACTTCATCTCCTTATTTTTATAATATGTACCAATATCACTTTCCTGCATTATAAGTATAAAAAACTATCGACTAAGTATAAAAAGAAGCTTTCAGTGAGTTATTACAGCCTAAAGCTCTGGAAGTTGATTTTCAAGATTAAAATGTTAGCTTCTCTTTAAATTTGCAAGCTAACAAAATGTTAACATGAAAAGGTAAACATATTTAACTACAAGAAATAGGCAAAGTGGTGACCAATAATTATGTGATATGCATCTGTTTTACCTTCTGTAACTCTGTGTCTAGCTGTGCTTTTGCATGACTGAGCTGTCCTTCCACTATTGATAATTTATTATCTTTTATTTGAAGTTCTTGTGCTATTTTCTGTCTTTTTTTCTCTACATCTTCACATGATTCAGATAAAATCTGTATCTCTCTTTGTAGCGAGGCTCCTAAATTCTTCTCTTCTTCTACTTTCTTCTTTTGGTTGGCCAGTGCCTGTAATTAAAGTATAGTCATTATCATCCTCGAGGTTCCTTTTATTACATGAAATAATCATTGTTTATTGATGCTCTTGCATATTCTGGTAAAATAAGGATTGTTTTACATGTACAAACAAAATGGCAAATACTGTAGATTTATATAATATTGTGGGTATCAATTTCCAGTTGGAATGGTTCTAACCGCTCTCTATAATACATACCTGCTCTAAACTTTCCAACTGGAATTGTTTTTGATCCTTCTCTTTCTTTAATCTATCAGCCTGGGTCTCCAGCTGTGATATATGCTTTGAAGCTGCAGATGACAAACCATCCTGCCAGTTACCTGATGACCAACTACTTGTTTCAGAACCTGCTAAGGAAGAAAGAATACAGATAAGGATTAATACAAAAATAATTGGAGATGGTATATAAGAACAATTTTTGGTAGTCTGAAGTTTTATATAAAAGTCATTTGACACCCTATAAATTGTATAATGATTCCAACATTTTTTTATTTATCTATGAAAAAATTCTGCTTTGCCTTTTGACCCCTACTTTAAATTTTATTTTAAGATCGGAAAAAAAGGAAATGTCATGTTGCACAGCCTTCAAGTTCAGAAACTAAGTCACTAAAAAAGTAAATGTCTAAAAATCATCAAATTCTGAATGATTTGAAGCTGGATTTAAAAAGAGACCTTCAAATGACAGTCTTATCTAAACATATATCTTCACAATTTTTACAATTTAAGATGAAAATGTCCATGTTTAATATTTGTACCATTTGTACTACCAAAACCAGGAGGAGCCGAATTCTGGTTATTTCCTTGTCCAAATCTATTTCTGGGGGCTGATGTGTTTCCAAATCCAAGTCCAAACCCTGAGGCATCATTATCCTTAGTCTTATTTCTATTATTGCCTGTACTTCCTATACCGAATCCAAAAGGATCATTATCAACATGGTTTCTATTCTGAACCATGCTTTGTGTAGCAGTTCCGTGGCCTGGGAAGCTGCTTTGTTCTTTTTTGGTATTAGCTGCATTAAAGTTGTCTATCTTGATCCGCTGATCTGATGATTCTGATTTCAATTTGGCCAACTCTGTCTGGTATCTCTCTATCTCTTGTGCTGTCTGTTGGCAAACAAATAAATATATTATTTTCCATGATTGATATTCCGAAAAACAAACTTATTCTATCAGTATTAGTACATTTCAAATTTAACTAAATCCTAACAGGAGTAAATTATTTTTTACACATGTGCGATTTATGTGTATTTCCTTCAAAACAGGTGGAAAATGGATTTTTTTTTCAAACACGACAACTGCAAAATATTGATGTGACTAAATATCCAATTGGTGCTATGTAAAATGGTCCAAGTACACAGTTATTTCGTAGTGCATTTCTTTTAGACAATAAATGTAACTAAAAAATCCCACCTGCGTTTTCTCAATAATATTTTTACAGTGTGTTGTACTACTTTTGGGACAAATTATATCAAAATTATAAAAAACTTCATCATCTCTTAACTCAAAATTTGGGCAATTCTATGTTAACTCTTAGACTGCTACGCGCGACTATTGTTGTTCCGATAAAGCAGTCTGCTACTGCTACGCGCGACTATAGTTGTTTTCCGTAACTCGTTTGCTTACACAGTTACCATGGAATGGGCGGAGTCAATATTCATGAGATTGCGGCAGTTTCGACTTGTATGGATTCTGATTGGTTAAAAATCTGCGTTCTTTCGAGGGTCTTTTGACTTTAAATCAGGTATAAGCGATAAAACCGAAAGTGAAAATTTTTGATGAAAAAAGTGACAAAATGGCGGATATTATTTGAAGAAATGGCCAACACGTTCAGAAGTATTTCAATGATAACAATTTAACAGCGGCGGCCGATAAAAAGGATTTGGACGAGAACAGAAGATATAATAGATGGAAATAGAAATATTCTATCAAACTGCGAACAGAAGACTTTTAAAGCAAGAACCACCGGGATTCCCAGACCTTGTCCAAAATGGATGACATGAAACATGATTTTCGATGTTTATCATTTCGCCTTTTAAATGTGAATCAATATTGACTGACATCGATAGATCCGAACTTTAAGTTTGTCAAGATTATTTATTGATGAAAGCTATAACAATGAACTTGTCGTATAAATATATTTGTACATGGAAGTAAAAGTCGGCGCAGTGAAAGTCGGAGGAAAATACCGGAAAATATTTGCATCAAAAAGGCTGTTGATTCTAGAAGAAACTTTTTTTTTTTGATAATCACAATGGAACTAGTTCTTAAAAGAGAATTTTATATATTGGTTCAATTCTGAAGTCATGGATACTTTTACATTGATGGATTCGTTAATAAAACATGAAAAAAATAAGTTACCTTTGTTTACCTCTATTTGCACCTGTACAGGTAAAAAATGACCAGAGACTCGCACAAAAATAAAATAAATAAAAAATACAGAATCTAACAATACTTTTTTATATAACTTTTATTGATGAATATTCAATATTTACAAAGATACAGCAATTGAAAATGAACATGTTTATTTCATCAGTGATTAAAATTTTATTCAGAAATACACAAAAGTACAATAGAAATGAATGCAGCAGTCTAAGGGTTAAGGGGGTCTTGAAATCTTTTGACAGCTTCTGAAGTGCTAATTTTAAATCTTTTTCAGCTGGACCAAACCACTGCTTTACTTTAAAATTCATGACCAAATTTTTTTAGTGTAATTTCATCCCTCTACTTGCTATTTGAGACATAAAACATGAAGGAATACATTTCAAAGAGGTACTAAAAAATTGGCACCCAAGCAACACACTGTCCCCACTAGGGATTACAATCGTGGACAACGAAAATCAAAGGAGAATAACTGTGTACTCGGACCTAATAGACTAAATGTCTTTCATGATTAGGTGCTATCTGAATCATAGATCTTATTTACAGAATATTTACCTTCTTTTCAAGATTATTGTACTCTCCCTTTAGTTGCTTCAGTTCTTGAGCATCTCTTTCTCGTAATACATTTATCTGCTGCAGTTTTTCTTGAAGTCCTGAATCAGACCCACTGTTTACACCTGGAAATTAAATGTCTTAAAATCATGAATATGTGAAGGCCTTTTCCATGTACATGTGCCTGCTCTTTCTACTAAAATATTTATAAACTGATAACATGAGATAGCTTTCGTGGTCACTGGAAAGCAACGTACATAATTGGGGATTCCTAGTGCCCTTCAACCATACAAGTACATTTGTTTAGAAAATTAAGGGGAGATCATTTTAAACATTATAATTAACTTATATAAGTATATTTGATTTACTTCTTAAAATAAATAAAGATTACTTGTACAAGTAGTACCCCTGACTGGTATAGTTTAACATGTTTAATCTGATATCGGTAAAAAAACGAATGGCTTACAGTTGACCCTTAACATACTTAACCTGATGATTGAAAAAAAGCTAAATTTGCTTCAGTTGTACTATATACAGTTGACCTGTTTACCTGAAGTAGATACACTGCAAGTACTATCTGCTATTTTTTTCAAGTCATTTTCCAGGTGTTTAATTTTGTCTGTCTGCTGATCTATCTGTGCCCTTTGTTGGTTACTATACTCCTGTAACTTATTGTGGTCACTAGTTAACTTCTCTAGTTTCTTTTCTGTCTCTTGATGATCTCTCTGTATCTTCTCCAACTCTGTCTGTGTCTGTGCTGACTGAGAAAATATCATTAATACATAAAATTTAAGTACAAAAAGTTCTACCCTGAAGCTTTTACACAAACAAACCTTTTATGTTTGTTGAAAACCTTTATAGGACATTTGACGTTGTTTTGTTCTTTCTTTCATTTTTTGTTAAAAGATTTTTTTTGCCATGAACCTAAAGTTTTCTAAACATTGCGAGTTCATGTATTATTTTATGGATTGTTGTCATATAGTCATGATAGTGTACAGGTCTTTCTTCCACTCAAGATTATTGACCCCACCAGATATCATTTTCTCATTTTATGTCCATCATAATGTATTTATACATTTCTGTTTTAGAATACAAATGTATATATATTTATTTGTGATACTGCCCCATGATCATCATCACTAGCATGATTACTGATAAATAATTTTATTTTTGAAAACAAATAAATTGAACATGTTCCTTCAATCTCCATTCTTTATTTTATTTTTATTTTATTTTTGTTTTAACTTCAATCAAAAATTGATATAATCAAATCAGAGAATTCCAGTAAAATATATTTAATTACTTTTTTAGTTTCTGCATCTAACTGTGACTTTGTATGAGACAGTTTCCCATCCAGACAAGACAACTGGTTCTCTTTCTGTGTCAAATCATGAGCTAACTTCTCTCTCTTTTTCTCTATTTCCTGACATGTCTCAGATAAATTCTGATTTTCTCTTTTGAGTCCTGAATACTGATTTTTCTCTTCATCTACTTTTCTTTTCTGAATTTGAAGAGCCTGAAATACAAACAATAGATTAAACCTTGTTACTTTATACCCAATGTCTTTAAGTTAGGAAAATAATCAGTGTTCAAATTGTCATGAGACAGTAGAAAAGTAAAGTGAAAACATTTCAGTAAAAAACATTACTGTTGATCCATTTATCTAAACAAATACATTTTGTACAGCATTCGAACCTATAATTTTTTTTTATTAACATGTAATTGAAAACTAAAATTTGTGGTCAACCATTGCACAGATAATAAAAGAAAAGTAATATCCCAGGGACAGTGAGAGGTAAAACATATAAATACAAACTTTCGGCATTATTTTTTAAATTATCATAGAAAACATTTAAACTCAACTACAAATGACCATAAGTTTCTCTTTTATTGCATACAAGTTTTTGAAAATAATCAATGTGCTGCAAAATAAAATATTACACGGAACATTGAAGAAGCTTTATTTGTCATAGTTGTTCTGTAGGTTTTTAAGCACAAAATGTGAAGAACATTTTTTTGGGGTGTGTTTACTGGTTAGATCTTTTTAATAAAAGATAAAGTTGTCTGATATATTGCATTTTAATTTAATCAAATTTATTCATTTTATTTTGTTCAGGAATAGTCATTAATTTTTATTATGGTTTAAAGCTAGAAATAAAGCTGGTTTAACCCAATCACATTTTGTGTGTTTACAACTTTGGGTTATCTGTACTATGTTCTGTTTGTCTTTGTTTTTACATTTTTTAAGCTATAGTGTGTAAATGTGAAAAAAAAACCAATGTTTATAGTAGTTCCTGCAATCCTTTTCATGTACATGTACATGTATTAAGAATTTAACATTTATTCAACAACTTTTCAGAGAGTGGAAAATTATAACTCTCATCGACATTTGTCTCATTGGAAATTATACAACTTAGCTTATGTTTATCTTTATGTTTAACATACCTGTTCTAAGCTTTCAAGCTGAAACTGCTTTTGATCTCTTTCTTTCTTCAAGCGTTCAAACTGTTGTTCAAGTTGATTGACTTTTTGCAATGCCTTATAAGGCAAACCCTCCTTCCATTCATCCTGAACCCAACTCATGGCGTATGTGGGTACAAGCTCCCCCCTGTAATGACAAAATCAAAATTAACAATAAAACCCAGGTTACTGACCTTGTTTTGTTTACATTCAAATTCCAATGGCGTCAAAATCATGTGATGTAAAATCAATCTATCCAATCAAATTGCTCTATTGTCAATTAGGTGATTTTTCAGTCTACGGCAATTACGTTATTTGTTTGTGGGATATTGCTTTAAAAATAGTTTGCAATAATTTGGGGTTTTATTCAACAGGAAACCTCATTTTTTGCCATCCCTTTCTACATCAATGGAATTTTGTATGAATATTTACCTACAGTCATGATGGTCAGAATATCTATCTTTTTATAATGAATAATTTTTTTTTCTATGAAAAATATATGTAAATTGTTTTTTATTAACATGATTAACCTACTCTATATTCCTGTACAAAATTATGGCATGGACATCGTTTTTTCATATAGTTTTCCTTTCATTTTGGAAAATCGCGAAAGACGTAAGGAGCATGTCATTTTGAAATTCCTAAAAATAGGATTTGCTTGACCTTAGTCCGAGATTACTCTGACGTCCAACGGCTGTTTTGCCAGACAAGCTGAGGGCTGTGGGACGTCAGAGCTCGTCCCATATCAAAAAGTGGATATTTGCCCACCCAAAATAGATGCGCTGCTTCGTCGCTTCAGGTGCCAAATGAGGGCCTTGGAATTATATAAATCGGGCATCAATCTGTTTATTTTTCATTTATCTCTTCATTAATGTAAGTTTAATTATATAATTCCAAGGCCCTCAATCGGCACCTGAAGCGACGAAACAGCGCATCTATTTTGGGTGGGCAAATATCCACTTTTTGATATGGGACGAGCTCTGACTTCCCACGGCCCTAGCTTGTCTGGCAAAACAGCCGTTGGACGTCAGAGTAATCTCGGACTAGCTTGACCTGTATTGCCTGCCACAAGATTGATGACGCTATATGGAATGTCAGAGCTCCAGATAAGCTGCGTATTAGCGTGATCACGCAATACAAATAATAAAAAACCCAATGCAATTGCCCATTGCAGGGTTCAATAACCCAATTAATTCAAAGGAAAACCCAATTATATGCCCAAACCATGAGTTCTCAACCCTTTAATTGGCTACTGTTTGCGTTATTTACTCTTATCTGTTTACAGTCGTCGCGTAAATCTATGTTTATAATATTTATAATTGGAAATTTCCTTTCGTTCTAAAAATAGATCCCTGCATCAAGTAGCTGAAATGGGTCCCTGTTGGAGTTTTCCGTTGCTCAATAGGTACATGTGTTTTTGAAAACATTTCGGTCTTCTCTGCGGTTATCCAATTAGCGTGTGTCACTTAGTCATATTTTTTTTGCATTGCTCGAGATTTATCATAACATACATTGAATTAAAACGAAAGTGAATGTCCGGTAAAAATATTAAATAGAAGCATGTTTTCTGCTTCTTTTGAAAAGCTGAGGGAAAGTTATGATAACAAGACTCAGCCAGTTTTAGGAAGCGTCCATCGAAAGCACGGGCGTGTGTGCGTACCTTCTAACGAGAACATTGCTAATAAACATGGGGTTTCGTCAAAAACGAAATCAGTTGGAAAAAGTGAAAGGCCAAATCAATTATGACATGATAAAGCATGAGAAACCAAAAGTTCTAATAAATGACAACTAAACCCATATTTATATAAATTGAATAAACCAAAATCATTCAAGTATAATTAGAGTTTATGTAGTATTTTGTTTTTCATTTTACGGTTAATTAATGAATACACACACAGGCACTGGTCTCAGAATTTATTATATACATGTAAAGGTGCAAGACGAGTGCCTGTGAATACACATATCCGTTTTTCTGAGAAAATACAAAACTGGCAGAAGGTTTGGAACGGGACACAAATTAAACCTACGATTGCTCCTCAGTGAATAAACCAAATAAACCAGCTAGCAAATAACCCTAACCCTAAACCAAATAAAACAGCTAAACAAAGAAAGAAACATATTTAAGATGGAAAAAAATCTGGGGTTGATATTGCCTAAATATTCAATATTGTGTTGATGAAAGAACCCAATACATTCAGGAGCTTGGTGGTGAAAAACCCAATTTGATATTAACATGAGGGGTGAATTGGAATTGATAATGCAATTAAAAAACTTTATCACCCAATTATATAAGAAAATGGTGGGTAAAAAACGCAATTTCTGAATTCTTATCTGGAGCTCTGAATGTACACAAAGCAATGGAGGCCAGAAGTGGGATTTTGTTAAGTTCTAGACATTCGGAAGTAGGGATTGAAACGGTCATTAGAAAAATGGCATTTTTTAGCAATACTTGAGAACAACAATGAAAACATGAAAAGACATGTTTATTTATTTAAAAGAGTAGAAAAAACGTATTCTGCACTAATTTTCTACGCTGGAAGTAGCATAGTGACGTCAATGGGTAGTTTCCCCGCGTGTTGAGTTCAAACACAAATACAGAACGAACCAACAAGATGACCGATTTTAGACTACAGTATTGGAAAGAACATCCTATGATTTATGACTACACAGTAGATTACAACTTCACGATCGGAGGTAGCACAGTAATCAACAGTGATAGTGACAGTGAAATAGAGCCAAATATAGAGGAGCAAGCTGATCTCCTGCGTTTGGATACACTTCGCCAGGGCTCACACTACTTCAGAATTATAGGGAGAAGTGACTTCTCTTTTTGAAACTGATAGGGAGAAGTGGTGAGATTTGAAAGAGAAGTGCTCATTCGCGCGGGTGCGCTACAATGTTTGGATTTTACTATAGTATAAAGGGCCATATATAAATAATGTTCTTTTTATGTTGTTCAATTCATATGAGTAAAAAATTACAATTAAAGTAACATTTGAAATTAAAAGTTGTTTAAGTTTAATTTTACTAAGGTTCTTGTGAGAAACTACCAACTAAATATCTAGCACTAAAAAAAAAAATTATTTTAAAAAATGTAAAGAAATTATATCAATTACAATTTAATTAAAAATTATCTTGTGTATGAAATTCAGTGTTTCTCATAAAAAAAATATAAAAGTTATTAAGCTGGGCCATAATATATTGATATTAGTATAATAGTCTCAGAGTTAAGCAACTTTAATCAATAGTTTGAAACATTCATAAAAAATATAGGGAATTATATACACCAATCAATTAGATGTAACCAAAAGTCTCTTAATGCGTGTGGGATGCGTAATTTTTCCCTTTGGGATCAATATTCTTCTGTCAGCTGTTCCATCCGTGCGTCCGTAGTAATTATTGTAAAAGTACGGATTTCGGTCATAGCTGGTCCGGTTCAGATCCGTAGTTTAGAAATCGGTCAATGGCGGACGAATGCAAGAAAATTTACAAAAATAAACGATGTTTGACAAGTTATTTGGAAAGGAACATGACGGTTTTAATGCAATAAATGGATTAAACATTTACTGGAGGCAACTTTTATCACGTTTAAATGAAGTAACAAACTTATTTTGCCGCCGAAATTTAGGTTGATGTACGTTTTCCAGTAACAAGCACCGGAACTTGCGAAAATGCACGAAGTGATAAAAAGTTGTATTTTTATCAAATAACCTGATACACACTGCGAAGACAATGCTTCAACCTCTTTTCTAAAGATAATGAATAGTTTATGTCTGAATTTCTTTAATTATCAGTAAAAAATTGATGTTTCATCAACTTGGTAAAAATTGAAAATGTCCGATGAAGGAAGCGACTGAAAGCGACTTTCGTCAAGAACAGGGCGACTTGTTTTCGCTTTTGGGGGTCGGGGAAAGCGAAGTGACGGTTGGGAGGGCGACTTCTTCGCCCAAGTCGCCTGGTAGCGTGAGCCCTGCTTCGCCTTGGGTAGACTTGGGTAGCTACATGTACATTTGTAGGTATAACATGTATAACTATCATTTGCAACAGATAATTTGTATGTCCTTCATCATGATTATAGCACTTAAGCATGCCCAGTTAAGCCTTTGTCAGTTTATGGCAAATTATGCCAATTATGTGTCCTTCTTCTCTTGTAATTCTGTATTCTGTAGGTGTCGCTGTTGACACTGGATTGTCTCCCTTGTAATTATTTAAATCTCGCGTGTATTTATATTTCACTCTGGTAAACAACTCACTTGTACTTTAAAATACATACTATTAGGTGGCAACTGTGCTTAACATATTTTTCCAAAAATTAAAAAATATATCTACATTTATTAATTAACATGAAAATTTAAAGGAAAAGAAAGAAAAAAAAAGAAAGAAAAAAAAGAAAAAAATATAACATTACATTAATCAAACCGGCGCGACTCGCAAATAAAGTCACCCAACAATCGCATTAGTGTTTCATTTGAGACGGAGACATTGTCGTTTTTTTCTATTGACAATAAAAGTTCCAAATCAATATGTAACGATCCTGTGTTGAAGTATATCTCATGTATAAGTTTCTGTCTTGCCTCTTCATAATTTTCACAAAATAGTAAATAATGTTCCACAGTTTCTAATTGACCGCATTCACACTTTGGGTCTATATTTTGATTGATTTTGTTTTGATAATTTTTAGGCAGTGGCTATTTGACCGGCACCGGCTAAATAGCAAATTTGCTATTTGACCGGCACCGGCAAAATAGCAAATTTGCTATTTAGCCGGCACTGAATAAAATTGTTCATTGATGTGATTAGTAATGTTAGTAGAGAATAAAAAAGCTTAATAATAGTAATTTAAAATCATTTTATCACAATATCAAGCATTAAAAATACAGTACAATCAAAAATAAAATATTGAAGGTGTTCATATAAATAAATAATTTATAACTTAATAATATTAATTAAAAGCATGAAAACACCACCAAAAGATCAGAGAACTAGCTGCAAACTGCAGTTCAACCGAGGAGCTCTGGTTAGTCTTTAAGACCAACTTAAACCAGAGTGGGGCAAATCACATCCCGCACAAAACCGCAAAACAAAAAGGCAGCCTGCCTTGGCTCACACCATCAGTACCCAAACTAATAAAACGCCGTGACAGATTTTCCATAAAAAATAAAAATTCAGCTGATCTTACAATAACATCCAAACTTAAAGAAACAAAGAGAATGGTACAAAGAGAGCTCCGTAGTTCATATTGGAACTACAATGAGAACATCGTAACACCTTAGGAGGAAAAAAACAAATATAGTAGTATGAAACGTTTCTGGACATACATCAAACATCAGAAAACAAAAAGCAATGGAGTTGCACCATTTCGCAGTGAAGGTAAACTACACAAACACCCTGTAGACCACGCAACCATTCTAAACAATCAATTCAAATCTGCCTTTTCCACCAAGGACACATATAATGAATACGATTTTAAATCCAGATGCAATATGACAGGTCAATATCCCTTAGCAGAGGAACTCAACATCACAGAAAATGGTATACTCAAACTTCTGAAAAAAATAAATCCAAATACAGCAGCTTGACCAGATAATATAAAACCCAAACAACTCAACGAACTGGCCACAGGCTTTCAGGTCAGGTGAGCTAAAAAGTAGATGTCCAAATCTGTGTAAAATCTATGGTTTAAATATCCTGCCATGCGATAAAAATGGTGTTATGTAAAACTACTCACATCATAAAAAAGACAATATTAAAAGTTGTTTGCTACGAATTTCAAAAGGACACATGATTTAACATTTGCAATTGTTACAAAACCAATTCTTTGCCTTTAGAAGTTGTTTTAATGTAGCACAAGATAAATTTTGCCACTCCAAACAGGAACTACACATAACACTGGCTTCCTTTGAATCTGCACCATGTGTG
Source organism: Mytilus galloprovincialis (assembly GCA_037788925.1). Classification (NCBI taxonomy): domain Eukaryota; kingdom Metazoa; phylum Mollusca; class Bivalvia; order Mytilida; family Mytilidae; genus Mytilus; species Mytilus galloprovincialis. Next base: position 6,203,578 of record CM075334.1, on the reverse strand, counting down.
CATATGTTGCATATGAAGATAGGGTTCCTTTTCTTCTCTTTATATAGTTTTACGCTCTTAATAGCTTCCCATGCATCTTTTTGACAATACTTTTTGATTAAATCAATATTTACAATTGTGTCCAAACAAGAGGCAGTTAAAAGTTCAAATTGCTTGAACTTGTTCCTCGGATGTATTTGTATTTTAATCTTTAAATTATATTTAATTTGACAGTTAAAAGTTTAAGTGTTTATATGAGTAACATTTACAAAAGTTTTTAAATATAAAATTTTGATATTTAATTATTATTCTTATATTTTAATTCCATTGAAATATAAATTATTCAGTGCCGGCTAAATAGCAAATTTGCTATTTTGCCGGTGCCGGTCAAATAGCAAATTTGCTATTTAGCCGGTGCCGGTCAAATAGCCACTGCCTAATTTTTAAGGTAGTATCCGGATCTTAAATTTCTAATAATTTTTGCTGTTTTGTGATCTGGATAATTAAATGTCGATTTATTGCTGACAGTCTGATGAAAGTTATAATAAAATCTTCCTGTATCACTATTATCCCATCTATAATTTCATCTTAATAACGCTATTTGTCAGATGTCCATCATTAATTAAAGACAACAAATTTAATTTTGGGAAATAAAAATTATATTCTGTTTTAATTTCTATTTCACTTTAATCTTTATTCATAATTATTTCGTTCGATTAGTGTTAAATGAAAAGGATAGAATAGGGTTATTTTTGGTAATGTAAAAGAATAAAAGATGGGTGGAAACCTTTCAAATTATACCTAGGTACTCAACAAGTTGCTGTTTATATTTTCAAATTTCCCTCATTAATTAAGTGCGCGTGCGCAAATATGCCAAAAATACATTATCGTAAAATATTGAAGGCATTTGAAAATTATCTTCACACTTTATACGTACAAACTATAATTTTTACATTTTTTTCTTGTTTAAAATATTTTTTATTTTATCATAATTCAATAATTTGGTAACATCGATATTACGACATCCGTGGCACGACACGATTTACGACATTTTGAAATGTTGACAAATTTTTCTACCTGGGCACACCTGCATCAATGATACACTAATTTGCATTCGATCATTTAGTTATTTATTATAAAAGATGCGTTATTTAAAAATACATCTATTGCACAGCTAAGTGAACATAGGTAAGCTGTTTATTTTACTCTTAGAAACGAAAAGTAAAACACGAAGGTCTTGGTAAAATTTGTATGCAGTTACTGAGTTATAATAGCATATTAAACTTACTTTTACTTAGACATGTAACAAACCAAATTTCTTATTTTTTCACACTATGAGGCTTTTTCTTCTATTCAGGTTATCAAATCAATAGTCAATCAAATAGAATATGTATTTCATAAGGGATTATGACACACACAACTTTGATTTTTCCCTCATTGACAGACATTGTATTTTAATCACCATTCAATTTCATCTTAATAACGCTATTTGTCAGATGTCCATCATTAATTAAAGACAACAAAAAGGTTCCCGTAAATTTTTTACGTCACAATTCAAAATATCTGAAGCCACATTAATAGAAAGGGATTGTTGTATGACATGTATGATGTCAAAAGTTCTAGAGGCACAGATTTTTTAGTCAAATTTCCAGTGCAGATTTCCAAATAACGATATGGTGTATTATGCCATAATTTGACATATATTTTACGGGGTGTATGGTAGAACCCTATTGGTAGTCAAATATAAGACTTTTTCAATACAGAGAAACTGGAATGGGTCGAATTTAGCGCTCAATGTTGTGAGAGTTACATCATAGACGTTGTGACGTCACGGTCAACATCGCTACATGTAGTTCAGCAGTCCCATTCATAAACAATGTGGCAGCCAAGTGATGCATTTACTAAAATGAGTGCAAATGATCGACCAAATAAGATAAAATTGTTAGTTGATTCATTATTTAATTACAGACATAAATAATATACAGAATTCTATATGTCAGAAAGAACAGCCATTGAGCTAAGGAAAATTAACATGACATCTCCCGGGGTAATGGATGGCAACATCCAGGTATTATATGGGTTGGCAATGCTGAGGTGCTATGAGTTTTGTAACGATGTGTGTTATCCAAATAATATAATCCAATCAATATTCTAGAAATATACTAAGCCAGGGACAAAACTCTATAGGGTTATTAGATAGAAAAAAAATCTAGTCATTGCTAGTGGGCACTTTGGAATTCTTGTGGAAAAACTAAACCTTAAATTCAAATTGACCATACAACTGATCAATATGAACAGATAAACATGATGAATAGGAACAATATTGTCTAAACTTATTTATTTAAAAATTTCAATATATACACATTTTGTACAATATCATATATGATATAATATCACTCCAATTATATTTTTTATTGCCTATATAAAACAATTTCCTTTAGTGATAAGCATGGAAACACTACACAACCTAAACAATAATGGAATTTCACTTATTCCTACTGTCTTATGAAAGGAGAAGTCATTTCTCCCTCACCAAAATTCTAGATTAGGCCCTGATCAATGTAACCTCAACTTTCCAAAATAAACTATAGAAAAACCAAATAAAATTATAATAGGGCTTGAATTCGAACACCTATGGTTATATGACTCTGAAATTTTTAACATCATGAAATGTAGGATTAATTTTCAACAACTGTCAAGCTCAAGGGAATATTTTTTTCAACCCTTGACCATAAAAATTTGATGGGACAGCCAATTTATTTTAGAGTTTGCGATACATTTCAATTTTTAATTAAATATTTCATTATTGTCGAGCCTGCAACTTTTGTTGCAGAAAGCTCGACATAGGGATAGTGATCCGGCGGCGGCAGCAGCGGCTACGGCGGCGGCGGTGTTAGCTAACTTCTTAAAAGCTTTATATTTTAGAAGGTGGAAGACCTGGATGCTTCATACTTTGTATATAGATGCCTCATGTTACGAAGTTTCCGTCAGTCACATGTCCAATGTCCTTGACCTCATTTTCATGGTTCAGTGACCACTTGAAAAAAAAGTTCAAATTTTTTGTAATGTTGAATTCTCTCTTATTATAAGTAATAGGATAACTATATTTGATATGTGCGTACCTTGCAAGGTCCTCATGTCTGTCAGACAGTTTTCACTTGACCTCGACCTCATTTCATGGATCAGTGAACAAGGTTAAGTTTTGGTGGTCAAGTCCATATCTCAGATACTATAAGCAATAGGGCTAGTATATTCGGTGTATGGAAGGACTGTAAGGTGTACATGTCCAACTGGCAGGTGTCATCTGACGTTGACCTCATTTTCATGGTTCAGTGGTTATAGTTAAATTTTTGTGTTTTGGTCTGTTTTTTTCGTACTATATGCAATAGGTCTACTATATTTGTTATATGGAATGATTGTAAGGTGTACATGTCTAGCGAGCAGATGTCATGGGACCTTGACCTCATTTTCATGGTTCAGTGGTTATAGTTGAATATTTGTGTTTTGGTCTGGTTTTTTTCATACTATATGCAATAGGTCTACTATATTTGTTGTATGGAATGATTGTAAGGTGTACATGTCTAGAGGGCAGATGTCATGTGACCTTGACCTCATTTTCATGGTTCAGTGGTCCGAGTTAAGGTTTTGAGTTTTGGTCTTTTTATCTAATACTATATGCCATAGGTCAACTATATTTGGTGTATAGAAATATTTTATGATCTTTATGTCAGTAGCGCAGGTTTCTTTTGACCCTGACCTCATTTTCACGGTTCATTGCACAGTGTTAAGTTTTTGTGTTTTGGTCTATTTTTCTTAAACTATAAGTAATAGGTCAACTATATATGTTGTATAGAAGCCTTGTTAGCTGTACATGTCTGCCTGGCATGGTTCATCTGACCTTGACCTCATTTTCAAGGTTCATTGGTCTTTGTTTAGTTATCTTGGTTAATGTTAAGTTTATGAGACAGTTGTAATAAAGCTTTATACTTAGGACTATCTACATAATATCAATGATTAGTATAGAAGGCGAGACATTTCAGCGTGTGCACTCTTGTAATTTAATCATTTATAAGTAAAGCATGCAAGATATTTTAGTGTGCACATTCTTGTATTTTAATGATGATGAAGTTTATTACAGTACTGTCAATCACTGGACCAGAGGTTAGTTAAGGTTTTGTTAGCTGCAATATATTAATACTGTAACAGATCTGACAATATATCTGTTTCATTTTCCTGAGTTTACTTCCTTGGTCTATCACAATGACATATTTTTTTCTTAGTATTTAGATTTTGACTTTGGAAATGATTCCTAATGACCTTTGAGTTTGTTTTATTAATAAAACATTGGAGTTTTTTATACATTGTATTTACTCATTATTTCCTGTTTGCTTTATATTCAGATTTTGTGGTGTCTTATTCTGACGAAAAGAACTAATGATTACTTAAAAAAATGCCGTTTGGAATAAAATTTAAAAGAACAAGACGTTATGAAATATCATCAAAGAATGCGTTGGTTGTTGGTGTACACATGCTGGACAATTCCTATTTAGAGTGTACACTGACCTCAGAGAGTACAGGTCAACAGTGTTTGGACAGTATAGCTCAAAGGATTGAACTTGAGGAGGTAAATGGACCTTTTATCATTTTCTTTTTATGATAACGATCTGTGCCGTTTAATAGAATTAAAGGAGATTTTGACCCCAGTTGTAAACATCTAGAGACAGCAACCCATTAATCAAATACATGTACAAAATGTATGAATAAAACTTTCAGTATTTATTTATGTTTCTTTTGAAATCTTGCGGCACACTTTTATATTAGCTACTTTTTATCAATTTATTTAACAAAATAAAATCAAATGGCAACTACATGCGATAGTGAAGTAACATTTCAAAATACCACTTCTATTTAGGTTTGAATAAAAATATCATAATTAATTTGTCTAAATCGAAACTAATGATTCTTTAGCATGTTTAGTCAAAAATATCATTACAAAATATTTTCCACGATAATCATATGATATATACATTGTAGTTTCATAAAGGTCATAGATATACCTTTGCAAAATTTCATCCTGCTTTGGTCAGGATTTTTATGGAGTTTATTTGTGAAAAAGACTGAAAATATTATGTCTTTATTCAGTCTGGGCGTGTAGCTTTTGTAAAAATTATATTTAGTGTAATGGTTTACTTTTATAAATTGTTATTTGGATGGAGAGTTGTCTCATTGGCACTCACACTACATCTTCCTATATCTATTTAGTAGAGTAGGAATTTTACCATGTAAACAATTTGAGGATGAACTAAACGACAAAGATTTAAATGTATCATTCTGTTGAAAATTTCAAAATAATAAGCAGTTACAATAATGACTTTGGTGAAGAGATATTTAGATTTTTTTTGTGACCAAACTTTTTTTTTTTTTTTTATTCTGACACATGTACACTATACACTGTGTCTACAAAATATATGTTATAAAAAGTTATTGTGACAATAGATTTTATGACGAATTATGCTGTTTTTCGTCTAATCAATAACAAAGATCTATTATTTTTTTTATTGCATGTTTTTTTTTTTAATTTATTACATGTATGCGTGGTCAGTGATATACAAATGTACATGTATGCAAAAAATTTAAAAAAAGACAAATTTTATTATTCGTCATTGACTCGTTTGTTTGTTGTTTTATTGATGACTTCAAAAGACCTTTGTTACATTTTTTTTTACCTTTGATTGGTTTTAAATATCTGTTTTAAATGTTTACCACATATTTGTCTAACATGATTGTCTTATCAGAATTATCTGATCGTATCTTTATCTGTAAATAATTCAGACAAAGAAGTTTATATGTAAATATAGATGAGATTAAAAAGACAAATGTACATTATGTTTTTATCATGATTGGCAATATGAATAACAAAAAAATTATATTCAAATGTATACAAAAGTATCAATGGATTGTTATTTAAGATTTTTAAAATAATTTTTTCACAATAAACATGATAAAGATGTCATTTCTGAATTATTTGTATAGAAAAATTTAAAGCATATTTGACAAAGAACAAAGACCTTGAAAATTGTTATTATTTTTTAAAAATTCAACAGTAAAAATTAATGCTTCCTTTTGTTGCCCTGATTTACAAATTGTTAAAATACATTTGTTATTTTGATATCTGTGATGTTTACTTTAAAAAGTTAAATGGCTGTATGCAATCTTTTCTGTTTTTAGCTAAACATTTGCAGAATTGTCTTGAATTTTACATTATAATAAGAAAAATAAAGCATAATGATAATATATAGTGCATCAATTCTTGAAATCAAAATCACTACATATATATGAAAAATTACAAAAACAAAGGAACAGCACTTTTGTTGCTGTTTTCATCTGAGAGTGACATGCAACTCTCTTACTTTTCTTAAAATTAATACATATTAGTTATTATGTTACTATCAATGAATACACTAAAGGGCATTGATAAACAAGATATCAAATTGTCATGATATCTTCCTTCTTAAAATCATTTATTTTTTTTACAGACTCAGTATTTTGGATTACGCTATGTGACTAAAAAATTACAGTTTCACTGGATAGAGTTGGATAAACCTCTGAAGAAACAGTTAGACAAGCATGCCCAAGCCTCCAATTCACCCAGGTTATATTTTGGAGTTATGTTTTATATACCTGGAGCTCATAAACTGGCGGATGAAGTAGCAAGGTAATCATAAAGAAGAATTTATATTTAAGGCCAAAAAACTAAATTAAAATTGATTAGTGTTATATGAAAAAAGAAGATGTGGTCTGATTGCAAATGAGACACAAGAGACCAAAATAACATAGAAATTAACAACTTTATGTCACTGTATGGCCTTCAACAATGAGCAAAGCCCATACCACATAGTCAGCTATAAAAGACCCAGAAATCACAAATGTAAAACAATTTAAACGAGAAACTAATGGCCTAATTAAAGTACAAAACAAGAACTATCTTTAAAAAAGATAGCCGACGTATTTAAATTTGAGTATATGTTTAAAATTATCATTTCGATAACCTTCAGAAGCACAAAGATACCATTTAAATTACGTTTTCTCTGTTTGTGTTCAGTATTCTCGGTCCTCGTATCTTTCTGTTTACATTCACCAAAAACCCCGCAGAAATCTGACATGCGTAGGTGCGTTCTAAAAGTCATGTACGTTCGTACAACAAAGTTTACATTAAAAATTATATAATTGTCCCGAATAAACAGCTGCCACGTATGCAAAGAGCTGTTGGAGAAACAATTATTTTTATAAGAATATAAATCTTTGTACGATCTAGTTCAAATATTTATAGTTTTTCACTTGCTTTCCATCACGAGATAATTAACAAGACGTTTTTTTTAAACACAACCAAATCACCCACCATGACAGCATTTTGTCCAATCACAGAAAGGATTTTCGAGCATGCGTATTCTGTTGCCATAGTTAAGTGTCCTTAAGTTCAAAGGGCACAAACCGAAACTATACTGACTATGTCGCAAAAAGAAGAAAGGCAAATGTGTATCACAGCAACACACAAAAACCACTGAATCACAGGCTTTCTCTCACACCAGCTCTTAGTTAATAAGCTGAGACAACTCCTTCCAAGTCACAATTTGATTAAGAACCATTATAGGTCAAAGTACAGCTTCAACATGAAGCCTTTGCTTCACCAAACAACAAGCTATAAAGGTCACAAAAAATATCATTCATGTTATTTTGAGAACAATAGTATGAAAAGTCTTTGTGCATTTTTACATTGTAGATTTCAATATTTCCTCCAACTGAAGAATGATATTGTCGATGGAAGAATTCCATTGTCTGTAGATCAGGCTGTTCGTCTTTCTGCTCTTAGTTTACAAGGTAAAGTTCAATAGAAGATTTGTTATATAAAAATCATAATATAATATATATATAGTAATTTCAGGGTTTGATTTTCGAGACTAATGCAATTGGATATGTATCTCAATGAAAACAACTTGCATTCTGATATCTGATAAAAATATCTGCATTGAGATTTCCATGAATCTTGCATTTTTGTAAACTATCACAACAATAAATGTATGCAATAATCTGTGAACTGATTGTAAGTTTTACTGAAATGTTTTGACTTACAAGTAAAAAGATTTTTCCTTGTTCTAAATTGATATCATAGCGGGATGATTTCATTGGATGGACTAAAAACTCATAAAAATATGGTATTAAATAAGAGGAACGGGAATCACTATTAATTTTTAGATGATTTCTTCTTGAGTTAAGCTTATTATTAATGAAAGTGGAATGAAATCTGTAAACAAATAAAGATTTCATTCAGCGACAGAGAGGTCTCTTTTACAAAGCATCGAAATAGAGAGATATTTTTTATGTACATGGCATTAGATGAATTAATTTTTTACCAGAATTAAAGTTTGATGTAATACTACTATAGAGATGGTGCTTGTTTGAATAAGTGTGTGGCATGAGATGTTATGAACTTGTTAACACTAAGGTTTGTTCAATCTTATTTACCTATAATGTTATTTATTATATTTCCAGCTGAGTTTGATGATTATCAAGAAGATAAGAATGCCCAAGACTACTTCAAAGATAACGCTTTGTTTCCTAAGGTAATTTTTGTGTAACTACAATTTTAAGTCACAAACTGCTGAGTTGTCATATTTATCTGGTAAAATGCATAGGATATTGGGAATATCCTGTTTATCATACTTCTTGCATGTATATCTTTATAATAAGAGAAAAATGCAATTGGTTATCTCTTGTTTTTTATAATCAATGCAGCAGCTACTGCTAAACTTTTTAGTTTTTTCAACAGTTCGAAACATATCACAGTATATCCTTAGTTTTCAAATAGAATAAAATTTTGAAAAAATAGCTTCTTTGGCCACTTCTGCAGTTGTATTATGCTGAGCTTTTGATTATAGATTGTTCTTATGTTGAGCTGTAACACCAATGTCCCAGCTTAGTTTAAATCACCACATTCTTTATGTGAATGTCCAAAGTGAAGAGCCTGTAGTTTAGTGTCTGTCATATTTTTTCATTAATTGTTTTTTTATGAATTAGACCATTAATTTTCTCAATTGAATTGTTTCATAAATTTATGAATGGGCCTTTTATAGCTGGCTATACAGTATGTGTTTTCTCATTGTTGAAGGCCATACAGATGCCTTTAATTGCTTGCATCCACTTTATTTGAAATTTTTTAGATAGTTATCCCATAGGTTATCATACCTAATCTCCTGTTTTTTTTACTAAATAAATATTTATTTTTAACAGACCATGTGTAAGGATGAGTCCACAGTTACAGAAATGATGCATGAAGCTTTGAATTGTTACATTAATTTACATGGTGTACATCATGTTAAAGCTGAAATCAATTACATCAAGGATATACAAATGATGGATGGGTATGGAATGGATTACTACGCTGCTAAGGTAATTACAATTAGGCTTATTGAGATGGAGACCAGCAATAAAAGCATTGGTTCTTTGCTTTTTGTGTTTTTGTTGTGCATTTACTGATTTTGTCTCATGGATGGATACCCCATATCCTTTGTTTTTCTGTTAAGAACTGATTTGACAGGGAAAAAACTAATATTTTCCATCAAGAGGCACAACTGCCCACAATTTTTAAAAGATAAACAAACATAAGCACTATTGACCATTGCAAATAATGTTTTAGGGCATAGATAATTTTCTGCTGTGGCTCTGCTAATCTTTTTTCCTGATTGAAATAGATTGGATTGAAGAAGGATATTCATGAGATATCAAGTAAAATGCCATGGAAAAAAGTTTCTAACATTAAAAGGATTGACACCAAAATACTGCTTATAGGTTATAGATTATGTCCCTTTGTTGTCATCAGTTTCAGCATGTTAGAATTTAAAACTAAAGTACATATATGGTAGTTAACACTTAGAGTCAAATAACCTGACAGATTTGTTTGAGTTTTTTATAAAGTAGTAATTATTCAATTTTAGTCATTATTCATTTCATAGACAGGAAAACTGAGCAATGAGATATTTCAAATACTGATTAAACTGATTGTCAATTTATTGCAGATTTTATTATGTATTCTGCAATCCGGAACTGACAACAAGTTTATTCTTCAATCCATAATCTGTTTTACATTCAGCATTTTAACTGTTGAAGTTATAAGTTTAACATGGTCAAATCTGACCTACAAACTTTAAGTTGGCAGGCAACCTTGCTACCTGATGCCTCATGTGACTTTTAAAAAATGTTTTTAAATTTGTTATGTTGATTTTTGTTGTATTAAACCACTTGCTTAAAAGTTAACTCAAGTTACCTGAGGCAATTTTAAGGTGTAACCTTGTACCTAACGAGGGTTCCCTACTGGAGTCAAATAAATGCACTGTAGCATGTTTCTTTTATTTATTGAATTTCTATAAGAAATTGCTATGAAAAAGTAAGAAAATGTCTAAAAAAAACTCTTCAGAGAAAACTACAAATGCACAAACTGCAAGTCAAATGACAATAAACTATCTATACTATGTTTTGCTGTATTTTTTGCAGGATGAAAAAGGGAGAGAACTTTATCTAGGAACATTTTATCAGGGAATGTTTGCTCGTTATCTGCATGGAGAAGCTACAGTATTTTTCAGGTATGATTCCCTATAAATAGTCCATTTTCATATTACTGACTTTTGACCTCTGAATTTATATTTTTTCAACAGTTTACCTTCCGTTTGGTATGACATCCTGGTACTTTGTCAAGCAAGAGCTACGTAAATAAGTGAAATCAAGATTTTAATCCTTACAATTTTGAGGGAAGGTTAACAGTTTAAATTCTTTCTTTGCATGACTTAATCATCTAAAAACATCCCCCAAAATTGAATAGATCATATATTTTATTTTACCTCTTTTGATTGCTTGTAATTGACCAAGTACCAGGATGTTCTACCAAATACCAGGTAACCTGTCGAATAATTGTAGAACCCGGAGTCAAAAGTTGGTTATATGAAAAAGATCTCCCATCTTTGCTGATGAAGCATAGCTGCTTAACTTCCAGTGGCAAATTAATATATAAAAAAGAAGATGTGGTATGATTGCCAATGAGACAACTATCCACAAAAGACCAAAATGAAACAGACATTAACAACTATAGGTCACTGTACGGCCTTCAACAATGAGCAAAGCCCATGCACATGATCATTCAGGACGAGAACATATTTAATAATGTAATGTGAATATTTACCTTGTTTTGTACTAGACCTATACACTGAGCTGGAACTTTAATGTGCTGGTTCACAGTCTGCATGATTTAATGTGCTAGTTCACAGTCTGGATGATTTAATGTGCTAGTTCACAGTGTCAGTCTTCATGATTTAATGTGCTAGTTCACAGACTGCATGATTTAATGTGCTAGTTCACAGTCTGCATGATTTAATGTGCTAGTTCACAGTCTGCATGAGGACATGTCATCTTACCTGGACACATTATCATGATTAGCCTTTGCTCTTACTCTTAATGCTGCATGTTGAGTTAAAAAGCAGCAAATATCAATTTTAAAGTCTTTGGTTTGACACGGTCTGTGTTCAAAACTACAACCTCCAGCACTCCAGGCAAACAGACTACCACAAGACCACCATGGAGGTCTCTATTACCATACAAGTTAATTTCATGTAGAATTTCCATGAAGTTTTCCATCCATCTGCAGTCAGATGTAAAAATAAGTAAAACAAAGGAAGATAACTCCAATTCCAAATATATAATGTGATTCACTGCTAAATATAATTTAAGTTCACATACCAAAATGAAAACCTTAAGTGCTCACAAGCACTTTGATTGTGAAGTCTGGTTGCTGTCTCAATGCTGTTTCTCCACATAAGTTTTATCATTCTTACATTATTTGATTATAGTAATTCTGTTTACTATTTCAGGTGGAATGAAATAGCTCGTCTAAACCAGAGTAAGAAAACATTAGAAATAGACACATCCAAAAGTTCATCTCAGTATCATATGGTAATGTTATTATTCTTATCTAGATTTTGTGTTATATAATTTAGAGTTAATTCATAGGATACTTATCTTAGTATAATAAGTACCGACAGTAAAGGAAAAAATGATAGTTTTAAACTCATTGAAGCTGAAGTCCAATCAACTTGAAACTTAGTACACATGATCCTTATGATATATCTTTCTAATTTTAATGCCAAATAAGAGATTTGGTCCCAATTTCATGGTCCACTGAACATAGAAAATGATAGTGTGAGTGGAGCATCCGTGTACTGGGGACACATTCTTGTTATTTTATACTTCATTTCATTTGTACTAAAATGAATATTTTCTAGTCTAACTAAAATTAAAACAACAAATAAGAAAATGGGTTGTGTGAATAAACTCATCATAGATACCAGAATTAAATTTAGTATATACGCCAGACGCGCGTTTCGTCTACAAAAGACTCATCAGTGACGCTCGATTGTTGCAAAGATCACATCAATTTTATATAATTTAACAAATCAACAAAACAATTAAGATCATATACATGTATTCAAGTCAACATGTTATATCATTCCAAACACATATGTATCAAGCATTTAAAGATACTGGTAGAAAAAGGGGAGGGCGGGAAAGCCAACGCAAAACAACTTGAATACTGTAAACCAACTTATTTTTGCTGATACTTAATTTCTAGTTAAGTCCTTTCATGTCCATTTCAGGGCGATTGAATTTCACGATTTTCAAATAACCTGATGTAGAATTATAAGGAAAGATCCAAGTTTTACAATTTATACTCACTAAAGTCACGAAAATAAATCACTTGAAAATAAGTTGGTTTTCAGTATACTTACAACACCTCCTTTAACCCTTGTAACAAATGTCATTTTTTTTTAACAGGCTTATACAAATCCCATGTATACACTCAATTGAAACCACTCACACAAAAACATAACCGGTGAAAAGTACCATTTAAGGGAAACCCCTTACCAAGATAACAGAACCCAAAGAAATATATGTACTTTCAAATTTGAATGGAAGAAATACTAAGATTTTTTTTACCTTCAACTTTTTACAGGAAGATAGTGATACAGCAAAATATGTGAGAAGATTTGGTCTATTGCAACAAAAGTTTTACAGGATGAATAAAACAACACCAAGGTAATAGAAGTTTGATTGACTTTAGCTCCTCCCACGTTTTGATTGGCTTTAGCTCCTCCCATATTTTGGTTGGCTTTAGCTCCTCCCACATTTTGATTGGCTTTAGCTCATCCCACCTGAATTTTCAATTGGAGACATGCATTTGCACTAAAAAAAAATCTTCATTTGCAAGAAAGAAATATTTTTTTCACTACACATTAATTGAGTGAATAGAATGAATGAATGTTATTAAAATTAGCAAAAAATAAATAAATAAAAAACACATGCAAATGTAACACGTTCAATACAGATTGTTATTTTATTGCAAAAGTTCCTATGTTTATGTTAAAAAATCTACATTTTTGAGTGTTTACAATCAACAATGTCAAAAATTGAAACCTGGTCCATGGCTAGTATTTTTTTTTTATTATACCCCCGCTTTAAAAAAGGGGGGGTATACTGTTTTACCTCTGTCTGTCAGTCCGTCCGTCCGTCAGTCAGTCAGTCCGTCAGTCAGTCCGTCCCATGAAACTTTCGTCACATTTTTCTCAGGAACTACACATCCACCCTTTCTGTAATTTGGTATCAACATTTATATATGTTAGCCATACCGTGTGATGCGTTTTCAGATTCATCACTTGACAACTTCCTGTTTACCGAACACTTGTATAATTTTACACATGATAGCCAAGTTGAAAATTTTCGTCACATTTTTCTCAGGAACTACACATCCACCCTTTCTGTAATTTGGTATCAACATTTATATATGTTAGCCATACCGTGTGATGCGTTTTCAGATTCATCACTTGACAACTTCCTGTTTACCGAACACTTGTATGATTTTACACATGATAGCCAAGTTGAAAATTTTCGTCACATTTTTCTCAGCAACTACAATACAAGGATTTCTGAAATTTGGTTTCAGGATTTATACAAGTCAGCTATACCGTGTGATGCGTTTTCAGATTCATCACTCGACAACTTCCTGTTTACCGAACACTTGTATGATTTTACACATGATAGCCAAGTTGAAAATTTTCGTCACATTTTTCTCAGAAACTACAATACAAGGATTTCTGAAATTTGGTTTCAGGATTTATATAAGTCAGCTATACCGTGTGATACGTTTTCAGATTCATCACTCGACAACTTCCTGTTTACCGAACACTTGAATATTTTTACACTATTAATATTATCCACTTGCGGCGGGGGTATCATCAGTGAGCAGTAGCTCGCAGTTTCACTTGTTTTGCAAGTAATAACAATATCTTCTATTCACAGCTTATTTTTTTCAGCTTTTGTTTTTGTGTGCAATTTTTGTATTTGGTATATCCTCTTTATACAGCCTCCTTTTAAACAAGTGAAATTGATTAAAAAAAAAATAGGGCGGTTGTGTATCAAGGAAAAAGTATTCTAAATAAAATGCACAAATTTGCAAATTTATTTTTGAAATAAATATCAGCTTGTGATAGGCTTTTATTATAAAATTATCAACCTATAATGAAAGTCTATTTTTTGTCAAAAAAGTATTATTATAACAATGATTTTGATTTGAACACAACTTACAAACTACAATTACAACAATTTTACTTCAAAATTGAACAACAAAATTATTTTTTCTCCGTTAATTATTTGCTGAGTTTTCAAAACACCTATTCACTGCTTGTGTATGGTTTATGATTGTAGTTCAAGTGTTGTAGATTTGAATGAATTTCCTGAGACGAGCAACATGTATATATCGTAAGCATATTTCACGCATGATTCAACAGGTGACAAGACTAACATCTATATCATCATCTGGCTTTATATACATACTAGTATTAAGATCTCCTTTACTAAGGAACACTAGAATTCCAACACTTAGTTTTTTAAATGGTGGGGGATTGTAATCAATGAATATTTTTTTTATAAAAGAAAAAGGTACCATAGACAAGAATATTTTTTTTTGTGTTTTAAATTATTTTTTTTTGTGTTTTTTAAATTATTTTTTTCACTCAGTATGAAGGGACAGCTTCTATTTTATAGTTTATTATCTGAAAAGTCAGAGCTAGAATAAAATTAAGATTATAAGGGAATTATATTTGTCACTAAGTCTTTTCAATGTTGGTAAAATCTTATAAAATTTTTATAGAAAATGTTTGTGTAAGTAAAAATCCAAGGCCAGTATTCAAGAAGTTTAGGTTTATTAAGTTAGTTCAAGGAAACTATACTTGCACCCTTACACTTTTACCCTTCCAAAAATTACTTAGCTTTGTGTTTATTTCCAAAGAAACCTACATTTTAATTTGTCTGTATCCTTTCAACAGCATTTTAAATACAACTTTCTGTAGCTCTATTCTAAAGAAAATGATAATGCCTTTTTTCAAAAGACTTGAGTCTTTCAAGTACATATAAACATGTTTATATATCTCTGATTTATCAGTCTAACATCTACATTAATCTACATACATGTTATTGAATCCTGAATTTACTTATAACTGCTACATAATGTTTATAACAAATTTCTACTTTTATATTTCTTCCATGTATATTCTTTCTGATACTGTTTTCTCCAATATTATTTTTCAACTCAATGGGAGGTAATAAGTAAAATAGATGTTTGTTTTGCATGGTATGAGATTTTCAAATTGTGAGACTTAATAGATCCTCATCATAAAGACTTATCATAAATCAAATGTACAAGACATTTCAACATTTGCATTCTTGTTAAATCTGAATCTTAAATTTTTATAGGAAAAGATATTAATATTTGAATTGCGATGCAAATGCTAAACAGATAGGTTTGGTGATGTCAGATACAAACAAATTGAACCATATTAAACAGCAACATTTTTAATTCATTTATATCCATGGGGAATGTTAACACTCATATGTCATTGTTACATTTATCTAATTTTGTAGTAGTTTTATTGTCAGGTTATTAAATAAGATGCTTACATAGTATAAAATCAAATCCCTTTAAAGTTAGAAAAACATGGTTAATCTCATTATATATATATATATATATTTTTTTATATAGTTTTTTCAATCTTATAAGCACTTGATTTTTGACAAATAGGATTCTAAGAAAGTTGAATCAATATGATGTATCTAAGTGTTTTAAAAAAAATCTTTTTAGCACTAGATTTTGAACCTGTTACACTATCCACAAAGTTACCCTCAAACTTACTTTTGATTTTTAGTTTCAAAGGAGATTAAATAAATGGAAATGACAAAATTTGTAGAACCAGTTGAAAACTATATTAAATTAAATGTCAACTATAAAAGATTTTTAAAAATATTTAACATTTAAAAAAGGGGAAATAACCCAATATGGTTTATGATACTTTATATAATGTATAAAACCGATGTGTTTATGTAAAACAAAGGTAGGTAATGTGGGAAATGGATATTTTTCAATAAAGAACATTCTTTTATTCTTGTTTTAATAAATAGTACATAAACATTGTAGTTTTCATATTTGTGATTTTTTATGTGAAGATTAAAAAATTTCATCCAGTTTTTCAGTGATCATAATTATAAATTATGTCCCATTTTAGTATTCTGTTTTATCTTTTTCAGAGATTTACCTCCAATGGACCCTCTGGTAAGATTTGTGTTTTTATTAATTATTGATAGTATATCATTTGACCGTATTTTGTTTACTTTTTCCTTGATTGAAGGGTAATATTAAAACAGACACTTTTAATTCTATGACAGTTTGATAACTAATAGTTGTCTCATTAGTTTAAACATATTTATTTATAGTAGATTGGGAAACAAGTTTTGCAACTTATATTAATCCCTTTCCACTTTGCGGGTGCGAGTGCTGCCTTGTAGCGGCATTAGCCTACTCTTTTTCGAAATCTACAAGGGTGTCTTTAACGTGCAAGAAATATGGCTCTCTCTTAACACGGGTCAGCCATTTTTCGTCCCCTTCCAACGGACTATCATCGTTTCCTCAAGACCATACTCGCAAATGGTGTCAAGGGAGAGCCGAAAATTGAGTTCCTGAAATTTTCTTCCCGAATGGGAATCACACCAGGAACCTTTGTGTTAGTAGTCCGATGCACTAACCACTACACCACTGTTGTCTCATTAGCCATCATACATCATTTCTGTATTCCCTGCTGTAAAAAAGTGGGGGTAAACTGTTTTACCTCTATCTGAATGTCCATCAGTTCATCCAATATTCAGTCCAATGGTCAGTCCGTCTGTCCCATCTTTATCAGGAACTACATCATGAGGATTTCTAAAATTTGGTTTCAGGGTTTATGTAAGTCGGCTATACTGTGTGATGGGTTTTCAGATTCATCACTCAACAACTTCCTTTTTACCAAACACTTATCTCCTACACATGATAGCCAAGTTGAACATTTTCGTCACATTTTTTTCAGTAAATACAATACAAAGATTTCTGACATTTGGTTTCAGGGTTTATATATGTCAGCTATACCATGTGATGCTTTTTTCAGATTAATCACTCAACAACTTGCTGCTTACTGTAAACTTTAAGTGGCCCGGGTATCATAAATGAGCAGTAACTCACAGATTCACTTGTTTATTATACAATCATTAAAGAAAATAGGAATGATTGGAGAAGAAATAAATGTTTTAATTTAATCACTATGTTTGACTTAGTTAAATTAATATGTTACTTACAAATCTGATATTATGATTACTCAAAGGACAAAGCTATTTTACTTACTCATGTTAGACCAATTTTCTCAATATTGTTTGAAAAAATATGACATTTTCATTGCAGACCCAATCACAGACTTCATTAACCTATTCACAGCTTTCTTATCAATCACAGGACCAAAGATTTGATCAAGGTAAGCTAGCTGTCAGAGGGTGGACTGGAGCAGTTTTAAAGTAATATGATAATGATGTTTTAAAGGGAAACTTCGCAAAAAAATCAAAAATTGATATTATGTCCATTCTGTATAAAAATGCTCAAATTTATAGATATTTTAGTTTTATTCCGCTAGATAAGAGATCGCCATCGATTTTAAATTTTGAGTATCAATTCTCTACGTTCCGCCATTTTGTCATCTTCACGGATTAAAAATTACGATATGTCTATAAACCACAAAGGACCAAAATTACAGTAACCGATGTAGTCGTAATTGCGTGTCGATATCTTGTCAATCGTACGTACGGTTGTTTTATCTGACTAACTAACTTGATACGGAAAATGTTTTTATTTTTTTAAATAACCATAGTCTGTTATTTTTAAACTGTAATATTTGAATTAGTTAAAAAGTCAAAGTTCAAATCATAAATAAGTGTTCCGTGAAAATTGTTTTCGAAAATCTAATTCGTTCATAATTCTATAAAGTAATAAACTTTATTCAAATAAATTCGGATCTTCCCTCATCTGATCACCAGCATGGCTAAAGGTATTACTCCCCAAGGTATTGTGAGGGGTGTGAGGTGACAAGTCCAGGTATTCAATCGATTTCCTGTCGGGCTTGCAAGTTCATGCATCGTTTCACTCCTGTAGGTATTGATCAGTGTACACGGCCGATTACTTAAAACTTTCCATTTTGAACTATCAGGTGTATAATATACATCTCTGTCTTGCGTGTCGAAAGTGATATAATATACTAGTCATTACTTATAACTCATACGCTTGTTTATAAATAACATTTCTGGTGTAAAGAATATTGTTTATAAAAATATAAATAATTGCAAAAAAAAAAAAGATTTGAAGAAATAAAAATCTATTTACATATTTTTTCCAAGGGGTTAATTTGTGAAAATGTAATGTATACTCGTTGTCAATAGTAAAGGACAGATTGGAACATACCAGAAATATTGATTTAAAAAAATGTACGCACTTGTCGACGATTCGTTTATACGCCTGGATAGAAAGTTACGGAAATATAGCGCAATTTAAAATATATACATGTATATACATTGAACATAAGAAAGAAACATACATTTTGTGTAAATTGGGGTAAAAGTTCTGTAAATAGACTAGTCCACGTATGCCAACAGTATATGTAATCAACGAATTCGATAGACTATTGTATACCAAAAGAAGAAGAAGAAGGAGGGAACCAATTTGATTTAAATACAGGTCGATATATAACTTGCTTTGGTTCATCGAAGTTATGAACATAGTAAAATCACAGATTTATATATCAATTAGATTGTTCTCGAATAAAGGAAGAAATTCGTCATCATCACAATTATTCCGACATTCATGTAATATATATGCAACTGGACGTACACTTATACTCCCCAAGGGATGTGAATATTTTCTAGGAAAACTATTGAGTATTAAAGTTTCAAATCAATTTCGGGATTTATTTTCTTTCTTGATATGCAATGACAGCAATTTAAAGAATAAACTGCTTGTCTGCTTTAGGGGTATTCTTCCCAGTTGAACAGACTTATAATTAAATTCAAAAATAGGGAAAGATGACATTAAATTCGTTGTCTTTTGTTTTGAAACATCGTTGGTCAAATAGCTATAGTATTACATGTATACGTTGTGAGACGAAGACTATTTGAATAAGGACGTTCCCGATTATAAATAAATTTGGTTGACGTTTTTCACACTTGAAAAGAATATCTATTCCATTCCAAGAAGATCCTTAAATTTCCTGTCAATTTTTTAAAACATCTTTTTTTTTTAAATAGCTGAAGTATTCATGCGTTGTGAGATTTAAAATATTTTGATGAGAACATTAATTCCTAAATAGGTAAATAAAGATCGCTTTGGATGGACTTATTTATATAATTGTAATTGTTAATGATTTGTTTGAAATATAAAAGGTTGCCGATTCTAATTTAAAAAAAGTACAATTTTTAGTTCATACGCTCGTGTTTAGAAGGCTATTTTTATTTATAAATTTATTCAATTAAAATAATTCAGTATTTTATTGTTACAAAAGTAATCAGAAGTCATAATTCATTTAAAAGTGAGCTTATGCAAAATATATAAAAATATACAACAGCTATTCAGTTATTGTGCGACCTTATTACTCCCGTAAATTAATCTTGATTCTTTTCTTACATTTCTGTGTCTAAAACTATAACTGACTCCCGTATATCATTCATACGAAATATTGTTCACACCTGAAATGGTAAACCGTGACGCCTAGATGTCACTGAATGAAGATCAAAAGATTAGAATTACATAATGCTAATCTTTTAATTACCTTGATTTTTAATACGCATTCAACATTCACTAAGTGTCACAAATTAATACACATTTTATTTCCACAGTGCAAGCAAGTGAAAATGTTTGCTGGAATGAAGCAAAAACATGTATTTTTAATACACTATCGATCATGTCAGTTTCATATGTTTGTTTAAAGTATTTGTAGAAAAAAAATCATAAAAATGATCTATTGTATTATTTACTTTAATTACTAAAATTTGTATAAAAAAATCCACACATAAATCTTACAATCTAATTTTAAAAGTTGCATGGCTATCACTTACTTTTCGTTGGTTAATAGCTACACCAAAAGTCGTCGATGCGCTTTAAATAGCGTTATAAGATGGTTAACGAACAAGACTTAAATGAGATTAATATCACTCCCGGCATGCAAAAGACTTAAACTACGTCACATAAGTCAGGCAGTTTTGAAGAAATAAAATTAGTAATTCCCAATTTTCTTCTTTATTACTTTTCATATCAAAATAAAACTTGGTGAATATGTTTTTTATGGTATTATGAACATAATAAGATGAAAAGTGAAAAATCGCGAATTATCCCTTTAAGCAGTTTACATTCATAAGTTTAAGGAAGAAGATTTTTGTCAACAATTTATGAAATGTTTTGAATCTTAAAGCTATATGATTCAAAAATGTTAGGCAAGTCACTCAGTGGTCTTACAGTATACATACCATGCTTGCCTTTAGTGCTAAATGTCATGATTGGATAAAATTTTCAAATAGTTAATCACTGCTTCTCTGCCAAGCATGCTACATTTAGAGTAAGAGCTAAAGTTGGTTTGCATGAAATATGATATAATTTACCTGAGAAGGGTAACATATTTCAAGCTGACTTTTACCTTGTGACTTAAAGAGATAACTATTGTATTTAAGCTCATATGGCATCAGTGATGATTTGATGGTGGCAAATTAAGTTTAATGACCACATGTAAGTGGAGACAGTAAATGGGTTTTTGCGACCATCAAATCACCAATTGATGCCTTAAAACACAATATTGTAATTGGCATTCTAATAAAAATAACACAAAACAAACATCAAATCATTCATTTAAAATCTGTCATACGTTGTCTGTGCTGGGCGTACATTTTCATAGCATTAATTGCGAATTGATGCCATGAAATTGGTAATTTTATCCAATCAAAATGAATGTTACAAACAATGTTGCATAAGAATACTGAATATGTATTAAACAAAACTTCAGCCTGTCATTTAGAAACATTTCAGGATATAAAATATGTTTTATTTTTGTCCTGAATATGTATGTTATATTTTCTGCTAGACATTTAGTAGCAACCGATTAGTGAATAATTCAGGTTATACTTTGGCATATTAAAGGCTTCAAAAATGCTCATTATTATTTTTTTACAGAATTGTCCCAATCAACAACGACATCAGCAGAGGATTTTTTCAGACAATCACAGCAAAGTTTAGAGACTGGCAGCCGTAAATACAATAGTGCAGAATCTCAGAACAGTCCCACACAGCCTGATCCACGACAGGCAATGTTACCAGCTTATAGGCCAAGTCCTAGTTATGATCAAGTCATGAGACACCGCGTTCAACAACAGAAAGGAAATATATCTAACTCACAAATGTATTCTGCCCCTCAGGAAAATATAACGTACAGTCACCCTGACATTGGGTCTGATGTTTCTAATTATAGTCGGCAAGAAAGTGATTATGTAAATAGTGAGACGATACACAACTACAACAATAATACATTATATGCAAATGTGTTTCAAGAGGAAAAACAGAATTACATGCAATATAGAGAACGAACTAGTAATCTTATAATACAGCCCACATACAGTTCTCCAGAACTTACGGGACTTCCACAGGAATATCCTACAGAAAATATATTCCATGACCCTTTACCTTTTCAATATAAACCCCCACCCCCATATCCCAGGACAAGTAGTAGTACACCAGATCTGGCAGTTCAGACAATCAGAACTAATGTTAGTGATAGTCCCGATCTTATTTCTCGCAAAAATATGGGATTACCTCCCCCTGATGCAGAATCTATTGAAGAGGTCAGAGATCATGACTTTCCTACAGAGAATGGGGAAGAAAAAAATCCATCAAGTGAACCGATTACCAATCCACCTCCGATAATAATCAGTCATGTGGAAACAGATGACACTTCTAGTGAGTATTCAGAAACAACATTTCATATGAAGGAGACGGACAGTGAAATAGAAGATGCTCATAATAAACCTGCCGAGGACACACCCATCCAAATAAAATATGTGGCCCCTAACAAAGCACCTCCTCCTTCTACATCTAAAGAGGTTGTTGTACGGAGAGAGAGTTTCCGTCGTTTAATGATTGCTAATAGGTCTGGTCAGTTTAATCCTAATTCATTGAGTTCTGCTGACAACTCTGCAACTGGTTCCTCTGATAAATCTGTTATACCTGAAGTTACAGCAGAGAAAGCATTAGGATTAGAGAATCCAGTTGATGCTCTGGTTAAAAGTGATAGCACACAGCTGGAACCAGATCAGGAAGCTGAAAGAGACACAGATTCTGATTCTGATCAGGTAAGTCATTGTTTATTTGATGATGTTTAGTCTCTCAAAAATTGTACAAGGTAAATATAAAAAAAGAAGATGTGGTATGATTTACAATGAGACAACTGTCCACAAGAGACCAAAATGACACAGACATTAACAACTATAGGTCACCGTACGGCTTTCAACAATGAGCAAAGCCCATACTGCATAGTCAGCTATAAAAGGCCCTGATAAGACAATGTTAAACAATTCAAACGAGAAAACTAACAGCCTTATTTATATAAAAAGTTATTCTATGAATGAAATGTGTATGTCATGGTTTTACACTAGTAATTTTGGGGCCCTTTATAGCTTGTTGTTTGGTGTGAGCCAAGGCTCCGTGTTGAAGGCTGTACATTGACTATAATGGTTTACTTTTTTTAAATTGTTATTTGGATGGAGAGTTGTCTCATTGGCACTCACACCACATCTTTCCTATATCTATGTCATATACATATGTGTTAAGAAAAACTTAATTGTTAGTTCACATTTATATAATTGTGAAAAATACATACAGATCTGATCAAAGTTGATTATGTACAAGTTAACCAATGGCCAAAGATTGATGTCAGATTTTATTTTTTATTGAAAATGAAATAATTGAGTGTTCACATTACCAAAAAAAAAATTAATAGAGGAAGTCTTTGAAAAAAAAATAAAAAATCATAAGTGTTCAATTGAAAGCATGACTTTCACAAAGAACAAAACACCAAATTAAAATGTCAATAAAACCTCATTGAAACTGTGAGTGCTTCATAAGGGTTAGCAGTTCCTGCTCCATTTGAGCTGTTTATATATATTGTATTTTAAGTGGGTCTGGCACTGTCATACTTAGGTAATCAATAAAGTGTTTTTGTATAATCTGTATAAAATGAATAATTTGTATTGTTTATATAGGATGGTACTATTAAGTTGAGAATGGGACCATTAAAGATGGCTGCCATGAATGGTTTGTCAATGTCAAGACCAATGGTTCTAGCTTTGATGAATGATGAAAGTAGAGCACCAAAGGATGAAAGGGTTTGTTTACTTACATGTATTTAGTAAAAAATATAAAGCAATATTAAAAAAAAGCCATAATAAATAATTTAAAACTTCTCAACAAAGTACTGTGAAATGTAATATTTACATTTAATACTGTCCATTTATAATTATTCCTTGGACACTTATTTTCGTGGATTTCATAGGTACAGGTGAACCATGAAATTAAATGGTCAACAAATATAAAATTTCTTTAAGCATGTATGTACACCTAGGCAAAACTCCAAAATTAAGGGAGTTCGCTTCCCAGTTTCAAAGTAATTAACTCTTCAAAACACTAGTTTATACTGATAGGGAATTAATAAAGGAATACAAAGAGATAAAAAAAAAAATATAGGTCACCGTGCTTGTTTTTGATATATGTGCCATTGAAATTTTGGAAAATGTTCTCTCTCGACTTTTCATAGCTTTATCATTGACAAGTTTAAGTCCTCAAAAACTATTAAAAAATAATAAAAATTCTATAAGTTTTTATCAGACAGCTTATCATTATATATTTAAAAGAATTATAAAAATAAAAATGGGAGTCACTGGGCAAAATTTATTAAGGCAGCTGAAGGACGCCTCTGGGTGCGAGAATTTCTCGTTGCATTAAAGACCTGTTGGTGACCTTCTGCTGTTGTCTGCTCTATGGTCGGGTTGTTGTCTCTTTGGCACATTCCCCATTTCCATTCTCAATTTTATTAAAATGGATAAAACCAGAGGATTCAGAAAAATCTGACCAAAATTCAAAGACATGCCAAGCCAGCTTCTTTAAGTATCCATGAAAATGCAAATGTTCTGTAATCCATGAAATTAGTACACACGAAAATCAATGTATCTACAGTAGATTTATTTTAAATATTCTCATAAATTATTGAATCTCTTTTTCCCCGAAAAGTTCGGGTTTAGTGTAATAAGTAATAAATTAAATTTACACTGTATAAAATTATTTTCCTATAATTGGTAGCAATTTAGAGAGATTGAGCAAAAATTTTATTTTTGTGAATTTTTTATTTTATTGTTTTCCAAAATCTGCAATCAAGTATATATATATAGAACATTTAAATTATGGTTAAATATATTAACTTCATTTGTAGTCTTGTTTAATGTGGAAATGCCATTTAAATGTTAATGAATTCTGTTTTTTTACAGAGAAAACTTTTGGAAACAAAATTATCTGAAAATTTAGTTTTTAAAGAATTTGAGGAAATTCCGAAGAAAAATCCAAACAATGATTGTTCTGTGGCCAAACTTCCAGAAAATGGGCCAAGAAATCGGTTCAAAGATGTTCTACCTTATGATGCATCCCGAGTAAAACTTGCTCCAAGGAAAGACAATCACTCTGGATATGTTAATGGTTCTCATATAAAGGTAAAAACATGTTAACATTGACAACTGCATATGCGTCCTTAGTTTGTAGCGATAATTTTTCATATCACTCTACTCTGCTGAGAAAGGAAATTGTCAGTCAGTAAGATCAAAGGAAAAACTTCATAAAAAAGTGATGATATGATGGTGAAAACAATAGTATTCTTTCTTACAGAGAATGAATTTTCATGCTAAAATTTATATCCTTCTTATGTGTTATGCATAATATGGATAAAACAAGCAAAACAACAAGTCTTATGAATGCATTAAAATTAACGGTACCAATTTTCTTGCACCAGGATGCGCATTTCGACAATACATGTCTCTTCAGTGATGCTCGTGGCCAAAATATTTGAAATCCAAAGCTTATATAAAAGATGAAGAGCTATAATCCAAAAGGTCCAAAAAGTATAGCCAAATCCGTGAAAGGAATCAGAGCTTTGCATGAGGGAGATACATTCTGTAATTTATAATAATTGTTATCATTTTGTAACAGCTAATGTTAATAACACTATATAAAGGTATGTTTAATTTACCAATCAGAGGTCAGTTAATAACTTTTTCTATCTAATGTAGTAGACGAAGACAGTTCAACTCATGTTTGAAAAATTTGCCGACTTCAGTTGTTTTGACCATGTTATTTCTGTTTCATATATCATTACATGAAGTTCCGCACTAGTAATAACAAATTTGTGTTATGTTTCAGCTTTCAGTTGGTGATCGTGTCTGGTGGTATATAGCCACACAAGCCCCACTTCCGAACACATGTATAGATTTCTGGCAGCTGATTTGGGAACAAGAAGTTGATGTAATAGCCATGCTGACAGATTTAGTGGTAAGCTGATTTATTTTCACATTTATACAGTGGAGAATTTATTTTTAAACCTTTTTATATGAATTATACTTCTTAAAATAATTGCATGTGCAGAATATGTATGTCTTAGCGCTGTAAATGAAATTTCCAGCAAACTCCTTTATAAGTCTCAATTTTATCTCTTGTGATTTGTTCCATTTATGGACACAGGTTGAGCTGACCTAATCAATAATATTTTAAAATTTCATATTATGATTACATATTCTACAAATAATACTTTAGACCAATTTTCATAAGGGTTTTTCCAAATTCATTGTTGGGGTTGATGAGAGACACTCAAGTAGATTAATTGTGGATGGTTGCATTTTCAATCAAATTTGGTAAAATTGTGTAAGTAAAATAGAATTATGTAATATAAATTTGGTGATGATAAAAAAAACCAAAAAAAAACCCTTCTCCTAAATGCATTCAATTCTTGAACAGCCTGGTCGTTATAACTATAGTCTATTAACTTTTTTGCAGGAGATGGGGAGACAGAAATGTTTTCCTTACTGGCCACAAGAGGTTGGACCAGAGCATACAATTACATTTGGACCTGTAAGTTATGATTACTAATACTGATTTGATATAAAATATGATTTACAGTTAAAAATTTTAAGGTTATATAAAAATAAGAAGATGTGGTATGATTGCCAATGAGACAACTCTCCACAATAGACATGTATACAAAATTAATAGGTTATGCTTTATAGTCATTTTTTTTTTCGAAATTTGGACACAACATTGTGAATATTATTCATTATCCAGGGTATCTTGGACTGACAAATACTATAATTATGACATGGTTAGTCTGAACCACTGCTAATGTTCTTTACTTTTTCAACTATTTGATTTGGCATGGTTTGCTCAGTCAATCTGATTATTTTTCTAGGATTTAATATTGCATTAAACATTTACAATCTAACAAAACAAATTAAAATGACTTTAAAGGATTGGTTTTAAAATAAATACATTGTACATGAAAAGGTTTCAATAATATTTGAAAACAAAACTTATAATGAGCTGTTTTATTTTTTTCAGTTTGAGGTGACCCTGTTGTTTTGCAATGATTCCTTGTGTTATATCACAAACAGAATTTCTGTGGTCCATACTAATTCTAAAAAGGAAAGGCAGATATGGCATTTACAGTACACTGATTGGCCAGATCATGGTTGTCCTGACGATATGTATGGATTTCTGGGTAAGTGAAGTAAGGGGAGACAAATCTTGCATGTTTATGTAACTTATTCATGTTAGTGGTCAAATGTTTTTGTGGGGGAGATGTATGGGATGTGACATGAATTCAAAATACCTAGTCACACAGTACTAAAAATCATCTAGAAACCAAAAAGTAACTGACACACCAAAAGATAGAATACAAATCCCATTTATTAGGTTGAGAATAGGGGTAAATAATTGTAATAACTGTCCATGCATCAAGTTTCTATTTAAAAATAAAAAGATATGGTATTATTGCTTATGAGACAAATCTTCACCAGAGATCAAATGACATAGAAGTTATCAACTAAAGGTTTTATAATCTCAGCTATTTAAAGCAAAAAATGTCAACATATATTCCATGAAATGAGCATTTTCTGTTGATGAAGTTATGTGTTTTTGTTTTCTTTGAATTCCATTAAAAAAAACATGCATACAGCAATGCTGTTGTTATTTGCTACATATACCCTCTTAGCATTGGTCTCCAAGTGTTTTGCTGACAGGTAAAATTCAGGGGAGATAATTAGAGAAAAATATAATTTTCTTGTCTTTAATATAGGATTCTTAGATGAAGTTGACTCAGTACAAAGATTAGCAGAAAGTGAGGAGGGTAGTGGTAAGAAATCCCCCATAGTGGTACATTGTAGTGCTGGAGTAGGGAGAACAGGCGTGGTCATACTTACACAGGTTATGAAGTGGTGCTTAGAACATAATCATGTAAGTTTACATTCAATATTTGAATTTTTATGCCCCCACTGTAGCGAAGGGGCATTACGTCTAACCCTTTTCTGTCTGTACATACATTTGTCAAAAAAATTGGTTTCGGTTCTTTAACTTGAGTATGCCTTGACTAAATGTTACGAAACTGATACACAATGCTTATTACTGCAAAACACAGATCAAGTTTGAATTTTGGTGGTGTCACTTTAATTGTTTTAGAGTAATGCCCCTTTATAAATGGAAAAATTGCAAAAGTTATAGTTTCCATTTTGTTACTTCAGTTTGCCTCAAGATGTTGAGATATGTTAAAACAGAATTTTGGAGACAAAAAAAAATTATGATTATCTCCCCTATCTCATTAAAAAAGTATTTCAGAATGAAGAAAAAATTGTTTAGCCATTTTTAGTCATTATTCTAAATAATGATTGAATTGATATATGTCCAGTGAAATGGTATGAAGATTGAAAACCTATCATTTAACTAGTAGACTGTATTTAAAAAAAAAAGAATCATACTTCAAACTTGATGTTAATCTGTGAACAGAGATAGAAAGGGGTATGGCTGGTCCACAAATAATCCTCTGATGTCTTTAGATATGCATATAAAGCTGAATGTTTGATATACATTTGAATTTGAATAAATTTGTTGATAAAATTTAAATTAAATTGGTAATTTTACATGGATAAAAATGTATTACCTTATTTATAGTATGGCAAAAAACTATCTGCTTAACTGAAAGATGTATGAAATAATTTATTAGTTGTTGCAGGGAATTTGTGTTCATAATTTTAAAATACTCTGACTCTAGTTTATTAAGAAAAAAGGTAAAGATATGCAACTTAATTTTATATTTTGTATAATTTTTTTTTCTTCAGGATATAGATTTGCCAAAAGCTCTTGCAGGAATCCGAAACCAAAGAATGTTTATGGTGCAGACTTTAGGACAATACAATTTCATACATAAAACATTAATACAGTACCTTAAAAATACAAGGTTGATTTGAGACATTCATATAACAACATTTATTTGGTGTTTATAATGGAAGAGTTAAATTTCATTATTTAAAACATCCATCTGTTCTGAGCCAGCTATACTACAAAGAATTTTCTTTTCATACTTTAGGAAAGTAAAATTTTATACTGCAGGAAAAGATAGATAAAATACATAAAAATATTCAAGTAACTTGGCATTTGTTATGTAGGTGATAATATAGCGTTATTGCACCTTGTGGAACTTAGCTTGTTGAGAAGCTAACTATTAAACATAGTAACGATCTAGTTTGCCAGGAAAAGGAATAGCAAATATAAATTGTCACAAAAAATAAACTTTCCCTTAGGTATTATTGCTATAAAATGAATGTATTTCTATACTGTTTAAATTTTGTAATAATTTTTTATCACTTCTTGTATATCTGAATGTTTATGTGGTGCATGCCTATTGTAATCTTAAATTGCATTTTTCTAAGACAGTTCTTAATGATTTTTTTTCTTCAAGGAACTTGACCTCTTTACTCTTTAACATGTTGAACTTTAACTGTTTGTCTTTTATTATCTGACATCATTACATTAAAGATAACTGGTTGCATCTCGAAATTATGCTATCTGAAATCCGTCTTATAATATATTTGATTAACTACTATCAAAGGCTTAAAATATTTTTATTTCAATGAAAAACGGTACTGTAAATTCATAATTTTTTTTTTTCTCAATATTTTTGTTATATTTGCAAAAAAAAAAAAATTGTGACAGGATAGGTTTTTAAAAAAAACCAAAAAAAACGTTCTTGTCAAATATTCAGTAATCGCAATAATACCAGAAATAAATATTTCTTAAGTAATTAACCTCAGTGAATGAGTGTCATATGAACCCAGATTTGTTAAATATTTGATATACCATTTAATTAAGCATAATAGAAATTGTTGACATAAATAACATGTGTTACTCAAGATTGGCATTACAACAATATTAAAGGAAAGGATTGTATGCAGTTTAATTTATGCTTCTCTCATTTATGTAAAAAAAAAAAATGTTAGAAAATTTTGTGCATTATCGGTTGTTTTCAAAATACAATTATTTTGGTATTAAGAAATAAATGTTATTTGTTTACATTTTTTAGTATTTTTTCTATTTATTCACTTTAAATAAGAATATAAAGTTGACATACGGCAAATGGGTCAAGGACAGGACAGATACTGATTATCAGGAGGGTTATTTATTTTGAAGTCATGGGAAGAATAGTGACACTGTTCATGTTGAATTGTATTTTTTATAGAAAATATGACTATCAATTTGAAAACACCGTGAAAACACAAATGAGAACTAGACAATACCACAGCATCATGTGGACTTGATAATTTTTTAAGACATCACAGTGTCCATTAGATCTAATGTAATTTTTCATAAAATACATGTACATGGCTTTTAGTGCCAAGAGTTCTTTACTTATAGTGTTTATTTATATAACACGTGTTTATCTTTTCTAAAGAAATATATATACCACCAGAAAACTTTATTTCGAGGGTGAAGTGGTTTTGAAATTAAATTATATATAAATTTTGACTAACAATTGTAATCAATATAATATCCTAATTCTTGTACAATTTTTTTGTTTGCTCATCTATGGTCAGTAATTGTAAATATTTATTTTTCTTCACACATAGTTTATTTTTGTAAGTTAGTAAAAAGGTTGATTTTCTGGCCTGACAAGTAAAGGTTCTTATTTCAGGCCATTAGATTTTCAGTATTGAAGGTCAAGGCTAGTAGATTTACAGTAATGAAGGTCAAGGCAAGAGTTTGTAATAGGTTGTAATTGTATATAGATTTTTTTTATTCCAATATACTATTTTATTTGTATAAACTTTTTTATTAAGCTTTACACATGTGTAAATATATGCTTTATTCATGCAAAACATAATTGATTCATGGTGCTAGACCTTGTTTTACTGTGTAATACACATTTTAAATTCTTATTTTAATAAATAAGTTGTTCTTGTTGAAATAAAATATTTAAAATACTAAATATGTTTCTTTCTTCATTGCATGACATAAAAGTCAAAAGATGTGGATAATTAAAATCTTTCAAGATACCAGGATTAAAATTGTGGGTACCAGAAATGTATTTTGTCTACAAAAGACTCATCAGTTTGGCTCAAATAAACAAAATTAATAAGACATAACAAAGATATAACGGTTGCATATTAATTGATGGTTGTAGCTTCTGTAATGTCCAGTTGCAAATATTTCATGCATGTAAAGAGGACAAACAAATTTAGTTTAAAGGCATTTTAACATTTTAAACTATTTCTTCTGATTGTCTCCATGTACATTTTGTATTCATTATAAAGCCATTTTGAAAGGTTTGCTCCATGTGTTTCTGATGAAGATAAAATTCATAACTTTAAGGTCTCAAATGCAGCCGATTCAGGGTTTTGATTTTGACCATCTTTCACTATCAAACATATTAAAGAACAACATCCCAATGTCCTTTAAAGATGCCTATATATTAACTGTTAAAGGGAAATAACTCTATTATGGTACAGTTTGAAAATATGGGTATGTGTATTATATAAATTTGCTGTTATCCAATTTTGAAATGTTAAAAATCTGGATGAGGGAGAGCTTGAATTCAAATGAAAAGGATGTAAGCAATTAAAGGCAATCAAACACTCTTCTGCATCGAGAAAAACCCAAACAATATAATTACCTATAAAACATCCCGATATAATTTAATTTTGGATGTAACGCATCTTCTGATTGGCTGACGTTATTTTGTTATGAGCCCATAGACATAATTTAGTTATGTGACCGTGACGTCATCAACGTTTTTTCATGGTTTTCTACGGTTTAAAATGGAATTTAGAATTCAATTATAAGAAATGACTGTAATATTTTTTCTGTCTATTCGAAATAACATAAAAAATGTGGTCCACACTGTTAAATAACCCGCTACGCGCGTTATTCAGTGTGCACCAAATTTTTTATGTTATTTCTTCATAGACAGAAAAAATATTACAGTCATTCCATAAGTGAAAAATATGAAACAATCATTTGAGAAAAATTAATGACCTAATTTATAACAAAACAATTTATGAAAACAACAAATATGACAGATTTCAACCAATGACAACCACTGATCTATAGGCTCCAAGTTCTTGTCATAATTTAATATGCATGTAATTTTTGCCACTGGATGTTAAACACCGATTCTGCATTACCAACATTGACATTTTTACCCCTTGCTCTAAAAAAGTAAGGGTTTAGTGTTTTACCTCTGTCTGTCTGTCTGTCTGTTCATCCATCTGTCAGTCAGTCCCATGAATATTTTTAATCATATTTTCTCAGGAACTACATTAAATGGATTTCTGAAATTTGGTTTCAGGGTTTATATGATCAGCTATACTGTGTGATGCGTTTTTTGATTCATCATTCAACAACTTCCTATTTACCAAACACTTACATCATTTTACACGACATCCAAGTTGAAAATTTTCGTCAAATTTTTCTCAGGAACTACATAACAAGGATTTCTGAAATTTGGTTTCAAGGTTTATATAAGTCTGCTACACATGATGCATCACTCAACAACTTCCTGTTTTACGTCAAGTATTTGGGCAGTGGAGCGTCAGTTAGCAGTAGTTCACAGTTTCACTTGTTTTTATCATAATTTTTAACATTCATGGCAAAAAGAATTATCAAGAAAGAAACAACGATATGAATTTTATTAACTTTGTTCACAGTAAAAACAAATACATTGCCAGTCACACATATCACAGCAAGAAGTATTAACATATCTTTCTTACTTCTACAAGGCATTTTACCTACATAGGATTTCTTATACATATATACATATAATACCTCTCTATAGTCAGTTGTTCTTAATAATATTCATATTTGTATTTAAACTATACAAGAACTGCAGTTGTATATTTCAGATTATGAACTTTGACTTTGAAATATATATTATAAAAAAAAGAAAAGAAATGTGTTCTGATTTTAATACTAGGATGGTAAAGCTTAATCTTTTACAGTATTTTTTAATTGCCAATAATTACAAAAGTACCATTCTACCTTAAACTGTTTTCCATTTATAATAATAAAATAAACATTTAAATTTCTCTTCTTGCCACTCACTTTCTTGAACATCATCTATTTCACAAGCATGCTATTCTTACCACAAAAATGTCCAAAGGTTTGCTCGTCGTAGACAGCACCTCTAGAATCTTAATCTCATCTATTTTCAAGATCTAATATTTCATTTTTATGTTCTTTGCCGTCATGAAACCACAAAATTAAAAAAAATTAAAAAACGTCTCATTTTAACAACTTTATTACGCTTTTGAAATCTAAAAAAAAATATTGTCACTTAAACTTTGCATTTAAAGCTACATTTAAAGCTACATATAATATAATAGACTTGTTTCACAGACATTTTATCCTCCTTGCTTAGCAGAAAATTCAAAAACATCCATTTGAGGACTAACATTTACAATTTAAAAGTAACTGGTTTACTTGCTTGATTGATTGATTTTTGGTGATTAACACAATTTATTGCACTCTTGTCTATATCATGGTGGGAAGATTTTATCAATGGAGGATGCTCAAGTACTGGTAGACAACCCCAAACTTTCAGCAGGAAAACAGCCAATCAAAATCCATTAAGATATAGACATTTTATTTTGCTTTTCAAAATTTTACTGTTTTAATAATCCTGATCATGCATAAGGCTGAATGTACCAAAAAAATAAATTTAAAAAAAAAAGGGAAAAGATTTTGTTGATCTAAAACATATAAACCTATTTAGGATGTCCTTTTCCCAGTCAGTGTCCTGATTGACTTAAATATTGGGAGTTATATGTACTAATGTTGTATGTAAACAATGAAAGGTCAAAGGTTCACATACTATTACATAACAATTATTATCATCCAAATATGACTCGAATTTTAAAATCCTGTCATAATAGGGTTCAGAAAGAAAGAAAAAATGATATTATGTTGAACTTAAATAAGGTTGAACTATTTATATCTAATTACTTGTTTACAGTCATAATAGTTTGAAATGTCACTTAATAAATTTAATTTTTAGACTTTAAAAAAAAAGTTAAATATTTAAAAAAAAAAAAACACAAAAAAAATCATTTATATTTCATTTAAAAACTTCTTTTTTTTTCAAATTAAAAAATGAAAAATAATGTCATTCAACAGTTAATTTTGTCATTCTTTCCCAATTTAATATTTTTTATAAATTGTTTAGTTTCTACCTTTATTGCAGATATTGCCGTGTCGACTTTTTTAAAACATTGAAATAATTTAGAACGGCCTAATCAATATTTACTTCCTTTGTTGCACTAAAAACTTTTTTTTTTTTATCTAATATCTACTTCGTGTATTAGACTTTAATAATTCTAAGTATAACAACTCATTTTCTTTTCAAAAAAAATTGGCGTAAACACACAGTTATTTGGGAATGCTTTATATATTCACTATATTTTAAATAGAAAAAGGTGTTAAAAATCAATGAGACATTTTCTTGACAGAGACAAAAATAAATAAATGAACATATGAATTTGTACAATCATGTCAATAGTTAGAACAATAAATCTACAATGTATAATTTACATACAATAGACTTTAACAGACATATATAATAACTGGTCAAGATCATAACAAGCAAAAACACACTCAATATCAACTGGGTTTTCTTTCTTTGGGAAGAAGGAAATTCTTATAAAGAATTAAATTACTTCAATTTCTTTTAACATAAAGTTGAAACTTGTGTTGTCAGGTCATGCTCTCCTTGTCCCACTGTAGTAATATTTATACATTTGAACCTCAATCACATGGACATATCAATTTTCTCTTGTCCCAAGGATGAACTTTATATATAGG
The DNA here is from genome assembly GCA_037788925.1 of Mytilus galloprovincialis. Taxonomy (NCBI): domain Eukaryota; kingdom Metazoa; phylum Mollusca; class Bivalvia; order Mytilida; family Mytilidae; genus Mytilus; species Mytilus galloprovincialis. The sequence continues at coordinate 6,168,690 of CM075334.1, read as the reverse complement.
TTTGACTTAAGTTGATCGATTGATAGTGATGAAAAGCTTCAAGCATTTTTTACTTTGAAATACTGACAATAAACAAAGTATCAAACAAAGCAGATTTCTCTATGAACTGCTTCTTTGGTTTTGTGATAGCCTGCTTAACTCAAGTGCAAGGAGGCTGTTGTTTGCAAACCTTGAGGATCACATTTAAGATTTTAAAATTAGCTACTTCTTCGCCAAAAACTTGGAGGCTTTAAAATAATGTGAACATGTTGGGTAATATTGTCTTCCAGTGGACCTTATATGCTCTTCATATACTCTGTAATTGGGAAACAAAGGTTTTGATTGGAAATTACCATGCAACTTGTGTACCTGGACAATAAGCATCTAACTGTAAAGCAAGCTTTTGTTTTCCCTCCCCTTTTTCCTTTCACAAACTCTCTGGCCTCCTTTAACCTTGGTGGCAGCCATCTTGTTAAGCTATTTATCAATCAAACATTTGAATGTATACTTGCTGAAACTGAAACATTCCCCTCTTAAGTCTTCATATATTTACATTTTGTATAGCAAAACAAACATGTAAAATAGAAATCCATAAATAAGACATGGTTCAAAGCAAAAATTATTAATGATGAATTTATAATGAGTATCTTCTGACTGAAAGACTTTACATCAATATATTCTATAATATATGTATATGTTTTAATAGTTCATGTCTGTTATTTGTTCTCAAGTGAAAGTTATTTCAAAGAATTAAAAATTGGGAGAGGTCTTTTTATATTTCATTCAACATGTTCAATAATGCCTTAAATCCATATATATATATATGCATGTATAATTTCATGGAATAATACCTTTTTAAAATAAAATTCCAGTTCACTACTTGTTCATTATAACCTCTTCTTAAAAATCATTTATGAGAAACTTTTCCTTCAACGCAAACAGGCGTCCCCAAAAAAAGTAATGTGTATTCGTCAATTATTCACTTTTATGCTTGAAAAAAAAATTGTTCCTATTTTGAAATTTTACATCATTTGTGAGTTAGAAAAAAATCAAGGAACTAATTTCACATGGCCTCAAAACACAATCTCTATAAGAAGCTTAATTCTTATGGAAAAAATACATCTAAGTCCGTCTACTAGCTCTTATTTTTCAGTAATTAATTAGTCAAATATAACCTTTTGTCCATTTATCACCTGACCTCAATATATTAAATCTCTATAAGGAGCTTATATCTTATATACAAGATACAAGTCAAAGTTGACCATACAACTATTGTTACACTGGCTCTTCTTTATCAATAATTAATTGGTCAAATACAATCTTTTGTCCATATTTCATGACACTTATCTATCAGACAAATATATATGGTCCTAATTTTTATGTACACATGTATATGAAATAATCACCGGAAGGTCATAACTGGATAATTATTTAATGAATATCTAGGAATTACGGACATACAAAACATTTCTCTAATGATTTTATTAAATGTACTTATGAATGAGTTTTTTACAATAATCAAATCAAAAATGTTTTAATCAGATTTCCAATGTTTCTGATAGACCTACTTTCTATTATCTATAACAATATAGAAACAGAAAAATATCATGTCATGTTATATAACCTAAAGGTCAAAGGTCAGGCAAATACCTGTGTCACCTGATTGAAGCTTACCGGCACATACAAAGGTTCAAAGTTCAGTAAGTTAAGTAATGACACCATGTGCAAAGTTTATAACAGTTTTGATTACAAAACTGGGTTACTAAAGTCAGCCCATAGTACCTCACCTGTTGTAACTTTTTATTAGTACATTGGGTGCATAAAACCAATTTAAAATCCAAGGTGACATTAACTTTTATGACAGAGATATTCAATATAATTTTTTTTAATTTGAAAACAGAATGATCGATTTAATTTTGAAGGGGGTGCTTATAGCAATTTTACCTGATATTATGATTAAAGCATGACAAATGCATGATATTCAAATACATATAATGGCACCATTGTGCCAAGTAAATGAGTTGTATAGTTAATTATATATCTTTTAGACAGCAACCAGACTAAAAAAAATGCAAAATACATCTTACAGTTACTTGAGGAAAATATATTTTTTACTCTGCAATTTAATGTTTTTGGTGTTAAATATGACCTTATAAGTACAAGCAACATAAAAAATAACTTATAAATGTTAATGCAGTTCTTCATTTTTTTCAGGATTAAGCATGTGATCAAAGTCATGAGGTCATGGTACAAATGTACATGTATATAATACACAAATGAGAAACATTATATCACATTTAATGAACAAAATCTAAGTCAACAATTGACACATCTAGAAAAGGGACAGTGTGAAATATCAATTGCTATCAGAACAGAAGGAACGTAGTATAAAAATGGTTCACAAAATAATCCAATTTTTGAATAACCAGCATCTTCCTCCAGATTTTATTAAATTTTTGACAATTTTATACCAGTATCTAGTTCTTCATGAATTTAACCATAAAAATTATCACAGTATATTACAGTTTGATACATGTGTATATTTATTTATGATTTTATTATAAAATTTTCATAGTATTTATGACAGTTTTATACTATAGGGTTATTGCATGAATATTGGGGAATATTGTCCCGAGTAGAATTTTATATTGCACGAGCTTGCGAGTGCAATATATGTTCTACGAGGGACAATATTCCCCAATATTCATGCAATAACCCTTTTATTGTATAGCAATATAATATTTAAAAGTAAAAATTGGTATAAACTAAGATTTTGTCGTTGATGACGTCATGAATTTTGAAGATTTATTGCACTAGTGCAATATTAGAATTTATTGCACGCTAACTTTTGGTTACTTTCTGTGGGAAATATTATATTGCTATACAATAAATGTATATATTGTTGAAAAAATTATCAAATCAAGCTACTTAGCATTGAAAGGAAGTATTCATTGAAAGAACGTTACCTTTACAAAGAAATTACTCAACTGTCTTATATAAGTTTATTAAATAACAGGAAGAAATTTAAAACAGTTTTTGTAATAATCAAAACTCAAGAGTTCAGATAGTACTATTTGAGGGTCTTTAAACCAGATCATTTTAAATTGATTAATATCACATAACTGTTCCAATTCATTGTACAGGCAGGTAACCATGAACTTGTTGAGTATTACCAGGAAAATGATCTTTTTCTGTTTAACTTAGAAGATTTTTATATAAGCACTCTCATGTTGTAATTGTAAAACAGAAATTTCTTAAATGGAACTTTGAATTTGGGATTTCAATTTATTTTTTATTTCATTATTTCATCACAGTACTTTTTCATGTTTATAATTATACAAAGTATCCCGTTATCATATATTCTAAAATGAAGTCTTTATTTATGTAAAATATGTTCAATGCTCTACTACACTTGTGTGTACTATGTTGAATATATACAATAATGTACAACGGATCATTAACAGCTACTTTGTGATGAAATCCTTGATCTGATGAATTAAAATGAATTTAAATTTCCTATTCATAAATCCTATTAAAACATGACATGATTATACTGACCTTGGGCATCCAGCATTGGAGTGTTTTCAACAAAAAATTTTTCAAAATGATAAAATCCCCATTTAAGTTACTGCTACATTTGTACTTGTTCTGTGGATTCAATATTATTCCTGTAATACCCTATTTTCACAGAAATGGAGGGTAAAAGGTGAACTATGAATTCAATTGATAAAGGACATACACAATTTTTTTAAGGCTATATTTGCAAAACCAGGACATCAAAGAAAATTTTCTTCAATCATGTCAATCCACTTTATATTGGTTCTCCAAAAATATTTCAGAGATTATCTGTGAAATTGTACCTCAAGTCTGATTATTGCCTTTATCATCGTTATTTTAAATTAAATGGACTTTGAACCACAACTGGTGCAGATGAGGGGAAATTTCTTTAACAAATTTCAATATAAAACCCTTCTGTGAGGGTATAATATAATTATCAAATGGGGCTAGCCATTACGTCTAATACAACATCTGTACAATGTGCATTCTTTTCAGGGGATATCAATTGTTAGTGGATTTCCCAGGTAAAGATAAACAATTTATAATGTGGATTCATTATTTATCATCAGATGCCTCTTTTTATGGATTTTGCTTGTAAACGTGGTAAAGGTGTACCACTAAATTAATTTACTTTTAGCCACAATTGTAAATTTTCTCTGAATCCACGACAATAAATGAATCCATAGTTCATTCCTATAAGGTTTGTCACAGTAGTCCAACATTTATCATGCATTAATATCAGGGCCCTGGAATAATTATAAAACATTATAAAATTAATGCAAATATATAAACAGCTAAGTCTACAAGTAAAAAATAAAAACACAAACTAATTGATTGCACTGTTTCAATACACATTTACATTTCTGTATAAAATGACATTCTCATTAATCCCAAAGGCCGCAACAGATTAGGAACTATAAATATAGCGGCGAAACCCACACAGAAGTAGGCAGCAAACTTTTGTGGTTTTTCCATGCCTATTTTTCTCTGTGTTTCTTCGTCTTTGCTATCTACATTATAATACAAACAGAATAGTTTGTGAGTGACTGGCTTGGCAACAGCCCTTGTAATGACTAGAACTAGAATACCTATTAAATGTCTAACTTCAGCTAAAGGTATCATTGATATTAATGTAAATAGCGATGGTATATGATATGGTTTAGCCACATCCGACGGGATCATAAAACCTAGTTGATAGTTCAACCATGTGGCAACCGCTATACCAGCTCCGATGCCGACCACCGTAGCGGTGTCTCCCTTGGCGGTATTCCAAATTGTTGCATTTGGGTATATGTACAATAAGAATATTTCTCCACCCACCACAACTAGAGGGCTGTACATGCTGGTAACCTGGAAATTATCCAGGGCTTCTACATACGGTAACATGAGTGGAATCAGGATTATTCCTATGGCTGCTCCAACAATGACATCCTGAAAACAAATACAAATGTTTATAGACTTCTAATAAGTCAAAGGTCAATGGTATAGAAATCATGTATAATTGTAGCTAAAGATTCTAGGCATGTTCATTTGTTTGAAACAAATTATGTTTAGTATAAAACCCCTTTTTATGGCAAGCTGTTTTACTATTTATTCGAATTTCAAGATATCTCCTATAATATATAAGATATCTTATATTATAAATAAGATATCTCCTTTATTTTATATAAGATATCTTATATAATTTCATTTTTATAAGATATCTCATATATTATATAAGATATCTTTAATGTTATATATGAGTTATCTTTAATGTAATATAAGATATCTTTAATGTTATATAAGATATCTCATAAAGTTTATATGATATCTTATAAACTTTATAAGATATCTTCTAAAGTTTATAAGATATCTTATATAGTTTATGAGATATCTTATAAAGACAATTGTATAAGATATCTGATAAACTATATAAGATATCTTATAAACTATACAAGATGTCTTATAAACTATAGGAGATATTTTATAAACTTTAGGAGATATCTTATAAACTTTATGAGATATCTTATAAACTAAATAAGATATCTATATATATTTTCATTTTAATTAGATATCTTATATATTATATAAGATATCTATCTTATATATTATATAAGATATCTTTAATGTTATATAAGATATCTCCTAATCTTATATACTTTATAAGATATATCATATAGTTTATAAGATATCTTATATATATAGTTTTTGAGATATCTTATAAAGACAATTATATAAGATATCTGATAAATTATATGAGATATCTTATAAACTATATGAGATATCTTATAAACTATATAAGATATCTTATAAACTACATAAGGTATCTTATAAACTATATAAGATATCTTATAAAGTTTATGAGATATCTTGAAGTAAGATTAAATAGCAAAATGGCTTGCCATACTGTTTTCTTATTCTCTTCATCAACAAAAACAATATATTTCATATACATGTATAAACACCACAAACAACTAGGGTCCTAAATCTGTATTTAAGGTATGATGATGATGATGTTTTATTTTAATTACCTTGACTACCCATCAGGATCTTGTACGGTAGATGGAGGTTCTTAATTAATCTTCATTTGCAATTAGCTTCAAATCATTGGTCTATATTTTATTAATATTAGCACATTAGATGCAAAGATAGAATTAACAATGTTTTTTTCTTATCATGCTTATGATAACATCTTTATACCCCAAAAATGTTTTAGTTTGAATAAAAGGTGTTAAGTTTTGTATTATCAAGGGAGATAACTCAGATAATTTAGTTTTATAAAGGGATGCATGTACTAATAATTAGAAACTCAGTTTTCTATCACATCTTTAAAAATCATTTTTTCCAAATATGTGTATCCCATTACAGTAATACATGTGATAAGACAAAATCTATGGTGTGATGTAAGTGATAAGGCAGAAACTATATCAAACAATATCACCAAACCAAAACAGGCATGTAATTGTCTCATTGGAAACCTGACCACATTTCCTTATTCTTATAGCATGTATAAAGAAATAATCCAAAATTGATCAATTATAGAAATTATTTTGTAAACAGATTATAAATTTTAATCTAAATCAATTATTGCTAAAACTTTATAATTTTTTTTTATAAATTGTTATTTTGAATTAGAAACCTTTTGACACCCCTTTTTAAATTATCCATAAAATATCATTTTGTTCATATACACATTGTTTAAGAGTACTGAACACATCTTTGTAATTCTTCAATGGGGGTCTCATTGGGGGGATCCGATCCTGGATCCCGCTTACCGTTTTGTCAGATTCCCGTATCCCGCTTACACTATTACGTACGTAAACAATTCTCATTTTTTTGTCATTTCCCAGGTCCCGCTACACCTCATTTCCCGTTTTCACAACACAATAATTTGACTTTCACGTGTCACGCTTACAAAAAATCGCCAATCCCACGTCACGCTTAGACCCCAATGAGACCCACTTCAATAGGGATATATGTCTCGCTATATGACATTGACATCAGGCCTCGACAATAACGCTTGTCCGATTGTCCGGTACCAGAGGTAAAAAAGGTCGGACAAGTAAAAGCTATACCAAGCTTGTCCGATGGGACAAGTAGAATCATTCTGCAGAAAATAAATTTAAATCCAACTTTGATGAACAAAGTATAATTATTAATATATTAATAAAAAAACAAGAAAAGAAGATTTGTTTGACATCTTTTCTTTTTAAACTGAAACTAATTGAAACTTTTTATTTCTCAAGACCCCTCAGACTTGCAATCGATAATTTAAAACTGGTTTTTTGTCAAGTACTTTTAACAGGTAAAAAGCACACTTTTCTCGGAAACCAATCTTACCGATCCCATGCGCTTTTTAGATAAGGTAACTTTAAAAGACAGTTCGTCACCAGCTCGGAAATGATTCGGCTCCAAGTTTAATAGACAGTTGGGCACCGTAGGAGACATATTTCATAGACATGATTAAATAATAGACAGTTTGGCAAGGCAGTAGACATTTCTGGACCAAGACAAATCAGAACCTCTTTCCCTACCTTATTTTGTTGCTTTATAATAATTAATACCAATGTCCATACCGTATTTTTTAAATGAGAATGAGGAAATTATTTACCATAAAAATCATCAAATCATGTTTGATCTTTATGTAGAAAAAAACAATACTTGCAATGCAGTGACCTATAGTTGTTAATTTCTGTGTCATTTGGTCTTTTGTCTCATTGACAATCATACCTCATATTCTTTTTATTGATTGCATTTGAATAAACTTTTTTCAACTTTAAAAAAAATAGGATAAAAATCCAATGAGTGTACATTTAGAGGCCAATCAGATGGTGCCTCATGTGCAAAGTATGATGATACTTCAGCATTGATAAAAACTAGAACCTAAGTCCTGTGACACAACTAAATTCAGTTGTTCATGGCTCATATCTTTTAAAAGTATTTCAAAGGATATAAATCAAATTCTGTTCAATTTTTTTTTAATTCATTTTGTTCCTTGCATCAACTTGAAATGCAAAAAAGGTTAATATTAATATTTTTTTTGGACAAGTTACAATTTCATTCGGACAAGTAAGTTTTGGTATGTACTTGTCCTACTGGACAAGTTGAAAAAAAAGTTATTGTAGAGGCCTGGACATGTATCCCATGCTTTATTTTATTCATAAGGGATTGATTAATTTTGGTGTTTTGCACTAGTTTTGGTTATTTTGATGCTTTTTTATTGGTTGACTGACAAGTAAGCCATAGTACAGGGAGAAAATAAATGAATTGTGGACCTATTATAGCCAACTATACAAAATAGGGTTTTCCTCAATGTCATTGTTGAAGGCCATATAGTTGCCTTTAACATGTTTAATTGCTTACATCCACTTCATTTTAACTTTGGTGGATAGTTGTTTCATTGATAATCATACTAAAACTACTTATTTTTATATCTATTATTTGTCCAGAAACTTACCAAAACTGAATGCATTCCCAAATAAATTCGACTCAGTCCACAAACTGTTGCCCAAAAAAATGCAACTATTAATGGAAGGGGGAAGTCAAACTGAAAAAAACAACATACAATTAGATTATTTTTAACTTTTACAGTTATGATAATATAAATTTATAAAGCATTCAATTTTATATATTCATTGTTTATAACTAAACATACATGTTCTCTACAGTACATGTATTTGAGAAGTCAATATCACCTTAGACATGTAAGAGTCTATGACCTTATCAATGTTGTTTCCTAAATTCCTATAGTTGTTTTTGTGTGAAATTTTCTATTTTTTTTTAAACTGTGGAAAATACTTCATTAAAAACATGTACTAGAGGAAGATTTAAGGGCTTAGGGGAAGTCCCCCTCCTTTATGGAGCTACATGTATGGCATCTTCGCTAGCTATGGGTTACGATCCAGTCCCCTCCTTTTCCATGCATGTATGATTAAAGTATTAACTCTTATATGTATCAAATTCAGTAAAAACTCCAAATAAGCAAGAAAAGTAACCCCTATAGCTATAACATAATAGTAATCTATCTAGCACAATTCAGGATCAATAATTAGTAAACACTCCATTTAGGGAACAGACAGAGAACTCTCTACCAGAGCCCATCTGGCCCAGCTCATGACCAATACTGTCATGTATTTAAGTAGCAACAACCATATGTATTTATCACTAATGTGAATGTCGCACCTAGTTTTAAGTGAATCTATCCACTCTGATATAACCTTATTTAAAAATAAGTTTCAGAACATTTGATTGAGGCAAACTTAAGTTAGGGAACAGAAAGTAAAATTTTGTAATTTTAACATTTATAAAGGGGCATAACTCTACAACAGTTAGAGTGACGCTACCAAAATTCATACTTCATCTGTATTTTGTAATCATAATGATAAGCATTATGAATGAGTTTCATAACATTTGGTTGAGGCAAACTTAAGTAATTAGAGAGCGGAAACTAAATATTTTGCAATTTTTCCATTTATATAGGGGCATACATGTAACTCTAGAACGATTAAAGTGATGGCACCAACATTCAAACTTGATCTGTGTTTTGTGGTAGTAAGCATTGATTAATGATTAATTAAAAGAGGGGGGACGTTATTTTTTTTATTATGGATATACAAATGTAGTAAAATAAGGGTTAGTATCGATCAGAGATGGTAAAATTACTTGAAACTAGGTGATTCATGTACATTCCCAAAATTGATAGATATACGGTTTAAGCATAGAAAATTTAATATTTTATTATTGTCAAAAAAAATATCCACATCATGTACCCGATTCCAGAGCACCGAACTGCAAAGGGAGATTTATACACATTCTTATGTGGACTAAAATGTATCATCATGATTATAATTACAATTTATATATATAGTGTTATTATATACTTTTATAGAAAACTTTAATCCTTGACCCTGTTTGTAAACATCATGTTGTATATATCATGTTTAATTTTGTGTGAAAAGAAGTTGGTCATCACCCACAGACAGGCTGATGCCTATTTATATACTTAATAGATATATACATGTTTACTCCAGCATAAATCAATTATTGAAAGAGGTTTACAAACATTGACAAATGGAAAAATTAAATTAAAGATAACCTAGGTAAAATCTATATTAATTGTTTGTAGGTATAAAATCTATATATCAATTGTCTGCAGGTACATGTATATACACTTGTACAAAATCTATGTCAACTGTCTACAGGTATAAAGTATGTATACATGTATATGATCAGTTGCCTGTAAACTATGGTCTACATTTGTTTCCTACTTTTTATTTCATTATCAAAAATTGTGTTAGTTGTAACAATAAAGAGAGGGTATGACCTGAAAGAAATATGCATGCACTTCTTTTTTTCAAAGAAAGCAAATACATGTACAATGTATAAAGAACGACCAAGGACAAAACATCCATATATTGCTATCAATAAATTTTGATCAATCATGGGTTTAAAATTCACCACATTGATCACAATGATAAAAATGCTAATACTGTCTGTGGCATTTAAATTATGTTGACATTATTTCACATTGAAATTCCTGGTAATATTCATGTGTTGTACTTATATACAAGTACATTATATCATCCCCTATGTGGGTGTTTGAAATTTTACTACTAATTTTCTGAATAATTTGTGACAAAGTTTTGCCTGAAGATTTTGTACTCCTACAGCATGCTACACTTGAGAGAGTTTATCCTTCACATTTAATGTTAGAACATGTATACCTAATATTGTTAGTACATGTAATGGTGGACATATGGATAACCCATGAAAGAAAATTTTCTACATGCATAACATGTGTGACTGCCTTACTTTCTTCATAATTCTATGTTTGTTTGTCTGGTATTTAAAACTTGGGTCAGACAGTTCAGTATTTATTTTCCAGTTTTGATTTGAATCAACAAGCAATCTTATACTTTTATTCTTCGGTTTCCTTGAATATCAAAATAATGAGATGTGTTGTGATTGCATTACAAATCAGAAAACTATATGTAATTTCCATCATTAAAGGAAGAGGATGTTAAACCCTTTATGTATAGTGGATGACAAAACTTTCTGTTATTTCCTCAACAAGTGGGAAATCTTGCTTTTAGTCATGACAGTCAGTGTTCTGCTTTTCATTTAAGGCCAGAATTTTTTAATTTGTAGGTTTACGGATCCGCCGACCCGATTTTGCCGATTTCCAGAATAAAAATAAAATTGACTTTTCATGTTTTTTATTCCTGCCGACCTTAACAAATGCATTATCCCTGAAAAATAATTAAACAATCTTTTTTTTATGAAATGTCAAATGAAATGCTTTAATCACTATTTTTTTTCTTTTTTTCCCGACCAACCAACCCGACTTTTTCATGGGGAAAATCTGTAAACCAACAAATTAAAAAACCTTGGCCTAAGATTTAATTTTTTACTACAGTATTTCAAAATAACAAAATAATGATGCCTGACTGTCATGACTGTTGATTCATTATTTTTCATGGGATACCAATTTTGGGGGATTTGATGGGTCACAAGACAAAAAAGAATTTATGCATTTGAATTTTCAATGAAAAAAAATAACCATTTCTTTGAAAATTTGTGCGCAGAACATGCAGAAATTTTGAGCCATGAAATTTTAATATCTATAAAATTATAAATTAGATATAAGAAGATGAGGTATGAGTGCCAACAAGACAACTCTCCATCCACATGATCCAGGTCACAATTTGTAAAAGTAAACCATTATAGGTCAAAGTTAAGTTTTCAACAGGTAGCCTTGGCTCACAACTAACAGCAAGCTACAAAATGTATAAAGGGCTTAAAAAATTTACTAGTGTAAAACCATTCAAACAGGAAAACCAATGGTCTTATCCCATTCACTGGACAATCTTTAGCCTACATCATTAAACATGATTCGAAAAAGAGTAGGCTAATGCCACTACAAGGCAGCACTCGCACCCGCAAAGTGAAAAGGGATTACTATAAGTTGCAGAACTTGTTTCCCAATCCACTATATATATACAATGTAAATAAATATGTTTAAATAAAATGGAAAATGATTTAATAGTGCTATTTTTAAGAAACACTGAAAAAATCTTTCCTCAAACAATTATGAGGCTCCAACATCATAAACATCATGATGGTCAAAACCAATCTAGGACCATGGGTTTTTTACAGGCAACCTTGCATCTAATTTGACAGGTCTTTTAATCACAATGTTCATTTAGAAGACCTTTGAAAATGTTAAAAATCAAGAATAAGATCAGTACACATTGTAGTTGGCTTAAAATTGAGAATGGAAATGGAGAATGGGTCTAAGAAACAACATTAATAGGACTAAAGGCCCTAAAAAGGTTTTGAAAGCTACCAATGTGTCTTCAACACAGCAAGAAAATCCAAATCCTTGAGCATGTTGAGTTGGGCTTCAGCTGGCCTCTAAACAAAATTTATATAAATGTACATGTACATGTAGCATGGTTAATAACTTGTTTTCTGATACATAACATACATTTTGTAAATCAGCAACAGACATTGAGTAATTAAAAAATGAAACTGTAGCATACATGTACACATATATATATATATATGTATGTTTTGACCTGTAATATTTAATTCATTACAAATTTATGTAAAGTACATGTATATTGTACATTTTGTACATGTAAGAACATGTACAAATGCTTGAGGTAATGTGTTTTTTAGCACGTTTTCTAAGACATTTCGGCAACTTGAAGAATCGACTCCATGACAATTGGTGAAAAGAAATTTCCACATCCTAGAAAAACACATTACAGTTGCAGTTGTAGGTTATGTATCAAGAAAAATAGACACCTACTCTGAGGACACCAATATATATATATATATAAATCAGCAGCTCATAAAAACAAAATACTTGTACATGTACATACACGTTGTAGCTACTTTTTTTTATACTAAGCCCACTTTTGGGCTTTTAGACCTTACCTACATGCAATGATATTGTTAACAAAGATGTGTTGCCTAATTGGTCTTTATATATATACTGATGCACAATGTATGTTTCATTGTACAAAAATGTAGTTGAATTGGTTCATAACGACATAATGTTTAAGGAAATTCTAAACTAAAGTGCTGGCCATTTTATGATGTTCTGGTCTTTTACTCAATACATGCAATTAAGGTTGCTAAGTTACACATGTTTAAAGTATGCATAGCTACATTTTGTACATTTTTACCATGACCGATCTCGAGTTTTTTATGAATGATTTACAACGGTTGACGGTTAACTTAATCGGCAAAAACAACGTCATTGAACACGTTGAACGTTCTTCATGTTCTAACTGTAACCTAATAACATATGCATTGTGACATGCATGTAGGAAATTTATATAGGAAAGTGCACAAACTTGAAAGTTGTCTATAGTTACCTCATAATGTCTATGGCCAATAATAATTAGTCCAAAGGGAATTATAACCCCAACAGTCGCATGGGTTGACGGCATTCCATATTCTTCCAAGTATCTATTCTCTAACCTGGCACATGGTGGTGAAGATGGACGAGGCCATTCAATTATATCTTTTGCTGCTTGCCCTAAATACATTCCGGCATGCCAAATAATGACCATTTGTCGCATTACTAAGCTGTTGAGATTCCATAAGCAGAATGTGAAAAATGTCAAATAAAAGAATTCATTTCCAAATCCTGCTCCCAATCGAAAAGTCCAATATAGAAATTTGCTATGCACAATATACTTGGTCTCTTGTTTATCCTCTGATTGTATACAGTCTTTTTGCACATTTTCCATGTGGTCAACATTATTTGAGTGTATAGAGCCATTTTGACTACAGTGTTCGTTATTAATGACACCATTGCTATTATTCTGAACAAACCCATTGGTTTTGGCAAGTCTTTGGTGTAAATCTCCATTGGGCACATGACTGTCATGAGATGAGGATGACAGGTAGTCAGACTCAGAATCCTTTTTTTCAGACTCAGTTCCAGGTAAAATTTCTATTTGACAAAATTTCTGAAAATTAGCCACAAGAGATGGGTCTTTCAGTCCTAATAAATATTTTATAACAGAACCCATTTTCACTTTGTAAATATATACTTCCCTTGCAGGAGTGTACAATGTAAACTGTGTGTAGGTCCCGATGTGACTAATCTTGACCCAAGCAACAGCGACAATTCATAAATATGGGAGATAACTCTGTTTGATAATGGGGGCATTCAATTTTACAGCGCGTAGTGCTCAGTTAGTGGTTCAATATTAATTAATATGAATCTTTAACGTGTTAAACTCTTATCGATGATTTATGTACACAATAAAAAAGATATGTATTTCACAATCACTAATTAGTTTTAAAACATACTTAAAGGGTTGAAAGGCTTTATACAATACAATATTTTTATTTTTCAAATTTATACTACAACTTGGTTTTAGTTTTCTTAATGTCGGTTTTGTTTACAACCTGAAAAGTCTTGTGTATCCTTTGTCATGCTAAATGTGTTTGTATCTAAAAATTTCACAATCGTTCAGGTTTTAAGATTAGAAAATATAAATGACCGATGGTTTAAAGGACAAGCCACGGTTCACGTTAGGCCAAATAAGGCTTGGAATCTCAACTTTATCAGAATATTTCAAAGTGGCCAGAATTTGGTTCTAAAATGGACCTATTTCAAACTGAACCTTACTTCTTGGTTTAATAAATATCTTCGTAAGAACGTTCGTGTCTTCAAAATCAGCACATTTGTTTTAGATCTTGTCAAAATACTATAATGTTGTGCATTTTTCTAACCTAAACGCTCGAGAAAACCCTTAAATGTCGCAACCTAGGATCCAAAATGTTTCATAACCAAAAGTTGTCAATGATGATATTGAATCCATAGAAACCCAAACTTTCCAGATAATGAGTGACGGCCAAAGTAAATTATGCTAAAAACTGTTAAGAGTTATACAAAATTTGACCAAAACTAACGTCCCAACGAAAACAATGCATACGTAAGGAGTAAATACTTCGTCATTTCTAATTTGATGTGACAAAATTTTGTCTTCATGATAATATCACTTGTGGCCGATGATTTTTATTTATATTTTGACTTGCTCATGTTAATGGGTTTGTCTTTTGGTATCATGATTTTCTTCTATGACACCGTCAGTTTGTCTAAGACTTATTAGTGTCCGTTTGATATCTTCCTCCTTTCCTTTTTTCTGCTATTCTGCACATACCATGTTAACATTGCAAACCACGTAATTCCTAATGTCACGAAAATTCAAATCGTTTCTTACAAAACAATCCTAAAAGTTTTCAAGATCAAATCATATCAATGAATTGATATAATTTCAGGGCGTTATTATGTTTACCATGTTTACAGACTGAAACTCCGCCTCTCTATTGTCGCAATGTGTCAATCCTTAGAGCTCCTACAGAAAAGTTCCAAATACACATTGCATTAAATTTTGCTTGAAGTGAACATTTTCGACTATTATGTTAGGTCATATCATAATGCACTCAAAAGGGTGAAATATTCTTGTCACTGATACTTCCTTTATTGGGTCATGTTTTATACTTTTAGATTCAAGATTAAAATGCTTTATAAACGTCAGATCTGAAGTCAATGATGTTGGCATGTATCTGGATCTTCTCCTTCTGTCATTGCTTGTTTGATTTAATCTTAAGGGAACTTCTGCACAAATCAATATGCATCGTTACATATAAAAACATCCAAGTAACTAGGAATCAAATTGGGGAGACCTAATTTACAGTTTTTGTGAACAAACTAAGTTAGAAATGACCTTCACGAAGGAACATAGATAGAGCCATACAAATAGTACATTCACGCAGGTTCTCAGCTACTATCACTCATATTAAAATCACATCAGGCAGAAATGTGTGATCATGTACCCAATGTGTTCCTCTCCTTATTTTAAGATTTTGCTGCTAACCAAATTCAAAGTTGTCGAACATATCTATCAGAATCATTTGGTAACAAATGCAATTGTTATATCATCCACTATTACAAAAATGAACATTGTAACTAAATATTATATTCACCACACTGCTATTGAGTATTTGGAACAGGCTGACTGTCACTGAGCAAACCAGTTTAAAAAAAAAAACCTATGGGGGAAATAGAGAACTCTTTTAGTCAGAACACACTGTCAAACATCTTACCATACTATACACACTGATTTGTGTCCACACTTGTCAATATGAAAACGGCATACATTTTATTTCATTTTTGTTTGAAATGATACTTTCGGAGTTTAATTAAATATAATATGACTATAAACATCTTAAGACACTTTTAAAAGTTCATTGCAATCTTATTTAAAAATGCATGTATTTTATATTAAAAATATATTAGAATTTGCGAACGGTGCAACACGTTTTGACCACTGGTTGTACATAACTAAAATTACAATTTTAGTCGGGGGGATTGACAACATCGTGAATTGACCACACTAACCCCAAACAACAACAAAGAGCACATGACATAGCCGTCAAAATAACGATGCAAGAATCCACGATTTCTAACATACCAGTAGGCTAAGCATATTGCTGTCAATAGATGTGAGCTATCTCCTGCGACCCAGGCAGGTCCTAAATGAGTGAGTTCTTCATCAAAGGATCTTTGGTCTAATGAATAAAAAGATGTAGTTTTTTCTGTATGGTGGTAGAGCATTTTTGTTTGTGATGTCGTCTTTTTTTTCATCATGTCATGGAAAATATCACTGATTCACACTAATTTGCACACATCTGAAATCTAATCTTATACATATTAACTATATCAAAAATCAATTTATATTGCGAAATAAACGGGTTGTAATGGAAAGATGGGGAAAAAGGGGGGATCTCGTCAAGGTTGGTGAAATGTGTAAAGAGAGACAACTCTAATTTGAAAGATGCGGAAGACCACTCACTTTTAAATGTAGGGAAAACAATCACTTAAGGTAGCACAATACAAAGATTTTATAACACCAACTCCCAAGTTTTAAAATGCTGTAACTTTCTTAATAATGCATGGAAATTTATAAAAGTGGTAGTTTTGGATAGCTAACAGATTACTCTTTCAAATTAATGCAATGTTAGTTTTATGCAACAATTATGTAACCAATTATAATGTTAACTGTGTCTAAAATATTTTTCACCAAATTTCCACTTTCAAATGAAATTAGCTTCTGCATAGGTATCCCTAAAGGGTTGATTTTATTATATGTTGTTCCTATGGTCATTATCTAAAAAAAGGTCTCAGATTTCAGATAGAATGTATAAAACAAATTTTACACCTAATCAAACATTATCTTCTTTTATGTGGTTAGGATGTTTACACTAATTGGAGATTTATGAGAGAATGGAATACCATTAGGACAATTTGAGACACCCTTTTGAAGCCCATGATGTGTTGATTAAGATTTCGTTAAAATTTTCTGTATAGTTAAAGAGATGATAGAGCTAAATTCATTCAAGTGAAATGACCCAGATTTTGCCACTAATTACATAATAGTTGATTACATAATGATTGCAAAATAAAAATATTGCAACCATTTAAAAGATTAATCTTTTATCTATCTATTTATACCTCTTTTATTATTTTCTATGCATTCATAAGAAAGTTACAGCATTTTAAAGGTTAGTGATTGGAAGTAAAAACATCTTTGTATTGTGCTACCTTAAAACGAGGATTAGTGAACTCAACTTTGAAATAGAAAAGGGAGAGGCATTATATAGATAATTCGCATGAAATATCTGTGCCACAATTTATTAAGATCATGCGGTACAAAGAGCTTTTTTTATTATATTGTTTAATAAACTGAAAGCCAATATCTTTTAGTTTACGGAAATATCAAACTACTGTTGTCACATGCTTATATAGTTTGATTTAAATAAAGTTTTAAAGTAAACGAAATGACTTTGAAAAGAAATGATACTTTTACAATTGAAACTTAATTTGTGATGGAGCCAAGGAGCCCTGTTTATTGAATGCATTACTAGTTCTCGCAAAACAATAAAGTTACATAAATATAATTGAAATGCCAGAGCGAAACGTCTTGAAACCATACGAAGTTTAAAACAGTGCTCAGAAAACACATAGACCACATCCCAAAAACTAAAAGCGTGTCACCCCCACACATTTACAGACATAATCACATCTACTATCGATGTCAAAATAATTAAAAAAAAAAATGTTTAGCTATAAATCAGCGTAAAGATCTTAATTTTAAATTTAAAAAAAAATGTAACAATTGCATAGTCGTGCATTGTCCGCTAACAAGCACTATGCTTAAAACTATTGGTATTTTCTTCGATATTTACAAAATAAATATTTGCATATGATACTTGGGTATTTCTTAATATATATATTTTATTACATGGGGCGAACGGATTCTATGGACGAACAGATCTAGGGCGAACGTGTAATAAGGGCGAACAGACCATCAGAAACGAAAGTAGGAAATGTAACTAAGATAAACAAAGGATTTCGCAATCCACTGTGCTTACTATATTTCCAGTTTTTATGTTAATAAAACACTTATTTTCTAGGAATGATTAGAATAAAAATAAGCTTCAAATGGAAATATTCTTGGAGGATTTTATTCTTTGACTGAAGTGCAGTGTACGGTATAGGAATGCACTAGGAATGCAGTTTATTTAATATGTATGTATGGTCAGTCTATTGAATTGAAGACTAAGTTTACTGTTATCTGTATGTGCTTAGCTTTATTGATAAATTTTAACAATCTCTCAAAACACAAGTGGTCTTTTGTTGTTTGGTTGGGTTGCAACAAGGATTTATACTTAAAAAGGGAGCTGGGTGTTCAAACTAAAGATAAAAAATGGGGGTTCCAACCAAATGTACCCATTCCAAAGCAATGATCGTAAAAAAGGGGGATTAAAACAAGAACCATCTCACTGGATCCGCCATTATACAGTGGAAATCCTTGGTTGCAAGTGGGAAAAAAGAGGGGGGGGGGGGGGGGGGGGTAATAAGCAGAGTAAACAAAAAAATTAAATGCCTTTGGGTTTATCATGGAAAGTATAAAAGGGGAACAGAAAAAGTAAAAAGGCTATACTCCAATTATTTAGTAGCAATACAAGATCTCTCCAAGACTGATTTCTGTTTGGAATTTTATTTGCCAACAAATGAAGACTTTTACCTATCTTAACATTTTTCGTTTTCATCTTTAACGATGATACAATTGGTGAAAATGCCTTTAATGCTTATATATTATGATAACTTTGTATGTAAATAGTAAGGCAACGAACATTCAACTCCAAAAGTAGTGGAGGTATTGTGTTTTCTAAAAAAATATTTTGATTCCAAATTGAAAAAAAAAATATTGTGGTCAAGCCATACAAAATATTCTGAATCCAGATTTTCATCATACATTGAAGTATTATATTTTTGTAATTTGATGGATAGGATTGAAAAATAAAAAAAAAAAAATACGTTCCCGCTTTTGGCGAGAGAAAAAAAAAACATTCCCCCCTCTTTTCCCATTGAAGTTTAATGATTGCTCGCTAAATATATAGATAAATATGTCATAAAGTGTTGGTGTCATGTTTATGCATGTTCCCTAAGCAGCATTGTTTATTGACGAAATCAGATTAATTGCCAAAAAAATCAGCTTCTGTGTACTGTTCATCATCCAGTATAAAGCATACTATTAGTTTATAAGATATCTTAGAACTAGAATAAATACAAAAAAGACTAACCATATACAGCTCCTTGAGAAAATCGTCATTTTTGTCGAGCCTGCAACTTTTGTTGCAGAAAGCTGGACATAGGGATAGTGATCCGGCGGCGGCTACGGCGACGTTAGCTCACTTCTTAAAAGCTTTATATTTTAGAAGGTGGAAGACCTGGATGCTTCATACTTTGTATATAGATGCTCCATGTTACGAAGTTTCCGTCAGTCACATGTCCAATGTCCTTGACCTCATTTTCATGGTTCAGTGACCACTTGAAAAAAAAGTTCAAATTTTTTGTAATGTTGAATTCTCTCTTATTATAAGTAATAGGATAACTATATTTGATATGTGCGTGCCTTGCAAGGTCCTCGTGTCTGTCAGACAGTTTTCACTTGACCTCGACCTCATTTCATGGATCAGTGAACAAGGTTAAGTTTTGGTGGTCAAGTCCATATCTCAGATACTATAAGCAATTTAGGGCTAGTATATTCGGTGTATGGAAGGACTGTAAGGTGTACATGTCCAACTGGCAGGTGTCATCTGACCTTGACCTCATTTTCATGGTTCAGTGGATATAGTTAAATTTTGTGTTTTGGTCTGTTTTTCTCATACCATATGCAATAGGTCTACTATATTTGTTGTATGGAATGATTGTTAAGTGTACATGTCTAGCGGGCAGATGTCATGTGACCTTGACCTCATTGTCATGGTTCAGTGGTCAAAGTTAAGTTTTTGAGTTTTGGTCTTTTTATCTAATGCTATATGCCATAGGTCAACTATATTTGGTGTATGGAAATATTTTATGATCTTTATGTCAGTCGAGCAGGTTTTATTTAACCGTGACCTCATTTTCACGGTTCATTGCACAGTGTTAAGTTTTTGTGTTTTGGTCTATTTTTCTTAAACTATAAGTAATGTGTCAACTATATATGTTGTATAGAAGCATTGTTAGCTGTACCTGTCTGCCTGGCATGGTTCATCTGACCTGGACCTCTTTTTCAAGGTTCATTGGTCTTTGTTTAGTTATCTTGGTTAATGTTAAGTTTATGTGACAGTTGTAATAAAGCTTAGCTTTATACTTAGGGCTATCAACATAATATCAATGATTAGTATAGAAGGCGAGACATTTCAGCGTGTGCACTCTTGTTATTAAAAATCTTCTTAGAGAATAATTATGCAATTCTAAGTATATTTTGTAGGTATAAAGAATCTATAGAGTCCTCTTTTTTCTAAAGAATAGAAGTTTAAGGCAATCTAAACAAAATAACTTTTTGTCCCTGTATAACTAAACCAAAGATAACTTCTCACAAATTGCTTCAAAGGTTTTTGGTTTTTTAATTGTCTCTAAAATATCAATTTTGTCTAATCAGTTATAGTTGAACAGGAGTAGATTAAAAAAAAATCTTAATTTGTAGAATCAAAGATCTCAGAGTTCTATTTTATTGTTTTTCCTAAGTTTTTATATCAATTGTTTGGTAAAAACTTTCAGACCCTTGTTTGTTTGATAATGTGATTTTTTTTTGGGAGGGGGAGGGGGAAGATTGCTGTGAAGCTGTGAAATATTCAGAAAAAATAGTATTGTTTGGTATATGCACTAGCTTACTCCCTCTGTTAGTTTGGTACGTGTAGTTTTTATCACATATTTTCTGCATATAATTTATTCAGTCATCTTTAACTCTTCATAGACGATATTCTGAGAATAAGAGGTTTTTGTTTTACATGAAACTCGTTAGAATCAACCATATCAAGCTCAAGTTAACATTTAAAACAGTATTTAGCATGATTAAAATTTTGTACGAAAACACTCCATTATTTTATTTTTAAATCAGCTAGTTTAGAGGAAACTTTTGATATACTTTAGACTCTACAACCATTTCCGTATGAAGTAAATAAAGAAGGTGTGTTCACATTAACCTTAATTACTTAGATTTTTTCAATCTTTTTCAGGAAATATTCCAGATTTTATCAGATGTCATCATGAAATGGACAGTAATTTAATTGTTTTGTTGGCATGAAAGTCAAATATAGATCTAAAACTGTTAACCAAGTACCAACCATAGTTAAATATACCATCCCTTGATCTAACTCATTTCTCCAACAGGATGGCCTCCCTTTCTGTAGAGGAAGAAAACTATATTCGAATGAGTTTATTACTAACAGGAATTTCTAGACGAGCAGCTAGAAAATTATTTGATAGTGAATTTTCTCCAAGATATTTATCTGCTTCATTGAGAAAAGAGTACAACAAATTGCTTTTCTTAAAAACGAAACACCTTATTAACCGATCACAGTGGAACCTCCTGTTTCCAAAATATCCTAGTAAGTTCACAAAGCAAGATTAATCACCTTTTTAATGTATGTTAATATTTTTTGTTTGTTTTAAAAGTGAATAAGATAATAACACAATGTTGACTGCTGTTCGGGTCCCTATTATTGACATTTTAACCTATTGTGTCTGTATGTTTTGTTCACACATTGTTATCCATATAATGGGATTTAATTTGACTGTAATACAAGTGAGAAGTTTAACTAGCTATAAAATCAGGTTTTATCCATCATTTTCTATATAAGAAAATACCGGTACCAAGTCAGGAATATGACAGTTGTTGTCCATTCGTTTGATGTGTTTGAGCTTTTGATTTTACCATTTGATAAGAGACTTTCCTTTTGAATTTTCCTGGGAGTTATTTTTGTGATTTTACTTTTTTTATAAGATCTTGTGTAAGAATCTCAATTTTGGGACCTTTTATAAGTTGCTGTTCGGTGTGAGTCAAGGCTCCGTGTTGACGACCGTACTTTATCCTGTAATTGTTAACCTTTTATACATTGTGACTTTGATGGAGATATAAAAAAAAAAGAAGATGTGGTATGATTGCCAATGATACAACCCTCCACAAGAGACCAAAATGACACAGAAATTAACAAATATAGATCGGCGTAAAGCCTTTAATAATGAGCAAAGCCCATACCGCAGAGTCAGCTATAAAAAGCCTTTTAGACGCCTACTACCTGTTTCCATTATTTTGAATTTCAAGTGAGAGATTTTCTTAGCTCAACAAATGAATAAGGCTCTATTGTATAAGCATGAACAAATAAACTAAATAAGAGCTCATACAATTACAATTACCACTGAGTCAGTAGTATGATCGAAAGAGAAATTATTTAATCATGCTTAAATCATGTTTCTTCTGACATCAGACTCGGACTTCTCTTGAATTGAATTTTAAATGTGCGTATTGTTATGCATTTACTTTTCTACATTGGCTAGAGGTATAGGGGGAGGGTTGAGATTTCATAAACATATTTAACCCCGCCGCATTTTTGCGCCTGTCCCAAGTCAGGAGCCTCTGGGCTTTGTTAGTCTTGTATTTTTTTAATTTTAGTTTCTTGTGTACAATTCGGTAATTAGCATGGCGTTCATTATCACTGAACTAGTATATATTTGTTTTTGGGCCAGCTGAAGGACGCCTCCAGGTGTGGGAATGTCTCGCTACATTGAAGACCTGTTAGTGACCTTCTGCTGTTGTTTTTTCTATGGTCGGGTTGTTGTCGATTTGACACATTCCCCATTTCCATTCTCAATTTTATTTATATAACGGATCATAACTGCATAATTGAACAATAAAACAATTAACGAAAAGCGAATATGACAAACATGAACCTATGACAACCACCGAACTACAGGCTCTTGACTTGGGACAGACACATATAGAACGTGGTGGGGTTAAACATGTTTGGAGCACTCAACCCCCACCTTACCCCGGACAGCAGTGTAACAGCACAACATAAGAACAAACTAAAACAATCGGTTGGTAAATACTTAATTCATCAATACAAAGAAAAATACTTATGAATGATGTAATTATTGATTTTTTAGATGATCCGAAATCCAAGACATTTGACATTACATTAATGATTACACTTCTAAGAAACATAAAGAACATAACCAATCATCAGGGCGGATTTGGACGTTTACCCACTGACATGGAAACCACACCAGGTACAGATTTAGCTAGAATCGAATACTATCGGAACTACCTGGCTCAACTGGATGGTGGGAAAGTAAGAAGCATTGACTTCAACGCTGCATGGGACATTATAACTGGAGTAAGATATATTACTGAAATCTGTTTCCACTAAATGCCATTAAAGCTATCAGATCTGCTCTTATATAGACAAGTTTCCAGTTTGTTCATGATTAAATATTTGTTTTTCTTGATTGCAAATACAGGTTTTGAGAATTGTTTTTTTTAACTGGATAACAATTATGATGCCAACTGCTGGGATCTACTGTGGATTAATTGTACTAGAAGTATTCGTTGGATACCAGTTTTCGTGGATTTCGTGTATATAGGGGAACTACGAATTTAAATGTTCAACGAATTACAAATTTTCTGAAGGTGTGAATGCGATTTCGCCAAAACCACGTAATTAAATATCCACGAACATGCAAGTTTTCCCTCTATCCACTAAAAGTGATACTCACCAAAATAAATGAACCCACAGTAAATAGACGTATGCACTTACTGCCGCTAAAATGCGTTTTTGACCCTGGTCTCGTTTTTATAGATTATTGATAATGTGAAGTTTTACTTTGTGTGATACCAGCATTAACACCAGTTTCTCATAAATTCTGTTATACTTTTATTCATAAACGAAAGATATACTAAATCGTTTTTTGTTTATAAATACTCTTGTATACAAAACAATGCAATGAACTTTTTATTTACAGATGTACAAAAAAACACATATAAGGAATTGTCTCATGCATTTAAATTATCTATAAATTGACATGAAAGTTATTATTAGTAATGGGACATGCAAAGACTGGTTTTAATTTTTGTGAAAATTATAGATTAATAAAAGAGGGACGAAAGATACCAGAAGGACAATCATGAAACTCATAAATGGAAAATAAACTGACCACGCCTGGTTGAAAATGAAAGAAGACAAACAGACAAACAATAGAACACATGACACAATATAGAAAACTAAAGAATAAGCAATACGAACCCTACAAACTACTCATACATCCCGTCATTGTGTTATTGTACTTTCGATTTTGTTTTGTATTCTAATCTTTAATGTTTGCTTATGTGCTTTGTCTATATGCCTTTTTGTGCTCTTTTGTTACATATTTGTTTGTTTTCATAGTGATTAAGTTTATAACGCAATGTTGACTGCTATACGCCTATTATTTTACATTGTTACCCATTTATTTATGTCTGCTTGTTTTGTTTACACATCATTGTCAATATAATGGAATTCGATGCGACTGTCATACAAGTGAGATGTTTAGCTAGCTATAAAATCAGGCAGAATCCCACGTTTTCTTCATACGAAAATGCCTGTACCAAGTCAGGAATATGAAAGTTGTTATCAATCCGTTTGATGTGTTTGAGCTTTTGATTTTGCCATTTGATAAGTGACTTCCTTTTTCAATTTTCGTCGGAGTTCAGTATTTTTTTGGATTCTATTTTTAGGCCATTGGGAGATTAGGTGGACAGAAAATAAAACAGGACTGTGATCATCTAAGAATCAGAACACTGGATCAAACAAACAAAGAAATAATAGAGGATATCAAATGTTCTAATGATGAAATTAAGAATCTAAAAGAGTCACTAAACAGTTTGAAAATATATCATGAACTTCTACTCGAAGAAGACCATAGAGAACTGAAAAGATCTTATGAAGAACTCCAAGAGGATCATAGTGAAATGACAGATGAAATTAAAAGGTTGAAAACGTCCTACGTTGATACAGTTCCTTGTAATATAAGAGGTAAGTTTGAGATTATTTTTATGACATGTGTTTTATATATAGAAAAAAATGAAGGTTGAATTTGCAGGTTCTATGAAGTCTTACAAGAAATAAAATAGTATAGTTTTAGGTGATTTACTTCTTTTAAATTCAAGTCGGGTAATAATGAAGGAGCTATAAAGGTAGACTTTGTGAGAACATATTATTATCTTTTTGAATGTGGAGGTTAACACTAAGAGAATAAATTGTTAAACGTAAACAGTCAAACAGGTTAATATTTTGAATGTTAGATGTTTTAACTTAATGTGCTAATGTTTTGAAATTGTTAGAAGATTATTTTTTGAACGACATTGATTATTTAAGGGTTTTTTTGGCACATGAATATGTCAATACAAATATTTAAATCTCGGGCTATTACTTGTATAAATGAAAATTATAATGAAATGTTCCTTGTTCATATTTCAGCAAGATTTAAAGAAACGCTTAAAGCCTGGAAGGAAAATGATGATAAAATGTTTATAAACACAAGAGCTGCCAAACTTGTATTCAAATGTATAAAGGAACACAACTGTGTCACGATTACTGCTAGCTCTGGTCTAGGAAAAACAGCCACTCTCCGACATGTAGCTTTACAAATGGCAGAAAAAGAGTTTAATGTTCTTCTGGTTACAGAGCCATGTGACATTTTGAGGTTTTACAATCCAAGAGAAAAAATATTGTTTGTTATTGATGATTTATGCGGAAACTTTTCTGTTAAACAGAGTGACGTTAAACGTTGGGAACCTGTCATGGAGGATATCAAAAAGCTTCTTGGAAATAAACGAACAAGAATTATTGCTGCTTGTCACTTACACGTATATAAGGATAAACAATTTGAATCTTTGTCAGTTTTCAAGTCATGTGAATGTAACCTCTTGTCTGAAAACATATGTTTGTTAAAAACTGAAAAACAATCAATAGCAGATGTATATCTAAACACGAAAGCCCCTGAGATTACTGGATATAGTGATTTATATGATTGTTTTCCTCTTTTATGTAAATTATACCATGATAGTCCTAGACCTAACGTTAAAGATTTCTTCCAGAATCCATTTACAGTTTATGAAGCAGAAATTGACCAGCTACTCAAGAAAGGGCATTACACTAAATACTGTGCTCTGGCTTTATGTGTCATATTTAACAACAAATTGAACGATGAAATATTGGAAGATGAGGTAAATGAAGAAACTAGGATTATTATTGAAGACACATGTGAAGCATGTAGACTGGATAGGACAACACCAAGGCTTTTATTACAGCATGAACTGAACTCGCTTAAAGATACATTCATCAGGAAAGTCGGAAACATGTACAAGATAATACATGATAAAATATTTGACTTTCTTGCTTACTTCTTTGGACAGAAAATAATACAATGTTTGATAAAGAATGCAGATAGTAGTCTGATCCAGGAGAGGTTTTTATTAGCATGCACCGATGAGATGGATCAGTTTATAACTATTATACCACCAACATATCACCAAATGTACATACAGAGAATGATTGATGATTGGTCAAAAGGGAAAGTTCAAGATGTATTTAGTAACATCAATATGAAGATGCAACAATTCAAACGACACTTTATGCTTCATTTAGATACATTAGGTATAACTCACCAGCGACAGCTAGCACATATTTGTGATCAGCCTAAACTTAAAACAAATATTCTTCATGATGACGGTTATGATGTCCTTTTAAAATGCTGCATTATGGGTGACATTTCTTTGGTTTTATGGTGTTGTGATTTGGGTGTGGATGTTAACAACTATATTTATTTTGATGAGTCACCTTTAATGAAATCTTGTGAACTCGGTCATACAGAAATAATAAAAATCTTGTTAGAAAGAGGAGCAGACTTTAATAGATGCGATTATGATAGCCAGTCACCTTTAATGAAAGCCTGTGAACACGGGCATACAGAAATAGCCAAGATCTTGTTAGAAAGAGGAGCAGACTTTAATAGATGTGATGATGAAAGTGCGTCACCCGTAATGAAGGCTTGTGAACATGGTCATACAGAAATAGTAAAGATCTTGTTAGAAAGAAGAGCAGACTTTAATAGATGCAGTTATGATAACCAGTCACCTTTAATGAAAGCCTGTGAACACAGTCATACCGAAATAGTAAAGATCTTGTTAGAAAGAGGAGCAGACTTTAATATATGCGATTATGATAGCCAGTCACCTTTAATGAAAGCATGTGAACACGGTCATACAGAAATAGTAAAGATCTTGTTAGAAAGAGGAGCAGACTGTAATAAAACAGATGATTATAGCCAGTCACCTTTATTTAAAGCTTGTGAACATGATCATGCTAAAATAGTAGAGATATTGTTAAGCAGGGGAGTAGACTATAATACATATGATGAAAATGAGTCACCTGTAATGAAGGCTTGTGAGCGTGGTTATACAAAAATTGTACGGATGTTATTAGACAAAGGAGCAGACTGTAATGTGCGTGATAATGATGGGAATTCACCTGTTATGAAGGCTTGTGAGCATGGTCATACAGAAATAATAAAGTTACTGTTGGATAGAGGAGCAGACTTTATTAGATGTGATAATTTGGCCCAGTCACTATTAATGAAGGCCTGTGTACTTGGTCATACTGAAATAGTAAAGAAATTGGTAGACAAAAGAGCTGACTGTAACGAATGTGATATATGGGGACAATCGCCTTTGATGGTGGCGTGTGAATATGGTCATACGCAAATCGCAAAAATGTTGTTAAAAGGAGGAGCAGACTACAATAAATATGATGATTATGGTCAGTCACTTGTAATGAAAGCTTGTAAAAATGGGCATACAAAAATAGTAAAGATGTTGTTAGACAGTGGAGCAGACAGTCAACGATGCAATTTATATGGCGAGTCACCCGTAATGACAGCTTGCAAAAATGGTCATACAGAAATAGTAAAGATAATGTTGAACAAAAGAGCAGACTATACTAAGTGTGATAATGACGGCGAGTCACCTTTAATGAAGGCTTGTGAATATGGTCACACAGAAATAGTAAAAATGTTGTTGGACAGAGGAGCAGACTTTAATAAATTCGATGATGATAATAAGTCACCTATAAGGAAAGCGTTTGAACATGGTCATACCGAAATAGTGAAGATGTTGGTAGATAGAGGAGCAGACTATAATAAATGTAACAGTTCGATAGAGCCAACTTTAGTGAACGCTTGTAAACGTGGTGAAATAGAAGTAGCCAAAATGTTGTTAGACAAAGGAGCCGACTATGACAAATGTGACAGGTTGGGTCAATCTCCGATAATGATCGCCTATGAGCAAGACCATACAGAAATAGTTATGATGTTATTGGACAGAGGAGCTGACCATAATATATGGGACGATGATGGTGAGTCTCTCTTACTTAAGGCATGTGAACATGGTCAGACAGAAATAGTTATGATGTTGTTAGACAGAGGACCAGACTGTGATGGATGTAACATGTGGGCTGAGTCACCTATAATGAAGTCCTGTGAAAATGGTCATTCAGATATAGTAAAGATATTGTTAATCAAGGGAGCAGATTGTAATGCATGTGACAGGGGCGGTAAGTCACCTTTAATGGCGGCTTGTGAAAATAGTTATTCAGAAATAGTAACGTTGCTATTAGACAGAGGAGTAGAATATAATAACTGCGATGATTGGCAAGAGTCGCCGTTAATGATAGCTTGTGAACAGGGACACATAGAAATAGTAAAGTTGTTGTTAGATAGATATAATAAATGTGAGAAGATAAGTCAATCACATATATTGCAGGCATGTGATAATGGTCATGCAGAAGTTATATCAATGTTATTAGAAAGAAGAGCAGACCAGAATTTATTTGATGATGAGTCTGTTTTAATGAAGGCTTGTGAGCTCGGACATGAAGACATAGTAAAGCTGTTGCTAGAAAGAGGGGTAGACTATAATAGATGTGACTCTAAGGGTCAATCAGCTTTAAATATTGCAACTAGAAAAGGTTACCAAGATATAGTTGATATTATTAATCAACATTAAAGTCAGAAAATAGTGTAAAATAATATAAAAAATATTAAAACCTTCATACCTAGAATCATTGCTGTATATTTTTTATTCTTCCTTGGCTAGATGAACAGGTGGAGGATTGAAATCTCACAAAACTTGTTTATCCCCGACTCATGTGTACGCCTGTCCCAAGTCAGGAGCCACTGGCCTTTGTAAGTCTTTTTTTTTTAAATTTAATTCATTTATATGTTTTCGAGTTAGTATGACGTCCATTTTCACTGAACTGGTACATATTTTTATCAATGGGGCTAGCTGAGGTCCACCTCAGGATGCGGGATTTCCTCTGTATGTTGAAAACCTGTGGTTGACTTCGGCTGTTATATGCTCTTTGCGTCAGGTTGTTGTCTCTTTGACACATTCTCCATTTTCATTCTCAATTTTATGTAATATTTAAATTTGTGTGTGATACATTATGACACCGGGTTATATTTATATTGTAAAGACATGTAAGAGAAATACTGGCACTTTTCAAAAGACTAACCTCTTATTTCTTGGAATGCTTAATATTTATGATGTATGAGTAATGGATATCTTCAAAAACAGAACAAGGATTGATAACATGTTTGAGTTATAAATTTC
This sequence comes from Mytilus galloprovincialis, assembly GCA_037788925.1. NCBI lineage: Eukaryota > Metazoa > Mollusca > Bivalvia > Mytilida > Mytilidae > Mytilus > Mytilus galloprovincialis. The sequence goes on along the minus strand of CM075334.1, from coordinate 6,138,607 downwards.
ATGTCAAGAACCCAATAGTAGTATACCGCTGTTCAATAGTCATAAATCTATTAAAGTCATATGAAACGAGTGAGTTGTTGTGGAAAACAATATTTATCCTAGTATAAACTTAGTTCTCTGTGCACAATTTTCTCATTTTTTTACGCAGATATCGTATAATCGTCAATTTTTTTTCTCTCTGTCTGTTATAATTTGAAAAATATGGCTGCTCATTAAAAGCCGTGTTTTGAAGCCGAAGTTTACCGATTGTCACCTTATAGTAAACAAATAACAAAAAGCATGGGTATTTATCACGTGTTTATCATGTACAATCAGATACTTGTTTATTTTTATGACAGATCCATGCGTATTGCGATCACCGGATTTTTACGAGGAGGGTTACGCTCAGGTCACTATGCATACGGAAAATATGTCGGCGAATTGCTTCCTGGAAGGAAGCAATTAAACATAAGTTAACTTTTTGTAAATGTGGACAAATTAAAGAATTTTCCTCAGAAAAAAGTATATGTACATAAGTTGTATAATGAAAACTATCGATTTAGTTATAAAAAACATATGCATTACTTTTTTTAATTTGAGGTTTCTTAGGACTTTAAGCGAGAAAAAATCCGGGTCACTAACCAAAACCGACGGAATTATACCAACTATAAGAGGAAATTTTATCTTATAGAAGACAATGTTAACCATCTTGTATTTGGCTTTTACATGCAATGTTTATCATTGGAATATTTAAAACTTTAAAACAACATTTTAATAATAAAAAGCATCTGTCCTTTAAGTTGGATCACATCAGAATTATTGTATTCCTTGCCTTTCTTAAAATCGAGTGCGTGTGTTTTTTGCATATATATATATACCAGAAATAAGTCCCGATTCTTGTTGGGATTTATTTTCTATATTTACTATTCATAATATAGGTATGAGACGCCATGAGACAAATCTCTTATTCAAGTCACAATTTGTAAAAGTAAACCATTATAGATCTAAGTACGGTCTTTAAAACGAAGCCTTGGCTCATACCGAACAACAAGCTATAAAGGGCCCCAAAAATTACACGTGTAAAACCATTCAAAGGGGAAAATCAACGTCTTAATCTATATAAAAAAAAACTAGAAACGAGCAACAGTTATGAACCACATCAACAAAGGACATCTTCTGAGCATAAGTTTACTTAGGACAAGCGCAAACAAAGCAGCGGGTTAAAACGTTTTAATAGGCACCAACCCTTGCCCTTATCAGAAACAATAGTGTATAATCACCACATAAAAAAGACACACTATAACATATCAATTAAGATGGCTTAACTCAATCAAAAGATATATTAAGAAAAGTGAGCATAAAGTGAACGAATACATTTAATCTATAACACAATGTTAAAAAAAAACAAGTAAAATAAGGGGTTATATGCTAAACAATTTCATAATTAAAAAAATAAACAAAATGCCGCCAAATAGAATAATGTACACAGGTAAACGAAAATAATTTTGTTGTAAGGTATGCAGTTTAAATAGAGAACGGAAATATGTTTACAACATAATAATATTTTGTTGTTCATAGTTCATAGAAAAGAAGTGAAAATCTATAGTCATACCAAACATTCACTTATCAAAACTGGTTTATATTAAAAATAGAGAGACGAGATATAACCCTAGTTAAGTTAAGTAACAAATAATCATACGAAATGTATCAATAGGTCAAACTAATAAGAAAGTACGATTTGAGCGTACTCGCAGTTACTGAAAGCTTATTAATAAAAGCAATAAAAATTAATAATTAAAAAAAAATCATGCATTAGACTAGAATTAACTAAACACAGCCCAGGGATTTAATATTTTACCGTCATGAACAGTCAAACAAGACATGACTTGTGCAATGCCAAAAATGAAAGTATTGACAGGTAGTAGAATAGTTAGGACTTACCACCTATATAGAAATATGAACGTTGATGCGTATTCATTTATCTCGTTTGAAAAGAATACAAATTAAGGAATGTAGGACAGAAAGTCACAGGACAAAAATTCACAGGACAAAATGTCACAATTAATTTTTTCTGATTATTTTCTTTGAATAAAAAATGCTTATTTCTACAAAAATATTTTTGTATTTTTCTTGAACTATTGTATATAAACCAACTTTGTAAACAAAATTTATCAAAAAAATATCAAAGATGATTAAATAATTGTTAAAAAAACCAAAATGTCAAAGTGGTTTGACACTTAAATGGCTTCATGGTGCCAAGATATCTTTCTTTTGCACGATTAAAACTAAATAAATTTTTATTTTTCAAGTATAATGACACATTTCTTAAACTTTAATATGAATATGTGTATTTAAAAGTAAACATTTCAAGATATTTTTCCTACATATTCAAACAATTGTCAACATATTATTTTTGACTTTTTGTCCTACCAAATTTGTGACTTTATGTCCTGTGACCTATTGTCCGTTAACCAAATTGAGTTATGTTTTAATTTGCTGATGACAAAATCGATTTAAGTGCAAATGTAAACTACACCCATAGAACTAATAATAACATCGTAAGATAATCTTTACCAATAAGTGTGTTTAAAGGTTTGATGAGTGTTCATGAATAGTGACGTTTTTAGTGCAATATTACCGTAAAATTTCGGATGTGAAATAAAGTAATTTATGGTTACAAAACCCTGACTCAATGATTTATCAGTGATGCATTGAAATTTTAAATTGTTTGTATAAACATTGAACGACAAATTCATGTGACGTATGAAATTTTCTGACGTCAGACACGCAAATCAATGAATGTGTTTGTAGATAGATGTTTTTTTCGTGTTCTGTTAATTTGTCCCTTTTAAAATTGTTACACGATGATGACTGCTGTGCCAATATTTTGACTATTTTATTTATTATGTCTGTTTAGTTCACGCATCATTGTAAATATGACGGAATTTGATGAGACTGTCATCAACGTGAGAGGTTTAGCGCTTTAAAACCAGGTTTAAGCCACCATTTTCTACATTTGGAAATGCCTGTACCAAGTCAGAAATATGACAGTTCTTGTCCATTCGTTTTTGATGTTATTTGTCATTTGATTTTGCCATGTAATTATGGACTTTTCGATTGGATTCTCCTCTGAGTTCAGTATTTTTGTGATTTTACTTTTTGATTACGTACACTAAAATTTATGACATCACTACATACACGGGCATAACGAACGAGTTGCGATATATAAACACCGTATGATGGATCTAAAATAAGGAAAATTAACAATAGGGACCGAATAATCGTCTCTTTTATCGTAAAATTTAGTATGGAGTCCCCTTTAGAAAGTGAACTGTCAACATCTAGAAAACTACTATAATATTTAGTTACAGTAATTTCCTTTGTGAAAATGTCAGAAGTATATTTAGAAAGCTCTGAAGTATTTAACAAAACCATATCATCAAGCTAACGGTAGATATTGTTGAATGTATCAAACAAATGTGACAATGACGAAGAAGAGGACGAACATGACTAAAATAAAGTGGGTACATGAAATCAAATATCTAATAAGTTGATTCAAACTGATTAAAATACGTTTTGAATAAAAATCAATAGATAAACACATATTGAGTTTGAAATATTATTATCTGAATGGATGAATGTTATTTTAAATTGCAAACTATTTTTGTGTTGTATTATCCTAAAATATCAGATTACAATCAACTTTAATAAACAAAAGATGATGAACTGAAGAATTTCCTTCTACATTCCTCCTTTTTAGCTCATCGGGATCCGAAGGTCCTCATGTGCCATCACTTTGCGTCCGTCGTCTGTTGTCGTAAACTATTTCAAAGATGTTCTCCTTTGAAACTACTGGGCCAAATATCTTCAAGCTTTAACCAAATGTTTCTTAGGGTATTTAGTTTATAAATTTTATCCGAGGTTTTGATCCATCGACAAACATGCCCGCCATGGCTAAAAGTAGAACATAGGGGTCAACTGCAGTTTTTGGCTTATATCTCAAAAACTGAAGCTTTTACAGCAAATCTAACATGTGGTCAAATTGTTCAATTGGTCAAGATCTATCGGCCATGAAATTCTCAGACGTATCGAACTACCCATTGTTGGGTTGCTGCCACTAAATTGGTAGTTTTAAGGAAATTTTGCAGTTTTTTGTAATTACCGTGAATACTAGTATGATAGACATAAACTGTAAACAGCAATAATGTTCAGCAAAGTAAGATCTACAAAATCGTTAATACTACCAAAATTGTCAAATAACCCCTTAAGGAGTTATTGCCCTTTAAAGACAATTTTACAAAATCTGTTCATCATGTTTGCTTAGTTTAAAAAATCTTCCCATCTGAAACGATTGTGCCCAATACTTCATAACTTCAAATGAATGTTCCTTTGGCAATCTAGTTTATAAATTGTATCCGAAGTTTTGATCCATCGGCAAACAAGGCCGTCATGGCTAAAAATAGAACATAGGGGTAAAATGCAGTTTTTGGGTTATTGGTGTAAAAATTTTCAAAAGGTCAAGATCTTTCAGCACTGAAATTTTCGGACAAACTAAACATTCCATTGCTGGGTTGCTGCTACTAAATTGGTTATTTTAAGGAAATTTTGCAGTTTTTGGTTATTATCTTGAATATTATTGAAGATAAAGATAAACTGTAAACAGCAAAAATGTTCAGCATATCTACAGAAAAGTTTGTACTAAAAAGTACTAAAGTTTAGACCTAAATTGTCAATTGATCCTTTTAGAAGGAGAATCTAGCATAAACTGTGTAACTATTTTATTTCCTTGTATGTCAAAATGTAATATATGGGTAACATGCGTTTATTTACTTTTGAAGAAATCATGAATTTAATATCATTTTTAAGCCACTCATTTATAAACATTTAAAAGCAAAGATAATCATTGATGAAAGATGTAAACCCAAAACTAACAGGTGAGCGATTCAGGTTATTGAGAGCCTGTTGTTAGTATTTAGTCTTAAATTTACGAGGATAAAACATTTAAAAACTTTTATTGAATTACTGTATTCATCAAAGGATGATCTTCTATAGACTTCATTCTTAAAAATAAACAAGTACAACAACAATTGACACATGCACTCAGACTATATTTATTTGTAATGTATGTGTAATATAAAAAAAAAACAACGAGATATGCATGATTGCAAATGCAAAATATGTCCACTTGAGTTCAAATAAGTGAATCATTAACAATGAGTTAAATTACTACCTTCATCAATGCAAAAACCAAACCCCATAACGTATACAGTATAGTCAACTTTAAAAATGCTCGAGACAAGGAAAAAAGAAAAATAATTCTCAAACCAAAAAAAAAACAACACAGGAGCCTACTTTATAATAGGACAAATTACGTAATACAAATATGACATGAACCATTGACAACAACTGAACAGCAAGCTCATAACTTGTGATAAACACCTAAGGAAATTGGCAAATTTTAAAATGTTTTTGTATACTCAACTTTCCCATTATCGTGTGGGACAGCAGGTAGTTACATTTACCTTGAAATATTAATCATATCACATGTGTGTGATGGATAACAAAATTGATTTTCAAGAAAAACAAGAATACTAATTGTAAATAATGTGACATGGTAATTGTATTCTTTCTGAAATATGTAACATTTCAGGTTGATTAATAGCTTTGTAATAATTAAGATAATTAAATCTCAATTCAAATATAACTTTACATGTATTTTGCATTTATTTAAAATTCTAACAGAAGGATGATTTATTTGGAAAAGCGGGAAGTTGTTTTAAATATTAATAACAACACCTTATAGACATCCAAAGCGCTTTCCTAGAGTCACCTCCATCAGGAACTATTTTGGCGAATATACACCAAGTGTATACGAATAGAAACAGTTGAAACGAGGGACGAAAGATACCAAAGGGGACAGTAAAACTCAAAAATCTAAAATAAACTGACAACACCATTGCTAAAAGTGACTAGCTTGAAAAGCTATATGATTTTTGAATTTCTTAATGAACAATTTTAGAAAGGTTACTTATTAATCATTTCAGACCGAAAACAGGCTACTGAGCTGATTTTTCTGAGATTTCGATGACTGCATAGCACTTCCGGCAATATTTATATTTTAGTTGAGGTTTACAAATCATTATTTTAAAACCAAATAGAATTTCAACGTTTCTGTTTGGATCGCTACTGATGCGCTTTATGTAAGCGAAAAGTGCGTCTTGCGTACCAAATTGTCATACTTGTATCTTTGGTGAATTAAATTTTTTGTATTGCAAATATTCATAGAAATGACCCCTACAGCAAAGTATATCACAACGGTATGTAGATTTACAATTATCTTTGCATTGGTAAAGTATTCAGATGCAAAGGCCTAAAGCTAATACACGCTGCGCCCAAAGTTTGCCAATCCTGAACTATTGACAACCGCTCCGACCGAGGTATACCGATTCTTTTTTCTATATCATTTTCCTTGTTTTGTTATTGTCATTAGTCAACTATAAAATCTGTAAAGTTTTCTATTTACAAGTGACCTTCTATAGTGCACATGCTGCCCTATGATGAAGGTGTTAGGATGATTTAGCACACTCGTTAAAAAATTATCACCCTCGACGAATAAAATGGACAAGCAAATAAATTTCATAAGTTACTAAAATTACTAAAAAGCAATTAAACTTAAAAAAAAAAGCAGTTTTTAAATTAAAAGAAATAGAGAATCAACTTTAAACAAATAATATTGTAGCAAAAACGTCTCAAATAAAATCTTAAACGAGTAAATACATTGATTATTATCTTTAAATAGTAGATTATAATCAACGAAATATTAACAATAGATGTTTTATTTGCTGCTTCTTTATACCATACAACAAAACTTGCGTGTATTTCAAACAAAAGACGTCGAGGAAATATTATTATTTTTTTTTAATAACTCTGTTTTCTTTAGCAAGTTTGGTTATTTGCAGAATTCTGCCAGCAAACACGTATTACGACAATTGTAAAATATAGTCTGACTATGGATTGTTATTTCAAAGTTGTGTTGTAGACTTCTTGTTTACTTTGGATTTTGAATCCGAGTAAATAAGTTTTCAAAATTCAGATCGATAGAACAAGAAGGCAAAAACAAATAGTGAGGCAAAGATTTTAATACTTCTTATAAAAGATAATTTTCAGTAAAAGTCACCACTTTTAGATTTTCCCATTCAAACCAACGTGATGAAACAGGAGACAATTGAATCTAAGTATCAAAGAACTTCTGATAAGAGTTACTGGTGGATGAGTTTGACTTTGACGGTTACATATAATGATATAACTATTAACTTCAATGTTATTTAGTCTATTGTGGTTGTTTGTCTCATTGACAATCATACCATGTCTTCTTATTTTTATATTCAGTCGACTCATCGCAAGTCTCTGAACAAAAATGTCGATGCAGCATCAACCAGCAGTGAAGAATGTTGCAAAATGTTTCAGGAATACATTGAAAAAAGTAAAATCACAAAAATACTGAACTCAGAGGAAAATCAAGTCGGAAAGTCCATAATCACATGACAAAATCAAATAACAAAACGCATCAAAAAACGAATGGACAAGAACTGTCATAAATCTTGAAACGATAGTTTGGTATTTGTCAGGAAAACAAGGGCGTCCTTCTTAAACATTATCCCACACGATATCTGTAACCATCAAAGATTGTTTTCATCTTCCTGTGGCGTTGTATGCTTTAAAGCAATCTAAGATTACATTCAGCAATAAATCCAAAATAGCTAATGAATGTATTTACTACCTTGTTCATTGTTTTATATGAGATACACGACCGAAACAGCATAAAAGAGCAGTTATTGTGAATCCTTTTTTTAACATGTGCAATGAAGAAAAAAATAAACTTGTTTAGTTGTAACATGCCAAGTGAATAAACGTGGTTAAATTTAAAAAGAAAATAAGTTCAGATTTTGTACAATTGTCAAATACAGTCTAATCATCAATAGTCATTTGATATTTTGTTAAAGATATCTGTTTTTTTTTTCAAATCCAGATCCGATCACGCATGTCAAATAATGTGTTTTAGTTCACATCAAAGTAGAAGAATTGGGACTAGAAATACTGTGGTATTTTAAATAGAATTGAATAATCGTTTGTTTCAAAAAACAATTATCGTATCAAAGATATTAATATATCTGAATCCTTTTATGTATTGTTAAAATTAAGTTTACTAAATACCCAGTTCTTTCACATAATAACAAAAACCAGCCGATATGCCTACCATCTACTTTTTCTTAATTATCAAGGAAAATCCCGCACCCGGAGGATGGCCTCAGCTAGCCCCATGCTTTTGTTTCCGACTACAAATAAATAAAAAAAAGTAACAAGAAGGGCAAGTCACTGGTCATTCATGATAAATCTGTCAACCAAAACATGATCGAGACAGAACATGTTGTTAAAGGGCGGACCCTTATTTACCACAAAGAATCTTGATTCCTAATCAACCTTAAATCAACTATAAACTTGAAGAAATCATGCAAGAACTCACAATCTGAAAACTGTACTATCGACTGGTACATACTTAATTTGCAGGCGCTGATGAAAAGTCGCTGAAAAAAGCAATATACACAATTGGAAAGCTATTATGACCTTGATTGTCGTAAGGTGTTTTTCTCAGCTACTGTTATTGTCATTTGTGTCTTCATTAAAATATAGAACAGACTTAGTTTTATCTGTGTTATCTTTAATCGCAAGTACGAAGTAGTAGAAATACACTGTTAAGCTTGTATTGGGCTTGCTGCATCCCATGTTCGATATATCATTGACCATAGCTAATGGGACAATCACAAACCGTAAATGGCCATGGACGACCAAAAATGATAATTGAGACCCTCAACTGATTGACAGTGGATGAGTGGAGTTGACTACATGTAGAATTCGCGCCCTTTTAAAGAATAGATATTAATCAATTATATTTAGTTTTAGTAATAAACTCCTGGAAATGTGCAGTTATTGTACTAAACTATGTTTAATATCATTACCAAATGAACTTATTTAAAAGAAAAAAAGTTGTGGAGTACCAAATCGAAGCCCTGCATCCTTAATGAGTTAAAAGAAAATAGTGCAAATATTAATGAGTAATGACCCTACAGCAAAGTATTTCACACAAAGTGATGTAGATTTACATTTTCTTACCATTTGCTGGACAATGCTGATATCTGAATTAGTTTTGACTTTGATTTTGGAAGACTAATCGCAAATTTGTAAACATAGATAGTGATGCAACCCAAACTGTCAGTATACAATGTAGTAAAATAATTAAGGAACGTTCATGTATTGAATTATAGTTTTAGGATTTTGATTAAAAATAAAATCAAGTGTATTGGAATTTCAAGTGTTGACATCCGTTTACGCAATAGCAATTTACATTTGCTCCTTGAACATTCCCCCTCCCAAAAAAAAACAGTTGATATATATAACAATCAAAGATTATTTTCATCTTCCTTTGGTGTTATATTATTGAAAACAGTCTTAGATTACTTTCAACGATAAATCAACAACAGTTGATAGATTTATTTACTGCCTTGTTTATTGTTGTATATGATATTTGCGTGATAAGGAATAAAATAAATAGCGAAGGGAGGAAGGTATTCGTAAAGATATCTGTTTACTTTCAAATCCAGATCCGATCACGCATGTCAAATAAATTGTTTTAGTTCAAATCAAAGTCGAAGAATTGGGACTAGACACACTGTGGTATTCTAATTATAATTGAGTAAACGTTTGTTTTAAAAACAATTATCATATCAAAGGTACACATTCAGATTTTGTACAATTGTCTAATCATCAATAGTCATTTGAAATTTTGTTGACGATTTGATATCTTAAATATAATTGAATAAGCGTTTGTTTCATATTACCTGCTTCCTTTTACAAATTGTTTAAATTTCGCATTTATAGCAAAAACCAGTCGATATATGAACCATCTACTTTTCTTTTACCTTATTTTTGTTTCCATCTACTCATATAAAAAACAAAGTTGGAACATGCTAAAGCGAGAGCCACTAGTCGACGACAGACAAATACAAACGATTATTGCAATTCGGACAAATCCCTGGTCATTCTATCTTTGCCAATTAAAACATGATAGTAACTTAAAATAAAGGCAACAGTAGTATACCACTGTTCAAAACTCATAAATCCATGGAGTAAAAACAAAATCGGAGTAATACACTAAAACTGAGGGAAATGCATTAAATATAAGAGGAGAACAACGATACAACATTAAAATGTAACACATACACACAGAAACGGACTAAGCATTAGACAAAATCCTATGAGAATAACAAATATAACTTCAAAACCAAATACATGAATTTGGTATAGATAAGTACCGTGACACTTAAAATATTGTTGAAGGGCGGATTCGTAATTAACCACAAAGAAACGTTAATTCCTAATTCCCCTTAAACCAAATATCAAGGAAATCATGCAAGAAATAGCCAGCTATAGACTATACTATCCACTGATAGATACTTTATTTGCATTGGCTGATGAAAAGCGTTGAAAAAATATAGATTCCAACACTGCAACAAGTGTATTACGATATTTCTCCACTCGAGACAGTTAAATTTTATTATTTAAAGCGCGAGGCTTGCCGAGCTCTTTAAATAACTAAAATTTAACTGTCGAGAGTGGAGAAATGTCGTAATACACGAGTTATAGTGTCGGAATCTGTTTCTCTAATGATCTTTATCCTTCTTTTTCAAATATTTTCAGAAACTTGTGTTCTTTATATGCGACGTCATCAGGCATGGTCGCCTTTTTTCATGACGTCACAATAGGAAAATTCAGAAGAAAACAAAACATTTAGACGTCATAATCAAATTTCAACTAATCATTTGCCGAGAACAGATTTTTCACTAGTGAGGAGAAATATTTTTCTCACACTGGTCAGGAAATGTGAAAATAGTACAAAAATTAGAGAAAGCAATATTCAAAATTGGAAAGCTGAAATGACCTTCATTATCGTAAAGTTTTTCTCTGAGTGACCGTTATTGTCATTTGCATCTAAATTGAAATTTAAAGCAGACTTAGTTTTCTCTTTGTTATCTTTTATCGCAAGCACGAATTGTATTGAAGCTTGTATTGGGTTTGCTGCATGCAATGTTCAATATTTCATTGATCTTAGCTGATGGGACAGTCACATACCGTTAATGGACATGGACGGCCTGAAATGATCAATGTGTGATTAAAGGTACCAGGATTGTAATTTAGTTCGCCAGACGCGCGTTTTGTCTACAAAAGATTCATCAGTGACGCTCATATCAAAATAGTAATAAAGCCAAACAAGTACAAATTTGAAGAACATTGAGGATCCTTAATTCCAAAAAAATGTAGATGTACAATGTTTCTATACATTTGATAGACAATGCTGACATTTGAATGAGTTTTGACTTTGAATTTGGTAGGCTAATTCTAAATTAGTGAACATATATAAAGATGCAACCCACACTGGCAGTAAACAATGTAGAAAAATGTCTAAGGAACGTTCATGTATTGAAATAATAGTTTGGTATTTTGATCAAAAATAAGATAAAAAAAAGTTAAATCACAAAAATACTGAACTCAGAGGAAAATCAATTCGGAAAGTCCATAATCACATGGCAAAATCAAATAATGAAACGCATCAAACACGAATGGACAAGAACTGTCATATTCCTGACTTGGTACATGCATTTTCAAATATTAAAAATGGTGGATTGAACCTCGTTTTACAGCTAGCTAAATGACAGTTGCATCAAATTTCATTATATTGTCACCGATGCGTGAACAAAACAAACAGACACAATAGGTAAAAATGTCAAAAATAGGGGTACAGCAGTCAACATTGTGTTATCATCTTAATCACTATAAAAACAACAAATGTAACGAAGAAGCACAAAAAGGCATACATCAAATGTGTTGGAATTTCTGTTTACGAAATAACAACTATCATTAACTTCTTCAACACTGTCCCCCTTTCCATTCCCCCCCCAAAAAAAAAATCCCAGTTTATATGTATAACCATTAAATATTGTTTTCATCTTCCTGTGGTGTTGTATTATTGAAACCAGTCTTAGATTACTGTCAACGATTACTTAACAATAGCTGATAGATTTATTTACTTCCTTGTTCACTGTATAGGATATTTGAGTGATAAAGAACAAATTAAATAGTAAAGGGAGGAAGGTATTCGGTATTTCTTTTCTTAATTATGTGTAATAGAAAAATGAATGTATTTAGTTTATTATTATTATTTAATACGCCAGAAGCGCGTTCCGTCTTCTTAAGACTCATCAGCGACGCTCAGAACAAATAAGTTGTAAACCAAACAAGTACAAGGTTGAAGAGCATTGAGGACCCAAAATTACAAAAAGTTAAGCCAAATACGACTAAGGTTATTTATGCCTGGAATGAGAAAATCCTTAGTTTTACTAAAATATTAAGAGTCTTGTAAACAGGACATTTATAAAAATGACCAAATAATTGATATTCATGTCAACACCGAAGTGCTGAATACTGGGCTGGTGATAACCTCGGGGACGAAAATTCCATCAGCAGTGGCATCGACCGCAATGGTGTTCATAGTTATCAAAGGTATCAGGATTATAATTTAGTATGCCAGACGCGCGTTTCGACTAATAAGTGACGCTCATATCAAAATAGTCATGATTGAAATATCATTGTCATAGACCAACCTAATAGGACAATCACAAACAACAAATGGACATGGAAGACCAAAATACATTGAGACCCTCTAGTGATTGAAAGTGGATGATTGAAGTTGACTACATGTATAATTCGGGCTTTTTAAAAAAATAGACTTTAATCAATAGTTTTTAGTTCTAGTTATAAATTCCTGAAATCCTGCAGTTATCATTGTACTTAATTAGGTTTGATATCATGACCAAATCAACATATTTAATAGACGTAACAAATTGAAACCTTGTATCCTTAAAGAGTTTAAATTTTAGTATTGCAAATATTCAGAGTAATGTCCTGTTAAGTATTTCACACAAAGTAATGTAGATTTACAATGTTTCTATGCATTTGATAGACAATGCTGACATTTGAATGAGTTTTGACTTTGAATTTGGTAGGCTAATTCTAAATTAGTGAACATATATAGAGATGCAACCCACACTGGCAGTAAACAATGAAGAAAAATTCTAAGGAACGTTCATGTATTGAAATAATAGTTTGGTATTTTGATCAAAAATAAGATCAAGTGTGTTGGAATTTCTGTTTACGAAATAACAATTTTCATTAACTTCTTCAACACTATCCCCCCTTTCCATTTCCCCCCAAAAAATCCCAGTTGATATGTATAACCATTAAATATTGTTTTCATCTTCCTGTGGTGTTGTATTATTGAAACCAGTCTTAGATTACTGTCAACGATAACTCAACAATAGCTGATAGATTTATTTACTGCCTTGTTCATTGTTGTATAGAATATTTGAGTGATGATAAAGAACAAATCAAATAGTAATGGGAGGAAGGTATTCGGTATTTCTTTTCTTAATTACTAGTATGTGTAATGAAAAAATGAATGTATTTAGTTTATTATTATATTTAATACGCCAGAAGCGCGTTTCGTCTTCTTAAGACTCATCAGTGACGTTCAGAACAAATAAGTTGTAAACCAAACAAGTACAAAGTTGAAGAGCATTGAGGACCCAAAATTACAAAAAGTTGTGCCAAATTCGACTAAGGTTATTTATGCCTGGGATAAGAAAATCCTTAGTTTTGTAAACAGGTATTTATAAAAATGACCAAATAATTGATATTCATCTCAACCCCGAAGTGTTGACTACTGGGATGGTGATACCCTGAACTATGTTTGATATCATGACCAAATCAACTTATTTACTAGAAGAAAAAAAGTTGTGATGTACCAAATTGAAGCCTTGCATTCTTAATGAGTTAAAATAATATTATCGCAAATATTCAGAGTAATGACCTTACAGCAAAGTATATCACTCAAAGTAGATTTACATTGTTCTTTGCATTTGATAGTCAATGCTAATATTTGAATGAGTTTTGACTTTGATTTTTGAAGGCTAATCGCAAGTTTTGTGACCATAGATAGCGATGTAACCCAATTTAGCAGTATTCAACGTAATATAATGTTTAAGGAATGTACTGAAATAATATTTGGTGTAAATATTTTTATAAAATATAAGATCTAGTGTGTTGGAATTGATGTGTTGACATCCATTTACGCAACAACAATTTTCATTTACTTCTTTATCATCCCCCCCCCCAAAAAAAAAAACCCAGTTGATATCTAATTTTTTCAAATAATGTTTGGATGATGCAGTGATAAAAAACGTATAATATGAAGTATTCATCAAAGTCTTTATAAATTCTATATGACCGCCTTACAAATGAGATGCTTAGCTACGTACAAAACCAGTTTTAATCCTCAATTTTCTATCTAAGGATATATATATGGTTTGATGTGTTTGAGCTTTTGATTTTTACCATTTCATGAGGTACTTTCCGTTTTTGAATTTCTTTGGGAAAAACAAACAGACATAAAAGGTAAAAATGTCAAAATAGGGGTACAACAGTCAACACCTTGTCACGATCTTAATCACAACAAAAAACAAACAAACATTTAACAAAGAAGCACAAAAAACATCCATCACATTTAACAACCAGGTTCATTACTTACTAATTTTTGTATTTTATTTAAGTATGCCAAATCCACCCATAAAGGATCGAGAGATTTTAAGCACTGGGACCGAATCATAATTTTAACATAAACTCTGGCGGAGAAGCGCATGTTTGACGTCATAATGTATACGTCACACAGGTAGAGATATAAAATAATTCAACCTTATCGGACAGTCAAAAACCGTAAATGGACATGGACGACCAGAATTGATCACCGAGTGAAGAGACCCTTCATGTAGAACCCGTTATTTTCAGGAATAGGCTGCGTTCAATACATTCTTCAAAGTCCCAGCTATTATATACAATAAATGGTGAGTTATCAATATTCTTAACTAGTCTTGAAATACTGGCCATATAAAATTTATGACTGGTACGGAAAAAGTGAATGATAATAGAACGAGCTAAGACAGAGCGAAACCCCATGGTACTATCATCAATGAGGGAAAGGGGGGGGTAATAGGGGGTCCGTTAACAGGTTAACAACACCTCGATTTTGGCAGGCAAAAACAGCTAACAAAAAATGCAAAAATACTGATAACAGTTAACAAAGTGGGTTGAAAACAGTTAACAGCTTATATTAATCTTAGAAAACAGCTAGCAACACCTTGAAAAAGGTCATAACAGGTTAACACAAAAAGATATCCCCCTCCCCCTCATCAATAAGTTCCGTTTAACTTTAAAATGGAAATGTGGTTTTCAATGCAAATATCATAATACATATTATTTGTAGGTATTTCATCACATTTGTGAACTATTTTAATGAGAGTTTCGTGATGGTGGTTTGTCCACACGAGTGCGTTTTTAAAACCGCGACTGCATGTCGAGATAAAACGCCCCAAACGGCTGCAAAAGAAGAAAATAATGCAATTAATAAATAAAAAAAGAAACAATTGCCAATTAAATCAACATGAGAACATCATAGAAAAGAAGGAATAAAGAGCAACAGAGGAATCTGCTTTACACTATTATTACTTTAGCAGTAAGGTGATAAAACATATCTCAAACGAATAAATACACTAATTGATTCTATGCTATATTCTTTCAAAAGACTAGATAACAATCTACGATTTATTAACAATAGATGACAGAGTGTAAGGTATGCTTCTTTATTCTATAGAAAACTTGGGTGCATTTTAAACAAAAGACGACAAGGAATCATTTAAATAGTTAGTTTTTAAATAACTTTGCAAGTTTATTTGTATGCATCATTCTATTAACAAACACGTACGTACTACGACAATTGGAAAATACAGTCTGACTATTGATATTTATATCAAATTTGTATTGCACACTTCTTATTTACTTTGAAATCCAGATCAGACGAGGTAAGTTGTTAAGATTAAAAAAAAAAAAAAAACCAGTGCGAATACAAATTGTGCACCATGTTAATTAACTGTTAATCGTTACTGTAATTTTTGTACTTGTGATATTATACCCCAAGGGTAATCAACAGCCCAGTAGCCGATACCAAATGACAAATGAATATACGGATATCTCTATCGCTAGTAAAAAATCGCATGTTTTGTTCTGTTTGGTTTAATCAAATGCCCAACTGTTCAACATTTACATTTAAATTCATCTATTTTAACCACGAGCATCATTGAAATGTGAATCTGGTGCAATGGATATGATAACGTTCGTATTGTTACTAGGTGTATGTTTCAGATAATGCCCATTTGCTTTGCTTTTCTGGGCAAAATTTTCGTCTTAGGTTTCAAAATGGCGGTCTTTGACAAAACCGGGCTTTTGACTAATGAATTCGGAGAATGTTAGCCACTCGAAATGAAGACATTAAATGGAACGTTCTTTCACCTCAGAACCAAACCAACTATCATCCTTCATCTACTTTTTTTCATAGTTAAATCGTATGCTGTGCTGTGATATACAACTATCACAGGTTAGGGATGATTGATGCGAGCAAACATTTAAAACCCCGAAAAATTCTTTTAAACCCTGTTTGCAAAAGCAAAGCAAATGGACAGGGGCTTTTAGTAAAGGTTCGTTTGATCCGTCTTAAGTTTTTTCTATGATTTTTGCTTGTCTTTTGCTTGTCTTTTGTTGGTTTTTTTTTAATTTCTTTATGGCATTGTTAGTTCGTTTTTACTAATGGGTAACGGGTTTGACTATGTCAATAAATTACGTGACCATGCAGATGCTATATCTAATACAAAAAATAATAGTTACTTAGCTTGAGAAAATATCAACTATCTAAGATGATAAAAAGATAATATAGTAAAACAACATTTGGCCTAGGTAAACATCATATCTCATGTTTTTTTTTAAACCATTCATTATATTACACCATTAATTGATTGATTGGTTGTTGATTGCATAAGGTCAAGTGGCAAATATTTTATGAATGTTCAGGATGTGAACAAGTTAACAATACTCATAATATGTAGGTCTTGTAATAGCGACCATCCGGGATGTAGGTTTGGTAAATTTGAACTGCCACTGGAAAATGAGGGTATATTTGATAGGGACAGACATTTTGGTTTCAACAGGCTACCTACGAACCCTCGAAGAGTTGTTGCAAGGGTTCTTAACGTGCAAAGAGCATGACACTCTCATTCATCGGATTTAACGTCCCCATTCTGACCGGACGTAGCAGCAAACTTGTACATTCCGAACAACAGTGAATAGGACGCCCCACTTTGACAAGCGCTTTACTGCCGGTCGGAAGAGGACTTAGTGACTGACCATACTTCTATTCCCCTTTCATGGTTTGGGGGATTAACATCATAAATAGTTATCAAAGTTTCCAGGCTACTAATTAAGTACGCCAGACGCGCGTCAATAAAAGTTAATTACTGTATATTAAACAATAAAAGACCAAGTATGGATGATATCTATCAGAGCTGTTTAAAGATATTAAATAGTCTAAATATGACGGAACATACTTTCAAAGTATATATGTATATATTTCTCTAATTCTTCGTCAATTTATCCCTTTCTGCACCCATTGTATAAAAAAATTTAATCAACGTGTGGTTTGTTTGATCTCAGTTCTTCATTGGTTGAAATCAGATTATGACGTCGAATTTTCTTGCTTTCCTCTGAATTTCCTATTGTGACGTCACGAAAAAAGGCGACCATGCCTGATGACGTCACATAGAATAAACACATCTTTTTTTAGATCATTCGAAAAGAAGGAAGACGTTTGCCTGCATGTTGTTTGAAAATAATTAGAGAAACAGATTCTACCACTGCATCTTGTGTAATACGATATTAATCCACTCTCGACAGTTAATTTTTAAATATTTAAAACGCTCGGCGAGCCTCGCGTTTTAAATTTGAAAATTTAACTGTCTCTAGTGGATAAATATCGTATCACACTCGATGCAGTGGTAGAATATATATATATATATATATATCTTTATATACAACTCGTCTAAACATCAACCCAACAATGTTAGATCTGTAAATTTGCTTGCGCAAATTTTTGGTTCTTCCCTCGCCGGGATTCGAACCCATGCTACTGTGATATCGTGGCACCAAATCGTCTGCACTGCAGCCGTCCCGCTAGACCACACGACCACCTGGGCTCTTAAAAATAGAGCTTTCGCTGGCCGTGTGTTACCTTTCCACGTCAGTTTTAATCTAGCAGCGTACTGCAGTACATGATATATAAGGCATGAAGATGTTATTGTTACAGATCAGCTAAATTATATATACTAGTAGTAAAGGATCCTACAAATTAATATAAGATACATTCACAGAAAATAATTATATTTAAGTACGTCTGAGTCAGTGACAACCCTACAACAGATGTATCCATCGGATCGCCATCAATGATAGTGATACATGGCTGTGTACATAATGTATATACAACTCGTCTAAACATCAACCCAACAATGTTAGATCTGTAAATTTGCTTATATATATATGCATGTATGTATTCTTCAACAATTTCCGTATAAAAAATAAATTTGTTGATATAGCTTTGTATTCTGTAATATTTTTTTCAGGAGAAATTATTGATGTTTTCTTAAAAAGATGAAGTAATCCTGATTTTTTCATCGTGAAAGTCAAATATACAACATTTACATTTTATCTATCAGCTATTGACAATCATCTACAAGAATAGTATACTCCTCTGGATGATAATTTAAATAATCCATTATGGCGGCATTCATTTCTCAAGAGGAAGAAAACTATGTAAGATTAAGTTTGTTACTGACTGGAATATCTCCACGTGCAGCACGAAAATACTTTGATAGTGAATTTGCTCCGTCCTGTTTATATGCCTCACTGAAGAAAGAATATAATAAGCTGAATGGGATGAAAAAGAAAAGAACAATCAACCCAGAGCAATGGAAGCTCCTGTTTCCACGAAATCCTAGTAAGTGTAAAAAATAAAATGTAAGAAACCTCTTCTATAACTCCCGGTACGTACAATCCATTAAGCATATTTCCAAAATTTCTTGTAAATGCAGATATTCATAAAATGTGCTAATGACACCACATTTATCGTATTTAAACAGACGATATTGATTTTCCTTTTGAAAATTTCAATCATAACTAAATGTATATTGAAATATATATATTTAATAAATATACAGTTTTGAAAACTCATGATCCAAAATCCTGCCACTCCGTTTACTTATAATTTTCATTGCACAACTTTGTGCACTTCACATAAGTCAAAATTTGGAGTACTTTTCTTATTTCGCATAGACCCAATATTTCCCTATCATGTCGACAGTGATCACAATAGGATTATATAAATATAAAGGCAAATATGTTAGTTCAAATGTTACATCTAAAATTTGTCCGCATATAAGTAAATTGTACATGCTTTTTTTTGGCATCTGTTCGTGTACAAATGATATTTTCTACTTGTGACCTACCAAATTAGACTATTTACCGGATTTGTTATCACATAAGCAACACGACGGGTGCCACATGTGGAGCAGGATCTGCTTACCCTTCCGGAGCACCTGAGATCACCCCTAGTTTTTTGGTGGGGTTCGTGTTGTTTATTCTTTAGTTTTCTATGTTGTGTCATGTGTGCTGTTGTTTGTTTGTCTTTTTCATTTTTAGTCATGGCGTTGTCAGTTTGTTTTAGATTTATGAGTTTGACTGTCCCTTTGGTATCTTTCGTCCCTCTTTTAAAAATGTTTGAAAATCGGAAGAGTAACCGTAAAATTATTGCTATATGAAATAACAAAACATCGTAAGAAAAGCAAAATTCAAAATAGAAATTAAGATACAAGAAGATGTTTTTCATGATTGGTCCGTATATACGGAAACACCTTGTAGGTTGAATTTTCAAGTTTAATCACTTATATCTGACCAGCTTTCTTAAGTTTTCTGCCAAATACTTTTCAAAACATGATGATTTTTCATCATTCCCATTTCGAAAATAGTCAAATTTTAAGCATTTTCTCTTAGAATTGCACAACATTTTTGTAAATATCCGTTTTCACAGACAGTTTGGTTTAAGATTTAAGAGGGAAAATGACTGGATTATCTGATAATTTGAAATTATTTATATTTTCAATATATAACTAAGGAAAGTAATTTAATAAAAAGGGCCACAGTCATGTGGTGCGAATCATATGAATAAAATATAAAGCCGGTAGGATTTTGCAATATGAATCTGGGAGGACATGATTTTCTTTTAGTTGTTATTGGCTTTTAACTAGCGTTCCGTAACTACAGATACTGATGTCTATTGTTTTCTTCTAAGCTGTTATGTGATCTGTATAGATCTTTTGAGTTAACAGAATTATAACTATGTGTATGTATCAAGTCAGGAACCTGTAGTACAGTGGTTGTTGTTGGTTCATGTCTGTCATAATATAGTTTTCGTAAATTGTTTTGTTTGACATTTTTACATGTTTGAACCTCTAATAGCCGACTAAACAGTGTGTATAATTCACATAGTTAAAGGTAATACTATTGCCTGTAATTGCTAATATCAGTTTATTTAAACTCTTGTGGCTAGTTGTCTCATTAACAATCATACAACATCTTATTTTTAAACAAAGAAGCAGTTTCAAGTTGTAACGCTATTATCGTGACATATTCTACTCGAAAAGTTTTAGGCCAGAAAAGATTCATACCACAATCTTATCTGTTAATCAGTCGCAGTACAACTTCCTGTCAACCATTTCATGATCAGTCAGTACATGTCAAATTATGAAAATCTTGGTAATGAGTCATACAAATTCGAAACTAATAATAGGTGAGATATTTGGAATGTGAACTATTATGATCACCTTATGTGGGATATGTTTTGTCCTTAATAATTTCAAAAGAATTATTTTTTTAATACAATTTTTCAGGTTCTCAACATATTCCGAAAAAACATCCCTAAGTGATTCTTACAAAAAATAATGTGATTATTTCAGCAAACCTACTTATAGTCATAGACAATGCTTTTTCACGTTTCAAGCCGAATCCTTATAATGTTGATATGTCAAGTAAATGCACTATAATTGTCTTTATATGCACGAAACTTGGCATAGTGCAACGTGTAGACAAATTAAGATATGAAGCCATAAAAAATTAAGTATAACCGACAAATCAAAGTTGGCCGACATAAGGTGTTGAGAAAACAAAATCATACTCTTCATGAAGTCTAACAATATGCAAACCAATATTATTATCAATGGTGACACTTGAAATTATACAAACATATTTTCAATTTGTTTGCCAAAAAAATTCTGTCAAATTCTATTATGATATAAATCGATTATTTAAGAAATAATTCACGGAAGCCAAAGATTTGTTGTAAATTTACACATGGCCCTTGACCGTGATATACGTATTTCATCCTGAGCGTTATCGAGGGATAAAATTAACGAATATGACGGCCCAGGTTATGTGTTAATTTACAACAAATCAATGGCTTCCATGAATCATTTCGATTCTAATAGGACAAATACTTAATCGAGGGTGGGTGTGCCGTGTGTGTTGCTGTTTTATTTTACCCACTGTTAGATTAATGTACAAACAATCTAGTAAATCTGTAGTTTGCATGAAACATATCTTAAATTACCGCTAGAAAAATATGATTGATTGTTTTAATTCTTAAACCCAACATTTGCCATTTTATAATCTACATTATCTCTCGTAAGCTGACGTCAAATTCACTGTTGACATTTTGTAACGAAGGAGCCGTCATGTTGACTTGCTGAAATCAGTAAATGTGTGAATAATGTAATAAAATAGATAAGAGTAACACCTACCTCAAAATTTGATTTAAATGCATTATTTTCTGATCTGTAATGCATTAATTCTTGGTTTTTTTTATTGCAATTTTTAACACAGCGAAATCGTCATAGCGTTTTCACATAGTTTGTAATACATGTGGAATTCCGTGGGAGGTATATTCTTAAAGCCATTATTATGTTCATGTCTGAGTCTGCGCGAAGTATAGATATATCGGGAATTTTATCACGATGTTGTTTACAAAGCAAAAGAAGCACGTCATATTAGAATTGTTTTTTTTTTTATTTATTATCAAAATGAGAACGAACACAAGAATGGCACATAAAAATGTTTCTCGGAGTTTTTCAGTACTAAATCACAATATAAATTGGATTATTCCCATCATTCATAAAAGTGACAAAGTGGCATACGAGTTTGGGGATATTTTGATTTAATATCCTTGATCATCAACCTAAAAATTAAGATTTTTACCTTTTCTTGTTAGTACTATTCAAATGCGATCTTTTTTTGTTGACATTTGAGACCAGCAGCTCACATTAATTCTATCAGCATTTCTTTTTTGTTTTATCTCAATCAGTAGTCTAACAAAAGTTTATTTTTTGAAAATATCACAAAATAAGGAAAAACATATAAAAACCGTAATAGAGGATGAAGCATATCAAGTTAATGTAAAGGATATAAAAAGAAGATGTGGTATGATTGCCAATGAGACAACTATCCACAAAAGACCAAAATGACACAGACATTAACAACTATAGGTCACCGTTCGGCCTTCAACAATGAGCAAAGCCCATACCGCATAGTCAGCTATAATAGGCCCCGATAAGACAATGTAAAACAATTCAAACGAGAAAACTAACGGCCTTATTTATGTAAAAAAATGAACGAAAAACAAATATGTAACACATAAACAAATGACAACCACTGAATTACAGGCTCCTGACTTGGGACAGGCAGTAGGTTCAGTAAGACCCCTTTTTGACCTCAAAATCTAGCAAATTTACAAAATTGTGAAAATGTAATCTTTAAGCTATATTTTGGAAAGCAAAATGGCTCTGCTACATAAATATGAGCTGTTTTTGACAATACAATGCACACACATAGCGTACTAGCATCATTAAGTCATGCTAAATTACTGAAATCTTCAAAATTGAAGCATTAAATTTTAGACGGTTTCCGTCTTAAATGAAAGTGGCCGCATTCGTGTTCATTCATAATATTGAAATGTAAGTTGTATTTGATAATAATACAAAACATATATAAAGGTTGCGGATGAACACGGATGCGGCCACTTTATTTTTGACAAAAACCATCTGAAAAGTGACGTTTTTTGGCATTGTTGATAGATTTTTCATACTTAAGCTTGAATCGGAGAGTCTTAAATGACTAACTCAGCTTAAATCTTTCACATAAACTAATCGAATCAATTGAAATAGACACTTAAGTGTTTAAAAAGTATCCAAAAACTTTCGTTAGATGAACCTGAAATTTGAGGCCAAAATCGGCCCTTACCTGACCTACTCCTTTGTTCTACCGTGTAAACATAACATATTCATGGTGCACTATATCTTTTTTTTTTTTTAGATGTCCCTGAATCCAGGACATTCGATATTAGCTTAATAATAACACTCCTAAGAAACCTAACGAACATAAATCCTCCTCATGGGGGATTTGACAGTTTACCCTCTGCCACGGAAACCACACCCGGTGCAGATTTAGCCAGAATCAAGCACTATAGAAACTACCTAGCTCATCTTAATGATGGAAAAGTTGGAACAGTAGACTTCAACACAGCATGGGACAATATATCTGGGGTAGGTTTAATGAAATATGTATACACTCATTAGACTTTGAAAATAGAGAGGCTTTTCTCATTGTTGAAGGCCGTACAATAATCTATAGTTAATTTCTGTGTCATTTGGAGTCTTGTGGATAGTTGTCGCATTGGCAATCATACCACATTTTCTTTTTTTTTATATACAGAAATCTTCGCAAGACTTAAAATAAACTATGCGTTAATAATAAATGTATAGTCTTGTAATTGTTATAAAATACAACAGATACGATAATTTAAAACCATATCTTGAACTGCATTTTGTATAACATTTTTTTGAGAAATTTACCTGTGACGTCACTTTGTAGCGTCGATCTGGTCGTGTGATAGACAATGTGTGGTTCTGTTGTCCTGTTTTTATGTGCTGCCATACATTGTTTTACGTGTTTGTTTTTATTCTGCTGTTAGTCAGCACTTCGGTGTTGACATGAATATCAATTATATGGTCATTTTTTTCTTACTTTTTTTATTTATAAACTACTGTTTGCAAAAGTATGAATTATTCTAAATACTGTAGATTCGTTTATTTTCGTGGGTACCAATTTTTGTGGTTTGAGGAACAAATAGCATATTCGTGGACATTTGATTTCGTGGTTTTGGCAAAGTCTGCATACAATCCTCTAGAAAATTTGTAACTCGTTGAACATTTAAATTTGTGTTTCTCCTGTACCAAAGAAATCCACTAAAATTGTTTTCCAACGAATATTATTGTATCCACAGTACTAAGGATTTTTTTAATTCCAGGCATAGATAACCTTAGCAGTATTTGGCACAACTTTTTGGAATTTTTGGTCATCAATGCTCTTTAAATTTATACTTGACTATTTTGATGTGAGCGTCACTGATGAGTCTTATCATCTGGTGTACACATTTATGCACCTAGTGTTTGTGGTATACCATCTTTCCCGTAAGTTTGTTCTCTGTTTAGTATTAAATTATTATTAAGTTTCATTTTGTTACATCATGTGGTCAATTTATTTGGCAATCGCCAATGGCATTCAGCAGGGTTAAAGAACATCAGTTGTTCGACCTGTTAGTCACATGCGTTTTGTTAAAATATACTTTATGACTTTTTTTATCTTTATGAATATGTTGTTTGTGCTGTATTTAGACCCTTCCACATCGATTTATTTTTAACATGCACACGTATAAAAATGGCGGTTTTTATCCAACTCTATCATAGGTTTGAACGTTGTTTTCAATTTAGACTTGTTTATATGTTTTTGTTTGGGCTTGTATCATATTTTCCCTTCGGTTTATATGATCAGTTCATCCTATTTTGACTCTTTAAAATTCAAGGGTTTATCCTAAATTGAGGTAAATTATATAGCCTTACTGTTTCAATCCGTAACATAACTGAAGAGACATTTATTGTAGAGATCCGGATCTGGTGTACAAAGTTTTGCACCTCATGTTTGTGGTATAACATCTTTACCGCAAGTTTATTGTTTTCTATTTAGTATTAAATTTATATTACGATCCATTTTGCATTGCAATACCAAAATTAGAAGCTGGATGAGACATTCAGTTGGTGAATGTAAGGTGTTACGAGAGTTTCAGAGTTTGGAATTAAAATGCAATAACTTCACATCCAATGGTGAACGCTTTAACGAGTTAATGGAACACCAATGGGAACAAAGATTGCCCCCGTCTTATGCCAATATTTTTTGGGGGAGAAATTAGAACAGAGAATTCTCAATTCTTCGCTTTATCAACCCATCTCTTGGTTCCGATTTATCGACGATATTGGCATGAAGTGGGATAATACTGAACAAGAACTATTTTTTTTCATTCAACATACCAACGATGCCCATCCCTCAATAAAATTCACAAATGAAATCTATGACTCTAAGATCACATTTTTTGACACTACAACGCAAGTGAGGGATGGACACATATTTACAGGTCTGTACTGCAAGCCCAAAGACAAACATCAATATTTATCGCCTTTGAGTTGTCACCCTAATCATTGCACCAAGAGCATTCACTACAGCCAGGCCATACGCATAAAAAGGATTTGTTAACCCGATTTTGTTTTTTGTCCATGGATTTACGAGTTTTGAACAGCGGTATACTACTGTTGCCTTTATTTGCTCCATCAACGATATTGCAAAAAAAAAACCAAGAACTTCGCTCTCACCTAAAACATCGGGGCTACAAAGGAAAAGAAATTTATAACGGTTTTTCTCGAGCTAACAACATCAGCCAAGATGAACTTTTACAATATTAAGACAAAAAGGTCAACAGGAGGGTGCCTTTTTGTTGACTTACCATCCAAAATTTGACAACTTATCTCACCTAATCCACGAAATTTGGAAAGAAATCGAAAAACATCCTAAACTATCTATGATCTTTCCCGAGCCACCCGTACTGGCTTTCCGTAGGCCCAAAAGCCTTTAAGACTTGTTGGTGAGAGCTAATGAATCCTCTCAATCAGGCTCTTACGTCTGCGGGGTCTTGCAAGGGTTGCGAAAACCAAGACTTTTAACAGTCACTCCACTGGTATAGAATACACCATATTTTGTAATGTTAATTGCAAGACTACAAGTGTTTTGTAACTCCTACAGTGTAAATGTGGTAAACAGTATGTTGGCGAGTCAGAACATTCGTTTCACAAACAAATAAACGGTCATCGTAGCGACTACCAATGCAAGCCAGACCTCCCTCTCAGTCGATATTTGAGATCCCCTGGCCACGCTTAGGCAGATCTCAATCGACTGACCATTACAATCATTGACCACAACTCTGCTTGGTCTAGGGAGGATAACTCACTCGTGAAAGATTTTGGATAAGAAAATTAACAATTTTGGCACCAAATAGAATAAATGAAAAGAAGTAGTTCGACTCCGAGCAGTGCTTTACATTACTGTTACATTACTTATTATTACAGTCTCTGTTTCTCTTCCTTTACCTTACTCATCTCTGAAATAAATTTGTTGAATATACCAATTCAATTTGCTTATTTTTTTTAGGGATGTAAAAGTACCAAGCCACGTTCAACTAGTTAACCTCAGTCACAATTTATTATTATATTTTAACGAGCGTTTGTTTGCGATGTTTAAATACGCAAACTCTGTTGTAACTTCTCTACCGTTGTCAAATTTAAAATATTTAGAAAATTATATCGTTCAGTGCTGTTTTATTTGGATTTTTTTATTGACGCAGTTGCTCTTGTAACATCATATCTGTCGTCACCGTTAAAGTTTTAGAATTGTGCCAGTTTATAATTGTTACATTATTATTTTGTTCAAAGCATATATTTGAACTCTCTGTTGTAATTAGCCATATAACCTATGTCATGTTTAACAAATTTTCAGAATAGTGCAAGCGTCTTAACTGACGTTCGGTTTGACTTTTTTATTGTATAAAATATTGAAAACAACACGTTTAATAATTTCTTGCGTCCGAAGCGCTTTTCTGGATTTACCTTCATTAGGAACGCTCAGAGCCAAATATTTTGAAATCCGAAGATGTATAAGTACCGAAGAAATATGTCAAAAATACCTAAAATAAATTCGCAAATAAATATTTGAGTATTTAGAATTTGTTCACAAGTCAGACATCGTCTGTTACCACATGACTTGCACCATTCTGCAGTTGAACAGCTTTTATTTGAGGTGACGTCAGCTCTTACAAATAAGTCTTTCAGACTTGCTGGTCTCCAAAAAGCTAAGACAGAAGGATTGGGAAAGATCTTGGATAATTTAGGGTGTTTGGCAAAAATCCGCGAAGTTCCTATAAACGTTTCGTGACAGCCTCCTCAGAGGAGCAAATCCGCTTTACTCTGGGAGCTTGACTGTACGGGATTCTTTTTTTTTTTACAGTGTTCGGGGAGAAAGGTACTGATGTTTAACTGTAGGTTTACAGTAGAGGTCTTTTGATATGACACCGTCCTTTATAGATGTAGTGGTGTCTAAGAAAGACTTTTAAAGTCGGAAATTTCATAAGTAAATTTCATTGACTGATGGGCGTTGTTTGCATATCTGATAAAATCATCCAGTTTATGTTGGGATTCAATCCATTTCATGTCCACATCATCAATGAAACGGAACCAAGACAGAGGTTTGGACAAAGATGTTAAAATAATTTGTTTTTCTAATTTGCCCATGAAAATATTGGCGTAAGACGGTGCCATTTTCGTCCCCATCGCTGTCCCGTTTATTTGGAGGTAATGATCACCATTAAAGGTGAAATTGTTGCATTTGAGGACCAGGGTAAGCCGCTGGACTTAAACATTCAGTGGGTGGTTTTAAAGTGTTGCGCGTGTCCCATATTTCCCTACAAGATTGTATGCCGCCATCATGAGGTTTGTTCGTATACAATGAGGTGACATCTAAAGCGACAAGGAGGGTTTCCGGAGGGAGGGTGTTCATGGATTCCATTTCACGAAGATAATTATGTAGTGTCTTGAATGTGGGAAGGAAGATTTTCGACATGAGATCTTAAATGAAAATCTACGAATTCAGAGATTTTCTCAGTCGGATGGCCGTTTGCGGATACAATGGGTCTACCAGGGTTGTTAACCTTGTGTATTTTTGGAAGAAAATACAATCGACCAGTCTTGGCGTTCTCTGGTTTTAAATAACTGATTGTATCCTCATCTATTTGACCGTCATTGTACATGGTTTGTAACGCAGTGAAATTTTGGAACTAAACTCGGAAGTAGGGTCATAGTCTAGCTTCTTATAAAATCTCTCATCGCGATGTAGTTGGCTTTGTCCATTATCACGACGGCACTTCCCTTGTCTGCTGGTTTTATCAAAATATCATCTCGGTTTCTCAGCGATTGTATGACTTTTTTCTCGTCAGGAGAGGTGTTATAAAATGACGAGTACTTGTTTATAGCTAGATGAACAACATCCAATTTGATTTTGTCGATAACATCTTCCAGTGTAGCAGATTTACTAGGTTTTAGAATCCATGAGCTTTTCTTTTTAAAATGCGTAATACTGATTTCTTCCTCCCAGTCAGACGTGTCTGAGTCTTCCTCATTATCCACCTCTTTATCCTTGTTACCAAAATATTCTTTGATTCTGAGGGTTCTGGCAAAGTTATCTAGGTCATATCCCAGTTTCATATTATCTATGTTACTGGAGAAGGACAAAAATTCAAACTCTTAGATAAGACTTTAATTTCGTTCTCAGTTAAAGAGACTGTAGATAAATTGACAACCGTGTTATTGGGATTGGTCGGAACTCGAGTTTTTCTATGAAATCTACGGTTGCGAGGCTTTTTATTTGAATTTTTTGAAGGTCTGATTAAAGGGTGGTTAATTTTCACGACATCACGTTTAAATTTGTTAATCTGTTTGACGTGGAGCTTCTGTGATTCAATACGTTTGATATCACCAAGACGTACTTGAATTTCGTCAAGTTCAAGATCAGACAATTGTTCACGATATCGGCAGTGCAAAGTATCACGAAGTTTATAT
The DNA here is from genome assembly GCA_037788925.1 of Mytilus galloprovincialis. NCBI lineage: Eukaryota > Metazoa > Mollusca > Bivalvia > Mytilida > Mytilidae > Mytilus > Mytilus galloprovincialis. The sequence continues at coordinate 6,109,484 of CM075334.1, read as the reverse complement.
TAATAAGTTACTTGATGAATTGCTTCTCGGTTTAAAAGATCCAGCAGACTAAAAGAACAGTTGGAAAGAATGTTATTCCATCTATAGAAAAATCTGTTTGACTTTTCTCCTGTTGACCATTCATGCGTCGAACACTTATGCGTCATCGAAGTGACTACACATGCAAGCCCGACATACACGTAAGTCGTCATTTGAGATCACCTGGGCACGCCCAAGCTGATCTCCAAAACCGTACCTTTACAATCATAGACCACAACGAGGATTGGTCGAAGGTCGACAGAGTCGCTAGGGGAAGATTTTGGATGAAAAAGTTAAGGACAGTTTCTCCAGAGGGCATCAATGAAAAAACATAGAATGAGTCATTCATTTTCATGTCATCACTTTTTTTCAAAAATTGTTTACCTACTATCATTTGTTTCCAGTAACTCCGGCTTCCGCACTTGATTTACAGTTTGAATTTTAAAAAATCATACTAGTTTAAATTACAGGGCTCCATTCATTTGGGATGGATGTATAAGTACGTAGCCACGTTCAATTATTTTACCTTTACTTATTTTGCCACATTATTAAACTGCTATTCGTTTGGGAGGCTTATGTAGTTTCTGTTGTAATTGCCCTACCGTTGTCAAATTTGAAATATTATACCAACTTGGATCAGGCATTTTGATTTTTTTTTATTTAAGGACTGCTACCCATGCAGTACGTGTAACATCTCAACTGCCACCACCCTTGAAAGTTAAGAGTTGTGTCAGTTCACATTGCAAATAACTATTTTTTTGGGCATATCTTTGTAGTCATTGTTTCGTGTTTGAAACTTTTAAAATTGTACCAGCGTCTGTGATGTTCGCTTGAATTGTATAAATTTCAAGATTTTGATAGTGTCTCAGTTTGAATATATTGTCAGTTTAATCTCGGTTTGACTAGCCCTCTGGTATCTTTCGTCCCTCTTTTTTTTTTACACGATTCATTAGACGAGTGATATGAGAGCCAAAGGAGTAGGTCCGGTAAGGCCTGATTTCGGCCTCAATTTTCAAGTTCATCTAACGAAAAATTTTAGACGCTTTTTAAACACTTAAGTGTCTATTTCAATTGATTCAATTAGTTTATGGGAAAGATTTTAACTGATTTCGTCATTAAAAACGCTCCGATTCAAGCTTAAATATGAAAAATCTATCAAATATGCCAAAAATCGTCACTTTTCAGATGGTTTTTGTCAAAAATGAATGTGGCCGCATCCGTGTTCATCCTCAACCTTCCCTTATGAAATTTAAAATGTTGCTGCAGCATTGCCGCAGCGTTGCGGCTTTAAAGCTGCAACCTAATCAGGTTGCCAGAGGATTGTTGCCGGAGTAGTGCCGGATGATGCTGCTAGCGGTATTGTTCTGGCATCATTGCGACACTAATTCCTTTCAAAATTGATGAGCACCACAATATAGCCAGAAAATTTGATGATGTCATTTCCTGCGTTTTTAGCTATTCCCTGTACTAGTGTGTTAGAAATCCACCATGTTGCTTGTGATTATAATTTGGTGTTCTCGCTGGTTTTTTTGGAAGATTTGAAGACTTGTAAGTAAACTCATATCAAGAAATTGCATGTATAGAAAAGATCAATCTTGCATTGTGTATGTCAATAACATGGCCTCATCTGAGTTCACTATACATGTATCGGTGAAGTTTGTGTTGGGTTTTTTTGCAGCAGTTTAATTGCATACTTGTAGTTTGGTAAATAACACAATATTATTTGCTAAACTTAGGGCACATTAAAAATTTTCATTATTTTTTATGCAGATACCGCTGACATTTATTTTATGTGCCTGTGCATACAAATTTATAATGCATGAATGCATGTCATATATATGCATTGACAACTTGTTTTTGCCGGCACAATACATTTTATACAAAGCACGGCTTATTCGCATGTTTTGTCACTAAAATGATGCAAGAATATAGCCGTATAAGCGCCGCAACAGCGCCACAATCATAATGCCAGAAAACTAATTTGCATACGAAATACGCTATAGCCGCATCAGTGCCGCAACATAATGCCAGAATATTGCCACAACGGTGCCAGAATATAGCCGCAATTATGGTGCCAGAAAACTAATTTGCATACGAAATATGCTATCGCTGCATCGAAGCCGCAACAGTTTGCAGCAACAAAGCCGCAGCATATCCATACTGCTGCCGCAACTATGTGCCAGAGGGCTTATATTTCCATAAGGGTTTATATATATTATGTATTATCCTAAAATACAACTTACATTTCAATATAATGGATGAACACGAATGCGGCCACTTTCATTTCAGACAGAAACCGTCTAAAATTTAACTGAAATGATCAAATTGTGAAGATTTCAGTAACTTAGCACGACTTAATGATGCTAGTACTCGATATATGTGCATTGTATTGTAAAAAACAGCCCATATTTATGTAGCAGAAGCATTCTACTTTTCAATAAATATCTTAACGATTACATATTCACAATTTTCTAAAACTGCTATATTTTGGGGCCAAAAATGGGTCTTACTGAACCTACTCCTTTACATTTTTAATGCACCTACCTAACACACGGCTAAATTATATTATATCACTGGAAGGCTAAGAATGTGTACTTTCTAGATATCCCGGTCGTCAAAAGAAATTATGGTGCATTTTTTTTAAATCGAGGTCAAAGGTCATGGGTGCAATTTCAATTCACGGATACTTCCTGTAGGAAAAACGAGTCAAAACAAATGCAAAAACGAAACAATCTTATAGGAATGCTGTATTACTGTTGGGAAAATATATTTCTATCATAGTATTAATTAATTTTGGTTGATTTTAACGGTAACGCATTTTACGTAACGTTTTCTCTCGGAGTCTTTGACAATCAACCACTAAGTCACACAAATGTATAGTCGCCCTTGCATTATCTAAATCTTATAATACCTCCATATCATTTGATTGCAAGTATTTACAAACATATATCTGCAAGTTTGATATAAATAATCCGAAACAAAATATTTGAAGCAAGGGGTAAAAAAATAAAACATATGACGTATTTTTAATTGTTTAGAAAAGTCCCATGATGAGCTGTACATTAACATTGAGGAAGTGTATGGTCTCCTGTTAGTTTGAAAGCCTGCCAACCGCTTCCAGATCTGACAACCATAGGGCAGATTTTTTTTATTATTGTAGTGCAATATGTTGAGTCTGGATCATATCGCAATTTCATTTACATCACTAAATCAGATATGATAAGAGTACTAACTAACATTACTAAAATGAGTAAAGTGCTACTAGTATATTTATATCAACAAATTGACAATTTCAATATAAAACATCACAAGGAAAATATGATCACTCATTGTACGTCAAACTGTGTTTAATTTTACTTTAGTCGGACGCCGTGTATCTTGAGATATCTAATTAATCAAACACTTGACAAACTAGTTTGTATTTTTTTTAAATTACGCCAGTGATGACGTTCGGCTACTTTGGCACTAAGTATTACTTTTTTATATCTTGTTTCACCGCTTTAAACGGAGGACAATGTTATCCTAATGTTGAACCTTTTATTTTGGCTTTCTTATCTTAAAAACCCGTTAACGTATAACCTAAATGATCGAAACTTCGGACCAATGGGATGTTGGACCATTAAGGTGTCGGAATATTGCAATATCGGAATATTATAGCTTCATTTTAACTTGTAATCTCATCATTCTTATCGGTCAACATATCCATACAAAGACAACTTCCTTGGCATGGGCATATATCAGTACAGCAGAGGTTTTGCTCAAAGCGGACACAAGATCTACTATATACAGATTGAATTAAAAATTGTGAATGGACATGAGGGATTTGTCAAAGAGACACCAACCCGTTCCAAAAGCAGGCAACGGCCGAAGATCACCAATGGGTCATCAATGCAGCAAGAAACTCCAAAACCCGGAGGCGTTCTTCCGCTGGCCCCTAAACAAAAATGTACTAGTTTGAAATGATAATCATAATAGATCATACTAAGCTTCGACAAAACTTTGAATTATTCGTAAAACTAAGGATTTTCTTATCCCAGGCATAGATTACCTGAGCCGTATTTGGCACAACTTTTTGGAATTTTGGATCCTCATTGCTCTTCAACTTTGTACTTGTTTGGCTTTATAAATATTTTGATATGAGCGTCACTGATGAGTCTTATGTAGACGAAACGCGCGTCTGGATCCTGGTACTTTTCGAAATATACTCAAGAAATTAAAATAAAAAATAAATCATACAAAACTAAGAAAGGCCAGAGGCTCCTGACTTGGGACAGGCGCAAAATTGAGGCGGGGTTAAACATGTTTTTGGAAATATCAACCATCCCCCTATACCTATACCAATGCGTGAACAGATAATAGTTATCAAAAGTACCAGGATTATAATTTTATACGCCAGACGCGCGTTTCGTCTACATAAGACTCATCAGTGACGCTCAGATCAAAATAGTTAAAAAGCCAAATCAATACAAAGTTGAAGAGCATTGAGGATCCAAAATTCCAAAACGTTGTGCCAAATACGGCTAAGGTAATCTACTCCTGGGGTAAGAAAATCCTTAGTTTTTCGAAAAATTCAAGGTTTTGTAAACAGAAAATTTATAAAAATGACCATATAATTGATATTCATGTCAACACCGAAGTGCTGAAATTTTGCAGATAAAATTTTCTATAAAGTTGGATGACATCATACCGGACCGATGTTATCTTTTAGACAACCAAAGTCATACGGAGAACTTTTATTGTTTCTGCAGTTAGGTCGACATTGTCTTGGATAAAAATTTGACCCCCAGAAGAAAAATAATGCCATGTAGAATGTATGCCCATTTTCAATTTTTCTAATCTCCTGATCAGTCAAACTTGTTAATAGTTATCAAAGGTGTGTCCATAAATACGGTGCATTTGTAATGATAAACCTAAATGAAAAAGAGTAAAAAAAATATTTATAGATTTAAATATAAATTCTACTAAAGCCATACATCTAAGAACTTTGTCAATAGGAATATCGTACGCTTTATTAACTACCGCAGATGCGCCATCATCCAAAAGACAATACAGAAATGTTTTTAAAGCAAGTGGCATAGTTTCAATTGAATAATCCAGTGAAGTGTTTTTAGATAATGGATATGCATTTGCACTTTACCCTATATCTGCTTCCGTAAAATACTAGTAGCATAAATTGCTTGCAACCAGTTTCGCAGTCACTGCTCAGATCTTTAAATTTGAAAGACTGTATATCACAGTCATTTTAAACGGGTAATTTTCCGTCATTACTACATAAGACAAAATTATAGAGCTACTGTATTGGATGTACCTTGGCCTTGTTGAGGCTGTATACATGTAACTATAAATTGACCATAAATTTTTAGTTTTTGTTGAAGCTGATAATATGTTGTGTAGTTTTCTCGGCGGCGATCGTCGGGCAGAAATAAAGCCCGGTTTACTGATCAAGTAATTAAAGTTGTTAACCAGAATACTTCATTGTGTACTCAGGCACGTCATCTCTAATCGTCGAAATGTTAGTAAAAGCTGTTTTACATGTTTTATGTTCAGAATTAAATAGCTCTTTACTTTCTGATTTCAAATTTTGTAGCAAATATTTAGCGATGCAAGCTCGATGGTATAAAGATTTATATCAGCTTGGGTTTGCTCCTCAGAGGATACCTTATGAAGTTATGTAACTTGCTTATAGGCTTTATACATTTGCAAAATATACACACAGGCAAATCAGAATGAGTTGTAGATCTACTGCCCTCGTTGATATATGAGAAGAGACTGGTCGGTAGAATTGGTACATGTAGTACAAAGTCTTTGTACAGACAAAACATAAGATGATAGGTTGTGCTTACTTTTGAAATATTTATAGCAACTCTTATGATATTTAGTATTTTCAAATGGGATGTTTTCATTTTTTTCATATTCATCGACCAGTCTTCTGTAAACTTCATCTTTTCGTTTTCCCACTGCGGCAATACAACTGTATCTTCATATAAGTGTTTAACTACATAGTTTATATGTAGTTAATATATGAAAGACTATGCATCCGTGTCAATCAATGGATAGTTTTTGCTTTTTAGCATAGGAAAGGTTTCATTGTGAACTGGACTGTGAAAATTTGACACGACTCGGAAGATTTTCTACATTTTTCCGATACGATACTTATTTAGAAAGGGGTGAATTCTACAGAGCTCAAAAACTATGTTTTACTTTGATTTTATCTTAATTTCGGACGATTTTATATCTATTAAGGCTACACTGAAGTTAAAGATAGAAATAGAACCGTTTAGATATGATTTATCGTACTCTAATAGCACTATTAGTACACGGAAATCGACTAATATATTCAGTAAAAAAACGATTACGAAATAGATAAGGGATTGCGGAAACTATAGTGATTTTACCCAACATCATAAAATTACAGAAATTCGTGATTTTAAGAAATGTTGAGATAAAGTCTTGATCTTGAATGAAAAAATGATAACTGATGAGTAATTTGGTGTGTTCAAAAACGGATAGAGTGCAAAAGCATTTAATAAAAATTTAATTGTAGATTCGAAATGGTCAGGAGTATGAAAATTTTCGTACAAAATGTCAAATATTTAGAAGGAATGAAAAAGCATGCGGACTTACAGTTGTAAATATTGTTTTTCATTATTTTAAGAATCTAATTCACTTAATGATTCTGTCTAAAAGAAGAGATACGACTAATTTCCTTTGCTTGAAAAACATGTCGTAATTTTATAATTTTCAATTTATTTCTGAAATAAACGTCAATTTTACAAAAAATGCACCGTACGATTTTGTGACTACCGGGCAAAAATCAAAGTGAAAGCATTATTCTTTCATTTAAAAAAGAAATTAGCCATGTGTAAGGTGGATGCATTAAAGTCCTTAACTAGACGTCTTTTTCAAATATTACACTCGCCTACATTTGACATCGTGCTATTATTGAAGAAGGATATCTCTAATTCGAAATATCTAATATTTGTTCATTTTTTTGGTTATTATATCATGTATATGGCGATGTCGTACCATTTTTGACTTGTTATATATTATATATCTATAATACTAAAATAACGAGATCCAATTTGTCAGCCGTCATGGGGTTAAAACGACAAATCAAAGAATTCAACTTTATATATATAGCTAATATAAGACAATGGTGTTGATTAAAAATTACACCACTCCAGACCCTTTTGTTGTCAACATAATTAAGGTTTATGACCCCTTCTGTAGCCATTTTTGTACGAACTTTTCTAACTTCGATTGCATCAAAACTACAGATATAATGTGTAATAGAGAGGTCATATTGTACATATACCAAGAGGAAACTTGATGCAAAGCATTATTATTTACCCTTTCGTTACATTTAATAGAAAAAGTGTTCTTTGTGGCGAATAAACCAAGATTTTTATAGATAATCAACAGCCTTCAATACAGAGATTTGTGTTATAAAATTTGAAACATAGAATACTCACTTGCTTTTCTATGATGTGCTAGTGTTTGTTTTTTTTACAAAAAAAATTCTAACTAACCTGTAAATTCCAAAATACCTCGTGCTAACTCACTAAAGTCAAGCGCACCCTAAAAGGTGCACTTGATTTAGTCCATATTTTTATTTGTTTCAACCAATAACTCCATTAATAAACTTGGTTTAAGAAAACCAATGTGAACACTGCATGCAATAATCCTATATCTATCAGTCATCAAATTGCCAAATATGAGAGTACAAGGATAAAGGCTGTGGATTTTCTATAAAAAATTATTCACCTGTTACCTATTACCTTCTCTGTACGTTCCGAATCTGACAGGCGCACCACCATATGGTGTACTTAGGATTTTAAGATCATAACCACAGGGTTGATACTACTCAATTCAATCATTGTCACATTATTCCATATTTTAGTATTTTAATCAGTATGACTTTCTATGATGACAATACGAATACTTACAATCTGGACTTAAATTAAGGCGTATGGGTACAGTTTTCAATTTGTTAGCCGGCATGACGTTAAACAGCGAATCAAAGAATTCAACTTTATTTATAACTAATTTAGGAACAATGCTGTTGTTAAAAAAAAACTCCATTACATGCCCTTTTGTTTTCCGAATAATTAATATTACCAATAATTGATAAGTTCAAACAGAAAGATTTTGAAAGCAGAGACAACTGTGCATCTTATAATCGGCATGACTTTATCAGATAATAAGCATAGTTATATACCTTAATTTAGTAACGGAACCGCGATATCACGGGTGTGTTCTAGTATATATATATTGAACTAGATATTTCGTGAAAAATTAAAAAAAAATCATATCTTTTCTAGGCCTGTGATAGATTAGGAGGACAGCAAATGAAACAGGAGTGTGACAATTTGAAAATAAAGCCTTTTGATCAGAACAACAAAGAGATTATGATGGACATCAAACGTTCTGAAGACGAAATCAGAGAGCTGAAAGAATCTTTTAAAAGACTGAAGTTGTCCCATGATGAAATCAAGGGATCTTATGAATTGTTAAAGGAAGACCCTGTAGATGTAACATCAAATAGGAAAATAATGAAAGATACTGTACCATGGAATATAAGAGGTAAACAGTAAACATCATAACAAAACATTATAAATTTGCCAAAAGGACCTCGTAGTGCTTTATTTGACTGACTTGACTTAATCGTCTTCATTCCTTATGGATCATAGGGCTGCCACAGTCGCTTTCCACCTTACTCTATTTTGGGTTATTATTTTTGTTTCGCTCCATGTATATCCAATCTCCTCCAGTTCCTTGTGCCTTGATCTTCTCCAGCTGTGAAATGGCCTCCCCGGTCTCCGATGTTCCATTCTAATGTCTGTCTAGTGATGGTACCTACATGTTACCTCAAACTGTGCCCAATCTATTGTCATGTTTTCTCTTTAGCTGTTTAATTGCTGGTCCCTAGTTAGTTCTTTCCCATAAGCATTTGTTACTAATTGTTTCTGTCCACCAAAATTTACAAATTTGGCGCAGGCATTTGTTGATAAAACCTGGATTTTATGTTGTACTCCTGCTGCAAGTTTACAGATTTCTGCTCCATAAAAAGGATTGATTTTACATTGGTGTTGAAAATTCGAGTTTTTGGTGTTTTCTGTAAATGCTGTTGATTTTCCAAACTGGCTGCAACATGGCAAAAGCTTGTCGAGCATTACTATTTCTTGTCCTGATGTCTGAACCTGTACCACCAATTATATTCATGATCCTTCCTAAATAAGTAAATTGGTCTACTTCTTCAATATCTTCTCCTTAAATTGACACTGTTCATCCTTTTCTGATCTTTACTTTAAAACATTTTTGTTTAGTTTTTTACTGTTTCATGGATTTTGGTAGTTTTTTCTCTGATGTCTTTCAAACGGTGAGATAACAGAGCCAGATCATCTGCAACATGTAGGTCTTCAAGCCTTTGTGCGAAGTTCTACTGTGTACCTCTTGGTAAAATGTCTAGTGCCTGCTTAGTTAGCAAGTCTGTAGCTTTCAAGAATAGTGTAGGGGAGAGTAGGCAGCCTTGTTTCACAACAGTATTTTCATTAAAAGAGTTGGTGAATGATGACTCTTTAACCATTCTGTTGGTATATATTCTTCCTGTCATATTTTTTTCAGGAGTTTGTACATGTATTCTATTATTTCATTGCCTCCAGATTTGAAAGCTTCAGGTGTTATTTCATCTATGCCTACGGATTGCCCATTTTTAAGGGATTTGATGGCCTTTTTCGCTTCATATTTCTTGATATTATCTATTTTTATGTTCAAATCTTCTCTAGATGGCTCTACACTTACTGGTTGTTCTGGTTCTGGTCTATTTAGAATACTGTATTGTATTGAAGTATTCATTCCATCTTTCAATCTGTTCGTTAAGATTGGTTGGGACGTTTCCATCTATATCCTTTACTGTTAAGGACTTAGCTGTTTTATGTCTACTTAGAGAATTTTGGTGATATTGTACAAGGTTTTGATGTCGCCCTTATATGTAGCAAATTCTGCTTCAGTTGCAAGGTCCTTTACATATTCTATCTTGTCTTTCCTACAGCATTTTTGCACTTCTTTGTTGAGGAACTGGTGTTGGATTTACGCTTTTTGCTTCTGGGCCGTGGTTCTAGAATTGTTCACCACTTCCTTTATTTTCTTTCTGTCTTCTGCTTTTCTTCCAAGCACATCTTCATACACTTCCTTGATGATGTCTCTTCCCACTTTGTCATCCATTCTTATGATTATTCAGTTTGGGTTATTTTTTGAAAAAAAAACGGGAAAAAAGGCGTCCGGATATTGTTTCCGGCATCATACGCAAGACTTCTGACTTTAAACTTTTTTAACATAATTTTCATAATTACGTCGGGGACAGGACATTTATTTTCCCGTTATTCTGCATATATACTATGATTACACTCCTATAATATATAGATAATCTCCATATAATATAGCAGTGATCGCCTTTGAGAAGAAACTTGTAATAATAACAAATACACTTTATTCATAATATACGTATGTTCATAGTATACAGCCGAAACGCGAAAATCATGAAATTTAACAGAAAACCAAAAAAAATAACGGACTTTGGAAAAAAAGGGAGAGGGCTTAACATAATTGTCCTGTCTCCAAGTACCTTAGAAATTATTTTTTTACACAACTCATCTTACAACAGTCAGGTACATGCTTACAAATGGTATCTTTCGAAAAGTCACGTGATCTTAAGGAAAAATGTGAAAAATTCGAAATCCATGCGAGAAAAGTCTTGTACAGACATATTGTTGCACTAATAGGGCATAGTTTTGAAAATAGAGACAGACAAGTTAGTTTAAACAGATGAATACGTAATATATGCCTTTAAAATATCGATGTCAATTACATTCAAAACAAACGATTGCAAAATCATTTTGCGTCCAAATCCAATTAATGACAAAAGTGTTCACCTAAATCGTGTTTACGAGAGGGATTGCGCTTGATTTCATATGATGAAGACACAATCGTTCAATTAGTTTTATTGATGTTTGTAGCTGGAAAGTCAGTTGCTGCTTGCAGGCCTTTGTTTATTGATATATCATTATTATTTGTTCTGTTACCTTTTCTTACATCAGACTTGGGATTCTTTTAATTTTAGTTTTACTATGTATATTGCTGTGTGTTTATTTATTTTACAATGGGTTGAGTTAAGTGTGACGTACATTTCCCCTGAACTACTCCTCAATTTTGTTAAGGGGCTATCTGAATCACGCCTTTTGGTGCATTATTTCATTGGGCTGTTGTATGCTGTTTGATCGGCTTGTTGTCCCCTTGACACATTCCCCGTTTCCATTCTCAATTTCACCAGGCAAGCATTCATCCCAATTAAGTCTTCATAAGGGAAAATTCATTGAATAACCAATATAAAAAAGAAGACGTGGTATGATTGCCTATGAGACAAATCTCCACAGCAGACCAAATGACCAAGAAATTATCAACTATATATCATTGTAAGGCCTTCAACGAACATAGCCGATACCGCATAGTCATCAAATGTAAAACAGTTCAAACTAGTTTCCATGCAATGCTTAGTATAAACATGCCAAACAACATACTTCCATTTGTCAAACGAGAAAACTAACGGCCTGATTTTTATACAAAAAAATGAACGAAAACCAAATAGGTTACATATCAACAAACAACAACAACTGTATTGCAGGCTACTGACTTGGGACAGGCACATACATACAGAATGTGGCGGGGTTAAACATGTTAGCAGGATCCTAAAAGAGGAGCGAAAGAGACCATGGGGACAGTCAAACTAATAGATCGAAAATAAACTGACAATACCATGGCTGAAAAAGAAAACACAAACAGACAAACAACAGCACACAAGACACAACATAGGAAACAAACTAGAGACTAAACAACACAAACCCTACCAAACAATAGGGGTGATCTCAGGTGATCCGGAAGGTTGAGCAGATCCTGCTCTAAATGTAGCAACCCTCTCCTAACCTGAGACAGTGGTGTAACAGTACAAAATAAGAACGAACTAAAAAAAATCAGTTGAAAACAGCTTAATTCATCTGATAGATACAAATAGAAATACATCTAACAAAATGTCTACTCGATGTGGTTCTAAGCCAATGAAATAAAGCGGAAAAGGGGGTTGCAATTAAGCAAAGCAATTATTTTCAAAATATACTCTATTTCCCTTTTTCATTCTAAATTTTATTTGATGTTTCTGTATCAGACATGCATATCATTTAAAAATAGGAGAATGTGATACGATTGCCAATAAGACTATTATCCACCCAATTTCAAAAGAAGTTGATTGCTCGTTTTCTTTTCAAATTGAAAGTAAGTTAAGTTACGTTTGATATAGGAAAGAATTCTTTCAATTTCACACGCGGTCTTCCTGCAGTTAGTTGGTTCAGCATATACTTACAACACTCTCCTTTGACACTATTTGCGAGTATAATCATTGTAGCCTTGTAAGGGGAAGAGGACGATAAATGGCTGACCCGTTTTAAGCGAAAGCTATATCACTTGCACGAAAAAGAGCAGGATAATGCCGCTACAAGGCAGCATTCGCATCCGCAAAGTGGAAAGGGACTAATATAAGTTGCGAGACTTGTTTCCCAATCCACAATGAATAAATATGCAAGTCAGTAGCCTCTGGCCTTTCCTAGTCTTGTATGATTTTTAATTTTAGTTTCTTGTGTATAATTCGGAGTTTAGTATGACGTCCATTATCACTGAACTAGTATCTATTTGTTTAGGGGCTAGGTAAAGGACGCCTCCGGGTGCGGGAGTTTCTCGTTGTATTGAAGACCTATTGATGACCTTCTGCTGTTGTCTGTTCTATGGTCTGGTTGTTGTCTCTTTGACACATTCCCCATTTCCATTTTTAGTTTTATCAAACTATACTTACATGACTGACATCCTAAGAAAATTTTAGTAATAGAGTCTTCTAATCGAGACGTGAGAGAGAACAAAAGAAGACCAACGTTCATTTTCTTTTTCAAAAAATTATTTGAAATGAAAACGAGTTTTTAGCGGACATCACCAAAAAGATCCATTAATACTGATTATGAAATGACATTCATAAAACTTATTATATATTTGACACATCTAAGAACCTTTATATATATATGTATATTTATATAGATAAATAACTCGTCTAAACATCAACCCAACAATATTAGATCTGTAAATTTGCTTTCGCAAAATGTTTGTTCTTCCCTCGCTGGGATTCGAACTCATGCTACTGAGATATCGTGACACCAAATCGCTTGCACTGTATTCGATGCACTAGACCTCTCGACCACCTTTTCTTCACAATAATAAAGCTTTCGGTGGCCGGGTGTTACTATCGTGTTTCTTGTGGTTAGTACTTCGCTTTAGGGTTAGTAATGAAAGGCATTGTGTTCATATCAAATTGTATTCAAGTTATGAGACGTTGCGCACAAGGCAACGTTACGTAAACAATAGGTAACGTTAGTGACGTTAGTTACTTAGTAAATGTACAGCGACTAATACTTGACACTGGGGGCGCCGAAAAGTGAAAATTAATCTAAAATTATGAAAAAGAAATTAACATACAAAGTGTGAAATGATAATTAACTATTTAAAGTCCATGTAAATAAATAGAAATTGTTAAACTGTCTATTAACTTTGATCATTATCAAAATTATGGCGCACGTGATAAGTATATTGTCAGGAAAATATTAAGTTCAGGTTTGAATCTTTAGCTTGGCTTCAGTTTTACTCGGTGCTCTGTCTCCGTGAATTTTCATCATTTCTGGTTCCCTGCTAAATGTGTGTATCATACCATTATTCTTCATTGTGTTGCTGTTTGATAGATACATCTCACAAAAGTCTTTGTTAAATTCAGTAGAATTGTCAGATACTTCTCCAATTGATTCGATTTTCCCAAAACGTTTCAAGTCGACTTTTTCTGTTTTGTGTTGTAACATGAAAGATGAGGATGTAGGTCCAGCTGAGGCTTTCATTGGTCTAGAAAGTAGGTATCCGAGTTTTGATTCTACTGCGGTCGGACCTGGTCCACGGATAACTGTGTCTTCTACGATATCCCAATAGTAATCAGAACCTATTAAAAATGAAATCCTGAATTTATCCATGTCGCTTACAGGATGCGCTAATCTAAGTCCACTGAGGAAAGGCAGATTAGCAGCATTATATGTCGTGCGATTGTGTAACGGTGCTGCGATAGTAGGGACAATCAATACTTCCATTGGTATTTTCTTCCCATTCTGAGTTTGTAAATCTATAACGGCAATGTCCAAATTGCGTATATTTCTGTTTTCATCTCCAAATGCTGCTAGGCTAACTGTCGAGGTTCCATTCGGTTTTAATTGCAGTTCAGCGGCTAATTCCTCGCTAATAAACGACTTTTGAGATCCTTCATTTAAAAGAATATTAGCGGTAGGTGACATGTCATCTACCCAAACTGGTGAAATGGCTGTCTTTAATAAAACGTCTGTCCTTGGTTTAATGTTCGATGTCGACGTGTAACATGTTAATGCATCATTTTCGCTCTCTACTGTACTTACGATGGTATTTTGCGGTAAAAGTTTTGCTGTACTTACTCTTTCTTTTTCTTGATTCTTATTACTGTCACAAAGACTAGTGTGGTGCTTGTCATCACATTTTCTACATCTAAAACGCGAGCGGCATTCTGAAACTTTATGACTTCCAAAGCAACTGTAACATACTTCTTTCTGCTCAATGATAGCTAAGCGGCTCTCTCTGTCTATAACACTGGTACATTCGACGGACGAATGCGATTGTTTGCAATAAATACAGGTTTTGGGTTTTGAACTGATTTATTACATATTGAGGTCTTGCAGTGATTTTGGGTTCAACTGCTGTGTGAAATGACGCTGTGGGTGTGAAACTGTCTAATTTATCTGAATTAACAGTTTCCTGTACGTACATCTCTTTGCCGATTGCTTCTCTAAGGGACCTTATATCCAAATTCCGTTTTCCGTGTTCTCTGGTCATGAAATTTTTCATTTCGTCGGGCAACTTTCCAAATATGATTGGTACTAAAAGTGATCCGAATGTGTCTTGCGATTGTCCGAGCGACTCTTATCCCCTTATGAACGATTCCATTTTATCGTAAAATACTCTTATGCTGTGCGGCGTAAGTGACGGATGCGTAAGTTCAAGTAGATTCAGCATGTTTGCGTTTATAATGGTTTGTGTCTGTCCATACCTCTCCTTTAACAATATGATTGCGTGTTCATAGTTGGCGTTTGATAGAGATAAACCGGATATGCATTGTGCGGCTTCACAGTGTACCTGAGATTTGAGATAGCTGAACTTTTGTATATTTGTCAAAGAGGGATTGTGATGAATGGTTGTCTCAAACGATTCCCAAAATGTCTGCCATGTTAGTATATCTCCCGTAAAGTTCGGTAAATCAAGCTTAGGTAGTTTGTGATAGAAGTTTGTTGCTGTTGTTGGGTTAGCATTCGTATAAACGGAGCTATTATCTACGGTAAATACACTTTCTGAATGGTTTGAATTATGATTTGCAATACTTGCTGACGGAAAATTTGATGAATCAAGTGTATTGGCTATTGGAACATAAGTTGTTTCAATCACCGTTTGCTGAAATTGGGTTGTTTTGTTTCCAGAAACTATGTCCTTGAACCGGCGAATGGCGACTTCCATATTCATTGCATAATTGTCCGCTTCAAGAATTTCTTGTTCCATGTCTTCTAATTCGGTTCCATCTAAGATCTGTGAGTCTAAAGATTCAAGCAGGTTCCTCTTCTTTGTAAGGTTGTCTGCGGCAGCCGAAAGTTCTTCATATACAATATCTTCTTGCAAAATTCTTTCTTTTGTTCTATTAATTATTCTTGTAACTGCACTACGGTGACCACCACGAATTGCTTATAATTTCTCCATGGGTCACGGCACCAATATCGTGTATCGTGTTTCTTGTGGTTAGTACTTCGCTTTAGGGTTAGTAATGAAAGGCGTTGTGTTCATATCAAATTGTATTCAGGTTATGAGACGTTGCGCATAAGGCAACGTTACGTAAACAATAGATAACGTTAGTTACTTAGTAAATGTACAGCGGCTAATACTTGACAGTTACCTTTCCTCGTCAGTTTTTATCAAGCGTCGTAATACAGTACATGATATATAAGGCATGAAGATAAAATTGTTAAAGATCAGCTGAAATATCTAGTGTAAAGGATCCTACAAATCAATGCAAGATACAGTCAGAAATAATTATATTTATAAGTACGTCTGAACCAGTGACAACTCTACAACAGATTTATCCATCGGATCAACAGCAGTGATGGTAATACATGGCTGTGTACATATATAAAGATATATATAAGTACGTCTAAACCAGTTACAACTCTTCGACAGATTATGTCCATGGGATCACCAGTGTTCGTGATAAAACGCTGAAAAACATCATGTATATACAATTCGTGTAAATATCAGCCCAACAATGTTAGATCTGTTAATTTTCAGAGCATATTGTTTTAAACTTCCCTAGCCGGTATTCAAACTCAGGCTACTGAGATATCGTGACACCAAATCACCCTTCACTTCACATCTAAATTTAAAACTACGTTCAAACCTATGATTGCGTTGGGTAAAAGGGGGACGAAAGATACCAGAGGGACAGTCAAACTCATAAATCGAAAATAAACTGACAACGCCATGGCTAAAAATGAAACAGACAAATAATAGTACACATGACACAACATAGAAAACTAAAGAAGGCAACACGAGCCCCACTAAACACTAGTGGTGGTCGCATGTGCTCCGGAAGGGTAAGCAGATCCTGCTCCACATGTGGCACCCGTCGTGTTGCTTATGTGATAACAAATCCGGTAAATAGTCTTATTCGGAAGGTCTCTTCATGAAAGGGAAGGGGATTGTAGTTACGACAAAAGGAATATATCCGAAATCATTTGTGAAACGGTTATTCCATAACGGTCAACCAACTCAACCAAGTCGTGATGGCGTCCGTATAATTTACGAAGGGATGATTTCAAATTCACTATTTGGAACTCTTGCTGTAATAGCTTCCTTGTGAGCAGCAACCGTCTATCAAGAAAATCATGATAGGAAATGCAAGCACGGGAATATTGTATCAATTGAGAGATATATACCCCGCATGGAGGTGCTGCTGGAATGTTGCTACTTGGAAATGGAAAGTTCACAATTGGAAAGCTGAAATCATCATCTCGTTTTTCGTAAAGTTTTGTTTTCAACCGACCCTAATTGTCAATTTCTAGATGTTAGTCAAGATATGAGGCCGACTTAACTGTATCTGTAGTATCCGTTATCTCTAGTTCGATAGGATAGATGCGTTCAACAAAGTCACCAAATTTTGAATTATTTAGTGAAAGAACATCTATATAGCGGAAAGTAGAGTTGAAGGATATTGCTAACTTCTTATCTTTCTTTTTAAGTTTCTGTATAGTATGAAGTCAGCCTCATAATAATAAAGAAACAAGTCGGCAAGAAGAGGGGCACAATTTGTTCCCATTGGAATGCCAACAGTCTGTTGAAAAGCACATCCTCCGAACGTAACAAATATGTTGTCAATCAAGAAGTGCAATTTTATACGTGTTCATGCAAAAAAAAATGTCTTGTTAAATGGGTCTCATTAGTTATCAAAGGTACTAGGATTATAATTTAGTACGCCAGACGCGCGTTTGGTCTACATAAGACTCATCAGTGGCGCTCATATCGAAATATATATAAAGCCAAACAAGTACCAAGTTGAAGAGCATTGAGAATCCGAAATTCCAAAAAGTTGTGCTAAATACGGCTAAGGTTATCTATGCCTGGAATAAGAAAATCCTTAGTTTTGTAAACAGGATATTCATGTCAACACCGAAATGTTGACTACTGGGCTGGTGATACCCTCAGGGACGAAACGTCAAACAGCAGTGGCATCGACCCCGTGGTTTAAATAGTTGTTAAAGGTACCAGGATTATAATTTAGTCCGCCAGACGCGCGTTTCGTCTACATAAGACTCATCAGTGACGCTCATATCGAAATATTTATAAGGCCAAACAAGTACAAAGTTGAAGAGCATTGAGGATAAACAAATTCCAGTTGTGCCAAATACGGCTCACAAATTACATTTTATATACATTTATATCATAAAATACGTTTTAACTAAGACATTTAAAACCTAAGGATGTATAGATTTATAGAAAGATGTAGATTTATATGATCATTAAGGATACAAAGTGAATAGCCAAATTCATCTGATGTCAATGAGTTTGAATCTTAGTGTATACGTTTTTTACATTGCTTATTTTCAATATAAGGTCATATATCATGTATGTACCACAAGATGCTTCCGCAAGGACTAGCAGTTCACAACAGCGGTAACCGTAAAGCAACAGGCAATTGCTTATTTATAATATCAACTATTTTACTATGATTCCAAAGGTTAAAGAATGTATTTTCCATGTATATCAATTTTTCTTTATTCATATTTCAGCAAGAATAAAAGTCACACTAAAAGAATGGAAAACCAACGATGATGAAATGTTTATAAACACACGAGCTGCCCAACATGTACTAAAATGCATTAAAGAAAACAGTACTGTGACAATAAAAGCTACTTCTGGTGTAGGAAAAACTTCTATTCTCCGACACGTAGCTTTACAAATGACAGAAGAACTAGGGTATGATATTATTCCGGTGACAGATCCAGGTGACATTTTGAAGTTTAACAATCCAAAAAGGAAAATATTGTTTGTTGTTGATGATTTATGTGGGAACTTTTCTGTCGACCAGAGTGACATTAGAAGTTGGGAACCATTAAAAGAGGATTTAAATAAAATTCTTCTAAATGAAGAAACCAAACTTATTGCAGCATGTAGGTTACAAGTATTCAATGATGAAAAGTTTCAATTTTTATCAGTTTTTCAATCATGTGTATGTGACTTGTTATCAGAAAAAATTCGATTGTCAAAAACTGAAAAAAAAGCAATAGCAAAGCTTTATTTGAAAGCAAAAGCTCGTGAGATTACTGACTATTATCATCTATATGAGTGTTTCCCTCTTTTATGTAAACTGTATCACAATAATCCAAAACTTAATGTTCAAGATTTCTTTCAGAATCCATTTTCAGTTTATGAAGCAGAGATTGACAAGCTTTTTAAGAAAGGGCATCACATAAAATACTGTGCCTTGGCTTTATGCGTAATGTTTAACAACAAATTAAACGAAAAAATGTTGACAGGCGAGGTGAATGAAGAAACCATGACTGTTATTGAAAACACATGTCAGGCATGTAGATTGGACAGGGGAACATCTAGACTTGTCATACAAGACGAACTTAACTCACTTAAAGATACGTTTATAAAAAAAGAGCAGAACATGTACAAAATTATACATGATAAAATATTTGACTTTCTGGTGTACTTTTTTGGTAAAGAAATAACCTATTGCTTGATAAAAAATGCAGCGAGTGGACTGATCAAAGAAAGATTTTTATTACACAGAAATGCTGATATGCAACAGTTCATTACTGTTATATCTCCAGAGTATCATCTGATTTTCTTAGAGAGAATGATTGATGATTGGTCAAACGGAAAAGTTCAAGATGTATTTAATAACATTAATATGAAGATGCCTGAATTTAGAAATGAGTTTCTGTCATATCTGAAAAAACTGGATATATCATACCAGAGAAAGCTAGCACACTTATGTAATAAACATGAACATGATGCTGGTGATGATTATGATGATAATGACGACGACAACGACGATGACGACGACGATGATGATGATGATGATGATGATGATGAGGATGATGATGAGGAGGAGGAGGAGGAGGACGACGCCGACGACGACGACGATGATGATGATGATGATGATGATGATGTGGAGGAGGACTATGATGAAATAGAGAAGGAAGAGAACGAAGATGACACGGAAGACGAGCAAGAGGACGAGGAGGAATGCAATGATGGTGAGCAGGAAGAGATGGATGATGCGGATATGGATGAAGAGGAAGATAATAATAACGAGCAAAGCGAGGCAGACACGGACAATGACAATACCGAGTTTGAGGACGTCGATGACGACAAAGCTGATGACGTCTATGACGACGAAGACGACGACGATCAGGAAGAGGAGGACGGTGACTTTGATACTGCTTTAATGTATTCTTGCTCTATAGGAGATATTGATTTATTTCTGTGGTGTTGCAATTTTGATGTCGATATTAACCAAGGTACTTCCGATGGTCAGTATCCTGTCACGAGTGCATGTTTATATGGCCATACAGAAATACTCAGGGCGTTGTTAGACCGGGGAGTAAACTATAATAAATCTAGCAAATATTGTTATCCACCTGCGATAATAGCCTGCTTTCAGGGTCATACAGAAATAGTAAAGATGTTGTTAGACAGTGGTGTAGACTGTAACAAATGTGACTCACATTCTCGATCACTTTTAACAGCAGCTTGTGAAAATGGTCAAACAGAAACAGTATTGATGTTGTTAAACAGAGGAGCAGACTGTAATAAATATGATAATTTAGACTCGTCACCTATATATGTAGCCTGTCTAAAAGGTCATACAGAAACCGTGAAGATATTGTTAAACCGAGGAGCAGACTGTAATAAATATGATAATTTAGACTCGTCACCTATATATGTAGCCTGTCTAAAAGGTCATACAAAAACGGTGAAGACATTGTTGGACAGTGGGGCAAACTATAATGAATGCGATTCGAGTGGAAGTTCACTTGTAAATATGGCTTCTAAAAATTGTCATAACGAAATACTGAACATGTTGTTAGATAAAGGTGCAGTCTTTACAACATTTGATAATAATGATGAAATAGAGACATGTGACATGAATCATAATAACGTAATAAGTATTTGGTTAAAAAGGGGTCAAATCTGTACTAAATGCCGTACTTATAAAAAGTCTCCTGTTATAGAGGCTTGTGAACTTGGTAATATAGAAATAGTAAAGACGTTTTTAGACAGAGGAGTAGATTGTGATCTTTGTGACAGATGGGGTCAGACACTTTTAATGGCTGCTTGTGAACATGGCCATACAGAAATAGTAAAGTTGTTGTTGGACAGAGGAGCAGACTGTAATAAATGTGACAGGAGGGGTCAATCAGTTTTATTGGTGGCTTGTAAACATGGTTATACAGAAATAGTAAAAATGTTGTTAGACAATGGAGCTGAATGTAATAATTGTGACAAAGGGAACGAATCACCTATAAGTATGGCTTGTTACAATGGTCATACAGAAATTGTAAAGATGTTGTTGGACATAGGTGCAGATTATAATAAATGTGACGATTTTGGACAGTCAGCTGTAATGATGGCTTGCAAACACGGTGATAAAGAAATAGTTAACGTGTTGTTAGACAGAGAGGAAAACATTAATGAATGTCGCTCTAATGGCGACTCACTTCTAAAGATGGCATGCCAATTTGGTAACACAGAAATAGTAGAGATTTTGTTAGAAAGAGGGGCAGACTATAATAAGTGTAACTTGCAGGATCAGTCACCTTTGATGACGGCTTGTGACGGAGGTTATACAGAAATAGTAGAAATATTGATAAACAGAGGAGCAGACTATAATACATGTGATTGGAATGATCAGTCACCTGTCTATAAGACATGTAATCGCGGTGACGCAGACATTTTAAAAATATTGTTAAGCAGGGGCGCAGAATTTAACAAATTTGACAAAGATAACCAGTCACCTTTACAAAGAGCTTGCGAATATGGTCATACAGAAGTAGTGATGATGTTGTTAGACAAAGGAGCAGACTATAATAAATGTGACAATAATGGTAAGTCACCTTTCATAATCGCTTGTGAACGTGGTCATACAGAAATAGTGGAGAAGATGTTAGACAAAGGAGCAGACTATAATAAATGTGACCAACGGGGTGAATCACTTGTAATGAAGGCTTGCGAAAATAGTAGAACAGAATTATTGAAGATGTTGTTAGACCGAGGAGCACACTGTAATAAATGTGATGTTGATGATCAGTCTCCTCTAATGATTGCCTGTGAACAAACTGATACAGAAATAGTTGAGATGCTATTAGACAGTGGTGCAGACTATAACAAATGTAACAAAAGTGGACAGTCACCGGTAATGATAGCCAATAAATATGGTTATGATGAAATAATCAAGATTTTCTTGAAAATAGACAAAGAATTAAATAAATGTGACACAAGGGGTCGGTCACATTTAATGGTTGCTTGTGAATATGGTGACACAAAAATAATAAAGACGTTGTTAGACAGAGGAGCAGACTACAATACGTGTGACTCTACCGGTTGGTCACCTGTATTAATGGCTTGTGAACATGGTCATACTAAAATAGTTAAACTGTTGCATGACAGAGGAGCAAACTATGATATTACTGACCATTGGGGCCGGTCATCTTTGATGATAGCTTGTGATAATGGCCATAAAGCAATAGTGAAGATTTTGTTAGACAATGGAGCAGATTATAATAAATGTGACAAGTGGGGTCAGTCACCTTTAATTATGGCTTGTGAAAATGGTCACACAAACGTAATAAAAATATTGTTAGATAGAGGAGCGGACTTGAATCAAAGTGACATCAGAGGTCGATCATATATAATGATAGCAACTGAGCGTGGCCACACAGACTTAGTTAAGATGTTGATAAACAGAGGGGTAGACTGTAATAAATGTAACAGGATGGGTCAATCACTTGCAATGATTGCTTGTAAACATGGTCATGCAGAAATATTAAGTATTTTCTTAGACAAAGGAGGAGATTGTAATAAATCTGACTTTTATATTCAGTCACCTTTGATAAAAGCCTGTGAACTTGGACATACAGAAATAGTAAAGATACTATTAGCCAGGGGAGCAGATTGGAATCAATGTGATTGTAATGGTCAGTCACCTACAATGAAGGCTTGTGAATACGGTCAAACAGAAATATTCAAGATGCTTTTAGAGAGAGGAGCAGACTACAACAAATGTGATTGTAATAGTACGTCACCTTTACTGAAGGCCTCTGAATATGGTCATACAGAAATAGTAAAAATGTTATTAGAGAAAGGAGTACGGTATAATAAATGTAATAGGAGGGGCCACTCACCTGTAATGAAGGCTTGTGTAAAGGGTCATACAAAAATAGTGAAGATGTTGTTAGACAAAGACGTAGACATTGATCAACAAGATGAAAACGAACATACACTTGTCATGAATGCTTGTAAACATAACCATACAGAAATACTGAAGATGTTGTTAGATAGAGGAGCAGACTATAATATTTGTGATAAGTATGATCAATCGCCTGGAATAATTGCTTGCGAACATGGTCATGTAGAAATATTGAAGATGTTGTTAGAGAGAGGAGCAGACTGTAATAAATGTGACAGGATTGGTAGGTCACAAGTGATGAAGGCTTGTGAATATGGTCATACAGAGATAGTAAAGATGTTAATAGATCAAGGGGCAGACGTTAATATAATTGATTGTATAGGATGGTCACTTCTGATGATAGCGTCTGAAGATAATCAATCAGAAATAGTTAAGATGTTGTTAGGCATTGGAGCAGACTGTAATACATGTGACGAATATGACCAGACATCTGTATCAAAGGCATGCATTCATGGTCATACAGAAATATTGGAGATGTTAATAGACAGAGGATCAGACTTCAAAAAATGTGATAGTCGGGGTCAGTCACCTGTTATGAAAGCTTGTGCAAATGGGCATACACAAGTAGTTAAAATGTTGTTAGATATAGGCATAGACATTAACCAGCATGATGACAATGATCAGACACTTGTAATGAAAGCTTGTGAACATGGTCATACAGAAATATTAATGATGTTGTTAGACAAAGGAGCAGACTGTAATAAATGTTATAGTTATGATCAGTCACCTATATTGATTGCTTGTGAATATGGTCATACAGAAATATTCAAGATGTTGATAGAGAGTGGAGCAGACTATAGAAGATGTGACAGTATAGGTCGGTCACCTTTAATGATTTCTTGTGAGCAAGGTCATACAGAAATAGTACAGATGTTGTTAGACCGAGGGGCAGACTGCCGTATATATGATTGCATGGGTTGGACACCAGTTATGATGGCTTGTGAAGAGGGTCACGAAGAAATAGTGAGAATGTTGTTAGACAGCGGAGAGGACTGTAATGAATGTAATGAAGATGACCAGACACTGCTAGCAAAAGCATGTGAACATGGTCATAAAGACATATTAAAGTTGTTGTTAGACAGAGGAGCAGATTATGATCTATGCGATAGTATTGGTCGGTCACCTTTAATGATTTCTTGTGAATATGGTCATACTGAAATAGTAGAGATGTTGTTAGACGAGGAAGCAGACTGTAGTATAAATGATTGTATGGGTAAGACACCAGTAATGATGGCTGAGGAAAAGGGTCACACAGAAATTTTGAGAATGTTGTTAGACAGCGAAGAAGACTGTAATGAATCTGATGAGGATGACCAGAATCAAAATTGTTTCTGCTGTTGCGGAATCAAATTTTGTTGTTTTTAAGAATTACTTTACATGTTCAAATTTGGCTGATATATTTACGTATTGAATTCTTAACACAAACATTTTGAATAAATATTGTAATGTGGTATATTGACAGTGTACAAATATATATATGATAATTTACTGACATTTGATTTATATACCTTTAATTTACTGCTGTAATTTTTTTTATTTTTTATGTACTGAAATAAGCTAAATGACACTAACTTTTTTCGCGAATGCTTCATTTTATTTTGAATTAAGTTTTTCCTGACGACTTCGCGAAGACTTAATTTCGAGATTTGCAGATTTACCTGACGTAACTAAGTAAAAGATCAAAATTTGACACAATAGACCACTTTCGAGTTCATCCGTCACCGGAAAAAAAAAACGTCAATTATACGCGCCTTTATGACGTCATTTACCAGATAGAGGGGATCGCTTGTATCCCTGCACTATTTACGTTCATCAAGCGTCTTAGTGATCGTCATTGTGCAGGATAAACTAGAAATAATGGTTGTTCTGTAGGTACTTAATGACAATTCCCGAATGACAGCAATGCTGATGGTCAATTTTGAGAATTCAATTTGCCGAATATTTCGTACAACATAGAATTATAGTTTTCCAACCACTCGCTCAACATTGGAATGGAAGTGACGACGCCCCTAAACGCACACATGACGTTCACTAAAACCAGAGTTTTTGATGGAAATGCATCGAACTCGAAAGTTGTCTATTGCGACGATTGACATATTTTCATCTTTCTTATGTATGCTTTATTAATCGGAGATGTATAAATTTGAGCTAGTATATGCCACAAGAATACTAAAAAATGTTTGATGTCAATGCCGTCCTGGGGATGATAACGGAGTATAATCATATACAAAATGCTGATTTCATAGATTTAAATCTTTTAAAAAATTATGCCGCTATTTATGAGATTTTTTTCCTGGCGTCAATCAAGACCACATTAACTTACTGATATTTAAATCCCGCCAATTGAAAAGTAAGATTAGTGTGAACATACATGAGCGTAATGTATTAATTGAGACATCTTAACAAATTACAATATAGCAGAGTGTGTAATGTATGAAAACGTGTACTGCTGTCGCAAAATGATAAGAAAATATTGTAGCAGAATATAACATTTATGTTATGAATATATATTACTATTTTGAGGGATACAAACACGTTTATATTGTAGAATGGTTGACATTTTAACTTGAAGAAATTTACTAAATGTGTCACTTCTGTAAGATATCTTTTATATACTGATGGAGAATTGATGATATTACTGAAACTCATATGGCTTTTCACATTTGTTTCGTTTTTTAGGACATATATTACTATTCTTAAAGGATTTGATATTGAAATTAGTGAATGGATCATTTACCAGATATTATTTGAGAATATGGAAATTGGTCAAACGATATTCTTACAATGTTCATCTAGATATGCTATTGATTTTGATAATTTTAACAAAATGGTTTCGTACATTGAATACAAATGTCCATCTTTTCTTTTGATACTTATTCTATTTTTTAAATTCTATGTTTTACACTGTACGGCATATCTTTCATTGTCATTCTATTGGATGAATGTACAAACTAATTGTGAATAAATTGTTTATTATACTGTCAGAAACTACAATTGTTATCATGCATGCACTGTCATAAAGAATCATAATGGTTTTTCAGCGATAAGAACATACGAGTCATTATAAGGTGATATGCAGTTGCAACGATTATCTTTGAAACAATATCAGGATTCTAGTGATAAAAAAAAATAACCAAAAGAGTCTTAATAAGGTAAAAAATGATCAGAAGAAATCATATGAGTCGTTTTAAGAGATATTCGTGCACATTTGCATACTTATAACATGTGCAATGTCTATTGATTAGAAAAGAACAACCATAGGGGAAATCAAGAGGTCCTCATTTGATAAATACATTCTATTGAGAGATATTATGAAGTTTCAATGATAAGAACAACAATAAGAGTTATTATATGGTCGTACGTTGTGATACTAGTATTAGTGGTCGTCATATTATGGTTTTCAGCGATTAGTTCAAACATTTTAGTCATAATAAGGTATGATGGAGTTGGAACCTTAATTTCTCTATAATTTCTTTTGATTTGTGCTCTTTTTTTTACGAAGTTTACCAAAAACAGAAAAGTTAGACACATCATTTATCAACATCCCTTAAACTGTTTACTAAAACAAATCTTCTTTACAGGCTTTACTATTTAATATTTTAGTACATAACTTCAAACAAATTTCATATTTTCTGGGTGGTTTTTAGAGTCAAAGAGGGGCGAAAAAATACCAGAGGGACAATCAAATCATAGATCGAAAATAAACTGACAATGCCATGACTAAAATGAAAAAGACAAACAGACAAATAATAGTACATAAGACACAACATAGAAAACTAAAGACTAAGCAACACAAACCCCATAAAAAATGGGTGGAATATCAGATGCTCGTGAAGGGTAAACAGACCCTGCTCCAAATGTGACACCCGTCGTGTTGTATCAGTTATTTTACTTATGAAAATCTTCAGTCTGTCGATCCACGAAAGAATTAAATAGAACTGTTTGAGTACGCACTTGAACTTTGATTATCGTTACATCGAAATATAAAGAAACAAATTGGTTACCATTTGTAACGTATTTTTTGTTGGTAATTTGATTATTAAAATTTACAAAGATATGAGGGAAAATACGTACCTGCATTTGGATCTGAAATCACATGCGTATTATTTTTTTCAAAATTTATTTTTGGTTACTAATGTTAAGTGTTTCAACCCTCTGTGAATCGTTTAGATGCCAGGATTTTATCTTCAATTTCTTTATCACTATGATTGAATTAGCAGGAAACAAAAATCCAACCAGATATGGGCCCAAACCAGTATGTATCTTTTATCATTATGTTTCCCGCTGAGTTCACTGCTTCATTTTCTATCTGAAGTTGAGAGGTGACAACGTGCAGAGCAGCATATTTTTAAACATTATTGCCACTATTCTAAGCTTGTTCGCAAACACGGGTGAGATAAAAAAAATCTCAAAAAAAAAGATTAATGTACTCATAGATGAAAAAAGTATGAGGGTCTTGATTTGATTGACATAATAGACAGTTATGTCCAGAAAGTGACGACGTCAAGCCGAAAATTAAGGTTATAAAAGAAAGAATTAAAAACAAAGGTTTTTGAAATATAGAGAACTAAAAAAACAATGTTGAGATTGAATTTGGGGCTGAAATATAAAGACTAGAGAATAATTGGCAAACTAAAAAAGACAACGAATAAAGAAAAAAAATCATTTAGGAAAACAGGAATTGAGGACTCAATCCAAACTGTTAGTCTTGTAGGTTGTACAGAAACTGATATGAATGAAAATATCATCGAAAGAAAAACGGAGAAAAACAAAAACGAACTAACGGAACAAGGTAAATGAGAACAAATTAAGTGGGAGTCAGTAACAAAAATAGAACCCTTTTTTCTGCACCAGATGTGAACTTCGATAAATCAATGTCTCCTCAGTGAAGCTCGATGAAAAAAAATATAGTGGGAGTCAGTAACAAAAATAGAACCCTTTTTTCTGCACCAGATGTGAACTTCGATAAATCAATGTCTCCTCAGTGAAGCTCGATGAAAAAAAAATATAGTGGGAGTCAGTAACAAAAATAGAACCCTTTTTTCTGCACCAGATGTGAACTTCGATAAATCAATGTCTCCTCAGTGAAGCTCGATGAAAATAGAATGGAATCTGACAGTTGTTTGATCAAATTAATCTGCACTTATTATCAAAGCATAATCATATGTATTATGTTGAGGAAAAAATTAACGGTGTTTCATCATTTTATTATTTAGCGATAGACAAAGAAGTGCATTCGTTACATTACCAACCAACATGTTATGAAATTAGTGTAACCTAATTGGGGGCTTTTATTGAAAGATAATAACATCGCACGGTATCATTTTCAAATTTACGAATGATTTTATGTTTTTTTTGTCTTTAATTCAGTTTGGCAATTTGTACCAAAATGAGACTTAAAACAAAATTCAAAACTGAAGACCCAAATTCCTTAAAACTTTGTTAAATACAGCTAAGGTAATCAATTTGTGAGGTAGAAAAGCCTGATTATTTCAAAATTTCAAAAGTTTTGTAAACAGTATATTTATAAATATGACAATATCAATGATGAGTATTTAATTACCTAAACTGGCTGCCCTCTTTTCCGTGATTGGTTAGTTAAACTTATTTATAGTAAGAAATTAAGTGTATTTTACAATGTTGTTATAGATGTTTTGATTTTCATAAGACATGCCCAATTTAGTATAATTACACTGTTAAGGTTTGATTTTGCCATCATAATGAGATAAGGTTGCTATTCAGCTGGTCTCATTGGCACTCACACCACATCTTCCTATATCTATATAAAGTATTACACTAGTATAAGATCCACAAACGTCTCAAACGTGTCAGACGGCTTCAGGTTCGAACTTATCAATTACAACACCAACAACAACTACATATTTTTATTTGTCAATCAAGATGCCCCGAGGAGCAGTACAATTACAGTTCAATTTAAAGTTTACAAATAATTGTGGTGTTGTTTTTTTAATTACAATATATAACAATAAAACGAAATCTGTATAGGAAAAGGCAGACAACAAACACAATGCATTCCCAAATATAATGAGTAAGTGAACACAATTGGTACCCTTGTATTATTGAAAGAGAAGATGGTGCTACTCATGTTTTACTACTTAATTTTGCTCTTCCAGTCTTTACCAAACTATTTATTAGTTCATTCATAATTTTATTAATGAATGAATCTTCATTTGTATCTTTCCTTTTCTATTTTAAGTTATGTGCACTGATTCTAAACTTGGTTACCTCATTTATTCCTTACACTTATTTAACTGTGAATATTTAGCTTATGTGTCCATATTTACAGCCACTATTATTTGAAGGAAAGAAAGCTGACATGGTGTTTATTGATGTGTGACCAAATATAAAAATATGCTTGGTCTTACTCATCTTCGTATTTGACATTGTTCTTATTTTCAAGTTCTACAAATATCGAATCAACTCATCGAGAAAAAAGTATATATGAAACTGTAATGTTTGAAACTTTATTCTTGGAAAATATGAATAATTTGTCAGTTGTAATTGGCTCTGATCTAGCTTTTTGGTATTTATAATACTCTTATATCGGTGCTTTGTGTCTATTCTTTTTATGTAAGTTAGTTTATTTGTGCTTTGTGCCGATCTTTTGAGTTCAACCATTTGAAGCTAATTTTTACATGCCCACCTATTTTGTGTTGTAATTGAAAGGCGATAGATACCTAATAAATAGTCGAAAATACACTGCTGTCCAAAGTTATGAGAATGGTTGAGCGCATGCAAACATGGTAAACCCAGCTTCATTCTTTATGTGTATGTCTCAAATGAAGAGCCTGTAATTAAGTTGGTGACGTTGATCATGTCTCTCATATTTGTTTTTACGTACAATGTATAATTTGAATTAGTCCGTTTGTTTTCACGTTTAAATTGTTTCCTATCTTCATTTTTTAGTATGAAATTCCCGTTTATTTTCAAAATCAATCTGGTCTAATGGTATCCTCAAAATACACCAAGCCATTGCACCCAAAGTTTTCAATTATAAACAAGCATTGTAGGACCTTGATAAAGAGCAATATTTAAAAAACAAAATTCTGACATATTACTGTATCAACTTGCCTTATATTTACAGACCCTTTGGCCATGTAACTGTTGGGGATCTAAACATAATTTAACATGAACATTTCAGAAAAGGGATGTCTCATGGTCCTCTGTTTAGAAAACCCCAACACATCAATTGATATCATAACTTGTAAATAATTATGGATTTTATTGAGGACTACGCCAGATAATTGGCTATACGAGAAGTTGAACTGGACACTCTATCACAATGAGTCAAAACAATCAGGTCTCTGATAAAATGTCGCATTCATAAGTTGAAAAACTGTGTGAATGTTCGATCAAAGTCCGTTTTCAGATGCAAAGAGGTTTGAAATGCCTATCAACTCTTCATGGTAGTTATGTTGTTGTTTCTGCGGAATAATCTTCAAATGATATTGTCTTTGTTTGTAATCGTACTACTACGAGTGCTTTGTTAAGTAATTAGGAATAAATGAGCACTCAGGTAATGCCACATACAAAACCATATTATTTGACAAGGATGAGATATAAGCGAATCATAAGTCCTTCGTTGCTTCAATAAACATTACATTGTATAACAAATCCTACGGTATTCAAGAACTTTCGAAAAGAAAATTGACAAAAACTATGTCCGCAGTGAAAGAGAAAAAACTAAAATCTCAAAAATACTGAACTCCGAGGAAAAATCAAAAAGGAAAGTCCCTAATCAAATGGCAAAATCAAAGGATAAAACACATGAAACGTGGACACTAACTGGCATATTCCTGACTTGGTACAGACATTTTCAAATGTTAAAAATGGTGGATTGAACCTGGTTTTATAGCGCTAAACCTCATACTTTTATGACAGTCGAATCAAATTCCGTTATTTTTATAACGATGCGTGAACAAAACAGACATAATCGGTAAAATAGTCGAAATATGGTTTCAGAAATACCGTGAAACTGTTTACTCGCGTAGTATTGTGATATTAAAAATATGTGAATCTTTTAAAAATAAAAGTAGAAGAACTTCTGGATAATTCAATATCTCGATCTTTTTTTTTAATTAAGTTATATCAAAACTTTTGATTTTTGTCGAGCCTGCGACTGTAGTACTTAAATTTCAAGTACAAATCAAGTACTGTATAAAAAATATTACAATAATTTTAAGGTAATGACATAGTACTGAATATTAAAAGTAGATTTCCAGTACTACAGATTTTTGGTACAGAAATAGTACCTATGCAAAAGTAGATGTGTATGGGATATACATTTCCTAATACATACGGTATTCAAGAGCTTGCAACTGTTACACAAGCTTTGTAAAACAGTGTTTGAGTAGAAAGTTGATGAACCAGAGGAATGTCAAAGAACGTCTCGTCCTTTTTATAAAAAAAAACATTTCATCGGAATGTAGCAAGAGATTGTTGATAATATTCCGTATCAACTTCACAAATAATGCAAGACGGTCTTGAAGTGTAGGTTGTTGGTGGTTATATCTTAATAACGTAGTATAGTAATATTTTATTTGTCTAATACTTCTTTTACAGTTGAGACTGTTTTGGATATATCCGTTTGAAGTGGATTTGTACTTATACACACCGTCATTGTGTTATTGTTCTACGGTAAAAAAAAAAATGTATTCTTGTCTTTCATTTTTTCTAATGTTCTTTGTCTATATGCCTTTTTTTATGTTTTTTGGTTACATATGACGAGGCTTCGTACTTATGCATCTCATTATTGTGTTATTGTAACTATTGTGCTTTTTCTATATGCCTTTTTGTGTTTTTTAATACATATTTGTTTGTTGTTCAGTGATTTTTGTTTGTTTTTTAGTGATTAAAATTATAACACCATGTTGAGTGCTGCCCCTATTTTTGAGATTTTTACCTATTATGTCTGTTTGCTTTGTTCACAGATTGTTTTAAATATGATGTTATTATATGCGACTGTTATACAATGAACTCATCATAAAAACCAGGATTAAATTTTGTATTTACGCCAGACTAAAAGACTCATCAGTGGCTCAAATACCAAAAAAGTTGAAAAGCCCAAATAAAGTACGAAGTTGAAGGGCATTGAGGACCACAATTCCTAAAAGTTTGACCAAATACAGCTAAGGTAATCTATTCCTGAGGTGGAAAAGTATCCAATCAAGAAAATGGCTGTATCAAGTCAGGAATATGACAGTTATTATCTATTTGTTTCATGTATTTAAGCTTTTAATTTTGCCATTTAATAAAGGATTTTTCGTTTTTAATTTTCCTCGGAGTTCTGTATTTTCGTTATTTTCTTTTTTTCGTAAAAACACGATTCCACCTAGACACTTTACCAACTGTAAGGAAGAGGAGACAATAAAAATCAGTACATTAAAGTGTGTTATCTTAATTTATCACAAGTTAATATTAAAAAAATCATCAGATATTAAAAACGCATTCAATATGAAGCATAATAGCGAAATCATATTTTATTTTGTACAAATATCATTTCACCTAAAAAGTATTTAAAACATGCATGTATTTCAAAAAGATAATTGAATTAACTATCTTTGTACTATAGTATTTTAAAATGTTAGATCGGCGATGATTTAACAATAGATGGTAGATTGTATTTCCTTCTTTGTTATTCTATCCAACACTTGAGTGGATTATAACTAAAACCACGAAGAGGAAACAATTCAAAATCTATTTCTATACAAAACTGTGTTTCTTTTAACAACTCAAATTGTAAACTTGATTCTATTAACAAACATGTGTTTTAACAAATAGTTATTTGTTTTTTGTGTTGAAGAATTATTTTAACTTTGAATTTTGGATCTGATCACGTAAGTATTTTAAGTAATTTTTCTTAAATATTTACCAGAGGAACCAGGATTATAATTTAATACGCCAGACGCGCGTTTCGTCTACATAAGACTCATCAGTGACGCTCAGATCAAAACAGTTATAAAGCCAAACAAGTAAAAAGTTGAAGAGCATTGAAGACCATAAATTCCAAAAAGTTGTGCCAAATACGGCTAAGGTAATCTTTTCCTGGGATGAGAAAATCCTTAGTTTTTCGAAAAATTCAAAGTTTTGTAACAGGAAATTTATAAAAATGACCATATAATGGATATGCATGTCAACAACGAAGTGCTGACTACTGGGATGGTGATACCCTCGGGAACGAAACGTCCACCAGCAGTGGCATCGATCCAGTGGTGTGAATAGTTATCAAATGTACCAGGATTATAGTTTAATACGCCAGACGTGCGTTTTGTCTACATAAGACTCATCAGTGACGCTCAGATCAAAATAGTTATAAAGCCAAACAAGTAAAATGTTAAAGATCATTGAATTTTTAAATTTATTAAAAAAAAAAAAAAAAAAAAAAAAGGATTTCCATTAGCGTTGCATTGTAAATAACAGTTGAATATAGTTTTTTCTGAGAAGTGTATTATTTTATCAATTATTTTATTTTTATTTTCAATATTTCAGTTAAATGCAAGATAAAAATTCAGCTACTTAATTTATTTGATCTTAGGTCAAAAGCAACTATATGCACAGTGTTTTTTTTTTACTTATACACAGTTTATATTTTGAAGAAAAAAATACATGGTTAGAAAATACATGTAATAACACCATACTAAAAAGTAGAAAACAACAGAGGATTTGGTTACCCATAAAACCAGGTAAAACCTACTATTAATTCTTAAAATGTCCTGTACCAAGTCAGGAATATGAAAGTTGTGTCCGTGTCAATGTAAGTTGGTTTTACTTTTGTTGTAGATCATTGATTATGTTTTCCTGATGTTTCCTCTCAAAGTTAATGTGTTTCCCTCGGTTTACCTTTGTTATCTGTAATTGTTTTTGTTAAATTCAATTATGCCGATTGAACAGCGGTGTACTACTGTTACCTTTATGATAATTTGCATAATTTAGAAAATAATTCTACAAGAAATTTGATGTTTTCTCAGCTGTTATCCTGATATTTGAAAGATAAAAATATCCCCCAAACCCCTGGTCCCCACCGACCAACCTTACCACACCCCACACCCCCAAAACCCCTAGTCCCCACCGAACAACCATACAAAAAATAACTCGGCATAAATGGAAGAACAAAAGTATATAAATGTGTTCTACAGTTGCAACATATGCATGTTTACAAGAAAATCAACAACTGTGTCTCACTATTTATTTTAAGAATACACGTTTAGTGTTTACACATTTCAACCAAATCAATGACCATATCTTGACATTTCATTAATGAGTTTATCCAAAAACACCTTTTTACAGATTAACTGGTCTTGACAAGCGAACCGTTCAAACCCCACCCAGTCATGTGAAATAAATCAAGTAATACCGCTATTCAAAAGTCATAAATCGATTGAGAGAAAAATACACACAAAAACCGAGAGAAGCACATCAACTATAAGAGCAAAACAACGAAACAAAAGAAACACGGAAGTACAACATACATAGAATGCAACATACATAGAAACGAGCTAGTATATAACAACTGTTATATTCTTGGCTTGATACAAGGCATTTTATGAAAAAATGGTGGGTTGAACCGGGTAGCCATACCTCGCATTTTACGGCAATGAGAAATTTACCGCTTAAATGACAACATTACATGACAGGAATACAGCCGTAAAAGTACTCATTTGATTGTAACAAAAAATAAAAAAATATAATAAACGAACAAATCATTTGTTCATATTATAGTGAATTTAATAACTTTTACTTACTTTCAGGGGTTAATCAAGATGAAGATTTTTGTCATTGTAAAAGTTAAATTCAACTTTTCATCAGTCAGAATGACTTTCTGTAGCATAAATAATATATTTTTTTATGAAAATAGTATATTCTCCTGATTAAACTGACATTCTACATTATGATGGCATCTCACTCTTCTGAGGAAGAAAACTATGCAAGATTGAGTTTGTTACTAGCTGGAATTTCATCACGTGTCGTACGAAAGTTATTTGATTTTGAATTTCCTCCAACATCTTTAGCTGCCACACTGATGAAAGAAAATAATAAACTGCTTGAATTGAAAAAGAAAAATATAATCAACCAAGCACAATGGAACCTCTTGTTTCCACATGGTCCTGGTAAGTTTAGAAAAACAAATTAAGTGTTCTATGATTCCCAGTAAGTATATTAAATGTCTTAGTTGTCATAGTAACTTACCTTATTCTAAAGATTTCACGCTAGTTAAGAGTAATGTTGCAGTGTAAGAAGAGCACATTCTGATTTGATCTGATAAATCGATCACCACACAATTTTCTGTACATCATTTAATGATAAGTACATCTGAAGGTAAGTATATCAACTTTGTGAAGGGTCATATAGATACGAACCAGTTATGAGATTTTGGTCACATAAAATATTGTTGCCATGTACTGTGTGTCATCCTCATAAACAATAAATAAAAAAATCTCATCTGAACATATTTGGCACCAAACTTTGACAATTCAAATAAACTGTCGATCATTCTAACCAACCTTCTTAAAAGCATTTATAGTAAAACATACATGTACAAATCATATAAATATCATTATCCTGACGTTATCCTATTACATGACAAAATTATGTCTATGAGCTGATAAACAAAACAACATCAGCCAATCAGAAGACATATTACATCCAAAATTAAGTTATTAAAATATGACATCATACTACAAATTTGATACGGGACTTATCCAACACATATTGTTGATTATTCCTTTGAATAAAAATCACTGTTTTTGCACCTATATTATTGGATTTACAAACGTTAATAACAAACCACACAGTAAAAAGGGAAAATCATTTTTTTCCTTTAAAGTTGAAAAGAGAATATCCCAAATTGTTTTATATTTTGACTAATCTTTGGTAAAAAGTTCTAACCTTGAACTAAATTCGTAAAGGCGCATTTTATGTTTTCAGATGTTGTTGATTCCAAGAAATTTGACATTGCCTTAATGATCATACTCCTTTCAAACCTCTCGAATCTAAACCCCCCACATGGTGAAACCACACAAGTTGCAGATTTAACAACAATCAAATACTACAGAAATTTTCTGGCTCATTTAGATGATGGAAAAGTAACAAATAAAGATTTCGACACTGCATGGGATAATATAGCAGAGGTAGGTTTTATCAAATATCAATACCTATATTTTGGTATTGCATAAGTTTATGTCAGTCTCTGACTGTTGATGACGACTGTACACTAAGTCCATTAGAAGTTGGATGTTTAATGATTGAATTTTTGGGTCTTATCTATAGAAATAACTTTGAATGGAAGCGGAGAATGAATCAAGGATACAACAACCCCACCAAAGAGCAAAAAGAAACCAGTCAAAGGCCATCATTACATCTTTAACATGAAATTTTATTACTTTGTTGTTGACTTTAAACTAGCTTAAAGCAGCTGCAAGTACTATCATATCTATTCATTTTGTCTTTTGCCATTTTTGTGTATTTGTTGGTTGGTTGTTTGGTGCATTTATATCGATCTAATAAGGTAAGCTATTTACAATTATATTTTACAGTTTCCTTTTAATCAAGCAATTTTCTGTGTGTCCTTGTAACGAAGCAGGACTCTGGAATTCAGTGGTCTTAATTTGTAGCTATTTTTGTCTAATTGTTTTTATTTACTTTTTTTTTTAAACCTAACTTAGTCCGTTACTCTTCTCGTTGCCTTAATAAGCGTGATATGTGATATGTTTTCCTCGTAATTGAAGCCCGTCCGGTGACATTTAATTGTTAACTTCCATTTCATTTGGTCTTGTTGGCAATCTCTTCACACCTTATTACTATACTATTAATATTATTCATTTTGTAGGAAGATGTAAACTAATCTTATATGACATATGGTTACTAGTTGACAGATGTCTCAATGACATTAACACGAAATCTTATCTTTCTGTCAACTTTTCATACAAAACGTTTTTGCATATTATTATGTATAAGTAAAAGGATTGAAAAGACTACACTATATGAAATTATTTCAAAAATGTATCAAAATTATTTAATATCCTGTAGTCAATAATAAAAAAATAACGATATAAACAGGCCTATTAACCCAATGTCTAATGTTAAACTTTATCACCAAAAATATTTGGATAATTTCTTACGGAGATATTGCTCTACAAAACGATGGTTTATATAATCTTCATAAAAATTGAAAACAACACGTTATATATGTCATATATTGCGTCCAAAGCGGTTTTTTAAATGTACCTTCAACATTAACGTTCAGAGCCGAATATTAAAAAGCCAGTGATGTGTTAGAAAGGATACAGTTGAATGGACCGACAAAAATAGACAAAATCATGTGTGTATAGTAAATATAAGCTTGGAATAAACAAGCAAATCTACAATTCATTTCTGTGATTCTTAATGTTGTTATGACCACTTTGATGGGAGGAGGGGCTTATACTTTTTTATTTTCTTAAATTTAAGCAAAGATACTGACAGGATTTTTTTATTATGAAAAACAAAGACATATCATATTTTTTTAAGGCCATTGAGAGATTAGGAGGACGGCAAATGAAGGAGGAGTGTGATCAATTAAAAAGCAAAGATTTAGATCAGACCAATCAACAAATAATGATGGATATTAAACACTCTCATGATGAAATAACGGAGCTGAAAGAATCAATGAAAACTCTGGCGTTAAACTCTTTTGAAATGATAGAAATGATGACCGATACAGTACCATGGAATATAAGAGGTATAAACTAAACTTTGTGACAATTTTTTTTTATATAATGCGTGAGAAACACATGCCTTGTTCTACCTTCATCTGAAAAAATTCAAACAAACAAAATTGAAGACAAATATATATAACTACTTTAATAGCACTATGACATACAGGAACATAAAAACAGACAACCCTATCTAAGGTTAACTTTGCTGTGGGAGTTGTAAATTGAGTTTTTGATCATTTCTACATTTGTTAACAACGGATATACGGAATATATGGTTTAAATAACG
Organism: Mytilus galloprovincialis; assembly: GCA_037788925.1. Classification (NCBI taxonomy): domain Eukaryota; kingdom Metazoa; phylum Mollusca; class Bivalvia; order Mytilida; family Mytilidae; genus Mytilus; species Mytilus galloprovincialis. The sequence goes on along the minus strand of CM075334.1, from coordinate 6,071,293 downwards.
GCAGTACTGATGCATACTCATATACTCCAGCAGTCCACCAGCGTACCAATGATGCCAGTAATGAGAAAGATATCCATTAATTATGTGCGTTCGATCACTTTTCTGAGTTTATCTTCACCAGGTACTCGCAAATAAAATTGTTAAAGACCAATGATAATAAAAAGAAATCAAAATATGCGATGAGATATAAGACCAAAAGGTACATAAATAATGTATTCAAATCCATATACATGTATGTTCAACTTTAACTCAGGCAGTTGGTACCTTTCTATCTAATGAATTACTCAAAAATGTTGTAAAAACCTGAAGTGTGTATTTTAATCTAGGTTATTAATAATTTTACATGGGTCAGTTTTTAAATCCTTAAACACCGTTGAAAACTAGATATACTCTGGTTTGTTTCTTCAAAATAAAGACCTATCGTTCAGATCGAAAATACATCTATGTACCTCTATATAGTTATGGAGCACCTGAATTCACCCCAGTTTTTGGTGAGGTTCGTGTTGCTTAGTCTTTCTTTTCTATGTTGTTCTGTGTACTATTAATTGTCTTTTTCTTTTTAAGCCATAGCTTTATCAGTTTATTTTCGATCTACGAGGTTGATTGTCCCTCTGGTATCTTTCACCCCTCTTTTAATGACACTTAATACCATTTGAAGACCCTATTTTACAAACAATCCCCTTCCCTTTCATGAATGTGACCTACCGAATTAGACTATTTACCGGATTTGTTATCACATAAGCAACACGACGGGTGCCGCATGTGGAGCAGGATCTGCTTACCCTTCCGGAGCACCTGAGATCACCCCTAGTTTTTTGGTGGGGTTCGTGTTGTTTATTCTTTAGTTTTCTATGTTGTGTCGTGTGTGCTGTTTTTTATTTGTCCTTTTCATTTTTAGCAATGGCGTTGTCAGTTTGTTTTAGATTTATGAGTTTGACTGTCCCTTTGGTATCTATCGTCCCTCTTTTACAACCTTCGCCGCATTTCCTAATCTAACAAGAATGATCCAAAGACTATAAAGGTAAACATTGCATTTAGACATTCTTAACTGAACTACAATAAATCAACGAATGTATTTAGTGTATTAAAGATTAAAGAATTATACACATTATATGACTGTACAATTAGGAGATAACTGTATTGTCAAATCACCAATTGATGACGTTACAACATGTATTTAAAATCTGTCATATATTGTCTGCGCTTGCTCGTACGTTCCAAAGCATCAATTGTCAATTGATACCATGAAAATGGTTGATGTATTAGAATATACGAAAAACAATATATGTGTCACATTGAATTAATTTGCATTTTTTTGATTGAGTTAAGCCTTCCAATTGATATTTTGTAGTATGTTTTTCGATGATGTGATGTTATACTATTGTTCCAGGAAAGGGAGAAGGTTTGGTACCATTAAAACGTTTAATACCGCTGCAAATGTTTGCACCTGTCCTAGGTCAGGAATCTGATGTACAGTAGTTGTCGTCTGTTTATGTAGTTCATACGTGTTTCTCGTTTCTCGTTTTTATATAGACTAGAACGTTGGTTTTCCCGTTTGAATGGTTTTACATTACTAATTTTTGGGGCCTTTTATAGCTTCCTGGTCGGTGTGAACCAAGGCTCCATGTTGAAGGCCGTACCTTGATCTATAATGGTTTACTTTCATAAATTCTTATATGGACGGAGAGTTGTCTCAATGGCACTCATACCACATCTTCCTATATCTATTCTACCCGTTTAATTTGTTGGTAAATTACAGCTAGGGTTTGGTTCCAATTTCAACAACTACAGATTAATATTTATTTCTTCAAATATATATACATCAACAATTTGGAAAACAAATACAGATATTCATCGCTCAAGTATGATATTTAAAGCTAATGAAGGCTTTCACTTGGCACAATGACAAATGAAAAAATATGCTATTAACTTGTAATGCAGATGAGACTCTTTATGGTTGTATTTTAGTAATTTTGACTTTTTTGTTTTTTATGTGCTTTTTCTATTTCATTTTGTTTTCTTTTGGCCTTTCTTTCCTTTTATTTTTCTTTTTTGCTGTAAAATTTATTAAGATAATAACACAACATTGACTGATGTTTCCTTATTTTTGACACGTTTACCTAATTTGTGTGTTGCTTTGTTTTCAATTAAATAGATTTTTTAATGACTGGCATACAAGTCGGAGGTTAAAATAGCTCTAAAATCTTGTTTGTTCCACCATTTTCTACATAAGGAAATACCCATACCAAGTCATGAATATGACAGTTGTTTTCCATTCGTTTAATGTGTCTGTGCTTTTGATTCTGCCATTTGATGAAGGGCTTCCTGTTTTGAATTTTCCTCGGGATTCGATATTTTGTTATTTTACTTTATCCTGCATATGGTATCTAGTGTCAACGCCAAATACAAATTTTGTTGGCGTGATTTTCATATTTCGGAAGCACGAAATTTATAACGTGTTTCTATTTATTTCTGATCATCTACTACACCTTTTTTTGCTAGCGTCTTTGTTTTGATGTTTTAAGTATCTGTGATATAAGTCAACACAGTCTTGGCTACTAGATCCAAATCATTATATCTGCTATAACCCAGGTTTTAACCAAACATTTTCTTCGAAAAATATCTGTTCCAAGTCAGAATTAAGGCATTTATTTCATCATGTTCCGTTAATCGACATACTTCACCTATTCTGAATTTCCCTTGTAGTTTCGAATTTATTTATTTTTTTATTTAAGATTTCCTTTGTTTGTATTTCAGAACGGAACAGAGACAGACTAAAAGAATGGAAGGACAATGACAATAGGATGTTTATTGAAACAAGAGCTGCCGAGCATGTTCTCAAATGCATAAAAGAAAACGCCAGTGTAACTATTACAGGTAGTTTTGGTGTAGGAAAAACGTCAATTCTCCGACACGTAGCTTTAAAAATGGCAGAACTAGAGTTTGATATCATTCCGGTGACAGATCCAGGTGACATTGTGACTTATTACAATCCCAAAAGAAAATCACTGTTCCTTGTTGACGATTTATTTGGAAACTTTTCTGTTGACCGAAGTGATATGAAAAATTGGGAACCGTTAATTGAGGATATAAAAGAGATCCTTGAAAAGACAGAAACAAAAGTAATTGCAGCATGTCGGTTGCAAATATTCAAGGATATAAAGTTTGAATGTTTATCCATTTTCACCTTATGTGTATGTAACCTGTTATCAAAGAAAATGCGTTTGTCAAAAACTGAAAAGCAGTCAATAGCAGAGTTATATGTACACACAAAAGCTCCAACAATTACTGAATATTATAATTCATATGATTGTTTTCCTCTTTTATGTAGACAGTATCATGATAAACCAGAACATGATGATACAGATTTCTTCCGGAATTTATTTTTAGTTTATAAAGCAGAGATTGACATGCTTCTAAAAAGGGGTCATCACGTTAAGTATTGTGTATTGGCTTTATGCGTTATGTTCAATAACAAGTTAAAAGAGGAAACATTGACAGAGAAGTTGAATGAAGGGACCAGAACAATCATCCAGAACACATGTGAGGCATGCAGACTAGAAAGGGGAACATCAAGACTTGTTTTACAAAGTGAACTTAACTCACTTAAAGGAACATTCTTGAAGAAAGAACATAAAATGTACAAGATAATCAATGATAAAGTATTTGACTTTCTGGTCCACTTGTTAGGGAGGCAAATTCTCCCTTGTCTGGTTAAAAATGCTGAGAGCAGTTTGATCAAAGAAAGATTTTTGTTCAAAAGAACGAATGACATGGACGAGTTTACTGTGATTATTCCACCGAAGTATCAATCGATTTTTCTAGAGAGAATGGTTGATGATTGGTCAAAGGGGAAAATTATAGACGTATTTAGTAACATCAATATGAAGAAACCTAAATTCAGGAAAATATTTTTGGCGCATCTGAAGACCCTTGATATACCATACCAGACACAACTGGCAAATATTTCTATTAAACGTACATCAAGTAAAACAAATGTTAAGTTTAAGGGCGATGAGGACCGCGAACATCATTTTAATGATAACAATGAGAAGCAAGAGGAAGAGGAGGGAGAGGGAGGGAAAGACGAAAATGAAGATGACGGAGAGGAAGAAAATGACAACAAGGAGGAGGTTGGCGAAGACATCGATGATGATGGGGAATACAACGAAGAAGAAGACAACGGCGGTAAGGAGGGTGGGGATGAGGTGGAAACAGAGAATCTGGAAGACGAGCGAGAGGACTATGATACTGCTTTCATGCATATTTGTTATATAGGAGATATTTCTCTAGTTCGGTGGTGTTGTAACCTTGGTGTGAATATCAAAAAGTGTACTTATGATTGTCAGTATCCTATCATAAAAGCTTGTGAACATGGTCATACAAAAATAATCAAAGAACTGTTAGAAAGGGGCGTAGACGTTAACATATATGACAGGTGGTGTCGGTCACTTTTAATGGCTGCATGTGAACATGGTCAGAGAGAAATAGTGCAGATTTTGTTAGAAAGGGATGCAAACTTTGCTGAATGTGACACTCAAAATCAGTCACCTGTAATTATGGCCTGTGTACATGGTCATACAGAAATAATGAAAATGTTGTTGGACAAAGGAGCAGACTGTAATGATTGCGATTCGAGTAGTCGGTCACTTGTAGTGATTGCTTGTGAATATGGTTATACCGAAATCGTTAAGATGTTGTTAGACAGAGGTGCAGTCTATACACTAGAGGATCATACTTGCCTTTACAAGAGAGTTACTTGTGAACATAATTTTAATTATACAAAGTCACCTATACGTTTGGCCTGTGAACATGGTTATTCAGAAATAGTGAAAATGTTTTTAGACACAGGGGTAGATTATAATATATGTGACAGTTCGGGACATTCACTTTTATTTACTGCATGTGACTATGGTCATAGAGTAATTGTTAAGTTGTTATTGGAAAGAGGAGCAGACTATACTAAATGTGACAATAACGGTCAGTCACCGATGTTTAAGGCTTGTGAAAAGGGGTTTACAGAAATAGTGAAGATGTTGTCAGAAATTGGAGTAAACTAAGATATGTGTGACTCGTTGTGTCGATCTCACTTGTAATGATAGCTTGTAGATATAGTAGAGACGTTATTAGAAGGAGTAGCAGACTGTAATAAATGTGACGAAAATTATCAGTCGCCTGTAAAAATTGCATGTGAACGTGGGCATACAGAATTATCAGAGATGTTGTTAAACAAAGGAACATATCTTAATAAATGTGATGATAATGATCAGTCCCTGTTAGTTTGACTTGTGAGCATGGTCATACTAAAAAGTAAAATCTCAAAAATACTTCGAGGAAAATTCAAAACGAAAAGTCCCTTATCAAATGGCAAAATCAAAAGCTCAAACACATCAAACGAATGGGTAACAACTGTCACATTCCTGACTTTGTACAGAAATTTTCTTATGTAGAAAATGGGAGATTGAACCTGATTTTATAGTTAGCTAAACCTCTCACTTGTATTACAGTGGCATCTAATTCCATTATACTGAAACGATGCGTGAACAAAACAAACAGACATTTATAGATAAAAATGTCAAATGTACAGCAGTCATCATTGTTTTATAACCTTAAACACTGAAAAAAACCAACAATTTTGTAAAAAGAAGCACAAAATGGCATAAATTTGCCATAGTACAATAACACAATGACGGGATGTATAAGTACAGACCCACATCATATATGATTCAAAGAAACATAAAAAGGCACATATATAGACAAAGCACAAAGCAAAAACTGAAAGACAATCAATACACGAGTTTTACAATAGCACAATAACTAGATGTGTAAGCACAGAGACACGCCACATACATACGAGAATATCGAAAGCAAACATTACAGGACGTACAAGTACCGCAAGCATCTTAATCACAAGAAAAACAAATATTTAACAAAGAAGCACAAAAAGGCATATATCAAACCTGACAACCTCACTCATCGCTTTTCCAATTTTGAATATGATATATGTATGCCAAATCCACCCATAAACGAGTCTTTAGGCACTGAGACCAAATGGCTAGAACAAAATTCACTCTAACGTAGAATTGTGATTTTGACGTCCGAATGTAAACATCACACAGATAGAGATATAAAATATTTTTTTCGTTCAAAGTATGAAATATTATAGTATTTAGTTCTTTAGGCATATCATTTGCAGAATGTAAATTATAATTTTACCTTTGCTTCTTGCCGCTACTTATCTATATGCTAATTGTGTATTTCTTCTATAAAAGAGTCACGTCGTTATGTATGAAAGACCAGAGTACAACAATTATAATAGAACATCAAGTACAGAGCCACGTCATATGTATCTAAGAAACATAAAAAGTCACACTGACAAAGCAAAAATTAAAGATAATACAAACAACACAATGACGGGATGTATAAGTACATAGCCATGTCAAATGAATACTAGTATCACTAAAAAAAGACGAAACAGTAAAAGTAATATTAATAAAGACAAATAAAAGAACACGTTAAACACGCATTTAGATGATAAACAAAGTCAGTATGTTGACTCTATACTTGAAGACCGTCGTGTGTTATTTGTGAAGTTGATACGCAATATTTATCAAAAAGGTCTCGGTACCTTCCGATGAACATTTTTTTTAAAAGAACGAGACTTTCTTTGACATACCCCTGGTTAATCAACCTTCTGCTCAGATACTAGTGACGTTTTACAAAGTCTGAGTAGGTGCTGCAAGCTCTTGAATACCAAATTAGGTTGGAAATGTATGTCTCATATGCCGATGAAGTTGTTATATTGCTTCTGAGGTGGGGGAAATTGATAATTTTAAAATTAAAATCGTCTCGTTTGTCATATATTCTGGTATAGAGATGACTGTGTATTTCAAATTCAAGGTATAATTATAAAAATGAGACAGAAGAAGCCCTGCCTGTTGTTTCATTAATTTCTAGTTGTGGGAAATATATTAAAGAAACCCATAAAAGTTCGGACTGTTAATGGTAAGAACATCATCAATATATCTGAAAGTGAAATTAAATAATCTGGCTTCTTTGATCTTCTTGTTTTTGACAAGTGTCTGAAGGAGCTCCCGTTCATATGAAAATAAAAAGAGACTGACAAGGAGAGGCACACAGTTCGTTCCTATAGGAATCCCTATGTTGCCGACAAGAACCCCAGCATACTGAACACTTGTTCCGCTGTGTAGCATGTTTAACCATTTTATTCACTATTTACAAAATATGCCTTATGGTATTTATAATTTAAGTAATAAATCTAAAGCATATGCTACCACTTTGTGGTTGAAAGGCATTGTGAATTATTTCTTTCATGCGTTTTTTTTCAATTTCACATGGGGAATGATGGTATACAGGGTTGAAAAATCAAAAGTTTTGATAGAACTAATTTCAGCAAATCAATAATTATTTTGAAGTTATGGTTCCAATTTCTGTGTTGGGGTTCTCTAAACTTAGGATCATGAGAAATCACCTTTCGGAGATTTTCATGTTGAATTATGTTTAGATCCCCAGTAAATAACATGAACAGAGAGGCTGTAATTATAAGGCGAGTGGAAACAGTCACATGTCAGAGGGTTTTATTTAGGTAGTGTCCTGCAATGCTTGTTTATAGTTAAATACTTTGGGTGCAATGGTTTTGGTGTAACTATAAGATACAATAAGAACAGACTTATTTTGAAAATAAATAGAAATTTAAAATTTAAGATGTCACCTCCTTGTGATGTAGATCGTTGCAGATGTAGAAAGAGTCGTAATGTTGCATATCAGATCATAATTTGACCATTTGGGTCAGTCCTTTGCAATGACGGCTTCTCGAAATGTTCATAAAGACAAAGCGAATAGTGTCTGGCTTGTTATAAATGTGACAAGAGTCGTCAGTTAAGTAATAATTCATGGAAGCAATAGATTGTTGGAAATTTACACATGGCCTGGGCCGTGATAGTCGAATGTTATCCTGAGCGTTAGTGAGGGGGAGTAAAATTAACGAATATCACGGCCCAGGCCATGTGTAAATTTTCAACAATCTATGGCTTCCATGAATTATTTCGATTCTAATAGGACAAATACGGTCATTAAAATACTGAAACGAGGGTTGTTTTGTGTTTGTGTGTGGCTGATCTTTTTTACTCCCTGTTAGATAAAGCTCAATTATTTTAATAAATCCGTAGCTTATTTCGTGAATAACCGCTAGAAAAAAACTGTTCAATTCTTCTAATTCTCAAACCCAACATTTGCCATTTTCTCGTAAGCTTCTGTCAAATCCAAAGTTGACATTTAGTAACTAAGGACCCGCCATGTTGACTTGCTGAAATTAGTAAATATGCAAATAATGAATTGGAATAGAAAATAAAACAAAACCTGCCTTAAAAATCAGTTTTAATACAATATCATAAGAATTTCGATGGTTCACGTAACAGAAAACTTTTAACTTTAGCGGTTTCATTTGTATGACGTCGTGTTTAAAAAATGACTTAAAAGCGCCGAACATTTTTATTTTTATTTTGTTGATTTCTCCGAGCTCTTGTGCATTACTTCTTTTTAATATGCATCCGAATAAGAAAAACGGTTATTTTGTCTTTTTTTAATTGCACTTAAAACAACAAAATCGGCAAAGGGTCTGCAAATAGGTTCCAATACATTTAGATTTACGTGGGAATTATATATTGTAACAGCCATTATTATGTATATCTCTGAGTCTGCGCTAAGTAAAGATATATCGAGAATTTTATCACAGTGTTGTTTACAAAGCGAAAGAAGCACGTCATAAAAAATCACCTGTGAAGATGGATTGCACACATGGTCATACAAAAATAATGAGATATCATTAGACAGAGGATGCTACTGTAATCAATTTGCCATCATGGGTCGATCACTTATTGACTTCAAAAGGTTTTAACTGTCTTGTTTACGTTTTGTTGAACTTTGTTTTAAATTTTACTCAAGTAGTACTTTATCGAAAAGGTATACACTTTGTACTATCAAGTTCAAATTGGTGTTTGATGGCATTTTTATTCAACATTTACTATTGTTGTTAGCGTCTTCGTATACGTATATATGTTTGTATGTTTATTTGAAATTTACCCCGAAAAAAACGGGTTTCGGGGGGAGGTGTTATATTGATAAGTGCACTAGATTCAACGTGGACAATAGAATTATAAATTAATTGGTAGTTGGATAAAAGAAGCTTTAGTCGGTAAAGGTTTTGTACAGATATGAATAAAAGTAAAAGTATACCGCTGTTCGAAATTCATAAATCGATAGAGAAAAAACAAATCCGAGTTACAAACTATATCTGAGGGAAACGCATCAAATATAACTACGACACAACAGAAACATACCATTAAAATGTAACACACACAAAGACATAACATTTACATGTAACACACACAGAAACGAACTATAATATAACAATGACCATTTCCCTGACTTGGTACAGGGCATTTTAAGATATAAAAAAATGGTGGGTCGAACCTGGTTTTGTGGCATGCCAAACCTCCCGCTTTAATGGCAATGTTAATCATAACATTTAAATGACAACATTACATGACAGGACTACAATACAAATAAATAGGAGAAAATATAGGACAGAGAAACAAACGATTAATAGCCAACAAAAGGTAAAATATTATATGTACAGATGGATCTTTTAAAATTTGGAGGTAATGTCGAGTGAACTAATATATATTGTAGCGGATCGAGGGTTGGTAGCGTTTCTTTATTGTCTGTTGCCTGGTATATTAGATACTGTGACTGATATGCGGAGGTCAATATATACTATTGGACTGCTGGTAAACAGTTGTCTCACTAATCGATTAATATTCAGCTCAACTATCGCCGTGGTCTTGTTTGTATAGGTAACGATAGCAGAAAGGGGTAGGGTGGGTAGTCTAACTAGCTGTATAAATGGCGGTTTGGCGTTTCAATAAATACAAAGTCGTATCTCGAACTTAATATGTGTAATTTAATAAGTTAGACTGACGAGTTATTCAGCATTACATATTTATATGATTTATATAATCAATAAGTTAAACAAATAACTATATTATTACAAGACTCTATTATAGCTACAACTTTATACAGGAACGAAATATATAGTCAATATAACAACTGGTTACTTCTCTGGTACCTGTGATAGTTACAAAAGGGGGGTAGTGGGGTTGGGGCTGGGGTAGCTCTGGTTCAAAATGGGTAAGTGAACTGGTAATAACCAAAAGTACTTAATAAATAATCAAAGCATATAATCCTTACAGATCCTTACACATTTCAGCATAAATTGAACACTTAAGTTAATATATTTAAGGAATATTGGTAGAAGATATTTAACAGTTTATAGATTTATGAGTTTTAGATTTATGAGTTTGACTGTCCCTTTGGTATCTTTCGTCCCTCTTTTATAGTTAAAAATGACGGTTTCCGCGGGGTTTCGCAATCGGCGGTACTGTATAAATATTCACAATGAACTTTCTTATTTAGCTAGCGTGATCCTAATAAACCTTTATAATAAAAAGATCTAGAATAAATATTAGCAATATCCTCAAAATCCTAAATTATTAGAACCTAACCTTAACGAAATAACTGGATATATATAAATTCTCTATTTCTGCTAGTATGTTTATAATTTAACAATATGGCTGCGCGGGAGGAACAAGACTGAATAAGAGAGAACGTCGCGCATGAATTTATAGTACACGACACACTTTGGACACGATTTGGACACACTTTTGACGTTTCTAACGTCAAAAGACGTCACGACACAAACTGCACTGTAAACATACGGGGACTTTTATAAGAACTTTGTAAATAAACAATGGCGGTCCCCAGGGTTGAAGTGACCCGTTAATAAAAAGGGATAAAAGCTACATGTCTCGGAGACTTATGATCGTTGATACCGGTATAACTACAACAAGGAACCAGAGAATCACGTTATTTTTACTTGACTGTAAGTTAAATGTACAACTCGTACATTAAAATAGTAAATTCTACACTTGTCACATACATCATACAATTATAAAAATATATAGTCTTTGGATTTGTCCCCATTTCCCGTATCATTTCCCTTTCCATCTATAATAGTATTTACATTTCATTACACAATATAAAGAACGTGACCCACAAAAGACATGATCAAACATGAATAAGTTAGAATTACAAATCCGTAACATTACCCCCACCTTTGAAAAACTGTTCGTCCTCGAACATGAATACTTTATCTTTACCTAAGAAATTTCATCTATATGTTTCATGTCTTTTAAAATACCCTATAAATTAACAATAAAATTACATTACAAACTGAAAATAATTTCCTTAATACAATTATTATAATCTAAAAAGAAGTTCTTGTAATATGTTGTACTGTGTACTGGTGTCTTCTGTGATGACTGTTGCCTGGACCCCATTGTCTCTGATTTCCCTGTTCTCTATTACTGCTTCGAGTTGGTTGGTATCTTCTTCTGTTTAAGTTGCTGTATTTCGTCTTCTTGTTACTGACGGGTCGGGTATCCATGTACTTTTAAGTATATATACGGTGCCATCTGGAAGCACGGCCTTCTCTTCCTTCAGTAATCCAAGGTATCCGTCAGGTACGACACGGCCATCAATTTCTGCTGTCCTATCCCTTGATCGAATTCTCCTTATTAATTCAGCATCTTCGCCCGACAGGTAGCTTGATGGGGGCAGCATAACTGGAACCTTGGGTCATTTAATGTCTCTTGAGTGGGAACTCCCAGGTGGCTCCAGTCATACAGCCTCCCTCTACCTGTGGCTGTCGCCTGAATTCCTCTAGGGGGTAGAAATCAATTTCTTCGCGAAATTCCACCCGTCTCTTGTCCCCATCCATCCACGGCCTCTTTGGATCATACCCCTCGACATTGGGAGGAGGGCTGGATGGTGCTTCTAGAACTCTTGAATGGTCCGAAGTTGGTATGTCGTCCTGATTGGCACTGGTACTTGCTGCGCTAACTGTGTTGTTGACGGTAAAGCCGTTGGTTGTGGAGCTACAGTCTCTGTTAAGTATGGCTGCCAAAGAGAACTTGGACTGATGGTCACCGGCAATGGCTGAGTTTTCTGTGAATTGGGAAGTACCAAAGAACTTTGGGTGCTGATCACCGGCAATGGCTGAAGTGACAATGACTGTGAAGTGGGCTGTACCATAGAACTTGGGGTGCTGATCACCGTCAGTGGCTGAGTTGACTGTGAAGTGGCCTGTACTGCGGCTGGTTGAACTAAAACGTCTGGAACTGGAACAGGAGCGGTGGTTGTCTGGGGAGCCGTCAGTGGACTCGGAACTGTCTGGTTCGGTCTAGGTCTATCTAACAAGCTCATTAATTCTACAGGGCTTCCTGTCTGTAATGGTCTTCCCAGGAACAGTATCTCTTCATCTGGGGTCAGATTAAACGTTGGCATGTCCATATAAACTAGTGTTGGACTTCTGACAGGCGTCATCTGAAAGTGGCTGACTGTTCAAGTATTTGGCTCTACTGGTGTTACTTTCTTGGCAACAGACTTAATCTTTCTCTTGTTTACCTTCTGACTTGTCTTCTTAATACCATGCCGTCTCTCTTCATGGAATTTCAAACGGTGCTTAACATTTGCTGGTACCTCATATTCACAGAACTGGCACTGCACAAATTCCAAGCCATGGGCATATCGTGTATGTCTTCTCAAACTGGGTAGGTTCTTGTAGGTTTTGTAGCATATCTGGCAAGTCTCCATCTGCAGAAAAAAAGATAACTATCGTTAATACTTATGACTAATTACTAATTTTGGACCATCGGGATATTGAACCAGAGCCATGGGTATTACCAGTACAACAGGGTAAGTATTTTACAGGAAAATCATCATTTAACATAACTTAGTAAATCAGTAACATCTGGGCATACTCTAGATAAACAGCTCTCTGCTCTTCACCTAAAAACTGCAAAATGATTTGTTCAATTTCAATATTTACATAAAACCATCTTGTGCCTTATATACAGCAGGACTTGTAGTTACAATTTAGTTAGAGGGACTGTAACGTTCCGGGGGCATAGTATCTCTGGTACTCTTTCTAGTAATATTCGCTTTTTCTATTTCAGGTTCAACAGCTGGATCTTTTGAGTCTCCTTCATCAAGATCATCTTTGCTCTTTTGAAGTCAGTTGTTGAAGTTGCCGATAAATGGCTTCAGTCTATCATGATGTAGGACCCTGTCTCTTGAATTCGGTGAACTCTTCACCTTGTATATCAAGTCTGTATATGCCTCAATAATGAGAAAAGGTCCAGTCCACTAACACTGCAGTTTTGAACTCTTACCTTTTGTTTTTGTTGGGTTAAAAACCCACACTGCATCACCAACGCTATATTTTCGCGCATTTATTTTATGGTCATATTGTCGTTTTTGTCGGTCGCTGGAGGCAATCATTTTATCTCTTGCTAAGTTATGTACCCTGAAAATATTGGACTGGAGTTTTTCTAAATACGCATTAATACCATCAGCTATGTTCTCAGTTTGAGGATGTGGACCGTATATCAAATCTATCGGAAGTTCAATTTCTCGTCCAAACATTAACATGCTTGGAGAAAATCCTGTGCTTTCATGTACAGAGGTACGGTAGGCCATCATCGCCACAGATAAATGTGTATCCCAGTCTTTCTGGTCTTTGCCTATAAATTTGCTCAAAATATCCTCTATAGTTCTATTGAGTCGCTCAACCATCCCGTCACTTTGTGAATGTAGGGGGCTGGTTCTCGTTTTATCATTGTTAAACCTTTTACAAATGCCTGTGAACAGTTTTGATCAAACTGTCGACCTTGGTCTGTGTGAACCTGTCTTGGCACACCAAAACGACAAATGAACTCGTCTACAAAAAATTTAGAGATCGTTTCTGCTTCTTGGTTTGGTATTGGATATGCCTCCGCCCATCTGCTGAAAAAATCTGTGAGAACAAGGATAAATTTATTTCCAGAAGTTGTAATAGGCAGAGGACCAAGAATGTCCAATGCAACCCGTTCTAAAGGTGCTCCTACCAAATACTTTTTCATCGCCCCTCTTGCTCGTTTTTGTGGACCCTTACGTGAATTGCATATTTCACACCTTTTGCACCATTGCTCTATATTTTCCTTATATCCCGCCCAATAAAATCTGCTTGAAACCCTTGATAGTGTTCTGTGAACCCCAAAATGGCCTCCTACTGGGTCGTCATGCAACATTTTCAAAATTTCCTCCCTCCAACATGAAGGAAGAATCAGCTGCTTCATCTCTGATTTTATATTAGAAATCTATTCTCTATATAAAACATTATCGATCAATTTTAGTTGATCCCATTGCGACCAGTAAGTTTTTAGCTCTTTGCTATGTACTGAAATTTCTTCCCACTTCGGCTTCTCATTACTTTCAGATTTCATTTTTAATATCAGCTTAATCACTTCATCATTTTGTTGTGCTTCTGTTATTTCATCCATTTTCTTACTTTGTTTCCATTGGTTGCTCTGTTCGGAATTTTCAAATTCTATTTCTTCGCCTTGTAACTTTGATATGTCTGCCTTCTTGGTTACCCGCAAGTGACAATCGACAGTATCTAAGTCATTAATCGTGCTTTCTTTTGAATCCTGGCGGTTGCAATGAGTGCAGTGGATACATGGTCTTCTTCGTGAAAGTCCATCGGCATTCAAATGCTGTCTACCTGGTCTGTGTTGTATTTTGAAGTCATAAGAGGAGAGAACCTCCAGCCATCTGGCCATTTGACCTTCTGGGTTTTTGAAGTTCATGAGCCAGTGCAGTGCTCCATGATCAGCTCTTACTAAAAAATTCTTACCATACAAGTAATGATGATAGTGTTTAACTGACTCTACAATTGCGAGCAATTCCCGTCTAGTGACGCAATATTGACGTTCTGCTTTGCTGAAACTTTTACTAAAATAAGCATGACGTGTTCTCCGTCGTTTTGTTCCTACGAAAGAACTGCTCCAAGACCAAACCCACTAGCATCTGTATCTAGTATAAACTGCTTTCCCATGTCTGGGTAACTTAATATCGGTGCTGAAATCATGAATTGCTTTAATTTATCAAAAGAGTCTTGAATAAATAAAGGCAACAGTAGTATACCGCTGTTCAAAACTCATAAATCCAGGGACAAAAAACAAAATCGGGGTAACAAACTAAAACCGAGGGAAACGCATTAAATATAAGAGGAGAACAACGACATAACACCGAAACGTAACACACACAGAAACGGACCAAGCATCAGACAAAACACCACGAGAATAACAAATATAACATGAAAACCAAATACATGAATTTGGGATAGACAAGTACCGTGCCACGTCTGATCTCAATATCTCAAAAATAAGAGAAAACACAAACGACTCAACGTTAAAATGCAACACACACAGAAACGAACAATAATATAACAATGGCCATCTTCCTGACTTGGTACAGGACACTTTTAAAGGGGAATAAAAGTGGTGGGTTGAACCTGGTTTTGTGGCATGCCAAACCTCGCACTTTAATGACATATCTCACACCATTTAAACTCTTTGCCCTTCTCAGTCAACTTATGTAGGGGTCTAGCTATATCTGAAAAATTCTTAATAAATCTCCTGTAATAGCTACAAGTTCCCAAGAAACTACGTACGTCATGAACAGATAAAGGTATGGGCCAATCTTTGACAGCGCTAATTTTCTGAGGATCTGTGTATATACCACCGCCTGATACAACATGACCCAGGAAAGTTACTTTTCTTGTAATAATTCACATTTTTTTGGAGAAATTTTCCAGCCTGCCTGTTCAATCTTAGATATTACCAACTCTAATCGTTCGATGTGCTGCTCAAAAGACTCCGAGAAGATAATGATGTCGTCTAAGTACAGTAGACATATGTGCCAATTCAAACCCGCTAGGACGCATTCCATCAACCGTTCAAAACAAGCGCCTGCATTGCAAAGACCAAATGGCATTTGTCGAAACTGGAAGAGCCCTTGCTTTGTGACAAACGCCGTTTTTTCTCTATCAACTGGATCGACCGGGACCTGCCAATAACCACTTTGAAGGTCGATAGTTGAGTACCAAGATGCATGGAGGGCCTCTAGACAGTCCTGCGTGCGCGGAAGTGGATACGAGTAACGTTTTGTAAGACTGTTAATTTTTCTGAAGTCAATACAGTAGCGGACGGACCCGTCTTTCTTCCGGACCAACACAATAGGGGCTGCCCAAGTACTCATTGATGGTTCTATTACCCCAGCATCAAGCATTCGACTCAACTCGCGATCTGCTTCCTCTTGCATTGTAACAGGTAAGCGCCGCGGGTTTTGTTTGACTGGAGTTGCGTTTCCTGTGTTTATCTTGTGTTGTATCATATCAGTACAACCCAAGTCGTTTTTAGACTTTGCAAACGCATTACTGTGTTTCTCGAGCAATCTTTGAAATTGCAATGTTTGCGTCTCCGATAATAATTTGCTACCTGATTTAAATAAGTATACCAGATGATCTGGTAAACTGTCGCTATTGCTCTTGTTTGTAATCTTATCAGTAAGCTTGAATATATTTTGACTGCTTGAATATATTTTAACTAGCAGCCACAAGTTCACATGCTGGTTCCATAACATCTGCATATGCTTGACATTCAGCTAGACATGTATTCTTTTGAACCGTTTTTCAAAGTTACTTGTATTAGCAATCCTTAACATTGTTCGTCCTTGACTTGGATCGACCAAAAATCTGGCGACTAATAATTTATTTTTTGTGTCAACAGGCTCTACTGTAGCCTGTACTAAATGAGTAGAATCACCGACCACTTTACTCAACACCAAAACCTCTGATCTTGGGGGTATTACTGTAGTTTATTCTCTTGCAAGCTTAAAAATGTTTACCATATTGCTCTCTTTTTGACATATAATTTCCATATTTTTACTGCCAATGGTTAGCTTACTCTCCCTTATGTCAAGTTTACAATCTTTGTTATACAAACAATTGTAACCAACAATAGAAGGCGCGTCGATATCTGCAATCACAAATCGTTGTTGAAATTTCTGACCATTAATTTCAATATCAAAATCGGCCTGCCCGAAAGTTGTTAGTATCTCTCCATTTGCCAGTTTCAACTGTACCCCCTTATAGATTTTGTCTGGTCCCTGTGACTCCGGAATAGACAAAACTTTCCTGACATGAATAAATGTCAAGGTCGAACCGGTGTCTATCAAACAATTTACAAAAATACAATTAATTTTCATCTTAAAGTATAAACTATCATTTATGACATTATTTAATTCACACTTTTTGTGTGGCCCGTCATTTAAAAAAAACATCGGCTAAAGGAGGGCCCGACTCTTTAGCCACTAACAGTTTCCCGACTTAAAGTTCTCTGTCTGTGTATCCTGGGACCAGTTTGAAGTTTCAAACCTGTTGTTTGGCAAGTATTTGCCATTTTTCTGCATGTCTAGAAACTTTCTGCAATCTCTCTTAAAATGACCCGCTTTTCCGCAAAAGTAACACAAAAAGTCTGTCTTTGGTGATTGATTAGGACCTCGACTACTTTCTATCTTGGCTATTCTATCCATTATGCTGTTCATCTGTTGATAATCATCTTGTTCATCCACATCTATCATTTCCGTTTGCATTCGTAATCCAGCGCGATTATTAAATTTACGTCGGTGTCCGTTGTCAAACGCCTCAAATTCAAGTCCTATCCTCACACTGTCATCTATTGAAATAGGCTTTCCCTGAAATATGGCCCACTCTAAATCTGCGTCATTTAGAGAATCTATGAAACAGTCACGGGCAAGCTGCTCACGAACTTCCATAGGGGCAGTCGGATATGCTAACCGTGTTAACTTTTTGATGTCCTGAGGGAGTTCCGGAAGATATTGGTTTTTTTCTCGAGTTGTACTCTTCATCTGCGCTCTATATAGTTCAGCCTGATTGCTCGGTTGAAATCTCGAAGCAAGGACAGTGACTAAATGAGTGAAGCTTCTCCTGAGACCTGGTCTTAGGTCACTAAGAATAGCCTGTGCTGAACCCCGTAAACATGTTGCCAATTCTAGCGCTTTTGCTATATTGTCCCAGCCATTAATTTCCGCTACCATCTCAAAATGTACAAGATAATCTTGCCAACTACTGCTTCCGTCGAAAGTTGCTGGTTTCTTATTGTTACTGTATGATTTATTACGCGAATTATTCCCTCTCGTAACCGTGTTATCACCCCTATAATTATCTCCATAATCATTTGTCATACCATATGAACCCTGGCTAAACCCTCGATTATCGCGATAACCAAGTATATCCCCACCCGTAGGTACTGTCCTGAATGACTCCCGTGCATGGTCAGTGCACTCCCTGGGATCTTCCGTACCAGTGTGTATCTTCCATGGGTTCCCCCTCATGCCTTCTGAAGGCACCGTGTGTGTCCATTTTGGACCCTGAGAGACTTCCTGTAAAACCTCCACCCTTGTGAAGTCCTTTGGGGCTCGCTCCTCTGAACGACTTGGGCTATTAAATCTAGGAAAATGCGCCCGTTGCCGGGTTAAACGCTGGTTTTCATCATCGCCTATTCCAGTAATTATGTGTATGTCTCAGCTGCGACTTTATCTCCATAAACCTCCCTGCCAGTAGGTTCATTGATCTGTATTAAATCTTCATTATAATGGTCAGTTCTGGTATTTTCATAACTGGTTCCCGGTTGGTCATACATACATCGTTGTTCTTGTCTTTCGTAGCAACCTTCTCCGGCTTTCTTTATTCGTATCTGTACCTCTCCTGTTGGTGTAGCATTGATGTATGGTTCGGAGGCAGATGCGGGGAGTCTTGGTCCCTGGGCATGACCTTGGGCTGACGGCTGCTCTAATTCCAGCTGCAAATATTGAGGTTTCTCTGGAAAGTCCGTGCATATGATTCTTTACAGTCCGACATTTTTAACGGCAATCTTTATTTTTATAGAGATTGGAGCCCACCGCTGCCACCAAATTGTAGCGGGTCGAGGGTTGATAGCGTTTCTTTATTGTCTGTTGCCTGGTATATCAGATACTGCTATGCGGAGGTCAATATATACTATTGAACTGCTGGTAAACAGTTGTCTCACTAATCGATTAATATTCAGCTCAACCGCCGCCGTGGTCTTGTTTGCATAGGTAACGATAGCAGAAAGGGGGTGGGTGGGTAGCCTAACTAGCTGTATAAATGGCGGTTTGGCGTTTCAATAAATACAAAGTCGTATCTCGAACTTAATATGTGTAATTTAATAAGTTAGACTGACGAGTTATTCAGCATTACATATTTATATGATTTATATAATCAATAAGTTTAACAAATAGATATAGGAAGATGTGGTGTGAGTGCCAATGAGACAACTCTCCATACAAATAACAATTTAAAAAGTAAACCATTATAGGTTAAAGTACGGCCTTCAACACGGAGCCTTGGCTCACACCGAACAACAAGCTATAAAGGGCCCCAAAATTACTAGTGTAAAACCATTCAAACGGGAAAACCAACGGTCTAATCTATATATAAACAAAACGAGAAACGAGAAACACGTATATATTACATAAACAAACGACAACTACTGTACATCAGATTCCTGACTTAGGACAGGTGCAAATAACTATATTATAACAAGACTCTGTTATAGCTACAACTTTATACAGGAACGAAATATATAGTCAATAACAACTGGTTACTTCTCTGGTACCTGTGATAGTTACTAAAGGGGGGAGTGGGGTTGGGGCTGGGGTGGGGCTGGTTCAAAATGGGTAAGTGGACTAGCTGGTAATAACCAAAAGTACTTAATAAATAATCAAAGCATATAATCCTTACAGATCCTTACACATTTCAGCATAAATTGAACACTTATGTTAATATATTAAAGGAATATTGGTAGAAGATATTTAACAGTTTATAGTTAAAAATGACGGTTTCCGCGGTGTTTCGCAATCGGCGGTACTGTATAAATATTCACAATGAACTTTCTTATTTAGCTAGCGTGATCCTAATAAGCCTTTATAATTCAAAGATCTAGAATAAATATTAGCAATAATCCTCAAAATCCTAAATTATTAGAACCTAACCTTAACGAAATAACTGGATATATATAAATTCTCTATTTCTGCTAGTATGTTTATAATTTAACAATATGGCTGCGCGGGAGGAACAAGACTGAATAAGAGAGAATGTCACGCATGAATTTATAGTACACGACACACTTTGGACACACTTTTGACGTTTCTAACGTCAAATGACGTCACGACACAAACTGCACTGTAAACATACGGGGACTTTTATAAGAACTTTGTAAATAAACAATGGCGGCCCCCAGGGTTGAAGTGACCCGTTACTAAAAAGGGATAAAAGCTACATGACTCGGAGACTTATGATCGTTGATATCGGTATGACTACAACAAGGAACCAGAGAATCACGTTAGTTTTACTTGACTGTAAGTTAAATGTACAACTCGTACATTAAAATAGTAAATTCTACACTTGTCACATACATCATACAATTATAAAAATATATAGTCTTTGGATTTGTCCCCATTTACCGTATCATTTGCTTTTCCATCTATAATAGTATTTACATTTCATAACACAATATAAAGAACGTGACCCACAAAAGACATGATCAAACATGAATAAGTTAGAATTACAAATCCGTAACAATATGATGAAAGATATTGCCCAATCAGAGAATGAAGTTCAAAGAGGGATGTGAATAAAGTTTGCCTCGTGAGAATGTGATGAATACCCAACGACTTATATATAAAAGAAAGTTCAAGAGACATCAGTGAGAGAAGTTGATTTATAAGCATGATGACCATGATTGCTCATGTAGAGGAGTAATTGTTAGAATTAAATATCATATTTAATAAGCCTCAAGGACACGCTACATAGCATTATCGAGGACCACCTTGAAAAAGAGGCTAAAGATATCAGAGGAACATTTAAACTCATAGATCTAAAAATAGACTGACAAACCATGGTTAAAAAAGAAAAAATACAAATAGAAAAACAATAGCACAAAAAAAAAAACATAGAAAACTAAAGACTTAGCAACTTTGTTCTCTAGTTCGATTGGATAGATTAGTTCAACATAGTCACCAAATTTTGAGTTATTTAGTGAGAGAACATCATATATATAGCGGAAAGAAATGTTAAAAGATATTGCTACTTCTTTTCTATCTTACAAAGAAGTTTTTGTATGAAGTCAGCATCATAAGAAAAAGGAACAGTCAGCAAGAAGTGGGACAAAGTTGGTTCCAATGGGAATGCCGATTGTTTGTTTTAAAACATGTCTTCCAAACGTAACAAATATGTTGTCGATCAAGAAATCAATTATCTTGATGGTGTCAGTTTCAGGGATATTTTTGTTTGAGTAATAGTGACTTTTTACAAAGTAGGATATATCCCTCCCTAAGACAAGCTACTGGTATCTACGTTGGCCATTCTTATTTTTATGAAACAAAGCAATGCCATATAATGTCTTTTAGTTTGGAATTGAGAATACTTGTGTAAAGTGTAGAAAAGTCAATTGTTGTATTACTATTGCAAGATGAAAGAGTCTTAAATTTTAAGTACTCTAAAAGCTCTTTGGAAATTTATCAAAAATTTTCTGCCACGATATTATTGTTTCATAAGATGTTGCTAAAGTTTTTGGTATATAAAATCACACAGTTTATACGCTTTTGAAAATAACACTGTTTTCTCGAACACTTTTCGTTGTAAGAGTTATCTCTCATAACACTGTTTTTCTTGTGTCCACTTCTCCTTCGCATTCATAAAACATAGATCAAGGTCATATTCTAATTTTTGATTTTGGCTTATGCTCACTTCTTTTAAAAAAAGTACACAAGATATCGACAACATATGTTTTTTAGATAATTAATTGCAACATGTGGTAACTCATAAATTTTGGTTGAAAGGGTGCGAAGACATTAAATAGGCGTTCCCCCCCTCCCCTTTTGAGGTTTAGAATTTTGTGTATAGTGATATATCTCATTAACAGTACATATTACAGACATAAGTTCTTTTGATTTGAGGTCCTTGGTTTATGACCTTGAGAATGAGGTCAAGCCCGTGGGTAAATTTAACGTTCTAAACATTGATCTTGGCTTCAAATTAGTATTTATACATCACAAAGCCAGAGGATTTTATGCATTAGGTTACAAGCAAAAAATCAAACAAGAAGTAACCTTGTGGCTATTTTTGTTACTTATATCATGTAAAAGTATATTGAACAAAATATGTTTGAACGCAGTGTCAAATTGACTAATATTATAAAAAAAATACTGGAAATGACAATTTTCACACTGCAAGTATCAGATTACCTCCCTTATTTCAAACAAAATAAATAGAAACCATATATTTTTGTAATAGGCAAAATATGGGCTATCTTTTGACACTGGAACTGACATTTTAAACCGAATTTTTATATTTTCATTTCAAAATATATTATAAGGGGTGGAAGGACCTCCGATTGTTCTCTGAACATTTGGGTTTTTAATTTTGTTCTGTGTTTGATTTTTGTTGAATATCTATGTAGATATATAATTCTAGTAAAACCAGAAAATTAGGAAATGACATGTATTTCGATAGGAGATATATTGGATGTATCTACAAGGTAAGACCCAATCCATGGAAGTAGTGGAATATGTATTCACATACTGTCTTCGACGATGACTTATGAATATTAGTAGTATGATTTCAGACCCCAAAAATCCGCGTTTTTCATATTGTATCTATATTTAACTAATTTGTCTCAACAATGTCATTTCAGATGTCACGGGGTTTTTCAGAGACTTTTAAAAAATCAAGAAATTACAAACAGTTGTGACAGATTGACGTAAAAAAAAAGAGTTTTTCCCACATTCAATATTTTTTGTGACAATAAATTCAAATAATGAGCATAATCACACAATTATATATTAGTGATAATCTTTTGCATTATGAACAAGTACTAGAACCTTGGATTCAAAGGAACGCAAACGTCATATGTATTGATTTGTATCGTTTATCTTAAACGTATTGAGATAAAAATGCACTTCAGTAAAAATCAATAAATGTTGTGCATTTAAACACTATACCGACACTGTAACCATAGTTAGGATAAAATGATAAACCAATTCAGTTCATGTAATTTTAGTGGGATCTTGAATCTGATCAAGTATGGAATATAAGAAACTATTTCAACTTTAAGGCAAATTGAAATCACATAAGTAAGTATTCTAAAGTTTATTTTTGCGAATAAAAATATATATTCTTAGACAAAATACTTCTGTAAATTGACTAAAAACTGCAGTCATCTTTTTGTAATATTGAGTTGGACTATACACGTTAATAAACGTTCTTAAAAGTTCTGATTAAATCTTATTTCATTTACAGATAATCAATCCCCTCGAAGACAAAATCAAATAAAACTTTTAATAATAAATAAATTGAGAGGTTTTTTTATAAGGGACCATCTTCTACCAAGCAGTAAAAAAATCAAAAACTATATTGTCTAACTGTATTATTATAAGATACAGAAGGTGTGGTAAGTCGCATGGTCCTCTTCCCTAATTTGAAGGAACGTGATCTACTAACTAATTACAAGTTTGCATCAAAACACTTCATCAAAACTGCCTTCGTGAAGTTGGAAGTATAGTTGTGTCTAATTCTTACACGATTTACTTTTTTCCTGTTGATACATTTTATTTAATCAACGTTGGTTCGTTTGATCATAATTTGATTATGACGTCAATTTTTCTGCTTTCCTCTGAATTTCCAATTGTCACTTCATAAAAAAGGCGATCATGTATGATGACGTCCCATAGAAAGAACCCATCTTTTAGCAGATAATTCGAAAGGAAGGATTGCATTTGACTGCATATCGTCAAAAAAAATCATTAGAGAAACAGATTCAACCACCCAATCTTGTGCATTTTTATACACTCTCGGCCAATCTCACGTTTTAAATCTAACCGTCTTGGGAGGAGAAAGGTAATACCACACTCAATACACTGTTAAAGTATCTATATATAAAGTCAATACGGAACCCAGAAATGTAAACAATACATGGTTACGAAATATAAAACAAATTGTACAAAGCTTAGAAACAGGTAGAATGCAAGGTTTTCTTTTTCCTGGTCTACTTACATTTCGAGATAATATATCGTTTGTATTTTTATCCTCTCACGAAAATTAAGACAGCACGTTACAAACAGTTCCAAATAAAATATTTTGTTAAATACATTCATTTTGTATAAAAAAATTCAACGAACATGTATTCTTTATTGACGTTTTAAATACCCCCACTGAAATATTATCAACGTCATAAGCAAGGTCAGTAAGATTTTATTACAAAAAAAACCATAGGACCAATGCATTTGACTTGGCTAACATTTTGCTTAGTTGCAGTTTCAACCATATAATATAACCAATGCACCTTAAGTAAATCAAGTGTCATCAAGTAAAAATCGCAAAAATACTAACTCCGAGGAAAATACAAAAACGAAAGTCCTTAATCAAATGGCAAAAACAAAAGCGCAAACACACCAAACGAATGGATTTCAACTGTCAGTTTCCTGACTGGGTACCGTAATTTTCTTATATAGAAAACGGTGGATTAAACCTTGTTTTAAAGCTAGCTAAACCTCTCACTTGTATGACAGTTGCATCAAATTCCATTATATTGACAACGATGTGTGAACAAAACTAAAACAGACATAATAGGTAAAAATGTCAAAAAAATGTAGTCAACCTTGTGTTATTATCTTAATCACTATTCTCTTCAAGTAGAAATAGTCAATTATGTCATATGAATAAATCAGAAGTTTGAACTTTTATTAGCAATTAACTTGAATTTCCAGCTCATTTTTATCTACCCTTTTTCTAATGAGTTTAATCAGATCAGCAAGTAAAAGAAAATTTAAATCAAGGCTTGAACTTTTTTCAAAAACTTCCGAACTAGCCTCATCTTGCGATTGTTTTCCATATACTAGCATAAATAGATATAAATTGAAAACAAAATAATATGTTTCTGTGGACAAAATATATTTTAATCAAGCTTTAGTTTCTAACTTTTTATTAAAAAGTGTGTGAATTAAATGGCCTTTTTTTTTTTAAACGAAGTTAATTTCAACATCTTTCAAAGACCTTTCTATACTACATGTGTATTTATATATGTGTGTAAAATTTTAAAAATCAAATTATGGCACTGTGGGCAAACTTTATTTTAATCAAGCCTAAGTTTATAACTTTTAGCTAAAAAGTGTGAACTAAATGGCCTTTTTGGTAAAAAAAAAAAGAAGTGAATTTCAGCATCTGTCAAAGACCATTCTATGATAGAGGATCACACTGGTCATTTATCAATATAATTACATACATTAATCTCAGAGATCAAATAATTGCTCTTATCATACCTCTTACTTTCCTTTAAAATATTTCCTCGGAGTTTGGTATTTTTTGCTGTTTTTACTTTTGTTATGTCATTGGTTGTTCATTTTAAAAGTTGTCGTTTTCAAACATTGTTTTTATCTTACCTCTTATACATTTCTATGAATATGATTGGTTAAAAGCGTCCACGTGGAGACCGTGTATATGTCATATAAGGTAAGTAGGGAGGCTGTGCTTATTTTAATACACGGCACATTGTTTTGTATTTTCGGTTGGTAATTTTATTTGTATATGATATGACATTCTAATGTTGGAAAGCAAACAAGGGATTTTTTTTTCTAAAAAAACACAACTCATGTGAGGCTGATTTGTGATTATTTAAAAGAACTACAATACATGTGCTATGTTTGATACTAAATTCTGTTACTTCTCCCACATCCTTCTTTTAAAAAAAGTGTATTTGAAGACCCTAAAGCTATACAACAACAACAAAAAATATAGCTTCTTTCGAACAAAATTCATGGAGCATGGATTTATCCTCTTTAACTACCCCGATATAGAAAAAAGAAGAAAAAAGATGTTTTTGTATTATCAAAACAAAACTTATCATACATCATTTTCTTATTTTTAGGAGTATTCTTAGATCGTCTGTTGCTATCAAGAAGATTTGTTAACATTTTGTCATCATAAAATTAAAAAAATTCAAAGCCAAGTTTATTTTTTGCTTTGACAATTCCTTAAGGAGACATGAGTCTATGATGTTGATAGAGGAGCAGAAATACTTTTAACTGATCATCTGAAAAATCTAGCAACATGGCCTCCCTTTCTATAGAGGAAGAAAACTATGTTAGAATGAGTTTGTTACTAACAGGAATTTCTCCACGGGCAGCAAGAACCTTCTTTGATCGGGAGTTTGCTCCAACGTGCTTAAATGCCTCACTGAAAAAAGAGTATAGCAAACTATTGGACTTAAAAAAGGAACATAGAATCAACCAATTACAGTGGAACCTCCTGTTTCCTAGATTTTCCGGTAAGTGCAAACTAGACTATAGAATGAGTTTGTGTTTAGGCGTTTTACCAAATGAGGGGAGGGTTGGCGCCTTCAATCATGTGCTAACCCTTCGCATTATGTTTGTGTCTATCCAAAGTCAGGAGCCTGTAATTCAGCGGTTGTCTTTCGTTTGCATTATATCATATTTGTTTTTAGTTTATTGTTTTGTACATAAATCAGGCCGTTATTTTTTCTCCCGTTTGAAATGTTTTACTGTTTCCATTTTGGGGCCTGTATAGACTATTATGGTACGGTGGTTTATAGATGTTAAATTCTACGTTAACTGGAATGGGTCTTTTGTAGTCGACCTATAATAGTTTGAATTTGATTTATTTGAACTCCATTGAATGGATATATAATCGCCAATCTTTCCACATCTCACGATTGTATATTAGTGGCACAATCTCAT
Source organism: Mytilus galloprovincialis (assembly GCA_037788925.1). Taxonomy (NCBI): domain Eukaryota; kingdom Metazoa; phylum Mollusca; class Bivalvia; order Mytilida; family Mytilidae; genus Mytilus; species Mytilus galloprovincialis. The sequence continues at coordinate 6,044,479 of CM075334.1, read as the reverse complement.
TGGAGTCTCATTGATATTTACCACTGCTTTATTCTTCTCTTTTATGCCTTGTTTGGTTCTTTTTATTTTTTGCCATGTCGTTGTCAGTTTATTTTTGACTTATGAGTTTAAATGTCCCTTTTGTATCTTCCTTTCTCTATCATAAGCATACGATACCATAAAAAAAAACATAAGCCACAGTCAAGTGGCCAGATGCTTGCTATATGAACATGAGACTCATGATAAGTAAACAAAGGAGCAAAGAAATAGAAATAATTACAGGAACAAATGTTTAAAACCTAAATAGAAATTATTTCATATCAAGTTTTATATATTTTGTTTTAGTCTTTTGGTAAACAATTTTACATTCAACTCGTCTGTTTTGAAGGTTTTATCGTTTTTCAGATGCGCCAAATTCTCAGACGTTTGACATAACATTAATAATAACTCTTCTACGAAACCTCACAACCATAACTCATCCCCATGGAGGATTTGATACCTTACCTACTGCCAGTGAAACAACACCAGGCGCAGATTTAGCTAGAATCAAATACTACAGGAACTACCTTGCTCACCTAGATGATGGGAAAGTAGAAAGTACAGTCTTCAACACAGCATGGGACATTCTATCTGAGGTAAGTATCTTTATCAGAGTAAATATTATACAAGGAGGGGCGAAAGATACCAAAGGGACAGTCAAACTGTATATAATAAACTCCATTCGCAATGTCAGATCTTTTCGGTGTAGACAGGTGTCTAGATTATAAGGCTTTACAATCACTAATACAAATGTTGATAAATACTCAATTATAAACATTCTCTTAATTCCTGTATAATTTTCTAGGCAATTGGAAGATTAGGTGGACAGCATATGAAGGGGGAGTGTGATCTACTAAGGACCAAAATACTGGACCAGACAAATAGAGAAATCATGATGGATATCACACGTTCTAATGATGAAATAAAGGAACTTAAAGAGTCATTAGCTAGTTTGAAAAGATCCCATGATGAACTCCAAGTCGATCATGCAGAAATGACAAAAGAAGTAAAAAGGTTGAAACATTTACAAGTTGATACAGTACCTTGGAATATCAGAGGTAAGAACTTGGTTATTTTGATTTGTTGACATACTTGAACCCAAAGGACATTCAAAACATGAAAATAAACTGACAACGCCACGGGGAAAAAGAAAACAATCCACAGACAAACCGGAGTCACAAAACACAACAAAGAATGCTAAAGACTGAGCAACAAAGACCCAATCAAAACTTAGGTGCTTTGGAAAGGTAAGCAGATCCTGCTCCATATGTGGCACCCATCGTTTTGTTCATGTTATTGAATGTCAAAGTGCCCACTAGGAAGTCAGTTTCTTCCATGGAACGACGAAATAAAAGGTGCTCCGGACGGGTAAGAAAATCTTGCTCCACATGTGGCACCAGTTGGATCTGATGTTGTTTTAATTAATGCTATTTTTCTTCCGTAAAATAAGTCGACCTGTCAAAAAGAACACGCAGAGATGATGGTTGCGTGCCTTTTTGCAAAGTCACTGCACTTTTTAATTCGAAATGGACAACTATACAACAGGTTATCTCAAATAGTTTAGTCATTTTCTATTACTTTAACTTAACGTCTTTGTTCTTTGAACTATCCTAAGTTGTCTTTGAAATAGCTAACATCAAATTTGCTTCATAACAACATGTCCGGGAATAATGACATAAAAAGCTAAAACAGCTAATTGTTAATCGTTTAAAAAAAAAAGGCTCGTCCGGGAGAAGTATTGGCATCAGATCGTTTCCAAATTAGCGGCCTTTGGCTATTTTTGATTGTTTTAGATTATAAATACAATAGCCAATGTGTAATAATTCATGTTTATGTATTATGGTTACTTTGTCTAGTGTTTTTACATAATAAGATTACGCATATAATTTGCAAGTAAACGATTGTACAAAGTTATTGCTATTCGTGTTTCCAAGATAATGCATATCATAAAGTTAGTAGAAATTAAAAAGTATTGAGTTTTTTTCCCCTAAAAAAACAGAAAATTCTAATTATTTTTTTATCAATTCTGAACTGTGTAAAGATTAAATACTCCTTGATTTGTATTTTAGAAAGAATTGATGACACACTTAAAGCATGGAAGGACAATAATGATAAAATGTTTATAAACACAAGAGCTGCTCAAACGGTACTAAAATCTATAAAGGAAAATAGTTGCGTTACCATTACTGCAAGTTCTGGTGTAGGCAAAACGTGCATTCTCCGACAAACAGCTTTAAAGATGGCAGAGGAAAATTATGATGTTCTTCTTGTGACAGATCCAAGTGACATTGTAAAGATTTACAATCCATACAAGAAATCATTGTTTGTTGTTGATGATTTATGTGGAAACTTTTCTGTTAACCAGAGTGATATTAAAAAGTGGGAACCCGTTATGGAGAATATAAAACAAATTCTTGAAAAACAACAAGCAAAAATTATTGGAGCATGTCGATTGCAAGTATACCAGGATGAAAAGTTTGAATCTTTATCAGTCTTTAAATCATGTGCATGTAACTTGTTATCAGAAAATGTGTGTTTGTCAGAAACTGAAAAACAGTCAATAGCAGAGGTATATTTGAAAACAAAAGCCTCTGAGATTACGGACTATTACAATTTATATGATTGTTTCCCTCTCTTATGTAAATTATACCATGATAATCCTATACCTAATGTTAAGAATTTCTTTCAGAATCCATTTTCAGTTTATGAAGCTGAAATTGATCAGCTACTTAAGAAAGGACATCAAACTAAATACTGTGCTTTGGCTCTATGTGTAATCTTTAATAACAAATTAAAAGAAGAAATGTTGACAGAAGAGGTGGATGAAGAAACTATGACAATCATTGAGAATACATGTGAGGCATGTAGATTAGACAGGGGAACATCAAGACTGGTTTTACAGGATGAACTTGACTCACTTGAAGATACATTCATAAAGAAAGAAAACAACATATACAAGATTTTACATGATAAGATATTCGACTTTCTAACCTTCTTCTATGGGCAAAAAATAATGCCATGCTTGATAAAGAATGCAGATAGCTGTTTGATAAAAGAAAGACTTTCAGTAGAAAAAAGTGACTGTCTTGATCAGTTTATTTCTGTCATACCACAAAAGTATCATCAAATGTACAAAAAGAGATTGATTAATGATTGGTCAAAGGGAAAAGTTCAAGATGTATTTAGTAACCTTAATATGAAGAAGCCTCTGTTCAGAGAGCAATTGCTTCTTCATTTGAAAACACTTGATATATCTTACCAGAGACAGCTCGCTCACATCTGTAATAAACCTAATCAAGAAGACAACGATGATGATAATGAGTATGATTATGATGGTTATGATGCTAATGAGTATGATTGTGATGGTTATGATGATGGTATCTATTGTTTTGATGATGATGATGTAGATTATGATGATAATGATGATAATGATGTTGATGTTGATGTTGATGATGCTGACGATGATGCTGACGATGATGTTCTATCAAACTGTTGTGTTTTCGGTGATATTTCCTTGGTTCTGTGGTGTTGTAATCATGGCGTAGATATTAACAAGGGTACTTGTTATAATGGAGAGTCACCTTTGATGAAGGCCTGTAAATGTGGCCATACAGCAATAGTTGAGATGTTGTTAGACAGAGGAGCAAGTTTTGATAAATGTGATATTTATGACCAGACACCTTTAATTAAGGCTTGTGAACATGGTCATACAGTAATAGCAAAGATGTTGGTAAACAGAGGAGCCGACTTTGATAAATGTGATAATACTGGTCAGTCCCCTGTAATGAAGGCTTGTAAACATGGTCATCTCGAAATAGTAAAGATGTTGATAGACAATGGAGCAGACTGTAATAAATGTAACAATCTAGGTCAGTCACCAGTAATGAAGGCTTGTGAACATGGTCATACAGTAATAGCAAAGATTTTGGTAAACAGAGGAGCCGACTATGATAAATGTGATAATACTGGTCAGTCCCCTGTAATGAAGGCTTGTAAACATGGTCATCTCGAAATAGTAAAGATGTTGATAGACAATGGAGCAGACTGTAATAAATGTAACAATCTAGGTCAGTCACCAGTAATGAAGGCTTGTGAACATGGTCATACAGATATAGTAAAGATGTTGATATCCAGAGGAGCAGACTTTAACAAATGTAATAATGGGGGCCAGTCATCTCTTATGAAGGCTTGTCAACATGGTCATCTAGAAATAGTAAAGATGATGATATCCAGAGGAGCAGACTATAATAAATGTGATAGTGATGGTCAGTTCCCTTTAATGAAAGCTTGTGAAAATGGTCATATAGAAATAGTAAAATTGCTGTTAGAGAGAGGGGCAGACTTTAATGTATGTGATAATGACGGGGAATCTACTGTTATAAAGGCTTGTGAGCATGGCCATAAAGAAGTAGTCATGATGTTGATCGACAGAGGAGCAAATTATCATACATGTGACGATTGGGGAGAGTCACCTGTTATGAAGGCTTGTGAAAATGGTCATATAGAAATAGTTAAGATATTGATAGACAGAGAAGCAGATTTTAATAAATGTGATTGTTTTGGACAATCACCTATGATAACGGCTTGTGAAAATGGTCATGTAGAAATAGTAAAATTGTTATTAGATAAAGGGACAGACTTTAATTTGTGTGATTATAACTGTAGGTCTACTTTTATGAAGGAATGTAAAAGAGAAGTAGGTATGATGTCTGTCGACAGGGGAGCAGACGACCATATGTGTGGGAATTGGGGAGAGTCACCTGTAATGAAGGCGTGTGCACAAGGTCATACTAAAATAGTAGAGATGTTGTTAGAAAAAGGAGCAGACTATAATAAATATGACGGATGTGGAGAGACACCTTTGATGAAGGCTTGTAAAAATGGTCGTACAGACATATTAAAGATATTGTTAGACAGAGGAGCAGACTATAACAACTGTGATGGATATGGAGAGACACCTGTGATAAAGGCTTCTGAGTATGGTCATTCAGACACATTAAAAATGTTGTTAGATAAAGGAGCAGACTATAACATCTCTGACGGAATGGGAAAGACACCTATAATGAAGGTTTGTGAAAATGGTCATACAAACACATTAACAATATTGTTAGACAGAGGGGCAGACTGCAACAAATGTACCGCTTGGGGGAGTACCCCGGCAATGATGGCTTGTAAAAGTGGTCATAAAGAAATAGTAAAGATTTTGTTAGAAAGAGGAGCAGACTTTAATAAACGTGACAATGACGGATATGTAGCTGCACGCATTGCTGATGAACAGGGTTATCGAGAAATCGTTGATTTGATTTATGATAAGTAGAAGCAGTATTTAAAAATTAAAAAAAGTGATGGTGACTGCCAGTTGTAACTTGATAGCAAAAATGGAAATTCGGTATTGTTAATTTTCTTATTATGGATGTTCATATCTCGTAAATATATTGTTCAGGTGATCGAGTTATTGAAAAATAACATGAATCTGTTGCATTAACAGAGTACGCGTATTACTGCTTTGAATGCATCACCCGCCTTGCTAATTTGTATTCAGTCAAACGTTGTCAAAAAATCACAAACGATAATGTTACACCATTGGTAGAAATACAGAGCAGACGATCTAATACCTCATGTAGGGTTCAACTCGTTTTAGGTCATATCCGTATTTTGACTCTCATCTGTGCCAATTCGTATTGTTTTATTGTCAATTTTCTAGTCATGCCTTTCATTTTTGCCTATGTTCTTTGTCTATAGAGTGTCTTTATGTCGATTTGTTTTACACTGTTGAATGCTATTTATTGTTTGGTTTTATTGTGGTTTTGACTGTTTTACCCCAATTTTTCACATTTTACCTGTAATATCTGTTTCTTTTGTTCACAAATTTTAAGAGGTTTAGCTAGCTATAAATAATGTTTCATCCACCATTTTATACATAAGAAAATGCATGAACGAAGTCAGGAACATGACAGTTTTTGATGTGTTTGAGCTTTTCGTTTTACCATTGTATAAAGGACTTTCCGTTTTGAATTTCCCTTGGAGTTTGGTACTTTTGATGAAAAAAAAAATTACTTGCTTTTTTCTGTTTTATATCTTGTATGGATTCAACATATCCATCAATATGTCATTGTCTACACCAGAAACGTTTCACTTTATAAGAAAAATCAATGAAAAGGTTTAGAGATAGATATAATTATTGTAAAAAAAAAAAAGGTTTAACTTGAATTTGATACAAATGATAAAATGTTGTCCAAATTTTCCTTCAGTTAATTTTTAAGATATACAAAACAGGATTATATTCGTTTTTTCAACTTCTAGACATTTCGAAAATCTCAAAATTTGTCTCAAAAGGTATCTACTACAAAATGTTAATCCTACTGTATACCTTTTTTTTCGCTTTATTGTCAGGAACACTCATTGCCAAAAAAAACGTATATAAAGATTATGTTATTCATATACAGTGTGTAATTAATATATAACACCAATCAAAAATATACCCGGGCTCGAATGGTATGTGTTTGTTATGTTTTTGTGTTCGAAAAAAGACAAAAATATCGCATCAAGATTTTTGTCATCAATGCTTTTTATAATCTATGAACTATTAATTTTCATAACAGGATTGTTAAAAAAGCGGCAAAGTTAATGTTTTGTACATTTCTTGTTAATTTTAATTGTAAAATTAATTCCCGATTTTAAATATTCTATGTATAAATATGTATTTTTTGTCTTATCACTTACATGTATGCTCATATTCTAATAATTCTTGTTATTTATACAAATAGAACAACTTTGTTGCAGTAAATTTGTGAATTTGAGTAAATATCTCTTAAACTATATATTTTATTCGTTACCATTACTTATAATTGTGGTATAAAATTCGACACCATTTTCAGTAATGAACTTGCTATGGATCACATAGTTATTATTTATATATGTATACCAAATAAGAAGTGGGGCATTGCCTCCACTTACTCACTGCAACAATGAATGATCTATGAATTACCAGAAAATATTACATATACTATCAGATTATTCAATCCATCTTGTATGGGAAAGGATTTGTATAGGCATTGCATTTTGTTCAATCCCTTTGTTTAAATGTACTTTTGATATTTTAACAATAAAATATTTGGAATTGAATTGGATATATTCTAATATCAAGACAAATCTTAAAGCATTATTCTAATTGATTTTTGCACACATTAAATGTGGATAATCTGATAATTATATATTCGAAATTGCGTTTTTTGGTCAATCACTAAATCAGCACAAGATATCAACATGAATTATGGGACTTCATTTACGAGAGCAGTTCTAATGACAATCATGATAATCTCATCATTGGTGAAAACATGACTGTTATTATTAGGTTTTCTGTGACGAAAACAAAATACCGTAATTATAAGATCGTCAGTTGATAAACTTGTCGGTCATTTTAAGGTTGTCAGTAAGAATACAAGAGTCATTATAAAGGTTATCAATAAGAACATCAGACTCATTATCGGTTCTAAAACAAATAAATGTCAACGAACCAGTCTATTTAGGAGATGCGTGTAAAAAGTCACAATAAGGAAGAAGACAGTTGTTTAATTAATTTGATGTTTTTGAGTTTAAAGTTAACAATGGACCCATTAGTGTTGAAAATAGTCCAAGTGCGAGTCATTACATGGTATCTAGTGACGATAAAACAGTTCTCGTGGTCGCCAGATTTAACACATTCTTTTAGGTTTTATTATGCCCTTTAATTTCGTATCTTATTTCGCTTGCCAAAAGTTTTGATCGGAATGCTTCTGATATATCTCTTGTAGACAAAAACAAGAATCTATTAGTATCTTGTATGATTTCTGCAGAACTTTTGACTTTGAATTAAAGCCTTCTACATAGGCTGTTTAATTCTTGGAACTTTTTAAATGTGCACAAGAAAGAGGGACGAAAGATACCAGAAGGACATCCAAACTCATAAGTCGATCATAAACTGACAATGCCATGACTAGAAAGAAAAAACCCAGACAACTAAGGACTGAGCAACACAAAAACCAACAAAAACTTTGACTGATCTCAAGTGCTCCGAAAGGGTACGCACATCCTGCTCCACATGCGGCACCCGTTGTGTTGCTCATGTAAGTACAAACCCGGATAAGATAGCAATGGAAAATATTTTGTAAAAATTTATGAAAATTGTTTAAAATTTACTATAACGTACAATTGACTTATTTGTAGCTCTTACTTTGCTGTACGTTATTGCTATTTACAGTTTATCTCTTTCTACAATAATATTGAAGATAATAACCAAAAGCTGCAAAATTTTCTAAAAATTACAAATTCATTGGCAGCAGCCCATCAACAAGTTGCCTGATTGGTCTGAAAATTTCAGGGCCGATAGATCTTCACTTAACGAACAATAGCAGATTTTCTCTAAATGCTTTGGTTTCAGAGATTTAGCCAAAATCTGCATTTTACCCCTATGTACTACTTTCAGCCATGTCTGCCATCTTTGTTCACGGGCGAGGTCATCGGACACATTTTTTAAACTAGATACCCTAATGATGATTGTGGACAAGTTTGATTGAATTTGTCTTAGTAGCTTCAGAGGAGAAGATTTTTGTAAAAGATTACAAAAATTTAGAAAAAATCGTTAAAAATTTACTTTAAAGGGCAATTACTCCTAAAGTGGTCACCTGACCATTTTGGCCATGTTGACTTATATGTAGATCTTACTTTGCTGAACATTATTGTTGTTAACAGTTTATCTCTATCTTTAATAATATTCAAGATAATAACCAAAAACGCCAAAATTTCCTTAAAATTACCACTTTATGGCAGCAACCCAACAACAGGTTCTCCGATTCTACCCCTGTCAGATTTGATCTAAATGGTTTGGTTTCAGAGATATAAGCCAAAAATCTACATTTTACCCCTATGTTCTATTTTTAGCCATGGTGACCATCTTGCTTAGTTGGCTTGGTCACCGGACACATTTTTAGCTCACCTGGCCCACAGGGCCAAGTTAGCTTTTCCCATCACTTGGCGTCCGTCGTCGTTAACTTTTACAAAAATCTTCTCTGAAACTACAGGGCCAAATTTAACCAAACTTGGCCACAATCATCATTGGGGTATCTTGTTTAAAAAATGTGTCCAGTGATTCGGCCAACCAACAAAGATGGCCGCCATGGCTGAAAATAGAATATAGGGGTAAAATGTAGATTTTGGCTTATAACTCTGAAACCAAGGCATTTAGAGCAAATCAGACAACCGGTTGTTGGGTTGCTGCCTCTGAATTGGTAATTTTAAGGAAATTTTGCTGTTTTTGGTTATTATCTTGGAAGTAATATAGATAGAGATAAACTGTAAACAGCAATAATGTTCAGCAAAGTAAGATCTACAAATAAGTCAACATGACCAAAATGGTCAGTTGACCCCTTAAGAAGTTATTGCCCTTTATAGTAATTTTTTACCAATTTTTCTTAAGTTTTTGTTATCTTTTACAAAAATCTTCTCCTCTGAAACCACTGGGCCAGATTTAACCAAACTTGGCCCCAATCATCATTGGGGTATCTAGTTTTAAACATGTGTCCAGTGACCCGGCCAAACAAGATGGCCGCCATGGCTTAAAATAGAACATAGGGCTGAAATGTAGATTTTGGCTCATAACTCTGAAACCAAAGCATTTAGAGCAAATCTAACAAGGGGTTAAATTGTTAATCAAGTCAATATTTATCTGCCCTGAAAGTTTTAGATGAATTGGACAACTGGTTGTTGGGTTGCTGCTCCCATTTGGTATTTTTTAAAGAAATGTTGCCGTTTTTGGTTATTATCTTGAATACTATTATAGAAAGAGATAAACTGTAAACAGCAATAATGTTCAGCAATGTAAGATCTAAAAATAAGTCAACTTGACCAAAATGGTCAGTTGACCCATTAAGGAGTTATTGTCCTTTATACTAGTAGTAAATTTTTGACAAGTTGTTAATTAACTTTAACAATTTTCATTAATTTGGTAATTTTTTGTGAATTTTCACAAAATATTTCCCTCTGTATCAAAAGGGTCATGTGAATTATAAATAGAGAAAATTGTAAGTAGCAAGAATGTTCAGTAAAGTAAGATCTACAAACACATCACCATCACCAAAACACAATTTTGTCATGAATCCATCTGTGTCCTTTGTTTAATATGCACATAGACCAAGGTGAGCGACACAGGCTCTTTAGAGCCTCTAGTTTAAACTAGATACCCCAATAATAATTGGGGCCAAGTTTGGTTTAATTTGGCCCAGTAGTTTTAGAGAAGATTTTTGTAAAAATTAACGACGGACATTGACGGACTACGGACGCAAAGTGATGAGAAAAGCTCACTTTGGCCCTTCTTGGCCAGGTGAGCTAAAAATATGGGTCGAACCTGGGTTTGTGGCTAGCCAAAGGTACCAGGCTTACAATTTAATAAGCCAGACGCGTGTTTCCTCTACATAAGACTCATCTGTGGACATCAGGTTAAAAAAGCAAAGAAAGCAAGACAAAGATGAAGAGAATTGATGACCTAAAATTCCAAAATTTTGTGTCCAATACGGCTAAGGTTACCTGCCTGTTCAATTCATCCAATTTCTGTATGTGACTATTCAACAACTGGGGTTGTAATATTTGCGTTGTTGTTAGTAGTATTCTTCGCGAACTGTTGTTAAGTTAATTGTTTTATTGTTTTTCTGTCAAGCATTAAAATAAACTCATCATAGATACCAGGACTAAATTTTATATATACGCCAGACGCGCGTTTCGTCTACAAAAGACTCATCAGTGACGCTCGAATCTAAAAAAAGTTAAAAAGGCCAAATAAAGTACGAAGTTGAAGAGCATTGAGGACCAAAATTCCTAAAAGTTTTGCCAAATACAGCTAAGGTAATCTATGCCTGAGGTAGAAAAGCCTAAGTATTTCAAAAAAATTCAAAATTGTATAAAAAGTTAGTTTATAAATATAACAATATCAATGATAATTTATGTCAGCATAAACAGTGCTGACTACTGGGCTTGTGATACCCTCGGGGAAATAAATCTACACCCGCAGTGGCATCGACCCAGTGGTTGAAAATAAACTCATCATAGATACCAGGACTAAATTTTATACATACGCCAGACGCGCGTTTCGTCTAAACACATATGGTGATTCCAGGATTGTCTTTTAGCTTACTATACAGTATTGGCTCGTTGTAGAATATGGCAGTGACCTGTAGTTGTTTGCATCCTTGGTAGTTGGTTGTTTAGTGGATAGTTGTCGCATTGGCAATCTTACCACTTATATGTCAATTATGAACATGCACCTGACAAATTTTAATTTGAGAGTGACTTGACTGAAGTTTGAGTTTTTAAATATTATAGCAGGTAAGACATTTAATATAATCATCACTTGTCATAGATACATTGTACTATGACGAAAACATCTGCTATAGTTGTAGTACAAAATATTACTTTAATTGAGAGACGTGTCACTTTTTAATAAAGTATGTTACTATCATAGAGAGATAGTGTTCCTATTATGAGGTGACCTTTTATTTTCAATAGATTGCAACTGTTGAAAAGAATACTGACATATTGTAAGAGTGATGCTATAATTGTGATGTAATTGTTTGGTGATTTGTGACTAAGGAAGTTAGATTGCCATAGAAAAGTAGATGTGCTACTTTATCAAATAAATATGCTCTTATTGGTACAGTGTAACCTGTGTAATCCGACACACTGGGGGGAACAGAAAAAAATGTCTGATAAAGCAGGGTGTCAGAAAACTCAGGTTTTTTCTTCAAGGATAGGCATATTTTGGACCATGAAAATGTGTCGGTTAAAACAGAATGTTGGAATACTCAGGTGTCGGATTAGGTAGGTTACACTGTATTTCATTTTTAGTAGAATTTATAACCCAAGTTTAAGGGAAACACACTAGTTATGTCCCTCAAAATTTGAACCCCTGGTAGCTAGATGAGATTCTGTTCATTAAAAAAACTTTTATTTCAATAAATATTTTATTAACAATTATTAACAATTACAGCACTATTGCATTTGTAGTACAGAAATCAGACTAGATGAACAATATCATATAACACTTAACCAAAGCTTTTACAATTCATATGGAGCAACAAAACAATTATTCTTCATTTGGGACAGGCTAGCTTATTCTTTGTATACTATTATCTAGACATATTTTTCAAATTGTAAAGTAGAAAAAATCCTTTTACTTTAGAGATATGTTACATACAAGATGTTAAAACAAAGCTTACTACCACTTTAAAGTTGTCAAATCTTTCCTTAAGTAAAATTTATGAGTACAAGTAGTATAATGACAAATACTAATGTTTGAATTTGGCACATGTAAACTATTTGATTACTTCAGTTATTGAAATTACTTTTTAAATGGTTATGATAAAGTGCAATAACTACTGTATAAACATTAATTTTCGTGGGGTTAAAATTTCGTGGTTTTGTCTCCAAAAGTAAGTTCGTGGGGATTAATTTTCGTGGTTTTTAAGTTTAGAAAAAAATTATACAAATGTCACTTTATAATTGACAATACTCAATAAAACTGATATGAACTTTTGCCGTTGGAAAAAATCAATGATTGCATTTTATAGTAACAGTGAGCACTAATCAAGTGTTGTAACCTGCACACGCTAATTGGCTGTTACACACCTTTGATGTTTTTTCCCAAGGACAATGATTGTGTAATAAATGTATTACAACTTGAGGGATGCATTAGACTGTTAAATGACATTGATTGACAATTCTTGGGGATTATTAATTACTGTACAAACAAAGGATTAGGATTATCATCTGACTTAAAGAAAACCTTTGAATATCGATGTCTAATCAATTAACCTATAATTTATTTCATTGTCTGCATTTATGTTCATCAATTATATAATGTCAATAAGATTTAGTCAGATCATAAAATAATGTAAATCTACAGTTAAATTTTCGTTGGTGTTTTAATTTCGTGGATAATTCTTATCCACGAAATAAACGAAATTAAATCCTCCACGAAAATTTGTGCTTTTACAGTATTTTATAATAATGCAGCTTAACAGCTTTTTTTTAAACAACATATCATGCCCTGTACAATTCCCTGGTTAACATGTTTGTATAGGAAAATATACTGTGAATCATATTTTTGTGGATATTTGATTTTTGGTTTTACCAGTCTGCATAAAAGCCTGTAGAAATTTGTTTTACTTTATTGAACATTTAAATTAGTTAGTCACCTGTAAATTAATGAGAATTGGTATCCCAGCAATAATAATGAGTCCAGTTGTACCATCTCAAATGTCTGGTTGAATGAATAAGCTGTTACTAAGTATTTAAAATATCACAGATACATTGCACACAGCCCTCTTTTAAAATCTATAAGTAGGTAGAGTAGTAATAGTTTCACGGAGAATGCACATAGTGATATGTTTAGATCTTAACACACTTATGTACACATAGCCCTCTAATATAATCTGAATGCTAAATGTAGGTGTAACAAAAGTGTTACATTGAGTATGCAAATAGTAATGATGTTTAGAGCTAAACACACCATGTACACATAGAAATACACTTATGTACACATAGCCCTCTTATATAATCTAAATGTAATGAAAATCATCACAGCTTAAAGCATCAGTATGCACACCGTCTTCTGTTATAGTCTAAACATATTGATATTGGTCAAAGCTAAACAGATTTATATGAACATAGCCTTCTATTATATGATCTATGTGTGGTTATTGGTCAAGGCCTTCAAAAGACATCTATATTGTTCCTCTCTCTTTCAGTACAAAGTCTCTTTCTTATAAATAATTTAGTTCTCACTAAAGATCAGATGTGTTACTCAACATGCTGTTGATCTTGAATAGTTTTATCATGCTAAAACTACCAGTATAATAATTACTAGAAATGCTTATTATTACATCACTCATTAACAGCTGTAACTCAACAACTCTTGTTGTTGATATCTCCATATATCCAAGAGTCTTAAAATGAATAAATGAAAAGGAATAAATAGATGGTAACCATAAGACAGAATTACTGATATTCATTTCAGTAATAGATAAAATAGCCCACTGTATCAATATCTTGGTATTTTAAAACAGAGATAAGTGTTGATTATTTGTCATCATTTGGGTACGTCATGGAATAAAGCTGTGTAGAACTCAGGCTCCGACATTTTGAGACGATATTGTTTGGCCATCTCCTGAATCTTCAACTTTCTTCTTACATGTGGTGGCTGATATCTGAGGAAAGATAAATTGATTATAAATATAATTACATTAGATGTATGTTTCATTATAATACTTTATTCTGATTGGCTAACTGCACATCACATGTTATTCCATAAGCAGTTGCATTCCTCAATACAACTTTTCATTCATGATAACACGTGGTCCAACAATAAAGTGCACAGGTGAATTAAATAAAAAAATATATAAAATTCGTGTTTTCATGATCATAGCTAAAAAATGTAATTATAAGTATTGAATGCTTCTTTTTGTAACTTTATAGGGTTGTAAAAGCGTTGACCGTGCGCACATTTTTAGAATGTCTGACCATTGGCCCTAATGTACAAAATGTACTTCAGTCAACGCTTTTACACCCCAATAAATTTACAAAAAGAAGCATTCAATACTTAAATAAAATATATCATGCAAACTAATCGGATTCAGTAAATTGAAAAGTTGAATATGGTAATTTTAACTTGTCATAAAATTTTCAATAGTCCGTTTGGAAAGACATATTTATTTTTTAGCACTGACTTTTTCCTACATATTACAAAGTTTTTCTTGTTTCAGGAGTGTCAATAAAAGGTTCACATATCAATCCAAATATCTTAATAAAGACTGCATGTTCAATTAAAAAAAAAGATTTAGACTTAGATTTGCCAGATCCTAAGGTAGTTTATTGTCTGATGTAATGCTAATTGATTCATTCCTAAATTGTTTGCTCGGATAAATATACCTTTCTGCAATGTATTTAAACACTACAGAACACACATATAAACTTTAAAAACTTGCCTGATTATCAGTATTTCTCAGTTTATGAATGTTTTTGTGTGTTAATAAATAAAATTGCAAGTTTGATATTTCTCGTTTAACCCACAACTTACGTTTCACTTTCCAATCTTTTTCTTTTACCAATATTAATTGCTGTTTGTCTGACCATTGGTCCTAATGTACGTCTACTGACCACCATTCCATCTATCAATGGTATTGCCATATTGATTCTGAAGAAAATATCTTAGATGCTATAACAGATTCAATCGTACATTATTTATGGCATACTGTGATATGAAAAAGGTTCAAAGGGGCCTGAATCAGCTTCTGTGAATACATTTAATTGATTAAAAAAAAGCACTCGGTAAATAAGGTGTGTCCAAAGAGCTATTTTTCAGTACATTTAAATAAAATTGTTAAGCCAAGGTTGAAAAATATCTGAACACATTGATAGTTTATGAATGAGGGGTACTGAAATGAATCATCCAGGATCAAATTTGCTTGAGGAAATTTGAACGTTTCTAAATTTATTGGAAGAGAATTATAGAAAACTCAGTTATAAATCATATACAAAATGTTTCAATCTGATAAAAATAAAGACACATGAGCATAAAGATGAAGAACAACATGTAAAATAAGGTTTCAGTATGTAAAGCTGATATCAAACAGACTTATGTCTAGTAAGCATGTGAAGAGTGTTAGTATATTGATATATTTCAAGGGTGGAAAAAAGCCTGACCATATCTTCTTTGTTTATATCAATTTCTAAAAAATCTCTTTCAATTTGTTTCTGTTACAGTAAAGGCAGCAATCTTGGTTGGCTAGCATACAGATATATTAAGTATATTTGCTCCTCTTGTATTTGATATTATAGCAAGATATTTGGAATCCTCTGGTTTTGTCCATGTAGTGCTATTAAAAAATTTGCCAGCTAACCCCTACTTTTCGTTTCATAATTTCATTAAATATAGTTTATAAAGCCTTTTTTGAAAATCTTTTAAAATCCTTATTATTGTTTTCATTGCTTATGAAAGGTGTCAATGTTAAATGTTAGAAAATCTAGAAAGAAACATTACGCAGATTTTCAATGGCTTATATCTTGTAAACAAGCACACAGACCCTTGTTTGTTTTTTTACTTTTCTAGTTCCTTTACTTATAAACTATTTACTTTATTCAGTCTTTAAAAAAGCTTGTTATTTTGAAACAGAGTAGCAAACATCCTTAAATACATACATATAGCTTAGTGACACTTACCTTCCTGTTGTGCCCTGCATGTGTATCCTAAACAAACCATTCTGTAAAGCATGTATGAAGATTATGAACGTATCTTTCTCAGCTGATTTAGTGGTTGATGACATCAATGAAGTGTTCAGGTGTTCCATACCTGTCCTCGTTACACTCAGTATATCCCCTGTAATAATAAACTTCATGAAAACTACTCAAGCTTAAAATATAGGTCACAGTGACCAAAAATGTTCCTTACTTGTAAAATTTTAATTTTGATTTCACAGAGAAATAATTTAAGTGTCGAATGATCTAATGTTTTTTCCCAAATATTATACAATTCTTCTGTTAACCATATAAGTTGCAAGCAATTTATGTCATTCTGACTGTTGCATAAGCTATTTCAAGATGTGATAGCTGTTGAAATCAAAATTGCTATTAAAATTTAAAGGAATATTGACCGAACCTGAACTAATTCAAATAAATATTCCATTTTGATAGATCTTTGGTAGGTTTTTCTATATGAATTAAATTTTGAATAAAACAAAATTTTCACCTGAGAAAAATGTATGTTTGAATGTAAAATAAAGCCAGCAAAATGTTTTTACTGTCAAAATTGTTTTGTAAAAACTTGCAAACAACTCTATAGAAAATGTGTACTTTGTAGATCTTGTGGTTCACCTATACCCATGAATTCTGTTCTGCAAATATTGGTATCCCACAAGTTATAACAATTCTACAATAGTTGAATTCACAGTATATTCTATACAAAGCAAACTGAACAATAAACATACCAGTAGGGAAGTTTTCATGATCCTGAAAGTTCTCCAACCATACTACTAATATCTTAATATCTGGTCCAGCCATCAGCGCAGGTTGACGACCAGACTTTTTGAAAATGGGTTGATCCTGAGGAGATATGGGACTGTCTCCCTTTATCTTGTCTACATGGTCAGCTCTATCTAATGACAGAGTCTTTGGCTTGTTTAAGGATATGTCTGATGCAGCTCTCTCAGCCATTCTATGTGTCAGTAGGGGAGATTTATCTGGAAATCCAACAACATTAAATATAATTATAGCATGAATAGCTTTGTCTGTGGTTCAGGATTTTCATTATTACAAAATGATAGTCAAATAGGAATGACAGTTTGTTACTTATGAAAAATGAAAACTTTTATATTCAATAACTTACGATTTATTAGTTTAAAGTACATGTAATAACTTTTAAACAAACAAAACACTTTTGCATCATTTGAAGCTATTAAAATGATGCAAAAGTGTTTTGTTTGTTTAAAAGTTATTACATGTACTTTAAACTAATAAATCGTAAGTTATTGAATATAAAAGATGTTTTTTTATGTTAGTTTTACTTTTTAAAGTGTAGATTAGAGATAAACAGTAAGATTGAAAGAGGAAGAGTTAGTATCTATGATAATTAGCTTATCTCTGTTTGATACATGCCAATGTGTCTGTCTCATGAAAGTTATTATCCTTTGTCAGTGGTTGTAATATCAATGTTTTTGTTATTTTTGAGAATTGGAGTTGATAGCAGATCTCAGATATTTTTCTGTTTCACTTATTCACAACTTTTTTTTTATATTCAATCCAAATAGAGCTCAACATATTATATAGAAATTGGTCTATTCAGTATTGTGTAGAGCTGTTTGTGGATGTCTTTTGGATATTTTTCTTTCGGTTGCTATCTCATTTCCCTATACTCCATTATCTCCTTTCATACAGAAAAGAAATTTTGCATATAAAAAAGGGTAATTTCCCATTTTCTCCACACAGGTTAAACCTGAACATTGGTAACACCAAGAATCCTTCTTTGTCTGATCTTTGAGATTAACTTGGACCATGAACAAATATAGCCTTACCTCCAGAAGTGTTACTAGATGACATCCTCGATTCTGTAGATGGAACAACAAAAGCGACCTCTGACGACACGTCTGCCCAGTATAATACTTGTTGTCTACCATCATACACACTCCCTCCCGTACTCATCTGGTAGTCTGATGCTGGAAATATATCGTAAGTTATTACAGTTCTTCTATTAAAGCATGCAAAACAAACAATTGATTAACTTGCTTGTTATATTTGTAAACAACAGGTAGTTAGTCTATTACAGTCTGTTTACTATTTACTGGAATATGATTGGACAATAAACATTAAATTCAATTCTAATTGTCCAATCAAATCCCAGTATATATAAAAACAGACAGAAACTCTGCCTACCTATTGTTTGCAAACAACCAAGCAAACTTAGCCAGCAAGTTGATCAATGTTTTGCTTGCATGCTTTAATAGAAGAACTGTAACTCCAGTATATATAAAAACATTTACAGCTGATAACTTGACAAATTGAACTTCTGGCTTTTAAAATAATGAAAATTCATATATGTTTGTGAAAATAACAAAGGGATGTCCTTCGCAATAGTATTAAATAAGTTGCATTCTAAATTTTGAAAGAATTCTTTGTTTGCATTCCCTGAATTCACAATATTAAATTCAACATTTTTGATCATTTTTGCCAAAGCTTTTGTATTTACAGTAATAAATTTTATTCAGTAAAAGCAAAAATAGATGACACATTACAAAATGATAACATATACATTGTTGTAGTTTATCTCAACTTTGGACCAAATGGTAAAGGACTATTTAAATAAAATTCTTATGTGCAACCATTCTCTGACTCAGTCAAGTTAATAGTTTCCCATTTTAATACATCATAAAAGTCTTCAAATAGAAAATTAAAAGTCCTTAATCAGCATAAATTTAATAGTAACTTCAAAGTAAATTGACAGCTAATCACCTAAGCACTATACAACATTTCTTTAGACATAATTTAAAAGCAGTGTGAGGGAGGTAATCCAAACATGTGTGTTTGGATTACCTATCCAAACATATTATGTTTGGATAACCTCCCTTACACTGCTTTAAAATTGCCTTAATTGTCCATTAACAATGAAACCCTTGTTTTCCCCCCTTTTGCTTCTAATTCTAAACGGTTTGAGCCATAACCACCCAAAGCCAATTCTAACCATCCCTTGGTGATATGGAAACTTGTGGTATAATTTCAACAGGTTATTGTCTGGAAACTAGAAAAATGCTTATTTTGGCTTCTTTTTGGCCCCTTATTTCTAATCTGTCGGGACCATAACCCCAAAACAATCCCAACCTGCATATTGTGGTTATAAACCTTGTGATTAAATTTCATAGATTTCTATTTACTTATAGTATTGTCTAGAAATCAAATGTCTTCGAACAACACGAATGACGAGGACTTGATACCAATATATGAACGCAAATTTTTTAGCTGTCTTATAACAAGAGACTTAGCACTGATTCCCCCAATCAGGGCTCACGCTACCAGGCGACTTGGGCGAAGAAGTCGCTTTCCCGACCGTCACTTCGCTTTCCCTGACCCCCAAAAGCGAAAACAAGTCGCCCTGTTCTTGACAATACTCGCTTTCAGTCGCTTCCGTCATCGGACATTTTCAATTTTTGCCAAGTTGATGAAACATCAATTTTTTATTGATAATTAAAGAAATTTAGACATAAACAATTCATTATCTTAAGAAAAGAGGTTGAAGCATTGTCTTTGCAGTGTGTAGCAGGCTATTTGATAAAAATACAACTTTTTATTACTTCGTGCATTTCCGCAAGTTCCGGTGCTTGGAACTCGAAAACGTACATCAACCTAAATTTCGGAGGCAAAATAAGTTTGTTACTTCATTTAAACGTGATAAAAGTTGCCTCCAGTAAATGTTTAATCCATTTATTGCATTAAAAACGTCATGTTCCTTTCCAAATAACTTGTCAAACATTGTTTATTTTTGTAAATTTTCTTGCATTCGTCCGCCATTGACCGATTTCTAAACTACGGATCTGAACCGGACCAGCTATGACCGAAATCCGTACTTTTACAATAATAACTACGGACGCACGGATGGAACAGCTGACAGAAGAATATTGATCCCACAGGGAAAAATTACGTATTCCACCCGCATTAAGAGACTTTTGGTTACATCTAATTGATTGGTGTATATAATTCCCTATATTTTTTATGGATTGTTTCAAAGTTGCTTAACTCTGAGACTATTAATTATATTATGGCCCAGCTTAATAACTTTTATATTTTTTATGAGAAACACTGAATTTCATACACAAGATAGATTTGAATTAAATTGTAATTGATATATTATAATTTCTTTACTTTTTTTAAAATAAAAAAATATTTTTTTAGTGCTAGATATTAAATACTTAGTTGGTAGTTTCTCACAAGAACCTTAGTAAAACTTAAACAACTTTTAATTTGAAATGTTACTTTAATTGTATACTCAGATATGAATTGAATAATATAAAAAGAACATTATTTACATATGACCCTTTATTCTATTAAGTAAAATCCAAACATTGTAGCTCACCGCGCGAATGAGCACTTCTCTTTCAAATCTCACCACTTCTCCCTATCAGTTTCAAAAAGAGAAGTCACTTCTCCCTATAATTCTTTAGTAGTGCGAGCCCTGCCCAATAACATTCCAATTTTTTAAACGTCAAGTACAGCCAGCGTGCTAACTGTATCTTTTAAACATGGACCTAGTAAATTATGACACAAACTTACCACTGATATCTTCCTCTGGTTCCATGACTTTCCAGCTTGTACTGATGTGTCCAGTCCAGCCAGCATGCTTTCTAACATCTACAGGCCATCCAAGTGAATGAAGGAACTCAATAAACTGTGACTGTACATTTGTCCTTGATGTCTATTTATAGAACATAATTTTGCAATTTGAATGCCTTCCTACTTTCAATATCTTTTTTAATTTTTTTTTAATACAAGGGACTTTCAGAAAGATTAAATTATCAGTGTCTGGTTGTTGAAAAAATTATTTACAATTTTTCCAATTGAAAAAAATTTCACAGCATGTTGTAAAAGCAACTTTGCTTGTTGATATTTATTTCAAGTGTTATGTGAAAATCTATCTATTATAAACAAATACTGTTAAAATAGCAGCAAGTTTTAATTGAAGATATTTTTATCACCTTTTTGTCACATTATAAAGTAATTATTAAGAAACAGTTGTAATAACAAAAAAATAATTCAAATATGTTCAATGTGAAAATAGTAACCAATTCAAAATTTCAAATATTAATACATGTTATATGAAATTAGCTGTATTGCTCACTAAAGGCTGAACTAGGAAGCAGTGTTCTCCCCAGAACCTTTTAGCATCATGGTAATGTGTTGCTATATTTCTGAATGAGATGCTATCTGAATTGATTTACTTATAGATTTTGTTACGGATGTGATGCTATAACTCTTAGAAACATGATGGTATTTCAAATTTCTTTTTTTTACCAGGATGCTACATGAAATATATTGAGAGAACACTGAGGAAGATATATAACACTACTTACTACATTGTCAATAATATCATGAAAATTCTTCTGACCCGATTTAACATAGAATATATGAACAGTGTCGTTGTCCCGTGACGTCACTGTATCTAATATCTCCAAATCTGTAAACAAGCCTGAGTTTGTTGTATCTAACATTACTAAAGCTGGTGGTATACTACTGTTATTATTATCCTACAATAAAATATAATAAATATTTATTATACTATGACATTGAAGAAAGAACATATACTTGCAGTGAGGTGAGTTTTTGAAGCTCCCTGAGATGAAGAACAGCTATAAAAGTGCTGTTCCTTTGCTTTTTGTTTGTTTTTTTTTTGTTTTTTTTTGTTGTTGCTGTGCATGTATTGATTTTGTGTCATAGATAGATACCCAATATCATATGTTTTTCTGTTATAAAGAACCAACCTCAATTCGTATCAATTCATACAAAATATTTGTTTGTCCTTTGATCTATAGTTAGTTGTCAGATTGGCAATGATATCATATTTTCTTATTTCAGTTCTCAATAAAGCTTCCTTTATTATTGTAGCAGATTAAAATTCTATCAAAGTCAAATATGACTTTCTATTGTAATGCTCAGAAAAGTTCTTAACAAATAAGCCAAGCACATTTAGTCATACACACTCTTCTATTCTTAAAGCCTAGTCATATTCATTCTTTAGATAGCTTTATGGAGTGTGCTACTTTGTATTCTCAATTTCATTCATTTTATCTATTTATTATATTTCTTTGCCATACATAATCCATGTCTATACTACAAAGAAGTTGTGTTTTTAATGCACCACTGAAGCAGGATCAACAATTATTAGAATTCTGCTCAACTGCCATGGAGTTTATCCATGCTGAAGACCTAGCAGTGACTTGGATATGATTTACAGGTGCAAGTTGAAAGCATCTTACTTCAGTTACAATATGAGGTCATTTAAACAAGAATATTGACCATACCTTTAAAGCCTCTAATGATAAGAAACCATAATGAGATAAGAACAATCTAGCTGTCTGGTATTCCTGTGTAATTCTAAAACGAAAAAAAAATCAAACTGTTTAGTACACTTGTTTTCACCATACAATTTTTAAAATATGCATGAATCAAGACAGAATAAATTATAAAGATTAAAGTATAAATGGATACTCAATTATAATCATTAGAAAAAATTGGCATAAAGGATTTTCTTTTTTGAGAAAGTGGCCATCAAAATTAAAAGAAAACAGATATAACCACCCTCCCATCTATACCCTCTTTAATATTTATTACAGAAGGGATTGTGCTTGATATTCATATGATGAAGACATAATCTTTTAATCAGTTTAATTGAGGTCTGGAGCTTGCATGTCAGTAACTGCTAGAATTCCTATGTTAATTTATGTATCATTGTCATTTTGCTTAGTTTCTTCTGTCACCTATTCTAGCATTGAATTCAGACTTCTTTTAAACTGACTTTTACTGTGCGAATAGCTTTGTGTTTGTTGTTCTAAATTTTATATAGGTGTAGGGGAGGGTTGAAATCTCACAAGACATGTTTAACCCCACAACATTTTTGCCCCTGTCCCAAGCCAGGAGCCCCTGGCCTGTGTTAGTGTTGTATTATTTTAATTTTAGTTCATTTATAAGGATGAAATTTAGAATGACATTCATTTTCATGGAACTACTACACATTTTTGTTTAGGGGCCAGCTGAAGTCCACCTCTGGGTGTGTTATTTTCTTGCTGTGTTGAAGACTAATTGGTGGCCTTCTGCTGTTTTCTGCTCCTAAGTCAGTTTTTGACACATTCTCCATTGCAATCCTCAATTTTATCATAGTTGCTGTTTTCAACCAATGTCATAGTTGGAAAATCATTTCAATAATTTAAGAGCCATACCTAGGATATCCTGGCTGGGAAAATACTGAATGTTTTAATGTAAGCATCATACCTTGGGGTTTTACATTCGATATCCTGGCTGGGAAATGGTGAATGCTTCATGTTGAGTTTACTCTTCCTACTAATTTCATTTTCAAACTGTACAGCCTTGTCAATGAATGATTTCAGTTTGTTCAGATCTGTGCGATCGTTATCTTTCACAAGAGATTCTAATGTGGGTATACTTTTATCTCTGAAACAGAAAAATGACAAAATAAGTTGCATTGATCACTATTTAATAAATTGATGTCAGATGTATTCAATTTCATCTTCTAGGAAATGTCATATGTATTACTTATTCTAAATTATTTTTTAATCAATATCAAGCTTTTTTTTTTCTCTACATGTTAATATGTAGTTTTCAAGAAAAAAATTACAAATAAAGACCCTCAGAAAAAAAAATCGAAATATGCTGACAGAATTTTTGAACTGACCATAGTCTTTTACTATAATGTTGATTTTTTTTTTTAATTATTACCAGTTTACAGAAAAAATCAAAGAACCACAGATGATTTGTTTAACAGATATCATTTCTTTTTTATTTTAAGAAATGTTTATTGCATTGAATCAATTGAACATTGCCATTTTTGCATATGATTGGTTGACCAGAATATCCATCTTCAGAAGTAGATATTGACCAACTTTAAAGGGACTTATCAGCCATTGCCAAGTATCTGAAGTTTTCATTCTAGATATTCCTTGTTCTTTAAGAACTATGATTTTTAACTCTAACAACTTACGCTTTGGTTGGTGGTATTTTATCAGCTGATTCTGGGAAGTATCTGTGTTTTATATTGTGATGAATACCAACATTCTCCATAGGTAATGGTCGACCTGGATCTGTCAAACGGGATCGGGATCGAGAGTTTACCTGTAAGAGGTTTTACATTACATTTGATGGCTTTTCATCTGAACAAAAATTACCATGGGTTAAAAATGTTGCATGTAAAAATTTGCATAATAATTGTGCTGAACCTTAATTTTGTCCTGTTGTACTCTTGTTATATAACCATTGTTTAGAAATAGAAATGTGGAATCAATGTTGCTCTCACTTACTTATTCTTTTCACAGATACATTTATTTGACCACCATATTGAGGAAACTGTCCACAACCCTTAAGAACATATTTTTACACTAATTTTGAAGGCTATAGGTGGTCAATCTGAATAGGTAATTTCATACATCAATAATATGCATGCAGTAAGCTTACTTTATTATTTCTAGGTGAATGTCGTAATTGCATGGTCCATGCATGTCTCCCAAATGGTCCTCTTATTAAAGAAGTCACCGTTGGTAAGGGATCTGAAATATTACAAATAGTCTTTGAAAATATAAATTACTTTGGAGTTGAAGTATTGACAGATGATATCATAACTCATATTTGCAAACTGATATAAGTATATACAGTCTTTGCCATTTTGCAAGTAAAACTAATTAATTAAGCAGCATATGCTATGGGGTAAAACTAAAATGTTTGATAGAGAAATCATCAAAGACAGATCAGGCCACTTGTCCGGATATGCAAATAACAGGATTTCGTTTACAGGAAATGAACAGGAAATAGATCTGAGCAGGGAAAAGTTATGAAAATAATCGCAATTAAGGGTTATGTTTTTAAGTAAAGTCTACAGCATTATCATGGGATAATTGAGTAAAATTTCAAAGGACATTGATTTCAAACAATTTTTTTAATTAATTTGTGACAAAATAAGATTTTTTTATTATCTCCCTTAGTGTGTGAGACACAAAACAACATGATAGTAGCCAGTGTGATACCTTCATTGTTTCCTAATGGCTGTTCCAATAACCCAACAATGATGGAGTTATCCAATACAAAGTATTTAAATGGAGATCCAGCCTCTGGTAGAGAATTGCCTTTACAGTACTTCAGTAACGATTTCTCATCCAATAAAGAAAACAAAGACTCTGGACCACATGGAGGAGGAAAGGCTCCCTACATAAAAAGAAACATCAGTCAAATTATATATAATAGTATAGCATATTGTCTGGAAATTATCTGTGGTAACAACAGTCTTTCATAAACCATTAACTCTGACAATAAAATTGATTTTGTTAATCATACTGTGGACTCATTTATTTTTTTGTGGGTATCAATTTTCGTGGATTGCTGAAAACTTGCACTTTCATGGATATTTAATTTCGTTGTTTTGCCAATCCCTGTATACAAAGTCTATTAAAAATATGTTATCCATTGAACATTTGAATATGTGGTTCACCTGTACCCATGAAACCCACGAAAATTGGTATCCAACGAATATTAATGTATCCACAGTGTTGTGTTAAATCTTTCAACATGTGTTGTAACCCCCGTCCCAAATTAATATAGTTCTTGCCGATCTCTAATTTTAAATAAACTTACACTGGTCAAATTACAAACATTAAGTTTCCAGATCCTAATTAAGATTTATTGTTTTTATGTTGACCTCATTAGAATATAACTAAAATTTTTACCCACACAGTGTCAATACATCTTTGATGAACAGTGTTAGACAGTTTTATTGCTTAGAAGTAGACATAAAAACTTGGTGTAATGTGAATTTTTGTGTAATATATAGTTGCTAACAATGGTAATTATCTCAAACTTCATTTTGGAATTATTCAATTTCCAGACATACAAATTTTACCTACCACATGTTGTATTATGACAGTGAGTACCCCCTCAGCGGCCTCCTTTACTCTCATTGACGCTGGCATTAACTCCTTATCTCCCTTGAATTTAGGTACATCACTGGCACGATTCTGTAAGTACAACAAGAAATTAATCTCAGGGCAATAACTTACATCCTACTTTCAAATCAAAGACTATCATTTTTTCCCCTGTAAAATGGTAAACAGTCCACTTTGCAAGTCTGAGTAAAAAGCAAATTTCAGGAAATTGCATTTAATCTTCTTTTTTTTCCAACAACTACTGATAATGAAGCCATTGAAGGGACACGTAATTAGACTTCATATTTTCATATTATTTTTTACTTATATATGTTTCAACATTTGTTACTGGTGAATTTTTATCATTTATTACGAAAAAAAAAAAATCCCACCAGAACAAAAAAATGTTTTAAAAAAAATAATTAAAAAAAATAGATTAGCTGTTAATGTGAAATGGATTTTCTATGTGAAAAATAATAATAATTTCTTAAAAGACTTCTTAAATAGACAAAAGGAATTGAAGTTGTATCAGTTAAATGAAAAAATGTTGCACACATCACTGACCCCAGATAAGTGTGGGTTTAGTATAAACGTGACTTGGTATATTGTCTACTTATATCCCACAAATATTGTTTGTGCTTTTACAGTTAGTACAAAATCAATACATTAAATAAAAGGAAAATGTGTCAATGGGACACAGATGATGCCCTTACTTGCAAATAACTTTATAAAGGGACATAACTAAGATTAGTACAAGTGAAACTAC
This sequence comes from Mytilus galloprovincialis, assembly GCA_037788925.1. Taxonomy (NCBI): domain Eukaryota; kingdom Metazoa; phylum Mollusca; class Bivalvia; order Mytilida; family Mytilidae; genus Mytilus; species Mytilus galloprovincialis. The sequence goes on along the minus strand of CM075334.1, from coordinate 6,017,491 downwards.
CCAAATTCATACTCGATCTATGTTTTATGGTAATATGAATTGTATATACAATTCATAACATTTGGTTGAGGCATACTTAAGTTATAGAATGCAAACCAATTTGGGAAATACAGAAGTAAGGATGGACAAGGGTAACACTTAATGCCACCTTTGCCTAGTAGCAGGGGCATACAATTAATTCTGATGTGTGTTTCACAGCTATTGAAAAGTCTTTGGTAATTATTATTCTAATAGTAAGACCCATTACAGTAAAAAAAAATCTTCAAATATGTTCATCTGCTATACTTCAAGAGATACTTTTGGGAAATCTTGAAGATCAATATATGAAAACAAAATTTCTGGCACTTTCTGAAGTTTAACAAAGTTCATTGAATATGATGCTTTGAAGTAATATCTTTAATTCTCAGGAGGTTGTCTAAACTAGAGGCTCTAAAGAGACTGTGTCGCTCACCTTGGTCTATGTGAATATTAAACAAAGGAAGCAGATGGATTCATGACAGAATTGTGTTTTGGTGATGGTGATGTGTTTGTACATCTTACTTTACTGAACATTCTTGCTACTTACAATTATCTCTATCTATAATGAACTTGGCCCAGTAGTTTCAGTGGAAAATGTTAGTTAAAATTTACAAATTTTATGAAAATTGTTAAAAATTGACTACAAAGGACAATAACTCCTTAGGGGTCAATTGACCATTTCCGTCATGTTGACTTATTTGTAAATCTTACTTTGCTTAACATTATTGATGTTTACAGTTTATCTCTATCTATAATAATATTCAAGATAATAACCAAAAACAGCAAAATTTCCGTAAAATTACCAATTCAGGGGCAGCAACCCAACAACAGGTTGTCAGATTCATCTGAAAATTTCAGGGCAGATAGATCTTGACCTGATAAACAATTTAACCCCATGTCAGATTTGCTCTAAAGGCTGCGGTTTCAGAGTTATAAGCCAAAAACTGCATTTTACCCCTATGTTCTATTTTTAGCCATGGTGGCCATCTTGGTTGGTTGGCCAGGTCACGGGACACAATTTTTAAACTAGATACCCCAATGATGATTGTGGCCAAGTTTGGTTTAATTTGGCCCAGTAGTTTCAGAGGAGAGGATTTTTGTAAAAGATAACTAAGATTTACGAAAAATGGTTAAAAATTTACTATAAAGGGCAATAACTCCTAAAGAAATCAACAGACCATTTTGGTTTTGTTGACTTATTTGTAGATCTTACTTTGCTGAACATTTTTGCTGTTTACAGTTTATCTCTATCTATAATAATATTCAAGATAATAACCAAAAACAGCAAAATGTCCTTAAAATTACCAACTCAGGGGCAGCAACCTATCAACGGGTTGTCCAATTCATCTCAAAATTTCAGGGCAGATAAACTTGACCTGATAAACAATTTTACCATATGTCAGATCTGCTCTAAATGCTTTGGTTTTTGAGTGATAAGCCAAAAACTGCATTTTACCCCTATGTTCTATTTTTAGCCATGGCGGCCATCTTGGTTGGTTGGCCAGGTCACCGGACACAATTTTTTAACAAGATACCCCAATGATGATTGTGGTCAAGTTTGGTTTAATTTGGCCCAGTAGTTTCAGAGGAGAAGATTTTTGTAAAAGCTAACGACGGACAACGACGACGACGACGACGACGGACGACGGACGATGGACGACGGACGATGGACGACGGACGCCAAGTGATGAGAAAAGCTCACTTGGCCCTTTGGGCCAGGTGAGCTAAAAAGGGAGTAGAAAATTGCTGTTCACAGGTACTTCTTACACTTGTTTGAAGTAATTTCTCTTTTTCAATATTACTTATTGCAAATTATATTTGTTGATATATTCATGCATGAAAAAAACAAAGTTTGACATTTTTGCATTATTTTTCTTCTCTCGAGGTCTGTCTAATTAAAACACTTAAAAAAATTAGTTGGTTCACAGTACCATTAATGTCATACACTGTCGGGTCATAAACAGGCAACATTCACTATACTGTAAGGCTGCAATAATTTACCATGCTATCAATTTCATACTTCTAACTAAAATGCTTCTTCAACTGCATTGAATAGGGGGATTATATCTTTTCAAAGCTTTTGCGTTAAGTCTAAAATGCTTCTTCAACTGCATTGAATAAGGGACTATATCTTTTCAAAGCTTTTGCGTTAAGTCTAAAATGCTTCTTCAACTGCATTGAATAAGGGACGATATCTTTTCAAAGCTTTTGCATTAAGTCTAAAATGCTTCTTCAACTGCAATGAATAAGGGGACTATATCTTTTCAAAGCTTTTGCATTAAGTCTAAAATGCTTCTTCAACTGCAATGAATAAGGGGACTATATCTTTTCAAAGCTTTTGCATTAAGTCTTAAATGCTTCTTCAACTGCAATGAATAAGGGACTATATCTTTTCAAAGTTTTTGCATTAAGTCTTAAATGCTTCTTCAACTGCAATGAATAGGGGGACTATATCTTTTCAAAGCTTTTGGTTTAAGCAAGTTAAGCTGGTAAAATACTGTTGCTTGCAGTTTAAAACAGGATTTGGGATATTTGGATTGTGAAAGAATTATATCTTCTCCACACTGACAATTACTTAATAAAAGTTCAATGATCTTTTTAAAATGTGACCCTTTGTCTTACAACTACATATTGTCTCTGAAATTTATAATTTACTGCAAGGAAGATATTAAGGCGTGGTCCATGATTTTGATTTTGATCCCTTGTCACGATTACACGATCATGATCGTGTAAAAAGCTCTAAAACCTGATTACGTTAAATTCTACACAAAAAAGATTTTGAACAATGAAAATTTTTGAAATACATAAAAAAAATATAATAATCCATGTACATGTATTACATTAAACAACTGGCGATTCATATAGTTCCTACAAACACTGTCATCTGTTGCACCTTTAAAATGGATATTATTCAAAACTATTAAAGCCCTCAAGATAATGCAAAAACATACTAAGCAAATTTTCTAAATATTAATAAATTCATAAAAGAAAAAAAAAGATTTTGTTAATAATGTCAGTGTGGACACACAAAGATAATGTTTCATCTAATGGTGTAGTTAGTAGCAGCTATGGACAAGCATCAACCTGATACCTTATTCAATGAGACAGATTTTGAGTCCTTTAATGTCACAGAATATGCCTCTGCTGGTTTTGTCTGAAATGCATTTATACAATTGGATAATAATAAATACTTGATACTAAATATTTTATTGATATAACCTTGAAAATATGCTAAATATATATAAAAAAAAAAAGTTATACAGTTGTATAATAAATACCTGATACTTGATATTTTATTGATATAACCTACACTACAGCTCAGGTGAATTTTGCTTTGGCCACCTGCCCACAGTGAAAGTGGGCAAGGGGTGGTCAAATTTTTTAGTTTGTCCAGTCTGCCTACCTGTAGGAGTGTGGGTATGTCATTTCTTTTGTCGAATGAAAAGACTTGCAAGTACAATCAATTGAAAAAAGTGTATAAACATTTGTAATCAATATTTTTACAAAAAAAAAAGAATATAGCTAGATTGGGTGCAGGTGGGCTGTCCGTTGTGGGCAGGTGGAAAAAGCAAAATCCTCAATTGCTGTTGTGTAGCTATATAGAGTTAATATGCTAAACATAAAAATAAGGAGAAGTGGTAGGATTGCCAATGAGAAAACTATCCACCAAATTTCAAATGAAGTGGATGGGAGGTAGTGAAATTTGTTTATAAATACATGACATATGGGGTTTTCCCTTCGTTTTACTTCATTCATTTGACCTGGCTGGGCATTCTTTAATGGCTCCATATTCTAGAAAACATCATTTCATTTACATCACAATAGAAATCTACTTAAAAATTGTGAGCATTGTAACATATCTTTTTCTGAAGTAGAACATACTTAAGGATACACTTTGTACTAAGATGAGGTTTAGGAATTTGCATAGATGTTCAGACTTCTTCATTTTTTTTCCTACAATAAAACCCCATTTTTCTTTTCATATTAAACTTTAAAAGCTCATAAAAGGTCTTTACAAAATAAAATATCAATTTAAGATTCCAGATTTATTATCTTTCTGCTTTGAAACCCTAAAAATACTAATGCAAATATAAGGTAAAAGACAGTTTCAGTTTTTTCCTGCTATTCAAAAAAAAAAGATCTTGAAAAGGAGTTTCATAACCTATCAAAAGTTTTAGCTTATTTTGTTCCTTAGACTTATACATGTTATAGAATGAATTTTAAATTCACCTTAATAAATCCTTTTGAAACCATTCAAGCCACTTTTAGTCAGATAAATGAATGAAGTAATAATTATGATATTAAATATTCCAATACATAGGAAGTTTTTACCTTCTGGTTATTTCTATCAGGTACCAAACATTCTAAAAATATCTGCAACTACAAGTTTTAATCTTACTTAAATCTCATATCGGATTTTGAAAAGGCAACATGTATTTTTCTAACGAATGACACCTTTCAAATCTCTGAGAGATAACATTCTCTTGAATTGGAATATTTTACTTTTTGTTTTGATACAAAAGTGACCTATGCAGATCACTTAGAAAATGAAATTGACTACAGTTTGAGTGCTTGAATAATTTTTAACAATAGATTTTTGGCACTTCTAAATGACATGAAATCAATCTATTCAATCACAGTCAAGCATTTGCATATACAAGGCTAGGGTCACAAGTTGAAGGTAACTAGAATAATTACTCAATGGTAGAGATTGTATTTCTGAATTAAACAAGAGGGTGTTAAACAAGCAGCATGGGGATGATTGAAAATCACCCTGAATAAATTCACTTAATAAAGTTATTTTCTTTCCTCAGAAAAGCACAAAACAAAATTACCCATAGTACATCTTTAATTTTTGAGAATGAGTATACATGTATATGTAAATATAAGATGTGTCTGAGAAGCTTCTTTACCTGTGATTTTGACCCAGATATACCAAGTTCTACCACCTCTAGAACATTATGTAGACATTCTTTGTCATACAACAGCCTGCTGTGCTCCACCAACCATAATGTCAAACATTTAAAGGCTGCTACGATCATTGAGTGTAGATCTCTAGTATGGTTCTGATTAGGACGATTACATTGGAACACGATGAAGTCACAGATCCATTTGACTGTACGTTTACACATCAGTAAGTTAGGTGGTTTTATTTGAACTTTTGCCAGACCACTTAATAATTCCATGGCTGCTAATGCTGTGTTGAGATCTGTCTTCCAATTAACCATCAATCGGGTACAGACTTCTGATGTCGCTTGTCCAAACAGTCCATAGGCTGATTCTGTAAACAACAATCGATTGTTACTGTAAATTCAGAATCAATTGCATATGCATTTATCATTGTGATTTTGTCATCTAAGACTAAACTGTGGACTTAATTTTTGCTATATTAAGAAACATACTGTTTAATTCATATACAAAATTCAAAATGTGAGGTTTAGTTATTGCAATAATAACCCTGTCACATTTTTCTCCAAGTTAATAACATTACAATAATTTCTGAATTTCCAGTAGTTGTATATTTCTCTGATAATTCATAGTCAAGATAAGATATACAAATTTTGTGTGCTAATGTGGTGTTAAAAAAAGAAAGCAACTCTATATGTAAATTTTATGCTCCTGAAGTCCTTTTCTGGATTTACTTACAACAGTTACACTCAAAGCTCAAAGCCAAATATATGAAAGTCAAGAATTTATAAGAGCTTAAACAATTGAAGAGCTTTATGACCTAAAGATACTATAACTAATCAAGAATAGAAACCAACCCATATTTTATCTAAAGACATCTGGATAACCATAGTATTTTTTAAAGCTAGGACTTGCACATAACTATATTCTTTGTTAAGATGTAGGTAACAGTTATCTAAAACTAGTGCACTGTTTTACAAGAAAAGAAAAGTTAATTTTATTTAGTATCATTACTTACCCACATCCTGTGATGTCTGATGCAGTATGTGATAGGCTGATTACTTACCCACATCCTGTGACTTCTGATGCAGTCTGTGATTGGCTGATTACTTACCCAAATCCTGTGACGTCTGATGCAGTCTGTGAAAGGTTGACTACTTACCCACATCCTGTGATGTCTGATGCAGTCTGTGATAGGCTGATTACTTACCCACATCCTGTGATGTCTGATGTAGTCTGTGATTGGCTGATTACTTACCCACGTCCTGTGACATCTTGTGATGTCTGATGCAGTCTCTGATAGGCTGATTACTTACCCAAATCCTGTGATGTCTGATGCAGTATGTGATAGGCTGATTCCTTACCCACATCCTGTGACTTCTGATGCAGTCTGTGATAGGCTGATTACTTACCCACATCCTGTGATGTCTGATGCAGTATGTGATAGGCTGATTACTTACCCACATCCTGTGACTTCTGATGCAGTCTGTGATTGGCTGATTACTTACCCAAATCCTGTGACGTCTGATGCAGTCTGTGAAAGGTTGACTACTTACCCACATCCTGTGATGTCTGATGCATTCTGTGATTGGCTGATTACTTACCCACATCCTGTGATGTCTGATGCAGTCTGTGATAGGCTGATTACTTACCCACATCCTGTGATGTCTGATGTAGTCTGTGATTGGCTGATTACTTACCCACGTCCTGCGACATCTTGTGATGTCTGATGCAGTCTCTGATAGGCTAATTACTTACCCAAATCCTGTGATGTCTGATGCAGTCTGTGATAGGCTGAATACTTACCCTCATCCTGTGATGTCTGATGCATTCTGTGATAGGCTGATTACTTACCCACATCCTGTGACGTCTGATGCAGTCTGTGATAGGCTGATTACTTACCCACATCCTGTGATGTCTGATGCAGTCTGTGATAGGCTGATTACTTACCCACATCCTGTGACGTCTGATGCAGTCTGTGATTGGCTGATTACTTACCCACATCCTGTGACATCATGTGATGTCTGAGGGAGTCTGTGATAGGTTGATTACTTACCAACATCCTGTGACGTCTGATGCAGTATGTGATAGGCTGATGACTTACCCACATCCTGTGATGTCTGATGCAGTCTGTGATAGGCTGACTACTTACCCACATCCTGTGACGTCTGATGCAGTCTGTGATAGGATGATTACTTACCCACATCCTATGATGTATGATGCAGTCTGTGATAGGCTGATTACTTACCCACATCCTCTGATGTCTGATGCAGTCTGTGATTGGCTGATTACTTACCCACATCCTGTGACGTCTGATGTAGTCTGTGATAGGCTGATTACCTACCCACATCCTGTGATGTCTGAGGCAGTCTGTGATTGGCTGATTACTTACCCACATCCTGTGACATCTTGTGATGTCTGATGCTGTCTATGGTAGGCTGATTACTTACCCACATCATGTGACGTCTGATGCAGTCTGTGATAGGCTGATTACTTACCCACATCCTGTGATGTCTGATTCTTTCTGTGATAGGCTGATTACTTACCCACATCCTGTGATTTTTGATGCAGTCTGTGATAGGCTGATTACTTACCCACATCCTGTGATGTCAGATGCAGTCTGTGATAGGCTGATTACTAACCAGCATCATGTGATGCCTGAGTCAGTCTGTGATTGGCTGATTACTTACCCACATCCTGTGATGTCTGAGGCAGTCTGTGATTGGCTGATTACTTACCCACATCCTGTGATGTCTGATGTAGTCTGTGATAGGCTGATTACTTACCCACATCCTGTGATGTCTGATGTAGTCTGTGATAGGCTGATTACTTACCCACATCCTGTGATGTCTGATGCAGTCTGTGATAGGCTGATTACTTACCCACATCCTTTGATGTCTGATGTAGTCTGTGATAGGCTGATTACTTATCCAAATCCTGTGATGTAGGCTGATTACTTACCCACATCCTGTGATGTCTGATGCAGTCTGTGATAGGCTGATTCCTGGTAGCTTGAGTCTGATGATGTAGTGCCTACACTTGTATGACTTGTATCTAATAAAAAAATAAAAAAACAAGTTAAAACACTTGAATATTATGAACAAGTCTTAAGTCAGTGGATAGATGAGGTTCCTTTTTCTTCTTCTTCTGTGTAAAATTGAATATGGAAATGGAAAATGTGTCAAAGAGACAACAACCCAACCAAAGAGCAGAAAACAGCTGAAGGCCACCAATGGGTGCATTCAACCAATTTAGTGATACATGACTGAATTTGTCCATTAAGGATGTTTGCTCCTCTATTTATTTAATTTTTGCCAGATTTTCGAAATCCTCTGGTTTTATCCATGTATTAACATCAAAAACTTTTGCCCACTAACCCCCACTTTTCTTTTCACATTTTTATTACATACAGTTTAAAAAGCCATATTTCAAAATCTTATGAAATCCTTGTTATTTTTTCATAGTTTTTTAAACAAAAAAGGTGCCAATGTTAAATGTGAGAAAAATCTAGAGAGAATTATTTCCCACCAAATTTTCAATGGCTTACCGGTATATCTCGAAAACAAGCACACGGACCCATCATTTCTTTCTGCTTTTTTAGTTTCTTTATTTATATACTATCAATTTGTAACAGTCTTTTAAAAAGCTTGTTATTTTAAAATAGAGTAGCTAACATCCTTAATTCCATACAGCCATTTCTAGATGGTAAATTCAATATCCTTGGCTGGCTGTCTAATTTACATTGATCGATAGTTTTATTGTTTGTCTATATGGACATACTGTTATATGTAGAAACTTTATGAATACCAATCTAAATGTGTTTCAATGGAATCATATAATTTGAAGACAATTACACCAGTAAAGGAGGATACTGTGTCTCATTTTAACAACTTCAGTCACATGACACCAGTAAAGGAGGATACTGTGTCGCATTTTAACAACTTAAGTCACATGACACCAGTAAAGGAGGATACTGTGTCTCATTTTAACAACTTCAGTCACATGACACCAGTAAAGGAGGATACTGTGTCTCATTTTAACAACTTCAGTCACATGACACCAGTAAAGGAGTATACTGTGTCTCATTTTAACAACTTAAGTCACATGACACCAGTAAAGGAGGATACTGTGTCTCATTTTAACAACTTCAGTCACATGACACCAGTAAAGGAGGATACTGTGTCGCATTTTAACAACTTAAGTCACATGACACCAGTAAAGGAGGATACTGTGTCTCATTTTAACAACTTCAGTCACATGACACCAGTAAAGGAGGATACTGTGTCTCATTTTAACAACTTCAGTCACATGACACCAGTAAAGGAGGATACTGTGTCTCATTTTAACAACTTAAGTCACATGACACCAGTAAAGGAGGATACTGTGTCTCATTTTAACAACTTAAGTCACATGACACCAGTAAAGGAGGATACTGTGTCTCATTTTAACAACTTTTAAGTCACATGACACCAGTAAAGGAGGATACTGTGTCTCATTTTAACAACTTAAGTCACATGACACCAGTAAAGGAGGATACTGTGTCTCATTTTCACAACTTCAGTCACAGGCGAGACCATGAAAATAAAACTTCCATTTTTTAAGTATCATAAATTGATGTTTCCTACCAACAATTAACAGTGTATTCTTAATTAACAATTGATAATGCTACATTACCTGCATGTGCCTCAGAATCAGTACTTGTATCATGTTGAGGTTGTAATGTGTTCTGTTCTGCTTCTTCAAACATAGCTTGGTCCTGAACAGCTAGCATTAATCCACCTGGTCAAGACAAACGTCAAAGTGATTAAACTATGAAATAATGACTCACAAAAATGAAAATGGTTTTAATTTATGGCCATAATCAATCATAGACTGGGGTAGCTTGGATGTAAAAATCAATGTTCAGTAAGCTTTTTTCACACTATCATTTGGTCTGAATTTTTGACATCATCAAATACATTAAAAATTGGTATCATGTACTAGGATGTTCTTATGTTAAATTTTAAAAGTTTAAACCTAAAATTAAAACTATATAATCAGAAGAACATTAGTTAAAAATAAGATAGAGTATTGATTGTTTTTGGTCAGTTTATTATGGACTTATGAGTTTCACTGCCAAAATCTCTAAAGTAATTTTATGAAACAGATTTTGCAGTGTAATTCTGGATGTATTTGATGAAATTATGAAAAGAAAAGTAAGGGTAACTTGGAAAAATATTCTGATGATATAAAATTCAAAACAAGATGAATAAAACCCCATAACTTGGAAATGTAATTCTAAAATTTATAAAAGTTGAAAGGGAGATATAAATAATTCACCAAAGTTTCATGCAAACTGGTAAAAGTATTTTTGGGTTATTGTCCAACATGTTGACAACAAAAGCACAAATGAACAGACAATGGTATGTCATAATATGTCCCGTAAACAGGTTTATAAAAACTATTTATTGTTTACCTATTAACATTTGTGTATTTGTAGGATCAGTCTCTATCAACAATGCTCTCAATAGTAATTCTGTAATCCTCTTCCGTAGTGAAATGAAGGTTGTTACTTGGTTAACATTTTCTGCTGGTACAAAATCTATAAATAGACAATGGAACCTGTTATATTATATACAACTACTGAAATTCTTCCGATTTCTTAGAAAAAAACCTGTCAGTCTTACGAAGATTGTATCATCTGCCATCTTCTAATAATATAAAGAATGACTGTTATACCTTTTCTCTCTATGAAGAAATAACCTCAAATAAAGTGCACACTTTTAAATAACACTCTACGAGAGTTGTTCAGTGTGAACAACATTTTTAAAGTTATTTCCAATATACAAAAAAATATTTCAGTCATTCCTTGAATTTAGTTCTAAATTCCATTTTTAAGGAGTTAATTATGAACCAGGTGCTCCGCAGGGCGCAGCTTTATACGACCGCAGAGGTCGAACCCTGAACAGTTGGGGCAAGTATGGACAAAACATTCAAGCGTGATACAGCTCTGAATTTGGATTGTGATCAAATTTTTGACATTATATGTTTTTTTTTTACACAAAACAAATGTCAAGATTTTACAAATCAATTAAAGATTTCTTCAAACTTTTTAAATCTAAAATTAAATAGTTGACACAGCATAGGTTTCTGACACAGAATGAATGTGGTCTAATGAACTTAAAAGTTTTTTTTTTGCCTTTGAGCAATTCACTATGCTGTTGAATATTAATCCTCTCAAAAAAATGTTTGAAGAAATTTTCTTTTTATTTATGAAATCTGAAATGAGAAAAATTTAAACCCCCCCCCCCCCCTTTTTTTTCACATCCCCGTTTCCCTTTTTCCAAAACTGATATCAATTCAAATTTCTAATGGAGTTTGCAACAATAACTACTCTTTTAAATACATCATAAGATATTAAAATGTAAAATAAAGTGCTTGTTATCACTGAAAGGTAAAGATTGGTTGGTACACGTAGTAAAAGTGAATATACATTGTTTATTGTATAAAACAATAAAAAAAACTTCATCAGCAACATTTTATATTGGCAAATTTCCAATGAAGTTATTTACATAAAGTTATTGGCAAATAAAAATAGAAAATGACATCATAGTCATGTCTGGCAAATGTCCAACATACATTATCTAAAAACATTTTAGATAAGATAAGGAAAAAAAGCTTCATCAGCAACATTTTATATTGGCAAATTTCCAATGAAGTTATTTACATAAAGTTATTGGCAAATAAAAATAGAAAATGACATCATAGTCATGTCTGGTAAATTTCCAACATATATTATCAACTACTATTCTATACAAAGAAAGATAACTCCAATTGAAAATTAATTGCTATTGCACAATATTGTGCAATTAGATATTTCTTGCTATTGTGCAATACTGTGCAATTGAAAATTTCTTGCTATTGCACAATACTTGATATGGAATCCTGATTTGGACCAACTTGAAAACTGGGCCCATAATCAAAAATCAAAGTACATATTTAGATAAAGCATATCAAATAAGCCCAAAAATTTAATTTTTGTTAAAATCAAACTTAGTTTAATTTTGGACCCTTTGGACGTTAATGTAAACCAATTTGAAAACGGGACCAAAAATTAAGAATCTACATACACAGTTAGATTTGGCATATCAAAGAACCCCAATTATTCAATTTTTGATGAAATCAAACAAAGTTTAATTTTGGACCCCGATTTGGACCAACTTGAAAACTGGGCCAATAATAAAAAATCTAAGTACATTTTTAGATTCAGCATATCAAAGAACCCCAAGGATTCAATTTTTGTAAAAATCAAACTAAGTTTAATTTTGGACCCTTTGGACCTTAACGTAGACCAATTTGAAAACGGGACCAAAAATTAAGAATCTACATACACAGTTAGATTCGGCATATCAAAGAACCCCAATTATTCAATTTTTGATAAAATCAAACAAAGTTTAAATCTGGACCCTTTGGGCCCTTTATTCCTAAACTGTTGGGACCAAAACTCCCAAAATCAAACCAAACCTTCCTTTTATGGTCATAAACCTTGTGTTTAAATTTCATAGATTTCTATTTACTTATACTAAAGTTATGGTGCGAAAACCAAAAAAAATGCTTATTTGGGTCCCTTTTTGGCCCCTAATTCCTAAACTGTTGGGACCTAAACTCCCAAAATCAATACCAACCTTCCTTTTGTGGTCATAAACATTGTGTTTAAATTTCATTGATTTCTATTTACTTAAACTAAAGTTATTGTGCGAAAACCAAGAATAATGCTTATTTGGGCCCTTTTTTGGCCCCTAATTCCTAAACTGTTGGAACCAAAACTACCAAAATCAATCCCAACCTTTCTTTTGTGGTCATAAACCTTATGTCAAAATTTCATAGATTTCTATTTACTTAAACTAAAGTTATAGTGCGAAAACCAAGAAAATGCTTATTTGGGCCCTTTTTGGCCCCTAATTCCTAAAATGTTGGGACTAAAACTCCCAAAATCAATCCCAACCTTCCTTTTGTGGTCATAAACCTTGTGTTAAAATTTCATAGATTTCTATTCACTTTTACTAAAGTTAGAGTGCGAAAACTAAAAGTATTCGGACGACGACGACGACGACGCCGACGACGACGACGCCAACGTGATAGCAATATACGACGAAAAATTTTTCAAATTTTGCGGTCGTATAAAAAGCATTAGTGAATTTATATTACATGACAAAATTATGTCTATGAGCTGATAGACAAAACATTTCAGCCAATCAGTAGATGTCTTACATCCAAAATTAATTTTATATAAAAATAAAAAGTCCATGCTATGGTAATAAGATAAAATAAATACAATAGATTGTAACTTCATGTCCCGTGGAGATTCTGAGTATGTTTGGTTCAATTGAGTCAAGATGTTTTCAAGTAGTTGCAGTTTTTGAAATTGTGATGCAGAAGAAAATTTTGCTGATGACATGAAAATTTTTGTGACTTCAATGTTCAATATTCAGAAATATGAGTGATAATTAATATGTTATGTTGCTTCACCTTAAATGAAAGTTTATATTTCTTTTCATTTCAGTTAAATAAATACATGGTATACCTTACCTTTAATATTTAAGTCTTTGAAATGTAATGGTAAACACAACATAGATATTAAAAGGTGGGTACACGATCTCCGTAACTCTATCGTCCTGTCATCATTTAACCTGAAATATAAATAACACAACATAGATATTAAAAGGTGGGTACACGATCTCCGTAACTCTATCGTCCTGTCATCACTTAACCTGAAATATAAATAACAAGTCATAAAGATTTCAGTAAGACTATTGCTATATAAATAAACTTGTTGATATTTAATCTGAAATAACAAGTGAAACTGCGAGCTACTGCTCACTGATGATACCCCCGCCGCAAGTGGATAATATTAATAGTGTAAAAATATGCAAGTGTTCGGTAAACAGGAAGTTGTCGAGTGATGAATCTGAAAATGCATCACACGGTATAGCTGACTTATATAAATCCTGAAACCAAATTTCAGAAATCCTTGTATTGTAGTTCCTGAGAAAAATGTGACGAAAATTTTCAACTTGGCTATCATGTGTAAAATCATACAAGTGTTCGGTAAACAGGAAGTTGTCGAGTGATCAATCTGAAAACGCATCACATGGTATAGCTGACTTAGATAAACCCTGAAACCAAATTTTAGAAATCCTTGTATTGTAGTTCCTGAGAAAAATGTGACGAAAAATATTCATGGGATGGACGGACAGACTGACTGACGGACTGACGGAAGGACGGACTGACGGACTGACGGAAGGACAGACAGAGGTAAAACAGTATACCCCCCCTTTTTTAAAGCGGGGGTATAAAAATAACTAGTGGATACTTAATCTCTGCAAATTATTCTGTTGTTTTCAAAATCTGAAACATATACAGAAGATAGATACAAAATTTCTGTATAAACTTTATCTGCATGTCAACATTTAAACATAGATACCAGAAAAAATTTTGATGTTAGATCACTGTAAATTTACCATTATGTTGTCGTTTCTTAAACCATAAAAGGTCAAAGCAGGATCTTCAAACAACTATTTTCATGTCATCAATTAATCTATCAATGAGAACACTTACAGATAATTTATTGTGGCCACAGCAGAAAAAGCACTGCTTCTTTGATGTATGTATTTTGTAATGCATGTCCATCCAACATCCTGTTTTACTAAACATACTATACCTACTTGAACGGTAAACTATTTTCAGATAGTATAAGTTGAATGGCTGTCAGTATATATGGCACTAAGAGCTGTACACCATCAAGGTTTACTCTGAGTAGATCACAGGAGTTAAATATAATACTGGATAATACCTGCCCACTCATTGTCTGCAATGAAATGAGTAATAATTGTGTTAAGTTATCATATCTTTCAAGTAATATGTTTAAAACAAACTAAAACTTTTTTCTAATACAAATGTTAGGATTATTTCAAATATTAAGGAATTTATATTATTGACTAACATTCATGTCCTTTGGTTTTTGGTGATTAGTTGTCTCATTAGTAATTACACCAAATCTACATATTTTCTGTATCGTCTTCACGCCCCTTCTGCTATTCAACAAAGGTCTTTGAAAAGACAATGGGTTACTTAAAACCATCTTATTATCATGAAATCAAAAAGGGGCTCATTCAGGTTTTTCAAAACTGATTGATTGTTGTATGCTTAACTTCAGTGGCAACCAGAAGATTAATTGTAAATTTGAGACACCAACAATTTTTGACATTTTAATTGTTTATTTACTAAAATATAGAAGTGTCATCAGTACATTGAAAATCAACTTTTGAAAATTCTTAAATATGACTTTATCAAAATAAATCATTACTATTCAAAAACATTTCAATACAGAAAATTCTTAAATTCTTACATGCATTTATAATGCAATTTTGAACAATGGATAAAATGTAAGTTTCATACAGACAATGCTATCATACCTGCCAAGTTTTGAAAGTGCCCATGGGGGTTTTAGTGCGCGACAACAATTTCAAAGGTTACAATTCTTTGCGACGACTATTTTGCGTGTGCTGTTTTGTGGTCTAGAAAAAGTGTCATATTTGTAAGATGAGCTTACATGCCTTTTTCTTAAGTTTATTTGCATGATTCTAGTTATTATATATCAGTAGAAAAGATGAACATGTAGCTGCAAGACCAGGAATTCATTTCATGTGTAAGGATATTAAATAATTGTTGACTTTTCCAATTTAAAATAATGCACAAAGAAAGACCTTTATCAGGTTGGGAACAACACCTAGGGGTATCCCCTCAATGTAAGGATATTAAAAACCACTTGTTAAGTATAAATGAGCACATGTACATATTCATATTATTTGAAGAAACTTTTCCCAAAGAATTATACATCTTATGATCTATCTGGTATAATATGGTCAACACATGTCCAAGAATTTTGGTATGTTCTTGGCCTAATATATCATGTATATCTTCTTTATTTTTCAAAATTATTGGACCCTACATTTAGAAAAGTAGTTCTAAATATAATGTCAGAATTTCCCAGTTTTACATGTAAGTTAAATAAAAATCTACATTTTTCATTTTTATTTTTCACAGAAGTAAAATGACCCCTTGACTAAGGCAAGTCCCTCATTTAAGGGATTCCTCATGTGGTTTTTTTTTTGTTCTGTCCATGTGAAAAATAAAGAATAGTACATTAAATGATTTGGTATTTCAATTAAATACATAAATAACATTTGTTACAGCAAGCTTAAGTGTAATATCAATAAATTAGTGAATAAACTACTATTTATTATCTTTATGGTAGTACTGCATCATTGAAGTTTGTCAATCAGCCATGCTTTTATTCTTATTCTGTGTAAGAACCTCCTTGCAGGTAAAAAACCATTTGCCATGTTCACGATTTTAAAAAACAAAGGAATTCAACACAAGTTCAAAATTTAGGATGTTAGAATTATCTTGAGAGAAAACGTTTTTGATTGGCTGATTAATTTGATCATAAGAAACATAGAATTTGATTGGCTGAACACGAATGTCTTCCTTGGACACAGTTCAAAATCGGGAACCATCATATTTTTCGTGTAGATTTTCACAAAATCGTGTTTTAGAGGGTTTTTCACGATCACGATCGTGCAATCGTGACAAAGGCTCAAAATCGTGTAATACACGCCTAAATCGTGAAAGTTGGCAGGTATGTGCTATCAAAAGTTAATGTTAGTTTTTATTTTGGCAAAAACTATCCAGTAGCAATTTTCACAATAATAATTGAAAACAGAGAAAAATTTCTGAATTCTAAGTATTTGTCTATAACATACCTCTCCTGTTTGGAGTCCATAAAACATAGCAATATAAAATCTGGAGTAATAAGTAGTTAGAATTGCCTCCCCTGTTTTGTGAGCACAGAATATTCTACATAGTGCTCCTATAGCCTCAGCTCGTCCTGCTTCATAGGTGTTGTCACCATTCAGACCCATGACGGGAAAATCAAGCGATATGGAGGCATGGCGGGAATCTGTAAAGGAACTAGATCTGCTCTCAGTCCTTGCTGTAAATTACAATGAGACATTGCTAAATTTAAACTGGAATACATCAAGAAAATCTCACAACTTTTTTTATTTTTTTTTAGCCTTTCCCAAGTTAGGAGCCCTGTTGGCTGCCATCTCTTTTTATTTTATGAAATGACGAATTAGAAAAGAACTGTACTTTGTATAAATTGAAGAGTTGATGTAATGTTTTCATGTTATATAATGCTTAAAAAAATAAGTCATGTTGAACATTGTTATAGTCCTACTTACAGTTTTGCTGATATCTCATGCATCGAAATTGCACTTTGAAATTAATTTCGCCTCAATATTGATTTTGGCTGTAAGTATTTCTCTGAATGCATGCATCAATTTTTGAATTTAAAATAAAATGCTCTAAATGATTAGTTTTAAGTTGAAACTCAGATACATGTATATCTGATCTATTCAAATACATAGAAAAAACATTTTCTTCAACTACGAAATTTTCATTATTTAATTTTTTGATATGTTGTGTATTCTTAAATTCTTTGAAATTTCAGTCTTGATGTACCGGTAACATTTGTTTAATTTAACAGATAATATGATAAAAAATAACACTGTTTACAGTTTCCTTATTGAATATCTGTACATATAGGTTACCAGTTAACTTATGATAAGCTCAATGTACTATTATTGGCTATCAATCACCAATCATATTATCCTTATCTGATTGATTGATTGTTGGTTGCTTAAAGTCCAGTGGCAAATATTTCATGCATATTCAGGACGAGAACAAGTTCACAATAAATACTATAGGTAGGTCTTGAAATAAAACAGACCATCTGGGATTGATGGTCAGGGAAATTTGGACTGCCACTGGAAAATGAGAGTATATTGGATAGGGACAGAAATTTTGCCTTGCAACAGGACACCTACGGACCCCTCAAAGAGTTGTTGCAAGGGTTCTTAACGTGCAAAGAGCGTGCCACTCTCATATTATCATTATCAACCATAATACTAAAACATGTAAATTTACATTACTACAAAATTTACCTTTATCTGCAGTTTCTTTGTGAGAAGGATGAAGAGACACTCTGGCTAGAGCTGCATCAAATAACCAAGCACCAAAAAGATGAAGAATACTATCACATCTGGGTCGTGCAGAAGCTAATGGTTGCCTAGCATCGAATGACACATGACCACTTAGGTTTGGAGGTAGGGTAGACGATTTAGGTGTAGTAACTGTTGCAGCCATTTTAGACCCTGTAATTAAAAAAATAATGATTTTTGGTAATTTATTAAACCAAGAATATTCTACTTACTGAAGACAAAGGCTGATTAACAGACAGTCATTTTATATATACTACATTTAACATATTTGATTGTGTATACTAGGCAAATGAATATTTATTGTTTGTCTTTGGCGCTTTGCTGCTCAAAGTAAGCTTTCTTTGTTTAACTCTTACAATAGGCATTGAAATGTAATATTTTCAATCCAAGATTTATATACATTGTAGTGTTTCATCAGATAATATTACTAAGACCTTTTGTCGATCAAAAAGTCAAAACATTTGAAAATGTACCTGTTTTAACTGTATATTAAAAGACAAAACGATGTTCTTTATTTGTGTGAGATCAATCAAATCTCTCCTTTATGTTCCATGGATTTTAGTATGGAAAATTCTAATATTCTCTTTTACAGTCAAATCTTAGTGGTAAGTCCAAGATAAATTTCATAGTATGTGTCTATTTTAAATTTATTCACTAACTTTAAAGACCAGGACAATTTAGACCTTGGTATACAATATACAAACCAATTTATTGTTGAAGATTGTATTTTGACTTCTAGATGCCTTTGGTTGTAAGTTGTTTGGTTGCTGTCTCACCCACTTATAGCTCATATTTTAGAGTCCAGACTCAATTCATTTCATTGGGTACTTTATTTCAATTTCGTATGGAACCACAAATTCTGAGATAATTGGAAACAAATTAACAATAATACTTTGACAGCAGAGCAATTAGGTTTTCTGTCCTATAGACAATCATTAGTGTTCATAGTTTTACCTTTCTGTAAAGTGCCTGCTATAACAGATGATATAGGACGACCTGGCTTTCTTTGTCCTGGTGGAGTTGAAGGACCAGGTATTTGTCGACTTATTTGTGATGTATATAACTCATCATCTGCTTTGACTGACTGAGCAATTCCTGGAAAGGGAGACAACAAGTGTTATAAAGAAGAAACTATATTTTGTTTTTAAGAGTGTTTTTTAAGATTCTATACTTAATTCTGTTCATCAATATAATATTTATTATACATACAGTATAACTTGCCTAATCCGACATCTGAGTATTCCAGCATCCTGCTTTAACCGACACATTTTCATGGTCCCAAAATATGCCTATCCTTGCAAAAAAAACTGAATATTCAGACACCCTGCTTAATCCGAAAAAAAATTCTGGTGTTGGATTACACAGGTTACACTGTACCAGCAGAAGAGTATAAAAGAAATAGTTGAGGTTCACCTCCTGGTGCTGGATTTTCTGGATGATTTGAATTCCCATTGGTGGCCTTCTGCTTCTGCTATTTGGTCAGGTTGTTGTCCTTGACATATTCCCTATAATTTCCATTTTCAATTTTATCTAATTGCTTATTCATATTCGTTTAAACTCTGGACAAAGAGAAATTCAACAAACTGTCAATTGTTGAAAACAGTTTATAAACTTCTAGATGTATTTGGATTGTTTGTGTCATTGGGTTGCTGTCTAAGAGAAATACTCAAGGGACATAACTCCTTGAAGTCATTCACCGAAATATTTCTTAAAAGTTTTTATTTGTTCTACCTCATCAATTCAAATCTTTTTCATTTTTTCTCAATGAAGAGAATTTAATAGCAAGTAAAAAGTAATTAACAAAAATAATGAACTCAAAGAAAATTCAAATCGGAAAGTCCAAGTTATCTTCTAAATAATGATAGAACTTATACATTACAGCTGTCAATTGATAATTACTTAATTCTTGTTTATGTACAACTTGATTGAAGTTGCAATTTGGTCTAAATTTTCATCGAACTGCAATACTCTTACCTAGAAATGCATTAACCATTATAGATATGCCCTCATGGCTCTGAAGAAGATGTACGGTAGTTTGTTAAGACATTCATATCCTTACCTAGAAATGCATTAACCATTATAGATATGCCTCTCATGGCCCTGAAGAAGATGTACGGTAGTTTGTTAAGACATTCATGCTGTATAGGGTCTACGACTCCATTCCCTGGCATGGCATGTTGACGGAACTTTGGTGTATTACTAATGATATCGGGATGACATAGGTCGACTGGATTGTTTAATACATGGAGGTATCTGAACCAACATTGGGCTATTGTGTCATAAGACATATCATCTGGTATCAGCTGTGATCCTCCCTCCTCTTGAACTGAAATAAGAAAGCAAAAATATGTAGTACTTTCATTTCAACATGATAATTGAAAGTATTGGTTCAAAAGAACTGTCAAAGAAAAGGAATAGAGAATGGGTCCATGGGACAAGGATGTTGCCCCAGCTTGTATATAACATTGTTAAGGGGCATCAAGAACAGTAAAAATGAGGCTACCCGAATGTGAACTTGATCTGAGATTTGGAATAATAAGCATAGTGTTTAACTTTCATAATATTTGATTGAGAAGAACTTAAAATTAAGAACGGAAAATTGTAAAAAAATTGTACATCGTTTAACCTTTTATTATATAGTCTTAATTTGTGTCACATTTAACCATTAAATCCATGAACATTTGTATCCAAAGAATAATAATAAATCCATAGTTAAAGTTAAGTATACCTACCATTGCCAAGCTGTAATATAGGATAACCTGGTCCATATAAAGTTATACCTACCATTGCCAAGCTGTAAT
The DNA here is from genome assembly GCA_037788925.1 of Mytilus galloprovincialis. Taxonomy (NCBI): domain Eukaryota; kingdom Metazoa; phylum Mollusca; class Bivalvia; order Mytilida; family Mytilidae; genus Mytilus; species Mytilus galloprovincialis. The sequence goes on along the minus strand of CM075334.1, from coordinate 5,996,661 downwards.
ATAGGATAACCTGGTCCATATAAAGTTATACCTACCATTGCCAAGCTGTAATATAGGATAACCTGGTCCATATAAAGTTATACCTACCATTGCCAAGCTGTAATATAGGATAACCTGGTCCATGTAAAGTTATACCTACCATTGCCAAGCTGTAATATAGGATAACCTGGTCCATATAAAGTTATACCTACCATTGCCAAGCTGTAATATAGGATAACCTGGTCCATGTGAAGTTATACCTACCATTGCCAAGCTGTAATATAGGATAACCTGGTCCATGTAAAGTTATACCTACCATTGCCAAGCTGTAATGTAGGATAACCTGGTCCATGTAAAGTTATACCTACCATTGCCAAGCTGTAATATAGGATAACCTGGTCCATATAAAGTTATACCTACCATTGCCAAGCTGTAATATAGGATAACCTGGTCCATATAAAGTTATACCTACCATTGCCAAGCTGTAATATAGGATAACCTGGTCCATATAAAGTTATACCTACCATTGCCAAGCTGTAATATAGGATAACCTGGTCCATATAAAGTTATACCTACCATTGCCAAGCTGTAATATAGGATAACCTGGTCCATGTAAAGTTATACCTACCATTGCCAAGCTGTAATATAGGATAACCTGGTCCATATAAAGTTATACCTACCATTGCCAGGCTGTAATATAGGATAACCTGGTCCATGTAAAGTTATACCTACCATTGCCAAGCTGTAATATAGGATAACCTGGTCCATGTAAAGTTATACCTACCATTGCCAAGCTGTAATATAGGATAACCTGGTCCATATAAAGTTATACCTACCATTGCCAAGCTGTAATATAGGATAACCTGGTCCATATAAAGTTATACCTACCATTGCCAAGCTGTAATATAGGATAACCTGGTCCATATAAAGTTATACCTACCATTGCCAAGCTGTAATATAGGATAACCTGGTCCATGTAAAGTTATACCTACCATTGCCAAGCTGTAATATAGGATAACCTGGTCCATATAAAGTTATACCTACCATTGCCAGGCTGTAATATAGGATAACCTGGTCCATGTAAAGTTATACCTACCATTGCCAAGCTGTAATATAGGATAACCTGGTCCATATAAAGTTATACCTACCATTGCCAAGCTGTAATATAGGATAACCTGGTCCATGTAAAGTTATACCTACCATTGCCAAGCTGTAATATAGGATAACCTGGTCCATATAAAAACTTGAGTAGCCTGGCTGTCAGTGCATGGTTGACTTTGTGCCATTGGACTACTAGTGTCTCATGGTGTCTCCAGTTAACACACATGTTCCTGAAAGTCTTCCATAACGATGGCGAGGGAAAACATTTGTAACAGGCTAACAACCAGATCTCAAATAACACACTTAATACTCGCTCGCATAAATGGTCACCAATATCATCTGTAATAGGAAGTTAAAACAGATTACAACTTGATTACTGCATGATATTCAAAATTATGTAGAAAAGGAGGAGAGAGTTTTCATCAGATCGAAAATTTTATGAAAGATAATTAGATAAATACCTAATTCTTTTCAGGGAATATGTGTATGCATTGAAAACTGTCATTTATTATTAAAATGATGAAAGAGACTAAGAGAGATTGAAATTATTTATCAGATTGCAAGTTTTATGAGATATTATAATCTAAACACTTATGCATTTTGGGTAAAACAAATAATTCTAGACACACTTTGTGATTAGTAAATGTCCTAAACATTTGATGCTTCACATAATCTTTCTTTTTTTCTTGATTTTGATATGTAGATGAGATATCCCTTGGATTCTAAAAACGAAAGTTCGGTAAATGAGATGAAAGAATGACAGGGATGGACCATAACAAACCATATTTAGATAGCGGTGAAAAGTCACCATTTGATAAAAACAAAATTACCAAGTACACAGCATACGTTTAACTATAATGTACTTTTTTGTTGCAATTTTGTGATTGTTAACCCTGTTTGACCAGTTTCTTTATTTACAATAACTAATAACAACCTACAGTTTCGTCTATCCTTTAAAACTTTTCTTCTGCAATAACTTTACTTTTTGTTACCAAATGAAACAATGTATTTAGAATAGAAATTATAAGGGGCAATTCCCAGATTTTTGCAAGCAGTAAATCTTCAATGCTGAAAAATCCATTCAATAAAATGTATTGTGAAAAAGTATTAGAGAGAAAATATTAAAAACAAATGCCCCGCAAAAGTATTTTAAAGACTACAGTAAAAGTCAAAACACAAGCAATGCATTTCTTTCTGATATGCTGAATTCACAGAAATGTAGATAAAAATAATGTCATATAAAGTAAATAATTATTTTTATGTGATGGACATGGAAATGAAGTTAAATGTCTGCCCTCATTTCAACTAATATGATAAATCAAAATGTTTCAATAATTCAAAATTCAAGTTTTTTTTAAAAACTATCATCAACATTGACAAGGCATTAAAATTATAAGGACTAACCAGAACTTATCACCTTTAAATTATCAAAATATTGTTTTTGAAACATCTAAATATGAGAAAGCAAAACTACTAGCACCAGATAATAAAATATACAGTCTAAAGCTGTCAAAATTTTTATAAACTACCTCACAGCAAACAAGCTTTAGCAAAACTTTGCTGTGTTTTTATAAATTGCATCAATGTAAAGAAACATTTCAATTGCATCCAAAGACCAGCTGAAAAAGTATCCTAATACATGCAACCACACAACACTCTGTTACAATATCCCAAATCATTTCTCATCTTTTTAGGAAACAAAAATTACAGCAAAAAACCAAGCATGTGTTACCAGGTAACCATTTCATTGCAACTGTTTAGTTCAATTATATTTTTTTCATCAAAGCTAGCATCTATATAGATGGTTTAAGTTTTAAAATGTGAGAGAAGAAAAAAAATGACATTTGGCAAAATAAGTTAATCTGATACAGGTTTTTATTTTAATTAACAAAAAAACATGAGTAATACATAAATTATTGAACTAGTTCGAGTTTACAATTTAATGCTTGAGGAGCAAAATATCTATGACAAATGACTTTTACATCAAGGTCACATAGGTCATTTTCACATAAAAATATCATAAACAATTGAAAAATTTTGATTAGTGAATGACAAAATTTACAGTTCTTCAGAAGTATTTCATCATGTTCATTGTATGACTATTTTTTATGTACCTTAAATTAGCTGAACCTAGCGTCTGCCGATGAGAAATGATACTGTTAGTACACTATATACATGTTACAAGCATTGAAACACTTACATGAACTCAGCCCAGTGTCGTCTGCATGAAGGAAAACAAAAAACATGCAAATTCTATACTACACATACCAAATCATCAAATGTCAAATCACTTTATGTGCAGAATTATAATTATGTTTCACAAACATCAATATACTTAAAAAGTGTTAAATTTTGCAATATAAACTGCAGAGATATATACTTAAGCAATGTTTATTATTTACAGACAGTTATTATGATTATGAGGGTCTGGATGGGGTTTACATAATAGAGTATATTGGACCAATTAATTAAAAAAAAAGACAAAATAAGACAAAAAGAATAATAGAGAAAAATTGGGTGTTGAAATATAAATAAAAGAGAATACATGTATAAGACAAAATTATCAAGAATAAAGAAAAATGGCTTAAAAATTAGAATACAGAAGACACCATCCAGACACTCAATTATAAGGGGATCTAACTCAGCATTCAATTCAATTTTCAGGGTTTTCTAACAGCAGTGCACAAGATTCTTTAAGTCTTCCTTCAATTTTTTAAATAAATTAAAATATGACAAAATGCATTATCTAACAAGTTTAAATTAAATTCATTCAGTCATTGATGACTTCCATCAGTAACAGTGGCTTAATATATTAATCTATAGCTTTACAAATCTTTTAAAAATACAAGTTCAAATTCAATAATGGCATATATATAACTTGACAAAACCATTCAAAATCTCAAAATGCATTCAACATAACTCTGGTATCCAAAGCAGGTGTCTGGTCATATAATTAAACATGATGCAACAAGAGGCACCTTGACTTTTCCATCTTTAACCTTTTACCTTTTTCTGTAGGGGGTGATAGCAGACTATCATTGGCAGCCAATAAAAACTTTAATAAAGTTTCCCAGGTTTCTCTAGTCAAAATGGTGGACTTTGTAGCAACTTCTTCTATAGCTCTTAATGTTCTGTGGCATAGCAAGGCTTGTCTTTTAACAAGGTCCAAAACTAAAAGGAAATAGCATATAACTTTCAACAAAAGAATAAGTAATTATATAAACATATCATATAATTATATAGGTACAGAAAATCACAAGAAATTCCTCCAATATTGCACTATTTCAAATTACCTTTAAAAAATAGTTTTTTTTAAAAGTGATGTAAGAATGTTTATATCCTGTCCTCGACCAGTTTATCAGTCCCTTGTTGTTTTATCATACTGTCATTTAAGGGCATACAATACAGTTACAAGGGAGGTAATGACGTTGCTAACGTAAAATGTTATTTTCGCGACGTCAAACTGTGACATATCCGGGAAAAGATGCATTTTTCGATTGATTTTTATCATTCAAACTGATTTAATTTGAAAACGAGTGCATGAACCCTATTTTTTAAAACGACATTTTGTTTCATTTTCCAGAGAGCCTGAATCGCTCATCTGTTATTTTTTTGCTAAAATCTTTCATCAATGATTATTTTTGCTTTTCAATATATATTAATGAGTGGCTTAAAAATGCCATTTAAATGCTCATTGCATCTGTCATATTTTCTTGAAAAGTAAATAAATACATTCTACCCATATGTTCCATTTTAGCCACAGTGTCTATGTTTATTGACGTACAAAGAAATAAAATACTAAATTTATACTAGATTCATTTCAGAAGATTTTGTTTAAAGTTTAAAATCTATTCCGATACCTTTTATTAGGGAAGCTTTAACTAGAATCTGAGGGAGTACAAAAATAATGGGCTTAAAAAATGAAAAATAACATTTTATTGACCCAGTGCTATTTTGTCAACCTTGTCAAATGTAGTTGCAACCTTTGTTTTAGTAAAATCAAATGTCTTGTTAAATAAGTGGACTTCATACCAAATGTCTGCTTCATATTGCATACCTGATCCTGGTCTTGGAACAAACAAGTTGAGTAAATGATGTATAATATCCTGTGTATAGGGGTTAGGGTTTTCCCTGACAGGTCCAGGTACACAGGCCTTGGGTTCTGTACATGCTGACAGCCAATCACAATACACACTAACACACTCCTTAATGGTGTCCTGTTCTGTTAAAGGTAAACTTAAACCAAAACATAATACCTGGAAAAATGTAAACAATTTGATAAAAAGTCATGATATGATAAAGGAGAAGAACATTAAGGCCCTGCTCAACCCAAATATATTAAAGTCATAAGAAACGAGTGACCGGTGAAAAATAATGTTCTTCCAATTCTTGAACCAATGCATACAATCATCATAAACTTAGTCTTCTGTGCACGAATTTATCATTTTTTTCATGTAAACATCGTATGATCTTCATTTTTTTTTCAATCGGTCAGTGTTATTGTGAAAATATGGTAGGTAATTAAAGTTCGAGTTTTGAAGCCGAAGTTTAACGATTGTCACCTGTTTGTCAACAATCGACAAAAAATCAACAAAAATCTTGGAAATTGAGCACATGTTCAACATGTAAATTCAGATAATAGTTTATTTTAAGGACATCCATGCGTATTGCGATCACCGGATTTTTACGAGATGGGTCACACTGAGGTCATTTTGCATATGGAAAATATGTCGGGGGAATTGGTTCCTGGAAGGAAGGAAGCAATTAAAATAAAGTAAACTTCTTCTAAATAAGAATAAATTAAAGAATTTTCTTCAGAAAAAAGTATATGTACATAAGTTTTATAATGAAAATTATTTATTGAGTTATAAAAAAAAATATGCATTATTTTTTTTAATTTGAGGTTTCTTATGACTTTAAACATTGAATAACTATAACAATTTGGCACATACCGTAATGTTTCGAAATGTATATATTGTCCAAAAATATGAATGAAAAACATAAGAACTAATAAAAGTATTGAAATGATAAATTTATCAAAACTACCAGGTATATTTGTCAATTCTATTTGTAATAATTCCTTGACAAGGCTAATGATGTTGAAATGTAAAAAAATAATTAAAGCGTAAAGGGCACTGACAAGAACAGTATAGACCATTGTATACTGATGATTCATTATTATAAAGTTGGATACCAATTTTTGTGGATGTTGTGGGTACAGATCTAGATGAAACACATAATTAAATGTCAAAGAATTACAAATTTCCGGAATGCTTGTATGCAGACTTTGGCAAAACCACAAAATTAAATAAAATTAAATATTCATGAACTCCACGAAAAATAAATGAATCCTCATGTATTGATACAACTTACCTCCATAGTCCATTTGACTTCTTTGTCAGATACCAGGTGACTTGGTTCTGAGTTACTACCAGCAAGGCTCAAGTTCTGAGCAATACTTTTAACCACCGTGTAGGCAACATCTCTTCCAACTGTTGCTGGGAACTTGTGTAACACACTCTGGTTAGCTTTGTCACATTGTATTTCTCCTTGCAGTGAGGCCCACTCACAATACATGATGCCAATGCACTACAAAACCTACAGATTATAAAGAATATTTACATGCAGACAAACCACCAGTCAGTCTAAATTATCATGGCTTTGTAATTATTTGTTTTTGTTAATGCAATGCACTCTACACAGAAAAGCTGACCTCCAAAGCTGACCTCATTGCACCCATACAATAAATTCACATAACCACAGAAAATCACGTTCTCATCTGAAAAGTGTATTTTCTGTAAAAAATGTCAACTATCAGGCTCTCATTATAAGTAAGCATAAATGCATGCAAAAGCTTTAAAATCAATGGATCTCCCATGATTCCATACATGTATTCAATGAGACTCTTTCTATTGGGTGCATGCTAATTCAAGAATAACATTTTATATAACAATGTATATGGTTATATTGATGTTATAATACTTATTTCAGTCTCATAATTTCTAACCTATCCAATTTTTGCTCATCAAAACACTTTGAAGGTATCAACATATAAAATATTGCAGGAGCAGGAACTTTCCTGAGTTCATCCCGGGTTTTTTTTCTGGTTTGCTTTGCTTATTTTTTTATTTTTAAGGTTGTTTTCTGGACTGTAGTGTTGCTTGTCCTGTTGAGTCTCTGTGGGGTTTAAAAATGCTTTCCTTTATTCTCCAGAGTGGCTGTGGTGTTTTAAAGAATCCTTTGTTTTTCTGTGTACCTTTGGTGTTTCATAGACTGTTGTTTTCTCTGTTGTGTCTTGTACACTTGTGTTTGAGCTTTGATTTTCAGTTATCTTATAATTTTTCCTTGGAATTTGGAATTTTTGTTCAAAATTTTTTTGAATGTTCGACTGCTACGACTCAAGTTATCTTAAAAGTTTGAACATTCAGTGCACACAGTGATTCAGTAAGAAATCGATCTTTGTGGTAATCTTTTCACAGTGTAATCAGTGATTTTGTAAGAAATCTCTCTTTTTTGTGATTTTTCACAGTGCACACTGTGATTCAGTAAAATATCTCTTTGTGGTGATTTTTCAGTGAAAACAGTGATTCAGTAAGAAATCTATCTCTGTGGTGATTTTTCACAGTGCACACAGTGATCATTGATTCAGTAAGAAATCTCTCTACGAGGTGATTTTTCACAGTGAATGTTGGTGATTGTCTGGGTGTTTCAATTTTAAATACCACTTTGTTTTTTGTATAGATGATATATGAAATGGTTGTAAATCAGTATTCAGTGTTCCTTCAAAGGCCTTTCAGCATTTGGTAATGTGGTGCTATATTTCTTGAATGTGATGTTTATATAGATTGTGTTATATGGATGTGATGCTACTAGTATAATCTATAGACACAAGTTGGTATTTCAAATGTTTTACACCAAACCACTCACTCACCATATTCAGTTTTTTTTTTTAATGCATGGAAAAAATTATCAATAAGCCTAATTTCAAATGAGGCTGTCCAAGGGTGCGAAATCAATTTCTATTCTCAATTCTTATATTGAAAGCCCTTTTGCAAGGTCATGGTCACAATTCTAGTTTCATTCAAATAAGCAATGTTTCCATCTTCTTATGTTATACAGCCTTTTTCAGAGCAGATGACAGAGAAAAATATTTGACCATAAGTATTTATGTATTCCATTATCATATTTTTAGTATCATACATTACTATGTTACATTTTGGGAATGTTGGGCCTCCATAACTTTTTTGAAAAGAAAAATTGAGAAAAGTTTGGAGACATTACAATCTCAAACTTTTGACATAAAATGGTTTAAGTATGGACCTCATATTTTATTTAAAAGATTCATTATACACAAATGTAACTTACAATAAAACTTATAAATTTATGTATAAAAATAAATGGCAGTTACATTGTGTACATACATGTATATATTTTGACTAGAATAAATTAAATACACCACAACCAATAAAACAATATTGACCTAAAATATAAATTTGATCCACTTCTTTTATCTTTCATGCTTTAAATCAAAATGTTAATTCAACAAGTGGTTTTGTTTGAAGATTGTTGTTTTTTTTTTTGTCTATTAAAATGGAAAATCTGAAGTCTTTTTTCTATGAAAAGATGAATACACAGTCTAAACCACCTGTAAATAGGTAAAATACATAGTTTTGCATTTGTCAGTTCACATTTTGAATGTAAAATCCATTCTTCTGAACTTTTCTATAAATAGAAATATAAACAGCGGCTTTGTGAGTGTGCTTGATTACTAGTTCTTCACAAAATGTCTTTTTGGATTGTATTGCTGGAATTGTCCTTTGAAGGTCACAAGAGTGCAGAAAGGTTAAAACAAAATCAAAACAATTATGTGAGTTTTCATTATATCTAGATCTGCTCCATGTTTGAGATTGTATTATTTGTCTAAGTACATAGTCCCATTGACTTTGTAAGTTGTAATCTTCGTTGATCATTCTCATCACCACGCACTGGTCCCATACTGTGCCAACGTTTATTCCTTCTTCATTGAAATCGTAAGTACAACCGCCTGAGTCTGTTACACCAACATGTAGGTCAGAATTGTTACTATAGTTTTGTAGAAATGTCCCCAACGTTGGCTTGATGATAACTGAACATGGATATTCTTTGGCATTGACCAATGGTGTAGAGATGATGTATGGAGGTATCCTGCAAGGAGTACATGCAACCTCAACTCCACACAAAGGGCAGACAACTGGGACTGTAAAGCATAAAATGTTTAATCCTTTTTCACAGTGCTGGAAGCATTTAATATCATGTGTGTCCATCCTTTTTGTACAATTCAAGGACAGTTGTGATCTATTAAAACAGATGAGTGTAGTGATCCTTGCTTTTCCTTTTCACCTTGCCTCCTAAAATAAAATTAACTTTGAATTCCTACCAAAAAAAAACAAATTGCAACTTTCAAAAACTTAAATATGTGCTAAAAATAAAAACAAAACAGACACTTTTTAAGTTAGTATAACTTTCTTTCTATGAATATTATAAACCAAATTATGAATCCATACAATTTCGCTTATCGATACATACACAAATAATTAATTTACATGTATCAACTTCAGAAAAAGGCACAGAACACTCACTACCCTTGTCTCAGTACAAGGATATTGAGATCTATAGTTTTTTAAATGGACTAGCAGTGGTATATCATACATGTGCTAATGTGCTTATATAAGTTAAAGTTTGTAGTTATTTACTAATTTGACCATAATGGTATCAATAACTTGAAAGTTATCTCCCATATTTTAAATTGCAAGACTTGTCGAGCTGCTTTGGAAATGTTTGGGAAGGAATGTTTAATATAAAAGTTTACAGTATAAAACTAAGAGTAAATCATTGTCATTGTTTTACAGTTAGTACATAGTGTAGAGTTAGAAATGGGATAAATAAAAATAAACCATAAAATTTGAAAAAAAAAATCATTTGAGTTCTGTTTTGAAAGAAAAAAAGAAAAAAAGGGAAACAACTCCATTTTACATGATGGTATGAAATGAAGTAACCTCCCTTGAGTAGATTATTGTAGTGTTGGTGATTGATAGAATTTTATATAAAACAATGACAAACATGTTTTTCATTTTTATCAAAAGCTAAATGAATCACAGAATTGTACATAAATTTATAATATTGATAATACAAAGCAACCAAAAGAAAATACAAATACATGTAAACATGGTAAATGTACAGAAAGAACAGGAAATTTACAACTTTTATATAAAGATAGAAAAGAACTAGAAAAAAAAACTATTTATCAATGAGACACTATGTTTGGCTTGTAATTTCAACTTTCTATATTCAGAAAGAGCTAAATACAATGTACTCACTACTGTATCATAATAAAAATCACTTCATAATGAACATGGTCTTGTTAGTTTCAAGTTGATGTGACTGTAAAATACCAAAATTTTAATCTGATAAAAGTAGGAGAGTTCAGAGATACAAACATGTGTACAGACAGGGAAAAAATATTGGCACTCTTGTCTTCTATAATGTGTTAAATATGAAAAACGGCATTACAGTAAATGGACCACTTTCAAGATTGTTTGCTTTACCATAAAAAAAACATAGGTTTTAGTGAAAATCATACGTGCCTTTTAGGGCAGCATAACTTCTTCCCATTGTTGGGAGAGCAGTTGAAAAAATATAATGCTGTATTGCCGAGTTATTTGACAAATTAAATTCTCATAATTGATAATCGGAACTGCTGTCTGACAAGAAGAAATTGCAATTAATTACCAATGGAACAGCTAATTGTGCATAATGAGGCTTTATAAACTTAAAAGTACAGGGATAAATGCAACCTCCTCTATCTACATTTTGTAGAATGATGTCATAAAAAGGATCTTGAGGACATTCCTTGAAAGTATTCTATTTCTAACTTATGGTTTTAAATGAATATACCAAAGACAGAACATCACTATTACATTCCTTGTCCTTTGAAATAAGCCTCTAGATTTCAAATTTTTGTCTTGAATATGCAAGAACTATGACATATAATGTGCCATTGGACATAAAGCGAATAACAATCAATCATTTCATCACATTTATTTACAACATTTATAATTGGGAAAAATAATAATATCTGATATCATTTTATATACTCTGACAACTGTAAGGGTAGAAATGCCCTTTAATGTCAGGCATCAAACAATTGTTTCTGGCTGCTGTTTGCGCCATATTGGTTTAAAGTTTTCTGAGCTTTCGTCAAAATTCCCTATCGTTATTCGTCAGAGGTCTGAAATTATTCATTGTAAACAGCATTTTGGGGAAAAATAAGTCCCAATTTTTTCTATTGTCTAAAAGAAAGTGTACATTTTATCGTCATCCACCAAAATCTACCATTATTATCATTTGGCAAAAATTTTACTGTTGTTCGTCATTAATGACACTATTGACATCAAGTTACCCTCATAACGACCCTCACCTGTGAGATCAGTTTGAAAGAATCAAAGTTTTACGAATTTTAGATGCAATGACATTGGAATATAATAGTTTTTCTTAAATGTTGCAGCAATATAAACACTAAATTTCTGCCTCAGACTCACTCACTCAGTCTGATGTCTAGATGCTGATGTCCGGCTGCAACAATTTTCATTATTTTGTACATCCAAAAACATTCAGTTTCTATTTTCATCATGGTGTATTTTCTGCAATATGTGAAGTGTATATATGTGTCAAATTCTTTTACAAAATTACCGTATTTCTGTTTGATTTTATGGTAAATGCATATCTGGTTAGTCTCTTCTGGTAGGGTTTGGTCAGCCCAAAACAGAAGGGAGGTAATTTCAAAACTTCCGGTTACAGAATCGCTAAAGAACAAGATGGCTGCGCCCATAATTCAAGTTCGTGTAACTTTTAAATTAGCTTTTATTTGTTGTTTGCGCAATTTCATTTGATAAATATCTCCAAAAGTGTTATTTCTAAGGTCAGTTTATGTTTATAAACATAATTTCTTCTCCTTTCATTCTTGCAATATGTTAAACACGTTGTGTGATTATATTGGGAAGCCGGTATCTGGTGATTTCGCCCCTATTATATACTCGCCCAAGATGGCCCGTCCAAAGATTTTATTCGCCCTAGTTTTAATTGATAAAATATACTTAAGTATTTAGGTTTTAATGTATGTTGGCCTTTCAATGATCGACATTTGGACTCGCAGTTAAGTTTGGTCTGTTTCTTAAAAGTTGTTTTTTTTACCAGGTTTTTTGTTTACACGAATAAACGTATTTACACTTTTGGTATTTAGCTGAATCTTGCCTCCGAATGACCTTAGATCTACTCCGAATCACCTTTTGACGTCAAGCAACAATCACTTTTAAATTGTGACGTCAAATAATTTAAATTATGATATCAAAGTTTACGGGAACCTGTGTGATTTTACGTAATGGCGGACAAATTTGCATACATGTGTAAATACGTCTATTGTAGCTTGTGGAGACAGAATGGGCTATTCCAGAAATAAACCATCCCGACCCCCTTTATGGACATCAGTGGTGAAAAAAATTCTGGAATTCCAGAAAAAATACTGGAATTTTCTTGATTCAGATTGCATCAAATTTTATTTAAATCTATTCACTGAAAACTCAATGTTACGTATATTATCTTATTTCCGCAAAGATACATCAGAATTGATTTGAAAATCAATCAGACAAATGAGTCACCTGTGTTTTTATCAGAAGTGCAGTTGTCCAGTAAGTTCGCCCATGTGTACATATGTAGTAGTAGTACACATGTATGGAGGACAGGTTTACTATAACTTAACCAACAAGAACATCAGGAAATGATGTTTTATTTATGGACCACTAAGATAAGAACTATAGATAACAAAATTGAAAAAATCAATTCAATATGATAAAGAAATTGGTGAAAAAGACGAATAAACCAAAAACGTAAAAAAAAAAAATTCTCAAGATCAGAAAATAAGGAAAAGTAAAAAAATATGATGTAAAAAAGATAAGAATGTCAACAGCATGGTTAATATTATTCTCATAAGAGAATTACCATCATTCAGTATTCTGAAATGCAGTTAAGTTTTATTTCATAGTCAATATATTTTATTTCTATTCTATAGAATCTAAAATAAATCACCAAAATACAGAAAGCTTTTTCAAACTTGATCACACATATTTCTTAAAGATACATGATCTTTATAAAGGTTTTTAAATTTTTTTATTATTTTGGCTTCCATAGTTTTTAAAATTGAATTATCTCCCTTTGATGTAGATATGACGTAAACAAATGGTTTTCTTCAATGTAAAAATTATATAGTAGACGAAATTTATGCACCACTTAGTAAAGGGCAGAATTATCAGATGGGCGGAGTTACAGACATTTGTAATTACCGGACACGACTGTAGTTCAAGTAGGATTGAGAGTTGTTGATGAAAAACATCATCTGTGTGCAACATCAACCAAACTGGATTTGAAATCAAGAATACTTATTATATTACTTTTACTTATGGATCTTGACATACTATGAATGACAAAACTATTTTATTCAATAATACTTCTTTTTTTGTTAAGTCTGTTTTTTATGATATACATTTGACGTGAAACTGTTCTTATGTATCCCGTCATACTTTGAACCACACAATTATTTTATTTATTATTATTACTTCTACTGTTAAGTCTGTTTTTTGTTATATCTACTTTACGTGACTCTGCATTTATGTATGCCGTCAATCGAACGACAAAATTATTTTTATGTCTACCTGTGCGAATTTAAAATGCACAATTTTACACCAGTACTGAAAACCTTCTATCCTTTACGGGTAGACTTTACATAGATAAATTAAGTCGTATAAGAAAAGCAATATGAGTATGTTAAATTTGATGTATGCCTTTTTGTGCTTCTTCGTTACATTTGTTGTTTTTATAGTGATATTAAGATGATTACACAATATTGACTGCTGTACCCCTATTTTTGACATTTTTACTCTTTGAGTATGTTTGTTTTGTTCATGCATCGTTGACAATGTTATGGAATTTGATGCGACTGTCATACAAGTGAGAGGTTTAGCTAGCTATAAAACCAGGTTCAATCCACCATTTTCTACATTAGAAAATGTCTGTACCAAGTCAGGAATATGACAGTTGTTATCCATTCGTTTGATGTGTTTGGACTTTTGATTTTGCCTTTTGATTTTGGATTTTCCTTTTTGAATTTTCCTCGGAGTTCAGTATTTTTGTGTTTTTACTTTTTATTTATTATTTGGATAAATAAAAAAAATCTTTGTCAAATACCTTGATTTTACATGAGATTTTCATTTCTTTCGCTAGACTAAGATAACTTCAAACGCTGACTTACTAAGGGAGATAACTGAAACATTGAGGGAAATTGGATGTTGTCCAAGATGCATACTGAGGTACATTGGGGAAAGACAAGGAGATGTTTACAGATTGACAACACAGGTAAATAAACAATGTAAAATACTGTTTACAGACAACACAGGTAAATAAACAATGTAAAATACTGTTTACAGACAATACAGGTAAATAAACAATGTAAAATACTGTTATAGACAACACAGGTAAATAAACAATGTAAAATACTGTTTACAGACAACACAGGTAAATACACATATTGTTTACAAAATGATTAATGGTTAATATTTCTAAAGGGTACATCAAAAATTTATTATTGGTTTTAAAAGTTCTAAACAATTGGAAGTTCTAAAATGAAATGTCAAAAACAAGAGACATAAGCTTAACATAACATAGGGTTTACTAAAGGCATGTTTCACTTTTTAGGAAATAGAGAAGATGGTTGAATCAATATTAAAGAAGGAAAATGTGTATCCATTAACTACGCCATGTCCAGTTTGTTTAGGTATACTACAGACATATATAGATGAAGAATTTCTACAGAAGGTATGTTTGTCGTTCCTGTATTAAGTTGGATTTGTCTACAGAAGTTGAGGGCCTCGGTGGACTATTGGTCTAAATGGTTCATGTTCTGTATCACCAGTTTGTCAACACTGAGGTTGTGAGTTTCGAACCTAGCCCATGGCAAGTGCATTTGTCTCAAATCTAGACTTGTCAGTTTTACTGCCAAAGGTTGATGGTTCTATCCAATGCACTCTGGCTTCCTCCATCAATAAAAACTGGCCACCAAAATATAGCTTATATTGCTTGATTGCTGTTCACAACCAGCAATCAATTTATCTACATGCACATCGGTCTATACTTTTACTAAAATCACCCTTATTTTAACATGGTATTTGTATTGCATGAAAAAAAATAGTTTTAACTTTGTTTAGCTTGGGCAAAATATGTATAGATTTTTATTTTATCTTTCAAAATGATATAGCAAAAACAAACACTGTTGTGAACAAGCTTAGTCACTGTATTGTGCTCAAAAATAAGGCCACATGATTGATCATCACATCTTATTTAGATGTCACAAAAAACACATTTGCTGATCTTATATTTTGGGAGAAAATTGTAAGATACTAATATTTTTTTATATTTTATAGATTAAAAATGCTGTAGAGAAAGATGCTTATGAATTCAAGACCTTTATATGTTCACTGACAATACCAGTTTGTATTTTGGTTAGAGAGGTGAGGATGGAAATACATATTTATGAGTTAATTAAGATACTACAAGTATACACAAAGTTCTTAAATGAGGCAATACAAAAAGAATATGTTTGTTTGCCCTTACCCTACCTACCCAGAAAATAGCTGCCTACTGAAAATCTGTTATTGTCCCTGATGTGAAAAAGATTTTTTTTAATCAAACAGACATGAAGACTAAAAACATCTGACTCTTCAATTTCTCTTTAATGAAAAAAAAAGAAACTTCCTACCTATCTACTGTCTGTCTCTACCTTTGGGCAGTGTTTGGGTCAAATAAATGATCTAGCAAAAAACAAGTAAAAAATTGTACAATAAAAGCTGAACATATTATTTCGTAAATATTTACATTTTCTTATGAGATATCTTGATGCAATTGGCTGGTTTATAGATCACATTCTCATTTGATTTTCTGATTATTTATTTTATTTTTATTTCAGCATTCTGTTTTAATACATTTACAAGACAAATTTAAGTAAGTGATTCCTATTTTGTATTATGAAGAATTATTTCTTATAAGTAAAGGTGTAATCAGAATATGCCAAACTATTGCTTTATCAAGAGTTTTATTTTAAAAAGTCCTTTCTATTTTAGTATCTACATCAATGGGTTCTGCATTTTGTGCACCAGTTGTGTTATTTAGCAAAATATATATGTATAATTTCATTTAAATAAGTTAGAAGAATACCTTTAATTCGCGTTATGTCATTTTATTGGTAAATTGCATATGTAGCTTAGATGAAAAATCTATAAAAATATCATCAACATACCCGTAGCCAGGGGGGGTTCGGGGGGTTCGGACGAACCCCCCCCTTGAAAACAAATAAGCACTGTTAAAGTCAATGTTCTGTTCGAATTGTGACTGTTAAAGTCGAGTTTGTTAGTCCAACGAACCCCCCTTTGGAAATTCCTGGCTACGGGCCTGATCAATGTACATGTATTTGAAATATAAACAAGAGATAATTTATCCATAAACAAATTTATACAAACTGTTTGAAATGTAAACAGGGGAGATAATTTATCTCAGCATAAAGTGCATGTACATAAATGCATTTTTAGATATAGAAGTAGGTAATTTATGTAAACATATATTATGGAATGGACTTAAGATCTAAAAGTTTCAATGCAATGAATACTGTTTATTTAAATTAGTAACCATTTTCCTTCTCTTTCTAATAAGAACTAAGTTCATGATTCTATACTGAAGTGATCTATAACAGCTTTTTATGATAAATATAGAAATTAAAAAGAAACTAGGTTCAAACTTTTTCTAGCAAAACTTGGTAGATTGTCTTATACAAGTGTTATGCATCCTTTGCTCTCATTTTGTTTATTTGAGCCTTCCAGCATCTTCTCCATAAAGGTGAACCTAATAAAAAGCTTAAAAGCATCAAATTTTAAAAAATGAATTTGGTTGACAGTTATAACAGTTCCTACTCTCTATTGTACAACTGAAATTCAGAGTTTTCATTTTACTTTTTGTTGAATATTTTTCAGAGATGAATACGAAATTATGACATTGCAAGATTTTGTATCGATAAAAGAAGCCTGGAAGTTAAGGTGTGGTCCATTGTTATCTAATCTCATCAATGTTCCATTTGATCAAAAGGTAAGCAGACTACTAAGTTTGGTCTTATATTGTTGGGTTGCTGTTTTATTTGAGTTTATTGTACATTTAAGTTCAATATGAATTTAATTTAAATACAAGTTTGACATAGCTGTGATGTTGTATATAAATAGATATAAGAAGTTGTTGTATTAGTGCCAATGAAACTTTTCTTTATCCAAGCCATAATTTGTAAAAGTAAACCATTAGAGATCAAGGTACGTCCTTCAACACAGAGCCTTGGATCTCACCAAACAGCAAGCTATAAAGGGCCCCAAAAAGGACCAGTGTAAAACTATTTTAAAGAGGAAAACCAACCGTTAGAGTATGTTTGATCCTTCATGCTCTAATAATGTGATGTAATATATTTCAGAGTATGTTTGACATAGCTGTGTTGTTTAACTATGAAAGATCAGATAAAGAATGTGCTTTCCTGTAAGTCAATTATTTATTAGATTTTTTTCAGAACCTGTTTTAATTTAAGAAATAATTGTTGCAAGCTATATTTTTTGTAGTTTTAACATGGTTAGGCATTATATTCGTGATTGTGTAGGCTCTTCCATAAACCTCCCATTTTGTTTGTAAAGAAGCAAAAGGCTGGCACTGTGATTTTTCAGAGGGAGGAGTTTGAACAGCCTGCATGAACGGTTGTCGTATCTAGGTCAAATATGTCTATTTCAGAATGCAACACATTACAGTCATAATAAATTAACAGTAACATCATGTGCACCATTTAAGAGTTTGAAAGTGTTTTAAAGTTAAGGAAATATATTAAATGCATGATAATTTGATAAAATTCTTTATTCTGAAGAAGTCAATATACACATGTGCAAACACATTTTATTGGATTTAGAGCATGGGTTTGTTCACAAAGCGAAAGAAGCATGTCATATTAGAATAAGACATATGAGAATTTAAACTTACAAAGTATTTTACTGATTTGTTCAACCAGTAATGCATTATGGGATAAACATTTTTTAGATTTGATAAACTATATTACTTGAAACACAAAAAAAGAATTGTCAGAATGATAAAAAAAATTGAAAATAAAAGTAAAACATTGAAAGAAAGGAGTCACACATTTTTATACTGATTCCAAATAATGTTACCTTTTTGTTTGCTGGTATAAAGTGATGTTAATTCTTTACTTCATTGAAATTCATAATAATGACTTTGAATTTCTTTAAAAATACAAATATTAATTTGTTTTCAGTTCAGATGAGAAACCTGATATATTTATCAAAAGAAAAAGTAAAAACTTTAGGGTGAGTTTTCTAACAGAATAATTAGGGACATTTATTACCCTTATTTAAACCAAATAAATTATGCAGATCTATTTTTAAAGACACAGTTCTTGAGTTATGTTCCATTAAAACGTTATAACTTACATGCAAGCAGGGGCATCATCTGTGTCCCATAGACTCACTCCCCATTAATTTAGTAATACATCTAGGTCATTCAGCATAAATGAGGCTGTCAAACTATTTTAACTCTTACTTCAAACTTTTATTAAACATTTTGATACCTGAAATGTATGGGCAAATTCTCAAATTTGACAGTCATCTATAATATCTTTAGAATTAATATATTTCTTTCTCTTGATCTCATATTTGTCATATTTAAACATGTATTGTATTTTTTCAGAACCTTGATGAAACTTTTACCAGGAACAATGTTATAAAAGCTTTAGACAGTATGTCAGAAGATTTGTTTAAAAGGTAAGAAAAATCATCCTGTCTTGTAACATTTTTGTGAGATTTTGATTATAAAAAAGAAGATTTGGTATGATTGCCAATGAGACAACTGTTCACAGGAGACCAAATGACACAGAAATTAACAGCTATATTTCACTGCACAGCCTTCAACAATGAGCAAAGCTCATAACGCATAATCAGATATAAAAGGCAGTGAAATGACAAATGCAAAACAATTCAAAGAGAAAATTAATTAATGTACAAGAAATTTATAAAAAACAAATATGTAACACACAGAAACAAACAACAACCACTGAATTACAGGCTGCTGACTTGGGACATGCACAAACATACAGAATGTGGGAGGGTTAAACATGTTTGCACAATCCTAAGATTGTTTGTCAATGTTCTGTACTTCCTTTTTTGTAGTCTTGTTATCCAAGTTACAGTTTTATGTTATTTATAAACATACTGTTAAGGTGGTACCTAACACTACAGGGAGATAACTCTGTAAAATCAGCAGAACGTTTTAATGACGTTGTATTATTAAGGGAATATTAAGCTTCTCAATGATCAAAATAAGTGTTTGTCAAACTGCTAAATAACCAGTGTAAATTTTCTGATTAAACGGTTGGTTCAAAATTTTTGAAATTTTTATATTTTTGTCAAAGGGTCAAAGTAAATACTTTGTCAAAATTTAAAGAAAATTAAACGAGCCAAATTAGATTTAGTTAAGGTGTTAGGTACCACCTTGAGTAGAAAAAACATACTATAGTCCCTAAAAAGAATAATCATGAAAATATTCAATCTTGATTGTCAGCCACTTACGATGAAGGAAGGAAGACCCTTATATGATGTAATATTGTTTTTGTATAATTTTAGGTTGTATAAGACTCCACCATCACCACCTAAAAGTTCATGTAATTTTCTGGACATTAAATGTTCTCATGAACCAGTGTTTGTAGCAGGTATGTAGACTATATTTAAGTAAAGAGTTTTCTTACATGTCTTAAATGTATTAAGAGACATATAAACTTTTGAAGACGAAACAAACGTCTGGTGCAAATACAAAATTTCTATCCTGGCCACTTCCTGGTATCTAAGCTGAGTTGGTTAATTGTTATTTAATATTTGTTACACAGATGGAGAGGGATGTGTTTAAGTTTTCATTTCAAACAACAATCCTGTCTATTCATCCAGTTTATCATTTTCAATGAATTTTTTCTTAGCAAATGTGAAAATGAATGGTTCCAGAAAATTGGTTGATTTACAATATAAAAAAAAAATCTTTTTTTAATCAGTTATCATATCATCCCATTGTTTATTACAGGTAGATATAACAAATACAGCCGAGAGCTGAGCCAGACACCATGGTTTATAGAGGGTAAAAGAAAAGGCGTGTCCTCAGTGGAAGAAGAAATTTGTAATCTTATCAAAAAGACTTTCGGATATGAAGGTACAAGGATTGTCTGTTTGCTTTATAGTATAGATTCAAAAATTCATCTTATGACTACTATAAATTCAGAAATTAATGCAATGTTTTTATTTTTGATAAAAATGTGACAGGGTTGTAATTGCAATAATTTAAACTCCCATTTTGAAATGACAATATCACAATAATAAATGCATGCAATAATTTCTGAATTTACGGTATCCTATCTTTGAAAATAGGGGAGATGTCTGGATGGGGAAAATAGGGGGTGGTTTGTATATAACCAACTTGTATTGTTTTTTCAAATAATCATGAACAGAAAGAAATTGGGTAGATTATATCAAAAGAGGCATTTTGGAATACTAATTGAATGAGCTCTATTTTATTAAAAAGGGTGTTGGAGGGTAGATAAGGACTTTCAAGAATCATCTAAGAACCAACCTACATTCTTTGAAAATATTTTGGCACTTCTTAGGTGCATAATACCAAAAATGATCCATAACTTAAGTCCACAAATATAATTTCTCTTTCTACCCTCACATGTCCATTTTAATTGAATGGTTCTGACATATTATGAAACTTAAAATAACAACCTATTTTAGGGGTTTCAGTCTTAGTAAGTTCCCCCTCTTTATCTTAAATACCCCCTTTCCATTACTGTAGATTCAGAAATTATTATGTGCATTTATTATTGCGATTTTGTCTTTTTAGACAAAAATGCTATTTTAATTTTTGCAATATTCAGAAAAATCCTGTTTAATTCATATAAAAAATTTCAAAATGCAAGTTAAAACAATTGTGATAATAACCCTATTACATTTTTAGCAGCATATTTGAGCAATTATTAAACACAAAGAAGTTAAAGCAAGGAGTGTTTTGTACAGAGTGAATTACTTATGACATGTTTTTACAATCGCAATAATAAATATAGCACCAAAAAAAAAACATTGAATTAAAAGTAGGAGTATATATAAAATTCAATCTTGTTTGATACACATATGAAATAATCAGCTTTTGTATTTGTTGGTTTGAAAAATTATTGGGTTTATGAAATGAAATTTAGAGTTAGACTGTTTATTATCATTTCAGAAGGGAGATTTTCAGCCTCAGGTAGAGAGGATGTAGATGTGAGAATGTTAGGTTCAGGTAAATATCACTTCCTACTAACTTAAGAGTTCTCTCCCTTTCAATAGTTTTATACAAGAGTTGTCTTTCTTTGGTGCTTGTACTGTGGATTCTTTATAATTAGTGGTACACCAATTTTCCTGGATTTTGCAGGTTCATGTGAACCCTGAATTTAAATGTTCAAGGAATTACAAACTTTCTATAGGCTTGAAGGCAGACTTTGGCAAACCACAAAATTAAATATCCAAGTATATTGGAAGCCAACAAAAATATAGGTATACATACATAGAAAATAGAACATATTGAAAGAAAATAACACTTAATTCAAACCTTCGAAAATATGGCAATTAATTCTTTGCATAACTTAATGAAATTTAAAGAACAGAAAATTACTAATTCTTTGCACCCCATGAACAAACAAATTGGCCATGCACTACTTAGGATTTTTAGTCACTTGGCTTCAAAAACTGTGCAACTGATATCACTTTTGAATGTACAAGTCTGAGAAAATATTGTGCACATTTTATCGAAAATCCCTTACTACTGATCAAAATGTGAGATTAAATTTAAATACTGCAAATTAAAATATTTTATTTTTAGATGATGTTTTGATTGTTGTTTAATTAATTGGGTTGTATATTTACTTTTAACTTCAGGTAGGCCCTTTGTTGTAGAAATGATTAATCCAAGAAAAATTACAGTAACAGAAGAAGAAATGATATTGTTACAACAAGTAGGTGTATCTAAGTTAGCTTTGAAGTAACATTTTATCTTTTTATTGATTTTCTAGCAATTGATCAGTTCTGTTTAAGATTGCTATATAACTATTTAAGAAATCATTTGCTGTTGAAATATGATTAGGTCCAGTGAAATAACTTCCATTTACCTCAGTTTTAGTTGAGTTATACCATCCATAGTGCTGAAGCTTTCATTTGATTCTAAAATAGCCCAAATATTTAACATATTTACCAAGTTACAGATATGCATAGGAAATGCTTCGTGTAAAATATGTACTTCTTTGGTTTGTCTTTTTCAATGGGTGGAATGTCATATCATAAAGTATATATTATTATACATTTTGTACTTCATGTCAAGATGCCAGATTTCTTTGGTTAATATGAGGGAGACAATTTAATTTATCCCATGGCAACTACTCTATTACCCTTCATGGAGACGCTTGATCATATGTGCTCTTTACTTAATGGGAATGACTGAGTGTATGAGACGTGAAATTTATTAAGTAGTAAATAACCGAACATGACGTAAAATAAAGTAAATAACCCAGAGCTTAAAGGGTGATAGAGCAGATTGTTACCCCTTGAAAAGGCATTGTTAACCTTTGCTTCACTGCAGATAGAGCAGATTGTTACCCCTTGAAAAGGCATTGTTAACCTTTGCTTCACTGCAGATAGAGCAGATTGTTACCCCTTGAAAAGGCATCGTTAACCTTTGCTTCACTGCAGTTAGAGCAGATTGTTACCCCTTGAAAAGCCTTAAGGCATTGTTAACCTTTGCTTCACTGCAGTTAGAGCAGATTGTTACCCCTTGAAAAGGCATTGTTAACCTTTGCTTCACTGCAGTTAGAGCAGATTGTTACCCTTTGAAAAGGCATTGTTAACCTTTGCTTCGCTGCAGATAGAGCAGATTGTTACCCCTTGAAAAGGCATTGTTAACCTTTGCTTCGCTGCAGTTAACAATGTTTTCTCAGGGTAACAATCAGCTCTATTATCCACTCAGCTATGTTTTATTTATATAATGTCATATTATTTTGTTTATGTAATTTTCAGGAAATCAACAAAAATTCCACAGATGTGAAAGTTCAAGATCTACAGATTGTTTCAAAGTAAGGTACTGCATTAACCTTACCTCATTATGGGACCATTTAGTGAAATTATCTTGGAGACAGTTAAGTAAAAAACTTGTTTCAAGAGCTGTTACTTCTTTAATTATTACGAAACATTTATTGACATGAAACTAAAAAATCACATATAAATATTTAAAGAAGATGAGGTATGAGTGCCAATGAGACAACTTCCAATCCAAGTCACAATTTATATAAAGTAAACAATTATAGGTCAATGTATGGCCTTCAAGACAGAGCCTTGGCTCACACCAAACAGCAAGCTATAAAGTAACATTTACATGAAAAGTTTCAAAGTCTGCTGTTAAAAGTTTTAAATCAGAGATAGAATGTCCACAAAAATACAAATTTAAATCTTAGTAAAATAATTAGAAAATATGTTAGTAGTTTTTGTTACTGAAAAATAATCTTCAGAAGTTAACTTATTTTAGTCACAAAATAAATGTTGTATTTAAAGTGAACATTTGTTTTTACAGAGAAGAAACAAACAATCTAAAGGAAGGAGAAATGGAAAAGACCAAATGTTACTCAGCGTTGTGTTGGGCTGCTGAACCTCTCACAGCTGATAAACTATTAAAATTAGATTCTATCAAGGTTTGTTGGAATAAGATATGCTTATAATACATGTGACAATAAGTTAAGGTAGAAGTTTGATAAAATTTAACGAGGCCTCTGTGACTGACTGTTCTATGTAGTTTCAACTGCTGAACCTGTTACTGCTGATAAACTGTTAAAATTAGATTCTATCAAGGTTTGTTGGGTTAGAATATGATTTTCATATATATATATATGTGACAAAAAATTTAGGTAGAAGTTTTATTAATTTTATGGGGCCTCAGTGACCTAGTTTCAACTACTTTAACACTGGGGTCGTGAGTTCAAACCCTCATGTGACAGGTGTGCTCAAGTCCAATCTTTATTTACAACAAACAAAAAAAGTGACTGCCACAATATAGGCACTTTTTCTGAAAGTGGCCTTAATTACAATCAATCAATTAATTGATCAATAGTCAATTTTGTACACATTTCATATAATTATAGTTATATTAACAAGGAACATTTTTCTTGAGATTCTTTATTAAAATTTAAAACCTAAATTTCAAAAGAAGCTTATGCAATTAACGTATTAAGCAACAGTCTGTACTTGTGTTGGTATGTCTTATAACGTCTTTTAGGATGTATCAAAGGAGGTTTGTGTAGTTGTGGTTTGTAAGGTAAGGGTTTCTTAATTTGTACATTAACAGATTTTTTTTGTTACTTTATATGAACATTTTGGTTAAGTGGTAAATAAAGATAAAAGAACATAAGTTAGAATCTGAGTCAGGGTCATTTTTTTCTGGTTTGACACCACAGAATCCCTTTTAACCACAGAAACAGTCTGGTGAATTTAAACCAGCTATCATACCTGTTGCATGTTTACACATATTGCATCTTAATTTGTTATTCACTAAAACATAGTAGATGTTTGCTATGGAAATAATTAGTTTAGTGGTATTTAAACAGATATATCATGTTAAGGAGGGGTATTTGCGAAAAATACCAGTCGAGAGAATGTTAAATTTCGCGAGCCATAAGGCGAGGGAAATTCATTCTCAAGACTGATATTTTTCGCAAATATCCCTCAAGAACATGATATATCTGATTAATTACACCGAATGTTAATGTTCAAAAATGCATTGATGATCATGACGTTACAAGCGTCCAGTCGGAAAGAGTATTTTTTGACAAATACCACGGCAGAGAGGGTAAAAAAGGCATATCCTTTTGGCAAATACCCTGGCGGCGTTAAAAAATGAACAATATCCATTTGATAACAGTAAATTGGTGAAAAATACACTGGCTATTGGCCAATCAAAATTCAGGATTCTTACATAAGTTGTAATTATATTTGAAATTCTATTCTTATTTCCTTACAGGATTTGGTCATGCAGCAAAAGACACCAATAAGAGTCCTACACAGGTATGTTCAAGGACTTAAATTCTAATCGAGATCGCAAGTTGACAATTATCCTATCCTCTGCCTATGAATCATAAGATGCACTTATAATTGTTGTCCATTCGTTTGATGTGTTTAAGCTTTTGATTTTTCCATTTGATTAGGGACTTTCTGTTTTGAATTTCCTTGGAAATCAGTATTTTTGTGATTTTTTTTCTTATAGAAGCTTCATATTTAAAAGTATTCTATGTAGAAAAAAAAAACAAGAAAAAAAAACTTATTAGACACCCCTATACCAGTGTCTAATCATGATCATTGAAACGAGATGAATGTTCTGTTCTGTTATATTTTTTTTATTAAATTACATTTAACTATTCATTTCATTCATTTAACAGTCATGGAAGCCAAGAACTGAAGAAATTGCACATTTTTAGATAGCTTATTAGCTTCCTAGCTTCATTCAATTTGCACCAAAAATATCTTCTTAAGATATATATTCTCCTAGCAGGAAAAATGTCTAATAATTTTAAGACTAAAACTATTCACAACTAAAGATTCACAAGTTTGAAATGCTCATAAAACATTGTTTCTATGTGTAAATACATAATAGTATACTTTTTCTGTTTATAGACGGCCACTAGCCACTAGAGAAAGAACTGTTCACAGTATGTCTGCCAAGTTGCAAGATGACCATCATTTTATACTTCTTCTCAATACTCAAGCAGGAACGTATCCTTTACATTAGTCAAGCTATATGTACAGTAACTTTCATCATTTTAGAAGCTAAAGAATTGTAGAAATCAAGTTGAGTAAAACATCATTGGGGTTTAAAAATTCATTAAATTAATTGGAAAGATAGTTATATTTTAAAAGGATCACTTAAAACACCTGTTCATTTCTCCTACAGAGTTATGTCCCCTTGAATGCCTACCTGTAAGGATTATCTTCTGAAATCAGCAACAGATAAAGTATTACATATCCAGTAATAGATTTGTGCATTGGAAACCAAATTTGGTCTAAGTTGTATCCTTGTTATGGATACCTTTATATATACATATTTGAATTACTTCAAATTCATAACCATTTGTTGGGTGCTTAGACTAATAGTTTAGTGGATTTATTGGGTAAAGATTAACAAATTTAAATCACTTACAAAATCCTGTTGGCGTGAATGCATAATTTGTGAAATCCACAAAAAAAAATACTTTCCAGTATCAACAAAAATTAGTACTCACTCAATAAAGAGATAAATGAGTTCACAATAGATATTTGATTTTAGCTGGATTGAATTAGTTTCTTCTAGAAAGTTGCTAGTTTATTTTATATTTATTATCTAATGTATTGAAAGTTACCCAACCAGGGAACATAATTCATTGAGAATCTTATTAAAAAGTACATTTTCTACATTACAATATTTTTTCCTCAAAAACAGCTATGCTTGTTTAAGTCATACAAGAAATAATCATTCACAAGTATTCTATATAATGTATACTAGATCAATAATTGTTACCCTCGTAAAAGCCAAATAGTTTCACTTTGAACATACTGTTTATATCATAGATTGTTTTCTTAACTGCATATAGATATATAAAAGAATTTGTGCATGGAGATTTTGGTAGATCAACACCCAACATGTGTACGTTACTGGACATGGAGTGTGATATATTAACTTTAGATGTAGAGGTATTGTATTAGTAATTGATTCAGTAATTAATGCAATTTATTTATTTACTCAAAAAATGAGACTGGAAAGTGTGATCAGTCCTGATACTTTTTATACTCCTCTACAATACAAAAAAAAAACATTTATGTTTTATAATTTCTGGTCTGTGATATATAAGTTGGTTCATTCTTTGTCCATTTGTCCATCTGTCCTGTATCAGATTAAAGTTTCAAGTCAAATATAAAAATAAGAAGATTTGGTATGATTGCCAATGAGACAACTCTCCACAAGAGACCAAATGACATAAGTCACTGTATGTATTTCAACAAAGAGCAAAACCCATATCTCATAGACAGCTATCAGACTTGGGGTAATTGTAATTGTAATCGTTAATCAGCTGTAATTGATTACAATTTTTCAAGTAATCATTGTAATCATTAATCAGCCAAAAATCTGATTACATGTAATTTAATTTAATCAATTACTTTTCAAAATACCCTGTAATCCTGATTACTTTATGATTACAATCTGATTACAATGAAAACAATCTTAAACTGTATTTATGGTCAATAAATGAACCTTTTTGTTATTCTTATTTAATTACTAAAAATATTTAACATGTTAAGATAGTTTGGTTTACTTTTTTTTATAAAGCATGATAATTGGTTTGTATACTTCAGTAAATTATAAACTGTTACAGTATTGAAAAGTCATCAATGGCCTTAGTAAAAGATATTGTACATATATTCACAATTTAAAAATGTACATTTATGTATTTGATAATAACCGTTATATTCAAGAAATTCTTTTCTTTAACCCTTAATTATAATCTTTTGTTAATGTTGTGATTTTTGTCAACTTTGAATTGACAGGTAGGAAACCAATTAAGGTTTGTTTTTATTGCAATTACCAATTGAGTATAGCTGTAGGACAATATATATGGTAAAAGATAAATCAGACTTGTGATCATTTATCTAATTAGCACAAAATAAATTAAAAGTTGGACAAATATCTTGTCTAAAATAAGCAAATTGTTGTATGTATTTGGACTGGACATGTAAAATGCAATGATTTTTAGTACTTGTATTTTGTTTACAATTTGATTAAACTGGTAACTTTATTTCATCCATATTTTAACTTCCATAAACTGCACCTTGAAACAAATATAAATTAAAGTCTAGAATAGGTCAGAAGACAAACAGCAAACTCTTTTTATAAGCTATATTCAATTGTAGTCAAAATAATTCAGAGATCAATGATGATAAAGTGCAATGGGTTATAACCAGTGACACAATGTTCATGTATGTATGAAGTGAACTTTTGTGGTTTATTAAATAGATGAAGTTTGAAGTTATCATTTTACAATAAAAATAGCAAACAAAATACTTTCTAAAAAATGCTATAGTTATATTAAACGTTTATTCATTCACATCATACAAAATGTTTTTTTTTTTTTAAATTCATTGTAATCAGATGTAATCATGATTACTTTGCCAATGTAATCATTAATTTAATCAGACACTTTCAGAAATGATGTAATCATTAATTTAATTTAATCGTACAAATGACAAAGTAATTGTAATTTAATCAATTACATTGAAAGTAATCGGACCCATCTCTGACAGCTATAAAAGGTCTGGAAATGACAAATGTAAATAATTCAAATGAGAATTAGTCAAAGTATTTTTTATTAATGAAGTTGTGGTCACATCAAATTAAAACTAGGTACACCTGTTCTACTTACGATTGAAATGCAAAATTAGATTTAACCCTGATTTCATGTGTACGGAACTTAGAAATATATAATGAGCAGGGCATGGCATCATATGGACAGATTCTTGTTTAAGGCGAAGTGTACATAATTAAACTACACAATGGATTTTTTTTAAATTTTACATGTAGATTCTGCTTGTAAAAATAAATCGGAAAATAAAATAAAAAAAGGGGTTAACCGTTTTCGTTTTTGAGATACGAGCTGTTGAAGTTAACAGCATCATACACCAAAATTACAAAGGATATATAGGGAATAATGAAATTCGGCAGGAATTGTTACATTTCCAAGATTTTCTATTATATTAGACAATCGATTTTTTTTAAATTTATGAGACGATTCTAAAATGTCTGAGGAATCGATTGGTGCAAAGAAAGTCCTTAGCAACCGTGCTACTTTTCAAGCTATACCCTGTTAAAGTTGAATCTTGAGTGTAAAAAGAACAAAAAACAACGACAACGTTATTGACGTCGCCGCAACAGTTACGACGCTTCATATAGTCCATAATACTTGTATGAAATATATACCGTTTTGTTGGAGTTCGTGTTGCTCGGTCTTAAGTTCTTTATGTTACGTTTTGTGTACTATTGTATTGTATTTGTCTATTATATTCGGGTGCGTGCGGAGATCGCCAAGCTAGAAAACGGTTGACATTTTCTTCATTATAAACTAGAACTATTTTCGACTTCAGTGCCTTATTTGTTGTTAAAATCTTAACACTGCGACGTGTTTTCAAAATCTTTGTTCTCATAAAACTTCATTTCATCAACGTCTCTTCTCAGAATATCAACCATCTGTCTGGCACAGGATAACAAATCAATATTTAAGTAAATTTAAGTTGTGTGGTAATTCTTAGTACATTTGGGTAAATTAATCTTATCTTTGTGCCGCATAAGCATCTCTATAATTCAACACATCCCTGAGCCACGACATTATATATTTTATGCATCGCATGCGCTTTTTTTTATCACAATCCAGACCGCTAGTAACCGTTGTATAACTTTACACCTCTGAAGACGAATATTTGCGTGAAACATTTTTGTATGATTTTTATTTCTGGAAATCAATCTGAAATCTACAACAGTCCATTTCCGAAAGTCGGGCTGGACCTTTACTTTTATGTGCATTCGGGATTTACAAAATTGTAACCCGAATAATTCAGTCGTATTTTTCAGCTGATGTACGAATGCTACATTTCTCGTGTGGGAGAAAATCGGACATGGAAAGGGCTTCTATTTCTAGCTGTTTGGAATTCGCGGAAACAAATTTTTGGCATTACGGTATTGAATCAATAGAGATACCAATTATTTCTTTTAACAAATTCGAATACCAGTCAGTTTATAGGACTTCAGTTTGAAATAGGGGCGGCAATCCATTCGTTTTATCCAATCAATTGGAAAAGGGGGGGGGTCAACATTGATAGTCAAAAAGCCTTGAAATATTCGATAAAAAATGTTGAATGTTAATTATATGAACTCCAAAATCTCATATTATAAGACTAGTAACCACAGGCTTCTAAATTCTTGTATGATAATGAACTAGGTGAAAACCTAGAGCTGACCGAGTGCGAGATCCTCATGGATAATCATCGAGGTCGTTAAACACCCCTTGCAGTAAACTTTGGTTAAATTTAAAAAAACATCGAAATGTAATAGTCTGAACACATTTCACCGCTCATTCCACTGAATATTAAATTGCAGTTACAAGTATCACAAAACTTCCCTGACCTATTTTCTTTAACCATAATAGAGGGAGGAGGGGAGGAAGGATCCAGATCCTGAAATCCCGGGCTTAAAAAGACGAAATCCGGCGAGGTCCCAAATTAAAAAAAAGTCAAATCCCGACTACCCGAAATTCGGAAAAAAAATTCCCGGATCCCGGAGTTCCGGTAAAGGTCCTACCCCCTGCCCCCCCCTCCTCGTAATTCTATATTCTATTCATTCTTAATCTTGAATTGAGACTTGATACTTCAAAATTACTTTCTCTAATTTTGAATGATGCACACAGGCACAATAAAAGAAAACAGATTTCGCTATATATCTCTTCGAAATTGGAATTTGTGAAAGAAGAAATGACATGTTATATTTTATCTTACATGTGTACTTTCAATTTCAATATGGTTCTAAATTTAGATTTAGTTTTCCCATAAATTGCGGACGGAATAGAAGACACCTGTTTATTTTCTGCACATGTAGAAAAAGTTGAAAATTGGGAGTTGAATGACATAATTTTTGTCGAGCCTGCAACTTTTGTTGCAGAAAGCTCGACATAGGGATAGTGATCCGGCAGCGGCGGCGGCGGCGGTGTTAGCTAACTTGTTAAAAGCTTTATATTTCAGAAGGTGAAAGACCTGGATGCTTCATACTTTGTATATAGATGCCTCATGTTACGAAGTTTCCGTCAGTCACATGTCCAAGGTCCTTGACCTCATTTTCATGGTTCAGTGACCACTTGAAAAAAAAGTTCAGATTTTTTGTAATGTTGAATTCTCTCTTATAAAAAGTAATAGGATAACTATATTTGATATGTGCGTACCTTGAAAGGTCCTCATGTCTGTCAGACAGTTTTCACTTGACCTCGACCTCATTTCATGGATCAGTGAACAAGGTTAAGTTTTGGTGGTCAAGTCCATATCTCAGATACTATAAGCAATAGGGCTAGTATATTCGGTGTATGGAAGGACTGTAAGGTGTACATGTCCAACTGGCAGGTGTCATCTGACCTTGACCTCATTTTCATGGTTCAGTGGTTATAGTTAAATTTTTGTGTTTTGGTCTGTTTTTCTCATACTGTATGCAATAGGTCTACTATATTTGTTGTATTGAATGATTGTGAGGTGTACCTATCTAGCGGGCAGATGTCATGTGACCTTGACCTCATATTCATGGTTCAGTGGTCAAAGTTAAGTTTTTGAGTTTTGGGTCTTTTTATCTAATACTATATGCCATAGGTCATCTATATTTGGTGTATGGAAATATTCTATGATCTTTATGTCAGTCGCGCAGGTTTTATTTGACCCTGACCTCATTTTCACGGTTCATTGCACAGTGTTAAGTTTTTGTGTTTTGGTCTATTTTTCTTAAACTATAAGTAATAGGTCAACTATATATGTTGTATAGAAGCATTGTTAGCTGTACATGTCTGCCTGGCATGGTTCATTTGACCTTGACCTTATTTTCAAGGTTCATTGGTCTTTGTTAAGTTATCTTGGTTAATGTTAAGTTTATGTGACAGTTGTATTAAAGCTTAGCTTTATACTTAGGACTATCAACATAATATCAATGATTAGTATAGAAGGCGAGACATTTCAGCGTGTTCACTCTTGTTACTTATTTTAAGATAAATGTTAGAATTTTTAAGTAAATGTATTGAGTAATTTTTGGGGCATAATGTTTTTATTTTTTGTTTGTTTTCCGTCTTTGTTCTTCCGACTTGTAAGTGTTGCACTAGAGATTAAATTATTCTCTTGGTATCGTCTGATTTCTTATATGAATATAAGTCATGTCCCTAAATTTTCAATTGCACAAAATACGAACATTTCAACGTCTTTTTGATTAAACAATTAAATTCACACGTCTTTCATTAATTATTTGTAACCTATTATAAAACTTTACGTTGAGTACTGTGTTTTTCGTTCAAGACTAGGGCCAGGCGCGTAGCTGCCTTTACGCAAAAAATCATTTGCTTGCACATGTTTTTCACAAAAAAAAAACAAAAAAAAATCCTGAAATTGAATTTCGGTTTGTCTTTAGTCTTTCCGGATTATCGTGTCTGTGGTGTCTGTACTTGCAACTACAATCACGACACAAAGTTTAACCCCGGTAGAAATAAAAATAAAAATGAAGAAGCTAGATTTTTATTTTAGCAAGAAGGCAGCGGATAACGAAAGCCAAAACGTTTTATCTATACTTAAGTTTAAGTCTTACATGCAGTGTTAACATTTAATTATACAGGCTCAATAAAATCACCTTGAAAACATCTTAGATTTATTTCCCTTACTTATAAGTCAAGACTTAAAAGTAGCCGTTCGATTTCGTATTCCCATTGTCATTTCGTCCAAAAGACTATTGATTCACCTAGGGTATCTGTGTTACAAATGACCTTCTACCGTTGTCGTAGAAACCTCTCATTTGATTTTAAAATGACCCTCGTGAGAAACACCACGGGTGTCTTGCAAGAAGCAGGACCTGCTTACCTTCGGAGCACCGGAGGTCGCCACATTTTTTCGGGGTCCGTGTTTTTCATCTGTAGTTAGTTTTCAATGTTGAAAGTTTTTGCTTGTCATTTTGTGTCTTATCTGTTCCCGGGTTTCCAAATTACGAAACCCACTAGGATGTTACTATCGTTTCTTGAAATATGGTATAGTAAGAAACAGATAGGGTATTTATCATTTTCATCATAAAATGGTCCAAAAAAATTATATATGCTTGCACTTTATTTCAACTCAGCTACGCCCCTGACGGCTTTTTAAAACGATATTGTTGGGTCAATTCAGGTTTCATTTTAATTAATTTGATATCAATAGAAGAAAATTTGTTACATGTTTATTTGTTTATTTGTTTATAATTTTGTTGTGAGGCGTTTTTTCTTTCTGTTGATATCATAAAAACGAAATGCCTTCTCCTACGCGTCTAAAACAAAAAAACAAAACAGTGTTTTTAAGTCAGGCTGCACACAGAACAACGTACAGAATGCTGTGATTTCTAATTGGAGTTATTTAGATAATTTCTATGAGGTTTAAGACAGCACAGGCGTGCTTGTTGGATTCATTATAGACCGCAGAAAGTAGTTTCTCTTTCGTGTGTCCTTTCTTGGAGTAAGGGAGATAACTTGCGTAACTAACGACGAACGTTTTTAATCCCGTATTCCGCTAGAGGCGTGCAATTACGTACACTTCGCCTTAAAGCTATATTATACTATATCTTAAATTCTTATTTCTGTTACTGACTGACATACAGAAACATACATGTATGTGCTTTGTCGGATAGAAATTAAGTTTATTTGCAGTATGGGTTCAGGGAATAAACTTGCAACCAATGTTCTTCTTTTCTTTTCAGTCTGTAGAGTTGGAATGGCCAAAAAGATTAGAGAATAACCACACAAATGATGAACATTAGTCATATTTTATACCACTTTTTAAATTTCATTAAAAATAAAATAAAAATGAATGAAATAGTTTATTCCAATCTTATTACTGTACATCAGATTCATATCATGGAAGAAAAGGATATGAAGTTTCTAGTGTTGTTGCAAACAATTTTGCTGTTCTTCATCTAAAAGTCACAATGAGGATTTTAACATACAGCAAAGGTTAACTCCTTATAGCACCAGAGATTACCTCAGTTTTTGGTGGGGTTTGTGTTGTTTAGTCTTTGTTTTCTGTGTTGTGTTTTGTGAACTGTTGTTTGTCTTTTTCTTTTTAACCTTGGCATTATCAGTTAATTTTTGGATATATGAGTTCGAAGTCCTTCACAATTTTTAATCCAAATCAGTGTTGGCCTATATTCATATTCATACCACATCAGTAATCTGATCTGCATATCCTATTTGTTCATCTTAATACCAATGCACTTATAATGTTTTAAATAAATTGTGAAGAACTTCAAAAAAATATAACCGTAGTGATAATCTTTAAGTTAAGAACTTTATTTTGGTTCTTTTAATATCTGTACTTATTAAACTGTAAGGCAAACAAGTTCAATTCCAGTAATGGAACAATTGTTCGTTTGTGATCCTTTGAACTAGATAGCCTACAGATTCATTGCAATATAATCTTGACAAAGTCGGAGACCTATGTTTCAGATAACATTAGTTTTAGTGTAATTTAATCCTGAAAAATTCATTGGTCCATGTACCTCATGACATAAGTTTTATTGCTATTTCATCCTGCCAAAGTCGGGGACTCATGAACAAGATGATCCAAGTTCTATTGTTATTCAATCCTGTGAAATTTGGGGAACTAATTTTGTATCAGATGACCATATGTCTATGGACATTTGATCCTGTGAAAGTCTGTGACCTTGGTACCAGATGACCTTTGTTCTATTGTTAATTGATCCTGTTAAAGTCAGGAACCTATGTACCAGATGACCTTCATAGTTTTATTATTAAATCCTGCCAAACTCATGTACCAGGTGACCAATAATTCAGTTTTTATACGCCCGTCGTCTTTTAGACGGGACGTATTATGGTATACCGTTGTCCGTCCGTCTGTCCGTCCGTCGTCCATACTTCGGACAATAACTCAAAAACACTTTCACCAATTTCCATGAAACTTAAGTGAATTGTTTATATCTATTGATATAAGCTCCCTTTCGGTTTTTTTTTAATTTCAGATTTTAAGTTTTGGATTTATGGGGCTTTATTCATAAAAAAAGGGGGATTTTCAACACTTCAGACAATAACTCAAAAAGGCTTTCACCAATGTCCATGAAACTTTGGTGAATTGTTTATATCTATTGATATAAGCTCCCTTTCAATTTTTATAAATTTCGGATTTTAAGTTTTGGATTTATGGGGCTTTATTCATAAAAAAAGGGGGATTTTCAACACTTCGGACAATAACTCAAAAAGGCTTTCACCACTGTCCATGAAACTTAAGTGAATTGTTTATATCTATTGACGTAAGCTCCCTTTTGTTTTTTTTTAATTTCAGATTGTAAGTTTTGGATTTATGGGGCTTTATTCATAAAAAAAGGGTGATTTTCAACACTTCGGACAATAACTCAAAAAGGCTTTCACCAATGTCCATGAAACTTTGTTGAATTGTTTTTATACGCCCGTCGTCTTTTAGACGGGACGTATTATGGTATACCGTTGTCCGTCCGTCCGTCTGTCCTTCTGTCCGTCCGTCGTCCACACTTCGGACAATAACTCAAAAACACTTTCACCAATTTCCATGAAACTTAAGTGAATTGTTTATATCTATTGACGTAAGCTCCCTTTCGTTTTTTTTTTTAATTTCAGATTTTAAGTTTTGGATTTATGGGGCTTTATTCATAAAAAAGGGGGGATTTTCAACACTTCGGACAATAACTCAAAAAGGCTTTCGCCGATGTCCATGAAACTTAAGTAAATTGTTTATATCTATTGACGTAAGCTCCCTTTCATTTTTTTTTAATTTCAGATTTTAAGTTTTTGGATTTATGGGGCTTTATTCATAAAAAAAGGGGGATTTTCAACACTTCGGACAATAACTCAAAAAGGCTTTCACCACTGTCCATGAAACTTAAGTGAATTGTTTATATCTATTGACGTAAGCTCCCTTTTGTTTTTTTTTAATTTCAGATTTTAAGTTTTGGATTTATGGGGCTTTATTCATAAAAAAAGGGGGATTTTCAACACTTCGGACAATAACTCAAAAAGTCTTTCACCAATGTTCATGAAACTTTGGTGAATTGTTTATATCTATTGATGTAAGCTCCCTTTCAATTTTTATAAATTTCAGATTTTACATTTCCGTGTTATGAATTTTTATGCTTAAAATATGGGTGATTTTCCAATTTTGGGACAATAACTAACACTTTCACAAAATTTTATGCAACTTTGATAAATTGTTTATATCTATTGACATAAGCTCCCTTTCCATTTTTATAAATTTTAGATTTTACGTTTTCTTAAGTAATGAATTTTTATACTTAAAAAAGGGGGATTTTATGAAACTTTGGTGAATATATTAATGTAACATCCCTTTTGATTTGTATATATATTTCTAGTTGATCATATAAATTCATTTAAAGCATAAAAGACAAGTTAAAAGAGCAACGGGCGTATCATGCGCTAAAGCGCAGCCTTTTATTAATTGATCCTATTAGAGTAGGAGACCTTTGTAACAGGTACCCTTGGTTCTATTGTTAATTGATCCTATTAGAGTAGGAGACCTTTGTAACAGGTACCCTTGGTTCTATTGTTAATTGATCCTATTAGAGTAAGGGACCTATTACCAAATGACCTTAGTGTTTCATGATATTCAATCATCTTAAGATTATGAAGCACAAAAAGGTGATACAATTAAATTTATAATAGCACTTTGACATACAATGTGTTTCCTGTATGAATTTTACAGATATTGCAGTGTCTTCCATGTTTACTGAATCAACTAGTATGTACTATGTGACTTATTATAATATGCTGTTTGCCCAGGACATTTTTGA
The DNA here is from genome assembly GCA_037788925.1 of Mytilus galloprovincialis. Classification (NCBI taxonomy): domain Eukaryota; kingdom Metazoa; phylum Mollusca; class Bivalvia; order Mytilida; family Mytilidae; genus Mytilus; species Mytilus galloprovincialis. The sequence continues at coordinate 5,959,731 of CM075334.1, read as the reverse complement.
ATTACATTTTGTTATAATTTTTGCTTATTTTCCTAGTTTTATAACTCCCATGGAAAAATTTGATCTTTGAGTAAAGAAAAACATGAAAACAAAACTCTGGAAGCAAGATCGTTCTTTTAAATCACAAAATTTAAAAGTCCATGAATTTAAACCAAATCATAGCACAGTCCTCACTAGTTCTGTGGATTCATTTATTTTTTGTGGAAATTTATTTTTGTGGTTTTGCCGATGTCTGCATATAAGCCTTTAGAAAACTTCCTATTCGTTGAACATGTCATTTCGTTGTTCACCTGTACCCACAAAATCCACCAAAATTAGTATCCAACGAATAATAATGAATCCACAGTATATATATTAAAATCTTTCTATTTACTTTTGTATATCTACTAGTATTATGCAATGCAATGAATGAACATTCATCAATATACGTGTTATTTTGCGATATAAAATTTATGTTCTTTGATACTGACAAGACACAGCTAGTAGATGTGGTATGATTGCCAATGGGACAACTTTTCACAAGAGACCAAATGACACAGAAATAAACAACTATAGGTCACTGTACTGCTTCAACAATGAGCAAAGCCATGAACTCTGTGTCAGATGAAATTAGTTGTATTTGCTACTAGTCTTTCATCCACAGAAAGTGGGCACTTTCAACCAGATTACCTTAGGTCTTTTGTTATTTGATCCTGTGAAAGTCTGGGAACTTGGTACCAGATGACCTTTATTCTATTGTCATTTGTCATGTGAAAGTGTGGGAACTTGGTACCAGATGAGCTTTGTTCTATTGTCATTTGAATCTACTAGTCTGCATGCTAGTACCAGATGACCTTGTTCTATTGTTATTAAATCCTGCCAAACTCATGTACTAGGTGAAATATAACTCTATTGTAAAGTATGGGACCTAATGGACTAGATGACATCAATTCTATTGCTAATTGATCCTATTATAAAGTAATGGACCTATTACCAGATGACCTTTTTTTTTCTTTGTGTTATCCATGATTATTTGGATCATCTTTAGAATACGGAACACAAAAGGTGATACAATTGGACCTATGATAACACTTGGATATATGATCTGGATTTCCTGTATGAAATTTATAGATATTACAATGGTATCTGTATTAGAGTAAGACCATATTTACTGAATCAACTAGTATGTACTATGACTTATAATATAAGATGCTAACTGGGATATTTGCATCCCCCACCTGTCATCCACCTAAGATAGTAGAGGGGCTTTATGTTTTCTGGTCTGTGTGTCCATTTGTTTGTCCGACGGTTACAGATTTTTGTCAAGGTAGTTTTTGATGAAGTTAAGTCCAATCAACTTAAAACTTAGTACACATGTTCTCTATGATATGATCTTTATAATTTAAATGCCAAATTTGATTTTTGACCCCAGTTTCACTTTCCACTGAACATAGTGCTTATTACCCAAGTATTCTAAACCCCTTAAATAAATTTTATTTTTGGAGTCAGAGAGGCAATGAAAAACTCTGAAAACAGGATTGTTCCTGGATATCTCAAAATTTAAAGTCCATGAAATAAAATAAAATCATAGCATAGTCCTCACTAAGATATTTCAATCTTTCTATTTACTTTTGTATAGCCATTATGCAAAGCAATGAATGAACACTCATTTAAATACTTGTTAATTTGCGGTAAAATATATGTTCTTTTATACTGACAAGACTCAGTAGATGTGGTATAATTGCCAATGAGACAACTCTTCACAAGAGACCAAATGACACAGAAATCAACAACTATAGGTCTCTATACCGCCTTCAGCAATGAGCAAAGCTATGAACTATGTGCCAGATGAAATTAGATGTATTTGCTATTTCATCCTGTGAAAGTCTGGAACTTATGCAACAAAACGGTCTTTGTTCTATTATTATTTGATCCTGTGAAAGTCTGGGACCTATGTACCAGATGACCATAGTTCTATTGTTAATAAATCCTGGCAAAATCCTGTACCAGGTGACCATAATTCTATTGTCATTTGATCCTGAGGAAGTCCAAGACTTGTGTACCAGATGATCTTTGTTCTATTGTTCATTGATCCTGTTAAATTAAGGGACCTATTTGTCAGATGATGTTAATATGTGCCTCGTTATTAAATCCTGGCAAACTCCTGTACCAGGTGACCATAATTATATTGTCATTTGATCCTGTGAAAGTCCAAGACTTATGCACCAGATGACCTTAGTTCTATTGTTTATTGATCCTGTTTAAGTAAGGGACATATTTAACTCATGGACCTATGTAATTACCTTGTTTCTAATGTTAATTGATCCTATTAGAGTAAGGGACCTATTACCAAATGACATTAGTGTTATTGTTATTCATGATATTCAATCATCTTAAGATTATGAAGCACAAAAAGGTATACAATTAAATCTATAATAGCACTTCGATGTACGATATGTGTTTCCTGTATGAATTTTACAGACATTGCAGTGTTTTCCATGTTAACTGAATCAACTAGTATGTTCTATGTAAGGATATTTTTTTATTACATGGTTTTATGTTATTTGCTCAGTTTCCAAGTTTTATAACTCCCATGGAAAAAATTGATCTTTGGGTAAAGAAAAACATGAAAACAAAACTCGGTCAGCAAGATCGTTCCTTTAAATCACAAAATTTAACCGTCCATGAATTTCAACCAAATCATAGCACAGTCCACACTAATATATACTATAATATTTCTATTCACTTTTGTTTTGGCATTATGCAAAGCAATGAATGAACCATCATCAATACTTGTTAATTTGCAGTAAAAAATATGTTCTTTGATACATTTTGAAAGATGAAGGATAATCTTTGATGATGACAAGACTAGTAGATGTGGTATGATTGCCAATGAGACAACTCTTCAAGAGTCCAAATGACACAGAAAATAACTACTATGGGTCACCATAGAGCCTTCAACAATGAGCAAGGCCATTAAAACTGTAATAGATGAAATTAGTTATATTTGCTATTTCATCCAAGTAGGGACCTATCAACTAAATGACCTTAATTCTAGTGTTATTTGATCCTGTGAAAGTCTGTGACCTTGGTACCAGATGACCTTAGTTCTATTGTTCATTGATTCTGTTAAAGTAACAGACCTATTTAATGGATGAGCTAATTATTTACATTGTTAATTGATCCTGCCAAACTCATGGACCTTTGTAACAGATGACCTTAGTGTTATTGTTATTCATGATATTCCGATCCTCTTAAGAATATGAAACACAAAATGTGATTCAATTAAATATATGATAACACTCTGATGTATATGTGTTTCTTGTATGAAATGTACAGATTGTGCTGTTTTATTCATATTACAACTTACAACTCCCGTTAGCGCCGGCCATGTGTCACATAGGGCGCGAATTGAAGCCTTCCACCTGAGTCTGTCTTCTGCTGTTTGTTGTGCTTCTCCCCATGTTCTCCATCCAAACTCTGTTCTTTCCTTATCTACCACTCGTCTCCAAGTTTCTTTTGGTCTTTATACATTTCTCTTTCCTTGTGGTGTCCATGTCAAGGCGATTCTACAATCATTCCAAAGGGTTCATCCTCAGGATGTGACCTATTCAACTCCATCTCCTGTTCTTAATGGTGTTGGTTATGCTGCACATGCTGGCTTTTTGTAGCAGTTCTGCGTTGGATATCATAGTTGGCCAAAATATCTTAAAGATTCTACGCAAGTTCCTGGTGTTGAAGGTGTTAAATCTATCTCCATCTCTCTTGCTTATCTTCCAACATTCTGCCCCATATAGCAACACTGATATTACATTGCTTTTATAAATTTTCATTTTGGTGTTTCTACTGTATTGGTTTGATGTCCATATCTTTCTTAGCTTATAGTATGCTGCTCTTGCTTTTTAATTCTATTCCTTATGTCGGCTGTTGCATTGTCGTTGGTATCTATGACCGACCCAAGGTATGTAAAGCTGTCTACTATCTCTATTTCTTCGTTATCCAATGTGATAGGCTGGATGTTGTTTGCCTTTACACACATTATTTTACTTTTTCTCTTGTTTATTTCTAAGCCAGTTGTTTTAGCTATCTTTTGTATATCGTCTGTTATAGCTTGCAGCTGTGTTCTTGTTGCTGACAGGAGAGCAATATTATATGCAAAAACATCTATATTAGACCATATTTACTGAATCAACATTGTGGTGGATTGGGGTTCAGAGAATAGAGAATAAAGGGGCAAAAATTATCAAAAATAGAGAAGAATTGTCTAAAAGAATGGGAAATTAAAGAACCTTAGTGAGCGTGCTCACATACCCAACGTCCCCACATTGTCAATGGACAAAAATATAACTGTAAGAAAAAAAAAATGAATCATAATTTCTTGTCGATATGCACATCTGCATAATATGTCCTTATTATCTACAAAGTTTCATGAAATTCTGTTGTGTGGTTTCAGAGGAGTTGCGATGACAAACTGTTGCAGTAGTATATTGAAGGAAATAAGTTCAAAGGGGCGTAACTCCTAGAAAAAAAAACCCTATCACCAGCCCAGTAGTCAGCACTTCGGTGTTAACATGAATATCAATTATGTGGTCATTTTGTACAAATTTCAAAACATTGAATTTTTCGCAAAACTAAGGATTTTCTTATTCCAGGAATAGATTACCTTAGCCGTATTTGGCACAACTTTTTGGAATTTTGGGTCCTCAATGCTCTCCAACTTTGTACTTGTTTGGCTTTACAACTATTTTGATCTGAGCGTCACTGATGAGTCTTATGTAGGCGAAACGCGCGTCTGGCGTATTAAATTATAATCATGGTACCTTTGATAACTAAATTATAATTTCCTGTCGATATGCACATCTACATAGTATGCCCTAATTATCTACAAAGTTTCATGAAATTCTGTGGTTTCAGAGGAGTTGCGATGACAAACTGTTGCAGTGCCAATCAACAACTAAAAAAATAACTTCAGAATTTTTTGACTTACCAAACTGCATTTCAATATAATGGCTGACAGTTTCCATTACCATGATAAAACAATTGTTCATTAAATGAACTTTGTACCAATTTTGTTGTCAAAGTCATGGACCTATGTAACAAATGATTATAGTTTTGTTGTTATCAAAACCTGACAAACTCAATAACCCATATGCCATATGAAAATTAACTGTAATTGATATTCATCCAGCCAAAGTTGGGACCTATGTAACAGATGATCGTAGTTCTATTGCTATTTGATCCTGTTAAAGTCTGGGTCCTATGCAGTAGGTGGCCTATATTTGATCCATTTAAAGTACTGGACCTATGTACCAGATAATCATAGTTCAACTGCTATTTGATCTGTGAAAGTCTGGGGCCTATGTATCAGATGACCTTAGTTATTTTGTTATTAAATCCTGCCTAACTCATGGACCTTTTTTCCAGATGGCTTAGTTTTGTTATTATTTAAGATAATCAATCGTCTTTAGAAAATGGAGCACAAAAGATGGTTCAATCAAAATCTATAAAAACACTCGGAAGTATGATCTATATTTCTTATATCAAATTTACAGATATTGCAATGTCATCCATAATAGACCTTTTTTACTGAATCAACTAGTACCAGTACTATCACCTAAATGAGATGGTATGTGGGATAATTTTTGTGAATAGGTTATTTTTGCTTATTACCCAAGTATTCTAAACCCTTTGAATGAATTTGATTTTTTGGAGTCAGGAACACTACGAAAATAAAACTCTGCAAGCAGGATTGTTTTTTTTTAACTCATTCGCCCAAAGAGATTTCTGGAAAAATTTTCTCATGGAAATTGAACCCACCCCCACTGAAAAATTGTAATTTTTTTTATGCTGTAACTGACGCTCATCTATTAAACTATGTATTGAGATTTTGAGGCGGATGGCATGAGTGGGGGTTGGGTGGATGTAGAATATTTTCTCGTGGGTTTGAACCCACCCCCACTGAAACGTTGTCATTTTCAGTCTATTTTTCGATTTTAAAACGACCTTGAGAGGTGAAAATTGACCAGACTGTGTTTCTTTGTCATTCGAGTATTACCCTATAGTTACAGCAGTCCATTCATGGGACCTACGTGTCTTGCTGGGGGATTGTTATTGTCAAGTCAGGTCTGCGAAAATGTCTGTTTTTACGGATTTTTGACAAAACGGTGTTCTAGATTTTACAGAATTGATTCCTATTGGCCATATTATACCTTTTTTGTGTTCCTGTGCCACCTATGCATGCATTTATGATAATAGTTTATATCTACAGTCACTACCAGTTATGTAGCTGCCAACAAAAGATGCCCACCCCACCTGATTTTGGCTACTTTTCACGGTTTTTCGATTTTTAACTCTAACGCGGCTTTCAGAATGCCATATTATCATAAACAGACATCTGAGAAGAGTTTATGGACCATGAACTGCTTGGTTAAAGTCCCTGCTATCATGACAGTTTAGCTGGGGCTGTTCAAAAAAAGTATGGAGGGTCATATTGGCCATCAAAGAATGGTTGTCGCCATCACGCCTACAGGCGGGATTGGGGACGAAGGGGTTAAATAACAAAATTTATAGTCCATGCAATAAAACCAAATCATAGAACAGTCCTAACTATGATATTTTAATCTTTCTATTCTTTATGTTTAGCCATAATGCAAAGCAATGAATGAACATTTGTCAATACTTGTTAATTTGTAGTAAAATGTATGTTCTTTAATACTTTTTGAAAGATGGGGGATAATATTTGATGATGAATAGACTCAGCTAGTGGTTGTGGTATGATTGCCAATGAGACAACTCTTCACAAGAGACCAAATGACACAGAAATGAAATACTATAGCTCTCCTTACAGCTTTCAGCAATGAGCAAAGCTATAAACTATGTGCCAGATGAAATTAGTTGTATTTGTTATTTCATCCTGTGAAAGTCTGGGACTTTTGCCACAAAATGGTCTTTGTTCTATTATTATTTGATCCTGTGAAAGTCTGGGAACTATGCTGCCAAACTCCTGTACCAGGTGACCATAATTCTATTGTCATTTGATCCTGTGAAAGTCCAAGACTTGTGTACCAGATGATCTTTGTTCTATTGTTTATTGATCCTGTTAAATTAAAGGACCTATTTAACTCATGGACCTATGTACTAGATGACCTTGGTGCTAATGTTAATTGATCATGTTAATGTAAGGGACCTATTACCAGATGACCTTAGCTTTAATAGTATTCATGATATTTGATCATCTTTAGAATATGGAACACAAAAGGTAACACAATTAAACCTATGATAAAACTTGGATATATGATCTGCATTTCCTGGACCATATTAACAGAATCAAGTAAAGTAGGTATTGTGTGACTTAAAATAATATGATGTGAAGTTTGGAGATTTTTGTAACTGGTTTTATAAATTTTCCAAGTTTTATTATTCCCATTGAAACATTTGATCTTAGAGTCAAGATAAACATGAAAACAAAACTCTGCAAGCAGGATTGTTTCTCGAAATCACAAAGGTATTAAGTCCAAATCATACTCCAAACCTCACTAAGAGGACTTCAGTGTCTGCCATTAAAGTGATCAATGCATACACCGTTTTCTTTTCAATTAGGTTTGTTTTGTCATTATGCAAAGCAATGAATGAAAAAAGAGGTTAACTTTCAGTAAAATATTGAAAAATGCATGTTTTACCAAGCTTTTTAAAAGATGGAAGATCTTGATGATGACAAGTAGCCTAAGTATTCCGCTAACTGATGTATCACTAGCCTGTCAACACTGAGGTTGTGAGTTTGAAACCCTCATATGGCAGGTGTGCTTGACTCATTAAGTAGTGCTGAAATGGTAGCACAATCAATCAAATTCAATTGATGATGACAAGACTCAGCTATTGTAATCATGATGTGTTATGTGTCATAATTAAATTTATCTCAAGTTTATAAGAAAATTCTTGTTGTGATGAATCACAAGTTCCCATCTTAATCAGGACTGTGAAATTCCAATGTAATGTCACTTGCAATCATCCTTATAATCAGTGATTTGTTTCACAACCAATGTGTATCAAACATTCACAGGAAATAGATATATGAAGATGTGGTATGAGTGCCAATGAGACAACTCTCCATGCAAGTAACAATTTATAAAAGTAAACCATTATAGGTTAAGGTACGGCTTTCAAAACGGAGCCTTGGCTCGCACCAAACAGCAAGCCATAAAGGGCCCCAAAAAATTACTAGTGTAAAACCATTCAAACAAGAAAACCCACTGTCTAATCTACATAGAATCGAGAAAAATTTTTAACTACATAAACAGATTCTTGGAAAGTTTTTTATCTGTTCACAAATCTTTGAATAATTAAAAATCCTAAGGAATTTTCTAAGCTGTTCTAACCAAGGTATAGAATCCCATATTATTTACAAATTTTTGAATTTTTGTCCTCTTAAGCTCTTCTTTAGATTTTATTGGCCACCAACTTTTTTGAATCGAGTGTAATTGATGATTTTTATGAAGATACAACACAAGTCTGGCAAATACAATAATAGGCCTGGTATCTTTGATGAGTGTTTTTTTTCAAAGTTTCTTCATTGACGAAAAAAATCTGTATCCAGTTGTTAGTTCTGGTTGGGTTTTTTTGACAAATGTGTTGTGTACTTAAAATGATTATATTATTTTTTTCTTAATATATATACTGTACATCAACAAAAACAAGAAAAATGATTATCACTATTTTAATGAGTTATATATGATATTATGACATTATGATTGTAGAATTTATCTTTTGTGTATCAAAAATGATTATTTTAATATATACAACATTTTTTAAAATCAAAATTAATATATTACACTAAGAGCCTTGCATCCAAGAAAAGTAAACAAAAAATTAATAGCACTTTCAGTATCCCCTATCATAGAGATGGTTTGACACACCATGCATAGAATTTAACATTTTTTGGGAACAATCATTGGATTTTTAGGGGGAGGCTTGGAAGTGGTTTGATATTTAATTCTTTAATCAGTTGTATTGGTTTCATTGTTTTAATTTCTTTTTTTTTTTTCTTTTTTTTCATAGTTTTATATTTTCTACATTGTTCTATAAGCTCTGTATTCTATATATAAGTTATTTTCCAGTGCCCTTGTATTAATTTTTTTTTTTTTAATTTTCAAATTTAATTTTTCTTTTTATTTCTTCCATGCACAACCCCTTCTAAAAATAAATATCAGCTCCCTTATCCATGATGAAACAATTAATTTACTTATATTTATCTGTTGACTAACTTATTTCTTGGAATGTATCTGAATACCAACATAATCACTACTTCCTGGAAACCATGTACTAAAAATAAACTTCCTGTTTTCTATAAAATTATTTATAACTTTATTCTATTTTCACTTTTAAAAGGTGTGGGTGTAACCTATAGCTACTTTCATTTTTACAGGATGTGGGTGTATAACTAACAATGGGGTTTTTGTTGGGGAATTTCCAAAATTTACTAAACATGTAAACAATGTTGGGAGATTTTTCTCGCATGAAGTACAACCTAGGAATTTAAACAGGACAAAATATATGGCATGTGTATTTGATCTAAACAAAAAATCAGGTCTTGGAATGCTAAATATGCAATCCGGACAGGAAAAGTTTTTGTTGTTGTATATCATATCTGCCCACCATAAGAAGTTCCCTCCAATTTTTAGACTGATATTTGTCATTGTACATTCAAAGATAAAGGTATAATTTATGACTCAAAACATTTCTTTAAGAGAAATAAAAAATATATCTCGTCTTGAAAATACTGATATTAAAATAATTATCCACACAATGAAAAAACCTAGGAAATATCCCAGAACCCAACTAGTCACATTTTACAAACAGATATTTCTTTCCTAAAAAAACTTCCTTTTAACATTTATGTTATCAAAGCAATAATAATGGTTGTCACTTCAGCAGCGAAAATCATACAAACAGAGATTCAACAAAAATATAAGAAAATAACAAAAACATAAACAAAACACAATTAACAAGCTGCCATTTTTTTTGTGGTTATAAACAGAACAGCACAAGCAACTGACACAATTAATGTGTTCTCTTTTCATTTTTTCCCCTTCATCTAACCATCTTTCAAACATTTCATTTTCTTTCCAAAAATAGAATATTTCTGACAAAATATACCATTCTTCAAATAACCGACACTAGCCAAATCAAGTAACTAACTCTGGTCGGAATTTTGGGTATTTTGAGCACCAAACATTATGCCAATGTCAAAATTCAGGATTGATTTAAAGCATGAATAGCCAAATTAGCTTCGTCTATTTGTCTCTCATCACTAGCTACACTCTCCATTGCCCCTATATTCGGATCAAACTCCACATTCATTAGATTTCCCGATAATTCTAAACTTTCGAAGGAAACACTCGTTCCTTGATCACCTAAATACTGTTGTATCATATTCATAGTGTTCTGTTCAGTATTAGCCGGCTGCATCTGAATATCGTTTAATAATCCAGCGTTTACGAGACCAGATGAAGAAGCTGCCGCTAAATCGAAACCTTGGCTGGATTGGGAGTTTTGCTGCATTTGCATCTCCTGTTGTAGTTTTTGCATGGCAAGTCGCTGTAACAGCTGGTTCTGTAAAGTCTCCGGTAAACTGGCTAACTGAGCTTTTAAACTATCTACGTTAATTGTCATATTTCCAATGCCAGTGTTGTCAGAAGTGCGGACGGAAGAGGTATTTGTTGTAAACTGGCTCGAAGCTCCAAGGTTACTGAACGGGATCTCATCTACCACTGTTGGTGCTGAAAATGTAATGAAGCAAATTTAAAAGTTGTGTAAGAAGATAAATAAAATACCAAAATAAACCCAATAATCTTAAAAATACATAGTTTTTCATCTATCCATTTTGTCTTGTTCATAAATTGTCTCAAAATTGTTGTGCCATATAGATTTTTTACTTTGATTTTCATAATAGCACAGTTCCATGCTGTCTTTAATGAAATTCTGATTGACTTAAATTCAATGGCAATTTATATTGAATGCTTAATTATGCATTAAATATAATGGTTTAATTTTGTATCTATAGAGCTGTTTGTTTTCAATACTCAGTACATTTTTACAGTAATGAGTTTATAGAAAGTAACCTTGCGAGTGGTTATATGCATAAATCTTTATTGTTTTCACGATTTGGAAAATTGGGTGTAACTGTAGATCTTTTATTGTTTCTGATAAAATTCACAACTTATACAGAATTTAGAGCTCGACATATTGGACAGACACCTGCCTTTTATTGGAGACTTCATACTGACCTCTTCATGTGAATTTGTTTATATTTGTCTCATTGTTGTACCCCACACCTTCTTATATTCATATTTAACCATTTTGATTGGTATATATAGAAAACCACTAGAAACCCTGGATATAACATAACACTTACTTTCAATTTTTTCTTGCTTAATGCGTGATTTTGTAGCTTTAATCTTCAGCCTCTGTTTAATGTCGTCTGGTGAAGGGTCTGTAAGAGAAATAATAATTATATCTTAAATTACTGTTCCATAATATGTCACAGTGCAAAAACTTTAATATGTATAACATCTATTAGGGTTTTTACAGAGAGAAATGTATGGCTGTGTTGGAGGAAACTTTTATTTTGTATCATACTTAGTATAAAATTTAAAATTTAAAATCATTTTGCCTTATTTTCTTTACACAGATTTTTCAAAAAGAAATACGCTGAAAAAAAATTTAAACATTGCTTCAATGTTTTCAAAAAATCTCATACATCAAAGTTCCCTGTCATTAAAGTCAAAGTTCACCAATACTAAATATCATCATATAATCTTCCAGTCAGTGTGCTATAATGTGTACTCTATATATAGATATAGGAAGATGTGGTGTGTTTAAAATAAACTTACTATCTAACAGTCCCAGTGACCTCAGCTGATCTGCTTTCCTCTTTCTCTTCTCAAATATCCTATCTGGATCTGTAATAAGAGAACAAAAAGTCAATAAATAGGACAACAAATATGGAAGAGTTCATACAATAAATAATTATTTAATGCTCTTTTCAGCACTCTTTGCTATATCATGGCAGTCATTGCTGGAGAAAACAAGAGCTTGCACAGAGAATTAATGACTTTCAGCAATAGCAAGGAATTACTTGCAATTTCTAACAAAGCATTAAGACTTTTGCTTAATAATTGGAAGTTTTTATAAAAGAAGTTTTTTAAGTCTCTTTATGGTCCATACTTATGTTCTATTTAATCTTGAATGATTTCTTGAAAGTACCAGTACAGATAGTTTTTTTTTGTACTGTTTAAGTTTTTGCATCTGTTAGACCTATTGTTAGTCACATCATGACACAGCACCTGTTTGACCTACTGTGAGTCACATCAGGACACAGCATCTGTTTGACCTACTGTTAGTCACATCAGGACACACACATGCTACTTTTTGTGGTTTCCAGTTTTTCTTGTTTCAATGTTTCATGGGTTTTTTTAATTTATCATAAAACACTCTGCATCTCACAAATCATCAATATGAACAATAGTATACAAATGGAGTTTTGCTTTCATATTAACTCAGAATACTTTCCAAGTTAAAATTGTAAATTTACAAGCAGATGACTAAAGGGTTAATATAGATTTAGAATATTTGGTGCAGAATTTCAAATTTGAGATGCTCAATTTAAATACTTTAAATTTGTATATTTTGGTGTTACCATTTTTTGTGAATTGAGGAATGGATGCTTATTTGATACTTGGGTTTTGTGGTTTAAACAATTTCTGCTTTGAAGCGTTGAGAAATCTTGTATATTGTTGAGCACTAAGAGTTTTGTTCACGGACAGAAGATAGTAACCAACAAATAATAATGTATTCATAACAATTTTTCACATTAATTCACTTGAAAATGCTATTTTCCTCCAAAAACTAAAATAACCTAAGAATTAAACAATCTGTACAAATTTAAAGTTCTTACTAATGCAGTAGAACTAATGTCTAGATTGCTATCCTAAATTACTATAGTAGCTCTGTATTAATCATAGTTGACAATATTGGACATGGCCATTTTCCTTTCTTATTTTAGGACCATTTAAAGAAAACTGTACTTTGCTTAACAAGTTAAGAACTGGTATTTACCGGGATCTTCTGGCATATAAATAAATGGTATTGGATCACTGGTTTCTGCTGGGTCGTTTAATCGTTGCAACTGCATTTTAACCTGTTCTGGTCGTGTAATGTACTGGTCTTTATATGGCGGGGTTTTAAAAACAATGGCATACTGAAAGAAAATAAAGACTAATTCATAAATCTGTGTAGTATTTCAATCACATCACTTAGCTGATAAAAGGGTATCATCAAATAAATCAAATAAATAAACTAAAGAAGGCCAAGGGCCGAAACCTATCAAAAATTGGTTTATTGTTACAATAATAATGATAAAAGGGTGTTTAGATATTGCCTTGAAATTATACTGTAAGTGAGGTAATTTTTTGCCTCACTTATATTCTTTTCCTTTCAAAATCATAAAAATTTCAAATCAAACAATCAACAGACAATATTTAGCTATTAAAAATTGTATCTTACTAGCCAAATAAATTCTGAATCTACACTCTGCAAAGCTATGTATATTTTTGTCTTGAACTTCAACATACCTGTCGATGTATATCATTAGCACTAAAATCACCGGAATCTTTCCATACCACATCTCCATTATCATTCTCCTGGTAAAATCTTATTCTAACATCATCTGTAAGAATAAATAATTAAGTTAGGATTTAAGTTTTACGTCAGGGCTTCAAGGTAAAGTTTGATTTCAGTATTTTTATTAAATTTTGATTTTTAGCAATGGCTGATTTTTTATTCATTTTTTTTGTTGTGCTAGCTTGTCTTAAAAGTTCTAATTTTGACCAAAATTATAAACTAGAAATTAATTTCTTTTTTCTTAATAAATTTAAATCAGTTACACATTTACAATGAAAAGCGAAGTTTAAAGACAAAGTTTCTGATAGTCACGAAATATGCTTGCTGCTTTTTTTTTAATATTTCAGAAAATCAATTTTAAATCATGAAATTTAGATTTTAAAAACAGGTATTTGATATGTTTCTTTCTTCCTTACTGACTGATAAGTTTTGAATGTTAAACCATGCAAAACAAATAAGATACAGTCATGACCTATATTCCTTTCAAATGCATATATAACACAACTAACAGTTTCTCTTTAATCTTCTAGTGTCATCAACCTTATTCTTAAAGAATGTTTCAACTGAAAGCAATCGTGTTATACTATAAAATAACAAAAGGCTATGCTAAATATAGAGGAAATCCCAGATATTTGATAAAATCTGTTAAACCTTAATACAATACATTATATGGTCCACAATTTCTTAACAATTCTATGCAGTTTTGCATTGCATAAAATTATAAATAACATTTTCTTCAATTGATGAACCTAAGATTAGTAATCTGGATTACACTTCCCATATATTCAATATAGAATATCCAAACAAAATTTCTCACACCATGAATGATTTCCCATAATTCTGGTTATTAAACACTCAAGGCTTCATGAGTGGAAACCATGAAACATTTAAAAAGGCACTGAGAAAAATGAATGCTCTTTGGCCCATCAACAATTATTCATAAGACATATTTTTACATCCCCCTCTTAAAATGTTCCCTGCTTTCCTTCTCTTCCTTACTCATAGTTACAATAGGAAACAGTAATAAATATCTCACCTTTATTGATTTTTTCACAAAGAAGAAAGACTTCATCCCCGCCTTTTGCTCTTCCAGACGACTTGTCCACTCGACAAATTACTAACTCATTCAATGATTCTACAAAAGTAAATGTATATGTTATTCAAAAATAATCTCTACTTTCACTTTACCCAAGAATAAAACTGTAAGCTATAGTTTTGTTGGATAATATGAGATACTAAAATTCCGATCAATTTAACTTGAACGAATTTAAAGTTTTACCCTGCTTAATTAAGACAACAAAACTCTTGCAAAAAAAAAATCAATTAATAGCTATTATACAGAATTTCCTTTGATCCTACTGATTAATAATTTCCTTTCTCAGCTCAGTAGAGTGATAGGAAAAGAAACTCAGGGGAGCATGTGCTGTTGTCAATGTAGAGTGATAGGAAAAGAAACTAAAGGGAGCATGTGCTGTTGTCAATGTAGAGTGATAGGAAAAGAAACTAAGGGGAGCATGTGCTGTTGTCAATGTAGAGTGATAGGAAAAGAAACTAAGGGGAGCATGTGCTGTTGTCAATGTAAAGTGATAGGAAAAGAAACTAAGGGGAGCATGTGCTGTTGTCAATGTAAACATTAATATTGTCATAGGCAAAATAGTAATTAACATATCATCATTGGTCATCGATTGCTTTTCTCAATTTCGTCACAACACCTTAAACAAGAAAACCATTCTCATCGAGATGACCAATGATAATCTATAAATATCAACTTACTTTTATCATGTATAGGATGCGACACCACCGGGGGAACAATTCTTGTAATTTTTCCATTCTCGTCAGGAAGGAAAACTTGGAAGCACAATCTAACTACATTCAGGTCAATATTATTGGCTTTCTGCATATGTTTAAATCCACCTGGTAAATTAAAACATAAAGTTAAACATCTTTTACAATTCTACAATGTTTTTCATTTTTGTGTAGTATACTTTAATAACTCAATACTATGTTCTGTTTGTCATGTATGTAGTACCAGTATATAGTACCAGTATGTAGTACCAGTATGCAAGATTCTATCAAGGTCTATGACAGCCTTATTTATGGAAGACTGGGATCTTAATCTACCCCCACCACATTGTTCCAACAAGACAAGTTTCAACATTAAGATTATTCTATAACATTCAGTTACATTGTTATTATGATTTTTGGGTCATTATGGAGATATGTCATACAATGTGAGTTTTTTTCTTCTGAATTCGTTACTGATAAAAAAAATCCAAAATAATGTGGTTTATACATCATAAATCTATGTTTATCAATATAACTAAAAATAAAAACACTTTCGTTACACTTGAAATATAATCAGACACCTACTTTGAAAGGGATCAACGTTGATTTCTTTTCTTTGTTTTAAGTTGTCCATCACATCTTTCTTCTTCGCACACTGAATTCCAAGATGTGGGAAGCTGAAAGAATATAAATACTTTGAAAATATCCTATCATAAAGATGGCAGTAACAATAAAATAATTAAATAATAAAGAAAGCAACCCATTTAAGTTGTTATAACAATCAGTGTTCTACCCAGTGTTTTAGCGCTGTGATATTCAGAGCTTTCATATTTCAGCACTGTGCTATTGAGCACACGGCAGTGGTATTCGTTCAAATATTAGCGCTAACGTTTTTTGAATTTGAAACAATGTAATATGGATAATGGCGCGTTTACCATGGCACTATAAAAAAATCCTGGGAAAAACACTAGATATCAGGGAGAGTGTCACAATATCTTATTTCATCTGGATATCTACTGGTACATGTCAGAGATCAAATATTAAAAAAATTCTTCAATTTCTCCCTTTTTTCACTTTTTTTTTCGTAATAAATGGCACAATTTAATCTACAAGTACTGACAAAGAAAATAAAAAATATATCAAAGTAGAATATTCAAACTCACCTAATTACATTCGTGTCCTTGACCTTCAGTGTACAGACACCCCTTTTACAGTCTTTCCCAACAAGGTTATGTGGATGGGGTTCATAAGGATTATCTTTTGTTACACACGATACCACTATCACAGCTACTCCTTGATATTGATGAATCTGAAATTTACATATAAAATATATTTATTTATATGACTTTTTTACACTTTATTCATTTCAGTTAAATACCCATGGTATAGAGGTCCTTTATACATATACAGTATATGTCATTTTGGTATACTTTTAAATGGCATATATAATTTTATATTAAATTTTTTCTATTTTTGAAAGTCCGGATTATTGAGACAAGTGAATAAAAAAAAATTACCCAAAATTTTGTTTTTGTTTTTAAAAGGTTACATGATTTTTTTGTGCTTCATTGTTCATATTGAATTCATTCCGTTTTTTCTGCTGTACATTATACTTGCAACCATGTGTGGGAGAAAAACAATCATTACTGAATAGACTTGGTATTTTATCTATTTGATTTTTAAATATACCCAGTATATATGGTATATGACCCTTGTCTCTTGCCGTTCATATAGAAGTCTATATATTTATTCTTTCACAGACATTTCAAGGACAATACATTTAAAGGTAATAAAAGACTGAGGTTTATTTATACTTTTAAATCACTGAAATAAAGCATGCAATGTTTACGCACTAAGTAAATTGTTGCAATATCATAGTTAAAACTGCAAGTTCTCTAAACAAAATGTTGTATTTCTACATTTTGAATCGCACGATGGTAATAAAAATAAATCTTCTTTTTCAAATTCGCTAAACAAAAATGTTGTTATTTCTTCAATTTGAATGGTACAATCATTGTATTCTTTTTTTCAAATTCTGTTCAACAACTTACTTTAATAGTTGGGAACGACTTCCTATCCTGAGTACTTTTCTCGCCAGGAATACTCCCAGCAGATCTTCCCTCACATTCATAACGGAACCTCAGCCCTCGCTGTTTTGGTTGTTCTACGATTTCTGTATAAATGCCATCAGGAGTAGTCTGGGCCCGTCCAGTAGGTCCTCTGGTCACGGTCCGATTTGCAGATGTACCAGGACTTTGATCAGCGGCCATAAACCCCTGTAGAAGTTGTTGTGCTGTAAAAGTGAGGAAAAAATAATTTTTTGCAACATAATGTTCACTAGATTAATATTTCCAAAATTTCATAACCATGTGCTCTGAAGGGTGCAGCTTTATACAACCCCGCAGATGTTGAACCCTGAACTATTGGGGAAGTATGGACACAATATTCAAGCTTGGTACAGCTCTGAATTTGGACTGTGATCAAATTTTTGACATAATATGAGTTTCTGACACAAAACAAATGTCAAGATCTTACAAATCTATTGCGCAATATTGTGCAATTAAAGATTTCTTCTTCAAACTTTTCAAAAATTTGGAATTTGAGAAATTTGGAAAAACTACTACCACCCCCCCTTTTTTTTGCAATAAGCCCAAAACCTGACATTCTATACATAATTTAAAAGAAGTGTAAGGGAGGTGTATCTGAATAAACCCAACATTGTATGTTAAATGTTTTTGAATTACCTCCCTTACACCATGTACACTGCTTTTAAATTGTCTTAATTGTCCATTGACCAGAAAAACCTAGTTTTTCCCCCTTTTTTGCCCCTTATTCCAAAACATTTTAAGCCCTTCATGGTATGGAAACTTGTTAAATAATTTCAGAGAGATTCATATACTTAAACACATGTCATTGTTTGAAAATTGCAAAAATGCTCATTTCCAATCAATCCGAACCTTTCTTTAGTGGTATTGGACCTTATGGTAAAAATTTATAGAGATGCATTCACTAAAACTAAAGTTATTGTCCTGAAATTATATGCGTCTTCGGACGACGACGACGCAGATGACAACAACATGATACCATTAAACGACGCAATTTTTTTTTGCAGTCGTATAAAAATATTAAACTTTTGCAATTTTTCAATGAATATTATTGCATGTATACAAAATAAAAAGAAAGAAAATATTACTTACATTATAATGTTTCAAAAACATGAATAAGAAAATTGTATTCCTGGGTATAAATTATTTTGGGTTTAGCTGTTGACAAAAACCACTATATTTAAAATCCAACGGAATACACAATTATAAACGACTGTCAAATGCACATAATGAAACCACATAATTTAAAATTCAACAAACCAACACCTTTTGTTACAAACCACAAAGTTTGATTTCACTCAATGAAAAAAAATATTTGAAGTGTGTTGAAACCACAAAAACTTTATTTGTTATTCTCTAAATTTTTTAGCTACTAAAAACTGTCTGAGATTCTTAATCTGCTTTACTATTTGTATTACTTCTTTTTTTTTTCTTATAAATTAGAATGTTCAAGATTTGATCAAAAAATAATTAAATCTTGAAGTGTCAACCATTGATCCTTTAAAAAATTCCCCAAAAAGAGTAAAATAATGCAACTTACACATTTCCACATTATTTATTATAAATCAAAAGAAAAATAGATGTATTGCAACTAAAACATATTTTTAGCAGAAAAAAATCCAACAAACAACTAATTGATTTTGCTATATATAGATTAAAGTAATTTACACATGCACGTCTGCAAATACTGCTGACTGTTGAAAATATCCAGGAATGGATCCATGTTTAGATATTCATCCATGTTACAGGTATTTTTTTTATGACCAGAGAACAACGCAGGATGTCATTTCAATAATGATCATAAAAACCGTCTGCCCCGTTTAAATATACAAATGTATGCAGAACTGGAAACTTTTCCACAGGATATACATTTCGCAATATAAAGAATCTAAAAATAAAGTTTTATGTCACCAAGATATTTTATCTTAAAAAGAGAAGTACTCATTGTATAAGTCTGCCATTTAAATGCTATTGTGAGAATACAACACCAGTGGTAACCTTTTCAAAGTTCATTAACTTTTATGCTGCAGTGAATAAAAGGGTTACATCAATTATATTTTCAATTCTTTGGATTTTTTGAAAACATATCAAACGTAATTTATATTTTCGAAGAATACCGGCCAAGAAAAACAAGGACCTTATTATAATGACTAAATGTTATGATTCATAATATTTGAATAAGGTGTTTTCTTTTTGCCATGTTAAAAAAATCTAGATAAAGACACATGGCTGATGTAAGTTTGAATTATTGCAGTAAAACTGGATCCCTTCGGGAAAAAATGGCCAATATTTAAAAATAAAAAGCAGGTTTTTTGTGGCATAACAGTTTTTGGCATTTCTATTTTTAACATTGAGTTTTATAAAATCGGATATGGTAACCAAAAAAATCGTAGTTTGGCGTTGACTTAACCTTTTAATGAGTACAAACAGTAATTCAATATTTTTAATCGTCCCATATATGTTTTTTTTGTTGCCTAACAGTTTTTGATATTTCTATTTTTACATTTAGTTTTATAAAATCGGATGTGGTATCCAAAAAATCGTACCAAAAGTTTGGTGTTGACGTAACCTAACCCAGTACAACTACAAACAGTGATTCAATATCCTTTCTATAGAAAAGTGTAACCTTGATAAACAGGTATTTTTATTATTGTTGCAGAACATTTCTGTTTTTTATAAGTTTCGTTGAAAATCGGATGTAGCAAGCCCTTAAAATTTTTAAGGGAAAAATTGTTATGATCTAATCGAATGTCAACAAAGTTTAAAACGATTCCACTATTTCTCATCTTTTCAGAAAAAAATGTACCCTTGGGAAACAGTGTTTTTTCTAATTGCTGCAAAACATGCATGTGACGGAGATCAATTACAATTTGTGAATGACAAGCTTTTAATTATAGTCTGTTCTAAGGATTATTGATTTATAGTAACAAAGAACAATCTCAGGTACACACATTCATAATGCTTTTTGGCTGACATGCTAAAATAAGCCATGAATAATTACAGATTTTCATTCTAACTCTATGTCTCTTTAGTATTACCAGTTATAGAGAATAAAAGTTCATTGAAAATATTGATTTCAATATTAGAAAGTTCTTAGGTAGGGGAGAATATTATAGCATTTAAAACCAAAATCCAAATAAGTGGGTTGAAAATTTGGCACCCAAAACTGAATAGCCTGATTAAGACAAGAAGTACATTTTGTACAGAGGATCTTGAGTTTATCTCAGAATTTGCCAAACTTACGCACGCAATAAGGAGCACTTTGAAGCAGTAAGAGCAAAAGCTTTTGAAGTTGAGACCAGATTAATGTCCCTACCTAAGAGGGGTGTGTGACATATCTTTCTGCAAACTGGTATCCTGTGAAATAAGCAGTTTAGTCCAGTATAAACCAGGTTTCTATAGTTGGCGAATAAAATGAGAGATATATACTGAAGTTTTGAGGTCTTTAAACAATTGATTTAAATGGGTTTAAGATCCAATGATCCTCTTTTTTATGTCTTAGGACGTCCATTTCTCTGAAGAACGTCAGTCTATTAACATTCAGGTGGTGTTAGTACTATTCAACAGCATTACCTTTCCTATATTTTACTCGGGTTCTATACATTTGTAGGTGTTAACATCTAGGTCATTTCAAAATTCGGTCTCTGGTTGATAGTGGTCTAATTTAAAATCATACTACAACATATTTTTATGTTCATATATTTCTGACTTTAGGTTAAATAAGAGGTCTTAGGATAGTCTCAAGCAAGCAGAGTTTAATTAGAGCAAGTTGAATCAAAATGCCAGTTGATAAGAGTGCACTGTCTTATTTCTACACCTGTTAACATAGTATTAAACAATTAAACTAATGGACATCAAACACCAAATCAATTTCACAACATTGAACAAAGATGTTGAAAATCCAGTGTCAGTCGTAGACTTCATGCTTCTACATGTACATTTTTGAGAACACAGAGAATTAAAGTTATTGTCCACTTAACTCTCTTTGACATTCAATAACTTGCACATGTTATAAAAGGAGAAAATATCCCACAAAACAATTATAAACTCAAGTAGATATAAGAAGATGTGGTATGAGTGCCAATAAGACAACTCTCCATCCAAGTGACCAAGTCTCAATTTGTAAAAGTAATCTATTGTAGCTCAAAGAGCAGTGGACATGTTCTACAGGAGAAGTTGTTTAACATGAATAAATTGAGGAAGTTGTTTCCCTGTAGTGAGCCCCTGTAACATGAATCTGAATGTCATGATGAGTTTACATAAATCCTACTAAGCACAGGATGACCATACATCAGTCAATACTTCAGCTGTACCTTGACGATTATTTTTATTTTTACTTCAACAGGTGGAAATTATTTGTCATAGATTATTTCACACCAATTTCTCATTAATCATGTTAATTAAATCTTATTCCTTTCAAAATTTAAAGTTATAAATATGAAATTACTTATGCAGAGGTCAAACCTTGATCAGTTGGGGCAAGTATAGACACTATCTTTAAGCTTGATACAGCTTTAAATTTGGATTGTGATTAAATATTTGACACAGCATAGGTTTCCGACAAGGAAAGAATGTGGTCTTAGAGAACTTTTAATTTGAAATCAGATATTAGGTATGGAACCTTGTGGTAAAATTTCATAGAGATCCATACACAAATTATTGTCCTGAAACCAGGAAAATTGTGGTTTTTGGGCCACTTCTTTGCCCTAAATTCCTAAAGAGTTAGAACATTTATCCCAAAAAAACAAATATTGAATAGTATAACTGACCATATAGTACATGTATTTGATAAAACTTTTTACAACCCCAAAATTCACAGTAACGAATAACGAGTTGTTAATGTCTGTGTCATTTTGGTCTCTTCTGGACAGTTGTCTCATTGGCAATCATACCACATCTTCTCTTTTTTATATATATGCAATCATTTCTGAATTTACAGCATACTGCAACAGAACTTATCAAGATGACCTTGATAGGGATAGGATCAATTCATTGTGATGCTGAGGAATCATTTAATAGGTTATAACCTTAGCTGAAATTGTAAAAAGTCTTCTGATATTGGGTCACATGTTGTGTGCTCTTTCTCCATTTATCAAAATAAAGTACTGTCAAAAGGCTAGTATAGTCTGTGGTTTAAATTTCCAAAATTGAACCTTTCAGACAGTATTGCAGACTATAGCTAGAGTACATTCCACCATGTTAGTTATTGAAATTGTAGAGGACTCTTATTTTCAAAACTAATAATTTTACCTATAAAATATATTGATAAGTTATTTTTAATCCATACCAGTACCATTATAAACTTGGCTGATATAAATTAAAATCTGTTGGTTGGCTAGGGGTCTATCATGTTTCAACCTTTCAACAAGTGCATTAGCTAGCATTGTTTGTAGGGGTCATTTCTTCAATAAGAACTTTTCCAACATATTTGGTTGACAATACATTGGGCCACACTTAAAATTATTTTGGTTTGCCCATACCCTACCCAAAAGTAGAGACAGTGGGTAGGTAGATAGGCAATTTCTTTTTTTTTTATTTTGAAAAAGAGAAATGGAAGTGTCAGATGTTTTTTTTTTTTGTCATGGAGATCTGATTAAAAAAAACTTTTTCTAATCAAGGCAATAAAAGATTTTGAGTAGGCAGCTATTTTCTGGGTAGCTAAGGTTAGGAGTTAGGACAAACAAACATATTCTTTTGTATGGCCTTGTTGTTAGTTTCATGTAATTTAAAAATAAGAAGTAAGGGTATTATTGCCAATGAGACAACTCCCCACCCAAACCCAAATGATGAAGAAGCCAGCATATACAAAGTATAGATCACAGCACAGCCTTCAGCAAAGAGCAAAACCAATACATTATTTACAACATGTGCTCGCTCATCTAGATGAGTTGTTGGTAGTCTGAAGGTAAATAAAGATAGTAACCGAACAAAAGTTAACATAGTAAGAGGACTTACCAGCATGTCCTTGGCTAACGTTGTTAGTTGTCAGGTTGGGCTGCGTAGGGTCTAGATTAAGTAAAGGGGACACATCTAGTTCACCACTATTGATTAACTGTTGTAGCTCAAGGCTACTTAGGTTTCCAAGCTCCTCCAGACTGAAATCTGTAAACAAATAATCAAAAGTTATAGATATATGCATTCACCATGTTCATTAGATTTGAAAACTATAAATTTTAATCGTTTTAATTTTATTAGTCAAAATTTGTCAAGGAATTATTGGATACTTAGTCATGTTAATAGTAACATTGTTGCTTAATTTTGAGGTTCTGGAAACTTTTCTAAGTACATGTACAATGTATCTTAATTTTACAATATTGAATATTGAATAAAAGGAGTTACATTTGAATTGGGTGAAAGTCATTAAAACACAAGCAAACTACTTTCTTTAACCATACATAAAATCTAAAATAATGTTTAAAGTGATTTTGTTGGGTTGTTATTTCATCTAATGTATTCCCCAGGCTATATTCATTCAGAAGTATATTTTGATTATGCAACTCCTGGCTGAACTTGTGGAGAACTAACCCAATATAACCTTGATCTATCATATGCATTAAGTTTCAATTTAAGCAAATGTGTGTTATCTTTTTGTTACAAGGAAATTTAAATATACTAGGTATGTTCCGTACACATGCACTGAAATCAAGTTTTATATATTTGACCCAGATTAAAAAGGTGCATCTTTCATCGTATAAACAAACATATCTTGTTTTTATATGTAATAATTATTCAGTCTGGGGTTGAAGAAAGAGTTATAATGTGTGGTGTCAAGCCTAACAGAGGTCCATCTATATATATAATAGATTTGTATTTTGGTTCCTAAGGTTAATGTTTAGTTGACAATGTTTGATTGCTCCTTGATTAAACAATCATGGAAATCAAACAGATCAAACATGTTCAACATAATAATACCTCATTAGCATTGTAAATATCCATTGCAATGTATTCTAATAAATTGTCAACCTGTATAAAGCCAGACACCGGAGACACATCTGACAACAAGTTTCAAATACATATTATTTTTTAATTTACATGAAACAAAAAAAGTAAATTTATTAATAAACAAGAATGTGTCCCCAGTACACGAATGCCCCACTCGCACTGTAATTTTCTATGTTCAGTGGACTTTGAAATTGGGGTAAACCCTCTAATTTGGCATTAAAATTAAAAAGATCATATCATAGGGAACATGTATACTAAGTTTGAAGTCGATTAGATTTCAACTTCATCAAAAACCACCTTGACCAAAAACTTTAACCTGAAGCGGGACAGACGGACGAACGAACAAACGGCACGAACGAACAAACGGCACGAACGAACAAACGGCACGACAGACGAACGGACGCACAGACCAGAAAACATAATGCCCGTCTACTATCGTAGGTGGAGCATAAAAAAAGCATTTACTTATAAAAATGTTTTTTAATTATTAAAAAACCTGTGGATAATGGAATATATTATATATATTGACTGTTATACTGTTCCAAGATAGAATACAGGGCAAACAAACCCAGTGGGAGTAGACCCAGATAAAATTGCTCCAACACTGAGAAAACCTAATTGTAAGATTACAAAGGAAAATACCTACGAAGACAAAAAATAACAGCCAGATGTAACAGTAAAAGGTTGAACAAAATAGCATGTTAGACTCTAATTATTGAAACTGTAGAGTTTTTATACATTCACTATTACTCTCTACCTGTTCAAAAGCTGAATTCACTCAGATTTTAATATTTTTCACGTGTTGACATGTAATGCAAACGTCTTCGACTGAAATATTTAATTATTATATTGCCTATTCCATGTTTACATGTTGTTTATATTTCCGTGCTGAGAACTAGCCCAAAGTTTCTTGTTTGTTTTCAACAGCCCACGACCAGGAAAATATGGCGACCATCTTTATGGTGTATAAAGGAATCTACGATTCGGTCAATAATTATAGCATATTTACCATCAACTGGATTAAATGGCATGGCTTTCTGTCTTACCTTTTGATGCACTCATCGTATAGTCCGATTTCTCGGCACAATATTTGCGGCTACTGTCTATTTTAGGCCAAACTGGACTTTCACAGTGAAAGACGTCATATGCTAAAAAAAGAATTCGGGGAAACACAGGATAATAACCCTGTTTTGATTGGACAAAATTGTTCACTACAGTGGGCGGAAAACAGCGAGCTGAGGACTCTCTCAAAGTAGTATTTTATACGATTTTATACAATATTTGTGATAAATTGCGATTAAATCTCTGAAAACAACATTGTTTAAGATGACACAAAACCGTGACAAGTATCAGTGGCGGATACAGTTGGACGATCAATGCATTTGAATAGGGACATGTGGTTGGAACCCCCCTCCACTTTATCCTGGGTTGGGAACCCCCTTTTTAAAATGGCTAAATCCGCCCATGAGTATTACAAAACATTAGAGGGTTGAGTTCATAGTAATGGCGAGCAAGATAAATCCGAGTTTGCCAAAAACTTTTTGAAAACCAAATTAAGCATCGATCTTGATCTATAATGTATTATTTGTAAAAGTGTATGGATAAGAACTTGGACAGTGAAGATCAGCAAGGACGTATAACTAACATAATATATATAACTAATATACGTCCTTGAGATCAGTGACTAATTTGCAAAAGTTAAAAAAGAGTAACTATATAATATAGAACAAACTGGACACCAATGATGAACCCATAAAAGAAAATAGGAGGGCTATATATATATATATAGTGTACATGGCATCTATCTGTGAGAAAGATGTCACAATTTTGTATCATGTTGAAGAAACTTTTTGTTAAAAATATCGAAATCTTACCTAATTCTAAATCATGACGATATGTAGTGAATTATCTACATTTGTTTTTCTGTGATAAATTGTTTGGGGAAAACAGGTTTTAAATCAAACTTTATAAATGGGCACTAGCTACGAGATATGAAACAAAAATTGAATATGATTTCGTTTGGTTCTATCATTGAAAAAAAGAGGAAATGAAGAAACTTATAATTCGTTTTTGCCAGCCAATTCGGTTCAATTTTATCAAAATAAGCAAAGAAATATCGCTGATGACTTATTCACTTAATTTGCAAGTGAATAATTCATCCTCATTAAATCTGTATGCATGCGACTTTCAATTTAACCACTGAGCTAGAAATTGGTTACGCATGCATAATTCGTGTTCAGTCATCATTCTTTTGCAGGTAAAAACGTTACTTAGCACTTTTTTTAACCTATAACTTGAAATCAGACCTATAAAAATCCAATTGTACGAGTTAGCAATCTATTTCTGTTTATGTTTATATCGGGTTATGTGATCGTCGGAAATATTCGGAGGTCATCTGGATAGTTAATTTGATGACATCTACTCTAGACTAAATAAACACGAAATTCTGATATATCATATTATAGAGTACATGCTTTGTTAACTGTTTATCTCAGACTGATGGTAAACTGGATATACGTTTTAGTATGTAATCATTCAATCACATATACCAATAAAATGATTTGATTTCATTTCATTTCATTTCATGTGAGAATTTGAGTCAGTCAAATCGATGAACATGAATTTGAAAGCTAGTGACCCTTTTCTTAAACATAATGAATGTAATAAGGGTAGTTGCAAGAACTTTCTAGATATTACTAGATTTTGCCTACTTGTTTATCATTTGTATCATTAGTCCCTCTAAAACTCACACATATATATTGATATATACTAATAGTTTTCTTTTATTGACTTTCCGCTATCCTTCGCAGTGCATTTGAAAGTTAACGATAGAACCTCTGAAATTAACACAACCTAGGTTTTTTTTTATTCATGTGCTATAGGAAACACTCCTAAATTCCGGATATTTTTAAAGGTAGCTTCAGTTAGGTTTTTTAATTTAAAAAATAAAATAAAATTTAATACTGACTGTGATCCACGAGGATGACAAATTATTCAAAACACATGTCATATACATTGAATTTTTCGTATTTATAAATGAATATGTATATAAAAACTCTTCCTGGTTTAACACGTACTTTAAAAAAACGTGTGTATTTGTAACCCCTTTCTCGCATTTTCTCACGGTCTTTATTTTCTTGGTGTTGGAGAACCTCTTGTCGGGACTTTCATTTCCTCTGAAAAAAGTTTTTCTTACCTTTCAATCTTCTTTTTAAATTGTTTTCCGGCTCCTGTTTGCACTATGTTTTTCACATCTACTCGATTTTTGAAACGCACGGTAAATACATAAGGATATTCCCAATTTATTATGACATCTTACGTTTTGAAATTATCTTTAAATTTACGAATGTACACGATTTACCACGAATAGAACCGGCATATTCGTTAATCTCCGGAACATCAATACGCGGAAATTCCTGCGTACTTTCCAGAAATTTTTAATATAAGTAGGTCAATCAAATTACTAAAAAGTTGGGAGAGTTTCATTTTAGAATTATATTGAATAGGGGGATAGAACTGATTATCGGAAATCGTTGAAATCAGAGACTTATATCTCTGACTAATATAGCATCAAACATATGCTTCTTTTTTAATTTCCAAGGGACTGCATTGCATGGTTATTATTTTTTTCCCGGGGATAGGAGGAAACATTAATTGGAATCACTAGACTTATTTTTTTTTGGGATGATTGAAGTCCCTACCTTGAGGAAGGATAAGAAATTAATTAAGACCCCCTTCAAACAATTTTTATTTATAATAGTATAATCGTTCAATAAATTGAATGATCCATCTACCACTAGCTTAATAAAGTGGGAGCAGTTACTTGCACTGGTTACTAAATTGTGACTTTAGGGAACTTTATTTCATATAAAATAAGGAGATGTATACGTGGTATAATTGCCAATGAGAGTCAGACAGCTATTGATAACTAGTAGAACAGAGTTGAAATGACCGTCGTAGAAGTAAGCAATTATGTAGGCAACCGTGTTCAAGACAAATGAGAAAGCTCGTGAGGTATATATATATAATCAGCTGTACAGAAAGTGTCGACGTGAAAAAAAAAACGTTAAACCATCCAACATGTCCAAACGAGAAAAGTAACGCTTTATTTATAACAAAACTATTTACGAAAATTAACAAATATGTAAGACAGACAACATACAGCGAACCAACGACAACCACCGGACTACAGGCTGAAATTCAATTTGGACAGGCCCATACATAATGTTGAAGGGATAAACATGTCTGTTAGCGTTCAACCCTTCCT
Source organism: Mytilus galloprovincialis (assembly GCA_037788925.1). NCBI lineage: Eukaryota > Metazoa > Mollusca > Bivalvia > Mytilida > Mytilidae > Mytilus > Mytilus galloprovincialis. The sequence goes on along the minus strand of CM075334.1, from coordinate 5,930,976 downwards.
GAATCTTGGACAGCGATGTAACAACACAACATATAAAGAACACACAGTAAATAATAATGAAACTTGCGGTAAAACTCAGTTGCAAATTTGCAACTCATATGATTCGGTCCGAGGCACAAAAAAATAGTCTTAGAGGCAAAACATTGAAAAAAGTGAACTCGCAATTACTGAAAGTTAGTTGTAATAGACAAATCACGTTTTCTCTTACAACGGATTTATAGTGTAAAGACGTGATAAATAGTCTGAAAACGCACGACCAATTCTAAAATATATAAGTAAACAGTATCTACAGGATGTAGAATTATAAGTTATCATGCTTGTACATATATAGAAACTGATAGTTAATTCAGTTTTAATTTTTAAAAACATGTTAGTTGACTAGAGAACACTATTTAAAATATTTAAACTTTGTTAAATTGATTCGCTATAAAGAATAAGTTTATTCAAAAGATCAATTAGTTTACATGGAAAGTGTTTAAGTTTACGGGCTTTATAAACAACTGACATCACCGTAAGAATTAGGATGGAATATCTCGTTTGTTAAAAGAGTTCTGCCAAATCGTTTTACCTGTGACAGAATTGTGTAAGGTTTTGCTGTAATTAATTTTTGGTAACGAAATCCCAGCCTTTTGATTTACCAGTTAAACATATGCATCACTGAACTAGTACACATTTTTGTTTAGTGTCCAACTGAATCACGCCTCCGGGTGCGGGATTTTCGTGCTGTATTGAAGACCTATCGATGGCCCTCTGCTGTTTTCCGCTCTTTGGTTGGGTTGTTGTCTCTTTGACACACTCCCCATTTCAATGCTCAATTTTATCATACTCGGTTCATCGAAATATAGGACCAGCTACAGATACGGGCATAGCGAGCAAGTTGCGAAATATATTTCCATACGGTCAGAAAGGGGCTAAAGGAATATGCCTGTTATGGTCTCATTGTTCATCCTTTCAGGTTACAAATTACCAGTCCCTATAGTTTACCATTAAAGTATATACGATTTACTGCAACTGAGTCGACCACGTTACTCGATAAATAAAATTGAGAATGGAAATGGGGAATGTGTCAAAGAGACAACAACCCGACCAAATCAAAAACAACAGCAGAGGGTCACCAACAGGTCTTCAATGTAGCGAGAAATTCCCGCACCCGGAGGCGTCCTTCAGCTGGCCCCTAAACAAATATATACTGGTCCAGTGATAATGAACGCCATACTAATTTCCAAATTGTACACAAGACAGGCGCAAAAATGCGGCGGGGTTAAACATGTTTGTGAGATCTCAACCCTCCCCCTATACCTCTAACCGATGTAGAAAAGTAAACGCATAACAATACGCACATTAAATGTCTGTGCTGCAAAGAAAATAAGTATGCGTAGCAATAGAAGAAAATAAATCTTGACCCTCCCTTTCCACCGCCATAATATCAAATGGCTGTCGAGCATTGGCGGATCCAGGGGGGTCCCTTTTTTTTTGGCCGATCAATGCATTTGAATAGGGACCTATAGTTGGTACCCCCCTTTTGTCCTGGGTTGGGACCCCCTCTTTTTTTTAATGGCCCTGTTGTCCCCTTATATTTTATGACAATATATATGTTTCGGGCACATTAAAAGGGAGGCGAATAGAAAGATACCAAAGAGACATTCAAACTCGTCAGTCGAAAATAAACTGACAATGCCATGGTTATAAAAAGAAAAAGACAAACAGACAAACAAAAGTACACAATAACACAACATAGAAAAATCAAGACTGAATAACACGAACCCCACCCAAACTTGGGGTGCTCTCATGTCCTCCGTACGGGTAAGTAGATCCTGCTCCATATGTGGCAGCATTTGTGTTGCTTATGTTAGTACAAACTCGATAATAATTAAGTCTTATTCGGTAGGTCACATTCTCGTAGAAAAGGGGCCGGATTGTAGAAGTTAGAATTAAAGTTTTAAAGTTCGTTAATTATACGTTCAAACGAATGTGTTCCTTTCATCATAAAATAACAAGAAGATGTTCAGTCTATAGGTGGCCAGCTCACTAATCTACCGCGCTGAAAACGGTGCAGGCGGTGTTGTCTCGATATAATCCATATAGTATATGAGTTCGAAACACGGCGAGGGAAGAACAAAAATTTGCTTCCAAATTTGCAGATTTAAAATTTTGTGCTGATATTTAGAGTAATTATTTTGAAAAGACGAAATCTGAAATTATCTCTGTGGTCGAAAAATTTGGTCTCAGCCGACCCTTATTGTGAAGTTTTAGTAATGATGAGTATAGTCTCAAGTCAGGAGCCTGTAATTCAGTGGTTGTCCTTTGTTGCTGTGTTACATATTTTGTTTTTCGTTAATTTTGTGTACATCAATTAGGTAGTTATTTTTCTCGTTTGAATAGTTATACATTTGTGATTTCGGGGACGAAATCTGAAATTATCTCTGTGGTCGAAAAATTTGGTCTCAGCCGACCCTTATTGTGAAGTTTTAGTAATGATGAGTATAGTCTCAAGTCAGGAGCCTGTAATTCAGTGGTTGTCCTTTGTTGCTGTGTTACATATTTTGTTTTTCGTTAATTTTGTGTACATCAATTAGGTAGTTATTTTTCTCGTTTGAATAGTTATACATTTGTGATTTCGGGGCCTTTTATAGATGACTATGCGATACGGACTTTGCTCATCGTTGAAGGCCTTACGGTGACATATAGCTGTTAATTTCTGTGTCATTTGGTCTCTTGTGGAGAGTTGTCCATAATTCGCAATCATACCACATCTTCTTTTTTATATTAACTATACAGTTGTTGTATCCTTTATTTAACGTTCGAGAAAATGACCATCTGATAATCTTGAAGTAAATGAGGGAGGAGAAATTTTGGAAGGAATATTTATCCTGGTGTAGCTTTAAAAAATAATAACCTTTCCCCATGCAAGACAGTGTGAAAATGAATATTCTGTGCAACAAAATACAGGAAATAACTGATTACAATAGGGAAAAAAATTCGCACAAAATACAAAAAACTACACACAACACTGATTTCTTTTATGGTGATACAGTATATCTATATGATTATATGTTCCTGCGGTGACTGATTCATTTTATTGTAAACAATTTCTTATTAATTAAACTTAAATTTAATTAATTGCTAAAATCGAGAACTGGGTATTGGGGGAAAACACTACAATACTATCGTTGATTATATTGGTTTAAAACAAGAGTGCACACACTGAAATGTCTCGCCTTCTATACTAATCATTGATATTATGTTGATAGTCCTAAATATAAAGCTTTATTACAACTGTCATATAAACTTAACATTAATCAAGAAAACTAAACATTGACCAATGAACCATGAAAATTAGGTCAAGGTCAGATAAAGAATGCCAGACAGACACGTACAGCTAACAATTCCTCCATAAAACAAATATAGTTGACCTATTGCTTATAGTTTAAGAAAAACAGACCAAAACACAAAAACTTAACACTGAGCAATGAACCGTGAAAATGAGGTCAAGGTCAAATAAAACCTGCGCAACTGACATCAAGATCATAAAATATTTCAATGCATCAAATATAGTTGACCTATTGCGTATAGTATTAGGAAAAAAAAGACCAAAACTCAAAAACTTAGCTTTGACCACGAAAATGAGGTCCCTGCCAGGTAGACATGTACATCTTACAATCATACTATACGCCAAATATAGTAGACCTATTGCATACAGTAAAAGAAAAACAAACAAAAACACAAAAGCTTAACTATAAACACTGAATCATGAAAATTAGGTCAAGGTCAGATGACACCTGTCAGTTGGACATGTACACCTTACAGTCCTTCCATGCACTGAATATACTAGACATATTCACGGCTTATAGTATCTGAGATATGGACTTGACCACCAAAACTTAACCTTGTTCACTGATCCATGAAATAAGGTCAAGGTCAAGTGAAAACTGGCTGACGGGCATAAGAACCTTGCAAGGTATGAACATACCAAATATAGTTGTCACAGAACCATGAAAATAAGGTCAAGGACATTGGACATGTGATTGATGGAAACTTTGTAACATGAGGCATCCATATACAAAGTATGAAGCATCCAGGTCTTCCACCTTCTAAAATATAAAGCTTTTTTAAAAGAAGTTAGCTAATGCCGCCGCTGATATTCCTGTCGCCACGCCGCCGGATCACTATCCATATATTGAGCTTTCTTGCGACAAAAAAATCAGTTTGTCTTAACCATGTAACCAAGGCAGGACATCAGTGCTCATCTCAATCACTTTGCAGATATAACTCATTTTACAATTGTTTGCTCATTGTCCAGTGACAAATATTTCATATATTCAGGGTGAAAATAACTGTTTACAGGTGATCCTTCAACATTTATCTGTAGCCGAAGAACTTTAAGGTCAATCCTACTGCAGCTAATGATATAACTTATTGTTTGATTGTTTGCTCATTGTCCAGTGGAAAATATATCATATATTTAGGGTAAAAATAATTGTTTATTACAGATGATCCTTCAACATTTATCTGAAGCAGAAGATCTTAAATGTCAATCCTGCTGCAGCTTAAGATATAACTTATTGTAAGATTGATTGCTCACTGTCCAGTGGCAAGTATTTCATATATTCAAGATTGCAACTATGTTTACTGGTAATACTGCAGGTTATTTTAATAATTGATTCGCCGAGTGCAGAGGTTCTACCCTGAACAGTTTGGGCAAAAAAAGAACACAATATTCGCTTGTTTTACTTTTTGTGCAAAACACTATGCTGAGACCCGGCATAGTAACATCTTTATTAGAGGACCAAAACTACAACTAAAGGAGAGACACCCACAAAAAACGAGGGGTGATCTCAGGTGCCCCAGGAGAATGAGCTGATCCTGCTCCACATGTGGCACCCATCCATTAAAGACGATTTTTCAGATTAGGATCAAGTTCTGAACAAAGAAAACATAGCTTATTCTTAAGAACAATCTCAAACTGGAATGAACTACTGCCTATTTGGCATTGATAACTATAAGGCATTCAAGACCAAAATCATAGCACATAAATGTTTTTATCTGCACATATAATTTTGAAAGAGCACATTTTGGATGACACCACAACTTAAATTTCATGATGATGATGAGTCAACTGACTCTATGGGTTACCCATACAGATGTAGAGTTACAGGTAAACCAATAATTTAAATGTTTAACTAAGTACAAATTGTGTAAAGACTTGTATGAAGTAGTGACAGAACCAAGAAATCAAACATCCATGGATGCATATTTTCTCATCCACATAAAATAAATGAATCCACAGTAACACTTTTGATTTGTATTTTTATTCATCTGATGAGTTAAGCCTTTTTCAACTGATTTTAATAGTTCATTCTTAAGTTGAACAGTTACACCACTGTCCAAGGTTAGGGGGAGGGTTGGGATCCCGCTAACATGTTTAACCCCACCAGATTCTCTATATACCGGTATGTGCCTGTCCCATGTCAGGGGCCTGTAATTCAGTGGTTGTCCTTTGCTTAAGTGTTACATATTTGTTTTTCGTTCATTTTTTGTACATAAATGAGGGTTTTAGTTTTCTCATTTGAATTGTTTTTCATTGTCATTTCAGGGCCTTTTTATAGCTGACTATGTGGTATTGGCTTTGTGCATTGTCGAATGCCGTATGGTGACCTAACAGTTGTAAATTTATGTGTCATTTTGGTCTCTTGTGGAGAGTTGTCTCATTGGCAATCATACCACTTCTTCTTTTTTATATATAAGATTAAAAAGATAAACAAAAGAAAGTTATGCAATTTTATTTTTTTGAAGTTTCATTGTCCACTTGCACATACATGTACAACTTCTTTGTTATAAAAAGTAAACAACACAAGCTGTTAACACAGACCCAAAAGCTATCTAGCATTATAATTCATTCATGACAGAGATTCAATAAAGGGAGGTAATAACAGTACATGTTATATCACAGGTTTTAATGGTTCATTCACTGACAACATATACCCTTACAACTTCAAATAATAGATATGTGAACTTGGCACAATCATTTGAAATAAAAGGCTAAAAAAGCATAGGTGTATGTTTCCTGTCCCCCATTTGTCCCCAAAACATTTACCTGTAGTTGCATTTCAAAAAAAAAATTAATAAAAAAAATCAAGAAATAATGTTTTGTGATAAATTAACAAAAATCTCAGAAAAAATTGTGATAACATTAGAAATTGTAAAAAAGTGCTATTGAATAAATTCAAATTAACAGAAGTATAGGGTAAATTTGGATAGGACTTGAAGTATTTTTTTTTTTTAAAGGATTTTTTTTTTTAATTAGTAAAAAAAAAAGAAATAACTTTCCAAAACTAATTTTGTATGGTAGGAGACAGGGAATTCACAAGTCTCTTTGTGACCAAACTGTCCAAAGCCAGAAGCAAATAAGCAATCTAGCAAATGTAGAATCAATAACCAAAATACATCTTTAAATTATTGAGCTATTGACAATTTAAAAGTTGGGACGGTACGAATAGCCATTTAAATTCCAATTATTCAACCAGTTATTTTGATATTAATGACAATGTTAAAATTTGAGCAAACTAGTCAACCCTGTATACAAGGATATTGCTGCAAGAATTTTGAAAATGATCTACATGTATTAGATTAATACTCTTGTGTAGCTTCATGATCTGCTTTTTTTCGCTTGAGTTTTTTCATAGAAAAGAGAAAACCATACAGGTGTATTATGAGCCAACATTTAATAACCATAGGGTCATAGTTCATAAAATAATCTTAAACCTATTGAAGTCTTCTCAAATCATTTTATGTGGCTTGCAATACCAAAAAGAAAACAGTATCTCTTGATTATTTCTTTATATTGTAATTGTGATATAACATCATTGTAGGATATTTGAGGTTTTATTTCGTTTAAATACTAAATAATTTGAAATATTCTTTCAGGAAATGAATGATTCCAATAGCTGCGACAACACTGATGATAATTTGTAGGTCTCATTTGTTGACAATAATTGTTTTTATTATTGATAAAAAATTAAGGTTATCTCAGATCTGTATTTGAGAAATTGGAGTCTGAAATGCTAGACAAAAAATTTGACACAAATTAAAAGTTATGTTGAACAATGAAAGTATCGTGGAAATGATTCTTAAAATTCTTTAATACAAATTACTTCATAAAATTATAATATCAGTAAAAATTTATAAATACTAAATAAAATGTACAATAAAAACGTTGGCTGTAAGGGTACATGTGTCAACCGTATTGTTGAGAATAGTGATGAAACTCTTGCCATACTTTCACACACAAATATACACTAATTACATGATCATTGCACTAGTTCTGGGACAAACTGTATGTATAAATGCAGTCGTACATGTGTGTAACTGGCCTCCTATATCAAAGATGAAGTTATAAATGCAGAGAATGATTATATCTGGTTTAAATTCAATTCTAATACTTTGTATGTTAGACTTATACTGGAGATAATATGCATGGACATATATATTCTGTGTACCAAATACATAGCATTTTATTTAAGGCCTAGGTTATATTTTCATTTATTTATTCCATATAATCATTTCTGCAAGATATAAATTTTATGACAATTGTAAAGTGTGCTTCTGAAAGGGAGTACTCATATCACGTCAAAGGATAGTCCCAATGATACAATCGGGAATCATGATCATTCTTCTTTTCTTAAAGGCGAAATTATTACTATTTAAAAGTTAAACAAAATTATGTAAAGGGAGATAACTCTTTAAAATTACTGAAACGTTTGTGTTAATCATTATCATTAACATATTGCAAGTTTCTAAATAACACAGAGTAAATCTGTTAAATTTGAATGCTTAAAATGTGTTATGAAAGGGACTTTTACAAACTCTTTATTGATATAAAGTATTTTCTCCCTTTATTATCTAATTGTTGCAACTATTTCTAGAAATCCATCATTGTACTGTAGACTTCCAATATAAGCAATCAAATATTTTCCTAAATCTGATTGTTGCACAAGGAAATCTTCTCTTCATGTGCTAATTCAATCTTGTAATATGGGAAACAACCAATACTTTGCCGATTTAGTGAAATTTAGGGTTGAAAAACTAACGTAAAAAATTTAGATGCAAAGCTCAGTAAAGAAAGTTCTCTTGTGTTGTACTCCTTATGACAGAAACAAACTTCACCAATTTTTACGAACACCATGATGACAAGAGTAAAAATAAATTTCATGGCAACCGTATAAATAATTCCACACGTGTAATATGATCTATGATGGTGAAGCTGACAACAATAACATTAACAATAAGCCGTGATATAAACAACTACTGATTGTAGAGCCGAATGACAGCAATAAATACTTAACAAATAATTGGTTTTATAAAAAAAACAAAGCTTTTTTGGCATTATAGCAAAACATTTGATAGCTTTGGCAAGATCAAAAGTCTATACACAAGAGACAAGCTATGTACAATAAATTATATATACACAAATTGTTATATACGTTTATATATACACTAATGCCAATATTTATGTCTACAATTAATAAAATTATATTATATTTTACAAAATAAAATATCACAAGTGAAGGCAGTTACTATAAGTAAATGGTTGTAGAATGCTTCCAACACAGACACAAACACACACAATATAGTGTATCAAGGGCTACACATCAGACTAATCCACCATTACAGAAACTAAAGGATTATGGGTAATTTCATTTTTTGTGTTAACTAAAATGAAAATAAGGTTGCATCATTGGTTCACTTTACATGGTTTAGGATGTTGTAAGCCAATTGTTGACTTTACATTGTTTAGGATGTTTTTAGCCAATCATATGGCTTTTGATATTATTACCCAGAATGCATTAGATTCTGAAAAGGCAAATTGTATCACAAGGAAGCCAAATTTGTATTTCTTGTCCAAAGGAATTCTTCAATACTGAATTATCAAATCACAGTATGTCAAAACATGATTTTATATAAATAAAGGAGATGAACTTTTACAAACAGGAAAGCATTAAATCAAATTCACATTTCAATTTGAAACTAGTTTTCAAATAACCTCTAACCTAATTATCATTCTATACCATTTCCTCAGAAATACAATAGAAAATATTAACAATGTTGACTAGAGAATGAAAAAAAAAATAAACTCACACAGAAGTTAAGTTTTGTTAAAAAGTAAAACAGGATCCATACACAGTCCTGAAAAAGCTTTCCTAGATTATTTCAAAAGTGCCAGCAATATGGTGGTTTTCTTTTAAATATTTTAAATTTTTTGGATTTATATTTGCATATCTTTGAACTTTGATTACCAAATACCACCATTTATAATGGGGGTAAGGAAGACTTTTTATCAGCTTTACTGTTACCAATATCCAATTCACTTTTCTTTAGTAAAAAGACAAAAATAATAAAAACACAACTATGTGTAATCTTGAAGATATTAAAAAAAAATCCAATTTGAGCAATCGAAATATCACTAACCTGGCACTGGCAAAATTTTATAATGAGAAGATATAAAGAAATAAATGCTGGAGTGAGTTGGGATGAGAATTTAAGAATTTATCTAATCATTTAATGATGAAAGTTACAACAGTAACACAAAGTGTACGATTTTTGATTTTTTAAAACAATTAGTACATATACTGATTCTAAAATAATCTGACATGCCATTTAACACCTGATTTTATAATATTTATTTAATACATTAACACAAATCAGTCATCACTTCAAATAAACCAAACACAAATTTCACATCCAGATCTCTAAAGACAATTAATTATTTTTGTTCGGATTGCTAAGAAAACCCTCCTCAGTGACAGAAGGATCTCAATGTTGAGAACATAAATTCCTGAGAAAAAAATAAAGAAAAAAAAAACACACGACAAACTGATTTGATCAAACACACATTCAGTTATTGCATTGCTTCAGCAGATAACATCCACTTGAAAGAAGCAGCCATTTAAAGCAAATACCATAATATGGCAGTTTGGATTTCATAGTCGTGAACATTCAAATTCAGCATCGTTATCTGTCCTTGGATCATCTGATGTACTGCCTCCAGGTGGCGTACCAATACCACTGCTATTGGAGGAAGTAAATGAAAGACGTGTACCGGCAATTTCATAGCAATCCTACAAAAAAATAAAAACATATTTTTGTTATTGAGTTGTTCTCTTTGGTTTCAAAAACATTAATGATTTGAGAAAAAAATAGTAATATTTTCAATCATAGCTTCTTCTTTCTAAAATTAAACATTAAAACAAGCTACATTACTTTAAATTTACCCACAATTTTCATGTGGGCTTTGATTTCAATTTACAAATTCTGTAAACACTCTAGAGGCAGTCTTAATAAAGATGAATACCAACAAGACATTATTAGTTTATCCTGCAAGAAAAACTTTTATTATAAATAGGCTTTTTCACAAAATTATCATCAGTGAAATTGTGATCTTCATTTATAATGAGGTTGTAAGGAAAATTTCATGTCTTTTGTAAGCTTGACAATGATATATTCTGTTACATTTTGATATAAAGTTAAGATTAAAAAACAAAACAAGATAATCTGCATAGTATGTGTTAAATTAAATGTCCTTGACATTGTCAACATTTTCCCTCACGTTAATTCTCTTAATGATCACTGTCAATTTCTGCAGCTAAAGATTATGGAAGATACCCATTCTAGTAAAAGTTTAAACACCTATCGCTTTTTGGAAATCTGACCCCTTGAAATTTTGATGACATACAACAATCACTTTTCTATTGTGGCGTCAAATCAAGAGATTATTTATATAGAATTCATTTATAAAGTTTTCAGCGAAAGCAAGTAAGAGCTTAATCAGTAAGAAGATAGTGATTTTATAAACAAGTTTACAAAAATAGATAATAATTTATTCCCCGTTTAAACCCTCAACATTACAAACCAAAAAGGATCACATACAAATATAGAAGCAATCATGAAAGTTATTTACATTTCTGAATGGTTTAATGCAAAAAATCTTAATTTCACTAGGTAGAAGAAGGAAGTTATGGTTGAGGTAGAAAAGCCATGCTTTGGGGATGAGCTATTTTTGTTTGTATCTGACATTAAAAAGCATTTAAAATAAAATGATAGAAATTATTTTGTTTAACAATTCAGAAGGCCTCATTTTATACAAAATAATATCTATTGTTTTACGTTGGAAAATGAAGATTTTGTATCTGTCCTATTTTTTCCACTATTTATGCTTCAAAACAGCCTGCTATATAGCTTATTTCATTGCCAGTATTAAACCAATCAAAACGGGTCATTTTTCTAAATATTCCCAAACTCAATGTATCATGTGTATCAGGAAGAAGTTTCACTGACACACATTACAACTCATCACTGTCAAGCTGGTTACTAAATATGAAGTCATTGTGTAGAGTAGAAAAAAAGTGTGATTGAAATATTTGTTTGACAGTAATCTGATCATGAAGAAATAAAAACGGAGAGAGGGACAAGGTGAATGCAATGAAGCCCCTGCTCACTGAGTGTGGGCTTCTTATCTGGGCCTTTTATAGCCGACTATGCGGCATGGGCTTTGCTCATTGTTGAAGGCTGTAAGATGACCTATAGTTGTTAATGTCTGTGTCATTTTGGTCTTTTGTGGATAGTTGTCTCATTGGCAATCATACCACATCTTCTTTTTTATATTCTTTAGTTTATTATGCCAAATATTATTCCTGAAGAGTCAAATGTATGAATTTATAGTAAAACATATTGAGGTTTACAATAGTTTTGGTTCAAACATACAAACATGAACAAAAATATTACATTATCATAAATCTACTGAATCCTAAAACCAACATATACCCGGTACTACACCCTCATTTTGTGTCCCCATCAATAATAAAATCCCAAAAGATGTGCTTTGCCAATGTAAAGAGAGAAATGGCAGAGAGTTGTAAGCAGCACAGAAGCATACGTACTCAGGATACTGTGTTTATATCTGTCATGCTTCAGATTCAGACTATCAAAGAAGAAAAGGTATTGTTACCAAACTGATTCATGATCAAACATATCCTCTGAGCTCATGTTATACAGTGAAAAATTTCTGCCTACATTTCAAAATAAATGCAATTTCAAGCATATATATGAGAGCTTCCATGGATTTTTTTTTTGGATCAAACTTTCAATTCTAAGCCATGAAAATTAAACTCAAAATATATATTATAGTATATATGTATCAATTATAGATAGTCATTCTTAGAGTCCTTTTTTTTTATTTGTTCTGTTTAAAAATCCTAAAAATTGATTGCCATTCTTAGACGGCCATTGGCCATTTTATCTATTATGTTCTTGTTTAAAAACCAACAAGATAAAACCAGATTGTGAATAAAATTGCTTTATCAGAAAGCTGCTAAAAGCATAAGTTTCTTTACTGAAGATTTTTTTAAATATTAAGCCTTGAAAAATAAAATAAAAATATGTCCGAGGACACAAACTCCTTATGCTTTGCAATTTTCCAACAAATTGGGAATTAATCTAGAATGGTAAATAACTTACAACCCAAGATGAAACTCTGCATCGTGTCTGAATTTCATAAAATTTAGATGAGAAAAACTTAAGCAGAGTACAGAAACAGAAATTGCAATTTTCCTAGTTAAAGTTATAGTTTTTCACACTTCCCTTATATTTGACCAAATATTAATAAAAAGCTGACAAGATAATGTTAGGCCTACCACCAGTTACCTTGCCAAAGTTTGTTTTAAGAAAAAAAGAGCTTTTAAAACAGGGTTAAATTGTTAATTCATTGCATAATTTGTCCTCTCATACTGTGTAGTCGATCACAGTTTTTGCCTGGTACCATATATGGTTTATGTGCATTAATATGCAATAGGAACAGCTAATTTTGCAAGAAAGATGAACTCTCAACTATGTTCAAGTTAAATCCTGTTATCATATGATTTAATTAAGTTAAAAATATAATTAATATAGAAACCTGCTGTCTTTAGATATTATGAAAATGGTCGAGTCCATTTTTTGCTATGAGAAACCCCAAAATTATTTAGGAGCAGAATTGACCAAGTTCATGTTTAAGTATGGAAATCTCCAAAACAACAGGTGCACAGCTTAATTCATAGTAGAAGAGTTTAAAATTTGGTTGAATTCTGTGAAGCTGTTTTCACGGAGTTGTGGAATATGTGTGACGCAAGTTGATGAAGGACATTGACATAAGACCTTAGTAAAATCTATCTTGTCCCTGTACCTTTCCGTTGGGCAACAATACCAAACAATATACCTTTTAGTTAGGCAAAAACCTTGTACCTTTCAATTAGGCAACAAAACAAAACCTTGTACCTTCCAGTTAGGCAACAAAATAAAACCTAGGTAATTCTAATTTAAATTTTATCTAGCACCAAAATTAAAAAAAAAACCTATTACTATATAACAAGTTATAATAAATTTAATAATAAATTATAGAGTTAAATAAAATATATCATGTATATGAAGAAGGATAAACAGATATACTATAAAGTAAAATGAAATTTATATATGATAACAACATGCTGTGTTCATGCTGAAATAGTGAGGGAGAAAAAAGGCATGCTGGGGTTGATATGCCTCTGTATATTGACGTTCGGGGAAAATTATAGTGGGAACTTGTAGTTACTAAATCATCATTACATAACAGCACATAAACCAGACATCTGCCTCCATTGTGGTCAAATCTTTTCCAATTATATCCTTGGTTATTTCAATAAAAATGTGATAGGTATTCAAATCTTCTTACAGCAAAATGCATTGAGTGTGTAGGCTAAGGTAATATCTTTTGTTAGCTTGCTTGCTAGCTGAACCGTGAAGTCATTATTAGGTTAGATATACAACCCTCCTTTCAGAGTAGTGTAGTCCTACAGACAGATACATTGGTTATCTGTCAGACTAGTCTACTATTAAAGGAGGGGAGTATACCTAACTTAATAACGACTTCACCGTTTATCTAACAAGCAAGCTAACAAAAGATATTACCTTAGATACACACTCAATGCATTTTGCTTTTAACTTACTTCTTCTGGAATATAGAGTTCTATTGAATATTATTTTTCTTAATTTCTTATATAAAGGTCCTATCTATTTTTAGAACAGCTGACATAATCTGGAAAGATTTGACCAATCACTAGAAAACATACACAATATCCTGATTTCCGTTAGAAAACATTAAACAAAATAAAAGGAATACCTTTATATGAACATATGAATTTTGGAATGGCCTATATAACGAATTTCTACTCTACAAAATAGGGTACACAATAATTTACGTTTACATGCAATTTTAAAACAATATATATTTTCTTCTTAAAAAAAAGTTGACATATTAATGCACGATTTCCATTGAAATAATAGGACAACATAAAAAACAAAAGTCAACTACAAAAGCACATTTAGGAGGCAAGCAATAGGATGATAAAATGATGACCTGTTGATTATACGGGCCACTTTGAACTTTGGTATGTGTAATTGCTTACACCTCTACCTATTGAGTCTGGTGACATAGCATGAACCTGGAAATCAAAGTCATATAAACGTTTTATTCTTTAACAAAACACATGGTCATATAAACGTTTTATTCTTTCACAAACACATGGTCATATAAACGTTTTATTCTTTCACAAAATAGTCAAGATATTTTGGGTATGCAACATGATCATTTTAATGCTTTGCTTTTTAACAAACAAGTTTTACTATTTTTGGTGTAATAAATAATTGAAATGTTTTTTTCTTCTTCAAAAAATCAAATAGTTCTGGTAATGTTCGGAATCAGTGTAGCCAAGTTTTAAAGGAGGGTAAAATATGAAAAAAGTGTAATTGTGAGGTTTACTGTAGACTTTTGTGTAAAATTTGTGATTTGCAGGAAAAGTTGAAACTATTTTACCTTTGTGTGTAAGAACCGAGTATGAAAATTTGTTTAAATTTTGAATACATATACTGTAAACCAACTTATTTTCGCGAGCGATTTATTTTCGCGACTTTCGCGAGTAGGAAAATAATGCGAATATAAATCGTCGCGAATATGCTTTATCTTAGATCTTTCCTTATTAAACTATATCCAGAAATTAGAATATCGCGAAATTAAATAGCCGCGAAATAGACAAGAAAGGATAAAACGCGAAATAAAGTATCCGCGAAAATAAGTTGGTTTACAGTATATAAATGAAGAAGTATACATAACATGATATGATTGTGCAAAAAAGTACTAGACATTTGAATAATGAGAATTTAATTGTGCATTTAGAAAGCTTTGAAACATATAGTTACAGACACATTTCAAAGAGATCATAATCTGATTGACACATAGACCTTACAGCTGTTATCCTAATGCTAGCAAGTTATTGGTTTGGTTGGGTTGCTTACTCTGTTTACATTAAAGTTTGCTCAAGCATTGTAATCAAGATTGACATCTACAAACAATATAAGTGGGCGTAGTTAAACCTGTATATAGGTAAATTTTATCATTTGATAATGTCCAATCAAATTTAAATATAAAGTATGCAAGTTTTACTGTGCCTTTTCATTGTTTGTAGATGTCAATTTTAATTACAATGCTTGAGCAAACATTAATACAAACAAATCAAACAAGCCAACCAAACCTTTAACTTGCTAGCATTATGATAACAGCTATAACTGGCATCAAACAAAGCTAAGAGTATCAGCACACAGGATGGGAACCCACATACTACATGCCTATCTCCACTTGTCCTATATGTACTAGCTATATTGTTATAAATAGATCTGACATTGTTATAGTGTATCTATTGTCTTACCTCAAACATTGAAGATGTACTCTCTCCTAAAGATGCTCGGTCATGGCCTAAATCTGGACTGTCAGATGCAGTTGAAATAGGACGAGCACTTCCTAAAATAAATATAGAATTTATAAGCTTCATTCTGTACTAACAAACAAAATATTTGATTCAATTGAAAAACTGTGATCAGACATGTAATACACTTGTTGTGTTATAGTTGAAATAATAGGGTAGGTGAAGTATAACAGTCTGATTACTATACACAAAGTTTTGATTGGTCAGTGAATATCAAAATTGTTTCCATAATAATATCCATTGTCCAATCAACTCTTTTTTAATATAGTAAACAAACTGTTACTCCACCTCTCCATTGAATTTAGGTATCAATCTTAATTACAATGCCTGAGCAAATAACCAAAAAAAGTTTGCAAGCAAGGCATTTTAACTCTTGGTTTGCATGCTTTATTTTTTTAACTGTAAAGCATAAACCTAGTTCTAACTCTATGTATCTGAAAACTTGAAGTAGCTGCCTGATAGACCTTAAAAACTTACACATAATACAATTCATCCCTGTTACTGACAAAATATGAAGTCATTCTATTGAGAAAAGGGTGATATAACATATTTGTTCATTCAACACACAGTTTATAAAGAAACTATTATTTATTAATGGAAAAAATGTGACTAGGTGAGTTTTACAACAATAAGAACTTGCATTCTAATATCTGATTAATATATCTTGATGCATATTTTTCTGAAATCACAATTATAACTCTCACATTTATGTTTAGTCTTTAAATTTGCAATAATAAATGCACCTAATAATTCCTGAATTTACAGTATTGAAAAACAGGAGGTAAATTTCTGACATATTTAAGTCCAGTCCACCTTCAAAAAGTTTAAATACTCTGACCAACATCAACTGATTTTCAAGAAAATTTGTATTTCCTTCCCAATAAATGGACACCTTGCATAAAATACATGTTTCAATACATCCTACTTACCGTTATGTTGTGCACCCCTTGTATGAGCTTCTTGAACAGTTTTCATGCTAGGATGCAGCATACTTCTAACTCTCTGTGGGATTGGATCATTCCCTCCTGAGGCCTCTGGTTGAGGTTGGTTCTATAAAATAATAGATACATATTAGTATCGTTCTGATTCTTAAACAATACCTTGTTGTTTGTCATAAAGAAAGTTAATTTATGTGATAGTGGAAGATAGGATTATGTATAAAAGGTTATTTCAAACCATTGAGGAACATATTCAACGCCATTTATTAAATTTCACAAATTGTAAAAAAAAAAGTTATTCTTCGTTTTTTTATGATTTATTTCCAATCCATAATGTCCTTAATATTTATAATTGTTGATTTGCTTTATAAGCATTACATATCCACATTTACACAAATAACTTCTGTTGATATTTCCTATGATCTACAAAATGTTAAATATTTGTACATGTGGAGTTGATAAACACAAATTATGAGTCTAATCTACCAATATACATCTGTTAAGCTATGTACCATCACTTTTGAAATTTGTGAAGTACATTGGTATATTTTTTAAATACAATGCTGAGAGGTTTAAATCAAACTACATTTTTCTATACCTTTGGAAGTTCTATCAATGCCTGAAGTCCCAAATCAGGACCCATATGAGCCACATGACTGAAATTTGTTGGTCCAGAAATAATTCTTGATCGTCTGTCTGCCCTAGAAATAGAAAATAGATTACATATCATGTTTTGTTAAATTATTTAGGACAACACTCCATTCTGCTCAACAACAACAAAATTAAAAAGCTTACTTAGCCGTTTTGAATTATTTCCTGAAAAGAAATATTGGATTTTTGTTTATCTAAATTATTTTTGTTTATAATATCTTAAAAATAATCTGGTATGTATGACAAAAAAGAAAAACTAATGACTAACCAATTTTCTACACCCTGTTTTCACAAAATCTACAAAAGTTACCATCCAAACTTCGGTGTACCTAAATCTTAAAATTACAATTATTTCCTAACCTTAAAAATATAGCAAAAGTAGTTTAACGACAGATATATATATGTAGCATGCATAGAATATATTCATGCAGACTGAAAGCTGTGTTGTGACTTAGAATGGCAGTCTAACTGTTGTAATACTTGCTCCTTAGTGAAGACTGTGCTTTAACCTGCCTTTAATAAATTTGTGCAAGGGCCAGCTGCATTTAGTCCTTTATGTAATATTAGTCTCTTTTCAATAATGCACACATTTACATTTGTTTACATTAATTTAATTTATGTATATATTATTATTCATAGGATAATCAATATTTGTGTATCGTCCTGAACATACATGAAATATTTGACACTGAATTTTAAGTAACCAACAACCACAATCATCATTAATTTTTTTGGACTTTGTTGGTATAAGTTAACCATACATCTAAATGTGCAGCCAAGTACAAGTTTTCTATAGGCAGACATTGGCTAAACGATGAAATCACATGTCCACGTAATAGATATAAGGTATATATAAACGCAAATATATCTCCATCAATATATAGTATACTATGAAGTATTGCTGTTCAACGGTTATACAATTGCTATAAAATATACGATGAGAAGATAAATTTTTGTTGCTACAAATGAATCTTGCAAAAGTTTGTGGTCTAAAGAAAATTACCTTTTTTTAAATGGGGAAATATTAATTCCTTTTATTACAAAAAAAAATTTGCTATTCCCATAACCTATATATATCTTATGTATACAAATGCCCACATAAAAATCTGTTGATGCTAAACTCTATATGTGATAAGCAAAAAATACAGAATTCACACAATATATACATAGAAAAAATATATCTATACTACTATATGCTCTAATTATATGATATACATGTACAAGAGGTGGTGGTTAGCAGGTTATAATGTAATGGGCACTACGGAATCGTTCATGCAGGACATGCAGAGTTCACTGAAGCATAGCAATGTGACTGGCCCACTATGATAAGAAAGAGAGCTTACTGCACTGGAAGTACTGGAGTACTGGTGTGAAAACTATCTGGTCCCATATGTGCTACATGACTGAACGACATTGGTCCAGAAATTTCACGAGAACGTCGTTCCTGCCTAGACAAAATATTACCAATTGTCAATTACTCCATTTTGCCAGTCAAACTGACCACACTGATTTAATAACTGGACAACGGAAGGATAGTCTCATATAACAGATTACATGTTTATACGATGCTAGCTTTGGCACACTAATTATTTATTTATCATGCAAGTATATCAAATTATCATGCTAAGATGTAAAGTAGATCTTGATATCACGGAATTCATTAAGTATGTTGGCTGCAGAAGAATGAGATTAAAGTAAATAGTTTCTTTCCTATGCAAAGTTCAGTTCAGTTCATGGCTATTCCAGAAATAAGTGTGAAAAAGATAAGCTGAGCGGGAAAACATATAATTTTATTTCATATTGAAAACAATTATAAAATCTGGCCCAACCAATATTTTGATAGGAATGCCTTTAGACAATCCAAGATTAGTTGCTGTGTGGGACACACACCAACTTATAGACGTCAAAAAAGCCTTCTAACAGATATTTCTGGAAAAGCCGTAACATATTACCTAATTAATAGCTACATATATTAATTTCATTAGAATATATCTCTATCATTATCTGTTTTGTATTTTATAGATGCTGAATTCCTCATTTAAGTTATGACCTGCTATAAATAAAACAACATTGAGCTGTTGTTAAATAATGATTAACATTCAAAGCTAAACATAAACTGCTACATGCTTATAAAAATATAATCTAGAGTAGATTGTTCTGTAATTGCTACTGATTGGTCCAGTCTTGCTAAGTAGAATGTCATACATCAATCCTTTCTGGTAAAAAAAAAATCAAACATTTCAAAATTCCAACATAAAATTATCCAACCCATAAGTAAACACTTATCAAATGATTTTACCTTCCCATATGCTGCAACACCATCACAAATTGATCAAACAAACATATTGTGAGCTCAAGAATACTTACCCTTTAACATTCTGATCATCTCTTGTTTTGAAAGAGAATCGTCTTTTGCTTCTGTTTACACTCTTGCTCTTGAAAATTTCTGATAAGTTAAGTTTGTCTTCTTCTGCAAATTATCAAACATTCATAACTTACTTGTGTTATGGTATTATATTTAAATTTATAAATGGTAAAGCATACAGATTTACATGTTTCATCACATGGAAAATGAGATATTGACTAGACTCCATGTCATTGTATAATTGGTCTAAATCAAAAATGTGTTTTTGTACAGTAAACGATTGATTATGTCTAACACCACTTTCAGCATTACTGTGCTATAATACTGCGGTCGGTTTATATTGGTGGAAGAAGCATGAGTGCCTAGAGGGAAACATGACCTTCAGTATGAAAACAAACAGTTCTATTTAATTAAATTTGGAGTGTAGTTTCAAACTCACAACCTTAGTGTTCAACTACTTAGACCACCTAGCCACCGAAGCTCCAACAGTAAACAATGTCAATGTAGATATAATGCAAAATCAATTATGTAGACACTGTGACTGATAAGATCTTTTGCCACTTAATGAGAAAATAAGACTTTTGAGTTGGTATTGGATTTCTTATTCCACGCTGTTTGTCACAAGTTCATGTAATAAAACTGCAGCATGACTTTAATTATTAGTATCTCCACTTCTTTTTCAATAAGATTATTAATGCCAATTTATGCGTGTGCATTTTTTAGTGTTAAGTGTCAATTTCAGCAAACTTGGCATTGATCTTGGTAGTCAGTTTTTATTGGTGGAGGGAACTGGAGTGAACCACCAACCTAGTTGTGCAAATTGAACATAACACATTCTATATAAAAGATTTGGATAAAGATGAATACCTTAACGCATGCTGTATTGTCTTACCTAAGTGAATATTTTTGAAGTAGACTATATGTTGTGAGTCAAGGTTTGTGAACAAATTCATAGAACCATCTTTACATAAAGGTTTTGTCTGAAAGCAAATAATTAAACAAAGACATAAAAATTATACTTAATAAAATATTTTTTTTAATATTTTGTTTCTTATGATTATTTTCAAAACTTAAATAATACAATAACAGGTGCGAAATCTCCTTCTGACAGATGATTTACTCACAATACAAATAGTGCCATCTAGTTATATATTTGCAACAATGACAAGCGAGCAATATTGAAATCTTGATGTTTTATACATTGATATAAGAAGATGTAGTATGAGTGCCAAGAGACAACTCTCCATCCAAGTCACAATTTGTAAAAGTAAACCATTATAGGTCAAAGTATGGTTCACATGAGCCTTGGCTCACATATATTTGAATTTTAAGCTACAAGGTGTATTCCACTTGATGCTTTAGCAAACCTAATTTCTTAATAAGTAAAGAACAGCCAATTACATTATACAAGAAAATCACCTTAAAAAAAAGTTAAGAAAAAAAATAAAACATTAACACTACCATTTCATATAATTATGCAGCAAATTTAATAAAATCATACTTTTTTTAGGTTGAGAGTCTGTATCCATTCAGTAGTTTGTATATTATATACAAAAACAGCATTTTCAGAATAGCACAGGAGATATGGTTCATAATAGGCTGAAATAAACAAGTGAAACTGCGAGCTACTGCTCACTGATGATACCCCCGCCGCAAGTGGATAATATTAATAGTGTAAAAATATGCAAGTGTTCGTTAAACAGGAAGTTGTCGAGTGATGAATCTGAAAATGCATCACACGGTAAAGCTGACTTATATAAATCCTGAAACCAAATTTCAGAAATCCTTGTATTGTAGTTCCTGAGAAAAATGTGACGAAAATTTTCAACTTGGCTATCATGTGTAAAATCATACAAGTGTTCGGTAAACAGGAAGTTGTCGAGTGATGAATCTGAAAACGCATCACACGGTAAAGCTGACTTATATAAATCCTGAAACCAAATTTCAGAAATCCTTGTATTGTAGTTCCTGAGAAAAATGTGACGAAAATTTTCAATTTGGCTATCATGTGTAAAATCATACAAGTGTTCGGTAAACAGGAAGTTGTCAAGTGATGAATCTGAAAACGCATCACACGGTATGGCTGACATATATAAATGTTGATACCAAATTACAGAAAGGGTGGATGTGTAGTTCCTGAGAAAAATGTGACGAAAGTTTTGTGGGACGGACTGACGGACTGATGGATGGACGGACGGACTGACAGACAGAGGTAAAACAGTATACCCCCCCTTTTTTAAAGCGGGGGTATATTAAAGCGGGGGTATAAAAAAAAAAAGGAATTCTCAATTATTAAATATTATCATATACTTAGCAATGATATGATAGCTTTTGCATATATGGAATGAGCGGAAGTACACACGCCATAATTTTCCACCCGGGTTGATAACCCATATCAGGTGCATCTCGTGCAAGTTACTTCCGGTGTTTCCAGTATCGGTTGTTTACTTTTCCATTGTGACGTCAGATATTTTTTATGACGATGTCAAAATTTACGGGAACTTTTGTGGGGATTATTTAGTACTTGCTATATTCTTTATAAAGTTTTTGATTGTTTTAGTTATTGCATTTGTTTATTTGCCTTACATAAAACTAGTGTCGGAAGTATATAATAAAGCGATTAATACATGGCTTTTTCCATATCAGCCTGGGTCCTCGACTCCGTCTCAGGCTGATATGGAAAAGGCCATGTATTAATCTCTATTTAATTGTTTTCATTTTTCATTTAACATTAAAGAGATAGTATATGTCATTTTTTTATTTGCACTTAATCTATTTCCATTAACATTATATTGTTGTATTTTGAAATATGAAATGTTAACTTACCAAATGCCAAGGGTGGAGCTGGCCACATCATTTCTTGAGTCCTACTTCTCTTACCACTATTATCTACATATACACCTAATACTGAAATACACAACACACACTGTGTTAACATCAACATATCATAGAAACTTTCTTTTGTAAAAGAAAATCATTAAAACACTGTTTTACGTGAAATTTTTAAAAATTATATAAAAGAAAATGTGTTTTTTTTTATATCTTTTTCATCTAGACATTTTGATTATGGAGTAACACCATTTTGTTAACAACTGGGATTTTTTTAATGCCTAGAATTATATCTTTTGTTCATTGTTTCGGGTCAGGAATGAAATAAATAAGAGTCAGTCAGGTAACCTCAATCAAATATGTATATATTTGTTGCCTATTTTACATTCAATTGAGATTTAGACATTACACTATACATAATTACCATTAAACACTAGAAAATATTCTGATTCAGACACCTGTACTGCCAGCAGTGCATCTAATTGTATCTGGACAAGAAATTGTAGACTAGGGTCCTCTGTGTTCAGTAAAGCTATAATACAAAGATGTAGCAATGTTATCATTAATTAAAAGCATTGTGGAAATAAACTCATCATAGATACCAGGACTAAATTTAGTATATACGCCAGACGCGCGTTTCGTCTACAAAAGAATCATCAGTGACGCTCGATTCCAACTTAACTTATATAAGAATCAAATATCAATGAAATGATTTCAAATTACATATTAAGAAAACTATGTTTATTTTTAATCAACTTATACCTGTAATATATGTTGTAACTCAGACCAATATTGCAGATAAAGTCAAAACTGTTCTTTAGAATTATCGTAATTTTCATATATGGATATAAAACATAAGTGCGTGTCCCAAATCTGGAACATGTAGTTCGGTGATTGACATTGGTTCATGTCAGTCATATATGTTTTTTCACCAGTTTTAAATTAGGCTGTTAGTTTTCTCAATTGAATTGGTTCATATTTTTCATGTTGGGGACTTTCATAGCCCACTATAGAGTATGGGTTTTTCTCAGTGTTAAAAGCTGTATGCTTGGCTATAATTGCTTACATCGTCTTTCTTTGAATTTTGGTTGATAGTTTATATCTCAAACTGTTATTTTTATATTAACAGAAAAGATATAATCCTAAACAAATTAATAAAAGAGTAAACCTACCCATCGGTGCTGCATCCCCTTGTACACTATAAATAGCAAAACAAGATGGATATCCTACACAAAGTCTATCATTGATTATTTCTAGAAACTGCACATGTCCCGGAACTTGAATGTCTTTGACCTTTCGATAACGTTGTCTGGTTAATATAAGGTCGTACACTTGTATAGTTCTTTTAATAGCAACACAGAGACAAGAGTTTTGAGTCTGATGTATAAATCCTACACAGAACACACTACAGCCTTTTGTGTCTGGAATTTTAACTGGATCACCTTCGTGTCCGTCTAATACGGACTGATGTATTATCTTGACATGGTGTTGTCTACCTGTAAAGATCATTTTAAAATTCTAAATCAATAATTTAACAACACAAAACAAAATCTGATTATAAATATAAGATACTATTCTAATAGCTAGCTGTGACTTGAGTTAGTTAACCCTTTCCTCCATGGATTTTTTTTTTTAATATACTTGATTCGCATAGGATTTTTTTTGTAAAAAAATATTATCTGGTTTAAGTGTTAATGCATTGTGAAAACGAATATTTCATCAATGAAATTCAAGTCAGATATTCTGATGAATCTCCTTTTCATATTGGATACAAATTTTTTTTAGTCTGATGCAGACATTTTTAAGTCAAAGCATTTTAACTGAGGTACTACACAGGCGTCAAAAGGCGTCATTATGGAGTAAAGGGGTTGGCGTCAAAAGGCGTCATTATGGAGGAAAGGGTTAATAAATAACATATTCAATGACATGAAGATCCATTTATGTTTTAAGGGTCTGCACTTTTGTCTCAAATTATCTTCAAATGTTTTGTAGCCCTTTTTGTATTTTAATTTTTTCCCAATTTTTTGTTTGTTAATTTTTGTTTTTAAATTTGCATTTCAAAAACACTTCTGGTAAAATGAAATATGAATTTCAGCAACCAACATCCTTTATGTCCTTTTTATTCTTTCACCCTAACAGATAACAATAAGAAGGAGACTGTCTATAGAGTATTGATAGATTTAGAATCCCCATTACATGATATGAGTCTGTCCCTAGTTGAGTACCCTGTCCATTGTTTTTCTTTATGTCTCATGTTTTTTTTATCCCTGAATTGTGGCGATTGTGGTTTAAGGGGGCTCCTGGGTATAAATCATTTTTTTTTTCTAATATAGGATTTCGCTATATTTTTTTATAAATGAACTTTATCATATACTTAAAAGAAAAATGAAATAAAAAAATGGGGTCACCGTTCATTTAAGCTCACAATCTGCCTCCGGAAGAAGCATACATTTTTGTTAATGTCCTTTTTTTCTGTTGAACTAATAGGAGAAATAGAGGTAATATCGAAATAAAAAAATAAACCTAATTACAGAAATCGCTTAAATTTTACAATTATTTAGTTTATGTACAGCTTATAAGAAAACAATAATAAAAAATATAGGTCACCGATGAGTTAAAAAAGATATTTCAAATTTAAGGCCAAAAAAAGGCATTTTTGCACCAAAGGGAGATAATTTGGAGCTTTTTCAATGATATAAACATTTTAAAAGTCATCTGGGGCCAAACTGAATCGATTTTTTGGGTTGATCTTTTTACCATATCATAAAGTAATAGCTAATAGTGTAATAAATAAAATTTGTAATGAAAAAATAAAGGTTCAATTTTTTGCTGAAATTTTTGTACTCACGAGCCACCTTAAGATCTTCATTAACATCAAGTCTCTTAGGGCTAGCATTTGAGCATAGGTGCATGTCCATTGAAAGAATTATTGTAACCACTAGACAAATAACAATATAAAAGTCTGTTAAACTTACCACTAGTATATACTACTAACTGTTCATCATGGACTAATTCTACTTGATATACAGGTTTCTTCTCATTTTTATCCCCGATTCTGATCAACACTACAAAAACATCAACTCATTATTTATCTAATTATTATTTATTTAATTATAGTGATTATTTATACTACTGCAATGAACAATCTTGCGCAAAATAAAAGATAAAAGAGTTTATCATATACTTACTAGAAAATACATGTAAATTGCATATGTATTACGATCAATGTCAATCATGTTGTATCAGACATCTGTGGTGATAGCAATATCAGTCACAGTTGCAAAGAATTTACCACACTCTTAATCTCTGTATGATGTTACATAGTCGATATCAGTCACCATTACCAAAGCTTTATCAAACCCCTTATTAGCATTACTTCAAATGAAAAATATTTAAGAGAGATTATTTGTACTTGAGGTACATGTAAATAAATAATAAATGCCATACAGTAATCTATAGTTGGTTACATCCATGTTACTGTAAACCAATTTATTTTCGCGGATACTTTATTTCGCGTTTTACACTTTCTAGACCACTTCGCAGCTATTTAATTTCGCAATTTTCCTACTTACTTGATGAAGTTTGATAGGGAATGATCTACGTTTTAAATCTTTGCGACGATTTATATTCGCGATTTGTTTCTACTCACGAAAGTCGCGAAAAATAAATCGCCTGCGAAAATAAGTTGGTTTACAGTATTTGGATTCTTATGCATAGTTGTCTCATTGGCAATCATACACATAAACTTATTCTATATACAAGATCTTATGTTTGCCTTCTATTTTTTGTTTTTGCTTTAACAGACAGTCTGTGTGACAAACTGTTTTAGGGTTTGTGTGACCAAAAACAAAATTTTAACTTTATTTCTATATATTCAACCCAAAAAAATCAAAAAAAATTTGTCTGTCTGACAGAGTTTGAGATACACTGAACAGATAAAACACACATAAAAGTGGACTATATCAACATATATATTTACCATCTTTGTTTAACTGTGCCACAAACAAACCTTCGTCTGTTCCCATCAACAATTTGTTTTGTTCTGAAAAGAAAAACTATACAATTACATTTCATTACTTTTTCATCTCATATAATTGCCTCTTTTTGAGACAAAACTGTAACATCATATTTATATTTGTAAAATAATTATCATTTTGAAAATTCCAATTCTTGCCATTGAGCAAACATGAGCAAACGTATTCAAGAAATGTTGAGAATGTTTACTTCAGGTTAAGTGCATTAGATATTTTCTTACTACATATTAACATTATCACCAAAGATAGTGGTTTCTTCATTTCATAAATGATATGCTAACCAATAGCCACTGGTTTCTTCACATTTTTGCATTAAGAACTAATAAACACAATTGAATGAACTCCTTTCATTCTATCTCATGGTGGTGCTCCTATGAAAGGAAGTTTATAGAGCATACATACACACATATTTCCATGGTACAACTTACCTAAAATTGTACAAGAATTTGTACTTTTGACTAATGACAGTGAGTTGTCATATACCTCCTGAGCCTGAAATGCCTGAAATAAAAAAGAGACAAATAATTAGCAATCAATAAAATGCTTTTATTTTATTCATGAAACATCTTTGCCTTCAGTACACATTTGTAATTTTGAGATTGTAATTTAATATCTCTGCCTATATAAATGGAAGACCAGTACTTTTAACCTATGCCAAATTAAATATGTAAATAACATTGATTACATCTAAATTCAGTAAGAAAATCATGTATATTGATAATTTATATGAGCTTAACTTCTTACGGCTACTTTAATTGGATGTGCGAGTAGGAAGAGTATTCCAAAATCTACAACCAACATCTTTTTGCAATTTGACATACATAAAATAAACATGCAACCATAAATGTACCACAACCCAGGTCCATACCTTCCTGTCAAACACTTTTAATTGTAATAGCCTGTACTATGCTCAACGACATTAAAACTCGGATATTTTTAGTATCTTATTCTCCAACGAATGTTTGTGCTAGTCATGCAGATCACATAAAAAATCAAAGTTATTTACTTGGTCTGCAAAACTCTTTTACAGCTAAAATAAATCAATCTCACTTAAAAATTTATAAATTGTTTGAAAGTTTATTTTAAAATTTATTCATAGCTCCAACTGATCAAAATGACAAGAACACTTACAGATTTATATGGAAGCTTATTCTTGCGTAGAAGTTTGTGTAACTCATTGAGAGCTCCAACCCATCGGTGTCTCTCCTGTTCACTTTCAGCTAACATTAATACTTGGTATTTACTTCCAGGAGGATTCATTTCTGATGTTGTCACCTACAAATAATCAGATAGAATTGACTCAAAACTCAAGGGACATGTTAATGTCTGCCTTTACAATCTATGGTCCTTAATGGACAGTTGTTACAAATACAAGAAAAAAACAAAATATTTTCTTCTTTCAACATTAAAACTTACATAAAATGTTCAAATAAAACTAGTTGCATTTTCAGCTATTATTCACTACTTGTATCCCTGTTCAATGTTGTTAACTTTATTCAAAAGTAAAATACGATAAATTCATATATGTGATGACATTTTAAAGGTATGTATCTAAGCTCACCCTATGAATACAAGAGATATCCTTTTATTGGCATGTATCTAAGCTTACCCTATGAATACAAGGGATATCCTTTTTATTGGCATGTATCTAAGCTTACCCTAAGAATGCAAGAGATATCCTTTTTATTGGCATGTATCTAAGCTGACCCTAAGAATGCAAGAGATATCCTTTTTATTGGCATGTATCTAAGCTTACCCTAAGAATGCAAGAGATATCCTTTTTATTGGCATGTATCTAAGCTTACCCTAAGAATGCAAGAGATATCCTTTTCATTCGCATGTATCTAAGCTTACCCTAAGAATACAAGAGATATCCTTTTCATTCGCATGTATCTAAGCTGACCCTAAGAATACAAGGGATATCCTTTTTTATTGGCATGTATCTAAGCTTACCCTAAGAATGCAAGAGATATCCTTTTTATTGGCATGTATCTAAGCTGACCCTAAGAATGCAAGAGATATCCTTTTTATTGGCATGTATCTAAGCTTACCCTAAGAATGCAAGAGATATCCTTTTTATTGGCATGTATCTAAGCTTACCCTAAGAATGCAAGAGATATCCTTTTCATTCGCATGTATCTAAGCTGACCCTAAGAATACAAGAGATATCCTTTTCATTCGCATGTATCTAAGCTGACCCTAAGAATACAAGGGATATCCTTTTTTATTGGCATGTATCTAAGCTTACCCTAAGAATACAAGGGATATCCTTTTTTATTGGCATGTATCTAAGCTTACCCTAAGAATGCAAGAGATATCCTTTTTATTGGCATGTATCTAAGCTTACCCTAAGAATGCAAGAGATATCCTTTTTTATTGGCATGTATCTAAGCTTACCCTAAGATTACAAGGGATATCCTTTTTTATTGGCATGTATCTAAGCTGACCCTAAGAATACAAGGGATATCCTTTTTTATTGGCATGTATCTAAGCTGACCCTAAGAATACAAGGGATATCCTTTTTTATTGGCATGTATCTAAGCTGACCCTAAGAATGCAAGAGATATCCTTTTTTATTGGCATGTATCTAAGCTGACCCTAAGAATGCAAGAGATATCCTTTTTATTAGCATGTATCTAAGCTTACCCTAAGATTACAAGGGATATCCTTTTTATTAGCATGCATCTAAGCTGACCCTAAGAATGCAAGAGATATCCTTTTCATTCGCATGTATCTAAGCTTACCCTAAGAATGCAAGGGATATCCTTTTTATTAGCATGTATCACATCTGAGGGTAAAACAGCACTAACAGAAAATTCTTCATCTCTGAAAGAAACAATAAATATTTCTTAATCTGCATTTTATATCTTACATTTATTCAAATTATTCTATTCTACAATTCTACTAGCAATTATTCAAATTAATAAAAAATTAAATTTACATGAAAAGCTTTGGAAATTTCAATTTAACCTTTTGTGAACTTGTATCAATTGATGCTTATAACATTACCTCATATCTAAAACTTGTTGAACAACATTTGTAGGCTGGTTCTTATCTGGGAGAGTATCATATAAAAATAATTTAAAATCACAGACGACTACAAACTGCCGGGTCCATCCTTTTTTAATTCCTCCTAATCTTGGCACCTGAAAAGCAGAAAACTTTTTTAAAATCAAATCTTAAAATAATAAAAACATTGCAAAAAATATTTACGCAAATATATCCCGTTTCAATTTTTGTATTCATAAAAAAGTTGGAATCTTTTCAGAATAAATAGTATTATAAGATTTTCCTTTAAGAAAAACACAATTGTAAAGAATAAAAGAATGATTACACATCTACAAATAGAACTCACCCTAACATAACCTTCATACGCTGTACCTATACCCCGGTTAATATCTATACCAACTGGCCTTTTATCTACAATTATACAGTTAATCACCATTACCAATAGTAGTTATATGTAGTGGAATACTACAACAATTAATGCTATTTTCCTAATGCATGTAGTTTAAGGTTTGGTTGGCTTGCTTACTTTGTTTATATAACTCTTTGCTCAAGCATTTAATGTAAGTTTAACCATCACAATCAATTCAAAGGTGGTGCTTGAGCTTTTATAATTCTATTGGATGCTTGAGCAAACATTTATACAAACAAATCAAGCAAGCCAACCAAACCTTTAAACTACATGCATTAGGAAAATAGCTGTAAGGGAAACATATGTTATACACATGTATAACTCAATAATGTTACTTATAAAGTTACCCTGAGTGAGACAAAAGCCTTCCATTATCCACAAAGACCACAAGGGAGAGAATTCTGTCTGAATTATATTAAAGGGTCTTAAATAACTGAAAACCTCTTTTTCACAAATAATGATTTTTTTCTTTGTCATATATATTGACCAATTTATTATTTTGTATACTATATTATGTTGCTCTTGTTACACACAATGTGTGCCTGAGTGTTTAAGTAACAAACTTGTAAACTGGTAAAAATAAGAGAAGTTTTTCCATTATTCATTTTGCTGCTATGAAACCTGACAATAAGATATATAATTTTTGTTCAAACGCTGTAAAATATGTATAGATCTTCAATGAATCAGTTGCAGCCAGAGTTGAAATTAAATTGACTGATTTAGGTTTGCTCAACACTAGTTCAACATTAAATGACTATCTCATGGCATCAGATGAAATTACATCAAAAAGTTGTTATCAATTATTCTTTTTAACTATGCATGTAATTTCACAGTTCCATTTTAGGGAATCAAACTTCATGCAACATATAATATAGCCTGTCTTAAATATATTAATATAACCCCTTAGGACTGTTCCATCAAAACATACTTGGTACCCCCAAAAAGGGTTTATATAATTTATTATAAGGACTGCATACATTTTAAGCATGGACAATATATAACACCCCCCCCCCCCCTCTTTTTACCAAGTAGTTACAAATTCAAGTTACCTTCTTTGGGTTTTGTGTATGTTATTATGGAACATCCCATATGCATATAAATTCAGAACTAGTAGAACTTAGATTAAATGGATCAGTTTTTGTGATTTCTTGAAAAATTAGGATGTCATTATTCAAAATATACATTTACAACATTTCAATCAAAGTACCCATAAGTATCTAATATGTCTTTTCCATTTGATAATATTTTTCAACCACATAATCCACAAAAACTGAATCAAAAGATATTCATAGAAACATATTTGTTTATGACAGAATTTCACAAACATATATATACTTCGAACAAAGTTTAAAATCTAGGAAATTGACAAGTAAAACAATGAATAATAAAAAAAATATCTAAGAAGGGCAGGGCATTGAAAACCATTTCTTAAAGACTAACCATGCATAATAATGTAATATTAATGAGAAATTGATTATATTTTTGTTTGGAAAGTTGCTCTGAACCTCGATACCCTACAGAGAATGCCTTCCACCATCCCTCGCCACATATATCATGTATATATTTTTTCCTTGAATAGCATGGACTTATAATACAACTTGCATTTTTCCCAATTTCTTCATATATCTATTGACTTATATAATATATATATCATCTAGCATTATGTTCTATGTAAATACCTATGAACTTGAATCCTGAAATAAGAGTTATCTTGTCGTTGTGTATAAAATGATATCCCAAAAGGATTTTTCAATAAAATATATGCATATTTTTAGTAAATGTATAGTGCAATATTTGGTCTTTTTGTATAGTATTTGATGGATGATAGCATTTGAAGGTATATGGTATCACATAAAGATGATAAAACATTGTATAGAAAAAACTGGACCAACTAAACAAAGATATAATTCGATAATATTTAAAAAAAAAAAACTTTTTTTAAATGTGCATTTTTTCAAAATTGAATGAATCGTATATGGAGTGTTTCATAAACCCAAGCAGACACAGCTCTTCTAGCTACTTCAGCAAAGAAGTAAAGTTTACAGGTTTTTGTTTGCAAATCACAGCCACACAAGGAATTGGATATTATAATTTTTAAACCGAAAAGTGTTTAAGGCCTATCTCTTACTTTAATGATTTATGAAAATTTGAGCAAGGTCATGTAACCAATTTAAGACTGACACAGCTTTCATATGCTCTTGAACTAAATATAGGTGACTTATGATTTACAGTTAATTATAAGGATATATGAACCTCTTGATTAGGAGTTAGTGTTACTGAGAACAAACATAGGTATAAAATTTCTGATCAATAATCCATGAAATTAGGTTAAATATCTAGCTACGTCAAACTTGTATTTTGGCGTAATAATAGCGTGATATAATAATCTTACTTTGTTCTGCAGGTACAGGACAGACTGATGGAGCTTTATCCATACAATGTACATGACAGCAGTAAGCACACTCTGAAATAAAAATTGTTATTCTGTGACACAAACATCATCATGTGACATTAAAACAAACATCATGACAATGTTAATGTTAAATTTATTAACAAGTGAAAGGTCGTTAAACAAGGCTCAAGTGAAATGTCAATCATTCAGTCATCTACACACATGATTTGGTTTTCAAGGACCTTTCAATTTAAACATGCATGGTATCCAGGCTAATTTACTATTAAAACTGGATAAAGAATATTACAATTGCTTTTTTGGATAAATTCTTCATATTTTTCATTTGTTTTTCACAAGGACCTTTCAATTCAAAAATACATGACATCCAAGCATGAAATATTTTTATTATTTACTTTTAAAACTGTATGATTAATTTTACAATTGCTTCTATAATTTTCAGAAGCACATTTCTTGATACTATGCATGTTTACAAGATACAGTCCTTGTTTGTTTTACTGACCTGAACATGTGGTTCCTTGTCTCTGTATTCCCACCATTAATGAGGTACAGAGGTTACATTTGGATGGTGTGAAGAAGTTTTTCATGACAAATTTATGAGTTTTTGGTTGTGGCATTGAGCCTGTTTTAGAAGCACCCCATGGTTGATCATACACATGTTCTGGTTGTATTATTGGACTAGATTGGTGTGTAACATCAGGGGTATCTGGTGGTGCTCCCATGTGGAGGTCTGAACGTGAGTTTGTACGGGAATCTCCATGTGACAGACCATCTTCACTCATACTATCATCCTCAACTGCACTTTCATTGTCTGACTGAAATAACAAGGAAATTGTTTTTATGACTGAAATTAAACTTAAACAACAAAGTCGGTATGTAAATAGTGATTGCAAGATCTTAACTTAATTTTTGTAATCAAGAGATGACAAATTTTACTCTTTTGAGCCATCTTAGCACTGTTACAAAATAAAACATCAAATACCTCAAAATGATCTAATGAGATTTATAAGTTGTAAACATTCCTTTCACATGCACCCATTTGTGACATTCAATATGTTTAAGCTAATTTCCTTGTAATTTAAATGTTTGATTGACTTAATTGCTATGTTTCTATAATTGTAATTTAAGATTAACATCTCAATCAATAGTCAGGAGTAGCTTCAGCTTGTGTACATTATACCCTATCTAAGCGCATTTGTGAATTAATGTGTCATTTGGTGAACTTCGGTTACACTTTCAATAGTTTTCTCTATTTGAATGCTTTGATTAGAAATTCTATAATTCTCGCTTTTTTTTACAAAATTTTCCTTTGATCTTACTGACTCATAATTTCCTGTCCGTTCACAGCACAGTAGTGATATGAAAAAATGATTGCTTCAAAGTATGGATGCACATGCCGTTGTCAATGAAATTAACAACAGATTAAACGAATTACCATTGGTCATCTGAACTTGATTGCTTTTCTCACTTTTGAGATGACCAAGGATAATTTATAATTACAATGCTTGAGCACACATTTATAACAAAAAAGTAAGCAAGTCAACCAAAGTCTTAATCTACAAGCTTTAGGAAATTAACTAGAATCCCCGTATAATTCTTGAAGCTCTTGCATTACAGTAATGTGTTATAAGGAAACTTCTCACACATTGTAGTCAAACATTAAGGATATATTAGCAGTTTACTCACATCATTTAATAAAGAAAACTGTCCCTTGATGAAGCTCATCAATGTCTGCTCTCTTGATCTTTCCCCTGAAAAAGTGCAAAAAGAAATCATAATTCAATAATCTTACACCACTATCCCTTCAAAAAAAGCACACAAAATTTCTTCATCATAGACCAATGTCTTGTTAAGCAATTTTCTTACAGGAAGTCAATTCTTTTTTCACTCATATAGAGGTGTCAATGGTCATGTGAAACAGATCAATTCAGGTAACTTTGCTTCACACATTATTATTACATTTGTTTTCTACAGCTTGCTTGGTCTTTTTAATAAGCTCATGTTCACAACTTCATGGGAAAGTCTGGTTGAATTCTGTATATCCATTTTCAATGAGTTGTAGTTTAACAAAGTGGGTCATTGACAACAACACAAGGTGGCAGAAGAAATCCCTATGTAGTGCTCTAGTTGTTGCTGTCAGATTTAATATGCATACATTGACATTTGGCCAAACTTTTCTTATTCTATGCTGTCTCAAGATTTTTCGAGAAATCCAAATATTATTAAAGTAGTTTTATATATTAGTACTTCATTCTGGTCTTTTAGAAACCCTGTAGACAGGTAGAGCATAGATTCTTTAACAGTAAAATATACAAAACACATTCAAGAACTTACTAGAGTGGACCAATCAAATTAATTCTAACGTTTCTCTTTAAAAGATATAAGCCAAGTATGTTACTTTAATTTATCCTGTGCTGGCATATAAAATAAACTATTTGAGGAATTTATACTTTATATATTAACTTATTAAATTGAAAATGGTCTATTTATATATTACTTCAACATGTTTTTCCAGTAAGAACCATCCTTCATCAACAAAACTAAAAGCATTCACATGACAAAAGAATGATATAATCCACTTTTAAAGGCAACAATTAAAACAATACCCGCTGATCAATATTTATAACTTTTTATGCAGAATTTATTTTATAATGGGATGCAAAAAACATAAGGAAATATAAGTAACATAATTTCTTCATCAATAAAGTTGTATTTTGTCATTTTCCCCATTCAATCCGATAACATAAGCATTATTGTATTATTAGTCCTACGACAGGCAGGCAACTTTTATTGTGACTGGTAGTGTTAATGTGATGGGATACAGAAATAAAAATAATAAGGGAATTAATGTACATTTATGCAAGGCTGTTATATTAATATATACAAAAATATGCTGAGTAACAAAAAAGGTGGGTATCCATATTTCCAACTCAAGGATTATATCTAGAACAAGCACTAAAAGTGAATTGTAACAGTTTCATTGGGTGTTTGATTTTATTCTTCATTATAGGACTATTGGCAAAACCATGTGTTTAGCCTGTTCAAATCCTGTTGAACAAAACTATAGAAAGCCCTGCAAAGGAGTATCTTTGATAAGGCCCCAATTAATAACTTAATTTTCACAATAACCTTAAAGGGTTCTTTTTAGGACACCATTATTAACATGCATCATAACTTTCTACCAAATTCAATGAAAACATGCAAAATATGACATATAGAGCTGACATTTTCGTACACCATCTTTATAATTTAGCAAATGTAATACCCGACTTTAATATTTAGTTTGTTAAAGCCTGCCTGCCCATTATTCCTAGGGCTAATTGTGATTGTATACCAAACGATTTTGTCAAATTTCATAAATATATATAGTTTCCAACCTTATTAAGATGCAATTGTGAATGTTTGATAGAAAAACTTGACAAAAATCATTCTGTTTCACTCTCCCACACATATATGATCAACTTAAAATAATGAACTTAATATTTAGGACTGAAAAATAGCAATTACTAAACCTTCTCCTTTGCAAAGAAAATAGCCAACATAATATATATATAATATATAAATATATGATAATATATGCTAATATTATTGAAAATATATGACTCCTAGCAAGAGGGATTCAAAATTTTTCTAAAACAGTAGAGAAATATTTTGAATGTTCATGGCTGCAATTAATTTATAATTTCACCAAAAGGTTTAAAATTTGGTGAGCCACAATTACTGTTTAGAATACAGAGACGTCTAGCTACAATATAATTGATGTTAATGTATATATACAATGTATTTAATGTATAGTAACAACTGCCAGATATATCCTAGCTAACTATACCTAGCAAGTTGTAGAGAAACTGTTACAGACTATTCCATTAAAACAGAGGTGAGAGGGTAGAATTTTTGACATGGGTTATGTCCCTTTGTTGAATTCAAATTAACTACTCCATGCAAACATGATTTAAGATTCCTTTCCCATCCTCTCACGTCCATTTCAATGGAATAAACCTTAAAGATTTACTTAAGTTTACATTGAACCATGAAAAATATGTATCATATGAGGTTTTAGATCTATTAGAATGCAGATATACATTGCAGGACCGGCCGTAAGCTAAGCCGGATGGTCAAGTTAAAAGCAAGATAAATTGGGTTTATAAGTATTAAGCAACTTAGGTGTATTTTAACTGCATATAGAGCCTTCTTACCTGTGTTTCCACTTGCTGAAATCAAATAGAGGACTAAACATTTGCCTTTGAATTTGAGAATCAATAGAGGACTGACCTTAGTTATTACAAGGAACTCCAATTTAC
This sequence comes from Mytilus galloprovincialis, assembly GCA_037788925.1. Lineage (NCBI taxonomy): Eukaryota > Metazoa > Mollusca > Bivalvia > Mytilida > Mytilidae > Mytilus > Mytilus galloprovincialis. The sequence goes on along the minus strand of CM075334.1, from coordinate 5,894,206 downwards.
ATCTACTTTACAGGTTTAATAGATAAAAAAATTAGAAACACTGGAGCAATTTAAATTTTCAAATGTTATACATTTGCAATTTCCATGTTGGAATAGAGAAATATCATACTTCTTGAGATACTAATCTTCTTACAATTTTTGGAACATTTTTATGTTCTTTTACGGTATTCTGAAAAAAAATTGTGGTTGCAATAGTAGCCTTTTTTCATTCCAATGATATGGTGGAAAACTTTATAATTGATATTATGGCCTGGAATAGCTCAGCCAAAGAAATGCAGTCAGATTGTCAAAAATTTCAAAATCTTCTGGGAAAAGAATAAAATAGCGTAGGATTCGAGAAATTCACGTTTAAATTTAGCCAATTGCCGGGTGTATCGAGTTCTACTTTTAAAAGATTTAAGTATACAAGCTCTAAATTAAAGGTCTTAACTAAACTATGGCCTATTAAGCAACTTCTTGAAATCTTTTTTTCAAACAGTTTTAATATTTCTACTTAAGGTACGTGGTCAAAAGCTCTTGGACTATTTATATCTACATCATATTTGTTCCATTCACATATAATTTATGACATGTGATTCTTGAGATTCAAATTTTTTTCAATTCTTTCAATTCAGTGTTGAACATGCATTCATGATAGAAAAGCATAGTAAAACAAGCAAACATGATATTCCTAACTAAACTAATGAAAATGGACTTGTATAACTGCAAAGATTTCATTCCTTTTGAAATATTGCAAAAGAAATATTTATTATAGTTTTATGACATGCCCTCATGAGCACTCAATGTAAAATTAATAAATGAGATGATTAAATATATCTTACAATCTGCAATATCTTGTTTTTCTAATAATGTCTCCTTCTCTTTCCTAAGTTCTTCTACTTCTTTGGATAATTTTTCTATAATTGTGTCTTGTTCATGGTTTTTCCTACAAAATTTAATTTATACAGTTTTATCTGCTCACCATTATATGCATCACACTAAAATATATTGTTGATTTTAAGTGTGTAAATACTTATCTTTTATCAATGTTTATGTTCAAATGTTCAAACTTTATTAAAAATATCGTAAAATTTCCTTTATACCTAGATCCATGTGTTAAGAAAAATCCTGCATTAACTAGCATGGAAACCATTGTAGAAGTTTGTTCCTAACTAAGAATTACTTCAAGAAATAAGAACAACTTATATTAATTCCTGTCCACTTACAAGGCAGCACTCGCACTCACAAAGTGGAAAGGGATTAATATAAGTTGCAAAACTTGTTTCCCAATCCACTATAAATAAATATGTTTAAACTAAGAAATTAAGAACTCCATAATTTGGCTTACTTTTCAAAACTAACAACAGATGATTTTAACTTTGATAGTTCATCAGCTATCTGTTGTTTTGCCTGGATTTCACTTTGTAGACTAGACTGTAGTGTAAGTAGCTCCATCTTGTCAAGTCTCTGAGATCTACGGTTTCTCCATCTCTGCCGATTCTATATAATATAAATAGTTAGAAAATAAGAAATTTTTTAATAAATACAAATAATAATTAATCCTACAGTTTTTAACATCTACTATTTTTTTTATTTATTTTTTTTATTTTTACATAGCTAAATTGGACAACAGACAGGTAAAGCAGAATTGGTGTTCCATTCAAGAGCACCTTTTTTACTTCCAAATTTTTTGTGTCCAAGTTTTAGGTTTCTCTATTCCTTTTTTTTTTTTTTTTAAAGTAAAGGCATTTCTTAGTTATGTTCAGTATGTATGTTTTGTCTTTTAGGGTAGATGTCATTCCATTAAAGTGACTAAAACTTTCAGAACAAAATTTTTTAATTTACTTCTATGGGTCTTTTAAGGTTTCTGTATATCTAAAGGGGCCCACATTATTGGTGTCATTAAACCATAAATAAATGTTGCATTAGAATGTAAACTTACAGAATCATCAGAAACTCCCATGACTTTAAGGTTCTCCAATTCCTCTGTCATTTTAGTAGCCAAAGCCTGAAGATAACCTCTGGCATCCTTCTCATCACTCACCCTACAAAACCACCAATACATTAGGTCAATTCAAATATTATTGTGACCACAAAATTTCTTCACAAAAACCCGGCTAAAATCAAATTCTCTGATACATTTTGTGTTCAAGTTTCCAATTACTAATATAATTATATACATGATTTGGAAACTGATGTTCAATGGTTGTCATTTGTTGATGTGGTTCATAAACGTTTCTCGTTTTTTATAAAGATTTGATGGTTGGTTTCTCCATTTGAATAGTTTTACACTAGTAATTTTCTTTGGGTCCTTTATAGCTTGCTGTTAGTTGTGAGCCAAGGCTCCGTGTTGCAAATTATAACTCTGATGGAAAGTTGTCTCATTGGCACTCATACCACATCTTCTTATATCTATGAACATGTACTTCCTCTATGTTAAATCTGTTCAGTGATTTTAGTTTATGAAAGAATTGTTACTATTAGCCTTCTCTATTCTTAAAACTCACTAATGTTTAAATCAAAATAATAAGAAAATTTAGTCAAATTCTACTATGGAGAAGACTAATATTATAAATGTTTTTTTTGTGCTACAGTATAAATACTAATTACCATTTGATGATTTCTGAGATTTGAGCCTCCCATTGAGCTACAGATTCTCGTTTATCATAAATGTCTCTCATTTCTTGTTCTAACTGCATCTTTTCCTTGTTCATAGCTCTCAATGCATTCTCTTGCTGTAATAAAACCATATTTATCTATATCAAAATATAATCAATAGTTCTTGCAATTCAGATTTTTTATTTCAAAATACTGTAAATTTAAAAGTTATTGTGATGTTATTTTCTATGGGCTTTTTTGGAAATTCTGAAAAATATGAAGTATCTCAATTTTTTTTAATCTATACATAAGGTTGCATTTTTTCATCAACTTCTCCCCCACAAAATTTCTGCTTCCTTGCATTGTATACATCATTTGACTCATTGATTAGTTTTTGTGTAAAACTCAGATACAATTTTTCCGAATTCTTATCTTATGAGTCTTTCCTCTTACCCCTAATTGATATATCATGCACCACTTTTACTAGAAGCTCAAACATGAATTGTTGCAAATATGTCAAACTTTAATCTTCTCATATATAAATACCAAAACAATAGAATATGCCACAAAATCTGCTAGAATGGGCTAAACATGTAAAATTATCAGCAAAATAAATTGGTTTACAAGCTAAAAACAAAAGTAGCAACCACAATTTATTTTGTTAACTTTCCTAGGATTGAACCTACAATTTCAAGCGCTTTTAAGACGCATGCCTCAAAATAACCAACAAACTGGTTATCCCACTAGAAGTAATATACTTACTGATGAGATTTCATCTTTTAATCTATCATTTTCCTCTCCTATCAACGCATGTTGTCTCTCCGAATGTTCTAATTGTAACTTTAACCTTTGAATTCTACTAGCGACCTCATCCTCGGACACATTATTTTTTAATTTGTCTTTTAACGTCAATATTTCTTTCCTTAATTCTTTATCCTTATGTTCATGTTCACTTAATGAGAATTTTAAATCACTTATTTCTGACTGATATTTGCTAGTCACTCTAGAAACTTTCTCTTCCTTTTCAACTTTTGTCTTCTCTAACTGGCTTTTTAATCTGAAAAAAAAACCACCAAAACAATGATCACACATGATACATAAACTATAAATTTACATTGTGGCAAATAGGATTAAGAAACAAGCAAATTGTCAAACTGAACTTATGATGGATAATCCAAAAATAAATGTAGGGAAAATCATGTCATAAATAATAACATTTAAACCCTACCCCCAACTAGAAACACATGGCAGACATAAAATTCATTACTGATCCTCCATTCAAAACTAAAACTAGAAAAAAGTATAAGCAGAGGTCACAAATTCATTTCATCACCTTTCCCCTTTTGCAGATATAGCAATATTCATGATTTTTAATTGCTATGAGGAAACTCCAAAATTCAATTTGATCAATAATTAAATAGTTGCACATTGCTTTATCATAAATGTATAAAATAATAAATTTTTGCTCAAAGATTCATCAAAGAAATCCTGTCCTTTGATTATGAGGAGTTTCAGATTCTATGTACAAAAAGACAATTACTATAATACACCCCTGCTTCAGTTAGCAGGAATACAAATAATCACATGTATAACCTATAGTCACCTTGAGACTTCTTGTGTTAATTCTATATTTGCTGGATTTGATGCCCTCCCCAAGTTTTTCCTTTTAATACCCTCTATTTCTTGTTCTAATTCTCTAGTATACTGTTCTGCCCGCTCTCGTAACTTCTTTTCTTTACTTGATTCTGATTTAAACTCTTCTAAATGGTTTTGTAACTGTAAAATAGAAAGATATATACAGTATTTTTTTCATTTTAACGCTACCAGCAATATGGTAAAAGATTATGTAAATACAAACAAGTCAGAAAGCCAACAACACAATTTATCAAAACTATGGACACATACATGTAGCAACCAATCCACATGTAGGTAACCTTCTTTTTGTCAAACTTTAGGTTAAATTTGAGTGGATAGAAGTCTGTTCTCTGTAGGCAGGTGGAAACAAGTGAAACTGCGAGCTACTGCTCACTGATGATACCCCCGCCGCAAGTGGATAATATTAATAGTGTAAAAATATGCAAGTGTTCGGTAAACAGGAAGTTGTCGAGTGATGAATCTGAAAACGCATCACACGGTATAGCTGACTTATATAAATCCTGAAACCAAATTTCAGAAATCATTGTATTGTAGTTCCTGAGAAAAATGTGACGAAAATTTTCAACTTGGCTATCATGTGTAAAATCATACAAGTGTTCGGTAAACAGGAAGTTGTTGAGTGATGAATCTGAAAACGCATCACACGGTATAGCTGACTTATATAAATCCTGAAACCAAATTTCAGAAATCCTTGTATTGTAGTTCCTGAGAAAAATGTGACGAAAATTTTCAACTTGGCTATCATGTGTAAAATCAGACAAGTGTTCGGTAAACAGGAAGTTGTCAAGTGATGAATCTGAAAACGCATCACACGGTATGGCTGACATATATAAATGTTGATACCAAATTATAGAAAGGGTGGATGTGTAGTTCCTGAGAAAAATGTGACGAAAGTTTCATGGGACGGACTGACTGACGGACGGACTGACGGACTGATGGACGGACTGACGGACTGATGGACGGACTGACGGACAGACAGAGGTAAAACAGTATACCCCCCCTTTTTTAAAGCGGGGGTATAATAATAAGAATATCCATCTTAATTGTAGTGTATACTGAGATCAATATATGGTCTTAAATATGGACAGTCACATGATGGCATATTTTATAACTTGATATGGACCAAAATGTAAACAAGATGTGTACAAGTTCCAACAGAGATGATGAAATATGTGGAAACTTGTTCTGGAGAACCTGCCAAAAAGGTTACACATGACTAAATTAAAAAGTTGCGGAGAAGATTATAAACTACTACATGTTGCACACGCAAGGCACATATCTTTAATACTAAGAAAATCAATGTTTAAGTACTGAAAGATATATCACACAAGACTTAACAATTCAATTAAGATCATTATGTACATTTGCTTTAAATATTATCTTTTGTTCACAATTATTATTACCTCAGACATGGATTTCTCAATTCTTCTTCGTTCGTTCTTCATACTGTCCAGTTTCCTCTTGCTCTCGTCTACCTCATCTTCTTTGTTCCGTAATTCTCTTGTTAATTCTTTTACTTTGGATTGGGTCTTTAACAGTCTACATAAAACAGAAGAATATTTAAAAGCCCTCTTATTTTGTCATTACATCTTTCAGTATTAGTATGAATCTAAAAGAATGTTACTATTCACATAATAAGAGTATTCACATAATAAGAGAAACCCATAGTAAAAACAAAACATAAAACAGATACTATAAACCTTTTTTTTTATGAGCAAATTATTGTTGCGACTCCAAAATTAATGCCAAAATAAAACTATTTTATAACAAAGCCGTTTATCAGAGTGAAATCCCCTTGAATTACCCTGATTCCTAATGATTCTCTTAACACCGGCAAGGGGACATGCAGAATGCTATATACCTTCCACTATACATACTAGAAATTTTGTTTGTGCTGCTATTGATATATTCAGGATCATTTAATGCATCTTGTTGTGTCTACAATTGTCTATTTTATAGACTGGTATCATATTTTCGAATTGGCTACCCTGGTTACCACTTATGTTTTAATGGAACAACCCTCAGTTGTTAATTATCAATTTAGAACAAGAAATAAATAACTTACGAATCGTTTGTGTCTGTGTACTGTTCTATTGTAATTTTTTGTTTTGCTAAAGCTTCTTTTAATTCTCTAGACTGTTGTTTATACTTGTCTCTGAAGTCTTGTAATTCCTGTAGAATAAAATGTAACTGTTAATGTATTTCTTAATGAATACATCTTCAATAAGGACAATTCTATATGGGGACCAATTTTTATGTTTACAGGGATAATTACATTTCATTGGCGACTGATTTCTTTGTTTTGACTTTTCTTACATTTTGCATATTTATATTCCAGGGTCACATCATCCACTGATGTCCATCTCACATAGTATCATATGAACAATAATGATATTATTGGATTTAGGGTGTGTTCTGTTACGTTTTATGAAATGATAAAAACTTCAAATTACTTTGAGTACTCAACACCAAAATTCTTCATTTAATTATCATTTCCCCTCCCCCATAGAAAATATACTTCAAACAATTAACCCTTTCACCGATTGCTGCCCCAACTGAAGCTACTCTGAGACGATGGCTTCCCTGGCTACTATTACTCAAGTGGGAGATCTTCATAATAAATGTCAATAAAACCTTGTTTGTAGTTATTTGTGTATTTATTTCATTCACTAACACCATGTTCACAGTTTTATTCATGTTTTGATAATTTTTATTTCATAAAATATTCAAATTTTCAAATTTTCGGCATTATCTAGCTGAAATTCTCAAAATTCTGCTCTTTGACCCTAAATCGTAATTTTTTAACCCAAAACGGCAAAATTTTTACGAGGCTGTACAAATTCCTCACACTGAACGATGTCCATTCCAAGTGTTTTGTACATAAAACGACATTTTATGTCAAAAAAGTATACTAGTTTGGCTTCAATTTTTCCATATTCTTTCAAAAAAATGTTCCCTCATTTCAAATTCCCGGTAAAACGGGACTCATCTGCAAAAGGGTTAAACTGGAGATGACTTTTTAATATCAGAATTTTCCTTGAAATATCTTTATACCAACAAGATTTTTTCTAAATTACAAATTACTTTTTCTAATGCATTTTTCTCCTCCTCTATTAGTTTTATTTTTCTCTCTATTTCCTGTTTATTGTCTTGAGCTCTCTTCAATTCTTGTTCAATAGCACTAATTTCTGTCTGAGACTCTGTAAAAAGAAAAATCAAGTAAAAGATCTTTCTTTGGGCAAAAATTCTGAAGAATAAACCAAACAAACAAAAATATTTGGCATTTGGCAATCAAACCACATCTTCTTATTTTTGTATTAAGACTATAATTGATTAAATGAAAAGTCTGTTCCTTCAAATCAAGTTTCAAACTTTCTACTGCTTCTGTTTTTAAAGTTCAAGAGCAATTAAATTTCCCTTGTACTGCTCATTTAAACAATTTTGAGTTCAGCTGGTAAACTTGCGTCTTTTTTTTCATTTTATTTCCTTAACATTCAACCCATTTCAAATGTTCAAGCACATGAAGCTGTAAACATTCATCCTGTATGTGTCCAGGAAAGTGTGTGAACATAAATTTGTTCTAACAGCAAAAATAAAATGAATTCTAAAAGAAATGAGTATTTTACCTGCAACAACTTTATGTAAGACAGCGATTTCTTCCTTCAGATGTCGAGATTCTGACTCTGATGCTCCCGAGGCTGCAGCACCACTCGCTTCTGATGATAACCTTTGAACTGTTACAGTAGATTCTACAATATAAATATACTACATGGTAAAGTCAATATTTCTACTTATTTTTTATAACTGGATGGACTTGTTTATAATGCTATTGTGAAAGGCTATAATCCTTCTGAAAAATCACATTCATTCTATCGTTTTTACCGCTTGACAATTAGGTAAAACTGATAGTTTTCCTTTTTTAATCATATGCAAAATTAAGCTTTTTGTCTGTTGTTCTCTTTAAAATCACAGTCAAGATCACAGTGTGTCCACTGGACCAATGAACCCTCCCCAAAATGTCTAAATACAAACAGATCTTGACAATAGATACCTTGAAGTTTCCTTTTCAGCTCTGTGTTTTCTCTGTCTAGATTTTTGATTCTCCTTTCAAATGCCTCTACAGCTAATGATTCAAGATTAGATGGATCAATATCACCAACGTCTTGAAGGTTTCCAAGATCAGAAATTTGACTGAAAAAAAATTTGATATCATACTTGGCATTTAATATTAACTACATTTTCAACAAACCATCTCTTCTAAATAAAATAAACATACCCTCCTAAAATGATCTGAAACAGTAAGTTGGTATATAACAGAGATTTATAAAAGGTTGAATCCTACATAGCTGTAAAAAATAAACATATATTTTGGGCGTTTCAAAGCACCATTATTATTTTCAGAGGAAAGTATTAAAGAAATTTATTCCAATGTGTTTTAATAAACAGTTTAAACATTGCAATCAGTATTCTTTATTCAGTAAAGGTTGATTATAAGACTACCAAACTTACCTATGAGAGGTAAAAGTAAATCCTACAAATGGTAAGTGATGACCAGTAAAGGTAGCATTCGTCGAGGGAGGTATAGAATCCTGCAAAAACAAAATTTATATCATCTCAACATATTTTTCTATACAAATGAATTATGATGTCTGACCTATCTATTTGTTCTTTTTTCTTATTTAATGTTGTGGCAATGAAATGAAAAGACTTACTGAACAAATTAAATATGACAACAGAATTCAAAATACTGATTCTTTTAAACCAAAGCTATGTTAAGTAAATCCAATATGATCATAACAATCTAGTAAATGAAATAAAATTTTGCATATAAAAATGGATCTTCAAAACTCACAGTATGTGTAAAGTCTGAGTCATCTACATCAAAGTTGGACGTGTCTGTCGGACTGCTAACCTCTGGGACATAAGGAGCATTCACTGAAAATGTACAGAAAATACAAATAAATTTATACCAATATATATGTCTACTATTGGATTAAATGTTCCTAAAACTAAGGGTAATTTTATGAAATTATGAAAGTGTTCAGAGTTTAACTTACGATATAGAAACTGTTCGATTGTCAAGGCTCTACATTAATCTTAAATTGTTTTTTTGTTGTTTTGTTTAACCCAAGGGCTGATAAGGGTATAGAAATGTGTTCATATGTTCATAATATGCTAGTAAAACTCTAGCAATCAAAAATTGTTCATTTTGCTGGACAGGATGTCTGAATTTGCAGCCACATCCCGTCAGAATGGAGAAACTTTAACCTAATTTCTGTAAACCCCTATCCAAACACTCATACATAAAATAAACAAAACTGCAAAAGACAGGTACTAACTTTCTCTAATGTTTTCCCAGTCAATACCAGAAAACCAGGGGTGTTGTTTGAATTCATCCAGACCAGTTCTACCAAATCTAGTCTCAGCACTACATATCAATTTCTTTATCAAATCTGTGGCATCATCACTGATCTCTATATCGCAGGGAAATTCAAAACGGGACTGAAACACAAAAATATATATTTAAAGTTAAATTCTTATACAAGTAACTCACTCAGCTTGCAAGTTTGAAAACCTGTTTATATTTATAACATTCTTATTATATTTCCTACCCTACTGCACTTTTTGTCTTCTGATAACTCTACACTGTGACTTTTACATTTAATGCTATTATAAAAGTTTCTGCACATGTTCAAATGAATATTTAATATACCGTATACGGTTGTAAATCCAAGTGAGAATGGTATCATTCAAAAATCTATTTCTATTTCAGTGTCATCAACTTTTACTAAGACCTGAAATGTTTGGAAAAACCTTTCAGATTCATCAATGCTCTTCAGCTCCATTCTTTATTTGGCCTTTTAATCTGTTTTCTTTCAAGCTTTACTGATGAGTCTTTCGTTGACATTAAAATTTGAAATTTTAATTCTAGTATCAATCATTGTCAATGATGAGTTTATTTATATTTTGAGTTTTCCTATGGTTTTGTATCCTCTGTTAAACCTGACGAACTAACCTATGGTTTTGTATGTTTGACTTACCTGATGATTCATAATTTTTCCGTAGGTTTCTACCAGAGATTCAGCATAGAAAGGTGTTTCTCCTATTAACATCTCAAATATACAAACACCTATTGACCACCAATCACATTCAGGACCATAACGACCATGGCCATCTTCCATTGCCTACAAACAAATATTTCATACTTTATCAATGTGAACTTTTTTATAGCATTTAGAACCTTCCTTGTATGTCATGCAAATTACAAAATAGAATTGTAATCTGGTTGATAAAGACTCATTAAACCAACAAAACAAAAGAACTTTTTTTAGTACGGACAATTAAAATTGAGAAGGGAAATGGGATTAATCTATATTTCAGGTGGTCTTACTTTGACCAAAACGTCTGATCATATCAACTTGAATATATATTTAAAAGTTGTAAATTTTTTAACAACAAATATGGTTGTGTACTTACCCTAAGGATTTCAGGAGAAATGTAATCAGGTGTACCTACTGCTCTAGATGATCGGACCTAAAATTCAGAAACAGCTATATCATTAAATGGAGCAAAGAGTGCCAATAAAATTTATTGATAAATATCATTTCTAAACTTCCACAAACTTTGAAATTGTTTATAAGTCAAAGTCAAAAAGTACTGTTTAAGGTGGCTCAGGCCTATTCGAAGTTTCTATCAGAAGTGCCGTATTTTTTGTTATTTTATTCTTTACAGAAAGTTAATCAAATTGATCGAATATCAAAAAAAAGTTCTATGACACTTGGTCCAAAACTGTAATATAAAAAGCTGAAATAAAGCTTCAAAGAATGAGCCAATAAAAAACATAGGTCACCAATAAGGAAAATTAAATATTTTGCCTTAAAACCCAAATTATGGCAGGAAAATGGGTGAAATGTCATTTTGAGCCTTTCACAGACATGACAGATACACATAATAACAATAATATTCTTTTAGTAACACAAGAGTGCACACGATGAAATGTCTCGCCTTCTATACTAATCATCGATATTATGTTGATAGTCCTAAGTATAAAGCTAAGCTTTATTACAACTGTCACATAAACTTAACATTAACAAAGATAACTAAACAAAGACCAATGAACCTTGAAAAAGAGGTCCAGGTCAGATGAACCATGCCAGGCAGACAGGTACAGCTAACAATGCTTCTATACAACATATATAGTTGACACATTACTTATAGTTTAAGAAAAATAGACCAAAACACAAAAACTTAACACTGTGCAATGAACCGTGAAAATGAGGTCACGGTTAAATAAAACCTGCTCGACTGACATAAAGATCATAAAATATTTCCATACACCAAATATAGTTGACCTATGGCATATAGCATTAGATAAAAAGACCAAAACTCAAAAACTTAACTTTGACCACTGAACCATGAAAATGAGGTCAAGGTCACATGACATCTGCCCGCTAGACATGTACACTTAACAATCGATCCATACAACAAATATAGTAGACCTATTGCATATGGTATGAGAAAAACAGACCAAAACACAAAAATTTAACTATAACCACTGAACCATGAAAATGAGGTCAAGGTCAGATGACACCTGCCAGTTGGACATGTACACCTTACAGTCCTTCCATACACCGAATATACTAGCCCTATTGCTTATAGTATCTGAGATATGGACTTGACCACCAAAACTTAACCTTGTTCACTGATCCATGAAATGGGTCGAAGTCAAGTGAAAACTGTCTGACAGACACGAGGACCTTGCAAGGTACGCACATATCAAATATAGTTATCCTATTATTTATAATAAGAGAGAATTCAACATTACAAAAAATTTGAACTTTTTTTTCAAGTGGTCACTGAACCATGAAAATGAGGTCAAGGACATTGGACATGTGACTGACGGAAACTTCGTAACATGAAGCATCTATATACAAAGTATGAAGCATCCAGGTCTTCCACCTTCTAAAATATAAAGCTTTTAAGAAGTGAGCTAACGCCGCCGCCGTAGCCGCCGCCGGATCACTATCCCTATGTCGAGCTTTCTTGCAGGCTCGACAAAAACTACAATGATTTAACATTTCTAATCATTCAAAATATTAAAAAAAATAATATCGAATTTACGACACATACGTTTCATGTGCAACGTAATCCATGTGTGAAATTATGCGCAGTCCAATGGTCCCGATCCTCCTTAAGTAAACTCAAATGTCTAAAGCTATGAGTTCTCCACTGAAATACCATTTAGTTAATTGTCAAGATGAAGGACAGCATTAAAAGTTATGTCCCTTTAACATATATTTATATCTCTATACAGCTTAAGTATGAAGTCTTTTTCATATATCTCTTTTTCCAAACTCTTTCATGGAGATCATGAGTTAGGTCAAGGTGACCAAATGGCATGGGGTTTTTTTAAATAAAAAAGGGTGAAATTTGTGCATAATTGAAATTCCTTTTGCAATATTTTTCTACCTAATAAAATTAATTCATTAGAAATAAGCCTTGTTTAATTTAAATGTAAAAATTTTCAGCATGGATTCATTTATGGAAAGGATGCATTCGAAATGTCATTCAATTAATGTATTCACATTCTTTATATCAGATTTATTTCCCTAATCATAAATTGTGATACAGTAACTGAATTTCTAAAAAGATTGAATTTTAAAATGCTCAGTTTACCACTACTTTGAACATTTTCCCAATAATGTGATATTTTAAACACCATAAATCTATTCCTTTCAAATTTTAAAGACATTAAAATATTTCTAACATAAACTGCACCTTTTAATAAACACTATTATCTTTTTTTTTAAACATGTACTATTTAAGATACCTTTATTTTCTCAGGTATCAATTTTCATGATTGGAGAAAAAAATATCTCAAGGGTAATTAACTTTTAGCAATTTAGTCATTTGATCCTTACAAAGTAACAAAAAATTAATTGTAATAATTTGTCCAGTATTCAAACTTGCAGTTTTCCCCTAGGGTAAATCAAAGTGAACAGGCATCCCACAAATAATAATCAATCAACAGTATTTAAGGTGGTACCAAACACCTCAACTTAAATTAATTTGGCTCGTTTAATTTTCATAAAGTTTTGACAAAATATTTGCTTTGACCCTTTGACAAAAAATTGAAAATTTCAAAAAACTTGACATTTTTTGGGAAATATCCTTGGATATAAAGCAGTTTGACAAACACTAATTTTGATTATTTAGAAGCTTAATAATTCCTTAACAATAACTATAGACGCTCAAGTGATTTTTACAGAGTTATCTCCCTGTAGTGTTATACTCCACCTTTATGTATAAAATTTATCCACTCCTTACCGTGCCATCCTCCTGTAATTTTAGACAAGAACCAAAGTCAGCTAGCACTATATGACCAGACAGATCTATCAATACATTGTCTGGCTTGATGTCTCTATGTACATATCCTAATTTATGAAGAGAACTAACTGCTAAAACCATTTCTGCTATATAGAACTTAGCTAAATCTTCAGGAAGGCCTTCTTCAAACTTGGTTAATAATGTCAACAAATCACCACCACAATAGTAATCCATCACTAAATACTGAAAAATATAATATTTTGTTATTAGCCATTACATGAGGGTATTTGTCAAAGGACCTCAACAATAATCTAGCCTTAACTCACATACCCTTTTTTCAATGACAGTTTTAGGGATTATTGATTAATATAAAAGAGATTGATAATGTTTGTGCTAGATGCAATTTGAACTTAAGCTATACAAGAGTGTACACGCTAAAATGTCTCCCCTTCTTTACTAATCATTGATATTATGTTGATAGCCCTAAGTATAACGCTTTATTACAACTGTCTCATAAACTTAACATTAACCAAGATAACTAAACAAAGACCAATGAACCATGAAAATGAGGTCAAGGTCAGATGAACCATGCCAGGCAGACATGTACAGCTAACAATGCTTCTATACAATATATATAGTTGACCTATTACTTATAGTTTAAGAAAAATAGACCAAAACACAAAAAATAAACACTGTGCAATGAACCGTGAAAATGAGGTCATGGTCAAAAGAAACCTGCGCTACTGACATAAAGATCATAAAATATTTCCATACACCAAATATAGTTGACCTATGGCATATAGTATTAGATAAATAGACCAAAACTCAAAAACTTAACTTTGACCACTGAACCATGAAAATGAGGTCAAGGTCACATGACATCTGCCCGCTAGACATGTACACCTTACAATCATTCCATACAACAAATATAGTAGACCTATTGCGTATAGTATGAAAAAAACAGACCAAAACACAAAAATTTAACTATAACCACTGAACCATGAAAATGAGGTCAAGGTCACATGACATCTGCCCGCTAGACATGTACACCTTACAATCATTCCATACAACAAATACAGTAGACCTATTGCATATAGTATGAAAAAAACAGACCAAAACACAAAAATTTAACTATAACCACTGAACCATGAAAATGAGGTCAAGGTCAGATGACACCTGCCAGTTGGACATGTACACCTTACAGTCCTTCCATACACCGAATATACAAGCCCTATTGCTTATAGTATCTGAGATACGGACTTGACCACCAAAACTTAACCTTGTTCACTGATCCATGAAATGAGGTCGAGGTCAAGTGAAAACTGTCTGACAGACATGAGGACCTTGCAAGGTACACACATATCAAATATAGTTATCCTATTACTTATAATAAGAGAGAATTCAACATTACAAAAAATCTGAACTTTTTTTTCAAGTGGTCACTGAACCATGAAAATGAGGTCAAGGACATTGGACATGTGACTGACAGAAACTTCGTAACATGAGGCATCTATATACAAAGTATGAAGCATCCAGGTCTTCCACCTTCTAAAATATAAAGCTTTTAAGAAGTTAGCTAACACCGCCGCCGCCGCCGCCGGATCACTATCCCTATGTCGAGCTTTCTGCAACAAAAGTTGCAGGCTCGACAAAAACCGGGTTGAATCCACCATTTTCTACATAAGGAAACCGGTACATATGTACTAAGTCAGGAATATGACAGTTGTTTTTCATTGATCTGATGTGTTATGCTTTTGATTTTGCCGATTGATAAAGATTTTCAATTTTGAATTTTCCGTGGAGTACAGTATTTTTATAATTTTACTTTTCTCAACAATTAATGCTGAAGAGCAATTGAGGAACTTTCCTAAGATGTATTCCCCCGATAGGACTGTAATTTTGGAAAGAATTCCACTTAACCCCCCTTCATTAACAAAATCAGCATGGCAAAGGGGGTTAAAAATGAAGACGTGTCTGTATTGTAGTATTTATTATACTTACCAAGAAGTTTTCATCTTGAAAGGCATAATGAAGATTAGTTATCCATCGTCTATCTCCCTTCACTAAAACATCTCTTTCTTCTTTAAAACAAGCAGTCTGTAACAAAAATATACATTTTCTCCTTAATATGTTTGATAGAAAATATAAAGAATACTATTGTAATTTGTAATATCCAATGGAGATAGATGTGTTTACAAAATTAACAAGGGACTCTTAACTGAAAATTGTAACCTCCATTTGAGTTCCTTATTTTTTTTGTTTAAAGTTATTTGAAACGAAATCACATAGTCACTATAAATAAGTGGGAGGGGGGCGATGGCTTTTTTGTTTTGTTTTTAAGTCTGAACCCATTGAAGTTTCATCATTTTCTAGAATGCTGGTTTGATCCAACATTGTCCAAAGGAACAATAAGCTAAAGGAAAAATAGTTCTTACATTGTGAAGACATTTCTAAATTCATTGGCACGTCATGGTTTTAGATTTACCAATTTAATAATCTTTTTAAAATTGCTTGGTATTGACACAAAAGTTTTTTTGTTTGGTTGAGCTAAATTGTCTTTGTTCCATTTATAATAGATTAAATTCTGTTTCTTATAGTTCAGCTTAATTTGCAATAAGAAATTGTGTTTTTATTCATATCTTTTTTTTCTCACTTACTAGAGGAATAAAGTACCAAAAGACTGAAAGTAAACTCTGGATTTGAAGCCTTTTAAAACTAGAGGCTCTAAAGAGCCTGTGTCGCTCACCTTGGTCTATGTGCATATTAAACAAAGGACACAAATGGATTCATGACAAAATTGTATTTTGGTGATGGTGATGTGTTTGAAGTTCTTACTTTACTGAACGTTCTTGCTTCTTACAATTATATCTATAATGAACTTTGCCCATTAGTAACAGAGAAAAATATTTGGTAAAAATTTACATAAATTTAATACCAAATTAATGAAAATTGTTAAAAATTGACTATAAAGGGCAATAACTCCTTTAAGGGGTCAATTGACCATTTAGGTCATGTTGACTTATTTATAGATCTTACTTTGATTAACATTATCGCTGTTTACAGTTTATCGCTATCTATATAATAACCAAAAACAGCAAAATTTCTTTAAAAATTACCAATTGGAGGGCAGCAACCCAACAACCGGTTGTCCAATTCATTTGAACATTTCAGGGCAGATATATATTGACTTGATTAACAATTTAACTCCTTGTCAGATTTCCTCTAATTGATTTGGTTTCAGAGTTATAAGCAAAAAACTACATTTTACTCCTGTTCTATTTTTAGCCGTGGTGGCCATCTTGGTTGGATGGCCAGGTCATCGGACACATTTTTCAAACAAGGTACCTAAAAGATGATTGTGGCCAAGTTTGAATTAATTTGGCCCAGTAGTTTCAGAGGAGAAGATTTTTGTAAAAGATGACTAAGATTTACGAAAAATGGTTAAAAATTGACTATAAAGGGAAATAACTCCTAAAGGGGTCAACTGACCATTTCGGTCAATTTGACTTATTTGTAAATCTTACTTTGATGAACATTATTGCTGTTTACAGTTTATCTCTATCTATAATAATATTCAAGATAATAACCAAAAACAGCAAAATTTCCTCAAAATTACCAATTCAGGGGCAGCAACCCAACAACAGATTGACCGATTCATCTGAAAATTTTAGGGCAGATAGATCTTGACCTGATAAACATTTTTACCCCTTGTCAGATTTCCTCTAAATGTTTTGGTTTTTGAGTTATAAGCCAAAAACTGCATTTTACCCCTATGTTCTATTTTTAGCCGTGGCGGCCATCTTGGTTGGTTGACCAGGTCACGTCACACATTTTTAAACTAGATACCCCAAAGATGATTGTGGCCAAGTTTGGATTAATTTGGCCCAATAGTTTCAGAGGAGAAGATTTTTGTAAAAGATTACTTAGATTTATGAAAAATGGTTAAAAATTGACTATAAAGGGCAATAACTCCTAAAGGGGTCAACTGACCATTTCGGTCATGTTGACTTATTTGTAAATCTAACTTTGCTGAACATTATTGCTGTTTACAGTTTATCTCTATCTATAATAATATTCAAGATAATAACCAAAAACAGCAAAATTTCCTCAAAATTACCAATTCAGGGGCAGCAACCCAACAATGGGTTGACCGATTCATCTGAAAATTTCAGGGCAGATAAATCTTGACCTGATAAACATTTTTACCCCATGTCAGATTTCCTCTAAATGCTTTGGTTTTTGAGTTATAAGCCAAAAACTGCATTTTACCCCTATGTTCTATTTTTAGCCGTGGCGGCCATCTTGGTTGGTTGACCGGGTCACGCCACACATTTTTTAAACTAGATACCCCAATGATGATTGTGGCCAAGTTTGGTTCAATTTGGCCCAGTAGTTTCAGAGAAGAAGATTTTTGTAAAAGTTAACGATGCCGGACGACGGACGCCGGACGCAAAGTGATGGGAAAAGCTCACTTGGCCCTTCGGGCCAGGTGAGCTAAAAAAGGAGCAGAGTGATGATATAACAATTAATTCTTAGTAAAAATTTTGATCTGTTTAACCTATCATATGCATATATTGTGACAAACAAATGACACATTAAACTGCACAATCAGAAATTACAAACATGTGACATAGCAAAAACCACTACACTTTGAAGTTGACAAATTAAAGTAGGTCACAACTTGATATAGATAAAATTAAATATCATCAAAGGTGTGATCACTTGAAATGAGCACTCTCATGTTACTGTTTATACCACAAACAGGAAGTGAAATCTTCTCTTTATGTCTAAATGATTTCATTTGAATAGGAGGAAGCACATGTCAAGCCTCATGTTACTATATATATGAAGTATCAACTGCAACATCACATTTTACTCATTTCATTTCTATTACACAAATTACATAATAGGGGTACCATTTAGGAGGCACTTCAATTAAAATATTACCAAAAGCAGTGTACATGTATTTTTTATTGTTTTTTTATTTAATCAAAGAGCTCATTAAAATCCAAAGAAAAATATATCTTCTGAAGAATAATACACAGAACAAATTTAGAAACCCTTTTCTATTTAGCAATTTTGTCACAACTTAAAAACAAAAGTGACAATGAAAGTTTAGGATAGGCACTTAAAAGAATAAATTAAGGGGGTATGTAAAGAAATCCACACATATTTTTTGTTTGCTTTATTACAGAGGTCAATTAAAATTCTATGAATAATGGGGATCAGCAAAATAGACAAACAAATGCTCATTTCTTTTATTTCTAGACTTGCCCTCTGTTTATGTTTCAACATCTTTCATGTTATATTTAGATGAAACAAAACAGCATTATGATCCAGCTGTTTTTGTCTGTATGACATTTATACCTATAAAATATTGGATTGGCATGACAACCTTCTGTTTTTCTAACCTAACATGACCCAATAATCTGTCTTCACTGATGATCATGATATAATACACATTAATTCAACATATTTATATCTGCTATAAAAATAAATCATTTTAACAAATGTTTGCATTTAATTATTTAAACTACTACATGGGTAACAGTGCAGGAAACCAGAAACCTAACCTTCACCTTCCAAAAACCAGGTGTGGTATTATTTCTGAAGATTTTATCTCAGACAACAGATAATTCTGCACCATTAATGCAGGATTGTGCATTTAATCTGCCATACTTAAGACAGAGCAGAAGATTTGTATTGTCAGATAAGAATTGAAATGTAATCCTGGATATAGTTCTAACAGCTGATTATATATTACCTCTGCCCTTTTTAACATCTCCCATTTATTTAAGATCTTCATGGCAAATACTTTATCTGTATTCTTCAACTTCACCACTGCAACCTGTAATTAATTAGCATTTTTTTCATAATGTCTAACTTAAAAGTACTATTAAAGAAATTTTTATAGACATCAGCTTCCATTTAATACTTTGATAAAAGCAGTACCAACAAAAATATAGCAAAACTAGATGTACAGGTAGACAAAGAAATGCAATAGAGAATACATCAAAATGCTTTTCAGATTTCGAGGGAAAATCTTTTAATACAAATTCTACAGCAGATGTGGTATGTTAAAATAGGGGGCCCTTAACTAGGCAACATGTGGAATAAGTCTAAGGACATGTAAACAGTCTGTGTATTAAATAATCATATATGCAGCTCCATTAGGAGCTGGCAGGGAACACAGCACCTCAAGCATAGCACCCTCTAAATCTACTTCTGAACAGGACAAATGCATGTCTTAATTATCCATGGACACATTGAATATCAATCTATACTTTATTTCTCCAAGATAATTGGTTATTTAATAAATAAAAGATCACAGATCATAGATGAGAGAATTATGAATGAAATTCACAAGTAATTATTAAATGGCATAAAACTACAACAAGGCAGCATCACAAAGAACATCCTTAGAACTTTTTTTTTTAATTTTGGGCATTACTGATGAAGGTACATAGAGGAAAAACACATGAGATGCACTTCATTTACAAAATGCAACTTACATTTGTTTCTGTCTCTCAATATATTTAGATGAACTTTAGAAAAGAAATGGATTATCATCATAGCTGATATCATATCACTACTGACTGAGTGAAAGAATAACTGAGCAATAAATTATATGTTTTGAGTGGTTCCTGCAACTTTTGCTGATAAATGGTAACACTTTTATGTCAATGTATGATATAACAAATAGTTACCATTGTTACATGAATAAGTTGCACTGATCATAACACAAGAAGTTTTGAGATAAAAACTAGAATTAGGTGACCTTGTGATAACATGTACCTCCCCCAGCAGCAAACAAATGTTGAAATTAAAATTGCAACACTTTTTAAATGTAAACTATGCAAACATTCAAAGTCAGTGAACCATTATTGTGGGGGCGGGGACAAATAAATCACATGAGCTCAGGGTTTGAAATTAGCAGGCGCCCAATCACAAAAGGCCACTAAAATTTTGTTAGGGCTACTGAAATTTCTCTTAATGTTTTATATAAACTAGAACACACCCGTATATCGCGGGTCCGTGACTGAATTAAAGTATATAACTATGCGCAAGCCTTATTTTAGTATTAGTATTGTCATCTGATAAAGTCATGCTGATTATAAGATACACAGTTTTCTCTGCTTTCAAACCTTTCTGTTTGAACCCGTCGAACTGGAACTTATCAATTATTGATAATATTAATTATTTGGAAAACAAAAGGTCCTGGAATGGAGTATTTTTTAATCAACAGCATTGTCCTATATTAGTTATAAATATTGAATTCTTTGATTCGCTGTTTTACGTCATGCTCGCTAACAAATTGAAAACTGTACCTATACGCCTTATTTTAGTCCAGATTTTTAGTATTCGTATTGTTATCTTAGAAAGTCTTACTGATTAAAATACTACAATAGGTAACAATTTGACAATTAAGTAGTGTCAACCCTGTGATTATGACCCGTGTAATACTATATAGCATATTAATCCGGAATACACTGTTTGGTGGTGCGCCTGTCAGATGCGGAACGTACAGATAAGGTAATCGGTAACAGGTGAATATACTATTGGTATCGGTATCGGACTCGACCCAGAACTTCTTAATTATTGGCAATTTTAATTACGTGGAAAACAAAAGGGCCTGGAGTGGTGTAATTTTTAATCTACACCTTTGTACTATATTAGTTATATATAAAGTTGAATTTTTTTATTCGTCGTTTGTACGTGATGACGGCTGATAAATTGGACCTCATAATTTTAGTATTATAGATGTATTGCCTACTAAAATTTAAGTTGTGGGCAACCATGCAAAAAAATTAAAACTTTAATTCCTTTGAGCTTTAACATGGAAACTGGTAAATAATGCAAATGCCTACCACATACATGCATCATTGACTTGCCATTAGTGCCTCATCTTAAGTTGACCTAATCACAAATTTGTGAACCATGCGAAAGTTTTGAAGTTAATAGACCAGGGCTCAGGAATCAAGGCCAAATAATCTCTATGGAAATGAGATGTGCCATTGATTATACAACAGCATACCAAATATAATTTAGTTGACTCATTGTTCCCGTTAAACTGACCTTATCCTTGGAATCTAATGTAGTGTTGTTGCTGTTAAGAGCATTGCTAACATTAATTATCAATCTACTAAAAAAAACACTTTCTTTACCAGATTGTGTTTCTCTATTAAAATTGCATTGCACCGTCACTCCCTGAATAATTTCAATGAAAGTGCATGTTTGTCATTATGACATTTAATAATTTAACTTGTTGATACTTTTCCTGGAGCTGGCAAGCGAATCATTCTTAATTATGGAATTCTCACAATTTCTTGTGTTTTTAATCTTTAATTAATTCTGTGTTTTTCTGAATTATAATGTTTAGAGCGGTGTTTTACACTTATTGTACAACGTATTTTGTATAGATAGTGTTGTGCGCTGCACAGTGCATTCTATTAACCAGATGCTCCACAGGACGCAGCTTTATACGACCGCAAAAGGTTGAACCCTGAACAGTTGTGGCAAGTATGGACACAACATTCAAGCTGGATTCAGCTCTAAATTTGGATTGTGATTAAATAGTTGACACAGCATAGGTTTCTGACACAGAATGAATGTGGTCTAATGAACTTAAAATTTTTGTTTTGCCTTTGAGCAATTCACTATGCTGTTGAATATTAATCCTCTCAAAAAAATGTTTGAAGAAATTTTCTTTTTATTTATGAAATCTGAAATGAGAAAAATTTAACACCCCCAGTGGTATATATCAATGAACCCCAATAATTCAATTTTTAAAGAAATCAAACAAAGTTTAATTTTGGACCCTTTGGACCTAAATGTAGACCAATTTGAAAAAACGGGACCAAAAATAAGAATCTACATACACAGTTAGATTTGGCATATCAAAGAACCCCAATTAATCAATTTTTGATGAAATCAAACAAAGTTTAATTTTGGACCCTTTGGGCCCTTATTCCTAAACTGTTGGGACCAAACCTCCCAAAATCAATCCCAACCTTCCTTTTATTGTCATAAACCTTGTGTTTAAATTTCGTAAATTTCTATTTTTATTTATACTAAAGTTATGGTGCAAAAAACAAGAAAAATGCTTATTTGGGCCCCTTTTTGGCCCCTAATTCCTAAACTGTTGGGATCTCAACTCCCAAAATCAATCCCAACCTTCCTTTTGTGTTGATAAACCTTGTGTTTAAATTTCAAGGATTTCTATTTACTTATACTAAAGTTATTGTGCGAAAACCAAGAATAATGCTTATTTGGGCCCTTTTTTGGCCCCTAATTCCTAAACAGTTGGAACCAAAACACCCAAAATCAATCCCAACCTTCCTTTTGTGGTCATAAACTTTGTGTCAAAATATCAATGATTTCTAATTACTTAAACTAAAGTTATAGTGCGAAAACCTAGAAAATGCTTATTTGGGCCCTTTTTGGCTCCTAATTCCTAAACTGAAGGGACCAAAACTTCCAAAATCAATCCAACCTTCCTTTTATGGTCATAAACCTTGTGTTTAAATTTCATACATTTCTATTTATTTAAACTAAAGTTATAGTGTGAAAACCAAAAGTATTCGGACGACGACAACGACGCAGACACCAATGTGATACCAATATACGACCAAAAAAGTTTCCATTTTTGCGGTCGTATAAAAAGTGTGGAAAACAGATGGATAGACAGACGAGTGCAAACCTTAACTTCCTCAGTAAAGGACTCATAATGAAGCATTTAATGGCCCTAAATATATATCCAAATTAATAAGTAAAAGAATCAAATGAAACCCCAGAATAAATATTTGTGATTTTCACTGAAGACCCGTTGAAATGTAAAACATTGAAATAAAACAGCTATTGTACCAAAGCTGCTATACAGAGGAAGCCATTATTTTTCCTATTTTTAACTCTTTCGCCTACCAGTCTCGGTTTACAAGGATTCCCGCTTATGACAGGTCACAGCTAACAATTGCAATTAGTCCAATTTTACCAGGATCAGAATACCACTTTTACATTTCCCAATCAAAACATTGCAAACATGAGTTTGTTGAATACGGAGATGAAGGTGAAAACATGGAACTTACGTTTGTTGAAAACTGTTGTCAAAATCAGATAAAATTCACAGAATTTACGAGAACTTTGAAAGATTATGGAAGAATTGAAGCCAAACTAGTTTACTTTTTGACATATAATGCTGTTTTATGTACAAAACACTTGGAATGGACATCGTTCAGTGTAATGAATTTGTAAAGCCTCATTCAATTTTTGAAAATTTGGACATTTTGGGTCAAAAAGTAGAATTTTCAGAATTTCATTGACATTTATTATGAAGATCTCCCACTTGAGTCATAGTACCCAGGGAAGCCATCGTCTAGGAGTAGCTTCTGTCAGGTCAGCTATACATAAATGAAGCATACAAAACTTAATTATATTGAAATGCTGTGAAACTGATTTTAACTGAAGACATTGATGCATTGTTGGGGATGAAAAGGTTAGAAGAAATTTAGAAAGATCTTTATCGAAATATGCAATATAACTAATTGCAGGTTCAAAAGCTTTCTAAAAGTTTATGGAAATCTATGTATTTTTCGTCAATATTAAGGTGCTGTTCTGTGCATTGGTCAAAAACAACAATATTTAATTTCCGAGTTACCTTAACTTTAAAACAAACATAAACTAAGTCTAAAGTTTAAATTTCAGTAAAATGAAATACAGTGTATGCCAAATAAGGCTGGTACCTTACTCTTTTTTTTTCCATATATATAACTTAAATGACCTTATAATTACCTCTCCAAAAGATCCTCTTCCTATAATTCTCACTGTCTCAAAATCATCTCTATGGAGTCGAAATTCCTTGACTCTGTTTACAATTGGTTTAGCTGAAAAGGAAATTGAAAGAGAAACATGAAATTACAGTGAATTTGTAGCCCTATGAATTTAGAAGTGCTTTGCACTTCAGCTTCAGCCAATTTAGAAAAAATAATCGTTGTTTTTAAAAGTTCTGACATGTACATGTATGATGACACAGAGCATGGAAATTTCAGTACAACAGATACTTGCCAAAAAAGGAAAGAGGAGCTTTGATAGAACAAGTATACATGTACATTTATACACCTTCTGACCAACATTAAACATACATGTGATAGGCTGTGAAACATGACGACGACCACGACGCTAGCGTGATACCAATATACGACAAAAAATTTTTCAATTTTTGTGGTCGTATAAAAATGGCGGCTGAAACTTTTCATTCATAAAATATTTCATACACAGGATTTTTTTCTCCTAAACGGGAGGAGACCCCTGAAAACAGGATTATTGTAATCCCGTCAGGAGGTTCACATGTATGGTTAAAGGATTTTTTGGTTGTGTATAAATTCTAGTTAGGGTTGAAGGTTACCCCTAGGTATTTTGCTGTTGATACATGTTTAATTCAAACATTTAATTGTGTAATGTGTAATTAAATAACATTAGTGTTATTGTTTTCTGTTTCCAGGCATTTGGAGGTAATAAATACCTGCTGCTTTTACCCTCCTATGCTATTTTTACATGTACATGTATGGATAAGTTCCACCTTAAATAGAATTTTTATATAAAGTATTCATGGAATAAATTTAAAAGTAACACCTACAAATGGGGAAAGTACCAATAACATGAAAGATAATCAAACCCCTGTGTTTCACGTAATTTGGTCCGAGACCACAATTGTCGTCCCTTGATTTTCGTTGTTCACAAATATAGTCCCTAGTGTTGACAGTGGGTTACTTGCCATTATTTTTAAAACCCCTTCCAAATTTATTTCTCCTTGTTTAATGCCTCAAATTGCAAGTAGGGGGTGAAATTACACTATAAAAAAATTTGGGTCCAAAATTTTAAAGGAAAGTAGTGATTTGGTCCAGCTGAAAAAGGTTAAAAATTAGCATTTCGGAATCTGTCAAAAAATTTCAAGACGCCCTAAACATAAAATTGTCCATATTTTGAGTTAGAGCCAATGAAGTTTTCTATAATTTTGATATAATTTGTCCCAAAAGTAGTATAACACACTGTAAAAGTTTCTTTGAGAAAGCACAGGTGGGATTTTTTTTATTTTCATTTATGTTCTAAAAGAAATGCACTACGAAATAATTGTGGTCTCGGACCATTTGATTGGACACCATTTTCTATAGTCCCCCCCCCCCCCTCCCATGTTGCTAATAAGTTGAGATCTTTCATATAAAATCATTCTACACCGTAACCTACATTGGATCAGTGACTGTACAACAGAAGTATGGATTGTTGATCAAGACCATACAATATTGCCAACAAATGCATGGTCATGAAAGGTTTATATATTCAATAACAGATTTTAGCTCTGCTAATTATATTTTCACATCTGATATTTAGAAACAACAAGTTGGGTTCTGCACTGGGTCCAAAAAGTCTGAGAGATGCATTTTTACATGAATGATTATATTTAAAGTACTAAAAATTTAGACAGCAGAAAAAAAGACCAGAAATAAATCAGATTGCCACAAGTTGATATTTTTAAGCCTAAAACAATAGATGTATTTACACTTTTATGCAAATGTGTCTGCAATAACGTAAAATCACACAAGTTCTTGTAAACCTTCAGACATCACAATTTAAAAAATTTGATGTCACAAATAAAAAGTGATTGTTACTTGACGTCAGAAGGTTATTTGGAGTAGATCTAAGGTCATTCAGAGAAAAAATTCAGCTTAATACCAAAAGTGCAAATACATTTATACATTGAACATCTTATCGCTATTTGTCTGAAAGTACTGGAGTGGACAGTTCCTGTAAAACTTTCATGTCGTACATGTAGTACAAAATGGAAAAGTGATTGTTGTACATGTATGACATCAATAGTTCAGTTGGTGCTAATTCCTGAACAACAATAATGCTTATAGATGCATCTTGGTCCTCATTTATGTTTTCACATATATTAATACACCTTATCGCTAATCCTGGCTGACCCGGCCACTTGAACTTTTGACACATACAACAATCACTTTTCCATTGTGTATTAAATAATGTCACATGTATCCAACATTTGGCCAGCAAATTTAATTGATTTTGAGTTTTAAAGACTTATCTCAAAATCAACCAGTGTATGCTGAGTCTATCCTAGTGACCTATAAGTTATACCCCATTGCCACTAATATGACTCATAAACTCACCAAATTCCACAAACTCCGAGATATTTTTCTCCCTCCGCAAAGTTGTATTGCAGCACTCATCATATAGCACTACCAGAACATCAAGAAGCGTCTCGATGCTTAATGCTTGTCCTTTGCTATTCTGGAGGTCAGACACATAAAGATGTGTAAGCTTTTTCACTCTGTCCTCTGCAGACATGTTTAGCATTTGCAAAATATTCTTGTAGTTATCGTTCTTGGTTTGTAGACATATTCCAAAGAATTTACGAAAGTTCACTAATTAATCAACCCGGACAAGTTAAATATTTCATAATTAGTAAATAATTGTATGCATAAGTTGCTCATATAATGAATAGTTCACTTGCTCCGATGTAAAATGGACAATGTTATTGAAAAAAATGTCGACTTC
Organism: Mytilus galloprovincialis; assembly: GCA_037788925.1. Classification (NCBI taxonomy): domain Eukaryota; kingdom Metazoa; phylum Mollusca; class Bivalvia; order Mytilida; family Mytilidae; genus Mytilus; species Mytilus galloprovincialis. The sequence goes on along the minus strand of CM075334.1, from coordinate 5,867,077 downwards.
CGTACTTTAGTGGGCTCGTTTATGGTACAGAAAAAATAAGATATGAAATAATATACATTATAAATGGAGACGGGTGAATATTATGATAGACACTTGTTGTTTAACATTAAACTTTAAGCCTTGAATGTTCATATTTGTTGTTTACACCCTTGGCATTCCTGTTTTCATTTCGGGAGATGTCAACATGGCCGACAAGTTATCAATGGCTTATGGGAAACCGTTCTACGCAGGCGTTTCGTGACGTCATTTTGTTTATATTTGTCGCACCTTGGGCCTTGCACATGTTGAGGAAAGTCAAAGTCAAGTTGAATGCATAGTACCCTGGTCTCTCGTTGAGGTTGACAAAGTATCATGTGAGAAAACAAACTAATAAAAAAAAAGAAATAACAATATAAGAAATATCAAAATTTCAATTCTTCTCATGAACAGTCAGGTAAACAACCAGTAGCTAAACGAAAAAAGGGGGAGGGGCTCTCTGTGTGACACTTAATTAAGTCTTTATTGCTATTACGCCTTCAAAGGGAGTTTCATTGGTGGGTTCTGATCCCAGATCCCTCTTACGCCCTCTTACGGCTTTGTCAGATTCCCATATCCCGCTTACACTATGTACATTAGCAATTCTCATTTTTTTGTAATTTCCTGTGTCCTGCAATACTTAATTTCCCGTTTTCATGGCACAATAATTTGACTTTCACATATCACGCTAACAAAAAAATGGCAATCCCCTGTCACGCTTAGACCCCAATGAGACCCACTGCAAAGTTTCTGAAACTTTTCAATTCAATTCAATTCAATTCAATTCAATTCAAAGTTTTATTTAGAGTCGATATTCAATAAACTACATAACACAAGCTCTAGTGAGCTTTTCAAATCGACTTAATAACAAAATACAATACACACACAATACAATACACACATACAAAAGTCATGAAAACAACACAATTTTAAACATATAATGCATAGTAAGATACCATAATGACATATATAAGTTAAAAGCATATAGTACACTTAAAACATAGCACAAGTTAATAATAAGATTGCACAAATCAAATAGTCGCACAGAAAATAAAAGTAAAATAAAACAGGCATAAACACTATATGCATGCACTGCACTGGCATGAGCTGTTACTTGGATCCCATGTTTGTACCAATTTTTTGAATTGGTCGAAAGATGTTTCCACTCGACAATGGTTCGGTAGCTCATTCCAGATTTGTGCAGCCTTATAGCGAAATGATCTTAAGCCATATTTAGTAGTTCGAACTCTTGGGAGTACTGCTGTTTCCTGTGATCTTAAATCATACTTGTTAATTTTTATATCCATCAAATCATGAAGGTAGCTCGGACTTTTTTGGTGAATTATTTTAAATGTTTCTATTGCAATTGTTTTTATTCTTCTTATTTTTAAAGATGGTAATTTAGATTTTTCTAGCAATTTTTCGTAAGGAATATCATAATCTTCATAAATGAATCTTAGAGCTCTTTCTTGAATTTTTTCCATTTTAAAAGATTTTTTTTCACTACAGTAGTGCCAAATTACTGGACAATAGTTAAAGTTCGAAAGTATGAATGAGTAGTATGCTGTTAACCTACCTAGCCTGTTTAAATATTTACCCATACGTTTTAGAATATTTAATTGTCTTGATGCCTTTTTAGCTCACCTGTCCCGAAGGGACAAGTGAGCTTATGCCATCACTTGGCGTCCGTCGTCGTCCGTCGTCTGTCGTCGTCTGTCGTCGTAAACTATTTCAAGAATCTTCTCCTCTGAAACTACTGGGCCAAATACTTTCAAACTTTAACTGAATGTTCCTTAGTTCTTTTAATTTATAAATTGTATCCGAAGTTTTGATCTATCAACAAACATGGTCGCCATTGCTAAAAATAGAACATAGGGGTCAAATGCAGTTTTTGGCTTATAACTCAAAAACCAAAGCATTTAGAGCAAATCTGACATGGGATAATATTGTTTATCAGGTCAAGATCTATCTGCCCTGAAATTTTCAGATGAATCAGACAACCCGTTGTTGGGTTGCTGCCCCTGAATTGGTAATTTTAAGGAAATTTTGCTGTTTTTGGTTATTATCTTGAATATTATTATAGATAGAGATAAACTGTAAACAGGAATAATATTCAGCAAAGTAAGATTTACAAATAAGTCAACATGACGGAAATGGTCAGTTGACCCCTTTAGGAGTTATTGCCCTTTATAGTCAATTTTTAACCATTTTTCGTAAATCTTAGTAATCTTTTACAAAATTCTTCTCCTCTGAAACTACTGGGCCAAATACTTCCAAACTTTAACTGAATGTTCCTTAGGGTATCTAGTTTGTAAATTGTATCCGAAGTTGTGATCTATCAACAAACATGGTCGCCATTGCTAAAAATAGAACATAGGGGTCAAATGCAGTTTTTGGCTTATAACTCAAAAACCAAAGCATTTAGAGCAAATCTGACATGGGATAATATTGTTTATCAGGTCAAGATCTATCTGCCCTGAAATTTTCAGATGAATCAGACAACCTGTTGTTGGGTTACTGCCCCTGAATTGGTAATTTTAAAGAAATTTTGCTGTTTTTGGTTATTATCTTGAATATTATTATAGATAGAGATAAACTGTAAACCGCAATAATGTTCAGCAAAGTAAGATTTACAAATAAGTCAACATGACGGAAATGGTCAGTTGACCCCTTTAGGAGTTATTGCCCTTTATAGTCAATTTTTAACCATTTTTCGTAAATCTTAGTAATCTTTTACAAAAATCTTCTCCTCTGAAACTACTGGGCCAAATACTTCCAAACTTTAACTGAATGTTCCTTAGGGTATCTAGTTTGTAAATTGTATCCGAAGTTATGATCTATCAACAAACATGGTCGCCATTGCTAAAAATAGAACATAGGGGTCAAATGCAGTTTTTGGCTTATAACTCAAAAACCAAAGCATTTAGAGCAAATCTGACGTTGGGTAATATTGTTTATCAGGTCAAGATCTATCTGCCCTGAAATTTTCAGATGAATCAGACAACCTGTTGTTGCCCCTGAATTGATAATTTTAAGGAAATTTTGCTGTTTTTGTTTATTATCTTGAATATAATTATAGATAGAAATAAACTGTAAACAGCAATAATGTTCAGCAAAGTAAGATCTTCAATTAAGTCAATTTGACCAAAATTGTCAATTGACCCCTTAAGGAGTTATTGCCCTTTAAAGACTTTTTTCACAATTTGTTCATCATGTTGACTTACTTTAAAAAATCTTCTCCTTTGAAAGTGCTGTATCAATTTCAGCCAAACTTAGGCTAAATGAGTTTCAGAGTATCTAGTATAAATTTTATATTTTATTTCCTTGTATGTCAAGAAACATAGCTCCTATGGCTAAAATAGAACATAGGAGAAAATGATTATTTTTTTTGGCTTTTGAAGAAAATAGGACGATCCAAAAAACATTTAAATAAATTGAAAAGCCAAAATAATCATTGATGAGAGATTTAACCAAAAGAATTAAGGTGAGCGATTCAGGCTCTTGAGAGCCTCTTGTTACATATTTCAGAAATATGATTGTTAAAATCACACACAACTTTGATTCAAGACATATATAAATCGGCAAAAGTAAAATAAACACCGCAGACAAGCGTACCCAATTATATCATTTTACATCCAAGAGTGAAATCACTGAAGAGAAATCTTGCTATGCTTATACACCTTATCGCTATTTGTCCGCCATTACTGGACATCGCACAGGTTCTTGAAAATTTTGACGTCATGATATAAAATGTCTTGACACCACAATGGAAAAGTGATAGTTGTATGATGTCAATAGCTCAAGCGGGACAGATTCTCGGGTCAGCAAGGATTAGGGATAATGTGTATACAACTTATCTCTATTTGAAAATATGTCCCGCCTGACCCTACAATCTGTCCCACTTTAACTTTTGACATCATACAACAATCACTTTTCTTCCACTGTGGCATCAGATATATTTATTATGATGTCAAAATTTACGGAAACTTTTGTGATGTCCTGTAATGGCAGACAAATAGTGATAAGGTGTCAAAGAGGGTAAGAATGTCTTTTACGTCAGACGGAAAACATTTTTTTGGGGCTAGTGTTAACCTCAAATTTGTTAAGATTTTATCATGGTTTGTGAAAATGTGGTTATAAAGATTTGTCAGAGGTCTCAGTTAATTCTCACAACTGTTATTTTTGGGAAATGTGATTTGTGAAAATCAGTCAATTAATTTTATCAGGAAAAGAAATTGTACATTTATCATCATTCAGCAAAAATTACCGTTAACGTCCCACTTTAACTTTTGACATCATACAACAATCACTTTTCTTCCACCGTGGCATCAGATATTTTCTATTATGATATCAAAATTTATGGAAACTTTTGTGATGTCCTGTAATGGCAGACAAATAGCGATAAGGTGTCAAAGAGGGTAAGAATGTCTTTTACGTCAGGCGGAAAACATTTTTTTGGGGCTAGCGTTAACATCAAATTTGTTAAAATTTTATCATATTTTGTCAAAATGTCGTTATAAAGATTTGTCAGAGGTCTCAATTAATTCTCACTACTGTTATTTTTGGGAAAAAATATAATGTGATTTGTCAAAATCAGTCGATATATATATTTTATCAGGAAAAGAAATTGTACATTTATCATCATTCAGCAAAAACTACTGTTAACGTCATTTAGCAAGAATTTTTACCGTTGTTCAGCATGAAGGTACCCACTACGACCCTCATTCATATGAAAATTGTTATAAAAAACCTAGAATATTATTGTTATAGCCTTTGTATGGGGCTAATACTATATAGTGTTATTAACCGGCTGTTTCTGTATTGGCCCTGATATAGATTCAAGGTTAGCTGTATTCACCGTGTATCATCAGTACACCGGATATAGGTACTAACCAAGCGAGCATGATCGATTTTGACCTTACACGGTAACGAAAATCTTTGTTTTGCTTTATCAACATTCAATGTACATTTCTCAACATTTGAAATTCCTGCTCCCAAATAATTTTCGCATCAATTTTTTTCTATTCATAAAACAACTTTGATATTCTAATGAGAACAATTTACTTGTACATGAGCAAATAGTTGTGAATGTCAACACCAACTTTCAATTTCGATACAGTTGTTGAGACATTTACATGTTTTATCTGAAAGAAACCTAATACAGGGCAAAAGTAATAGTTACCAATCACAAACCTACCTGTGATTACTTATTCCTTGAAACTTTTTGGGTAATAAACGAGTATGAAAATAAAGTTTTTGTGTACGGTGTACAACAACTTAACTTTGCACCGTACATAATGATTTATGTGGTCAGCTAAACACCGTACACAACTCTTCTTTAGGGATAAAATATCGAAAAATAACATATGTATGAAAGATTTCAATGCCAATTATTGAAACAGCTATATTTATTACACACACAAATTGACCTTTTATCAGAAAAAGAATTGCAATGAATATAGAATTATATCGGATGAGACGAGGGCCACCTTCTTTGACAAGTATTTGCACATGCGTTTACAATGTTTTAGTAATCCCTCTTGTTTTGGGAAAATAATGAGACATCTCTAATCATCAACCTACGACCAAATCATTTCTTAAAACAGCAATTATGTTTAGATTAAAGTACACATATATATTATGTGAACAAAACAAAGATGTTCGTTACCGTGTAAGATCAAAATCGCTCACGCCCGCTTGGTTAGTACCTATATCCGCTGTACGATGATACACGGTGGTATTGGACCCGTGACTCTTTGACTCTATAACAGGGCCAATACAGAAACAGCCCTAATATTGACCGAGGAATGAAGAATCTAGTGAGAATCTATTATAAGCCTAGTCTGAATTGCTTGTTTCACTTTGATTAATCCAATAAGAAAATCAATCATCCACTCCTTCAAAATGAGCACTAAGGGAAATAACTCAAACTGAAATTTCCAAAACGTTAGACCAGAAAGCTATAGTTGTGTCAAATATGAATAAATTTTATGATACATCTAATGGTAGTTGATGTCTCTGATAAATATCTGTAAATATTTGTTTGTAAAAATAAACAACAACAACACAAGTCCTGATGCAGTTTTACCATCCTCAACTTGTAAACAAATGCTGTCTGGTACCGGTATGTAAATGTCATCTCTAAAAGGCCAATAGGATCTAACTTAAATTTTGGTAAATTCAGCTTGAGGCCTGTAGATTCAAAAGTTTATCCTGAAGACTGTGTAAGCAGGGGCAGATACAGCAATTTTTTAAAGTGGGGTTCCCAAACCAGGTTAAAGGGGGGTTCCAACTATATGTCCCCATTCAAATTCATTGATCGTCAAGAAAAAAAGGGAGGGTTCCAACCCCCCTTTCAAATATTTCCAATTTACTTTCCTGATGTGGGTAAATTAAGGATTTAAGTGCTTATAATAAACCAAATATTGGAAATATTCTATTCCTTTACAATTACCAAGTCTAAAATAATATATTATAAGGTACAATACTCATTTAAAGAAATAGAAACATCTTTGATAACGTGTGAATGATTAACATTTTGCAATACATTTTGTAGATTTGCATTTACCAAAACTTTTTGAGTTATCTCCCATTCATTATAAAACAAATGTTGGAAAATAACTCTAATGTGATATGCTCCATTGACCATTAATATCGATACATTGTAATTATGTCTGACAAGTTCAATACCAAATTAATATAAAAAAAATCTGTTCCTATTAATATTGAATTGACAGACTCAGTAAAAAATGTTTATAATGTGAGTAAAAAGATTGGATGTTTTATTAAATTAATCTTAATAATACCAAATTACAGAAAAAAAGCATACAAATGTTTCCTGTTCAAAGTACAGTTCTTTCTTATTTATACCATAACAGTTTTTATACGACCGCAAAATTTGAAAAAATTTTCGTCGTATATTGCTATCACGTTGGCGTCGTCGTCTGCGTCGTCGTCGTCGTCGTCGTCCGAATACTTTTAGTTTTCGCACTCTAACTTTAGTAAAAGTGAATAGAAATCTATGAAATTTTAACACAAGGTTTATGACCACAAAAGGAAGGTTGGGATTGATTTTGGGAGTTTTAGTCCCAACATTTTAGGAATTAGGGGCCAAAAAGGGCCCAAATAAGCATTTTCTTGGTTTTCGCACTATAACTTTAGTTTAAGTAAATAGAAATCTATGAAATTTTGACATAAGGTTTATGACCACAAAAGAAAGGTTGGGATTGATTTTGGGAGTTTTGGTTCCAACAGTTTAGGAATTAGGGGCCAAAAAAGGGCCCAAATAAGCATTATTCTTGGTTTTCGCACAATAACTTTAGTTTAAGTAAATAGAAATCAATGAAATTTAAACACAATGTTTATGACCACAAAAGGAAGGTTGGTATTGATTTTGGGAGTTTAGGTCCCAACAGTTTAGGAATTAGGGGCCAAAAAGGGACCCAAATAAGCATTTTTTTTGGTTTTCGCACCATAACTTTAGTATAAGTAAATAGAAATCTATGAAATTTAAACACAAGGTTTATGACCATAAAAGGAAGGTTGGTATTGATTTTGGGAGTTTTGGTCCCAACAGTTTAGGAATAAAGGGCCCAAAGGGTCCAGATTTAAACTTTGTTTGATTTTATCAAAAATTGAATAATTGGGGTTCTTTGATATGCCGAATCTAACTGTGTATGTAGATTCTTAATTTTTGGTCCCGTTTTCAAATTGGTCTACATTAAGGTCCAAAGGGTCCAAAATTAAACTTAGTTTGATTTTAACAAAAATTGAATCCTTGGGGTTCTTTGATATGCTGAATCTAAAAATGTACTTAGATTTTTTATTATTGGCCCAGTTTTCAAGTTGGTCCAAATCGGGGTCCAAAATTAAACTTTGTTTGATTTCATCAAAAATTGAATAATTGGGGTTCTTTGATATGCCAAATCTAACTGTGTATGTAGATTCTTAATTTTTGGTCCCGTTTTAAAATTGGTTTACATTAACGTCCAAAGGGTCCAAAATTAAACTAAGTTTGATTTTAACAAAAATTGAATTATTGGGCCTCTGTGATATGCTGAATCTAAACATGTACTTAGATTTTTGATTATGGGCCCAGTTTTCAAGTTGGTCCAAATCAGGATCCAAAATTATTATATTAAGTATTGTGCAATAGCAAGAAATTTTCAATTGCACAGTATTCAGCAATAGCAAGAAATCTTCAATTGCACAGTATTGTGCAATAGCAAGAAATCTTCAATTGCACAGTATTGTGCAATAGCAAATATTTTCAATTGCACAGTATTCCACAATAGCAAGAAATATCTAATTGCACAATATTGTGCAATAGCAAGAAATTCCAATTGGATTTCAATTGGAGTTATCTTTCTTTGTCCAGAATAGTAGTTGAATCAACTTAAATCATTGTTTTATACAATATACAATGTATATTCACTTTTACTACCAACTGATAGATTAAAACAATCTTTACCATTCAGTGATAACAAGCACTTTTTTTACATTTTAATATTTTATAATGTATTTAAATGAGTAGTTATTGTTGCAAACTTCATTAGAAATTTGAATTGAGATCAGTTTTGAAATAAGGGAAAGGGGGATGTGAAAAAAAAATTGGAGGGTCAATTTTTTTCATTTCAGATTTCATAAATAAAAAGAAAATTTCTTCAAACATTTTTTTGAGAGGATTAATATTCAACAGCATAGTGAATTGCTCAAAGGCAAACATTTTTTTTTAAGTTCATTAGACCACATTCATTCTGTGTCAGAAACCTATGCTGTGTCAACTATTTAATCACAATCCAAATTTAGAGCTGAATCCAGCTTGAATGTTGTGTCCATACTTGCCCCAACCGTTCAGGGTTCAACCTCTGCGGTCGTATAAAGCTGCGCCCTGCGGAGCATCTGGTTAATTAATAGAAACACAAAAAAAGGATTTCTTAATAGTTTTAGGGTTCTCCTTTGAAACGTTTTTAACTAATTTTACGCCCCGCTTAAGATAGTAGAGGAGCATAAGGTTTTCTGGTCTGTGCTTTCTTTCCTTTGTCTGTCCGTCTGTCCCTACGTCTATCTGTCCCATTTCAAGTTAAAGTTTTTGGTCAAGGTAGTTCTATGATATGATATTTCTTATTTAAATGCTATATTAGATTTTAGACTACAATTTCACAGTCCAGTGAACATAGAAAATGATAGTGAGAGTTTCAGGTTTTTGGTCAAGGTAATTTTTGATAAAGTCTTAAGTCAAATCAACTTGAAAATTAGTACACATGTTCTCAATGATACACTGTGAATTCAGAAATTATTGCGATGTTTTTTATTATTGGGATAATGCGACAAGGTTATAATTGCAATAATTTAAACTCGCATTATAAAATTTTGTATATGATTTAAACAGGATTTTTCTCAATATCGCAAAAAGTAAAAGTCACATTTTAGCCTAAAATGACAAAATCGCAATAATAAATGCACATAATAAATTATGAATTCACAGTAATCTATCTAATTTAAATGCCAAATTTTAACCCCAATTCACGGTCCACTGATCATAGAAAATGAAAGTGTGAATGGGGCATTTGTGTACTATAGACACATTCTTAGTTTTTTTTAATTTCTAGTTTTACAGTTATGTAATAACTATTGTCCCTACTTGATGCTATAAAACATGTTGAATATCAGGTTTTGAAAAAAATACGTATTTTCTTAATAATGTTGTATCAATTTTAAAAAGAATTTTTGACACACTTTCATTTAAGTTTTTATACGACCGCAAAAATTGAAAATTTTTTGGTTGTATATTGGTATGATGTTGGCGTCGTCTGCGTCGTCGTCGTCCGAATACTTTTAGTTTTCGCACTCTAACTTTAGTAAAAGTGAATAGAAATCTATGAAATTTTAACACAAGGTTTATGACCACAGAAGGAAGGTTGGGATTGATTTTGGGAGTTTTGGTCATAACATTTTAGGAATTAGGGGCCAAAAAGGGCCCAAATAAGCATTTTCTTGGTTTTCGCACTATAACTTTAGTTTAAGTAAATAGAAATCTATGAAATTTTGACACAAGGTTTATGACCACGAATGGAAGGTTGGGATTGATTTTGGGAGTTTTGGTTCCAACAGTTTAGGAATAAGGGGCCAAAAAAGGGCCCAAATAAGCATTATTCTTGGTTTTCGCACAATAACTTTAGTATAAGTAAATAGAAAGCAATGAAATTTAAACACAAGGTTTATGACCACAAAAGGAAAGTTGAGATTGATTTTGGGAGTTGAGGTCCCAACAGTTTAGGAATTAGGGGCCAAAAAGGGGCCCAAATAAGCATTATTATGACAGAGTTAAAATGACTTTCAGATGTGTTTAGGTTTTTAATGCTAATGTTTGAGACTCAAAGAATTGATCATTAATTATGTTTTATATTATATATTCTACTTGGACAATAAGTTAATATATATCTAATTGATAATGGACATTTTATAATCAAAGTGACAATAATGCCTCAGGGCTTAATCCTTTATCCTTCTTAAATCAGAGACATTGCTAAAAGAGTTGTATTAATTATTTATCTTTCTTTATCTGGATAATAACTTGTTTATATTTGTCAACACATTATGTAATAATTGATCTTAGCTTATTGTTTAATTCTCATATAAATATATTGTACTATATTGTAAAAGACATAAGTTTGGAAGTCACAGGCTTGATGACAAGTTCCAGTCTTGGAAATAAATTATATACTAAGTGGAATTAATCTTCTGTGTATTACTGCTAGTTTATGGTGCATGGTTATTTAGGTTTAACATTTAGTTGTGACCGAATCCTCATATCAGTCTCCTAGTTTTAGACTGTGGATTTCTTGGTTACACATGGTCGAGGACCGCCTTTTCCGGCAACCTCAGCAGCACAGCGAGTTAACCCCCAAGAAGAAAAACTTTGTTTAGTGAAAGTATGAACTACTCATTTCAACCACAGTGGAGACAATGGAACTATTTTCCTTGCCAGCTACCAACAATGCCAACATGTGGAAGATGTGGAAATAAACATTTATATAAAGTATGCTATTCATTAACTAGGAGTTGCTATAAGTGTAAGAAAATAGGACATTATGCAAGGATGTGCAAAACTAGTGATAAACCGAAATTGGAACTTAATGCATTGAATTCAAAGCACAAAAGCAATAGGCAAATTCAAAGAGACAAGAAGAGAATGGACACATACATTCAGAACAAGAAAACATGTCGTGAACTGCCATTTTCAAACTTAAAGGATACAAATTTTGGTAAATATTTGGATGTTACATGTGTTATTAAAACAGAACTGAAAAATGTGAAAAAGAAATTCAAGGATGATCAAATTAACCAGCAAAATCGTGTGAATGAACTACAGTCTCAATTAGAAAAATTAGTAAATGAAATAATTCAAGCTCGGCGAATAATTACCACATTCATTGACCAAACATCTGATTTAAAGCAGGAAAATGAAAAACTCTCAATAACTGTAGACCAATACAAAGAGTCAGAAGCTGTAACAAATAAAATACTGGAAGAACTTACAAAAAGGAACAGTGAGCTATCAGAGGAACTAGAGGAATATAAAGAAATAGAAGAAGAAAATATGATGTTTGATTCTGATGGTGAGGAAACATATTTTATTACGAACAAAGATGTGGACAAAATACTGAAAGAACAAAGTGACACTCATCTTAAATTAGTTTCAAAACTTGAGGATGAAAATAAGACTCTAAAAAGTAAAATGGAACATCTGACTTCAGTTCAATGTTCAAATTCAACCATCCAGAAACAAGGAACTAGACTTAATATAGAGAAACGTATGTCTCCAATGGATATTGTTGACAAATTGATTCAAAACCAAAATTCAAAACATTCAACCAAACATAATTCAAAGAATTCAAAACGCAAATCTCGTGTTTCCAAAAATACTTTTTAAGGTGTTATTCAAAAACATGTGGAAATGTTTTAGTCGGATGGGGAGAAATGTATGACAGAGTTAAAATGACTTTCAGATGTGTTTAGGTTTTTAATGCTAATGTTTGAGACTCAAAGAATTGATCATTAATTATGTTTTATATTATATATTCTACTTGGACAATAAGTTAATATATATCTAATTGATAATGGACATTTTATAATCAAAGTGACAATAATGCCTCAGGGCTTAATCCTTTATCCTTCTTAAATTAGAGACATTGCTAAAAGAGTTGTATTAATTATTTATCTTTCTTTATCTGGATAATAACTTGTTTATATTTGTCAACACATTATGTAATAATTGATCTTAGCTTATTGTTTAATTCTCATATAAATATATTGTACTATATTGTAAAAGACATAAGTTTGGAAGTCACAGGCTTGATGACAAGTTCCAGTCTTGGAAATAAATTATATACTAAGTGGAATTAATCTTCTGTGTATTACTGCTAGTTTATGGTGCATGGTTATTTAGGTTTAACATTTAGTTGTGACCGAATCCTCATATCAGTCTCCTAGTTTTAGACTGTGGATTTCTTGGTTACATTATTCTTGGTTTTCACACCATAACTTTAGTATAAGTAAATAGAAATCTATGAAATTTAAACACAAGGTTTATAACCATAACAGGAAGGTTGGCTTTGATTTTGGGAGTTTTGGTTCCAACAGTTTAGGAATAAGGGGCCCAAAGGGTCCAAAATTGAACTTTGTTTGATTTCATCAAAAATTGAATAATTGGGGTTCTTTGATATGTCGAATCTAACTGTGTATGTAGATTCTTAAGTTTTGGTCCCGTTTTCAAATTGGTCTACATTAAAGTCCAACGGGTCCAAAATTAAACTAAGTTTGATTTTAACAAAAAATGAATTCATGGGCTTTTTTGATATGCTGAATCTAAACATGTACTTAGATTTTTGATTATGGACCCAGTTTTCAAGTTGGTTCAAATCAGGATCCAAAATTATTATATTAAGTATTGTGCAATAGCAAGAAATTTTCAATTGCAAAGTATTCAGCAATAACAAGAAATCTTCAATTGCACAGTATTGTGCAATAGCAAGAAATTTTCAATTGCACAGTATTGCGCAATAGTAAATATTTTCAATTGCACAGTATTGCGCAATAGTAAATATTTTCAATTGCACAGTATTGCGCAATAGCAAGAAATATCTAATTGCACAATATTGTGCAATAGCAAGAAATTTTCAATTGGAGTTATCTTTCTTTGTTCAGAATAGTAGTTGAATCAACTTAAATCATTGTTTTATACAATATACAATGTATATTCACTTTTACTACCAACCAATCTTTACCATTCAGTGATAACAAGCACTTTATTTTACATTTTAATATTTTATGATGTATTTAAAAGAGTAGTTATTGTTGCAAACTCCATTAGAAATTTGAATTGATATCTGTTTTGGAAAAAGGGAAAGGAGGATGTGAAAAAAAAATGGGCGGGGGGGGGGGGGGGGGGGGGGGGGGGGGGGAGGTGGGGTTAAATTTTTCTCATTTCAGATTTCATAAATAAAAAGAAAATATCTTCAAACATTTTTTTGAGAGGATTAATATTCAACAACATAGTGAATTGCTCAAAGGCAAAAAAAAAAATTAAGTTCATTAGACCACATTCATTCTGTGTCAGAAACCTATGCTGTGTCAACTATTTAATTTTAGATTTAAATAAGTTTGAAGAAGAAATCTTTAATTGATTTGTAAAATCTTGACATTTGTTTTGTGTAAAAAACCCATATAATGTCAAAAATTTGATCACAATCCAAATTCAGAGCTGTATCACGCTTGAATGTTTTGTCCATATTTGCCCCAACTGTTCAGGGTTCGACCTCTGCAGTCGTATAAAGCTGCGCCCTGTGGAGCACCTGGTTTTAGAGGGAATCCTAAAAGGTAAATTAAAACAATAGTTAATAAGGACATTCTCGCCTGTGTAATTGTTCAGGAAATGTTCAACTGCAGACAATTCTAAAGAGAAAAATATATCTTTTAAATTGATTTGCCAGTATCTAATAAATATCTCTTATTTTTCAGGTTGAATATATGATAAACAAGGACCATGCGAAAATATCCACAAACCAAGTTTAGTATTTTTGGTACAGGTCTGAAAATTGGTCTGGTTGTGGAAGTTGGAATATTGGCTACATCTTTTATATGGTTCAAAAGGCTTAATAACTCTCAAGGTAAATTAATGATATGATAGAATTGCTTGTTGTTTTTCTTGATCAAATAGTCTGATTTTAAGAGCATATATACAAAACATTATTTTTTTATACCTTTCTGCACTTTATTATTAAGACTAGAGAGGTAACTACTTACTTTAAGTGTGGGAGGTCACAAGAAGATTGGTTTAGAGTCAGAATCATATGTGTCAGTAATGTGAAATATCTTCCTGAATATGTTACTCTGTCAACTAGCACATTAAAAATCTAGCTCATGTTTTCAATTCTGCCCTTCATTGCTACGAATCAACACAAATACAATTGTACATTAAAGTACTGAATATATCTTCCTTTTTTTTTAGCTCACCTGACCTCAAAGGTGTGGTCTTTTCTCATCACTTTGCCTCCGTTGTCTGTCATCGTCATTGTCGTCTGTTAACTTTTACACAAATCTTCTTCTCTGTAACTAATGGCCCAAATTTAACCAAACTTGGCCACAATCATCACTAGGGTATCTAGTTAAAAAAATGTGATAATAACTTTAGTATAGGCAAATAGAAATCATTAAAATTTTAACACATGGTTGATAACCACTAAAGGAAGGTTGGGATTGATTTTTGGGGATATGGTCCCAATTACTTAAGAAATAGGCCTAAAAAGGGGCCAAAATAAGCATTTTTGTAGTTTCCAGACAATAACTTGTGTTAAAGTGTATGAATCTCTCTGAAATTATACCCGTTTCCATACTACAAAGGGATGGTAAGAATTGACTTTGGGGGGTAATGGATCAGACCACATAGGAATTAGGGTCAAAAAAGGGGAAAAACGAGGTTTTCTGGTTAAAGGAAAATTAAGACAATTATAAAGCGGTGTAAGGGAGGTAATCCAAATCCATTTAAAGAACAATGTTGTATACATGTTTAATTACCTCCCTTACACTGCTTGTAAATTATAGATGAAGAAATGATGATTGTCTTGAGATGATAAGCTGTAAATTTATTTTTTGAAGTAACTATTAATTACATGTAATATTAATTTTAACCATGGCTGTATGTCATTTTATATTTTAAGACTTTTATGATGTATTTAAATGGGTAGTTATGGTTGCAAACTTCACTAGAAATTTTAATTGAAATTATTTTTGGAATAAGTAAGTAAGTAAGTAAGTAACATAAATAAGGCCATTTGTTTTCTCGTTTGAATTATTTTACATTGTCTTATCGGGGCCTTTTATAGCTGACTATGCGGTATGGGCTTTGCTCATTGTTGAAGGCCGTACGGTGACCTATAGTTGTTAACGTCTGTGTCATTTTGGTCTTTTGTGGATAGTTGTCTCATTGGCAATCATACCACATCTTTTTTATAACTTGTTTATTATAGTGTCACAATCCAATATACATCATCATATACAATATAAAAATCTTAAAAAGCATATTAGATCCCTGCCTCTTTTTTTTTTCTTTTTTTTTGGGGGGGGGGGGGGGGGTTAATATTAAACAGCATAGAGTATAACAAAAAAGGAAAACAAACGGGGTAATTTTTTTTTGGGTGAGGGTGGGGGGCAATTCCCAACAGCATAGTGTATTGCACAAATCATATAACCAATTTTAAGTTCTTTGACTACACTTATTCTGTGACAGAAACCTTTTATGTGTTAAATATTTAATTACAATCCATATTAAGACCTGTATCAAACACGAATATTGTGTCCATTTTTGCCCCAACTGTTCAGGGTTGGACCTCTGGGTTTTGTATCCATCTGCGCTCGGCGAAGCAATTTATTTAGCTCTTTGGTTGGCTTGTTTTTCTCTTTGACACATCCCATCTTCTCTTCTCTATCATATACCGGTAATGTGTCAATTTAATACTGTTTGGATCCCTATATGATACTGTGCATGTAATGTATACTATTAATTGTTTTTCATTTATAATTTACAGGACTTAGATATGAATATAGTCAGAAACATCCAAAATTTTTAGAATGTAAGTAATATCTAACTTTAGAGATATGACAGAATATTATGGGGTAGTAATTAGTTATTGATATGGGTATGTGGTTATCAAACATATCTTCACTTGTACATATATCTTAAGTTTAAAGCTAATTAAAACAAGTAGTACAGGGATAACAGTGGGCGGATCCAGAACTTTTCATAAGTAGGGTGATTTCCTATATAATCAACCAAATTTTTCCCACGAGAAGGGGCCTGGCCTCCCCTGGGCACCCCCTGGATCCGCCTATGGAGAATGGCAAGTACTCAATTGAGGTGATAGTAGTTTTCTGATGTTCAAATTTGATAAATTTATTTGGAAGAAAGTAATCCAGGGTTGCGCTCAATATCGTAGCAACTATCAAAATCTATTTAGCAGCAATGCTAGCTACATGTTCAGTAGTAAAGAATCTACATAGCCCTATGTAGCTGCTACCATATTGAATGCAGCCCAGTAACAACAAATAACTGATGGAAACACATGAGCACAGAAAGGGACGAGACCCAGCACATAGACAGGTTTGAATTTTGGGTTCAATACTGTATGATAGAGAAGATTGACATTAGTGTTTTTGTTTCAATTTAATGCTTTATATATTTTATAAGGGCTGCATGGGTTCAAATAATATATGCAAGACATATATAGCAAAACAGCTCAGCTGTAAGAGACACACAATTAAGAGTTTAAAAAAAGTCAATAATTTTGTTATTAAAAAGTGAAGTTCATTAATATTTATAACATTTTTCTTTTTCTTCAGATTACTATAAAGTAGATGATATGATTGGAAATAGCCAAATTAGGAAATCTGATCATGAGGCTTGGAAGAAAGAAAGTTTGATGAGAAAATAAATTATACGTACTTTTAGATAATTATATTTCAATTTTGTAATTATGAATAATAAATTAGTCTTTTTAATATATCTTTTATAATATTTTTATGTGTTTATATAGAAATAAAATTTAGAATAGAAATGGGAATGGGAAATATGTCAAGGAGACAACAATCTGAGTAAAGAGCAGACAACAGCTGAAGGCCACCGATGGGTCTTCAAAGCATAAAGTAAATCCTGCATCCAGAGGTGGTCCTCAACTGGCCCCCAAACAAAAATGTGTACTATATAGAAAGAAGATGTATGATTGCCAATTAGACAAATCTCCACAAGAGACCAAATGACTCAGAAATTAACAACTATAGGTCACCGTACGGTCTTCAACAATGAGCAGAGCCCACACAGCATAGTCAGCTGAAAATGTGTGAAAATGGTTGTCACACTAAACTTCAAAACATACAAATGAACTGAATTAAAAAAAAACATACAAGACTAACAAAGGCTAGAGGGTCCCGACTTAGAACATGTGCCAAAAAGCTTATGTATGGGTTTATAAGAATAGAAGATTTTTGATATCTTTATCTTGATAGATTTGGCCTGGTTAGGGACATCACAATAAAAAATCACCAATGATACTAGGCACTTGCTTTTAAGTAACCAAGACACTCATTTCTATGTTCTCATTTGGGGCTCAAATTAAAACCATTAGAATGCCAAATAATAACAAACAAAGAGATATTGGAAATAGTGTCCTTTGACATACCCCACAACACTTACTCAAGAGAAAACCTGGATAATCATAGGTCTGTTCTTTGGAACTTAAAACAAAGATGAAGAACTGGATCTTCTATCACTATATGTGATACCTAAACTACATGAGGGTCCTTACAAACAATGGTATTTGCTGGGTCTTCCAAGTGCTCCACGAAACCTCTTTCAAACTTATTAACATCAATTTTATCAGCAACCAAAGCCAGGCTTCAAAGTTTTGTGAAATTGCCTATTCTAGAGGTGGTGGGGATCAGATAAGGATACTTAAAAACAAAATCGTTTAGAGTTCATACAATCTAAGAAATTCATTTTGCAATACATGTAGCATTAAAGCATTTGACTTTTCTACACTTTACACAAGTATTCCCCATTCCAAATTAAAAGACAAATTGAAAGAGTTGGGTTTGCTGTGTTTCATAAAACCGAATGGCCAATGTAGATACAAGTATCTTGTCTTATGGAGAGATACATCATACATCACACGCGCAAGTTTACACCAGTACTCAAACCCTCCATCCTTGATGGGTGCATTTTACATAGACAAATAAAATCGTATAATATAAGCAAAATGAGGATGTTAATTTGATGTATGCCTTTTTGTGCTTCTTTGTTACATTTGTTGTTTTTATAGTGATTAAGATGATAACACAATGTTGACTTCTGTACCCCTATTTTTGACATGTTTACCTATTGTGTCTGTTTGTTTTGTTCACGCTTCGGTGACAATATAATGGAATTTGATGCAACTGTCATACAAGTGAGAGGTTTAGCTAGCTGTAAAACCAGGTTCAATCCACAATTTTCTACATTTGAAAATGCCTGTACCAAGTCAGGAATATGACAGTTCTTGTCCATTCGTATTTGATGCGTTTTGTTATTTGATTTTGCCATTATGGACTATTATTGTGATTATGGACTTCTGAGTATAGTATTTTTGTGATTTTACTTTATACTTTGTAAAAAAAAATCTAATTCAAACAAAAGAAATCTCTGAAACTGACATTAACAAGATGCTTGATTTCTTGATTGACAACATATTATGTTCGGACAATAGTTTTTTAAAAGACTATCGGTATTCTCATGGGAACCAACTGCGTCCCTCTCCTTTAATCTTATGAGGCTGACTTCATACAGGAACTTTACTTTCCGCTATAAAGATGATGTTCTATCACTAAATAATTCCCAATTTGGTGGCTAATGTTGAATGCATCTATCCCACTGGACTAAAGATAAAGAATACAACAGATCTGACACATCTTAACTTACATCTAGAAATTGACAATGAGGGTCGGTTGAAAACAAAACTTTTGTACAACAGAAGAGATAATTTAAGCTTCCCAATTGTAAACTTTCCATTACATCCCAGTAGCCCTTGCACACGTAGTATATATCTCCAAATTGATACAATATTCCTGGGCTTGTATGTCCTATCATGTTTTCCTTGATAGAAGGTTGGTGCTCACAAGGAAGCTATGTAACCAAGAGTTCCAAATGGTAAAGTTGAAATCATTCCTTCGTTAATTTTACAGACGAGTTGGTCATCCATAATAGAATATCCGTTTCACATATGATATCGGATATGTTCCTTATGTCTTAACTACAATCCTGTTTCCTTTTCTCGAATGTGACCTACCGAATTAGACTATTTAACGGGTTTGTATTAACATGAGTAACACGACGGGTGCCACATGTAAATCTGCTTAATTATCCTTCCAAAGCACATGAGATCATCCCCAGTTTTTGGTGGGGTTGTTGTTGTTTAGTCTAGTTTTCTATGTTGTGTCTTGTGTACTATTATTTGTCTGTTTGTCTTTTTTCTTTTTTAGCTTTGGCGTTGTCAGTTTATTTTCGATCTATGAGTTTGAATGCCCCTCTTGTATCTTTTACACCCCTTTTGTCGTTGTCCCTAATCATTGTCATAAGGTAATCGGGGCCAGAATGATAATTTCTAGATTGACAATTAATTTCCATCTGTTGCTATCAGGCTAGTTGTCAGAATTTGGTACTGACATTATTCATACAAACATAACACACATTTCTGAGTTATCTGTTTATGAATTATGGTATTAATCGCCATGCGACGTTCACAAAAGTCATTTTTTAGAAATAAGCAAATAAAATATGTTACAAGAATCCATTTCTTCAAAAATGAATAGTTAGCATGGACTAATGTTAATCAGTTATTCGATTTTCTTGTGTGTGCATTTAAGTATGAATGCAATTTGGGTTTTTCCTTTTTTTGCCGACTTCGTACGAGGCAAAATGATTACAGCATTTTTTTTTAGAAAGAATGAAAAGAAGAAAGCATTATTTTTTAACATCTCGTTTCGCTATACACATGATGTCCTGACACTGAATAATTCAAAATTTTGAAACTAACGTTAGGGTACCCATAATCCACATATTTTTGACATTTTTTTTTTCACCTACAAAGGTTTCCAATCTGTGATTATCTTTATCTAGACGTTTCCCTATTCACTGAATAGCTAATTTAATTTTGAATCATAGAAAAATTAGTTTAACCCGACCTTCAAACGATCCATGATTCTGTTAGACTCAATTGTTTCTTTGTCATTTTTTCTTTCTTTTTTGTCAAGGCAGTATCAATTCGTTTTCAACTTATAAGTTTGGCCCTTTGGTTTATTTCAACTCATTTAGACAGCTATTTTACTTAGCCTTTTAAACGTGTATAACTCTCAATATTATAGGTGAAGAAATTAGAAACTTTTTAGGTACTGGTCAAAGCACAACATATGTAGAATGATCGAACGAATATAAGATTGAGCGTTTAAAAAAGAAATTGGAGATACCGAAGAGATATTCAAATCAGAAATCGAAGAAAAATTAAGAAACCCATGTTAAAAAATCCAGAAATTCAACAAAAAGTATGACAAGGTCTACACAATACTGTACATAGAAAACTACTGGGCAACATATATGTTCTTATCCTCAGGTTTTAGACATATTTTGATATCAGCTATATTATTAGTAAGTGGCAATGTAAAGCTTTTTTTTTGAGTGAGATCACTAAAGTCAATTTTCTTGTTTAATAAAAAAAACTATTTTGAATCTACATAGAAAACAAAATAGACATAAAAAAAAGAGAGAAAATGAACTAGGAAATAGTTATCAAAGGTACCAGGATTATAATTTAATACACCAGACGCGCGTTTCGTCTACACAAGACTCACCAGTGACGTTCAGATGAAAATAGTTATGAAGCCAAAGGAAAGATTGATACTAAATTGTGAAAATCTATTAACGCTTGACTGGGTTTCAAGATTATGTATTTTATATATGTAAAAATACAATACCTCCTTTTCACACATTTAAATAGTCCATCGATCAACTGGTACATAATTCACACAAATATTTAATGATCATGTATTTTTACTTCCATGTATACATTCTGTTGACTGAATACAACGATAAAGTTTTCACGGTAGGTCATGCAAACAAATCAATTATCAAGACTAGAACATTCATATCAAAGGGCATTTGCTTAAATAAAACAAAAAGTAGAAACAAACCAATGAACTTGTATTTCTCATACTGATGTAGTGACTAAAACGTGGCCAAACATGTAAGAACCTCTTAATTTTCTTAATTTGTTTAGATTGAATTTATCGAATATATCTTATATACATAATGATGGCAACATGTTTTTGGTAACAGTTCTGTCAATTTAGAAAAAAAAACCTCAGGACTATTTGATATTCATCAACCCATTTATTTTGAACAATCAGAACTTTCCAATCAAATTCAAAGTGTCTTCTTGATTTCTTAGAACTCTCAACGAGACCAACCATATAAAACAGTTGTATTAAAACAAAAACTCAAAGAAACAATACTGTAGATTTATAACCCTTGAATACTGATAAAGTTCGAGTCCCGTTCAATTTTTAATCCATTGATATGCCATCAGATTCGAAAATCTAACGTTTGAACCACACTTACCGTCTACATTCAAGTTAAAGAGCATGGACAACAACAACGTCACCAGTGTCTGAGCCGAAAGATGATGAAACAGGAGTAGGTCAAAGAACGTCTCGTCCCTTTTCTAAAAATATTCATCGGAATGTACCAAGACCTTGTTGATAAATATTCCGTATCAACTTCACAAATCATAGACGATGGCCTTAAAATATAGATTATGGGTACTGTCGTTGTTCATCATGTTAATAACTTGTTATATATTCTTTTATTTGTAATAATGAATATTTCTTTTACTGTTTAGCATGTCAATTCTTGTGTTTCATTTTTGCTATTTTGTACATCACAACATAGAAAGATACATTATAATAAGTTATCAAAGGTACCAGGATTATAATTTAGTACGCGAGACGCGCGTTTCGTCTACATAAGACACATCAGTAACGCTCATATCGAAATAGTTATAAAGCCAAACAAGTACAGTGTTGAAGAGCAAATAAAAGATCCATCGAAATGGCTAAGGTATCTATGATAAGTTTATTAATAATAAAAATTAACCGGTTAATCGGTCGAACGATTATCCGAGTAAAAGTGTACGATTTGACAATAATAAATTATTATTGATTTTTCAAAAGAGTTATTAACAAAAACAAGCGAACATACACTGAAAGAATAAATTTGATCTATGACACTATGTAAATACAAAATTAATAAAACAAGGGGGTTGTTTAGGGGTAAAACAATATCGGAAAGACAACATAACATTGGTATCATATCTTCATAAACAAGATGTGCCAGGAGGTAAACAAAACGTAATGTTTCGAATTATTTTGCATGTAGTGTAACAAAGTGCAGTAACTAGTAAAGGAACAACTAACCAATTGCAAAAATGTAAAAAAAAAAAAAAAAAACACAGTCTGCAAAACACCATATGGTAAAATGAGCAATTAAAAACAGTGGGATATCACGTGCTCCGGAAGGGAAGCAGATCAAGCTCAACATTTGGCACTAGTCCTGTTATTTATCGTTTATTATAAGTACGAATATAACTTCATGATGTCACAACCGAAAACAGAGACATAAAAAAGGCAACGAAATCCGGGTTATAAACTAAAACCCAGGGTACGCATAAACTATAAGAGGAAAGCAACGGAAGAACAGAAACACTGAAGTGCAATAAAAACAAACGCCAAAGCACCATAAATAGACACGAACTGTTTGATAACAACTGCCATTTTCCTGCATTGGTTCAGGACATTTTAATAAGACAACGGTGGGTTAAACCTGTTTTAATGTCTAGCCAAACCTCCCGTATATATGACAATGTAAAAATTACCGTCAAAATGATCATATTACGTGATAGGTTTACAGTACAAATAAATACAAGAACACACAAGACAGAGAAATTCATGAATAAATAAATAATTGTACATTTCGACATGTAAACCACATAATAACAAAGAACACCTAAAATTAATTTACGACAGTACAGCAATATAAAATTAGGAACTGTCGATCACATGAATGTATCAACGCCACAAAAAATGACGTCACAGGTAAATTTATAAAAATTGAACATAAAATTGGGATTAAGTTTGTAACGGTGATATTTGATGTATTTTCTAACAATTACAAGAATATTAATATAGAAATTTTTAGTAATGGTGGAATTAATTGTATTTCGTAAGTCGGTTTTTGAACAGCGGTAGATCACTGTTGCCTTTATTTATTCTAGATCAAACTCTGTAAAAAGAAATAAATCCTGTGCATATAGTTACTTTTAACCAAAGGTCAGAAAACATAGAGTTTGAGGCATTTATATTCCATAACGATCAACAAAATCATGATAGCATTCATAAAATTTCAAATGAAAAACTGAAACCAAACTTTCACAAACCCTTGGTTCAGAAGGTTTCCTCTAATTAAAACACCAATCATCTTTCAATGCTATCATGAAAGGGGAAACAAAATTGAAAAGCGTAAATCATTGAAACCTCATTGTCTATATTTAAATGTAGATATAAGAATATTAGGCATACTTCACTGTGGTATCTTGTATTTAAAATGGACCAATATAGCCACAAAATGTCCATTTTTTTTGTCCATTAGTTGTCGTCTGTTTATGTGGTTTAAAAGTGTTTCTCGTTTTCATATAAATTAGACCGTTTGTTTTCCCGTTTGAATGGTTTTACAATAGTATTTTTTGGGGCCCTTCATAGCTTGCTACTCGGTGTGAGCCAAGGCTCCGTGTTGAAGGTCGTGCCTTGACCTATAATGGTTTACTTTTATAAATTAGCACTTGGATGGAGAGTTGTTTCATTGACACTCATACCACATCTTCCTATATCTATCTACCTTATATGAATAAAGATCGAGTGGACAATAGGAGGAATAGAGTTGTGTCCCATAAGAATGTCCATTGTCTGTTCCAAACGTAACAAATATATTGTCAATACATATTAATGTCTTGATGATTTCGGTTTCAGAGACTTATCATAAACAAGATATTTTTTTAAAGGAAAAACAGCAACGAGATATATTGAAAAATTGAAAACATGATTTTTTTGTTCAATTAATGAAAGAAAAAGAAAAATACACTTTAAGCAGTTAGTATATATTTCAATTTTGTCAAAATAAATAAAGGCAACAGTAGTATACCGCTGTTCAAACTCATAAATCGATGGACAAAAAACAAAATCGGGGTAACAAACTAAAACTGAGGGAAACGCATAAATATAAGAGGAGAACAACGACACAACACTACAATGTAACTAACACACACAGAAACGGACCAAGCATCAGACATAATCCCACGAGAATAACAAATATAACATCAAAACCAAATACATGAATTTGGGATAGACAAGTACCGTGACACGTCTTATCGCAATGTCAATTTACACTCAAAAATAAGAGAAAACAAACGACGCAACGTTCAATTGCAACGTTAATAAGCTAAGAAACATGATGAATTATTAACTTCGACCTAATTGAATCTGTATTCATGTGACCTTTAATATCCCCTTAGCTAGATAAGGATTAAACATTGTATTATTCATGTTCAGTTATTAAAAGTCAAAGAATGTAAAAAAAAGTGAAACAAAAGTAAATCATTTGATAAGTTGATTAGATCCACAAAAATAAAATCGGATAGAGGTAAATAAACTCATTATAGATACCAGGATTGAAATTTTATATTTACACCAGACGTGCGTTTCGTCAACAAAAGACTCATCAGTGACGTTCGAATAAGAAAATGTTAAAAAGGCCAAATAAAGCAAGAAGTTGAAGAGCATTGAGGACCAAAAATTCCTAAATGTGTTGCCAAATACTGCTAAGGTAATTTATTCCTGTGGTAGAAAAGCCTTAGTATTTTCAAAAATTCTAAGTTTTATTAACAGTTAATTCATAAGTATGAACATATCAATGATAACTCAAATCAACACAGATTGCTGACTATTGGGCTGGTGATACCCTTTGGTCTTTTGTTTAAAAAATATTTTGATTCCCATCGCCCCTGGATTCTAGAATGTATCAGAAAATGCCTGTACCAAGTAAGGAATATGACAGTTGTTATCCATTCGTTTGATGTGTTAGAGCTTTTGATTTTGCCATTTTATTTACTAGTATAGGGACTTTCCTTTTTGAATTTTCCTCAGAGTTTAGTATTTTTATGATTTTGCTTTTTAACAATAAATCTGAAGCCAGGCATTTGTTTCTTTTTTTATATATATATGTAATCGAATAGACGTTTATGATAATGAATGAGCCTTTTAGAGCATTTGACAGACCATGTGATAAGAAATTCTTATGAAATTTTGGTATTAAATGCACTGAAGAAAGAAGATTTTTCAGTGAGTGATAGTGTCGTTTAAATAGAAAGTTCAAGGGAATTGTAATTACCTAACATCCTTAAACAAACCCATTATTGGGGCTTCTTCAGCGGGGAGAGCATAACTATACATATTTATCATGTTATATTCCAGAAGAACACAGATGTCGTCATCCGAAAAAGATAACTGTACAATTTGTACCGATGATATCAACTCCAACGAAGCAGTCTCGTGGTGCACAGAATGTGAAGTTTTCCTTTGTAAGGACTGTGAAAAACATCATAGGAAGTCAGGAATATCTGAAACGCATAAAACAATTTCTCCTTATGAATACGACAATTTACCCGATTTTTTAAAAACGATAAGTATTCAGTGTAGAGAGCATAAGAAGAAATTAGAACTTTACTGTTCTGTCCATGTGTGTCCCTGCTGTATCCAGTGTTTTACTGATAAACACCAGAAATGTCAAGACATGAAACCCTTGTCAGACATTCTAAAACAGTTTAAATCATCTGCCTCAGTTCAGCTTCTTGAACTGGATTTAAAGGATATACAGGAAGACTTAAAAAAGATAAAACGATACTTAAAACAACGGCTAAGTGTATGCGATATTGAGAAAACAAAAGCAATGGAGGAGATTTTGTCTATGAGAAAGTCAATAGATGATTACCTTAACAGATTAGAAAAAGAACTGTATGCTGATTTAGAATCTAAACACTTAGACATGAAAACCAAAATGAAAACTCTTCGTCATCAAATTAAACAACAAGCCATTCAGATAGACAAAAGACAAACGGAATTTTTCAAAATGAAAAAGTATGCGAATGAGCTACAAATGTATGTTGGTCTGAGAAAAATAGAAAAATCAGTTTCAGAAGCAAGGCAATACATAGACGATTTACCGACAAGAGGTCACCTAAATGAAGAAAACATTGAGGTTGACATTTCATCTACCATTAAATCAATTGTTCAAGAAGATGACCAATTATTTGGAAAGATCCGTATCAGTTCTAGACCACATACTTTACAATTGAAGGCTGGAAGAAGAGACCAAGCTCAGTATTTAGCATCAAATTACCCTAGAATGGAACAAATCAAACCATTATTCATAAGAACACTGAAAATTCCAGAAAAAATGATCTCTTTAGAGATATGTGCCTGTGTAATATTACAAGATGGCAAATTTGGAATTCTTGACTTTACTGGAAAACGTCTATTGTTGTTCAGCAATGAAGGCATCTTTATGAGAGAAGTAATGAAATTCGAAAGAAATCCATGGAATTTGTGCTTTGTAAAAGATAATACTGTGGCTGTCACATTAGGATTAGCAGACCGAACAGTACTGGTAGATATAGAGGTTAATAGAATAATTAAAACAATTAAAATTTGTCATCTGTGTAATGCAGTAGCAAGTGATGGTAAAACTCTGGTCATCTGCTCCGACGAGATGGCCACTATAGTGAATCTGGATAATATGTCTCAAACTAAGTTACCAAGAAATGGAGCAGGTAGCATAGCATTATTTGAAGGAAATATGTATAGTACCAACGAAAAAGAGGACAAAATCTTCGTCAAAACAAGTACTGGCGAACATCTCTGGAGTTATCAACACCCTCAAATTGAACATCCACAAGGAATTACATTAGACAGGAATGGCTTTGTTTATGTAGCTTGTAATAGAAACAACATCATCGAGGTAGTATCACCTGTTGGTAAAACGAGTAGAACAATACTATCAGAGTCTGATGGAATCAAATGTCCTGTAGGTATAAATATCGACAGAGAATCAGGATTAATGATAGTATCTACTGTGATAAGTGATGATAGAGATAATAGATCATACAGGACAGCGTTTGTTTATAAGATATGAAATGTTAATATTATTTTGATAAGTGATGATAGAGATAATTGATCATACTAAACTCCTATTATTTATGTAGAAGGATCTGCTTACCCTTCCGGAGCACCTAAGATCAAACTCCGTTTTTGGTGGGGATCGCGTTACAGTCTTTAGTTTTCTATGCAGTGTTTTGTGTACTAATGTTGGTCTGTTTTCGGTTTTCTATTTATCTTTTTCTTTCTTAGCCTTGACGTTGTCAGTTTATTTTCGACTTATGCGTTTGAAAGTCCCACTAGTATCTGTTGGATCTCTTTTAATGTTATTTTGACAAGTTATTACAGTGATGACAGTGATACTTGTAAAAACAAAAGATCTGACGATATTTTCATAAAGTTTTAAAAAGAATATATGAATTAAAACACCTCCTATAAGGTAAATAAAGGCAAAAGTAGTATACCGTTGTTTGAACTTCATAAACCGATTGAGAGAAAAAAATCCGGGTTACAAACTAAAACTGAGGGAAACACATCAAATATCAGAGGAGAACTACGAAACAACAGAAACACAACACTAAAATGTAACACACACAGAAACGAACTATAATATAACAATTGCCATTTTTTCCTGACTAGGTACAGGACATTTTAAGAGAAAAATGATGGGTTGAACCTGGTTTTGTGGCTAGCCAAACCTCGCGCTTTTTTAAATATAACATTAAAATGACAACATTATATGAACGGACAACAGTACAAATAAATGCAAGAACATTCAGGTCAAAGAAATACACCAATAAACACTACAGTAAGACATTTCGACATGCTAATAGTTATCAAAGATACCAGGCAAATAATTTAATACACCATATGTTCGTTTCGTCTACATAAGACTAACTGGTGACTCTCAGATCAAAATAGTAAAGAGATCCAAACAAGTCAGAGTTGAAGATCATTGGTGACCCAAAATTCTAAAATGTGGTGCCAATACTACTAAGGTTATCTTTGCCTGGGATAATAAAATCCTTAGTATTTAGAATAATTTTTACTTTTGCAAACACTGAATTTATAAAAATGACCATATGATTGATGTTCATGTCAACACCAAAGTGGTGACTTGCTACAGAATAAAAATTAACAAGTAAAACAAAATAAGAACGCACATAAAACAGTTCAAAGTAACCTTGCATTGTCACTTACAGCCACTGTTTACTTTTACTTTCCACAATATGATAAATGTTTTATGGTTTTTTTTTATTCTGTTTCATATAAATGTTAAAACAAATTTAGAGAAACTCAATCTTTTATGGTGGGTATTTATCATCTTGTCTTGTTCGCACACTTTTTTGCCATTGGTAATAATATATAAATCAATGAAAGTAATGATGGTGAGAACAGTGATGATACATATGTGATGTGTGTGTTTTCAGTGCTGATCATGATGTATAGAAGGAATTAATGTGATGTTGGTGATAACAGTGATACATCGATTGTAGATATGTCAATTCAAATTTAAAACTTATGATAGTGATGTCAATGGTGATGATAATACTAATAATAGTGATAACAGTTATAATACTGATAACAATAGCATAGCGATAATGATAGTGATAATAATGATGACAGTGATTATTTTGAATAAAATGATAAGTGATAATAGTTATTATACTAACGATAGTAACGATAGTGATGACAGTGAACACATTGTTTATAGTGATGATTGGGACGAAAGTGATAATAGTGATGACAGTGATGTCAGAGATGACAGGAGTTACAGTCATGACAGCGATGATTGTGACGATATTAATCATAGACTTAACAGTGATAAATGTGATGGTAGCGACGACAATGACGATAGTAAAGATTGTTGAGATAGTGATAATGACAGCAAAAACAGTGAAAGTTAGCAATATTGGGAATAAAAATGATTGTGATTACACTGATAATTGTAATGATAGTGTTGATTACAGTGATACCTGTGGTGATAATGATAACACTGATAAACATAGTTGGTAGAGATGATTATGAATACAGTAATAATAATGATTACAATGAATAGAGTGATAATTTTGATTATTATTAATATAGTGATAATTGTGAATATAGTGTTGATATTGATTACAGTGATAATTGATAATCGGGAAGATATTGTTTATAGTGACGATTGTGATGACAGTGATAACATGGTTGCTAGTAGTGATAGTAAATATAGTGATGATTATGATACCAGTGAACACAATGATGATAGGGATAATCGTGATTGCATTGATAATAGTGATAAAAACAATACTGATGACAGTGAGGACAATGACGAAAGCGATTACAGGGACACTAGTGAAGATTGTAATGATTGTGATAATAGTGATAAAATGATGACAGGGACGATAGTGAAAACAGTAATAAAAGAGATGAGAGTGATGATAGTGATAACAGTGGTAGTAGTTATGATAGTGAGTTTTGGATGTGATTATAGTGATGATATTGAATAATGATATAATTGATAAGGTTTATGATGTAAATAAAGTAAAAATGTGCAAAGTTTTGAATAAAATGAGATGTTGGAGCACTATTTGTAATTAAGACATGATTAAACAGGAAACATACAATCTTCAACAAACAATAGACAACTGTGTCTATAGTGTGTAGAAAGGCAACAGAGAGATTGTATTCACATGTTGTACTTGTGGAACCCCAAAATTTTGTATAAAAAAAACGGCTCACTTAGACTACTTGTTATCCGTTGATGATTGATGCCTATTTATTAGTAAGAGACTGTGGTTAATAGTTATGATCTTTTGTATTGTATTTTGGTGGATTATTGGAATAGATATTTCATTTTATTATTAAAATATTGGCATTTGCGCTTTTTTTGTATAGGACATTTGCGCATTTACAATATTTTGTTCATGGTTAAAAGTTGAATAGTCATTCCATAGCACATTCGTGTTTAAAGGTAATTTATAAGCACACTCATATAGTTATAATATCACGGTAGATATAGTGTCCGGCTAGGATTGTGGTTTTCCGAGTGATTTGGTCCATTTTTTTCGAGTGTAGTTCGGGCTTTTTCGAGTGATAAAACATGCGATACGTTCAATTAACTGATATTTCGTAATTATAACAGTTTTTTACATTACTACCCATCTTATATTGATTACTATATATGTTTTGATCAACAAAGAAGCTCAATTTCCTTGTATTTAATAAAAAAAATTCAGTGTTTGTTATTGTCCGGTTTTTTTTTCGAGAGCAACTGTGAATTCGTCCGGGTTTTTAGACAAATGGTCCGTTTTTTTTACAGAAAATTTGAAGGTATTCTAGGCTTTAAAAAACGACTTTTTTTCCAGTTTATAACTGTAATTAATTGAAGGACAATATCATATATTCCCAATAAGTCATCCAAAGCATATCAAAATGAATCTTTTTTTTCAATTTAATGCAAATATTCTGTTTGGAGAGCGTTATACAACTACTTTTCAGTGTTCATTTAGAAATAACTCGATCTAAAACGGTGTCTAGAACATAATGCAGGGAACACATATTAATTTTAACTTCATTTCATGCTACTTTTGATTTTACAGTTAATAATATTTCTTGTGGTGAACTCCGCAGAATAATAAAATAAACCTATTAATAAAAAAAAGAACATGAAAAACACACACACTTAATCCACCCCATTTCCCCATTTTTATTGACATCGAACACAAAATTTGAATAAAATTTTAGATAAAATCAACATTGAAATGAATATTTCATTAGCCTAAATATGGTCCTTTAGCAATGATAGACAAATGCAATATGTGTACATCATATAATAACACCAGCTAGATTGTCCAGTGCTTCAAACGACACCAGGAACAACATTATAATGTCTTGATTAATATTCATATTTTCTACTTTTTAGACACTTTTCTTTTATTGAAAGGAAGTTATCATGGTGTTTAGTTGCTGTATGACCAATTATTATGTTTGCATATAATCAGACTCCTCCTCACAGTTTTAGCATTTAGTCATTTTCGGTTTCCATTTCTTAAACAATAAAATAAATAATACAAGATACAAGACAAATAGATAATGAAGTATCTAAAATGTATACTCTTTTAAGAACATGCATCTCATCTTATACAATATATGGATGTACGTCTCAATTCAAATTGTCTATGCTTATGTTCCGGACCATATGAGTATAAGAACCATACGCGTATGGTCACGACCATAATGCGTATACTCATATGGTCAAACTGTACGCGTATGGTCGGACCATATGATAGATATGGGAAGATGTGGTATGAGTGTCGATGAGACAACTCTCCATCCAAATAACAGTTTATAAAAGTAAACCAATATAGGCCAAGGTACGGCCTTCAACACGGGGCATTAGCTTACACCGAACAACAAGCTATGAAAGCCCCCGAAAATAGCTAGTTCAAAACCATTCAAACGGGAAAACTAACGGTTAAGGGGTGGGGTGGGGGTAGATTTTTTTTAAAACCAAAGATATATTATGTTACTTGGCGAAAAAAGTAATAAAGTGGCGAAAAATATATTAGAAACGATTCAATAATACAATAAACTTATCTATAACAATGACGGTTATATGAAATGTATTAATTTTATAGTTCAAAGGCTATCCAAAACCGTACAAGTTACAAGTTGCAACCCATTGTCTTTCAAGTAATTGTCTTAAGTTGAGTATCAATTATTAGACTCTTTATCATATCGATTTTTTTTGTCAGTTAGTAAAAAAAGTGGAACTCTTGTTTAACAGTTCATTAAGACATTTTTGGAAGTTATCTTCCGAGTCGACATTTGGCTGTTTAGTAATAATTATCCCATGAGGTCCACATACTAAATGGCCCGGAACACTCACATTAGATTGTTGACATCACGGATATATACTGTACATGCAATTTATAAGATGTGAGAAAAAGAATATATTTAAATGAACGATACTTGTTTCATAATAAAATGCAAGTATTGATACACCATGTGCCTTGAAAGTATTTAATTTGAGCCTTTATTTTATATTTTTTAAACGTAAACACATAACATTGTAAGCTATAAAAAATGTGTATAATAACTCGATAACAAAAGGACACACTCGAAAAAGCCCGGTCTGCTCTCGAAAAAGCTCGGACATGAACAATTGAATTTACTCTCAAAGTGTCATTTTCAATGCAATGACAATAGTTTTGTAAAGTTTCTATATATCTAAGTATATATAGATTCCATGTATGCATTTCCGTCGATATTTGCATTAGTATGTGTAAGAAAATGGCTTTATTCGGTATTTTGGAATAAAAGCGTTTTAAGGCTAAATTTAACTTTTTAAACGATAAGCAATGTCAGAATGATACTATCTTTATATCTTAAATGCTAACATATCATGTATAACCTTGTATATCTAACTGAAGCTTCTATATCACGTCTTGTTAGAAAAGAAGTCTGTTTGTTTACATTATCTATCATATTCACTCGACAAAAAGTGGTCACACTCGAAAAAGCCCGATCAAATCACTCGAAAAACCACGATCATAGCTGGACACTATACATACCGTGAATATACCCAAAAATAAACATTATGAAGACATTAAAGACAAACATAGTTATCGCAGGTTTTCGCTTGATATATGAAGCCCAAGGAATGAACAATTTTGCTTTTGTAATCTGTCGTGACTGGAATTTTGCTATCATTTCCAATACGTAATCTAGTCTCTATTGTTCAATTCCTGCTCATCAATATAACTATTTTTAATTTAGTTAACCGGCTGTTGTTCCATGGTAAAAATCATCTTATCATATACATTTTATTCCTGTACGTGTCTGTATAACACATGGGCAATGTGAGCTAGCTAATGACATATACAAGTTGAATTAATTTACGTAACTCATTAACATTATAGGTTAACGAGTAAAGGTAAAAAGCGCAAATGTCCGATCAAATGTCCATAGTATTTGGAGCGCAAAAGCCCTCTTGTATTACAGGTAAAAAAGTGCAAACGGCCTGTGCCCAACAGAAAAGAGAGTAGCAAATGAATTATTGTGATCGAAACAAAACTCCCTAATTATTACATGTTTATATCAATAGAAAATACTAGACAAGGTTCTAAAATTAAACATCTGATTTAACTAGTTGTTTGGTTATTTTTTTAATCTTTATCTGTGGAGGAACAAACGCTTTACAAAAGACTTACTAAAGCATTTTTAAAATTCTGCAAAACAAAATATATAGAAAAATAAACAGAACAAAAGTACAGGATCATTACTAGCTAAATTTAAGTAATCTGTTTATTATGTTTTAAAACATTGTGTCAAAATGTAAAACTTAGTAAACTGAAACTTAAATAAAATCAAAGTTTTAAAGTAACTATATAAGGTGAATATCTTTAAATAATACAGGACAAAAACATCGCATTCGAATTTTATAGCTGCATTTAATGAAACATGAAAATATGTATAAATTTCATATCTTACTTAGTGATACGTACTTTAATTATTATCTTGAAACTAAACTTAATTTTAGGAAAATTCGACAAGAAATGTAGGTGCAATAGTGGTTACAATGATTTAATATGACTTAAATTTTGGAGGGACATATTTCCCATCAAATTATAATAGGGGTTCATTTTTAAACTTATCCCACTTTTGGTTTGTGTTGCTCAATCTTTAGTTTCCTATGTTGTGTTTTGTTTCTGTGTTTTGTCTTTTCGTTGTTTTTTGTTTTGCCATGGCATTTTCTGTTAGCTTTTGGTTTATAAGATTGAATATTCCTTTGGTATCTTTCGTATCTATTTTGAGAGTTATAACATTGAAATGGGTGAAACAAACGTACTGATTTTCTCACATGTCGGCCGATGCATTGCTATTATAAATCGCAGTTGTGTAATACATGACGATAAAAAGGTGGCAAAATCAAGACATCATGTCTTGATTTTGCCACCTTTTTATAATTCGTTTATTGGACACAATGGTGGAAAGAGCACCCACAAAATCAATGAAAATTGGTACTCACGAATTGAATCAATTTCACTATTATGATTTATAATATCTGGATGGGAGGGACATGACCCAAAACACCAACTACAAATAAACAAAATTGTCACGACAAGACCTGTATTTTTTTGTCAAGATTTTAATCAGGTCTTGATCAATTTGAAATGATATAGATTTTTGGGTTTGGAATAGGAACAGTTTTAGAGATATTTTACAATTTGTATGCTAAGGGCTGGTAAATGGTATACTAACTTAATTTGTTTGCCAGGTGAGAAAATACATAAATATCAAAATATTGATATGTTCAGATGACATACGTGTTGATAACTTAAATAAATATCCAAAGGTTAGTGTGCCAGATAATGGACATTCTACTTTCATGTACACAATCCTTGTACAAAAACACTGCCCAGCATAATATTCAAGGTAAGATAGTTAATATATACTTTTACTCTTCATTTTTGAAAAGATCATTATGAACATAAAAAGATGAAACTTGCCAAAACAGACGAGTACACAACACGATTTTTCTAAACACAGCATGCTGTTGATCTTTGCTTATAATGTTATATTTGGGGGAAATACCAAGCAAAAGCAATTTAACAGTATCCAATGAACAATAAAATCGAGAAAGGGTGAGAACAAACCCGCCAGTTTATCATGTTCACCATTAAAAGAGGGACGAAAGATACCAAAGGGAAGTCAAACTCATAAATCAAAAATAAACGGACAACGCCATGGCTAAAAATGAAAAAGACAAACAGACAAACAATAGAACACATGACACAACATAGAAAACTAAAGAATAAACAACACGAACCCCACCAAAAACTAGGGGTGATCTCAGGTGCTCCGGAAGGGTAAGCAGATCATGCTCCACATAATCATTCCATATACCAAATGAGATGACATATTGCTTATTGTATCTGCGATAAAGACTTTATCGGGAAACTTTAAACTTACTATGAGGTTAAGATCAGGTTACAGACATGTAGACCTTGTAAAGACCTCATATACTAAGTAAAGTAACGCGTCCAATCATGATAAGTAAGCAAATTGCATGATACAAATTCTAAACAACTGTGTTAAGCATTTTATCATCAAAGATACCAGGATTGAAATTTTGTATTTAAAATAGAGAAACTGACATAATCAATCATACAACACTGTCTTATGTGTAAAGGTGCTCTAAGTCATGCGAGTCCTGTCAGACAAAAATGTACTTCTAAAAACGGGTTTGCATGCATGTAAACAGCAATACAATACACGTTTTGTCGTTGTCCCATTACTGGTGGATACGAAATAAATGACCTTATCAATAAAACTAAAGGCTGGAAATTTGGACAATACTAGTAGGTATAAAGTGAATTTCAGTCGAACCCTGTCAAACACATGTGTGTTACAACAGTTGTACATAATTAGTGACTCAAGCTCATCCGGTTGGTAAGTATGTTATACTAGAAAATGATTTCTGATATATGATTTAAAATGCCCATCTAGTATAATAAGATTTGTTACATTTCAGAAGTAACAACAAAATGGCAACATCAGATACGAATTTCTGCACACTATGTCACGATGGTGGAACCAGCAACGAAGCAGTCAGCTGGTGCACAGACTGTGAAGTTTTCCTTTGTAAAGACTGTGAAAAACATCATAGTAAAACTAGAATGTTTCACAATCATAAAACAATGTCTACAAATGACTACAATAATTTACCTGCATTCATACAAAAGATAAGTGGTCAATGCAAAGACCACAAGAAGAATTTTGAGCTTTACTGTCCTTCCCATGCCTGTCCATGTTGTGTCCAGTGCATCACGGATAAACACAATAAATGTCAAGACATGCAATTACTAGCTAACATTCTGAAGCAAATCAAATCATCTGCCTCAGTTCAACTTCTTGAAAGAGATTTGGTGGATCTGAAGGGAAACTTTCTAGAAATGATAAAATACTTAAAAAGGATGATTTTTACCAATAACATTCAAAAAGCAAAAGCCATAGAGGAAATTCAGTCGATGAAAAAGTCAGTAAATGATATTTTGAACACATTAGAAAAAGAAATTCTTGCTGATTTAGAATCTAAACATTCAAAGTTAAAATCCGAGATAAACACGCTTCTGGAACAAATGGAACAGCAAGCCATTCAGACAGAACAAATGTTGAGTGAGTTTTCCAAAATGACGGAACACGCAACTGAGCTACAAATGTATATAGGTCTGAGAGAAATTGAGAAAAAAACGACTCAAGCAGCAAAATACAAAGATGGCCTAGAAAGTGGAGACCATTTCAATGAAATGATCTTAGAGGTAAGCATTTCACCTGTTCTTCAATCAGTTCTACAAGATGTCAAATCATTTGGGGATGTCAATATCCGGACCGGACCATCAACTTTACTGATTAAATCTGGGAGAAAAGATCAAGCTCAGAACCTAGTACCAAATGTTCCTGGAATTGATCAAATCAAACCATCATTTTTAACAAAACTGAATATTACACACGAAATGAGCCCTTTAACTATACAAACCTGTCGGATTTTACCTAGTGGTAGATTTCTATTAATTCTTAACTTTTATGGAAAACGTGTAATATTGTTCAATCATGAGGGTATCTTAATGAGAGAAGTAACGAAACCCGAAGGAAATGCACAGGATATTTGCTCTGTTCGAAACGATACAGTGGCAGTCTCTCTAGGAGTTAAAAAGAAGACGGCACTGGTCGATGTAGAAAAAAATAAAATAATTAAAATACTGAAATTTTTTCAAAGGTGTGATAGTGTAGCAAGTGATGGTCAAATATTGGTCATCAGTAGTAAGAATAAAAGTACCATAG
This sequence comes from Mytilus galloprovincialis, assembly GCA_037788925.1. Taxonomy (NCBI): domain Eukaryota; kingdom Metazoa; phylum Mollusca; class Bivalvia; order Mytilida; family Mytilidae; genus Mytilus; species Mytilus galloprovincialis. The sequence continues at coordinate 5,829,892 of CM075334.1, read as the reverse complement.
TGAATCTGAATGATGAGTCGCGAACGATCTTAGAAGGAGTTACTGCGACTAGCATATCATTATTTAAAGGAAATATCTATGGTATCAGTAACGATGGAAAAGTCTGCTGCTACAATTGCTCTGGGGAACTAATCAGGATATTCAAACACAAGGACATTAATAATCCATGTGGACTAGGATTAGACAAGAATGGCTTCATATATTTAGCTTCTTTGGCCGACAGCAGTATCGTGGTAGTATCGCCAGATTGCAAAATCAGTAAGAAAATACTGTCAGAGGCGGATGAAATAAACGAACCTGTATCGATAGACATCAACAGAGAAACAGGAATGATGATTGTGTCAAGTAAAATTAAGGATGCTAGTGATGATAAATTTTATGAAACCGCATTCGTTTATAAAATCTGAAAATTGAAATAAATAGGCTATGACCATCATGACAGTATTATTAGTGATGATAGAACAAAAATGAAAAGGGTTCTGTTGAACCATTAATTTAGCCTGTATTTTTTTTTTTTATGTCAGTGTAAAAATATAATATGATTGCCAAAATAAAGTATATTTATCAATGACGTAACTTTTCTCTTCAAATGCTATCTCTTCATTTTGAAAAGCTTATTTTCATGTTTAAAATATTCCATACAATTTGTGATAAAATTGAGAATAGAAATGGGGAATGTGTCAAAGAGATGTGATGCTTGTCATTAATTGTACGCCTGGTTTGTTTGGTAATTGTGGTATGTTGTACTGTGCTGTTGTCAATTCCTGTTTTCTGTTAACAAGTATTGTCCAATATGACAGACATAAAACCGTAAAATAACACAAATACCGAACTCTGAGGAAAATTCAAAACGAAAATCCGTTATCAAATGGCAAAATCAAAAGCATCAAACATATGGATAACAACTGTCAAATTCCTGACTTGGAACAAACGTTTCTTTTGTAGAAAATGATGATTCAAACTGGTTTGATAGCTAGCTAAACCTCTAACTAGTATGACAGTAACACAAAATTCCATAAATATTGACAACGATGTGTGAAGAAAACAGACATAATAGGTAAAAATTTCAAAATAAAGGGAAAGCTGTAATTGTGTTATAACATTTAATATTATTAAAACAAACAAAGAAGTAAGAGAGAAACACAAAAGGCATAAGACGTCCAGCATCATAGAACTAGTTTACATTTTTGTTTAGGGGCCAGCTAAATGACGCCCCGGGGGCAGGAGTTTCTCGGCTGTTGTCTGCTCTATGGTCGGGTTTTGTCTCTTTGACACATTCCCCATTTCCATTCTCGATTTGATATAGACAAATCACATTAGGAAAAATGAAAGACATGAATCAAAATGTACATTAGCACAATAAAACAGTGCCGGGATGTTTAAGTAGAGATCAACGTCATTTGAATAAAAAAAATTCTTAAGGGTTCCGCGGAACCCAGTGTCTCGCCTACTTTTGCTGTTAATCGCATACTCAACAAAATGAGGAAAAACATCAATAAAAATTTCCCTCTCGATACTGTCTTTTGATTGAAAGAAGCTTCCAAGTTTGGTGAAAAATCCAGGATAGTTTATGAATCTAATAAATGTTGTATAAACTTTAACTGCAGACTGTATGTAATGTTAACTAACTGGAAGAAAAACTAAGTCCATTGATAAGTAAAATACGGAAAAAGTGAATTGTTTTTTTACAAAATTTACTTCTGAATAATATCTTATGATCAGAAACAAGCTTCTGTCTAAGTTTGGTAGAAATCCAGGATAGTTTAAGAACATTATAAAAATTTTAAAAACTTAAACCACAGAGTGAATGTTTTGTTTCTGGCAAAAAAAAACTAAGTCCATTTATAAGTAAAATACGGAAAAGTGGAAATTTATTTTTACAAAATTTTCTTCTTGATACTATCTTATGATTATAAACAAGCTTCTGTCCAAGTTTGGTACAAATCAAGGATAGTTTATGAAAGTTATTAAAATTTTAAAAACTTTAACCACAGAGTGAATGTAATGCTTCCTCGCAGAAAAACTAAGTCCATTTATAAGTAAAATACGGAAAAGTGGAAATTTATTTTTACAAAATATTCTTCTTGATACTATCCTATGATCATAAACAAGCTTCTGTCCAAGTTTGGTACAAATCAAGGATAGTTTATGAAAGTTATTAAAATTTTTAAAACTTTAACCATAGAGTGAATGTAATGTTTCCTCGCAGAAAAACAAAGTCCATTTATAAGTAAAATACGGAAAAAATGGAATTTTATTTTTACCAAATTTACTTCTGGATACTTTCTTATGATCATAAACAAGCTTCTGTCCAAGTTTGGTAGAAATTCAGTATAGTTTAAGAAAGTTATTAAAATTTCAAAAACTTTAACCACAGAGTGAATATTTGTGGACGCCGCCGCCGCCGACGACGACGACGACGGAATGTAGGATCGCTTAGTCTCGCTTTTTCGACTAAAGTCGAAGGCTCGACAAAAAATCACAAAAAGGCATATAGACAAATCACATAAGCTAAAACTTCGTAAGGGTTCCGTGGAACCCAGTGACTCGCCTACTTCTGCTGTTGTCTATGTGGAAAAATTAATAAAAAAAATCTTTTTTTGTAAGAAGCTTCTGTCCAAGTTTGGTAAAAATCCAGGAAGGTTTGTGAATCTAATAAATATAGGAAGATGTGGTATGAGTGCCAATGAGACAACTCTCCATTCAAATAAAGAGTTATAAGAGTAAACCATTATAGGTCAAGGTACTGCTTTCATCACGGAGCCTTGGATCACACCGGAAAGCAAGCTAAATTATACATGTTTTAAAACTTAACTGCAGACTGTGAGTAATGTTTACTCGAAGAAAAAGTCCATTTTTAAGTAATATATGCATTAACAGGAAATACATTTTTACAAAATTTCCTTGTAGATACTAGCTTTTGATCATAAACAAGATTCTGTCCAAGTTTGGTACAAGTCAAGAATAGTTTAAGAAAATAATTATTTTTTTCAAAACTTTAACATTGAGTGAATATTTGTGGACGACGCCGACGACGGAATGTATGATCGCTACATAATGTACGAGTTTACCATAGAACAACAACACATTCTGGAATGTATAAATACAGAGTCACGTCAAATGGATGTCACCAAAAACAGATTGAACAGTAAAAAAATCAAAAAAATCACAAAAACACTGAAGTCCGCGGAAAATTCAAAACGGAAAGTCCCTATTTAAATGACAAAATCAAAAGCTAAAACACATGAAGCGAATGGACAAAAAGTTATCAAAGGTACCAGCAATATAATTTAATACGCCAGACGCGCGTTTCGTCTACACAAGACTCATCAGTGACGCTCAGATAAAAAAAGTTATAAAGCCAAACAAGTACAAAGTTGAAGAGCATTGAGGGCCTAAAATTCCAAAAAAAAAAATGCCAAAATACCGCTAAGGTAATCTGTTCCTGGGATAAGAAAATCCTTAGTTTTTAATTAAATTCAAAGTTTTGCAACAAGAAATTTATAAAAATGACCATATAATTGATATCATCATGTCCACACCGAAGTGCTGACTACTGGGCTGGTACAAAGACTGTCGTATCATTGACTTGGTACAGAAAACTGACAATTCAACAGTTTATGGCTAAGGTAATCTATTCCTGAGGTAGAAAAGCCTAAGTATTTCAAAAATTCAAAAGTTTTGGTCAAATATTGGTCATCAGCATGTGCAGAGAACATTACTGTTGTTAATTTGAATAATATGTCTCATACAATTCCAGAAGGAGTTTGGGCAAGTTTATATTCAGAGGAAATATCTTGAGTATCAGTTTCTTTGAAAACAAAGTTATATTGCTATAAAATAGCTGGAGAAACTCTCTGGACATTTTGGAACAATGACATTGACAGGCTAATAGGACTTGCATTAGACGTGAATGGCTTTGTTTATATAGCGTCCGATGGAAACAGCAGTATAATGGTAGTATCACCATATGGTGAAACCTGCAGGAAAATACTATCAACGGCTGATGGGTCAAAGATATGTAATACAAAATAAGTAGAGAAACAGGAATAAAGAGAGTATCAAGTGAAATTAAGGTAGTGATGATGAATTTCACCAAATATATTTTGTTTATGAAATTATAAATGTGAAGAAAGCATTAATTGTGATAATGATAGCTATATATAGATATTATGATTTGAAATAGTGATGTTTTAATTCTGTAGTCTTGAAAGAGTTAAAATAGATAAGTAGCTATGTTAATAAGACACACAAAATACACGTAGAGGTCAATAAATGGCCTTAGGCTAAAAATTTCTAAGAAGTCCCTTTTAATTTTGATCTATAAAATTTTCAAAAAGTAAAGGACTTAAAGTTAAAATTGACGGTAAACCTGTTTAAAACGGATAGTTCGGAAAAAAGGTACACGATGTAATTCATCCAAAAATGTAAAAAATTAATGCAATTGAATGATTTTGAACTTAGACGTGTAGCTTATTTACCTAATTGAATATCCTAATTCATTCTTAATTTATATTCAATCTAAAATATCTTATCCATGTATCACTTCTGAAAATCAAAAGCAGCGTTACTGAAGAATTTACAATTTGATGTTTATGAATTTATTTGGATTTTTAACTGTTGCATTAATAAAAAACATGTTCAAAAACATAGTTTTTTCTCAAAAAAGGTATCACTGCTTTAGGTTCGTTTTTTATCACTTTTGACTTTTCAATTTAACCCCTAGAAAAATGGTCGAAAATCGTGTGAAACATTTTTAGACCTGTAATCGACACATGGTTTCCAAACCGGTAGTATTTTCCTTTTCCTTCTAAATTCACCATCTTGTGTCAATCCCGAAACAAATCTAGGGTTGCCTCTTTACACAATTCATTAAAAATCTTTTCTTCGTTTTTTCACTCTATATATTAAAAAAAAAGATGTGTTATGTTTGCCAGTAAGACAACTCTTCACAAGAGACCAAATGGCACAGAAATCAACAGCTATAGTTTATCGTACAGCCTTCAACAATGAACAACCATACCACATAGTCAGCTATAAAAGGCCCTGCATTGACAAATGAAAAACATTTTAAACGATAAAAATAACAGCCTAATTCATGTACATTATAAAGAATGGAAATCAAATATACAACATAGCAACAAACGACAACCCCTGAATGAAAGGCTCCGAACTCGGGACAGGCATATATAGAACTGTCGGGGTTAAACATGAAAGCGGGCGCCCAACTCTCCCTTTAACTTGGGACACTCACAGTGGTGTAACAGTACAACATATCTATGTTTGTCATAGCACAGACATTCGTATCTGGTAAAACAAATACAAGCCTACAGTAAAGACCCCCTCGGGGCATCTGAGGCTGAGCGGTCTAATAATTCGGATAACTGTCTCACTAGCCAGTATTACTTAATACTCAGGTTTAGATTACAAATACCGCAAGCGGTAGGTGCACTCGACTCCAATCTTAATTTGCACCTTTCCTATGTCAGGAACCTGATGTCCAGTGGTTCTTAAGTGTTTTTCGTTTTCAATGTAGATTAGACCGTTGGTTTTCCTGTTTGAATGGTTTTAAACTCGTAATTTCGGGGGTTCTTTATAGCTTGCTGTTTGGTATGAGCCAAGGCTCCGTGTTGAAGACCGTACTTTGACCTATGATTTACTTTTACAAATTGTGACTTTGATGGAGAGTTGTTTCATTGGCATCTTCTTAAATCTAGGATTGTCAAACTGAACTCCACGAAATATCATAAAAGTCAATTAATAAATAAAAACCAAACACGGTAAATAAGCCTTCAATACTTGTCATTCAACTATATGGGTGTATTATGAAATTGATTAAGCACGTCATAACAATTGTTATGCTTTTCTTGTAAAGTTGTACTTATCTGCTGCATTTGACGTTATTGACCATCCAATAATGATCAAAGGTCTTGAATACTCCTCAAATAAATATCCATTAATGTCAGTCAGATGAACCCCGTCAGACAAAATGTACACCATGCAATCATTATAGTCACCAAATATGGTCCACCTTATGCGTATCATATCTTATTCACAGACAAAGTCATCAAAACTTAACATTGAATCACATACTAGAAATAATGATCAAAGTCATATGAAACCTTCAAGACAGACATGTCTACTTACCAATCATTCGATACACAAAATATAGTGACTCTACAAATATTGTATTATATGGCTCTGCTTATAGTATACGAGATACGGACTAGACCACAAAACATTAACATTAATCACTGATCCGTGAAATAAGGTCAAGGTCCCGTTAACTCTGTCTAACAGACAAACATGTTCATGTTGTAAGCGACTTACATACCAAATATAGTTATTCTTATACCCATACAAAATTCACATGACATAAAAACCAATATCTTTTTTCAAGCAGTGACTAAACTATGAAGATAACAATAGTGCACACGATGAAATATCTCGCCTTCTTTACTAATCATTGATATGATGTTGATAGTCCTAAACATACAGCTTTATTACAACTGTCAAATAAACTTTAAATTAACCAAGAAAAAAAACCCATTGACATATGAACCATGAAAATGAGGTCCAGGTCAGATGAACCATGCTTGGCCCTTTTTAGCGAGGTAAAAAACTAAAATCTCCAAGGAGCCTGTGTCGCTCACATGATATTTTTATTTACAATTGATGCATGAAATAATCATGATAATGCAACCGTTTTACTTTTGCTCTAGTTTCAGAGATATACTGTGGACTCATTTATTTTCGTGGATACCAATTTACGTGGTTTGAGGAAAACTTGCATATTCGTGGATATTTAATTTCGTGGTTTTGGCAATGTCTGCATTTGTTTCTTTAGAAAATTTGTAATTCGTTGAACATTTAAATTCGTGATACCCCTGTACCCACGGAAATCGAGAAATTTGGTATCCAACGAATATTAATGAATCCACAAAAGTCAATATCTGTATTCCCCCCTGTGTTCTATTTTTAGCCATGTCTGCCATATTGTTTGGCAGGCAGGGTCATCGGACACATTTTTTAAAAACTAAATAGCCTAATGCTTATTTGTGGCCAAGTTTGGTTAAATTTGTCTCAGTTGTTGCAGAAGACTTTTATAAAAGATTACAAAAATTGTTAAATTTGAATTAAAGGGCAATAACTCCTGATGGGATCAATTGACCATTTTGGTCAGGTTTGACTCATTTGTAAACCTACTTTGCTTAACATTATTGCTGTTTACAAATTATCTCTATCTATAATAATGTTCAAAATAATAACCAAAAACAAAGTTTCCTTACAATTACTATTCCAGGGGCAGCATCTTTAACAACAGTTTGTCGGATTCGTCTGAAATTTCAGGACAAATATATTTTAACCAAATAAACATTTTAATCTACGTCAAATTTGCTCTAAATGCTTTAGTTTCAGAGATACATGTATAAGTCAAAAACTGCATTTTCCCACTATGTTTTATTTTTAGATATGTCGGCCATGTTGGTTGGGAGGTGGGTTCATCGATAACAATTTTTTAAACAAGATACCATAATATAAATGATTTTCAACAAGTATGGTTAAATTTGTTTCAGTAGTTTCAGAGAAGATTTTTGTAAGATTACAAAAGTTTACATAAATTGTTAACAATAACTCCTTGAGGGATCAATTGACCATTTTGGCCATGTTCGACATGTTTGTAGATATACAGAATATAGTGGATAATGACCAAAAACTGCAAAATTTCTAAAAATTACCAATTCAGGGTCAGCAACCCAACAACAGGTAATCTGATTCATCTGATAATTTCAGGACAGATAGAAATTGACCTGATGAACAATTTTGCTTGAAATACTTTGGTTTCAGAGATATAAGCCAAAATCTACATTTTACCCCTGTTCAATTTGTAGCCATGACGGCCATCTTGGTGGGTTGGCCGTGTCATCAGAGATACTCAAATGATGATTAGTTAAATTTGGCCCAATAGTTGAAGAGGAGAACATTTTTGTAAAAGTTAACAGACATCGACGATGCCAAGTGATGAGAAAAGATCACTTGACCCTTTAGGCCATGTGAGCTAAAAAGGGCATCCTGAACCTTACCAAAAAAAGTGGATATCTCAGGTGCTCCTCAAGGGTAAGCATATCTTGTTCCGTATGCAACATCTGTTATTTTAATCAATAAAAAGTTTAAAAATGAGAAATTGAACCATTACTGATTTGAAGTTTACAATGAAAAAAATGAATCATTACTCATTAGAAAGTTCACAATGAAAATTGAACTATTTCTTATTCGAAAGTTTACAATGACAAATTGAAAAGATCACTTTGATCAGAAGATATCCCTATTAACCATCTCAAACTGTCGACTTTTATGTGTAGGTTAATTAGCATGAAGCAGATCTGATATACTTTTCTTAACATAAGAGGCAACATATTATCAATGTAGTAACATGGGACTATATTCATCGAAAAATATCAACGATCTTGTGAACATGAAGTGTAAGAAAGTAGTAGCTCTGATTTATGGCAGTGAAAAATCTCATTTGAACCCTTTCTTATTCGAAATAATGACCAACAAGTTCCACTAAGACCAAAAAAGAACAAAAATCCATTCTATGACACTCAAGTTGAAGGCTCTACACTGTAACACATCATACTTGTCATACACATGTTTAACACAAATTTCAGAATAAATTTATTTTCAACAGTAAAATAATACATTTTTTAAAAACAATGGACGATTTTTCTTACTCATAATCATAAAATGTAAAACACACTACAATGCCTCCTGAAATTAATATAACATCACTACTGTTGATATCATTTGTAAAATAGCACTAAAACAAGAGGACTATTGTCTTCCATGCCTTGGATTTCAAATATGATTCTTTAAATTGTTATCTTAACTAATTATTCATCCCTTCAGTAACTAAACCTATATTATTAAAATTCCCCAAAAAATGATTTTAAAACATCACATGGTAAAGGGCTGAGATTACCTCTCTCCTCTAAACAAATTAGTTTTATTGTTATTACAAAAATCCCAATCAAGTGACACAATGCACAGAATTTTAAGTGCAAGATTTCGTCTCTCTTCTTAGCATATCTGAACTAAAAGCTGGTCATACCTGAAATATTTACGACTGAAGATATGTTATCTATATTGCCAACCTTCATCCATTTGAATTTTACATTAATTCTAATAATGAATAATTGATCAATTGGAAAATAATCAAACTGAAAATACCCATGATTATATACAAAAATGTTTCAACCATACATTGTTTACTTGAACATGTACCCTTTAAAAGATATAACCCTAAATAAACTATTTAAAATAACAAAACATATATCAGCACTCATCATATCAAGTACAACTCATGCATGTCACAAAAAGACAATACTTCCTACATATGTTTATTTTTTGCATAGTTAAGTGTTTTGTGGATTTATTCCTAGATTGTAACAAGAATTATCTAATCACTTTACTTAATGTGATGAGAACTTCAATAGACTATTTGAAACTAACATGTAATTTATTATTGCACTACTGTTTTGACTAGACATTTTTTCCCCATTAAATACAGCTGTGGACATGTTCAATAGAAGTTTTCTTATACACTATTGACCTTGAATTACTCTTATCTTTATCAGTCTCTAAATTTAACCTTGAGTATTGTTTTAAATCTATCACATATTTGAGTTTCTTGATTAGCTTCATAAAGGAGTGAACGGAAAAGATGCTAAAATAAAAATTATAAAAAATGCATCTTTCCGTTTGTCTTTCCAGAATCTAAACAGATTTAAAATGGCAAACAACCAACATGAGGAATTTGCCACAAGTGTGACATTCCACAGTTTGTGAGGAAAAATCAAAACATTACATTCATTTCTTATATCTGAGTATTTTTTCATATGCCCTATATATTTAAGATTTCAAGTGAAAAATACAATGATACATATTGTTAATATTCAAATCTAGTTTTTCTCATTTCTGAATTGTCTTGATATACATTTATAAACAAACTTCACCATAAAGCAAGTAAAATCATTGTTATCATCATTTTACCTTTAAAATAATGCACAATATATTTACACACCAATAAAAGCATTCAGTAACATTGTACCATTGATTTTGAGCACATTTTTCTTGACACAAACACATGAGAGCACATTCAGTGATCTGCACCTTTTAACTATAGCACCATTTTCTGTACAACTTTTTCACAACTTATAAATCATTACCCAAGGAATTTCATATCCATAACAAGTCTGGTTAAAAGGGTCTTGGATCCAACTCAGAATTTTCAAGCTGAAAATAAAATTCTAGATTCATAGAATGTCAATATCTATATTAAGCAATTGAAAACAAAAAGCATGACATCTACCTTTTGCAGGGGTTTAATTTGCTTAGTCCTTTTTGAGAGGATTTTTTGTAGATTGTTGTTTGCCTTTTTAGTAATTTAAAAAAAAGACCTGCTTAAACTTCTTATCTGTTGGGGTTCATATTGCTCATCAATCAATTTCTTTTACAGTGCTTTATTTCCTAATGCTTGTAGAGAAAGACTTCAGGATACTTTCTTGCTTTGTTTGTATAAAAGTTTGCTCAAGCATTGACATTAAGAATGACATCTGCAAACAATAAAGATAGGCATAGTTGAACCTGCACATATTTTAAAAGCTATTAAATCAAGAGTTCCAAATGGTGAAGTTGAAATCATCTCTTCCTAAATTTTGTGGACGCCATCACGAGTTGGTTGACCGTTATGGAATAACCATTTCACAAATGATATTGAATATGTTCCTTACGTCGTAACTACAATCCTCTTCCCTTTCATAAATATGACCTAACGAATTAGTTTATATACCGGATTTGTTATCTCATAAGCAACATGACGGGTGCAACATGTGGAGCAGGATCTGCTTACCCTTCCGGAGCACCTGAGATCACCCCTAGTTTTTGGTGGGGTTCGTGTTGTTTATTCTTTAGTTTTCTATGTTGTGTCATGTGTACTATTGTTTGCCTGTTTGTCCTTTTCATTTTTAGCCAAGGCGTTGTCAGTTTATTTTCGATTTATGAGTTTGACTGTCCCTCTGGTATCTTTCGTCCCTCTTTTATTCTAATTTTATTGGACGTCATTCAAAATACAAATGTACAATATAAAAACAAAGTAAGCAAGCTAACGAAAGTCTTACTCTACATGTTTTAGGAAATCAGCTCTGTAATTAAAAAAATAATAGATTATATTGCATCTTCAAACCCAATTTTTATACTCCTATTAAAGTTAAGTCATTGTTTGTTATCCATTCATTAAGATGATGTTAATCAATTATGTTTTGGTGTACCCCTTTTTTACATGAGTGTAGCAGATTCTTACTGTTGATAGATATTTCATTAACAATCAAACTTGTTTTGTTGTTTTAGATCTAATATCTACTCACCAGTGAACTTGGTTGTTTCCTCAATCCACTTAGCATGTCTTGTACAGCTTGTACCTGGTCCTTCTTCCTCTGGAGATCATATGGAGTTTTACTATATGATGGAACCTCAGACTGGTTACTTTCTTTTCCCCTCATGGTCCTGTGAGATTCTACAGGCTGTGGGATATATTTTGGAATCTCAGACTGGTTTCTTCCTTTTCCAATCATGCTCCTCTGAGGTTCTACAGGCTGTGGGATATATTTTGGAATCTCAGACTGGTTACTTCCTGTTCCCATCATGCTCTTGTGAGGTTCTACAGGCTGTGGGATATATTTTGGAATCTCAGCCTGGCTCCTTCCTGTTCCCATCATGGTCCTCTGAGGCTCTACAGGCTGTGGGATATATTTTGGAATCTCAGACTGATTACTTCCTTTACCAATCATGCTCTTGTGAGGTTCTACAGGCTGTGGGATATATTTTGGAATCTCAGACTGGTTACTTCCTTTTCTAAGCATGCACCTCCGATGTTCTTCAGGCTGTGGGATATATTTTACAGGATCGTGAATTAAGGGACGGTTTTGATTACTATTTACTGCTGCAGTAGGAATGGTTGTATTTTTGCACTTAATATTAGTAACATTGCTGTTTGTGTCACCATTTTTAACATGTACTGAGACAGGTGCTTCAACTTCTGAATTTGGCAAAGGAGGTTGGTATTGCTTAATTGTTTCTTTTTCACAACTCCTATTACTCTGACCATCCCCATTTGGTATATTTTGCCTTAGAAGTGTTGTTGCATCAACTTGAGGAACATTCATTCCCATCATTCCCCCTGTTGCCATAGCAATATTCATGGCCGCCATCTGCTGTTGTTGTAGAGAATATGCCAGTATTGGTGAAGCGGACATGAGAGGATTTTGTAACATTGGTAATAAGCCTGGTAAAAGTGGCATATTGGCTAATGGCATCATTCCCGTGGCATTGGTATTGCCACTAGATAAAAACTGCAAATAGGCATGAGCAAGATGTGGAGGAAGTCCTAAAGGAAGATTCATTGAGGCAGAAGACATGTTTAAACCTGCCATTAGACCTGACAAATCCTGTTGAGAAGTAGTTGGCAATTCTTTACTTGTAGATGAAGGTTGTTTTATTGTTGGTTCTTCATGATTCGGAGGATGGTTTTCATGTTTGACACTGCTGGGAGGAGAAGAACAAATCTTTGAATTCTGTCTGTGAGGAATGTGAGGCAAGCGGGGTAACCGACAGGAGGGTAACTCAACGTCTTCTTCCGCGCTTGTTGACAAGTTTTTAAGAACAGGTAGTCTGTGGTCAAAATTTTCATTTACATTTTGTCCTGGAATTGTCGTTTTAGGTTGATCACTGTTGAGTACCTGTTCATTTTTCAATTCAACATTTTGCATCATTGGTTTGGCATTAGATGGTGAAACGACAGTAATCATATCTTCCTCCCAACTTTCTCCACTGGTTCCCTGTTTGATAGTCTTTCCAGTACAATCAGACATAATGTTTCTTTGTTTGATCACAGTCTTAATGTCACAACTTGGAATGCTTACAGGTTCTTGTTTCTCAAATGAAACAGATCTCTCAATATTCTTTTTTTCTTGCAAAGATGAATGAACATTTTCCTTGATCACTTCACCATCCCAATTTTCAATGCAAGTTTGTTGTTTTTCAATTGAATTTTGAACAATTAAATTTGTCTTTTGAAATACTGATTGTTTACTCATTGACAAATGCTGAGTTTTGACTTCAGATTTCTCCAATGATGAGTCAGGGCAAAAGACATGTGGCTTTGTATTGGCAAATTGTGTTGAATTTTGAATATCAGTAGTAGCTCCAATATTCATATGATTTTGTGGAATTCTTGGAATATCATCTGCTATTCTAATACTACTTTTTTCTGATAAAACTGATGGAACAGATTTATTATTAACAGATCCTATGCTCCAGTGTTCCTCTGATGCACGATTGCCATTATTTATTAACCCACTGCGGTTTTCAGATGTGGAAGAGACTTGTTTGCCATCCATTATTGACTCTCTGTTCCATTGTGTTTCCCAAGTCTGATTGCTGTTATTTGTACAGATTTCTGGCCTCTGTTCTGGTCTGGTAGAGCCACAGCTCCAATCTTCTGGTGAAGCTCGTTTTATATCATCCACAAAACCTGACACCCAATTTTCATTTAGATCTAATTTTGTCCTTTGCTGTTCCATGTATTCTGGTTTACTCACTGTTTTCATGGGTTTCTGTTTGTATCTTTGTTGTCTAGGGACTACATCTGTTCTATCATAAAAGGACTGATTTTTGTCTGTAATATGGGCATCAAAGTCGCCTTTATGACTGACAGAATTTGGCTGTATGCCCCATTTGTCATCAGTAACTAAATCCCAATCTTCATCTCCCTTTTGGTGTACTTCATTTGATGTGTTTTTTGTCCAAGCATTTCTTGATGTCTGATCTCTATCAGTTGTTTCCATACCTTCTATTGATAATCTATGTGAAAGTTTTTGCTGAACGCAATTATCTCCGGAAGCATTTGAAGGTGAAATAACAGGAGACCTTGGTTTCGGACTGCATGATTTCCTTGAAATACTATTATCTGTATTGTTTTTAGTTTGCTCTTTAGCATTTTTACTCCATTTAACATATTTTTCAATAGTATTAGGTATTTTGGGTGATATGTCCAGCTCTTGAATCTCTTCTGTCCAATCCTCATCACCATGTACAGGTTTTTCTGTTGGTATTTTGATTTTCAAATTTGGTTGCAAGTTGTTGTAGTTTGTTACCAATATTTTATTCTCTCTTTCAGGTGGATCAGTATATCTTACTTCTTGTTTCGTTACCAAGCTTGATAAATTTGAGGTAACAATAGATGTCCATTCTTTGCTGGGTGGTTTTAAAGGCAGTGTTTCAGGCTTTGATGTTCTGAAAGTAGCAAGAAGAGAATAAGAACATTTTGAATGTTTAAAGTTTAGAAATAATTACATGCATATTTTATTGTGATTTCTTATGAAATTGTTTAATCAAGATAGTTTATTCACCAATTCAATAAAAAGATATCTAAATTTTACAGACTGAGTACACAGAAAAATTATGCTTGTTTTCTTTATTTGCAATTACTCATTGATACCCTAAAAAAATCATTTAAAATGTGGTTGTGGTAATTTTACCCTGTGTTCCAATCATCGATGAATCATTTCCTGGATAAGCCTTAATAGTTTTTTTCAGGAATTATTTGCTTTGAAATATCATTCTGAAAACACCTTCAGTTCTCTGGAGTTCAAACTTACTAACTTTTATAAGCACAGTAATTTTTCATCTTTTTTATAAGAAATAAATCACTTTTATTCTTGAATCAATTCAATTCAAAATTTTCTCGAGTCGATATGCATATCTTATTTGCTAATAAAATATTCTAGTTCTAGACACACTGATAGAATTCAACATATTGAAAATGGATATCACAAAGTCGTCACTCAGCTAACAATTATCCCAGATTTATATCAAGTACACTTCTGTACATTTTGAAAGTTAGTCAAATTTACTCCAACATATGTTTCTCATGTTAGTATACCTTTCTTGTTTACTTTCCTCTATCTGTCTTTTTAGCTGTTCTGGTATGAATTCTTTACTTGCCATCTGTTGACGATATCTACAAATGGAATATTTTCCATTGAAGTAAGATTAAATTGTGGACTTTTCTGCCAGTCACGAATTACTTATTGAGATCATAACCACACAACAGTTTGTACTGCATGTTTACTGGCCTCTCACAAAAACTGTTGATTCATTATTCATTCCTTAAATTCACCAACCACTCACATCTAAATATTCATGAAAAAGGCAAAACAACCTATGTCATTTTTACTCAACACACAAAAACCAATGTAAAAAAATATCAATCCTAAAAAACCTTGTAATTAAAGTCTTATATCAATTCTATAAATTTTGTTAAATATCTTGGAAAGATGTTATTTGTAGAATGAACAATGAAACTTAGGTAAGATAGTTCTACCAAATGATATTCAAATCCTTAAAAAAAAGTATTGCTATCAGACTTCAAACATACTTTCTCCTCTCTTCGTCTTGTTTAGCTGTCATTTGACTCATTTCTAACACTTTCAGTAACATTTCCTCTTCCTCCTCATTAGACGATGGGATGGGTAACCTAGTGGCCTCTTGTTGTCTGAATCGTTCAGCCCAAAAGTTAGTAGTAGGTGCAGGTGGAGGCAGACTTGCAATCTTTACTAATTTAACTAAAAGAAAATAATTACAAAGTCAAGGTAGAAAGCTTAATTGCAGAGATTGATATTACACATGGTTAGGGCAATGGACAGGGATCAGTACAATTACTTTGACTGGTTGCATTATTCAATATCAGCAAATCAATTAAACAAAATCAAATATGTATGTACTGTAACTTATGAATTTCTATTGGGATATTTTCTTATGACACAAAATAAAAAATTTAAGTTTTGTATATTTACTTATTTAGGAGAAACTATTGACTAATTGAGTAGACACAAGGCAGAACATCTTACATGTTACATTATTGCCAATGGTTTTATTTCAAAAACAAATTCTGATGTCAAACATTATGCTGACCCCTCCTTAACAAGGATAGGGTTTTGACCATTGACAGCATTTTAAATATGAAATCAAATTACCTGGCTGTGTTGGTTTCTCATACCATTTCATTGTAGGCTGAGGCTGTGATGATTTCAGTGGTTTCGTCCTACAATGTAGAAAACAGAATATATTTCCCTTTTCCCAATTGCCTAGAAGTAAAACAAATTTCAAAATCTTATCAAAATTCAATTTTAGATTCTACAAAATTTAATGAACTTTCAATATTGAAGGAGACAGAAAATCATTTGAACAAATTTGACAGTGAGTGGTGTATAAACAAAGGCAATGTAATCATGTGATATGCTTGTCAACATTATTTTCATGCAATAAAAGAAGGTCAGAACAACCAATCAGAATCAAGTATCTGTTGAGATACTGCTGTCAAATGTTTGCCTTAAAACTACAATTTTTAGTGTTGTAAATTTGTTTACCTCTTCAGTTGGATCTCTTTTATTTCTTCTTCATTTCTCTTTCTTTCCATCTCTTGTTGCTTTCTCAAATGCTCTCTTTTCATACGGGCAAATTCTACCTCTACAGAATCATCCATCCTTTTTGACAAAGAGTTGTCTACCTTGATCTAAGAGAAAAAATCCAAATAACTGGGTAAGAGTTTGTGCTAAATAAACTGCTTTGGTAAATACATTACACATCAATTCAATACAGACTTTTAAATTAATCTCAAATTCAAAACATTGTATGTATAGGGATACAGAAGTAATTGTTGCTAATCTTCACTGTTTTCCTAAATTGTCCATTGGAAAGTATTTCATGTATACTAAAGGAAGATTTTTAGCAATGATTGAGGTGGTATTTAACACCATTTTCAGTACCATTGGCTGGTGGTCAGTTTTTTATTGATAAAGGAAGAAAGAATGTCTGGAGAGAATCAATTACCTTGGTTAGGAATACAGAGAGTTCTTGTCTATTAAAATTGGAGTCAAATGATCCACCTCATGGTCAACAAGCTTGGTATACAGTACCAGTAGATGAATAACTTTTAACAAGAGTGCACACACAGAAATGTCTCGCCTTCTTTACTAATCATTGATATTATGTTGATACTCCTAAATCTAAAGCTTTATTACGACTGTCACATAGACTTAACATGAACCATGAAAATGAGGTCAAGGTCAGTTGAACCATATGCCAGGCAGACATGTACAGCTAACAATGCTTCCATACAACAAATATAGTTGACCTATTGCTTATAGTTTAAGAAAATAGACCAAACCACAAAAACTTAACACTGAGCAATGAACCTTGAAAACCAGGTCAAGGTCAAATAAAACCTGCACGACTGACATATAGATCATAAAATATTTCCATACACAAAATATAGTTGACCTATGACATATAGTACATGTATTAGATAAAAATACCAAAACTCAAAAACTTAACTTTGACCACTGAACCATGAAAATGAGGTCAAGGTCAGATGACATCTGCCCGCTAGACATGTACACCTTACAATCATTCCATACAACAAATATAGTAAACCTATTGCATAAAGTATGAGAAAAACAGACCAAAACACAAAAACTTAACTATAACCACTGAACCATGAAAATGAGGTCAAGGTCAGATGACATCTGCCCGCTAGACATGTACACCTTACAATCATTCCATACAACAAATATAGTAGACCTATTGCATAAAGTATGAGAAAAACAGACCAAACACAAAAACTTAACTATAACCACTGAACCATGAAAATGAGGTCAAGGTCAGGTGACACCTGCCAGTTGAACATGTACACCTTACAGTCTTTCCATACACCGAATATACTAGACCTATTGCTTATAGTATCTGAGATATGGACTTGACCACCAAAACTTAACCTTGTTCACTGATCCATGAAATGAGGTTGAGGTTAAGTGAAAACTGTCTGACGGGCATGAGGACCTTGCAAGGTACCAGATACTAAATATAGTTATCCTATTACTTACAGTAAGAGAGAATTTAACATTGCAAAAAATCTGAACTTTTTTTTCAAGTGGTCACTGAACCATGAAAATGAGGTCAAGGACAATGGACATGTGACTGACGGAAACTTCGTAACATGAGGCATCTATATACAAAATATGAAGCATACAGGTCTTCCACCTTCTAAAATATATAGCTTTTAAGAAGTGAGCTAACACCGCCGCCGCCGCCGCCGTAGCCGCCGCCGCCGGATCACTATCCCTATGTCGAGCTTTCTGCAACAAAAGTTGCAGGCTCGACAAAAACCACTCAACCACTGAGTCTAAACTTCATAGAGGCATTACAATTTTACTGTACATTTTGAACTAATTCATTGAGCAACTGCAAACTAATTATAAAATAATGCTGTGCACCTAAAGAACTCAACTTTCAAAGAATCATTAACCATGTTTTAAAAAGTTCATTTCATTCCCTTTCCCAACACAGGCCAATTAGGCTCATGTGACTTGAACTGATATCAAACGAGTTTCCTAAATAAGCTCGTTTAAGGTGCCATTCATGTTAATTTCATGTGAGATTCACATAAATTCAAATTCTTTGAAATTACAATTGAGATTCACATGAATTTCAATTCATTTGAAATTCGTGTGAAATTTGCCTGTGTAGCTCCCTGGAATGTAATGGTGGGTTGATGTCTAGACGTTGTCATTAGTTATATCAAAACTTCCACATAAACTTTCCACTGACCTGATCAGTATTTCTTAATTCCATTAATTCTTTATGTTGTTTCTGTAATTGTTTGTTCTTTTCTTTAATCCTTTCCTCTGTCAGCTGTTTCTCTGTGTGTCTTAAAGGCTGGACTTTCATCAATTCATTATACTGTTTAAGATGGCGCTGTAATAACTCAGCTTTCTTGTCAGATTTATTCACATTCACTGGAGGTGTTGTGCCAAAGATTGCACTCTGTAGGATACTAGATTTGACATCCTGTTCTCTGGTTTCCCTATCTCCAGCAGGATTGCCCTTAAACAACAATTACAGATAAAAAAAAAAAAAAACATCAATAAAATTCAGACTCATAACTTTTTCACAAGGGTAAAAAATAGTTTATTTCAAAATATGAATTTATAGTAAAAAAAAGACAAAACATTTCATAAACACAAGATTGATTGATCGATTGTTTGTTGTTGGTGTTAACTACTACACACAAATATAATTTTGGATCCTTGCTCCTATTACTCATAATTACAGGCCATAATCTTGCCCGTGCAATGACAATTTAAGTCGCCATAGAATTTAAAAATCACTAAAACTTGCAGGCTGACTGACTTCATGGCGAAGTCAAATCGCTATCAAAATCGTTAAAAGGGAGACAACTTGAATTTTAAGTTTCACAGGTAAAAAAAATGGCGCAGACAAGGAAAATAGAAATTTTCGAAGCGACCCAGGACTTATACTGTCGACGTTTAAATGATCTATGCCATGCAATTATGATTTTTAATTTTAGTTTCTTGTGTATAATTCTAAGTTTAGTATGATGTCCATTATCACTGAACTAGTAACATATTTGTTTAGGGGCCAGCGGAAGGACTCCTCTGGATGCGGGTGTTTCTCGCTGCATTGAAGACCCATTGGTGGCCTTTCGCTGTTGTCTGCTCTATGGTCGTGATGTTGTCTCTTTCACACATTCCCCATTTCCATTCTCAATTTTAAGACTAACAAACGCCAGAGGCTCCTGACTTGGGACTTGTTTATACAGCAAGCATGTGAATGAAAATAATGTTCTGAAATGTTTACATCATAACAAAGAAGTGAGGGAATGAATTTTTTTTATTTATTCATATATATCAATTTCTATTATGAGCATTAATTAATTAACTAATCTAGCATGCTTCTTTTTTGATCGACAATCTCAATAAGAAAATACAATTACCATTTGTTTAATATTGAAGTCATTGTTCAGAGATCCAAACAAATCTGTCTTTGTACTTGCTGTCCGTACAGGGCTCTTTTCTTTTTCAATGTCCCTCTTCAGAGTTTTGATAGCATCTTCTTTAATTTGCTTTTTCTACCAAGTAAATAAAACATTTTTTACACACAAGAAAATTAGCTCAACTATAGCATTTTTTAATTTTATCATAAACAAAATTTTATTTAGAAAATATATATATTATCACATACAGCAATATGATGCAAGGATTTGATAACAAATTCCTCTCCATTTTTATTTTATTGAACTTGTTCATGTGAAGTTCTGTATAGCAAATTATTTTTGTTTTAAGCTTAAACTTACAATTTCTTTCAATACCTTCCTTTTTTTCTTCTTATTGTTTGTAGATTCTGTCGTGATCTTTGAACTTTGTAGTTCATTTTTTCTATTTTCTTTTAACTGCATTTCCACCTCTCGCGTAATTTCTGCATCATCAATCCTGAAAATATAAAGCTTGTATTAACAAAATATATCAACTGATCAGGTTTAATGGCACTTTAGACTAAATTTCATTAAAATCAGTTTAATCAAAGACTAGTTGAAAAACTCTACAATTTTAATGAGCTCATGCTGTCATTATTGTCATAAAGACCAAAAAAAAGTAAGTGTGTTTATTGTACCTCTACCTACCCTAAAGGTTATTTTTTGCTATTTTTTAATTAACCATTGTTAAAGTCACAATGTTCCTCCCATAGACTCAATGTAAACAAGAATGTGTCCACAGTACACGGATGCCCCACTCACACTATCATTTTCTATGTTTAAAGGACTGTGAAATTGGAATAAATTCTCTAATTTGGCATTAAAATTAGAATGATCTTATCAAAGGGAACATGTATACTAAGTTTCAAGTTGATTGGACTTCTACTTTATCAAAAACTACCTTGACCAAAAACTTTAACCTGAAATTTGCACTATCATTTTCTATGTTCAGTGAACCGTAAAATTGGGGTCAAAACTCTAATTTGGCATTTAAATTAGAAAGATCATATCATAGGGCACATGTATACTAAGTTTCAAGTTGATTGGACTTCAACTTCATCAAAAACTACCTTGACCAAAAACTTTAACCTGAAGCCAAAAACTTTAACCTGAAATTTGCACTATCATTTTCTATGTTCAGTGAACCGTAAAATTGGGGTCAAAACTCTAATTTGGCATTTAAATTAGAAAGATCATATCATAGGGCACATGTATACTAAGTTTCAAGTTGATTGGACTTCAACTTCATCAAAAACTACCTTGACCAAAAACTTTAACCTGAAATTTGCACTATCATTTTCTATGTTCAGTGAACCGTAAAATTGGGGTCAAAACTCTAATTTGGCATTTAAATTAGAAAGATCATATCATAGGGCACATGTATACTAAGTTTCAAGTTGATTGGACTTCAACTTCATCAAAAACTACCTTGACCAAAAACTTTAACCTGAAGCCAAAAACTTTAACCTGAAATTTGCACTATCATTTTCTATGTTCAGTGAACCGTAAAATTGGGGTCAAAACTCTAATTTGGCATTTAAATTAGAAAGATCATATCATAGGGCACATGTATACTAAGTTTCAAGTTGATTAGACTTCAACTTCATCAAAAACTACCTTGACCAAAAACTTTAACCTGAAGCCAAAAACTTTAACCTGAAATTTGCACTATCATTTTCTATCAGTGAACCGTAAAATTGGGGTCAAAACTCTAATTTGGCATTTAAATTAGAAAGATCATATCATAAGGAACATGTGTACTAAGTTTCAAGTTGATTGGACTTCAACTTCATCAAAAACTACCTTGACCAAAAACTTTAACCTGAAGCGGGACAGACGGACGAACGAACAGACGAACGAACGAACGAACGAACAGACGGACGAACGGACGCACAGACCAGAAAACATAATGCCCCTCTACTATCGTAGGTGGGGCATAAAAACTAAATTTGAGGTACTTTTTAGAAATTCCCTATCATAATGACTATGTATGTAAAGTTACAAATGGATGCAACTATAACTTCATCATAAACTACCTCGACCAAAAACTTTAACCTGGCAAAGAGCTGTTTCACACAATCTCATTTTCATGTTCAATGAACCATGAAATGAGGACCAAAACCTAAATTTGAGGTACTTTTTAGAAATTCCCTATTATAATGACTATGTATGTAAAGTTACAAATGGATGCAACTATAACTTCATCATAAACTACCTCGACCAAAAACTTTAACCTGACATGGGACAGACGGACGAACGGACGAACGAACAGACGAATGAACAGACGGACGAACGGACGCACAGACCAGAAAACATAATGCCCCTACTACTATCGTAGACGGGGCATAAAAAAACATATCTACCTACCTTCTGGTTTTTTTCAGCATGTGACAGTAAACACACATATCTTTTTTGTTTGGCCTAACGTTAACAGAAGGGAAAGGTGAAAACTTAGAAATCTTTCTAGTAACTTCATTTTATAACATTTGGTGAATCTGCATAATAATAGGTGTAATGTTGAACCCCCCATCAAATAACCTATGTTGGTGCTTATTGGCAGCAGTTAACACTGAAGAAACTGGTTTGGATGCGAAAAATTAAGGCAAACAAGAATGTGTCCATAGAGCATGGATGCCCCATTCACACTATCATTTTCTATGTTCAGTGGAACGAGAAATTGGGGTCAAAACTCTAATTGGTAATAAAATTAGAAAAATTTTATCCTAGGGAACATGTGTACTAAGTTTCAAGTTGATTGGACTTCAACTTCATCAAAAACTACCTTGACCTAAAACTTTAACCTGAAGTAAGACAGACAAATAGACGAATGGAGGCACAGACCAAAAAACATAATGCCCATAAATGGGGCATAAAAATAAACATAAAACTCCATTGAAATTTGATTACTATTGCTATTGCTGTGGAGATATTTAACACAGATTCCATTCTTATTATAATTCTACATATTTGAGGGAATTTTACAACTAATTAAATATAATTAACCTCTGGATCAGTCTTGCTATATGTATAACAAGTTTTGAATTTTTTTTTAATGTAATTTATTAAGCCATTAGAATGATCAAACATGGGTTAATCAAATACTATACTATACATAATTTCACTTCTATATTTTCACTACATCATCTAAATATTATCTTAGGTTAGGAGGAGAGAAAGCTACAACCTTTATTATCTAATGTGGATCTTAATTTCTTCAGATAAGTCATTAAGAAGAATGTGTCCATAGTACACAGATGCCCCACTCGCACTATCATTTTCTATGTTTAGTGGACCGTGAAATTGGAGTAAAAAACGCTACTTTGGCAATAAAATTAGAAAAATCAAATCATAGGGAAAATGTGTACTAAGGTTCAAGTTGATTGGACTTCAACTTCATCAAAAACTACCTTGACCAAAAACTTTAACCTGAAGCGGGACAGACGAACAGACGGACGAACATACGCACTGTGACAGACCAGAGAACATAATGCCCTCTCCTGTAGTAGGTGGGGCATAAAAATATCTTAATGATTATGTTCAGTAGCTGTTTTTATATATGTGTTCATTCTTGTTTGATATCTTATTGAATGAACACACAGAGGAAACTATTACACTGCTTTACTGATCATTATTGAATTATGTTAAAAGTCTAAAATTAATAATCTTTAGATTTATTTTCAATTTATGTTAAAAGTCTAAATTAAAAGACTCTATATGTATTTTAAATTAATGTTAAAAGTATAAATCAAAAGTTTTGATATTTATTTTAAATAAATGTTAAAAGTCTTAATTAATAGTCTATATATTTAAATTGAATTTATGTTAAAAGTCTAAATTAGTAGTCTTTATATTTATTTCGAATTTATATTAAAAGTTTAAATCAATAGTCTTTATATTTATTTTAGTATGACATAAACTTACATAATGACGGATTAATTCTATTCCTAGAATGCTGACAAATTTTACCTGTAATTTGTCTGTATACCAAAGTATATTTAAGGAATAAACGGTTAGCCTGAAGGTAAGCATAAACAAGGAACATTTAGAATGATCTACTTTAAAAAATTACAACTTCATAATATTTTGAAAGTCTTTGACATTTTGGTCTTACAAAATGGATGATATTCACTTTTTTTCTGATCATTGAAGAATAAAAACAAAGCCAGGATAGAAAATCAATGTTATAGATTCTAAGTGCCAAATACCATATATTTCCAGGAAATGGTAAATAAACTTAAGCATAATAAAAACAACAATTATCATTGGACCATGTTGTCAGTTGACTAATAATGCTATATTCTCTCCAAAGTGGGTCTCATTGGGGTCTAAGCGTGATGTGGGATTGCCGATTTTTTTGTAAGCATGACAAGTGAATGTCAAATTTTTGTGCCGTGAAAAACGGGAAATGAAGTCTAGCCGGACACGGGAAATTACTAAAAAAAAAGAAAGAGTATTGCTAACATACATATGGGAATCTGACAAAACAAACAAAACAAAGCGGGATCCAGGATCAGAACCCTCCAATGAGACCCGCTCCAAAAAATCATAGAAGTATCAGACATATCTACTAGTTAAATACGTACCCATTATTTTTCTGACTTGAAGCAGCATTCTTTAAACTAAAAAAAAAAAATTGTGTACTATTTTTAACCTTTATTTCCATCTGAGGATACAACGCTATTACAAGAATTTTCTAGCTAGTGCCAAAAAAAATATTCATGTATTTGAACTAGAGCTAATTTCCTAATGCATGCAGAGCAAGAGTTTAGTTGGGTTGCTTGCTTTGTTTGTACATTGTACAATTGTAATTGTGATAACATCCAATCAAACTTAAATATATCATATACATGTTTAACTTTGCCTATATATATTGTTTGAAGATGTCAATCTTAATTACAAAGTTTGGGTAAACATTTATACAAATAAAGCAAGTCAACCAAATTTTTTCTCTACAAGCATTAGAAAATTAGATCTAAATAACTTGAGTATTTAGCCATACTAGTAACAAATCAACAAAAAAAAAAATACAAATTTGAACTAAGGGCAAACATTTTTTTGGAAAAAATTACTCAATTTTGAAAAGTTGCAGAAGCTATTTATACCTGCTAATATTTTCAACTCAGTGTTATGCGTAACTTCATCACACTAAAAACAACAATAAAGACAACAACACTCATCAATTACAACATGGTAAGAGTTTATTCTGGTCGACACGTTTCGCCAAACAAGGGTGGCGTTTTACCTAAATTGTAAGTTACAGGATTCAAGCTTTTTCAAGCTTTTTCAAGCTTTGACCAATTTAAAACAAAAT
Organism: Mytilus galloprovincialis; assembly: GCA_037788925.1. Classification (NCBI taxonomy): domain Eukaryota; kingdom Metazoa; phylum Mollusca; class Bivalvia; order Mytilida; family Mytilidae; genus Mytilus; species Mytilus galloprovincialis. Next base: position 5,804,630 of record CM075334.1, on the reverse strand, counting down.
GGCAATTCCGACTTTTCTTTGTGAAGTTTTTCTGATTTGAGTACACTTACTGTTTTACACAAAAAAAATGTTTGTAAATAATATTTTATATCTAATGACCATTATTAAATTTGTGAATGCGCACCCCTACCTCCAAGATATATAAATCAGACCAAAAGTTGATATTTTTCTACAGTATATATAGTGTGGTAAACATACAAACAGGATTTCATAAACATTGGCAAATGTTGCTTTTGGACTGATTTACACACTTATCATGGACAGGCTCTTAAGTGTATGTATAATTACTTCCCCTGTTTTTTAATCATTTAAAAATTATATTCCTATATGTTTTATTTATTTCAAAACAAGAATGTGTCCATAGTACACGGATGCCCCACTCGCACTATCATTTTCTATGTTCAGTGGACCGTGAAATTGGGGTCAAAATTATAATTTGGAATTATAATTAGAAAGATCATATCATAGGGAACATGTGTACTAAGTTTCAAGTTGATGTAACTTTAACTTCATCAAAAACTACCTTGACCAAAAACTTTAATCTGAACTTCGCACTATCATTTTCTATGTTCAGTGGACCATGAAATTGGGGTCAAAACTTTAATTTGGCATTAAAATTAGAAAGATCATATCATGGGGAACATGTGTACTAAGTTTCAAGTTGATTGGACTTCAACTTCTTCAAAAACTACCTTGACCAAAAACTTTAACCTGAAGCGAACTTACGGACGGACGCACAGACGGACGTACAGACGGACGGAGGCACAGACCAGAAAACATAATGCCCCTCTACTATCGTAGGTGGGGCATAAAAAAGAATGTTAAAATTAAATTATTGAAAAAAAGAGATATTTTCAAGTAGTAAATTGATAAAGTTGATATTCAAAGCTTATTCAAAAATCCTATTTTGCAAAAAATGTTAACTTTGCAGTTTTAGTTTGATTATTGAGTATTTTTTATTTATTGCAGTATCACAACCTAATCAATGGTAAAGATGGTTTTAAATAATATTCTAATATGACATGCTTTGTTCGCTTAGTAAACAACACCGTGAAAAAAATCTCCATATATCTGTACTCAGCACAGACTCAGAGATATACATAATAATGGCGGTTACTATATACTTCCCACATAAATCCACATGTATTGGAACCTATTTGCAAACCCATTTGCCGATTTTATTGTTTTATAAATTGCAGTTAAAAAAAAGACAAAATAACTTTTATTCCTCTTCGGATGCATAATAAAAAGAAGTAATGCATAAGAGCTTGGAGAAATCAACAAAATAAAAATAAAATAAAATTCTGCAAAAGTCTTTTAATGTTTTTGACGTCATACAAATGAAAACGCTACATTTGAACATTTTCTGAAATTTGGATAATATTGTATAAAAATTGATTTGTAAGGTAGCTTTTGTTTTGTTTTCTATTCTATTGAATTTTTTCACATAATTACTGATTTCAGCAATGTCAACATGGCAGCTCCTTAGTTATGAAATGTCGTTTTTGATGGTAGCTTACGAGAAAAACATGTGAATTAAAAATGGCAAATGTTAGGTTTTAGAATTTAAAGAATTAAACAGATTTTTTCTAGCGGTTTTTCACGAACAATCCATGCAAGCTACAGATTTTATGAATGTTTCAGCTTTTTTGAACTGGGAGTGAAAAAAGAACAGCCACACACACAGCATGCCTACCATTGCTTCAGTTTTTTAATGATCGTATTTGTCCTATTAGAATGGAAATAATTCATGGAAGCCATAGATTGTTGGAAATTTACACATGGCCTGGGCCGTGTGTAAATTTACAACAATATATGGCTTCCATGAATTATTTCTTAAACAAACAATAAAAACAGTTATTCAACTATCTTTCTGATACATAAATATAATTTTGAAACTTTATATGCTGGATTTCAAAATACGGAACAAATCTGAAAAAAAATTATGTCTGTCAGAACGATTCAATTTTTTTCAACAATACTGTGTAATAAGATAAAGAAAATATGCAGTACTTTATGAGAAAACACAATAAGCAGAACACAAGTCTTTACCTAAATTGTAATTAGGTTACAGGGTTAGAGATAGACCAATTTAAAATAAAATAGCATATCCACTTTTCCTGATTTGAGAGCACTTACTTGGTTAGAAAAAAAACCAAAACAATTAATCAACAAGAGGCTGTCAGATCAACAGCAAACAGGATTTTTTAACATTTATTTGTGTCCTGGCATTTTTCAATATCACAAGAACTGTAACTGCTGAACGGTGAAAGTGAAAATCGTCAATATCAAATTTGACCTCCATTTTGTCATCAGTAACAACACATTAAAATTTGAAATGCTTTGGTCTAAGGTTTATGAGTAATGCAACAACATGACTAGAAACACAATTTTTCAATCTTTCGAGAACCATAACCCCTGAACAGAAAAAGTGAAAATCACCATTATTGAACTTCACCTCAATTTTGTCATCAGTAACAACATATTTAATTATTTAAATCAGATAAACTGTTATCACAGAGATATGTCTCGCCTTTTTGTAATTTTGATTATGCAAATGTTGAAATCAAAATAGCAATACATTAACATCTTACACAAGTTGTGAAAATATTCAAAGTCAATGAACCATGACTGAGTAACATGGCTCAACAATCTCCATGTAAATGAGATTTGCCAATGCTTATACAACTGCATACCAAATACCATCATGACCATTGACTTATCATAAGTTGTTCCCAAATCTAAATACAAACATTAACTAGTAAACTATACAAAAGCTTCAAAGTCAATAAATTTGCATACCAAATATCATTGACTTAACATTATCAGTTCATCTTAAACTGCTCTAATCACAAACTAATACATGTAAACTAAGATAAGTTTCAAAGCCATTAGACTGTGACTGAGGGGTGAGGACAAATATTCTCCATGGAAATGAGATGTGCCAATGCTTATACAACTGAATACCAATTAACATTGGCCTACCACTTATTGTTCCCCTTGAATTGACTTAATCACAAACTAATACATGATAACTCAGATTTTTTTTTAAAGTGAATAGACCATGACTAAGGGGGCTGAGCCAAATTATCTCCATGGAAATGATATATGTCAATGGTTACACAACTACATACCAAATATCATTGATCTACCACTTGTGGTTCCCCATAAACTGACCTAATCACAAACTAATACATGTAAAATAAGCAAAAGTTTTGAAGTCAATAGACCATGACTGAGAGGGCAGGGCCATATAATCTCCATGGAAAGGAGATGTGCCAATGCTTATACAACTGCATACCAAATATGATTGACCTACCACTTGTGGTTCACCATAAACTAGACCTAATCACAAACTAATACATTGTTGACGCCGCCGCCCGAAACAGCATACCTATGTCTTACTTTTTGACTCTGTCAAGGCTAGACAAAAAGCTTAGGTTGAACAGTTCATGAGTAAATGCATGGACATGACTGGAAACACAATTTTTCAATCTTTCAAGAACCATGACTCCTGAACGGTAAAAGTCCATACCTGCCAACTTTCACGATTTAGGCGTGTATTACACGATTTTGCCCCTTTGTCACGATTGCACGATCGTGAAAAACCCTCTAAAACACGATTTTGTGAAAATCTACACGAAAAATATGATGGTTCCCGATTTTGAACTGTGTCCAAGGAAGACATTCATGTTCAGCCAGATCTTATTCTAATGTTTCTCATGATCAAATTAATCAGCCAATCAAAAACGTTTTCTCTCAAGATAATTCTAACATCCTAGATTTTGAACTTGTGTTGAATTGCTCTGTTATTTAAAACGTGAACAGGGCAAATGGTTTTTCACCAGCAAGGAGGTTTTTACAAAGAATAAGAATAAAAGCATGGCTGATTGACAAACTTCAATGATGCAGTACTACCATAAGATAATAAATAGTAGTTTATTCACTAATTTATTGATATTACACTTGCTGTAACAAATGTTATTTATGTATTTTATTAAAATACCAAATCATTCAATGTACTATTCTTTATTTTTCACATGGACAAAACAAAAAACCTTTCCCTTTAATGAGGGACTTCCGGCTTAGTCAAGGGGTCACTTTACTTCTGTAAAAAATAAAAAATGAAAAATTCTGACATTATATTTAGAACTACTTTTCTAAATGTAGGGTCCAATGATTTTGATAAATAAAGAAGATATACATGATATATTAGGCCAAGAACATACCAAAATTCTTGGACATGTGTTGACCATATTATAACAGATAGATCATAAGATGTATATTTCTTTGGGAAAAGTTTCTTCAAATAATATGAATATGTGCTCATTTTTACTTAAAAAGTGGTTTTTAATGTTCTTACATTGAGGGGATACCCCTAGTGTTGTTCCCGACCTGATAAAGGTCTTTCTTTGTGCATAATTTTAAATTGGAAAAGTCAACAATTATTTAATATCCTTACACATGAAATTGATTCCTAGTCTTGCAGCTACATATTCATTTTTTCTACTGATATATAATAACTAGAATCATACAAATAAACTTAAGAAAAAGGCATGTAAACTCATCTTATAAGTATGACACTTTTTCTAGACCACAAAACAGCACAATCAAAACAGTCGTCGCAAAGAATTGTAACCTTTGAAATTTTTGTCGCGCACTAAAACCCCCATGGGCACTTTCAAAACTTGACAGGTATGAAAGTCAAAAATCGTCATTATTGAACTAGACCTTCATTTTGTTGCCAGTAACAACATATTTAAATTTTAAAAGCTTTGGTTGAACGGTTAAAGAGTAAATGCACCAACAACATTTGGCTGCCGCCCGCCCGTCTGACTAACCACCCGTCGTACATCCCAAAATCAATAACCAACATTTTTGTCACCAAAATCTGGTTAAAAATGTAATTGTAAATAATAGGACTTAATTGTGGGTAGAGTTACTTCCCCTGTTTTTTATCCATTTTAAAATAATACTCCTATTTGTTTTTTAATTTCAGAAAGAAATTTAAAATATAATTATTGAAAAAAAGAGATATTTTCAAGTATCAAATTGACAAAATTGATATTAAAAGCTTATTCAAAAATCCTATATTGCAAAAGATGTTAAATATCTTCAGTCTTCCAAAATTTGTCATTAACAAATGATAAAGAATAAAATTTCTACTATAAGCATAATTATCGATTATTTTATATTTATTTATTACTTAAGCCATCACAACCTAATCAATGGTAAAAGATGGTATTAAATTAAAACAAAAAATGAAAGCAGTCAAAAGGCTATCTAGGTTATTCGATGTAATACTTACAGCAGTGACAGATCCAGAAATGTTCATCAGTACAGGCCCACTGACTGACTAAGACAGGGCCTGCTCAGTTCAAGCAACAGTGATTCCCTATCTAATCAACCAATTTTTTTCTCCAGAAAGTAGGAGGGGAAGGTTTTTTATTACTATGACAGCCATCTTGCATGCAAAACCCCCATTGGCATTTTGAAAAGTTGGCAGGTATGATTAAGTCTGTCAAAATGATTCAACTTTCTCAACAATACTGTGTAATAAGAGATCATAAGATAAAGGTAAAACAGACATATTATAAAAAATAAAATATAATTAGTTGGTAAACAATACTTGATAGAGGAAAAGAAACTTTTATGAACGGAACATCTAATTTTGACATTAATTCTTCAATTAGCTTTCTTTAACAGGTCGGGACCACTACCTTATATGGAAATGAATAAATTACCATACTTAGTGTTGTTCCGATGATCGGAATAAGTCGGAAATCAGTTGGTTGGGCCTGGCGATGTCGATAATCGATTGGGATTTTGTTTAATCGATTGTCATTAAGCTTATCAACTTCCGGTCCGTTTGCGGTTTGCATTTTATATGCGCAGTCAAATAAATAATAACAAAAAATATCAGGATCGATGACAATAACAATGTCAAACATCCTATAATTAAAGACATAACCAATTTCCTTCTTTATAAACGTGACAAATGCATTGACTATAAATATTTGCAGATTGATGGAATGTTATTTCAAATTAATAACTTTGTATGAAATACTTTCTTCCAATACCGGTAGATTCTACTTGTTACTTGAGAGCGTACATAAAATCATTCTGATTTTAGACAAAATAATTTCTTAGCTTCATTAGAATGTGTTGCAAATTGCCTTTTATTAATGTTTTTTTTTTTATCCATTTGTAGCATCAAAAACGTCATATTCCTTTTCAAACTGCTTGCCAAACATCGTTTATTTTTGTAAATTTTCCGAAATTTGTCCGCCATATTGAAAAATGTAAGAATCACGAATCGGATACGGTTCAACTATGTAATAATTCTGCATTCTTGCAATTATAAGATCAGACGCACCAATGACACAATTGACAGAAAAATAATGATCACAAAAGTGAAAAAAAGCATTCTACACGAATTAACAGACATTGGCTTTATTTACTGTATATTATAATGCAAATGCATTGTTTTATTTTTTCCTGTTAATCTTAAATTTTTTAAAGTTAAAAACTTTATATATCTTTTCTTAATTAGAAGCACTCAAATGTTTATACAGCTATGTTATATTGAAATTGTATTGTGAGTTACACTATTGAAATTTAGAAATGTTAGTGTCACTGTTGGTAATTAATGTTGTAATTATGAGATAAAATATGTTCAATATGAATCTTGATTTTTATTAATTAATTGTTTTAACTGCTAAATAAATAGTTATCAAAGGTACCAGGATTATAATTAAGTACACCAGAATATATGAAAAGGAAACAAAAGATCAAATATGAATATATAAACTCTACAATGATATGGAATATACACATTAGACATGTAAAATGAGACTAAATGCATGATTTCATTTAAAAAAAGGGCAAGGTATTATGATGCGATTATAACCGATAGTCGGTTGGTTGCTGTCTACCGATTGTAATAGATAATCGGTTGGTAATTTCAACCGATTATCCAACACTAACCATACTTATGTTCTCGCACATGTAATTGTTTATTTACATGTGACGCAATTTATTTTTACCTAGGTTTTTGACCAATCCGCTAAATGAGTAACAATGCATGATGGACTACTACGTGTTTACAGTCAACCGAGAACATGTTATTTACTGAACTACAATACATTTTTTTGTGCAATGCGGGATTCACAATTTCGCTTAGTTTTTCATTTTGTGTATCCTCATTTATAGTTCGTGATACAAAGTATTCCTTCCATGCTCAGATTAACGAAGAGTTGTTTCTATGCAAAGAAAAAAGGGTTTGAATTAGCCGATATAGAGCCATTAATATGTTTGATGATGGCACAGAGATTTCATGTATTCGTCCACCAGACAGCAACGAAACAACAGCGAAAAACACAATTACCCATGAGACAAACTTACTAGTGTAAAGTAAGCCGTCCATAACAGCCGGTGCTAATATTCATGAGTACAGCAATTTCCGTATAGATAATTAAAGGCAAATGTGTGATCTTTGAATTTTGTGTTCGTAAAAAGGCAAAGAAATATTTACATACATGGCAGTGTTAACAAAATCTATCAGCATTTATTTTTGTCACATTTCAGTATATGAGACTTCTAAACTGTTCCCTTTGTTTTGAAGGTAGTGAAGTCAGCAACTGTAGTCTCATTTTGTTTTCGTTTTTTAACGGGCTCAGACATTTGCCAAACTGAATAAAATCATTACAGTTGATTTCCTAATGCTTGCAAAGTAAAACTTTGGTTGGCTTGCTTGCTTTGTGTGTATAGTTGTTTATACAAGCTTTGAAAATAAGATTGACATCTTTAAACAATATATATTGGCATAGTTTAACTTGCATATTTTATATTTGAATTTAATTGGTTGTTATCCTAATATGATTGTACAATATACAAACAAAGCAAGCAAGCTTACCAAAGTTTTGCTTTTCGGCATTGAACCTATGACTGCTTACTTTACTAGATTATATCTTTTTTTTGAAAGATGTCTCATTTGGCACTCATACCTCATCTTCTTATTTCTATATACAAAGCACATTTTAGAAGAAAAAAATAATAGGTAATATGGCACCCACTGTGATCCAGAGGCTTTAAATATTGGAGATATATTTCACATACGTCAACATGACAGCAGCCGAACGATAAAAAACCTCTGAGGTATATTTTGTGATAAAATTAGCAACAAACGGACTTTATCGATGGATGAAGCTATACAAAATGTATTGAGCTATATACCATACTCGCTCAGTTGCGGATCCAAAAGGGGGTTCCGGGGGTTGGACCCCCATTTTTTTTAACGATCAATGCATCTGAATGGGGACATGTAGTTGGAACCCCCTTATTGTCCTGGGTTAGGACCCCCTTTTTAAAATGGCTGGATCCGCCCTGCCACTTTCATAACACATTTTTAGCATACTGAATATTATGATGTTCTTACTTTCAGTTCAGGTCCTGATAAAAATTTTACACATCCAGTACAGAAAGAAGTGTTTCTGATCAACGAAAGTTTTCGTGTTTTTCTAGGCAGAAATGATTTTGGAAGGACATTATACATGTACAGGTTTAAAAGAGCTCAAAAAAAATTCATAGTGAACAGTGGTCATTTCATCTGAAATTTCACTGTTCCAGGTTGTAAAATTATTGCACAGGTACAATGCATAACAATGGAAAAAAAAACCTGTTCAACAACTTTAACAAGGCGAAAAAGAGTGTCGAATAGTGAAGCCCGTAAACAATACTTTTTTAATCTGAGCATGAAAATTGAAGATTATGTTATATATTTTACAATAATCACATTCGCAGAACAAAAACATATATTTTGAGAATCCCAGACACTATATTGTTGACAGTTCTTCCACTAATTCCACGTGTGTTCCGGTTGTAGTAAACTTGTAGTAGCCCACAATGCATTGTAGCTCATTGAGTCGATTGGTCAGTTTTTCAAGGTCGTATTGGCCTTGTGTTTGGGAAATTACTATGCAAATATATTCCGACGTAAAGAAATCTAGAGTTCTCGACCTGTTTAATAAATGTAAGTGTATTCAAATTTGACACTTGTTCCTCTTGTGGTTATTCTGTTGCATAAATAGTCCATGGAACTGTATCATCATAGATTGTTTCAATTTGTGAAACCTGAACTTTTATTTTTAAACCATGATAACTGCTGTACTTGTTAACTTAAAGAAAGACCCATGGTTGTTACATAACAAGGAATTTACTTCTATCCACCCTCTTTGATTGTTTTTGTTTTCATCTGACACAAGCATGATGGTGAAAAGTTTATGCTTTTAGTTGTACATATCAATATATGAATGTATTGTGTTGTTGTTTGAATGATTTTTTTTGTTATGTTGATAAAGCTCAAATGTCCTTTTTTTCAAAGAACAAATGTTCTAAAAATCAAGCACATATAAAATGTTTTAAAAATTCAAACCCAAATGTGTAATAAAAGAATACGCAAATTTCCTATCAAAAAGCGCCAATGTTCCTTGCCGGACCAGACTCAATAATTAGAATAACAATTTTTCTTTTGTCAATTGATGAACATGCAACTAGTTGAAACGTGTACTTTTCTTAATAGGAACAAAAAACATAAATCTTTTTTCACCACTTTTTACTTCCAACACTTTTCCTTAAAAATGGCAAAATAACTAAAAACGTGGTTAGATATGTAGATTTCCAAGATATAAAGACTTCAGGAATGTAAATTTTCCAAAAAATATAAAAGTATAATGCATTCAGCCTGGAAATATATGCATGTGTAAACATTTTTTGTTTGTTTAAGGATTGTTACCTTCAGTTATATGGATTGTCGTTTTTGCGTACGTAGTACGACAATTTGCTAACTTATTGTTTATTTTGTGGTGGTGCTGACATAAACTTAAAAGGTAACAAGATAACTATGTTTACTTGGTTAATCTGTCTGTTCGCAATAGTTTTATGTAATTGTACCAAGGAAGTGAGGAAGTTACCAATTAAATGTTCCTCGCAATCGATAGTGCATGATGCCAGGTTGAACTGTAATTTAGCCAATTAGGTTCTATTCTCGATCTTAATTTGTAAAAGGAATCAAGTTCATGAAGGAAGGACTTAAGACTGATATAACTATTAAGCACCTAGTCAGTATGGTATTAAAAGATAATCAGATCCAGCGGCAATGGTTATAGCTCTATTTACCAACAAAAGAGAAATGGAATATAGCATGCAACACTTACTTTTGATTTGTAATTTCATTCTTCTTTAGTTTGTTCTTTAATTCTTCAGAAATTTCCTTCATTTCCTAAAAAATGTATATAATTCTAATACTGTGTGGCTCAGATTGGACAGGCACATTTATATATTTCATTTGTTCCATTTTCATGCAGAGTATTCAAACTTGTAAAATCTGCACTGAAACTTTGTCAGCACACTCCTTTTGGCCACAAGATTTCAAGAAAAGACGTGTTTTATATGCGCTTTTATTGCTGGTTTTTATCTCAAAGTCAAAATGAGGCCTGTACACAGAGCTTAAAATATTAGGTTTAGTTTACTTGAGCTCTATATGAGTTGGGACATCTGAAGTAAAAGAAAGCCAAGATATACATTCTCTGCTTCATAGCAGTAAAGATACCCAGATGGACTGCATGATATAGCAAGTATATGGGGTTACAAACACTTGTATTGCTAAAACTAGTCACAATTCAAAGACTAAGTTCTTTTTTATGAATTTGCACACAAAATTACAACAAATTTCTTTTGAAGTATTGTACAATAAAACAATATGCATGGAAAGGTTCATATACTAATGTACCTCGGAATAATCTTCAGGGTTAAATGAAATTTGTATTTCCCAGAAAGACCTCCATTTTCCTCAAATAAGAATAAAACTTTTTTTTTTTCAATTATGCTGATAGCTTAATGCATCCAATTTGTTTACAAGTTGAACTCATTTAAACTTTAAATTGAATCTGACAGAAATAAAGTAGATAACAAAGCAACATAATGACAAATTTAAAACATTTGGGTCTCGTTGATATGGATGCATTACATACTGACTTTATACAATACCTTTTCCCTCCTGTGCTGTTCTGCTAGTTGCTGTTTCTTACTGATGGTCTTTGGCTTATCTGACTTCATTTTAAGCCTTTTTCTGGCTCTCTGTAAAAGTAAAATTGTAAATGAACTTATTTGCTCTTTTTTTCATTCAATATGCAAAATTACCTTTACTTACATCTTTTACATTAATGCTAGCAAGACAAATATTTGTTTGGCTTGCTTGCTTTGTTTGTATCAATGTTTGCTCAAGCATGGCAATTAAGATAGGCGGGGCTTCAGCTTGTATAAATCATACTTAAATTTTATTGGACGTTATGTTTGAGGTTAAGGACACCTAATATTAAAACATCACATGACAAATATTCTCACATGTTTCCTCACCTGTAAAAATACAATAATTTGTCAATGAAAGAAAAATGTAAACTTTTTTCTTGGATGAGGCTGAGAAACTGGCCTTCAACATTGACCTATTATTGTTTTTTTTATAACATATCAATTTATTAGTTCAGTCAGTTCTTTCCATATATGTCCTTCCATTATGTAACTCAAGAAAATATTCCAAAAAATGGGAAATAATTGTATCGAAAAGAGAAATCGAGTGCACCTTTTTTATGTTAGGGTGTGTTTGAGATGAATATTTTGTCTGGAAAACGTACAATGCAAGAGTATTTGATACATCATCTCGCTTCGGATTCTATCATTTTATATAGCAAAGCTACAGGTTGACTTCTTAACATAAAAAAAATCACAGTACTAAAAGATGAAATATAGGGGTCAAGTGAAATACCTATCCAATGGATCACAAAATCAGAGTAGGTGTGTTCGAATAGCTATTTTACTTAAAGTGCTTGACGACAGTCTTTAAGTTGGATCTTTGAAAAAAAAATTGTCTTCCATTTCTACGATTGTGAAAATGAACTGGCGTAATGGGGAGATAATTTCGACGAAGTAGAATCCTGTCTGTATTGTATATTTACAGGTAAGGAAACATGTGAGAATATGTGTCATGTGATGTTTTAAAATTTAGTGTCCTTAACCTCAAACATAACGTCCAATTAAATTTAAGTATGATGTATACAAGCTGAAGCCCCGCCTATCTTAATTGCCATGCTTGAGCAAACACTGATACAAACAAAGTAAGCAAGCCAAACAAAGATTTGTCTTGCTAGCATTAATGTAAAAGCTGTAAAAAAAAAGGCAATTCTAATATGACATCCTTATTACACCTTGTAAACAAAGCTGTGTTCTAATTAGCTCAAAATATGTTTAATACATGCGCACAAACTAACTGATTGCATTCTTGTTATTTTCATTGTATCTCTTTTACTAGAGGCTCTCAAGGGCCTGTATCGCTCACCTGATTCTACTTGGGTTTTTGAAATCATATAAAAAAATATAAAATTTGGCTAAAAGTAACAACACTTGGCCAGCACCTCATAAGGAAAGGAACATTCATGCTATGTTTGATTTCATTCAATTCAGTGGTTCTTTAGAAGAAGACTTTTGTATGCATTTCCCATAGGGTCCTATGTTAAACTAAGTCCCCCCACTGGCGGCCATCTTGGATGTTGCAATGGCAACAAAGAAACAACACTTGGTCAGTATCTCATTAAGAACATTCATGTTATGTTTGGTTTCATTCCATTAAGTGTTTCACTAAGACATTTGTATGTATTTCCCGTAGGGTTCTTTGTTAAACTAAGTCCCCCGCTGGCGGCCATCTTGGATAATGGATCGGCTACAAAGTAACAACACTTGGTCAGCACCTCATAAGGAACATTCATGCCATGTTTTGTTTTATTCCATTCAGTGGTTCTCTAAAAGAAGACATTTGCATATATTTCCCATAGGATCCTATGTTAAACTAAGTCCCCATGCTGGCGGCCATCTTGGATGATGGATCGGCTACAAAGTAACAACACTTGGTCAACACCTTATAAGGAACATTCATGCCATGTTTGGTTTCATTCCATTCAGTGGTTCTCTAAAAGAAGTCATTTGTATGCATTTCCCATAGGGTCCTATGTTAAACTAAGTCCCCGCTGGCGGCCATCTTGGATGATGGATCAGCTACAAAGTAACAACACTTGGTCAGCACCTCATAAGGAACATTCATGCCATGTTTGGTTTCATTCCATTCAGTGGTTCTCCTAAAAGAAGTCATTTGTATGCATTTCCCATAGGGTTCTATGTTAAACCATTTCTCATAGGGTACTATGTTAAACTAAGTTCCCTGCTGGCGGCCATCTTGGATGATGGATCGGCTACAAAGTAACAACATTTGGTCAGCACCTCATAAGGAACATTCATGCCATGTTTGGTTTCATTCCATTCAGTGGTTCTCTAGAAGAAGTTCAAAATGTAAAAAGTTAACGACGACGATGACGGACGACGGACGCCAAGTGATGAGAAAAGCATGAAAAGCTCACTTGGCCCTTCGGGACAGGTGAGCTAAAAATGTATATATTTTAGCTGCTTACTAATTTTATTATATATTGTTATTAAAACATCATATACTTACCCTGCTATTAGTTTTCAAACTTATCAAATATGAAAATGTAATGTGTATAATTCATGGGAGGAAGCTGGAATAGCCAAACATTTCAACGGTATTTTCTTACGTTTCGACCTATAATAATGACGCGCCATGTAAAATATCGACAAATATAATACCTACACATGTTAAAATGAGCATAGAGCATGACATGAAGGAATTATTTTTTAATTATGTTTAATAAGTCAAAATCAGGATCCCATCAAATACTAGTAAAGGAAACGCAGATTGGCAGAACCACTTCTCTTTTTGGATAAAAAGTTAAAATCAATTAAATATAAGGTAGCACTCCACAGTTACGTGTGTAGTTTCACATTATGGCCAGTGGGATTTTTCAAATATGAGAGCTAGAGTGCAATAACATTCATTTTTGGATAGCTGAGGATTAAAACAGCCTTCATATTGGATTTATATGAACATCAAGATTATGTAATGTATGTAATATAGGCTGTTTTCCCTTTGACAGTCCATATTTGCATATCCATACCAAACATTGGTCTGGCAATTATTGTAATGTTTTTTTCCAACTTTTTGTCGCATGAACTTTGTGAAAAATGAAAGGCGAAAGACACCCATTTTTTATTTGATCATTAGGTAGATTAATGTCAAAGTCTCTAAAAATTTATTTCTAAAGGGCACTGAAATTCTAGTTTGATCCACATTTTTGGGGAATATGTGACATTTTAACCCCCCCCTTTTTGCAATATTTTATGGTAAATAAATGCAGAATGTTACCATGGATACACATAAAAGGAATTATATTTCAACTTATAACTTTTAAAAATCAAATCTAGGGAAGATTCTGTTTACATACATATGCAAATGTATAACACAAACAGTAAGGTTTATGTATTAGAAAGCCAGGAATAGAAGATGATCAAAAGTTTTGTGAGTCAATTTTAATTTTATTTTCTAACTCTGGAGTATTACCTAAGTAATATGTACCTTTGGACATTAATTTGATTTTTTAAGTTACAACTTCTCCAGATGCTTAACTTTCCTACCACGGGTCCAAGGAATTACGGCTTCCACACCAATAAAACTGACTGCCCATGTAATAGCACAAATGCGATTAAAGTGGCGTTAAACATCAATCAATCAACTACTATTAACTTACCCTTGTTCTCTGATTTGGTTTTTTCTTTGGGTCTCTATCCTTTAACCAGTCGTCATAGGAATGGAATTTTCTCAGCTGTTTAAATATAAAGTGGATGACAAATTAACAACCAATCAATAATGAGAGGTATTACTGTGGATTCATAGACCTTTTTGTGGATAACAATTTTTCTGGATTTGGGAATAAATTGTATGTTTGTTGTTTTGCTCAAGTCTGCATGTCTGCCTATAGAAAATTTTTAATCGGAAGAACATTTAAATTGATGATTTACCTTAAACCTTGAAATCAACAAAAATTGATATCCCAGCAATAATAATGAATCCACAGGTAACTCAAATCTCCTCTTCAGGAAGAATTCTCAAATTGCCTTATAACAAATTAAATTATAAATATGAATATTATGCTAACAACCTTCAAATGAATATTTCTGACCATTAACTGGCATAAATGGCTGAAAAATTATATCTTAAAACTGACTTTATCAAGTTTTCACTTGATTTCATTACGGTATATTATTTTTTGCGATATTAAAATAACTTAAATTTATATTTATATTTCAAAACACAGTAAATTTTAGTGTGTGACACGATAAATAATCTGATATATTTAAGGAATGACTGTAATATTTTTTCTGTCTATGAAGAAATAACATTAAAAATTTGGTGAACACTGAATAACGCGCGTAGCGGGTTATTTAACAGTGTGCACCACATTTTTTATGTTATTTCGAATAGACAGAAAAAATATTATTCATTTCTTATAATTTAATTCTAAATTCCATTCTAAACCGTAGAAAACCATGAAAAAACGTTGATGACGTCACGGTCACATGACTAAATTATGCCTATGGGCTCAAACAAAATAATGTCAGCCAATCAGAAGACGAGTTACATCCAAAATTAAATTATATGGTAATAAAATATAGATAAATATAGGTTTTCCAATATTTGATTTCAAATGATTAAATATGATGATAGGACACAAACAAGTTACCAGAGAGAACTGGGGTTTTCCAGAAATTTTTACTAGTTGCTATATATATGATGATGAGGTGGTTTGCAACATGTGATATTTTTGTCAATGAAAGTTTAAGTAAGCTATGAGTGATATGGAAGTACAACATAAATATTCCACCCATGCATAAAGTCGACATAAAATAAAAGATCCCAAATTTAAAGGCAACCAGATGCTCCGCAGGGCGCAGCTTTATACGACCGCAGAGGTTGAACCCTGAATGGTTGGGGCAAGTATGGACACAACATTCAAGCTGGATTCAGCTCTAAATTTGGATTGTGATTAAATAGTTGACACAGCATAGGTTTCTGACACAGAATGAATGTGGTCTAATGAACTTAAAAGTTTTTTTTTGCCTTTGAGCAATTCACTATGCTGTTGAATATATATCCTCTCAAAAAAATGTTTGAAGAAATTTTCTTTTTATTTATGAAATCTGAAATGAGAAAAATTTTTCTATTTTCTTCAAAAGCAAAAAAAAAAATCATTTTAGCCATAGGAGCTATGTTTCTGACATACAAGGAAATGAAATATAAAATTTATACTAGATACTCTGAAACTCATTTAGCCTAAGTTTGGCTGAAATTGATACAGCAGTTTCAAAGGAGAAGATTTTTTAAAGTAAGTCAACATGATGAACAAATTGTGAAAAAAGTCTTTAAAGGGCAATAACTCCTTAAGGGGTCAATTGACAATTTTGGTCAAATTGACTTATTTGTAGATCTTACTTTGCTTAACATTTTTGCTATTAACAGTTTATCTGTATCTATAATAATATTCAAGATAATAACCAAAAACTGCAAAATTTCTTTAAAATCATCAATTCAGGGGCATTATACCTGAAAAACCAGTTACCCAATTCGGCTGAAAATTTCAGGACAGGTAGACCTTGACCTAATAAATACTTTAACTTCTTGTCTTATTTGCTCTAAATGCTGGAGTTTTTGAGATATAAGCCAAAAACTGCATTTTACCCTGTGTTCTATTTTTAGCCATGACGGCCATGTTTTTTGACGAAATAAAAAATAAAGCACAAACTTTATTTTATACACCCTACTGATCATTCAGTTGAAGTTTGGTTGAATTTGGTTTAGTAGTTTTAGAGGAGAAGATTTTTTAAAGTTAGCAAATGTGATGAACAAATTGTGAAAAATTGTCATTAAAGGACAATAACCCCTTAAGGGGTCAATTGACAATTTTGGTCATATTAACTTATTTGTAGATCTTACTTTGCTGATCATTTTTGCTGTTTACAGTTTATCTTTATCTATAATAATATTCAAGATAATGACCAAAAACTGCAAAATTTCCTTAAAATTACCAATTAAGTGGCAGCAACCCAACAATGGTTTGTTTGATTCATCTGAAAATTTCAGGGCTGATAGATCTTGACCTAATGAACATTTTTACCCCATGTCAGATTTGCTCTAAATGCTTTCGTTTTTGAGATATAAGCCAAAAACTGCATTTGACCCCTATGTTCTATTTTAAGTAACGGCAGCCATGTTTTTTGACAGATCAAAAATCGAAGCACACACTTTGTGCAGGATAATCTAAGGAACAATCATGCTAAGTTTCATTCAAATCCATTCAGTAGTTTCAGAGGAGAAGATGTTTGAAAAATTGTTGACGACGACGACGACGGACGCCAAGTGATGAGAAAAGCTCACATGGCCTTTTAGGCCAGGTGAGCTAAAAATGTAACAAAAGGTGCTTGTTATCACTGAATGGTAAAGATTGTTTTAATTTATCAGTTGGTAGTAAAAGTGAATATACATTGTATATTGTATAAAACAATGATTTAAGTTGACTCAACTACTATTCTGGACAAAGAAAGATAACTCCAATCAATTGAAAATTTCTTGCTATTGCACAATATTGTGCAATTAGATATTTCTGGCTATTGCGCAATACTGTGCAATTGAAAATATTTGCTATTGCACAATACTGTGCAATTGAAGATTTCTTGCTATTGCGCTATACTGAGCAATTGAAAATTTCTTGCTATTGCACAATACTGTGCAATTGAAGATTTCTTGCTATTGCTGAATACTGTGCAATTGAAAATTTCTTGCTATTGCACAATACTTAATATAATAATTTTGGATCCTGATTTGAACCAACTTGAAAACTGGGCCCATAAACAAAAATCTAAGTACATGTTTAGATTCAGCATATCAAAAAAGCCCAAGAATTCAATTTTTGTTAAAATCAAATTT
Source organism: Mytilus galloprovincialis (assembly GCA_037788925.1). Classification (NCBI taxonomy): domain Eukaryota; kingdom Metazoa; phylum Mollusca; class Bivalvia; order Mytilida; family Mytilidae; genus Mytilus; species Mytilus galloprovincialis. The sequence goes on along the minus strand of CM075334.1, from coordinate 5,786,692 downwards.
AGTTTAATTTTGGAACCTTTGGACTTTAATGTAGACCAATTTGAAAATGGGACCAAAAATTAAGAATCTACATACACAGTTAGATTTGGCATATCAAAGAACCCCAATTATTCAATTTTTGATGAAATCAAACAAAGTTTAATTTTGGACCCCGATTTGGACCAACTTGAAAACTGGGCCAATAATCAAAAATCTAAGTACATTTTTAGATTCAACATATTAAAGAACCCCAAGGATTCAATTTTTGTTAAAATCAAACTAAGTTTAATTTTGGACTCTTTGGACCTTAATGTAGACCAATTTGAAAACAGGACCAAAAATTAAGAATCTACATACACAGTTAGATTTAGCATATCAAAGAACCCCAATTATTCAAATTTTGATGAAATCAAACAAAGTTCAATTTCGACCCTTTGGGCCCCTTATTCCTAAACTGTTGGGACCAAAACTCCCAAAATCAAACCCAACCTTCCTTTTATGGTCATAAACCTTGTGTTTAAATTTCATAGATTTCTATTTACTTATACTTAAGTTATGGTGCGAAAACCAAGAATAATGCTTATTTGGGCCCCTTTTTGGCCCCTAATTCCTAAACTGTTGGGACCTCAACTCCCAAAATCAATCCCAACCTTCCTTTTGTGGTCATAAACCTTGTGTTTAAATTTCACTGATTTCTATTTACTTATACTAAAGTCATTGTGTGAAAACCAAGAATAATGCTTATTTGGGCCCTTTTTTGGCCCCTAATTCCTAAACTGTTGGAACCAAAACTCCCAAAATCAATCCCAACCTTCCTTTTGTGGTCATAAACCTTGTGTCAAAATTTCATAGATTTCTATTCACTTAAACTTAAGTTATAGTGCGAAAACCAAGAAAATGCTTATTTGGGCCCTTTTTGGCCCCTAATTCCTAAAATGTTGGGACCAAAACTCCCAAAATCAATCCCAACCTTCCTTTTGTGGTCATAAACCTTGTGTCAAAATTTCATCGATTTCTATTCACTTTTACTGAAGTTAGAGTGCGAAAACTAAAAGTATTTGGACGACGACGATACAAGACGACGACGACGCCAACGTGATAGCAATATACGACGAAAAATTAAAATTTTTGCAGTCGTATAAAAACTGCAAAGCTTAAAAAAGTGGGGAGGGGAATTTCTTGCTTCTAATAAATCAATATTCAAATTGTCGCTCTAATGTCTATTGTGATAAGGCAACACTAAAATTTTCCAGGAAAGATGATTATAAAACCTTTCTTAAAGAACTTTCCATTCATGTTGATGAGACATACAAAATTAAAATATTTTCCCACTGAACCATACTTGACTTCAAGGGTCCGGAAACGGTCATATATGCCAGACATGACCGATTTGGAAACTCAAAAGTCCTAAATGATTCATTGGGATTTAGGTCAAATTTTATTTTTCAACAGAAATAATTTCGGTCATTTCTTTAAGATCGAGTTTCAAAATCGCCATTTTGAACATATTTTTGTTTTGTTATCGATTTTATGTAATTAAACTGTCACTTCAGTAAAGTGTTATAATCCTGAGGGCCCTCCTAATAACTATATTAATGCCTCGGGGAGCTATTGGCTAATGATCGCTAATCTCTTTACCTGTGTTTTTAATTCACACCTGGCTATTAATCACAAGCTCCGAACTAAAATTATAAAGAAATTAAAATTCCATACCAACTGTCTTCATAATTTAATTACTTTTCAGCTAAGACAATTGTCAATTATGATTTAAAATTAAATTAAAACTTGATTTAATTTACATAGAAAAAAGTATTTTTTTCACTACTAATACACGTGCTTTGTTTACTATGTAATACGCATGCCTGAAATTCTCTTCCACAGATTAGACACTAAATCGTAAATTTAAAATGATTTCATGCTAAATAAAGCAAGTGCAACTATTTTCATTAATATTCTCACACTATTAAAGGTAAAATATTAAAAAGCCGATGATCTGTGAATTTGATAAACAAAACTAATCCCGGAAATGAGTCCGGAATTGTTCGTATTAGTATTGTCGCATTACATCCGGTTTGAATTTCGACTTCAGAATCGAAAGAAACGTAAGTGATGACTGAGAAAATTATCATTTTGAGTCATTAAAATCATATTATTTTTAAGCTGTTGCCTTCCCTTAAATGCTCTTGATCGATTTTAGGAAAATGGAAGGATAAATCGTGAAGTAAATGCTATAGATGCAACAGTGAAACAAGTTTGATGATGCTACGAGTATGAGCATACTCTTGCAGTTATGAGATTTTGACAATCCTTTTTTGAAAAAGGCACCAGCATTTAAATTATATGAAAATGACCGAAATTAGGTGAAAAATTTCCGGATCCTTGCTTGACTTTATATATTACATTAACCTCTGAAACAAACTGTCAATTTTGACTAACCATGACAGTAATTATAAATTAAATTTCTCTCTCTTTTGAAAAATTCCCATTTTAACTCTGATACATTTTTAGTAAAAGAAGGAAAACAAAAAAACACTTCTAAATGTCAAGAGTTGATTTTTGATTCTCCTTTGAAAATTTCAGACACAAGTAATGGAAATATACAAAGAGCATTGAAAATAAAATTGGTATAATTATTGTATTAAAATTTATATTTGATATGGGCAGTTGAAAATAAAAATTATCGGTTTCAGAACCTTTTGAACCTCTTTGGATTTTAATTCATTAATAAATTATTATAATTTGATTGCAGAATTTGAAAGCAATCACATCATTTGGTCTCTGGAGCGGAGTTTGCTCATTGGCAATCATACCATATATTCTTATTCTTAAATTTAGGCAATAATAAACAAGAGTGCACACGCTGAAATGTCTCGCCTTCTATACTAATCATTGATATTATGTTGATAGTCCTAAGTATAAAGCTTAGTTTTATTACAACTGTCTCATAAACTTAACATTAACCAAGATAACTAAACAAAGACCAATGAACCTTGAAAATGAGGTCAAGGTCAGATGAACCATGCCAGGCAGACATGTACAGCTAACAATGCTTCTATACAACATATATAGTTGACCCATTACTTATAGTTTAAGAAAAATAGACCAAACACAAAAACTTAACACTGTGCAATGAACCGTGAAAATGAGGTCACCGTCAAATAAAACCAGCGCGACTGACATAAAGATCATAAAATATTTCCATACACCAAATATAGTTGACCTATGGCATACAGTATTAGATAAAAAGACCAAAACTCAAAAACTTAACTTTGACCACTGAACCATGAAAATGAGGTCAAGGTCACATGACATCTGCCCGCTAGACATGTACACCTTACCATCATTCCATACAACAAATATAGTAGACCTATTGCATATAGTATGAGAAAACAGACAAAAACACAAAAATTTAACTATAACCACTGAACCATGAAAATGAGGTCAAGGTCAGATGACACCTGCCAGTTGGACATGTACACCTTACAGTCCTTCCATACACCGAATATACTAGCCCTATTGCTTATAGTATCTGAGATATGGACTTGACCACCAAAACTTAACCTTGATCACTGATCCATGAAATGAGGTCGAGGTCAAGTGAAAACTGTCTGACAGACATGAGGACCTTGCAAGGTACGCACATACCAAATATAGTTATCCTATTACTTATAATAAGAGAGAATTCAACATTACAAAAAATTTGAACTTTTTTTTCAAGTGGTCACTGAACCATGAAAATGAGGTCAAGAACATTGGACATGTGACTGACGGAAACTTCGTAACATGAAGCATCTATATACAAAGTATGAAGCATCCAGGTCTTCCACCTTCTGAAATATAAAGCTTTTAAGAAGTGAGCTAACACCGCTGCCGCCGCCGCCGGATCACTATCCCTATGTCGAGCTTTCTGCAACAAAAGTTGCAGGCTCGACAATAAACCAGGTGAGCTAAAAAGATTGCTAAAAGTCTCATGGAATTTCCAATAGAAAAAAACACACACAAATTACACACAGGTTACCAAAAATAAATTGATGATAATGAATCTCAAATAATATAAACTAGCACAGATTTCTATAAATATCTTTATTGTATAGCAATATAATATTTCCAACAGAAAGTAACCAAAAGTTAGGGTGCAATAAATTCTATTATTGCACTAGTGCAATAAATCTTCAAAATTCATGAAGTCATCAACAACAAAATCTTAGTTTAAACCAATTTTTACTTTCAAATATTATATTGCTATACAATAAAAGGGTTATTGCATGAATATTGGGAATATTGTCCCTTGTAGAACATATATTGCACTCGCAAGCTCGTGCAATATAAAATTCTACTCGGGACAATATTCCCCAATATTCATGCAATAACCCTATAGGCTACATTCTATATATATCTTTACTATATACGACACTCTTCCCTACCTTATAAACAGTTGATCTACCTGGCAAGCAATAATATATTTATTACCTATTTATCTTAAAGCTGACAAAACAATAGCAATACTTATAACAGGAGCTGAAGAACATCATTTAGAACACCTGACATGTCCCCTTGTTTAAACCAGTTTCTTTCCCCAAAGAAATACTATAGACACGTCTTCTGAAATTACTCGACTTGTTTCCCAATTTTTTTAATGGTTTATGTTTCCTGTGGAAATGCTACCCCCTTCTGGGATAAAAGATAAAACACAAAAATACTGAACTCTGAGGAAAATTCAAAACGGGAAGTCCCTAATCAAATGGTAAAATCAAAAGCTCATCAAACGAATGGATAACTGACACAAATACTGTTTAAGCAATATCTAATATTAAATGACACTGTATTATCTTATATTTATAATTATTCTTTAAGAACATCAAATCAATGCATCTATCAGCTGGTGCATATCAAAAAATTAAAATGTCATACATATATGCATTGTCATCATTTTTTTGTCTCTTATAAAAGTACAAACTAAAATACATTAAGGTCATTACATAAAGGAAGTAAGGAAATATTAGGAAGTAATGCTAAACAAAGAGATGGAAAAATATTGTAAAAAGGTGAATTGTGAATTTCACATCAAATTTTTATTGTTAAAAAAATAACTTTTTGAGGAATCTGTATCTTATCCTCAGAAACCAAGTAATGTACTAGGCTGGAAATTTTTTTTCTTCTTAATTTTTTTCCCCTAAAATTATTTTTAGTAAAAGAGGACTTATATATACTGTAGGTAAAAGTGGGCAGTAAAAAATGTCAATATTCAGACAAATCTTTTTTTATCATTCAACACTAACATTTAATGAATATTTACCATATTGCCTTGTGAACATGGTAACTTTTTAATGTTATAAAAATAAGCCAATTAGAAAATTATCCTTCAATTGAAAATTTTATTCATATACTTACATCTTCTTCTGTGATGAAATCTTCTTCGTCATCATCTCGGTATTTCTAAAATATGAATATAAGATACAATATGTAAATATTGAATATAATACATGAATATCTAAGGACCAGATCATTATGTATAATTGTAAGGAACTCAATATTTTCAGCATAACAAATGACAGGTTTGACCCATAAGTGGCCTTGGGCTGTTTTCTGCTCTTTGGTCGGGTTGTTGTCTGTTTAACATTCCCCATGTCCATTCTCAATTTTAGTATTCATTAATTCATTTTTATCAGATTTCTGTTGCTAATTCATTTTTCCTGTGTTGGGGACTGTCTTTTGCTTTTTTTTCCTTTGGAAAGAAGGACAGTTTTCTATGTTGTTTCCTGTCTTTACTTTACTAATGTTTATAAACAACACCTTGGTATTTTTTCTCTCTATTAATAAATGTCCATGGTTTATAAAGAAAACTATTATGCTTCATCAAATTTTATCAGATTGATCAGTATCCCTTTAATTCATTACATAATTAGAGATAGTAATATATATTTTACTTTGTAAATAAAATCAAAGAAGCTGTCCTCCTCTTCCTCCTCCTTAGTAAACCTCTGAGATTTGGGTTTTTTCCCAGACTGAAATCCTAAAAAAAAAATACACTACAGATTTAAGGCATTTAAATGTATGCTAATAATGATGAATATGTGGATTTTTATTTCAATTTATAGCATACTTTTTGAAAAATAAAATAATATTGAGCCACAATTAAAAATTCCTTGTTTTGATGTTGCCTACCAATAATGCCTTGGAGGGTTGTATCCGAAGGTAGGAATTATTTTTTTTCTGCAAAAAAAACATAATTATATGAGTTAAACAAGAAAACAATCTTTGAAAAAAAAAATTGAAACAATTTGTGTCATAATTGTTTTTAGTTGGCAGCTTTTTATGTGGAAGGTAGACAACATTAAACTATTTAATTATCAATTTTTTGCCATGAACATTTTGGACTCCTGATACATTTTTAGTTAAATAATATAATGTAATGGTACCCAAATTGCACCTATTTAACACAAGAGTGCACACGCTGAAATGTCTCGCCTTCTATACTAATCATTGATATTATGTTGATAGTCCTAAGTGTAAAGCTAAGCTTTATTACAACTGTCACATAAACTTAACATTAACCAAGATAACTAAACAAAGACCAATGAACCTTGAAAATGAGGTCAAGGTCAGATGAACCATGCCAGGCAGACATGTACAGCTAAAAATGCTTCTATACAACATATATAGTTGACCTATTACTTATAGTTTAAGAAAAATAGACCAAAACACAAAACTTAACACTGTGCAATGAACCGTGAAAATGAGGTCACGGTCAAATAAAACCTGCGCGACTGACATAAAGATCATAAAATATTTCCATACACCAAATATAGATGACCTATGGCATATAGTATTAGATAAAAAGACCAAAACTCAAAAACTTAACTTTGACCACTGAACCATGAAAATGAGGTCAAGGTCACATGACATCTGCCCGCTAGATAGGTACACCTTACAATCATTCCATACAACAAATATAGTAGACCTATTGCATATAGTATGAGAAAAACAGACCCAAAACACAAAAATTTAACTATAACCACTGAACCATGAAAATGAGGTCAAGGTCAGATGACACCTGCCAGTTGGACATGTACACCTTACAGTCCTTCTATACACCAAATATACTAGCCCTATTGCTTGTAGTATCTGAGATATGGACTTGACAACCAAAACTTAACCTTGTTCACTGATCCATGAAATGAAATCGAGGTCAAGTGAAAACTGTCTGACAGACATGAGGACCTTTCAAGGTACGCACATATCAAATATAGTTATCCTATTACTTATAATAAGAGAGAATTCAACATTACAAAAAATCTGAACTTTTTTTTCAAGTGGTCACTGAACCATGAAAATGAGGTCAAGGACATTGGACATGTGACTGACGGAAACTTCGTAACATGAGGCATCTATATACAAAGTATGAAGCATCCAGGTCTTCCACCTTCTAAAATATAAAGCTTTTAAGAAGTTAGCCGTAGCCGCCGCCGGATCACTATCCCTATGTCGAGCTTTCTGCAACAAAAGTTGCAGGCTCAACAAAAAATAGCAGTGGAAATCTTACAAGATCTCCTAGAGACTAAACAATTTGTATTTTTATGATTTGTTACTATACATGTCTTTCAAAATAGGTAAATATATTTAGATATACACAAAACATTCACAGCATTTATTAACAGATGAAGTGTTTACTGAAAAAGCAAAATGTACTGAAACGTCGCCATGCGACGTCATCTTTTTAAAATTAGAAAATACAATATGTTTCAAGTATTCATTTCTTAAAAAAAGAAGAGTAAGCATGGAAAAATATCCAATTGTTCAAAATATTTGAAAAAAATAAACAAAAGCTCTGTTATTCGACTTTAGACTATGCGAATTTAAGCATGGATGAAATTTGGGTACTCCTCATTACAGAATCATTGATGGTTTGGAGGTGAGTTCAGGCCAATTTTTCTATGATTCCATATGAATTGAAAATCAAATTGGTGTACCTATATAGTATAGACGGATGCGGCTACAAAATAAACACAAAATGGAAACTTTTGTCTTAATCATAAAAAAACGTAGTTGAAACAAGTGAAACTGCGAGCTACTGCTCACTGATGATACCCCCGCCGCAAGTGGATAATATTAATAGTGTAAAAATATGGAAGTGTTCGGTAAACAGGAAGTTGTCGAGTGATGAATCTGAAAACGCATCACACGGTATAGCTGACTTATAAAAATCCTGAAACCAAATTTCAGAAATCCTTGTATTGTTGTTCCTGAGAAAAATGTGACGAAAATTTTTAACTTGGTTATCATGTGTAAAATCATACAAGTGTTCGGTAAACAGGAAGTTGTCGAGTGATGAATCTGAAAACGCATCACATGGTATACCTGACTTATATAAATCCTGAAACCAAATTTCAGAAATCCTTGTATTGTAGTTCCTGAGAAAAATGTGACGAAAATTTTCAACTTGGCTATCATGTGTAAAATCATACAAGTGTTCGGTAAACAGGAAGTTGTCGAGTGATGAATCTGAAAACGCATCACACGGTATAGCTGACTTATAAAAATCCTGAAACCAAATTTCAGAAATCCTTGTATTGTAGTTCCTGAGAAAAATGTGACGAAAATTTTCAACTTGGCTATCATGTGTAAAATCAGACAAGTGTTCGGTAAACAGGAAGTTGTCAAGTGATGAATCTGAAAACGCATCACACGGTATGGCTGACATATATAAATGTTGATACCAAATTACAGAAAGGGTGGATGTGTAGTTCCTGAGAAAAATGTGACGAAAGTTTCATGGGACGGACTGACTGACGGACTGATGGACGGACGGACGGACAGACTGATGGACGGACTGACGGACGGACTGACAGACAGAGGTAAAACAGTATACCCCCCCCTTTTTTAAAGCGGGGGTATAAAAACTGTCAAAATAGGTGCAATTTGGGTACCGTCACGTTACAGTCAGCAAAGGAACATCTCTTTTATTGCTGTTCTTCATCTCAAAATCAGAATGAGACCTTAAACATCTTATATCTACTCACTTGACAAAATAATACTATCTAATACATAATATATGAAAACATAAATATTCAAAGAAAGCTTATCCAAAAGGGAGATCTTCCAATTAGGAATTTTGAAAGTTAACAACTACATTAATGCGGTACATTTTTCTCTTTACTTATTATTAATATATATATAATAGAAAAACAAAAGTCATAAAAGCAAAGGAACAGCCCGTTTATTGCTGTTCTTAATTTTAAATGATATGCATGATATATGAAAATATTCAAATTTAAACTTACATTAGTATCTTAAACAAAAGATAGACCTGACATTTATTGTGGTGACATATTAAACTATATTATAAGTAGTCATCAGCTGTTTATCTGTTATATGTTTGAACTTCAATAAACAATATTATGTACATATATAAAAATACAATAATTCAAATTGTAGAAAACAATCGCTTTCTTCAAATGATCCAAAAGATCTTCTCTAAAAATGTCTGTATATTTGCCACTCAACATTAAGGAAACAAGTATATATATATGTATAAATCTGATATTGTAGAGAAAAAATGAAGCATGTACATTTTACTATAAATATATGTGCCTGAAATATTTCCCACTGAACACTAAGTAAACAATTATCAATCTATATATTAAAACAGAAATAAAGATACAGTACTTACTTCTTTGAAAAACAAAATCTCCAAATACATCGACAAACAACTTTCTGAAGAACCAAGACTGAAAAAATAGAGAAGAAATTATATGGTTTATCTATTGTTGACATCAAATAATTACATGCCCATTAATATGAAAACTAATTCAAAGGAAATGAATTTTGATTGGCAATACAATGATTTGCTTTATCTACCAGGACCCTTATTTTATCCATGTCAGTGTTCAGGAAATCTATTTTATAATATGTTATCATCAACAATTTTGATTATTTTATATTGATTGAAGATTTCTATCACCTCAACTCTCTCAACACTTTCAATTTCTATTTTATTTGTTTTTTAACACCCAAACATCATTTTTGATTATGCTGAAACAAGAATGTGTCCTTATTATACGGATGCCCCACCAACACTATCAATTTTTATGTTCAGTGAACCATAAAATTAGATAATTAAAATTAGAACAATCATATCATAGGTAACAGAAACTACCTTGACCAAAAAATGTTAACCTTCAGCAGGACAGACGTACAGACAAATGAATGGATGCAAAGACCAATAAACATAATGCCCGTAAGCAGGGCTTAAAAAGGTTATTTGCACACTGGTTAATCAACATTTATCTTTTTATATTTGGGAATACTATTCTAGATTAACTTTCAAGAAGAACAGAAAGCTTGGACAAGCAACAAAACGCTAAATACAAAAGTTTAACAAAAGTCAAACCATTTAAAGATTTCAAATTAAAAAAAAAATATAAGATTTATATATATATAGTGAAGCTTATAAAACCTAATCTTGAAAAACATACAGCATAGCTTTCTTCGTCATCTTCTTCAAGATCTTCATCAGTAAAATCTTCTTCTTCGTCGTCAGTTTCATAGCAGTACTGACATCCACAACTTTGACAGCACCCTCCTACTATCCTGTTAACTAAAAAACAAAATATAAGTTGTATAAGTATTGATATAATATACAGCAACTAATGCATTAACCAAATGAGTTTTGTAATTAAAAACTAGACAAAGTGATCCCCCCCGCACTCCACTCTTAAGTAACTGTATTATATCAAAGTCAATGTAGGACTTTCTTTGACAATGTTTGAGATATTATTGTGTCTGAGAGACACATTTGATGCCCTGGCAGATGCAAAGTGTTATATAAGGAATGACTGTAATATTTTTTCTGTCTATGAAGAAATAACATAAAAAATGTGGTGCACACTGAATAACGCGCGTAGCGGGTTATTTAACAGTGTGCACCACATTTTTTATGTTATTTCGAATAGACAGAAAAAATATTACAGTCATTTCTTATAATTTAATTCTAAATTCCATTTTAAACCGTAGAAAACCATGAAAAAACGTTGATGACGTCACGGTCACATGACTAAATTATGTCTATGGGCTCATAACAAAATAACGTCAGCCAATCAGAAGATGTGTTACATCCAAAATTAAATTATTTTAAAATAACTGTAACATTTGTCACCCTATGTCCCCTTTGGGACGAAGTGGATTAAGTCAAGTAAGTCATAACATTTAACAGCTTATTTTATATAAGAAATACTCCAAAAAATGACAAAGTTCAACTATCTCCCAAAAGAGCAAATATAAATCAAAATCAAAACCCTGACCAAATGCAAACCTACAATGTATGTACAAAAAGCCAGCAGAGTGAAACTTCCTAGGATTCAAACTGTAGAAGGAGTTATGCGGAATAACTATCATGACTATATACCCATAATGGGACAGATGGACGGAAACAGATAAAACAATATTAAGTTTCAGCTGCGGGTGCAAAAAAATGTAATATCATTTTTTTTATTTAAATTAATCAATGAGTGATGGATTTCTCATATAAGAAAATAATAGTATAAAATTGTAATTAAAGGAATTGAATTATTCCTTGTGTAATTTTATACAATACCAAAATTAATGACAAACCCGATGATTTTAATTTTCCTAAAGTCAACTTTCCATTTCTGTGTAGCAGCATCCCAGAGTCACCAGCATATGGAGTATATGTGTCTCAATTGATACGTTACTCTAGAGCTAGCTCAAAGTACGTTGATTTTTTTTTAATGAGAAATACTGCTTTCTCAAAAGTTGCTAAGACAGGGCTATGAATCAATCAAATTAAGGTCATCACTCAAGAAATTTTACGGTTGCCATCATGAGCTGATAGGCCATCATGAGCTGATTGGCCATTATGAGCTGATTGGCAATTATGACAAAAGTGTGTCAGAAATCATATCTGCTATTCTTCCTCAGTCATAATAACCTTCCATCACTGAATTGAACAAAGAAATAACACGACGGGTGCCGTATACGGTGCAGGAAATGCTTACCCTTCTGCAGCACCTGATTTCACTCCCAGTTTTTAGTGGAGTTCGTGTTGTTTCTTATTTATTATTTATAACTGTTGATGTAAATGTCCTTTGGTTTTTTGAGTCTTTGTTTATTCCTTGGTTTTGATTGTTATTGTCTTTATAGGGTTTGTAAAAGTGTTAATTGTGCACACAATTTTAGTAAGAAACTTGGAAGCACTTCAAACCATCCATACTTCAGTCAAAGCTTTTACACCCCAACATGATTACACAAGAGTGCATACGCTGAAATTTCTCGCCTTCTTTAATAACAATTGATATTATGTTGATAGTCCTAAATATAAAGTTTTACTACAACTATCACATAAACTTAACATGATCCAAGAAAATGTGGTCAAAGTCATATAAACTGAAGGGGAAATACATGTACACCTTACAATCATTGAATACACTAAAGATAATTGACCTATTGTTTATAGTTTCTAAGAAACAGACTTCACTAAGAAAAACTAAACATTGACCAATGAACCATGAACCATGAAAGAAAGGTCAAGGTCAGATGAACCATACCAGACAGACACGAACAGTTTACAATCCTTCCCTACAACAAATATAATTGACCTATTGCTTAGTTTAAGAAAAACAGACCAATACACAAAAATTTAACACTGAACAATGAACCGTGAAAATGAGGTCAAGGTCAAATAAAACCTGCGAGACTGACATGTACATCCTAAAATATTTCCTTACACCAAATATAGTCTACCTATTGCATATAGTATCAGAAAAAAAGACCAAAACACAAAAACTTAGCTTTGACCACTGAACCATGAAAATGAGGTCAAGGTCACATGCCACCTTCCAGTTGGACATGAACCTTACAATCCTTCCATACACCAAATATACTAGACCTACTGCTTTTACCTGTTACGATGTAGTATCTGAGATATGGACCTGAACACAAAAACTTTACCTTGTTCACTGATCAATGAAATGAGGTTGAAGTCAAGTGAAAACTGTCTGACAGGCATGGGGACCTTGCAAGATACGCACATACCAAATATAGTTATCCTATTACTCATCATAAAAGAGAAATGAAAATTACAAAAAATATGAACTTTTTTCAAGTAGTCACTGAATCATGAAAATGAGGTCAAGGACAATGGACATGTGACAGATGGAAACTTCGTAACATAAGGTATCTATATATACAAAGTATGAAGCATCTAGGTCTTCCACCTTCTAAAATATACAGCTTTTTAGAAGTTAGCTAACGCCCCTGTAGCTGCTGCCCGATCCCTACCCCTATGTCGAGCTTTCTACGACAAATTTTGCAGGCTCGACAAAAAACGACCTTTCTATTCTTAAGTCTTAGGATTCACAGACCTGCATATTTTCTTGTTAGCTGGAAATAAGCTTGACTAAGTCTCTGGAATGTCTCTGTCGAACCAGGATCATCAGGATTCTAGAAAAATAAAAAAAGAAGTTCAAACTGTCATCCAAAAGGAATACATGTATGTGTCCATAGAACTCGGATGCCCTACCCTCACTATCATTTTCTATGTTCTATGTTCTGTTAAATTGGATCAAATTTTAATTTGGCATAATAATTATAAATATCATATCATGAGGAACATGTTTACTAAGTTTCAAGTACATTTTGTAGATTGGACTTCAACTTCATTAAAAATTTATACCTTGACAAATAAACTTTAACCTGAAGCAGGACAGCTGGACAAATAAACACACAGACCGACAAACATAATGCCCCCGAGTGTGGTATAAAAATAACCTTTAAAATTACTCTTTCATAAGTTTTATAATTATCTTGCAATGAGTTAATATCAATGCATACTGATATTTAGCCCAGTTGTTTTAGATAATATAACTTGAAATGTTCATGCATCCTGTTTGAAAGTATTTACATGTACATATATTTCCAGTACATGTTTATTCCTCATGAAGGATAGTTTAACAGTTATAAACATTTTCAAAACACTTTGAAGCAAACAAAATTGATTGAAATTACAAAATGTACATTTAACACTGAAAATGTGAAAAAATATACATTTCCAAAGGGGAAGAACTCTTTCAAAAATTATTTATTCAAATTGATTATCAAACTTTCTTTTCAATACTTTGACTTCAAACTAAATCATCTATATTTTTATAACAATTAAACCCATTGAATATCACATACCTTGTCTGGGTGATGCTGTAAAGCTAGTTTTTTGTATTTCTTCTTAATATCCTCTGAAAAAAAAAAGAAATCTTTAAGGTAAAACGTCTATATTCCATTTGTAAAGGTACATTACACTAGAACAGTGAAAGTGACTAAATTGTCTTCTGAATATTTTTCATGGTTGTTATTTTCAAAAAAGCTGAAGATTTAAAATTTTAACAGGAGGAAGAGGGTCTGAAAAGCAGAAGATAATGACTCCTGCCAGAAGAATATTCACATGTATGATATTAATGTATTGTGTAGAAACCCTGAGTGCCAATCTAAAAACTAGATGTGTCAAAGTGACACGAATGGCCCTGTCTCAAAATTTAAAAAAAATCTGCAATTTCAATAACACATGTGGACACAAACATGATGGTACTCTCACCAGTCTTCACGACGAACTTTTAAATCTACAGGCCCGGAGCTCAATTTTTGAAATTTTTTAGTTAGTTTCTGTTGGCCTGTAGATATGATTTTTACAGGCCCGAGAGCAATTTTACTAGCCTGGGCTGCCACTCAGCGTGAAGACTGTCTCACATATAAAAATTCATCTCAAAATCTGGGGGTGTATAGAAAAAAAGTCTGTATAACTGTGATTTTCAACAATTTTTAAAGTTGTAAAGTAAAACCCTTAATTTAGGCAAAAATTAGCAGAGCAGAACGAAACTTAAACTTGATCTGTAACTCATCAGGGTTAGCTCACATACCAAAAATCAGCCCAATATCTGAAAGCATTTAGAAAAAAGTTCTGTATTACTGTGATTTTCAAATATTTATTTAAAGTCCAAATCCCCAAATTGCAGCAAAAATTAGCCGAGCAGAACAAAACCTAAACTTGATATCTGTAACTTGTCATGGATGTACCAAATATCAGCCCAATATCTGAAAGCGTTTAGAGAAAAATTCTGTATACCTGTGATTTTTAACAATTTATCAAAGTCCATAACCTGTAATTTCGGCAAAAATAAGCCGAGCAGAACAAAACTTAAACTTGATCTGTAACTCATGATGATCTTGTTTAATTCACATGCCAAAAATCATCCCAATATCTGAAAGCCTTTAGAAAAAAAGTCTGTATAACTGTGATTTTCAACAATTTATCAATGTCCATAGCCTGTAATTTCGGCAAAAATTAGCAGTCTAACAGAATGAAACTTAAATCTGATCTGTAACTCATCTTGGTTAACTCACATGCCAAAAATCATCCCAATATCTGAAAGTGTTTAGAAAAAAAGTCTGTATAACTGTTATTTTCAACAATTTATCAAAGTCCAAAGCCCGTAATTTTGTAAAAATTAGCCAAGTGGAACAAAACTTATCCCTGTTATCATGGTTCTGTAACTCATCATGGTTAACTCACATACCAAAAATCAGCCCTATATCTGAAGGCGTTTAGAAAAAAAAACTCTGTATAACTGTGATTTTCAACAATTTATGAAAGTCCAAAGCCCGTAAATTTCAGTAAAAATTAGTGGAGTGGAACGAAACTTAACCTTGATCTGCAACTCATCATGGTTAACTCACATATCAAAATTCAGCCCAATATCTGAAGGCGTCTAGAAAAAAACTCTGTACAATGGTTTGTTGCGGAATGACGGAATGATGGAATGACAGAATGACGGAATACAGAATGACAGAATTACGGACAAGGGTAAAACTATATGGCACCAACATCTTCAATGCGGGGCCATAAAAAACACAATGATGAATGCTATACAATTTCAGCACATGAAACACCAACCAAAAGCTATCTACTAGTAAGTTTTAGTACTGAAATGTATCATATAACTTTTTTTTATGAGTCAAGCAATAGCCAGAACCACAACTTTCATGACTTTTCAAAATACTCATTTCCAGATTTTATAGTCATTTACTGTCCATGTACTGATCAAATTTTTACTTCATACAAAAACATGACACCATTTTTTGACATACGAAATCTTAATGTATTCATTGGAAATAATAAAAAATCGTCGTATGCGCCATAATGCGGTACTAATTAAGTCTTGGCAAAACAATCCAGATACTGTAAACCATCTTATCTTCGCGGATAGTTTATTTTGCGTTCAGCCCATTTGAGTCAATTTCACGCCAATCTAATTTCGCGATTTTCTAATTAACTTCATGTAGTTAAATAAGGAAACATCCAAGTTTTACATATTCGTGACGATTTAAATTCAGTTATTTTTCCACTCGCAAAAGTTGCAAAAATAAATCGCTCTCGAAAATTAGTTGGTTTACAGTTTATAAATTTAGATATTCATACATGTGACAGAGTTGTCAAGCCACAACTGGAGATTTGGAAATTTTCAGCTGGAGTTTGGGCCTCAAAACTGGAGATTTTTTATCGACATACGCAAGATTTTTTCGTGTGTGTTTAAACTGCATATCTTCCTTTTTTGTTAAAACACAATGATTCCATACCTTCAAGCACCTACATAGCCATTTTTACTTAGTAAAAAAGAAGATAAGGGGGGTTCAAATATTTATTCATCATAATTTTATATAGTTCAAGATAAAGTGATCAGCCATCATACATAGTTGGCAAAAAGTACATCTGCTTTAGTTTAGCCACATTGTCAACTTTTGTACCACTACTGAACATGTTTGTAACAGAAGGTGTTGAATTGATAAAGTTGTGGGCTTTCTGGTGGGTAGCTGTCTCCATATTTTTGGTCAAGTAATTAGGGCCACCATAATCAGCTTTGCCTGAAGTGTAGTAAGCATGGTCTTGACCCTTGGCACTGGACTTGCACCATTTTTAATTTGGCTAGATACTGTGTCTTCTTTAATTTGATGCTGGGGTACAAGTATTTGGTGATAACATACAGTTTGCATTTTGTCAAATTATAAGACAAACACACTTATTTGGTTATTTCATTGGACCAGATAGAAGACATATCATATTTGAGTTGATTTTATTGTCTTTGAGGTTCAGTATAAACTAAGTCTGTTCCATGTTTTCAACAGCATCAAAATAATTAAAGTCGATGTTTATACAACTGTTCCATTGTCAGTATCACTTTTAATCATCCAGACATGTTTATTTAACTAGCTAGTTGATTACTAGGTAAATGCCAGCCAATCATCTTTTATTGTTGTATATACATGTACAGTCTAATCCTTAACACCTTCATTGATTACTCGAGGCTATTTTCTGTTTACCTTTTTGACACAAATTCCATTACAGGAAACTTCCGATTTTCTTGGACTTTTCCCATATCAATTTAGAGTTTCTCGGACTTTTTCACTGTCTGTATCTATTTTGTAAACAGAAATGTCTACTGAAATTTTTTCGAGATTGACATTTTGAAAAAGCGGAAGATTTCAAATTTTAACGGGAGGGACGGAAGAGGGTCTGAAAAGCGGGAGATTTTAACTCCCGCCGGAAGAATCACATGTATGGATATTGGTTAAAATAAATAAAAATATGTACCAATTTAAGTACAGCTTCTAGGATGTGCTATACTTTAGTGACTCAGCACAAGTTTTTTTGGAATTTAAAGGTTGTTTAGGGCTTTTTGTAAACAATAAAAACTGTAGCTGATCATCGAAAAACAAGTGAGTAAACTGTTTCAAATTTTATAACAAAAATCTCTGTATTAAAGTCTGTGGATTTTCTTCAAAATTCTTTCATTTAATTTTCTCCTAATTCCCTTTTTCTATTAAATGAAACTATAATTAATTATGCTTTGCACAAAGTTCCCCCTCCCCCGGTATATGTACAACATGGCCCATCTTTATTATTCATTATCTTAGCTGTTTCGATACTATTGCAGTTTGAAAATCTAATAATTCACAGGCCACTGGCACTGAGAAGGGGTCATAAACCTTAATATTATAAGGACGAAAACACATCACTACAGGATATGTACCCCATTATGGGCAAGGGGAAGTGGACATCAGACCACTCTTTAAATTATTTGCACCTCCCTAAAGATGAAGTTTCAATGCATAAATAGTAAGTGTTTCAAAAGATACGAAAATTTACAAAGGCGGAAACATCTGTCGGTCTTAGGTTAGATTTTACATGTGCAGCATTTTCATGCGTCATGAAAAGTGAAAATTTTAAATTAAATAGTATATCAAGCTTTGGCACGTTTTATTTTCTTCGTTGCACTTGTTTTACCGTTGGTAGCATCGGTTTGCAATCCTAAAACAGAAAGATATTTCTTTCGACCCTCTGCAAGATTTAGCGCCATTCTTCATATTTTTTAGTAGGAAACTGGTTCTCTGTTTGTGACTTTTTTACCGGTTGGACTGGCTCTTTCTCTAAAAGACGACTGATTGCATCTAACTGGTCCCTTGTCAAAGATTCTATGTCGGAAACAGAAGATTGTAGTAACGAAACCAAAAATGAAATTCGCTTTCATGATAACCATGATTACACTTAAATTAATTTAATTTACATTGCACCCACTGATAAGCCGAGGTGGGTATACTTATACTTTGTTATTGAACACCTAAAATAGAGACTGTCATTGACATCTTTAGACCGATAAGCATGATATATAATGCCTGTTTTTCAGCTGTTTTTTGTTAAAAGTTTAGGGTTTATGACGTCTTGAAAGACTATTATACTTTTTTGCTTTGATGCCATACAGTCGTGGCAAAGCAAATATGTATAATAGCCTTTCAATACATCATAATTATTTAGACTAAGGTTTTAAAGAAAAATTCCTTACCAAAATGAGTAACATATTACATAAAATAAAGATAAGATAAAGATATTTTATTTCCTAATCATACATGTCATAGGGCTCATAACAAGCATGTAATCGCATAAAGTAAAAATAAAAAGACTTTCTCTTCCACTCGCATATACTCACACATACAACTATCGTCAGTGGCGGATCCAGAACTTTTCCTAAAGAGGGGGGGGGGCTTGAGTCATGCTTCAATGATTCCCTATATAATCAACCAAATTTTTCCCACCAAAGAGGGGGCCAGGGCCCCCCAAGGGGCGGATCCAGACATTTTAAAAAGGGGGGTTCCAGCTATATGCTCCCATTCAAATGCATTGATCTGCCAAAAAAAGGGGGGTTCCAACCCCCGGAACACCCCCCCCCCCCCCCCCTGGATCTGCCTATGATCTTTCTGATTTCATGTTTGCAAACCCATACATTTGCTCCCTGGGATTTTAAGCACTTTCTTTTTTTTTTTAACCATTGAATTACTAGGTTTACGTCTAACCTCAAAAAGAATATTTATATAGATAAGTCTGTTTGCTTTTCCCTTTTGTATGGTTGAAAACAAGTAATTTTGGGGGCTTTTATAGCTTGCTGTGTGTTGTGAGCCAAGGCTCCGTGTTGACGGTTCTTTGGCTTATAATGGTTTACTTTTACTAATTGTGACTTGGATGGAGAGTTATCTCATTGGCACTCATACTACATGTACATCTTCTAATATCTATAGACACCACCTAATTAACCCTTGAGGTGACCCCTGAATACTACCAATGGTAACCAGAATAAATCATAGCTATAAATAGATAATAAACTTGTGCACCAGAATTTTTCTAGGTTTGTTTGAGATCAGAAATAATTCTTTCATTCCATTTCTATGAAAATGAGTTGGTTTACAGTATTTGTCTACGTTACACCAAATAAAGTGCCAGCCAAAATAAGTTGGTTCAAAGTACATAGACTGACTATATTCCATATTTCTTTTGGCAATTGTGTTGTTTTTGTGTCTTTCCCTCTTTCTTGACAAATAACATTTTAACATCTTTAGGTTTTGATCATATTGATACAAAGTCACTTGTATCTATAATACTAAAATAACAAGGTCCAATTTGTCAGCCGTCATGGGGTAAAAACGACAAATCAAAGAATTCAATCTTATATATAGCCAATATAGGACTATGGTGTAATAAATATTACACCACTCCAGACCCTTTTGTTTTCCACATAATTAATATTGCCAATAATTAACATGTTCCGGGTCGAATCCGATACCAATACCAATAGTATATTTACATGTTACTATATTACCTTATCTGTACGTTCTGCATCTGACAGGCGCACCACCAAACGATGTACTGTGGATTCATTAATATTCGTTGGATACCAATTTTCGTGGATTTCATGGGTTCAGGGGTACCACAAATTTAAATGACCAATGAACTACAAATTTTCAAAAGGAATGTATGCAGACTTTGAAAAAACCACAAAGTTAATTATCCACGAATATGCAAGTCTTCCTCAATCAACGAAAATTGTACCCACGAAAATAAATGAATCCACAGTATTTCGGATTTTGCTATATACATGGGTATAAATCACAGGATTGAAACTACTAAATTCAATCATGGTCAAATTGTTCCCTATTGTAGTATTTTAATCAGTAAGACTTTTTAAGATGACAATACAAATACTAAAAATCTGGACTTAAAATAAGGCATACAGGTACAGTTTTCAATTTGTTAGCAGGCATGAGAGAATCATATAATCAAAGAATTCAACTTTATTTATAACTAATATAGGACAATGTTGTTAATTAAACAATACTCCATTCCAGGACCTTTTGTTTTCCAAATAATTAATATAATTAATAAATAATTGATAAGTTCCAGGTCGACGGGTTCAAACAGAAAGATTTTGAAAGCAGAGAAAACTATGTATCTTTTAATCGGCATAACTTTATCAGATGACAATCCCAATCTGAAAATAAGGCTTACGCATAGTTATATACTTTAATTCAGTCACAGACCCATGATATCACAGGTGTGTTCTAGTGTTATACAAAAAAATGTGAGCGTGTTACTAAGCACCACAATCATTGTGATAGGGTTTCTACTATTATTACCAAAAATAAATCTTTTTTTTTAGGTTTATAACTTGAATAATCAAATATTTAGCCTCATAAATTGTTTTCCTCCTTTTCAGCTTGTTGTACATTTGCTGGAGTATTAACTGCTTGTTAACCAAATAGCTACTCACAGTGAAAAAATGTCAGGATATTATTTAAAGAAACTTTCAAAGGGAGATAACAAGATCACTCTGACAAATTGTTATTCTGAAGCTATTCCAGACAAACTTGACCTTGAGCAATTTGAAAGAGGTCAACAGTTTTTCAGGCGAAACATTTCAGCATGCCTTTTCACAATGATGTGTTCACTGGTATGTGGTTTGTGTGTCACTAACTTATTAGAGCCGTTGGTCTTTACTGGAAAATCCGATACACCTCGGAAATCTTTAACTAGATATCTTAAAACAATGGCTCATGTCGTACAATGGCATTGTGGGAATGTTTGGGACATAAATTCAAAAGCAAGAAAATCTCTCCAGATAGTGTGTGGATTACATGACAGAACAAGGGTTGATATGATGAAGAAGTCGGAGAAATTATACGTTTCCCAGTACGACATGTCACTAGTCCAGGCAGGATTTATGGGCGCTATTATCATGTATCCTAAACAATTTGGTATAAAAGCTAGTCAAGATGATCTAAAAGATTACGTTTATTTTTGGAGGTGGATAGGATATTTGTTAGGGATGGAAGACAGTAATAATATCTGTGTTAACTCTTTAGAAGAAGCCATTGCTATTTGTCATGAAATAGAGAATGACATTGTCTATCCAGCGTTACACAAACCTCCGCCACATTTTCATCACATGGCCAAAGCTTTTACGGATGGATCAAATATCTTGCACAATTTCAAATGTTTTACACCTGAATCAGTTGTTTCATTTTCGTTGGATTTGGCAAAGAAGGAAAGACTCCCACATTCATTTGTTGACAAAATCAGAATCATTTTCTTGAAGGTGTTTGTAAATCTAATTTATTATTGCAGTTTATTTAGAAATTTTATGAACAGAAATGTAGAACACCTATGTCTTGCTATACAAGATAAAAGGTTTGATGGTGATGATGGAAAATAATTTTATGTTTTATTCTTATAATTTTAATGATATGTATAGATTCTACCACTGGATCGAGTGTAATACAATATTTATCCACTCGAGACAGTTAAATTTTCAAATTTAAATGTCGAGAGTGGATAAATATCGTATTACACGAGATGTGGTGGTGGAATTTGTTTCTCTAATGATTTTCTAACAATATGCAGGCAAACCAATTTCTTCTTTGAGACTGATCTGTAAAAAGATGTGTTCTTTCGATGTGACATCATCAGGCATGGTCCCCTTTTTTCATGCCATCACAATAGGAAATTCAGAAGAAAACAAGAAAATTCGACGTCATAATCGGATTTTAACCAATGAAAAACTGAGATCAAACGAACCACATGTTGATTAAATTTTTGTTATACAATGGGTGCAGAAATGGATAAATTGACGAAGAATTAGAGAAGCATAATTATTTTCAGAAGCCATTGTGATAGAGTTATTTTTATTTGCTCAAATTTGCAAAGAAACTATTGGAATAAGATGTTTTGTGTCAAAAATTGTAAATATTTGATAAAAGTCATAGTCATAATAGTCAATGATACAGGAGTTGTTTTTTACCTGTGTTTTTTTTTAAGTATTTATCTCTTTCTTAAATTTATGATAATTTACTGTTATCCTCTATTTACATGATTGACTAAGATAAAATTGTTTTATTAAGATTATTTTTATAACATTGTTGAAATAAAAATTGAATTTACCGCCTTTGCAATATGTATAAAATGAAAACTGTACTGTTCCTCAAACAACATATTAAAGATAGCATACAGGTAACATAAGAACAAACTATAAATGAGTCACCATCAGAGTACAAACAAAATAGAAGATGTGGTATAAATGCCAATGAGACAAATCTCCATAAGAGACAAAAAGACTCAGAAATTAACAATTATATGTCACATTACAGCCTTCAATAATGAACATAGCTCATACCTCAGAGTCAGCCTGTAAAAATAACTTTTTAACTGTCTATCAGTATGATGGTCTGCATATACAAATTATGTGCGATAAATATTATTAGTCTATATAAGTTGTATGATAATTTATGTTCACAATGATATATATATTGATGATGAATATATAAAAGTTATTTTGTTTTACCTATTGGGTACTTCTGTGTGTTGATAAAGACTGCCTCATGTAATAAATGTACAGAGCATAGTAGCCTCCAGTGCTTGGGTTTGATACCTGGCCAGTGTAAACCAGTGTGCTGTATGTAAATATGGTGCTGTATGTCTTTGTTGTTCTGCAAGTAATTGTGGCCCTGTATGTCATAGGGGTGTTGTAAGTCATTGTGGTGTTGAAAGTAATTGTAGTGTTGTTTGTCACAGGGGTGTTGTAAGTAATTGTGTCGCTGTATGGCATAGGAGTGTTGTAAGTAATTGTGTCGCTGTATGACATAGGGGTGTTGTATGCCATAGGGTGTTGTAAGTAATTGGGTGTTGTATGTCATAAGGGCGCTGTAAGTAATTGTGGTATTGATGTCAAAGGGGTGTTGTTAGTAATTGTGTCGCTGTATGTTGTAGGTTATTGTGGTGTTGTATGTCATAGGGGTGTTGTAAGTAATTGTGTCTCTGTATGGCATAGGGGTGTTGTAAGTAGTTGTGGTGTTGTATGTCATAGGGTGTTGTAAGTAATTGTGGTGTTGTATGGCACACGGGTGTTGTAAGTTATTGTGTCGCTGTATGTCATAGGGGTGTTGTAGGTAATTGTGGTGTTGCATGTCATAGGGGTGTTGTAAGTAATTGTGTCGCTGTATGGTATAGGGGTGTTGTATGTCATAGGAGTGTTGTAAATAATTGTGATGTTGTATGTCATAAGGGTATTGTTAGTAATTGTGCTACTGTATGTCATAGGGGTGTTGTTAGTAATTGTGGTGTTGTATGGCACAGGAGTGTTGTAAGTAATTGTGTCGCTGTATGGCATTGGGGTGTTATATGTCATAGGGTGCTGTAAGTAATTGTGGTGTTGTATGTCATAAGGATGCTGTAAGTAATTGTGCTACTGAATGTCATAGGGGGTTGTAAGTAATTGTGGTGGTGTATGGCACAGGAGTGTTGTAAGTAATTGTGTCGCTGTATGTCATAGGGTGTTGTAAGTAATTGTGGTGTTATATGTCATAAGGGTGCTGTAAGTAATTGTGCTACTCACTGTATGTCATAGGGGTGTTGTAAGTAATTGTGTCGTTGTATGGCATAGGAGTGTTGTAAGTAGTTGTGGTGTTGTATGTCATAGGGTGTTGTAAGTAATTGTGCTACTGAATGTCATTGGGGTGTTGTAAGTACTTGTGATGGTGTATAGCACAGGAGTGTTGTATTAAAGTCATTGTGTCGCTGTATGGCAAAGGAGTGTTGTAAGTTATTGTGGTGTTGTATGTCATAAGGGTGTTGTAAGTAATTGTGCTACTGTATGTCATAGGAGTTTTGTGAGTAGATGTGGTGTTGTATGTCATATGGTGTTGTAAGTAATTGTGCTACTGTATGTCATAGGGGTATTATAAGTTATTGTGTCGCTGTATGGCACAGGGGTGTTGTAAGTAATTGTCTCGCTGTATGGCATAGGGGTGTTGTAAGTAATTGTGGTGTTGTATGTCATAGGGGTGTTGTAAGTAATTGTGTCGCTGTATGGCATAGGGATCTGGTAAGTAGTTGTGTTGTTGTATGTCATAGGATGTTGTAAGTAATTGTGGTACTGTATGTCATAGGGGTGTTTTAATTAATTGTGGTGTTGTGTGGCACAGGGGTATTGTAAGCAATTGTGTCGCTGTATGTCATAGTGGTGTAGTAAGTAATGGTGGTATTATATGTCATAGGGGTGCTGTAAGTAATTGTGTCGTTGTATGTCATAGGGGTGTTGTAAGTAATTGTGGTGTTGTATGTCATATGGTATTGTATGGCATGGGGGTGTTATAAGTAATTGTGTCGCTGTATGGGATAGGGGTGTTGTAAGTAATTGTGTCGCTGTATGGGATAGGGGTGTTATTAGTAAATGTGGTGGTGTATGGCACAGGGGTGTTGTAAGTAATTATGTAGCTGTATGGCATAGGGGTGTTGTAGGTAATTGTGGTGTTGTAATTAGTTGTGTCGCTGTATGTCATAGGGATGTTGTAAGTAATTGTGCTACTGTATGTCATTGGGGTGTTGTAATTAATTGTGGTATTGTATTGCACACGAGTGTTGTAAGTAATTATGTTGCTGTATGTCATAGAGGTGTTGTAAGTAGTTGTGTTGTTGTATGTCATAGGGGGTTGTAAGTAATTGTGGTGTTGTCTCTCATAGAAGTGTTGCAAGTTATTGTGATTTTGTAAGTAATGTTGGTGTTGTAAGTTATTGTGGTGTTGGAAGTAAGTGTAGTGTATGTCTGTGGTTCTGTTATTAATTGTGGTGTTGGAAGTAATTGTAGTGTATGTCTGTGGTTCTATTATTAATTGTGTCGCTGTAGGTCATAGGGGTGTTGTAAGTAATTGTGGTGGTGTATGGCACAGGGGTGTCGTAAGTAATTGTGGTGTTGTATGTCATAGAGGTGTTGTAAGTAATTGTGTCGCTGTATGACATAGGGGTGTTGTATGTCATAAGGGTGCTGTAAATAATTGTGCTACTGTATGTCATTGGGGTGTTGTAAGTAATTGTGGTGTTGTATGGCACAAGGGTGTTGTAAGTAATTGTGGTGTTGTATGTCATAAGGTCGCTGTAAGTAATTGTGTTACTGTATGTCATAGGGGTGTTGTAAGTAATTGTGTCGCTGTATGGCACAGGGTATTGTAAGTAATTGTGTCGCTGTATGGCATAGGGGTGTTATAAGTAATTGTGGTGTTGTATGTCATAAGGGTGCTGTAAGTAATTGTGCTACTGTATGTCATAGGGGTGTTGTAAGTAGTTGTGTCGTTGTATGACATAGGCGTGTTGTAAGTTATTGTGGTGTTGTATGTCATAGGGGTGTTGTAAGTAATTGTGTCGCTGTATGCATGGCATAGGGATGTTGTAAGTTATTGTGGTGTTGTATGTCTTTGTGGTTCTGCAAGTTATTGTGGTGTTGTATGTCTTTGTAGTTACAATTGCTATATTGTTTCTTTTTGGATAGTCTTTATTCAGATTTGGTCAGATATAAAACTCTTTTCTTTGAGGGAGCTGTTTCATAGGGAAATGAAAGTAAAAAATGGAAACATGAAAATAATTAAAAAAAAAAAAAAATTACCCAAAAATATATTGGTCCATAAAAACCTGTCTGCAAATGGAGACACAAAAAATTGTGCTAGTTTAAAGTGCAGTAGCAATGGTTTCATCCATATTCAAGACGTTAAAAACGAGCGTGTTATAGAAGCTGGTCTAATTGTGGTGATCATAGCCATGGTACTAAACTGTACTAATAAGCCACTTATTTGGCGAACAACTTTATTTTGTTCACCTCAGCAATAAGGAAGATGTATTTTTGTGTCGTTTGAATATTGTTCCATCGGGAACAAAAACCATAATTAATATTATGGTTGAGAAATTGTTCTATTAATACTATGTTATGTACATTGACTTGTGGACACTATTTATATCGATAAGCTTTAAAGATCAATAAATATAGATTTAGTTGATTATGCATGGTCACTTACTCAGTGTTTCTACATGTTGTGAAATATCAATTTTAAAAATAAAACGGGTCATGTTTTAGTTGGGAGTTTATAGTGACGATTTGAACTCAAGGTTCGGGTAAGAATCTTTATATATGTATTAATTTTAGTCTGTAGTAAAATTGGATTGTCTTAAAAACAATCATACTCCGTCTCTTATATTGACTGTAATGTCATTTGCACAAAACAGATTTAAATGTTAAACCCTATATTTAACTTATTTTCAATTCCTTAAATTGTTATTATTCGTATCCGTATATTTTTACTAGTGTTAAGTTAGCCGGCGTTAACTAATATACATGAGATATTTTTATATGTCATACAATTACATATTGAGAGAGAGAGAGAATTTATCTAAGATATAATCCTTTCAAACTACCGAACATATTTCGACTTATAAGTTTGAATACGAGTCCCTTTAGTATCTTTTCAGTCTAACTAAAACATATGGAGTATATCCAAATTAGTTATTATATATTTTAATTAGACTGATATCTTTTGTCTCTCTTTTAAATTGTCTCTTGTCTAGAAAGGGCAATCATACCAAATCTTCTTTTTTACATTACAATGAAAAAGACTATCAGTCAAAAATAGACATGAAGAACGCAACACACATCAATACATATTTTAAAACTTCTACCGCATGGCGAGGTTCATGGTTTTGGACATGCACATACATTGTAAATTAGCTATATTTGGTCTGCAAAATGATCGTAATGCTGTAACTAACTCGAATAAGTTTAATTCGCATTCGAAACGTTTTACGTCCGTCACGTAAGGTTACGTCAATTCTAATTCGAATTGCAATGCGCGTCAATTCGCTTTACTGTCCAAACGACGTAAACTTTTAATTCGTATGAACAAAAAACGTATTTCTAATTCGAATTGAGTAATTCGAATTAGCCAATTCGAATCAATTCGAATTAAAAAAGAAGAGTGTGTGAACGCAGTTAGCGAATTCGATTCGCATTCGATTCGCATTCGATTCGAATTCAATTCGTATTAAATGTCCGTGTGAACGAGGCATTAGGTGAAATTGACCTAATTTTGTAGTTGGTTTGAACGACGCCGCTAAGATACAAGTTAAAATTTATCGTAGGTTATACTGAAATTTTCAAGACTTACGAGTATTTTAACTCTAAAGATTTTGTTAAAAGAGCTCCAGCATTGTACAGTACAGCATTTCAGTAAAATTGTACTTTTTCAGTAAAATGGCAGAATGTTTAGGGTCTACAGAACAAAATGTTGACGTGCGCGGAAATAATGGAGACACACTAGGGAATCGTAAAACCATTAAAAAGAGTCAGATGCAACGACCTCGACCCACAAGAGTAGTATCTGTGAAGAAACGATCCCTAAATAATATGGGTTACAAAGATCTCGAACATTGGTTGGAGGACACAAACAATATATACATTGGCAGGGACATGACCCATTATGTTCCTGGGGCTGTTTGCAGCAAGTGGCAAAACCCTTTTAAGGATGAGAAACTCGGGAAAGAGAAAAGGGTAGAACTGTATGAGGAATACATTTTGTCAGATACGAAGACATATGACGGAAAGACACTGTTGGAATCAATAGAAGAACTTCAAGGAAAAACTTTGGGATGCTGGTGTAAGCCAGAATTTTGCCATGGTGATGTTCTTGTTCAAATACTAATGAGATTAAAAAAGAGTAGTTAACTTACTAACTATCCCGCTGATGGGAACTTTGAATTGTAACTAAGTGAAACAAATAAATGGAGATTTTCGTGTGCAACAAATTATCAGTTTGAAGACAAGTGCTCCTCTAAATTATGTGATTAAAAAAAGAAGGGAGATACCAAAGTGAAAATATGATATTAGAAATCTCAGAAATATATACAATACTGTGGCTAAAAAGAAAAACGACGAAACAAAAATAGCAGTTTACACATAGCACAACATAGAAAACTGAAGACCGAGCAGCATGAACATATTATATGATAATTTGTTTATAAATGTAATCTCATAGATATATATGAAGATTATTATATTCAGATATAAAGCTATAATGATATATGTTATTAAAAGAACCAGTATATTTTAAATTAGAATAGACCTATGGTTGAATACATGACATAACTTATATTATTTGTTGACCTCTAAATACTTTCTTCAAGTTTATGGCTGACCCGAAGGGTTACTGTTACGTATGTAGAAAACTTGAAAAAAGGATCAAATAGGTTCATGACATAAAATGTTGAGATGTTTTGATTTACTAGTTTTTTTCTAATCTGATCCTGGCATCAATTGCATATAAAGATTTGGCATAATTTGTCTCACTTATGTTTATTCAACATTCATTAACTCTTATCAATGTTATGGTCAAATCTTGGACTATCATACTAACAGTAAGCTGCTTTGGGGCGATGCTTATAACTACATATTATATAGCCAACGTATTTTATAAGAGTAACAGGAAGGGTTTCACATTTGGAGCTGGATCTACTTACCTTTCGGTTCGGTTTGTATTGCTCAGTCTTTACTTTTCTATCTTGTTTTTTGTATATTGTTGTTTGTCTTTTGATCGTTTTAAGTTTGTTTTTTACTTATGGGTCCCTTTAGTATAATTGTCTCTCTTTTAAATCGTCACAAATATAGAAAAAAGGGGAAAGCTTATCAAAGGTCTGTAATGAACACGCATGAAGAACGTAACACACATCAGTATTTAGAATAACCACTGCAAGGCGAGGTTCCTGGTTTTGGTCAGACACATACACTTCATATCCCCCTTTTTTTCTTTATAACGAAATTACAAAACGTCCAATAACATTATATTTTAAAACCTCGTAGATCTGTATAAATGCACATGAATACAAGTAACACAAGGAGGGCAATGAGGTATTACAGAGATTTAAGATTGTTCAAAATTACTGAAAACAAGTCATATTACTGATCCTGATGCTTAATATAGAAACCATCAAACATTCCAGCATTGTCCATCTTCAAGAAGCACCAGGAACAATGCTCGAAGTCGCTTGTGCAATTTCAAAAGATTTCTAAAAAATTGCAAAAATGAAAAACTTACAACTGATAGATATAGGAAGATGTGGTGTGAGTGCCAATGAGACAACTCTCCATCCAAATAACAATTTAAAAACAAGTAAACCATTATAGGTCAATGTACGGCCTTCAACACGGAGCCTTGGCTCACACCAAACAACAAGCTATAAAGAGCCCCAAAATGCATGAAATCACAAATTTGTGTTTGGTAAATTAATATGAACTCACTAATTATAGAAAAAAGGTTTAAAAAGAACAGTTTAATTATTAATTCATTGACTAAATTAATTGCTGTAATGTCAATATACGTTTATCAATTATAAAAAATAAATAATTCAAAGGTCTTTTTTTAAAAACTTTTTGGTTTAGGGCAATATAACCACGAAATGCTAAGTGCAAAATACCATTTGTTAAAAGGATATGCTAGTGAACTCCTGTCTTACCTTCCCAAAAAAAAACTGAAAAAAGGAAAGATGTTTGAGGGCAATAAATCTTCTCTGGGGTCAATTGACACTTTTATATAGGTTGATTTATTTGTAGATCTTAACTGCTTTCGCTAAATATTCTTGCTCTCTATCCCTTTTTATTTCCTCAAAAATGTGTAAAATGGTAATTCAGGGGCAATAACTCCTAATACAAGATAGTTTACTATCTCTTCCTGTGATTTATTTAAGATCTAGTTGTGATTGGGTCAACTGATGATTCTCAAATGTTTACTTATTTGTGAATCATATTTTGTTGAACTTATTTACCATCGAAATTCTCTATATCAATTTTATTGACATTAGGCCCATAATAGCCATTATCTTTTATATTTATGAACCAAAAGCACATTTTGAAAATCCTGTATATAACACATAAGAAGTCCAAAGAAAATCTGAAAAAAAACCAAAAAACAAAGCACTAGTTGGTATAGTAGGTCGAAATTGACCATCTAAATAAAAAACTGTTATCACAGAGATATATCTCGCCTTTTTGTAATTTTGATTATGCAAAAGTTGAAATCAAAATAGCAATACTTTAACATCTTACACAAGTTATGCAAATATTCAAAGTCAATGAACCATGACTGAGTAACATGACTCAACAATCTCCATGTAAATGCAATGTGTCAATGCTAATACAGCTGCATACCAAATACCACTGAATTATTATAAGTCGTTCCCAAACCTAAATACAAACATTAACTTATAAACTATGAAAAGGTTTCAAAGTCAATGAACCATGAAGAGGGGGTGGGGCTTAATAATCACCATGGAAACGATACTTGCAGATGCCAATAAATATGCGTACCAAATATCATTGACTTAACATTAGCAGTTCATCTTAAACTGATCTAATCACAAACTAATACATGTAAACTAAGATAAGTTTCAAAGTCATTAGGCTGTGACTGAGGCAAGACCAAATATTCTCCATGGAAATGAGATGTGCCAATGCAGTCAAGAGTCTACTTCATCAAAATTATCTCCCCATTACGCCAGTTCATTTTCACAATCGTAGAAATGGAAGCCATTGTAGGGATGACGCGCTACCAATATTGCTCTTGGAAACCGATAAATTTATCCACATTGCACCATTACGATCCTTATATGTTAGTTGTATTTTAAAAGACAAATGTATCAACTAGCTAATGAGCATCAGTTAATAATCTTGTCTGCATTGATTCAACTTAAAACTATTGTCTGATCGGTTGTCAGGTGGAATTTTCAAAAATTCATAAACATTTAAAAAAATTCTAATTAAATATTTCGTGGAAGGGCAGACTAGATTTTTTTAGTGTATGAAGACTATAAACCCTAGTAATCACACACAAAAAATTAGAATTTTTCGAAGATATGCATTTTCACCATCCAACTTGAAAGACTGTCGTCAAGTACTTTCAGTAAAAAAAAAATAGCTATTCGAACACACCTTCTCTGTTTTTGTGACTCATTAGATAGGTATTTCAATTGACCCATATATTTCATCTTTTAGTACTGTGATTCTTTTGTGTTATAAAGTCAACCTGTAGCTTTAATATATAAAAATGATAGAATCTGAAGCGAGACGATGTATGAAATATTCTTACTTTGTACGATATCAAGACAAAATACTTAACTCAAACACGCCCTAACATAAAAAGGTGCATTCGATTTTCTCTTTTTGTTACCCATTTTTTTGATTTTTTTCTTCAGTCACATAATGAAAGGGCAGACACGAAAATTACTGAACTAATAGATTGATATGTTTTCCGTCCGTGGTAATTTTTTCATAAAAATCGGAGGTTATGCATTTTCTTCATCCAACTTGAAAGATACCCATGTCGTCGACTTGATATCTAATTGTTCTGCTTAACTATGTACTAGATAAATTGAAAACTTATGCAAATGGTGTTTTTAAAATAAAACACCTCGTAATTGAGAAGAAAACTGCAATTTTGTTTGTTTCTATTAACTTTTAAAAATTTGGTCACTATAGTAAACAATACAGTAAACATTTATCGCCTTCTCTAACAAAGAGCTTCGATTCTTTTGTTCTATTTCAACCTGGTTTCCGACTGAATGCTTATACAACTGAATACTAATTAACATTGGCCTTCCACTAATGGTTCCCCTTGAAATGACCTAATCACAAACTAAGACTGATAACTTTGAAAAATTTTCAAAGTCAATAGACCATGACTAAGGGGGTGGAGCCAAATTATCTCCATGGAAATGAGATATGCCAATGCTTATACAACTGCATACCAAAAATGATTGACCTCCTACTTGTGGTTCCACATAAACTGACCTAATCACTAACTAATACATGTTAAATAAGCAAAAGTTTCGAAGTCAATAGACCATGACTGAAAAGGCAGGGCCAAATAATCTCCATGGAAATGAGATGTGCTAATGCTTATACAACTGCATACCAAAAATGATTGACCTACCACTTGTGGTTCACCATAAACTAGACCTAATCACAAACTTATACATTGTTGACGCCATCGGCGAGGGAAACAGCATACCTATGTCTCGCTTATTGACTCCGTCAAGGCGAGACAAAAATCTTTACTGTTTTTATAGTTAAAAAAAATATTTTTTTTGTCTTTATATATTTTTAGACCATAGGCTGATCCAGGGGGAGGAGAGGGGTGTATGTTACTTACTTATCTTGATGACAAACTTCAACATCATGTTTATATTGGTCCATCAGAAACCTTGTAGAAAACCTACTCTATTAATTGGTATTCCATCTTGTATGGACTGACATGGTTCAATAAATAGCACTATCAGATATAAATTGAATTACATTCAAAGTTATGTTTATCCATTGGACAACAAACAACAACAAACAACTTTAAAAAAAATATCTCATTAGGGTGTCTTCCTCGAATGCTAACATTTTATATGTTACCTATTCCCTGAATGCCAACAAAAATATTTCAGTAGTTGTATTTATAATATCAATAGGTGTTTTTATAAGTATTTTAAACTATTAAAAATAATTAGTGAATTTGATAAAGTTGCAACATTTTATCACTTTTTTAATAGAAAAACAGTAGATTTGAGGGTTAGAATTATTATGAATTTTAAAGAAATAAGGAAAATTAAAACATTTTATTACTTTTTATTAAAAAAAATACTTTTGGAATTAAAATGTTTATTTACATAAGATATCAATGTCCATAGAGTCTAATGTAGAATTTCAAAGAAATAATAAAAGAACATTAAAACATTTTATTACTTTAAAAAGAAAATTGGAATGGAAATGTTTATTAACATAAGACATATGTGATATGTTAAAGATATTTTAGTTAAACTAGAACACACCCGTGATATCGCGGGTCCGTGACTGAATTAAAGTATATAACTATGCGCAAGCCTTATCTTCGTATTAGTACTGCCATCTGATAAAGTCATGCCGATTATAAGATACACAATTTTCTCTGCTTTCAAATCTTTCTGTTTGAACCCGTCGAACTGGAACTTATCAATTATTGGTAATATTAATTATTTGGAAAACAAAAGGTCCTGGAATGGAGTATTTTTTAATCAACAGCATTGTCCTATATTAGTTATAAATACAGTTGAATTCTTTGATTCACTGTTTTACGTCATGCCCGCTAACAAATTGAAACTTATTTTTAGTCCAGATTTTTAGTATTCGTATTGTTATCTTAGAAAGTCTTACGGATTAAAATACTACAATAGGTAACAATTTGACAATTTAGTAGTGTCAACCCTGTGATTATGACCCGTGTATATAGCATATTAATCCTGAATACACCGTTTGGTGGTGCGCCTGTCAGATGCGGAACGTACAGATAAGGTAATAGGTAACAGGTGATTACACTATTGGTATCGGTATCGGACTCGACCCGGAACTTCCTAATTATTGGCAATATTAATTACGTGGAAAACAAAAGGGCCTGGAGTGGTGTAATTTTTAATCTATACCTTTGTACTATATTAGTTGTATATAAAGTTGAATTCTTTGATTCGTCGTTTTTACGTGATGACGGCTGACAAATTGGACCTCGTAATTTTAGTATTATAGATATTTCAAACTTAAAAAGGGATAAGAGATGTATTTAATTCCATATCATCTTAAATCAATTTATAAGTTAATATGAACTTACAATAAAAAAAGTTGTAATATTATCCAAGTTTCCATGAAGTGATATGGGAGGATATTACATGTACAGCACACACAACTATAGAAATATTGCAAAGAAATATCAGTGTTCAAGGAGTCTAAAAAGAATTTGTGCAAATTTGAATTCCTGACAATATGCACATGTTGGCTTTTGTGATGCAACACTTTTTTAAGTTTCATTTTAAGAGAATCCATATTTGTTCAAGCAGTAACAGCAAAAAATAATTTTCAACAATTTGAATTTACCTATATGTTTAATTAGTATCATTGTTTTGATAAGCATGCACTTTTGTTGTGATAACCACTTACACCTATTCCTCCAACGCCAACATAATTTTACAGGTATATTGCCGGTAGATCAAAGGATGTTGGCATTCAAGGAATAAACCCTCATTAGTTGATTTCAAACGGTTAAAAAAATGTGCATGCTTTTCTCAGAGATCAGCTATCAATTACAAAAATACCATGTTATTTTGGAAAATGTTTTTATTGCACAAAGTAAAAAACAAAGAGTTACATAATAAATACATTCTTGGTGGTAAAAATGACAAAATATCACATTTATTGCACATGATATTTGCTGCAATTAATTTGTATAAATATTGGATTTTTATACCTATAAGATGGAATAATCAAAATGTAGTGAAACATGCGTTTGTTCATTTTAGCAGAAGATACAAAATAAAATATAATATAACAATGGTTCATATATATCTGCATACAATCTTGAAGAATAAAGAACAGTGTACCTGCAATTAATTTAAAAGGTTTTTTTTGTTTTGCATAGTATTAAAATATAATTAAAAATATCTTTTCAAAACCAATATACTTCTTTTCTGAAATCTGTGTCTAGTTTAAGCTGAATAATGTATAGAACAACCATTGAATTAGGGAACAAACCGGAAGAAAAAATAGTATATCACACACAACAATTTTTTCACAGGGCTTTCAAAATATGTAAAATATATGGAAATTGTAGGTATGAAATGTGGTTTCGATATGAAATGATTGTCACTTTGTTTAAATAAATGGCTTTGAAAGAAGAAAACAATGGAGTCTTGAATTAGTAGTTTGGTAACTGATTGTCAGAAAATTAATTAACAAAAAACTAAACAATAAAATAGATATAAGAAGATGTGGTTTGAGTGCCAATGAATAAACTCTCCATCCAAGTCACTGTTTGTAAAACACTTGGTGAATATTTGTTGCATTCAAACTAGTATCAGTTCAGGTTTTGGTCACTGAATTGTTTATTGTGTGGTTTAAAGACCAGTTAGAATGTAACACATACACTCTCAGTATGCGAGTCAACAACATAATTATTTATGAGTTATCACCCCTTAATCCGAGATAAACACATGAAATCTACATAATGTAAATAAAGATAATAATTTGATATTGATTAAATATCATGAATTAATTTTAACTTGAAGCTTTGTAAATGTGATATGGAAAAAAAATGAAATTTGTCAACACATTCAGACAGTAACTTTACAATTAAAAAAAATAAACAGTTTGTTTTAAATAAAATTGCCTGATTAAAGGAGATAGCACCTAATATTTCTTATGTCTTTACAATTACAACACAGAAGTGTCACTTATGAAATTTGGCAAGAAACAGTAAAATACATTAATGCTAAATCAAATCAGACTTTGACACATACATGCACATTGATAAAAGCTCTCATCTACACAAACACATAAACACATCAATCAACAAAACAATGGTTAAGCTTAAGTCAAAATATAACAATTTACCGGGAAAAATAACTTATCACAGAACACATTCTTGTACTAAATGCCATTTATTCTGAACATCCTCCTAGACTTGTGGAAAGGAAAAATATGTTGAGTCAAATATTTTAATTCTCCTTGTCATATATTAATGTTTATCGGTTTACTGATAATACAGGTTTAATAAAAGTTAAAATTCCGCATTTATTTTCGACTCCCCCCTTTTGTCTTTGCATTCTGAACTTTGACCGTGTCTGTCACGTGACGTTACCGTATTGTGACGTCACTTCTCAATTTTCTAACGTTTGAACGGGAAGCTTGTTCAATGTGAGCTGTTGCGTGCCTTTTGGGGAATAAGATACCCTGTTTCTGACAAACCCTTGTTTTAACATTTTAATTGGTCTCCATTGACTCGTTTTCAGTTTATTTCTATACTTAAGAAACCCCCTTTATTTTGTGGCGTTAAAGACCGCATTCATTCACAATTGTTTAGAATAGGCGGAGCATCCCAGTATAGCAGAATGGGGGCTTCGGATTCAGAAATTAAGTGGGGACGGGAAGTTTGGTTTAGGTTGATGCATACACTAGTTACATTCGGATTTGATAGATTTATAGATACAAAGATCTTCGAAGCTGTATTTTAATATGTTTTGTAAAGGTTTTAACAGAACATTAAGAATTTTGTCGTAAAATCCCGTCAAGTTTTGGTCATGGGATCATCTTTTGTATATTGGGCGGTCAGAAGTGGAGATGTTATCCATCTCCACAAATTTTGATCATCCATTTGGGTTCTAAGTTTTGGGTTTAACCAAAGGAAAAAAGCTTATTGAGCAAATAAAGTTGGACATTGTGCAATCACATGTGTTATTGCAAAATCTCTCCTTGGTGTGGAGTGAAATTTTGCCTCGTAGATACTGACACTTGTCAGACAATCAGGTGGCTATCAATTCGACTCGTAAACGAGTAAAGGCAATTGTTCAATATATTCAAGAAGAATTAAATCATGGCCTTGTAATTTGCCATACAAATATAAAAGCTCAAGATAGAGGTTTATTTCAGGCTTGACGGAGTGCACTTGTCAATTGAAGGTAATGATGTTTTCTTAAATAATGTTCAGGGAGCTTTAGAGTTGTTTGCAAGTTCGGACCGTCGAGTATTTACTAATTGATGAGACTATATATTATATTTCAGTACGGTGTAGTAAACTCGTTTCGTTGGGGATGATAGTGTATAGACCTTCTCATTTTGGCGGGATCTAGCAAGATGACATGGGGGTCATGACCCTATAATTCTACGTTAGACCATATGCTAAAATATTCTACTGTGGTACCACAGGGAAGTTGTGTTTTTTATAAACGGCTTTCTCTTGTTTACCAGAGCGGCCGGTTCATCACTGTTACCAGTTTTGAATTTTATCCTCCGAGTACCGAGGCAAGTTATGGCCTAGCGTCAGTGTGGGGTCGTGCTCCTCGTTCACTCTAATTTTGCTTAGAGGAACTTTTGTTACTTCTGTTACCAGAAGAACACCTACTTGCCAATATTAAAAAATGCCGGCGGTTTGTATCGTCTTGCCAGGCCTCGTTTACTGTTTTTTGCACTGCGGCCGAT
Source organism: Mytilus galloprovincialis (assembly GCA_037788925.1). Classification (NCBI taxonomy): domain Eukaryota; kingdom Metazoa; phylum Mollusca; class Bivalvia; order Mytilida; family Mytilidae; genus Mytilus; species Mytilus galloprovincialis. The sequence continues at coordinate 5,748,983 of CM075334.1, read as the reverse complement.
TTGATTCCACATAAGATTTCTTGAATTATTTAGTATTAGGAGTTGCGAAATGATTGCCTATGAGACAACTCAGCTGTAAAACAACGTTGGTATTATCATCTAAAGGTAACCGTACAACCTTCAATAATGAGCAAAACCGTTACCATATGCGGCCTGTGTTATTCCACACAATATTTCTTAAATTATTTTAATCTTTAATTAAATGTATCTAGATTTGAGCTAAAGTCGTACACAAAAGAATTGTCTGCAAAACATCTTACAGAGAGATTTAAAGAAGGTTAAATTGTCAATAAATCATTTGGAATTGGCTCTGAATTTACATATCTTGATAACATTAAGCATTTAGAGATCGCCAATAAAAAGGCTCGTTTCGCATCATGCTTTTTTCATATATATGATAAGGACCTTGTGAGTGCAGGAGTCAATCGCTGGAATGGAATTGATTATTCGGGTTAATATCTTATTTGGCTATGGCATTTTTTGCTAACCCTATGTAAAATTCCAATATATTTTTCTCCTTTTCTCAAAAAATACAAGTCACATAAAAAGATGAATCCTGATCTTGATCAGAATGATGTTTTATGTGCCTATGACGTAGGAATGAATCAGAAGTATTATCACGATCAGGTAACAGTTCCTCTGTTGTTTCTCCACCTATAGTCTCTGTTTCACCAAACTCAGGCAAACTTTTGGATGAAGATAGTCTTTTATCTGTAAAAATAATTGTAATCATTTTCAATTACTGTCGATCAAAATAGAAAACATTATTTTTAAGCAATTTTCCTTAACAATCTACATTGAATCAATAATAATATGATTTAAAAAAAAAACGGTCAGTTTAGTAGCTTTGAAACACAATCTAATTAAAGAATTATTTCCAACTTTTTCTGTAAATATTAATGGTATCATTGACATATTTAAAGGGATCCAGGAACTTAAGCACCTTTTTATTAGATTTTTTAATTTAACTAGTAGAATATATAAAAGCTGGGACAAAAACTCACTCCTCATTAACAAAATTATGAATCTATTTTGCATATATGGCATATATCTTTTGAATTATTTGAGCTAACACATAGGAAATGAAAGAAAGAAGGGTTTATTTTTAAAAATAACTGACCCTTAGTCTCTAACATTGAGACTAATTCTAAACATTTTTATTTATAGTGGATTGGGAAACAAATTATTGCACTTTTATATTAATCCCTTTCCACTTTGCAGGTGCGAGTGGTGCCTTGTAGCAGCAATAGCCTGCTCTTTTTCGAAAGTTATAAAGGTGTCTTTTACATGCAAGAGATATAGCTCTAACTTAACACAGGTCACCCATTTATCGTTCCCTTCCGATGGACTATCAAAGTTTCTCAAGATCATACTCGCAAATGGTCTCAAGGGACTAATTTGTCATTACCTTCTTTTTCTTTGTCCATCATTTTCCTTATCCTTTTTCTTCTTTCTTCTAATGATTCAAAATCATCATTATATGAGTTGTATTCACTGCTGTTAGATTTCGTTGTTGACAAGCACTGATACCATGACAACAGGGCAATAAACAACAACATAACTAAATTACAGGAGATTCCAAACAGAGCAGACATCATTGGCCAGTGATAAAGGAAATACCTGTAATATCAAGCATATGATACAATTACAGAGCAGACATCATTGGCCAGTGGTATAGGAAATACCTGTAATATCAAGCATATAATACAATAACAAACAAATAGACATAGACAATGAATTTATAAATAGAGCATAAATAAATGGAGAATGTGTCCATGGGCCACGGATAATGCCCCTGCTTGCATATCATATAAAGTTATAAGTTATAAATGGAAAAACAGTAAAAGTGACTATCCAAATTTAAACTTGACCTGTATTTTGTGGTAATAAGAATTGTGTATAAGTTTCATAACATTTAGTTAAGGCAAACTTAAGTTAGAGATCAGAAACGAAAAAATTCAGCATTTTTTCCATTTGTAAGGGGGCATAATTCTAGTACAGAACAATAAGTTTGACTCCAGCAAAATTCAAATCTGATCTGTATTTTGTGGAAATAAGCATTGTGTAGAAGTTCCATAACATTTGGTTGAGGCAAAGCAAAGTTAGAGAACTGTAACGAAAATTTCGGCAATATTTCCATTTGTTAAGGGACATAACTATAGAACTGTTAAAGTGACGCTACCAAAATTTAAACTTGATCTGTGTTTTGTGGTAATAAGCATTGTGTATAAGTTTCATAGCATTTGGAAGAGGCAAACAAAAGTTAGAGAACAGAAACCAACTTTGGTACGTACGTTCATATGGACAGACAGATAGACAAGGGTAAAACTTAATACCCCTCCGCTACAGCATGGGTGTAAAAACATGTTTTTCATATGTACTATTTCTTAGATCTATACAATACCTCAGCCCTGTAAATTTGGCATACATCTTAAGTACCATGGTATACAACTGAACGTGTAAATTCTGAATTTCTACAATAATACCAACAGCTGGGTTGTACTATAAGTAAAGAATAATATACATTTAAATGTGTATCCCTGTGTACCAGATACTGGTAGATGGCATTCAATTACAGAATTCCATTGTAGGAACTGGGTAATAATTTACAATACACAATAATTCATTGTGCACAAGTAAACAGATTAATAGATTTCACAATGTACATGATGTACTGCCACAAATTATGAACTTGAATACTTTTTCGCCAAAAATGATGAATTTGAAATTTGATTACCACCATTTGAAAGTAATTAATTCTGATGTCAAAATTGAGAACTTTGATGTTTTAAAGATGAAAACAAATGTAATGCCTGTCCCAAGTTAGGAGCCTGTAATTCAGTGCTTGTCGTTTGTTGCTGTGTTTCATGTTTTTGTTATGTTCATTATTATTCTAAATAAATTAGGACATTAGTCTTTTTTATTAGAATTGATTAACATTTGTAATTTCTGGGCCTTTTATAGCTGACTTGTTGGTATAGGATGTTCTCATTGTTGAAGGCCTTATAGTGAACTATAATTGTTAATGTCTGTGTCACTTTGTCTCTTTTGGAAAGTTGTCTCATTGGCAATCATACCACATCTTCTTTTTTGATGTATAGTTGTACATTGTATATCACTTTTATGACTTTTTTAATCTTATACATTTATACATGTATTATGTATTTTATGTTAAAACTGTATCAGGGCAGATCCATTTTCAAAAGGGGGGTTCCAAACCATATGTCCCAATTCAAATGCTTTGATTATAAAACCAGATGCTCTGCAGGGCGCAGCTTTATACGACCGCACAGGTCGAACCCTGAACAGTTGGGGCAAGTATGGACACAAAATTCAAGCTTGATACAGCTCTGAATTTGGATTGTGATCAAATTTTTGACATAATATAGGTTTCTGACACAAAACAAATGCCAAGATTTTAAAAAACTGACGCAATACTGTTCAATTAAAGATTTCTTCTTGAAACTTTTCAAAAATTTGAAATTTGAGAAATTTTGAAAAAAAAAATTGAACCCGTTACAAAAATTTGATCCCCCCAAAACTTTTTGACCCCAATTTAAACGGTTCACTGAACACAGAAAATTCTAAACCTTCCTTTTAGCCTAGAAACCTAGATTTATTTTCTATACGTTTTTATTTTCAACCAACAAACTAAACTAAACTAAAAATAATATTATACGGATACTTCTTTTTTCAATTTTCCTTATAAACAGTGACTTTGAATTAGATAAACTGACCAAAAAATTAAAAGATTGCAGCCCCTTTCCGATATCTTTCATCTATTCAAGTTTCGTTTCAACCAAACAATACCAAATCTCTTTTCTTTTAGAGAGTAGTGCTTTAGGAAAATAGAGGTAAAAATGGAAACATCATGTAAAAAAAAAAAAAAAAAAAAAAACACTTTAGTCCATAAGAACCTACCGAAATTGGAGACAAAACAAACTGTGCTAGCCTAGTTTAAAGTGCAGATGCAATTGTTTCATGCATTTCCAGGACGTTTTAAACTATCAGTATAAAAAGAGCTGGTCTAATGGTAGTTGACATAGCATGGTAAACTACTAATAAACCACTTATTTATTCGGAATCAACTTTATTTTTTTCATCTCAGCAATTAGGGACGGCGTATTTTTGTGTCGTTTGATTGCTGCATGCTCGTGAACTTAAACCATAATATTATGGTTGAGAAATTGGGACGTATACAGTTCTATTAATACTCTAAGGTTATTTAAATTGACTCGTGCACACTATTTATATCGATAAGCTTTAAAGATCAATAAATATAGATTTATATTTGATCTATCATCATGCATGGTCACTTACTCAGTATTTCTACTTGTTGTGAAATATCAATTTAAAATAAAACCGGCCATGTTTTAGTTGGGAGTTTAGTGATAATTTGAACATCAGGCTTCAGGTAAGAATCTCTTTCTGTATAAATTTCAGTCTTTAGTCTCAACAATCATACTCTGTCTCTTATATTTACTATAGTGTCATTTTCAAAACACAGATTAAATTTTAAACTCTGTTTACAGTTGCTTGGGTAAAAACACTTCCTTTTTCTATGAATAGATATTTTAAAAATGTTTTTAGTTAATATTCACTTAATATTTACTAATACTGTAACTTATTTTCACTTCTTTAACGTGTTATTATTCGTATCTGTTTTACTATTGTGAAGCTAGCCGGAGTAAACCTAATATTCATGAGATATGTAATTTATACATGATGGGGGAATTAATTCTCTAAACTGACTACCGAACAAATTTCGACTAAACTTTGGATGAATGATCCTTATGGTATGATACTATCTGGCATAAATTATGTGTTTTTTCTTTACTCATTCAACAAACGAGGCGACCATGGCTTAAAATAAAACAAAAGTCTTAAGTGTATATTATTTGTCTTGTATCTAGTAAACCATAATAGGAAAATCTGACAGTGGCGTATATGCTAATAATGTCAACATCTACTAACCTCTTGCTTTTTTTTAATACCAAATTACCTTGCTTCATTGTATCAATTTATTCCTGGCAAAAATTCTAGGTGACCGGTATAGGCTCCTATGAGTACCTTGTGTTATACCTATAGAAGTTTTAAATCATCCATATATTTTTTAGTGCATCTGCTATATACATTTGTATAAACTTTTTAGCTCAATGACGAACGTTCAGTTGTTGTGACCGTTATATGACATTATGAATAAGCTATTTTGGTTTACAAAATGATTGTAATGTAAAGTTGACCACATTTCCATAGTTGGTTTGAAAGATACAAGTAAAAAATAAGAAAGGATCGTCATTAAGTTATACTGAAATTTTCACGACTTGCGAGTATTTTTACTCTTAAGATGTTATGTGAAAAGAGCTCCAACAATGTCCAGTACAGCATGATCTCAGCTACATTGTACTTTTTCAGTAACATGGCAGAATGTGTAGGGTCTACAGAACAAAATGTTGAGGTGCGCGGAACTAATGCAGATACAATTGAGAATCGTACAACCAATCAAAAGAGAGGTCAAAAGAGGCAGATGCAGCGACCTCGACCTACGAGAGTAGTATCTGTGAAGAAACGATCCCTAAATCATATGGGATACAAAGATCTAGAACATTGGTTAGAAGACCAAAACAATATATACATTGGTAGGGACATGACCCATTATGTTCCTGGGGCTGTTGGTAGCAAGTGGCAAAATCCTTTTAAGGATGAGAAACTCGGGAAAGAGAAAAGGGTAGAACTGTACGAGGAATACATTCTGTCAAATACGAAGACATATGACGGAAAGACACTGTTGGAATCAATAGAAGAACTTCAAGGAAAAACTTTGGGATGCTGGTGTAAGCCAGAATTTTGCCATGGTGATGTTCTTGTTCAAATACTAATGAGATTAAAAAAGAGTAGTTAACTAACTAACTATCCCGCTGATGGGAACTTTGAGTTGTAACTAAGTGAAACAAATAAATGCAGATGTTCGTGTGCAACAAATTATCAGTTTGAAGTGCTCCTCTTAATTATGTGATTAAAAAAAGAAGGGAGATACCAAAGTGAAAATATGATATTAGAAATCTCAGAAATATATACAATACTGTGGCTAAAAAGAAAAACGACGAAACAAAAATAGCAGTCCACATATAGCACAACATAGAAAACTGAAGACCGAGCAACATGAACATATTATATGATAATTTGTTAATGTGATCTCATAGATATATATGAAGATTAGTATATTCAGATATAAAGCTATTATGATATATGTTATTAAAAAACCAGTATATTTTAAATAAGAATAGACCTATGGTTGAATACATGACATAACTTATTTGTTGACCGCTAAATACTTTCTTCAAGTTTATGGCTGACCCAAAGGGTTACTGTTACGTATGTAGAAAACTTGAAAAAATGGATCAAATAGGTTCATGACATAAAATGACATAAAATGTTGAGATGTCTTGATTTACTAGGTTTTTTTCTAATCTGATCCTGGCATCACACTATTGCATATAAAGATTTGGCATAATTTGTCTCACTTATGTTTATTCAACATTCATTAGCTCTAATCAATGTTATGGTCAAATCTGGGACTATCATACTAACAGTAAGCTGCTATAGGGCGATGCTTATAACTACATATTATATAGAGTAACGTATTTTATAAGAGTAACAGGAAGGGTTTCACATTTGGAGCTGGATCTACTTACCTTTTGGTTCGGTTTGTATTGCTCAGTCTTTACTTTTCTATCTTGTTTTTTGTATATTGTTGTTTGTCTTTTGATCGTTTTAAGTTTGTTTTTTACTTATGGGTCCCTTTAGTATAATTGTCTCTCTTTTAAATCGTCCCAAGTCTAGAAAAAAGGGGGAAAGCTTATCAAAGGTCTGTAATGAACACGCATGAAGAACGTAACACACATCAGTATTTAGAATAACCACTGCAAGGCGAGGTTCCTGGTTTTGGCCAGACACATACACTTCATATCCCCCTTTTTTTCTTTATAACGAAATTACAAAACGTCCAATAACATTATATTTTAAAACCTCGTAGATCTGTATAAATGCACATGAATACAAGTAACACAAGGAGGGCAATGAGGTATTACAGAGATTTAAGATTGTTCAAAATTACTGAAAACAAGTCAGGCATATTACTGATCCTGATGCTTAATATAGAAACCAAACATTCCAGCATTGTCCATCTTCAAGAAGCACCAGGAACAATGCTCGAAGTCGTTTGTGCAATTTCAAAAGATTTCTAAAAAATTGCAAAAATGAAAAACTTACAACTGATAGATATAGGAAGATGTGGTGTGAGTGCCAATGAGACAACTCTCCATCCAAATAACAATTTAAAAACAAGTAACCCATTATAGGTCAATGTACGGCCTTCAACACGGAGCCTTGGCTCACACCAAACAACAAGCTATAAAGGGCCCCAAAATGCATGAAATCACAAATTTGTGTTTGGTAAATTAATATGAACTCACTAATTATAGAAAAAAGGTTTAAAAAGAACAGTTTAATTATTAATTCATTGACTAAATTAATTGCTGTAATGTCAATATACGTTTATCAATTATAAAAAATAAATAATTCAAAGGTCTTTTTTTTTAAACTTTTTGGTTTAGGGCAATATAACCACGAAATGTTAAGTGCAAAATATCATTTGTTAAAAGGATATGCTAGTGAACTCCTGTCTTACCTTCCCAAACATATACAATCAAGATAATTCCAGAAATTTGGCTGCATCATACGTTTATAGTATTTCTTTTTTATATGTCCAAACCGATTGAACTATCTCTAAGATATTTATCAATTTCGTTTTTATTTTATTTTAGACATTTTTGAATAATGGCTCACTGTGCTCCGACCGAAGACAATGTTCAAAAAATACAAGCAGATATCGAGGACAAAAATGAGAGTAGTACTATCAGAACTCAGACTGAAAGACCTCGGCCAACACGTGTTATATCTGTCAAGAAACAATCATTGAATCGTAAAGGATACAAAGACCTTCAGCACTGGCTGACAGACCCAAATAACATATACATCGGCAGGAATATGACTCATTATGTCCCTGGAGCTGTGGGTAGCAAGTGGAAAAACCCATTCCCGGCAAAAAAACATGGCAGGGACAAGTGTATAGATTTGTATAGGGACTATATAATGAATGATACAAAATTATACGATGGAAAAACTTTATTAGACTCAATAGAAGAACTACGTAGTAAGACACTAGGGTGTTGGTGTAATCCAGAACCTTGCCATGGTGATGTTCTCGTACAAATGCTAATGAGACTGAGAAAGAAATGACATTAATATAATCGGGATGCTTAAATTCATTTGTGAATAACCGGGGACTTTCTTTAATAAGAGTTAGTATTGAAAGTCCCTGGAATAACACAAGGCTTCAAAAGACCCTCAATCCTTGGAAGAAGATGTCAATTTTCTTTTCCTTGTTGCAAAATTTGCTTATTTGCAGATTGTTTAAGAGACTTTTTATAGGTCTTACATTAATGATTAAAGTCATTTATTAAATGGTAATGAATGCAAATAACTAGTGCAATAATTTGGCCTTGTTGATCTACTATAAGATCTTATTTTGTATTATTGATTAACTTTGTCTATAGCAAGATGGTTGACAATTTTGGCCTTAATGACTGATTGAAGCATTTTAGATTTTTTACTGTTTGTGCTTAAACTTAAAAACTGAAAAAAGAAAAGATGTTTGAGGGCAATAAATCTTCTCTGGGGTCAATTGACACTTTTATATATGTTGATTTATTTGTAGATCTTAACTGCTTTTGCTAAATATTCTTGCTCTCTTTCCATTTTTATTTCCTCAAAAATGTGTAAAATGGTAATTCAGGGGCAATAACTCCTAATACAAGATAGTTTACTATCTCTTCCTGTGATTTATTTAAGATCTAGTTGTGATTGGGTCAACTGATGATTCTCAAATGTTTACTTATTTGTGAAACATATTTTGTTGATCTTATTTACCATCAAAATTCTCTATATCAATTTTATTGACATTAGGCCCATGATAGCCATTATCTTTTATATTTATGAACCAATAGCACATTTTGAAGATCCTGTATATAACACATAAGAAGTCCAAAGAAAATCTGAAAAAAAAACAAAAAACAAAGCACCAGTTGGTATAGTAGGTCGAAATTGACCATCTAAATAATAAACTGTTATCACAGAGATATGTCTTGCCTTTTTATACGACCGCAAAAATTGAAAATTTTTTGGTCGTATATTGGTATCACGTTGGCGTCAGCGTCGTCCGAATACTTTTGGTTTTCGCACTATAACTATAGTTTAAGTAAATAGAAATCTATGAAATTTAAACACAAGGTTTATGACCACAAAAGGAAGGTTGGGATTGATTTTGGAACTTTTGGTCCCAACAGTTTAGGAATTAGGGGCCAACAAGGGCCCACATAAGCATTTTCTTGGTTTTCGAACTATAACTTTAGTTTAAGTAAATAGAAATCTATGAAATTTTGACACAAGGTTTATGACCACAAAAAGAAGGTTGGGACTGATTTTGGGAGTTTTGGTTCCAACTGTTTAGGAATAAGGGGTAAAAAAAGGGCCCAAGTAAGCATTATTCTTGGTTTTCACACAATAACTTTAGTATGAGTAAATAGAAATCAATGAAATTAAAACACAAGGTTTATGACCACAAAAGGAAGGTTGGGATTGATTTTGGGAGTTGAGATTCCAACAGTTTAGGAATTAGGGGCCAAAAAGGGGCCCAAATAACATTTTTCTTGGTTTTGGCACCATAACTTTAGTATAAGTAAATAGAAATCTATGAAATTTAAACACAAGGTTTATGACCATAAAAGGAAGGTTGGGATTGATTTTGGGAGTTTTGGTCCCAACAGTTTAGGAATAAGGGGCCCAAAAGGTCCAAAATTAAACTGTGTTTGATTTCATCAAAAATTGAATAATTGGGGTTCTTTGATATGCCAAATCTAACTGTGTATGTAGATTCTTAATTTTTGGTCCGGTTTTCAAATTGGTTTACATTTAGGTCCAAAGGGTCCAAAATTAAACTTAAGTTTGTTTTTATCAAAAATTGAATCCTTGGGGTTCTTTCATATGTTGAATCTAAGAATGTACTTAGATTTTTGATTATTGGCCCAGTTTTCAAGTTGGTACAAAATTAAACTTTGTTTGATTTCATCAAAAATTGAATAATTGAGGTTCTTTGATATGCCAAATCTAACTGTGTATGTAGATTCTTAATTTTTGGTCCCGTTTTCAAATTGGTCTACATTAAAGTCCAAAGGGTCCAAAATTTAACTAAGTTTGATTTGAACAAAAATTGAATTCTTGGGCTTCTTCGATATGCTGAATCTAAATATGTACTTAGATTTTTGATTATGGGCCCAGTTTTCAAGTTGGTCCAAATCAAGATCCAAAATTATTATATTAAGTATTGTGCAATAGCAAGAAATTTCAATTGCACAGTATTCAGCAATAGCAAGAAATCTTTAATTGCACAGTATTGTGCAATAGCAAGAAATTTTCAATTGCACAGTATTGCGCAATAGCAAGAAATCTTCAATTGCACAGTATTGTGCAATAGCAAGTATTTTCAATTGCACAGTTGCACAATAGCAAGAAATATCTAATTGCACAATATTGCGCAATAGCAAGAAATTTTCAATTGGAGTTATCTTTCTTTGCCCAGAATAGTAGTTGAATCAACTTAAATCATTGTTTTATACAATATACAATGTATATTCACTTTTACTACCAACTGATAAATTAAAACAATCTTTACCATTCAGTGATAACAAGCACTTTTTTTTACATTTTAATATTTTATGATGTATTTAAATGAGTAGTTATTGTTGCAAACTCCATTAGTAATTTGAATTGAGATCAGTTTTGGAATAAGGGAAAGGGGGATGTGAAAAAAAAAATTGGGGGGGGGGGGGTTCAATTTTTCTGATGTCAAATTTCATAAATAAAGAGAAAATTTCTTCAAACGTTTTTTTGAGAGGATTAATATTCAGCAGCATAGTGAATTGCTCAAAGGCAAAAAACAAATTTTAAGTTTATTAGACCACATTCATTCTGTGTCTGAAACCTATGCTGTGTCAACTATTTAATCACAATCCAAATTTAGAGCTGAATCCAGCTTGAATGTTGTGTCCATACTTTCCCCAACCGTTCAGGTTTCAACCTCTACGGTTGTATAAAGCTGCGCCCTGCGAAGCATCTGGTTGTAATTTTGATAATGCAAATGTTGAAATCAAAATAGCAACACTTTAACATCTTACACAAGTTATGCAAATATTCAAAGTCAATGAACCATGACTGAGTAACATGGCTCAACAATCTCCATGTAAATGAGATGTGTCAATGCTAATACAACTGCATACCAAATACCATTGACTTATTATAAGTCGTTCCCAAATCTAAATACAAATATTAACATGTAAACTATGAAAAAGTTTCAAAGTCAATGAACCATGAAGAGGGGGTGGGGCTTAATAATCACCATGGAAACAATACTTGCAGATGCCAATAAATATGCATACCAAATATCATTGACTTAACATTAGCAGATGTAATCACAAACTAATACATGTAAACTAAGATAAGTTTCAAAGTCAGTAGACTGTGACTGAGGGGCAAGGCCAAATATTCTCCATGGAAATAAGAAATGAGATGTGCCAATGCTTATACAACTGAATACCAATTAACATTGGCCTTCCACTAATGGTTCCCCTTGAAATGACCTAATCACAAACTAAGACTGAAAACTTTGAAAAATTTTCAAAGTCAATAGACCATGACTAAGGGGGTGGAGCCAAATTATCTCCATGGAAATGATATATGTCAATGCTTGTACAACTGCATACCAAATATCATTCCACATAAACTGACCTAATCACTAACTAATACATGTTAAATAAGCAAAAGTTTCGAAGTCAATAGACCATGACTGAAGGGGCAGGGTCAAATAATCTCCATGGAAATGAGATGTGCCAATGCTTATACAACTGCATACCAAAAATGATTGACCTACCACTTGTGGTTCACCATAAACTAGACCTAATCACAACTAATACATTGTTGACGCCATCAGCGCGGGAAACAGCATACCTATGTCTCGCTTATTGACTCCGTCAAGGCGAGACAAAAATCTTTACTGTTTTTATAGTTAAAAAAAATATTCTTTTGGTCTTTATATATTTTGACTATAGGCTGATCCAGGGGGGAGAGGGAGTGTATGTTACTTAGTATGTTACTTACTTATCTTGATGACAAATTTCAACATCATGTTTATATTGGTCCATCAGAAACCTTGTAGAAAACGTACTCTATTAATTGGTATTCATTCTTGTATGGACTGTCATGGTTCTATAAATAGCACTATCAGATATAAATTGAATCACATTCAAAGTTATGTTTATCGATTGGACAAACAACAACAAACGACTTTAAAAAAAAAAATCTCATTAGTTGATTTCAAACGGTTTAAAAAATGTGTATGGTTTTCTTAGAGACCAGCTATCAATTTAAAAACACAGTCTTATTTTCGAAAATTGTTTTATTGCACAAAGTAAAAAACAAACAGTTACAAAATAAATACATTTTTTTTGGTGGTAAAAATGACAAAATATCACATTTATTGCACATGATATTTGCTGCAATTAATTTGTTTAAATATGGTTCAGAATTTCTTAACAGGGAACATCTGTATCAAGTTTGATGTAGATGAGATTGAAAGGGGTAGCTCTATAGTGCATACAATCTTTATATCAATGGTGTCATCAATTTTCATTTACAATTGCAGCAAATTCCATTTTATTTTTATACTTTTTAGATGAAATAAATCAAAATGTATTGAAATATGCATTTGTTCATTTAAGCAGATGATACAAAAAAAATTATAATATAACAATGGTTCATTTATATGCATATTAAAATATACATGTAATTAAAAATATCTTTTCAAAACCAATATACTTCTTTGTTGAAATCTGTTTTTAATTTAAGCTGAATAACGTATAGAAAAACCAGGATAATGTATAATTCACACACAATAAATTTTACACAGGGCTTTCGGAATTTGTAAAATATGTAGGAATTGTAGGCATGAAATGATTGTAACTATATTTAAATAAATGGCTATAAATCCATGAAATGGTCAAAGATTTATAAAAATTAGAAAACAATGGAGTCATGAAAAAAAAAGTAAAATCACAAAAATACTAAACTCCGAGGAAAATTCAAGACGGAAAAGTCCCTAATCAAATGGCAAAATCAAATGATAAAATACATCAAACAAATGGACAACTGTCATATTCCTGACTTGAATTAGTGGTTTGGTTCCTCGATTGTCAGAAAAATTAATTAACAAAACACTGAGATAGATACAAGAAGGTGTCAGACCACCAACTACTCCCACCAATTTAGAACGTATATAAAAGTAGCCCTACTCTGACACAAAATAGTGCTTTTGATGTCCTTGTTTACTTAAACTAACCAACAAATTTGCAGAAATGAAACTTTTGGTGAAAGTGAAATATATTTAGACCATTTTGAGCCCAAATTTACTTGTCTATAAGTTTGCATAAAAAATTGAGGATTAATACGCTCCATGGTATACTAATTTAAGATTTCTAGAAAACCAGGGGGTATTTTTGGAGTACGTCTGTTCGAAGGTCAGTTTTTTTCTTAGAAGGCTTTAAAGGTATGTTGAAAATTGGCATGTAGAAAGCTGATACATGTACAATTTAGGATATTGCTGGTTTCTATGAAGTTAAAGGTAAGATAAAATTTCTAGAAAGCTGTGAAAATTGCAAAATTCGGTGGAACAGATAGGGATTTTTAATTGGGGTATGACACCAAGAAGATGTGGTACTGTGGAATCATTTATTTTTGTGTGGGTATCAACTTTTTAGGATTGTTGAAAACTTGCATATTTGTGGATATTTGATTTCATGGTTTTGCCAATCACTGTATACAAAGTCTATTGAAAATATATTATTTATTGAACTTGTGGTTCACCTGTACCCAAGAAACCAATCAAAATTGGTAACCAACAAATAATAATGAATCCACAGTATGAATCAACTCTTCATCCAAGTCTCAATGTGTAAAACACTTGGTGAATATTTGTTGCATTCAGACTAGTATCAGTTCAGGTTTGGTCACTGAATGATTTATTGTGTGGTTTTAAAAACAGTTTGAATCAGAGGTAAAAATAAAATTTACATAAATATACAGAAACTGAATATCATGAACTAATTAGAAGCTTTGTGATTGTCAAATGAACACACAAAAAAAATATGTCAACACATTAAGACAGTAACTTTACAATTCAATAAATCAAAGTATAGGTTGTTTTTATTATAAAATTAACCAATAAGGTGGTACATAACACTTCTGAGAGATAACTCTGTAAAATCAGCTGAACGTTATAATCAAGTTCGCCTATTAAGGAAATACATGTACTTAGCATCTCAATGAACATAATAAGATTTTGTAAACTGCTGTTTATCCAATGAAATTTTTTTGATAAAGTATGTGGTTCAAATTTTTTCAAATTTTATTTTTTTGTCAAAGGGTCAAAGTAAATATTTTGTCAAAATTTTGTGAATATTAAATGAGCAAAATTAATTTTAGTTAAGGTGTTTGGTACCACCTTGAAGGAGACTGGAACTTAATACTAATATTGTCTTTTAAATTACAATTACAATACAGAAGTGCCGTTTTTATAAAATTTGGCAAGAAAACAGTAAAATACAAAATAATAATACTAATAAATAAAATAAGACTTCGACACATTCATGGACAGTAATAAAAGCTCTCATCTACAAACATACATAAATCAACAAACAATGGTTAAGCTTAAGTCAAAATATAACAATTTACCGGGAAAATAACATATCACAGAACACATTCGAGATGCAAAATGCCATTAATTCTGAACATCATGAAAGTTCCTTGTAGACTTGTAAAAGGAAAAGTATGTTGAACGAAAAGGTAAATACATGTAATTGAATGCTAAAAATAAAATACTGCTTTTTTCCATACTGTATATGTATATCATTTTGATGTGGCTGTTGTAAAGGTAATTTGGATTAAGTTCAATTACCACCATTGAGCCAAAACTTCATTCTACCTGTCATATGTATCTAGATTTGAACCACAGCCTTACAAAAAAGTATTTGCTGCAAGACTTATTACAGAGAGATTTAAAGAAGGTAAAATCAACAATGAATCACTTGGAATCTACATTGGATTTACCTATCTCAATAACTTTTAGCAATCAGAGAGGGTCAATAAAAGTGCTTGTTTCCTGACATGCTTTTATCATATGTTAAGGCCTTTGATGAGTGGAAGAGTCAATCACTGGAAAGGACTTGATTATTCAGGTTGATATTTTATTTGGCTATGGCATTTTTTGTTTATCTTGGCTAACCCTATGTAAAATTGAAACATGTTTTTCTCCTTTTCTCAAAATATACAAGTCACATAAAAAGACATTTAATACAACAAATTACTATGAATCCTGATCTTGATCAGAATGATGTTTTATGTGCCTATGACGTAGGAATGAATCTGAAGTATTATCACTATCAGGTAACAGTTCCTCTGTTGTTTCTCCACCTATAGTCTCTGTTTCACCAAACTCAGGCAAACTTTTGGATGTAGATAGTCTTTTGTCTGTAAAAATAATAGTTATTATTTTCATAATCAATAATAATCTTAATTTTAACAAATCTCCATAACAATCTACACAATCAATAATAAATGATTTAAAAGGGGTCAGTTTAGAAACTTGAAAGTCACAATAATTCTATTTTCCTAATAAAATAATTATGTGCAATATTATCTGTTAATAGTAACGATATCATTTCCATATAAATAGGGATCTAGGATACTATTGTTAGGTCATGAGAGGAAGTGTGGTTTTCAATCAAGTAGAATAACTGACCCTCAATCTATCAAGTCTAAGTCCTTACCTTCTTTTTCTTTGTCCATCATTTTCCGTATCCTTTTTCTTCTTTCTTCCAATGATTCAAAATCATCATCATATGAATTGTATTCACTGCTGTTTGATTTCTTTGTTGACAAGCACTGATACCATGACAACAAAGCAATAAACACCAACATAACTAAATTACAGGAGATTCCAAACAGAGCAGACATCATTGGCCAGTGATAAAGGAAATACCTATAATATAAAGCATATAATACTATAACAAGAACAATATACAACAAATTTATAAATAGATTATAAATAAATGGAAAACGTGTTCATGGGACACAGATGATGCTCCCACTTTTATATGATGTTATAAAGGGATATAGCTCTAGAATGGTGATGCCAACCACATTTATTTGATCTGTGTTTAGTGGTTTTAACGATTATCTATAATTTAAGTTTTGTAACATTCGTTCGAGGCAAACTAAAGTTGCCCCACTTGCACTTTCATTTTCTATGTTCAGTGGACCGTGAAATTGGGATCAAAACTCTAATGATCTCTAATCTAGCATTAAAATTAGAAAGAGCACAACATAGAGAATATGTGTACTAAGTTTCGAGTTTCTTGGACTTCAACTTCATAAAAAAATACCTTCACCAAAAACTTTAATTTGAAGTGGGACAGGCACAGACTGTAAAATATAATGTCCCTAGGTGGGACATAAAAACATATGTTTACTGTATTATTTCCTACATCTATACATTACCTCAGCCCAGTAAATTTAGCATACATTTTTAGTACCATTGTATACAACTGGACATGTAGATTCTGGATTTCTACAATAATACCAACAGCTGGATTGTACTGTAAGTGTAGAATAATATACATTAAATGTTGTATCCCTGTATACCATATACTAGCAGATGGCATTCAATTACAGATTTCCATTGCAGGATAAGGTTATAATTTACAATACAACATAATCCATTTGGCACAAAGTTTATGAATTTGAATACTTTTTCGTCAAAAAGGACAAATTCCAATATTTTTTTTCATCAAACTCAATTTATTTTTTTGGCAAAATTGAGAATTTTAATCCATGCATCTTTGAATATAAAAACAAATGTAGTGCCTGTCCAAAGTCAGGTGCCTGTAATTCTGAGGTTGTTGTTTGTTGCTGTGTTACATATTTGTTTTTAGTTTATTATTTTGTACATAAATTAGGCCATTAGTTTTCTCATTTGAATTCTATTACATTTCTCATTTTGATGCCTTTTATAGCTGACTATGCAGTATGGGTTTTGCTCATTGTTGAAGGCCTTACTGTGTTCTATAGTTATTAATTTCTGTGTAATTTGGTCTCTTGTGGAAAGTTGTCTCTTCATTTTATACATTTATACATGTATTATGTATTTTATGTTAAAACTTTAAAACTGTAGAATCAGCCAATTAAAAAAAAATCCCAACCGTATGTCCCAATTTAAATGCATTGATTATAAAAAAAAAGAGGGGCCTGGTGTTCGAGGGTTGTGTAATAATGTTGGAATAACTTACTGCATCATCAATATAATTTGAGAAGAATTCTATCGTTAACATCTGCTTTTGTTCTACAAAACCTGACAATAACAGAGGAGAGAAAACGAAGGTATCCAGGACTCGTAATAACTCAGATCTGTAGTGAAGCATGGTCTGTATTATAAAAAGAAATAGTTACATATAATGTCTATGGGCAGATAGACAATTGATATTTCCCTAGGTTTGTGATGTTTTATTTTCTACCCACATACTGGTATAAACTTAATTCTTTACACAAGTACAAACTACTGGTACCTCATATTGCTTCAAAACAACAAATTACAAAAAAGAAACTAAGACATGATGATATGATATGATCCTGAAATCTTATATTAGCAGAGTTCTCCCCAGGATCTTTTAACATCATGGTAATGTGATGCTATAATCTTAAATGTGATGTGCTATTTGAAGTGGTTTTCTTATAGAGAATATTTGTATGTTATGGATGTGATTCTATAATTTTTAGAAACAAGATGGTATTTCAATTTCCTCTGTTTACCAGGATGCGAAATGAAATATCTGGGGAGAACACTGTATTAGTGAAGTCTTGATTGTAAGCAACTAAATGTTCGTATGCATACTTATCTCTGTCTCTGTTAGGTACTACATGTTTGTTTGAATTGAATGCATTCCCTTCTTTTACATAAAATTTTTAAAAAAACAAAATATAATGTTTATCTTAATTTATGACATTATATAATGATGCTCAAAATTAAGGCATATCTTAATTCTACTTATCATTTCTCTTTTTCTGATCGTTTGCCTAAAAAAGATGTCTATCTTGTGGTCATAAGCCAGGTGTCTCGTTAATATAACACAACACCCATATGATTATTAATATCATAAAATCTATAAAAAAAATCATGTTTTTTTCCAGGAGCAATCTGGCGCTATATATAGATATGCCAAATTATTACATTGGTTGCAATGAATTACATTGATTTCCCAGTTAAATAAAAACCGATAATTTCACATGTGAAATAAACGTGGTTATTTCACTCTCTGACATCATACAACAATAGGCGTTGTCAAGGCGTCGATAACCGCGGATCAAAACAAACTATGAATGCGTAGAAAAAAAATATAGTTCCTTACATGTTTTACATTAATTTCTTTTAAAAAAAGCCATTTGCCAATGTAATAAAAAGAATAACTAATTAAAGAATTCAAATATCGAAAAATATTCAACTCGTGACCGAACAACACTTATACATGTTATAATTAACTCATGTGCTACGTGCATTCATGAATTAATGTGTTGTTCGGTCACTCGTTGAATATTTTTCTCTATTTGAATTCTTCGATTAGTTATTCTATAATTATTGATATATTTTGATAAGACTTACTTGACTGCTACAATAATCATCATCTCAACACATCTTGTCAAAGTAACAAACACATCATACATTTGTAAATCACACACAAAAGTAAAAGATTTATCTAAATAAACACATAGCATTTATTTTAGAATCTAAAGCATAAAATATTGAAAGGCAGTTCTACACTTAAAAATATGGTGTCGTTATTGATGCAATTTTTTTGTCAATTTTGTAAAATGCAAGCATTTACTATATAATGATAAGTATTTTTCTTCCAGTATTATAAATGACTTCTCATTTAAATTGTAATCTGCAATTCAATATCCCCCCTCCACCAAGTCAATGGTTGTCAACTCTATGTTTATATCATAGGGCTATTCTAGAATCATTTGCATTTTTGGGTTTCAATCACCTTCAGTAAATTAACTTCAACAAAATCCAACCATGAATAAAATAAACATAAAAAAGCTTACACTTGTCAACTGAAAGCATATGGTTCTAGTGACTAATGGTTAGAATGGTTAAGTGTGAGAACATGATTAATTTAGGGTTAGTAAAGTAGTGCAGTGTTGATGGTTAACAGCCAGTTAACTGAAACATCACTGTTTTCCTTCATACATAAATCTTTAAATAGTCATAAAATTGAGAATGGAAATGGGGAATGTGCCAAAGAGACAACAACCCGACCATAGAAAAAAAAAAAAAAAAAAAAAAAAAAAAACACATACTACTGATGTGAAAGAAAAGTTAAAAAAAAAAATAAATGCAACTAAGAACAGAAGAAATACAGTGATTGTAATGAACACGACACAAAACGGATTATTATGCTTTGGTTAAAATATTTATTTTGTTGATAAAATAATTTTGAAAAGTAGAATCATTCCACAGATAATACGTTTTCATCGTAAAAAACAAAAGATTTAATGTCATAAAAAAAGTTAAAAGAATGAATTAAAAACTTCCCGATAAATATATGCTTTAAGTAACATACACATGTACATTTTTTTCTTGGCAGATAAAATCAATTATTTTCCAAATTTAGGTCAGTGTTAATGTTAATAGGTTCACTATTACATAAATGAATACAAAGTTTCAATATTCGATTTGGTTAGTTGATTGCAAGGGGCAATATATTTCCCATCACAATAAATCAGATTTGAGTCTTCAGTGTTATTACTGTGCAAGGATTAGTATAAGAACATACACCTACACTTACTGATCTAGTAGCCGAGGACAGACTATCACCATTCTTATTATACAACTGTAATTTTACAATAAACATCCCTGCAAATATAAACAAAGAATTAAATTTATTGAATTTGGTCAAACCAAATTTTTTGAAATGTCTTTGATGTAGAATGATTGTTAAAAAACTTACAACAGGCTTACTAATTGGTAAGTGATAACATTTTATTTCAAAATTATTTTGTGGTGTAGAAATGACCAAAAAAACATTCACATTGTCCAATAGATCTATACTAAATATACTTCTGTCTATCCTATAATACTAACCTAATTCTTTATTTATATTAGATTCTGGTAAATCTAAATTTAACACAATACTGTACAGCTGGCCTGTAACAAACATCTACAAAAGATCAAATGTTAAAAAAAAAGAACAACATGCATAGCCATTTAAAATACATGTATAGCAAAGAAGAAATTTGCTCTAATTCTAAAATATCCTAATATTCCTGTTCATTTTTTAGTTCAACAGTATTAAAGATCGAGTTTTTTTATCATCAGTTGTACTTCCTTATATCTACTAAGCATGGGAATACCTTATTTGGATATGTTGAAATAACAAATGATGCCTGCAGTACATAAGTTTTAACAAATGTCCCCCTTCTTGACACCAAAGTTTGATCCTTGTTTTGGTGTTCTTAATTATCCAACAGAGTTCAAATTACAAGGATTAAAACAAGTATATTTCAGCATAGAGTCTTCCACATAGAGGAAAACACCATACTGTACAGATAGCCATTAGATTTATTTTGTTTTTATATCCAACTTATGGTTTATGATAACCCACTTGAATATTGGGCCTTTATAAACTTTCTCCGCAAGATCAACAGTCTTACATAGCAAATATATCGTACCAAGTTATTTCTCCTGTTAATATTTGCAACAAGTCCAATATCATGGAGGAGTGTTTTTTTATTCTAAAATTCATAAGTATTCCTCATTTTGAAGCCCATTAGAAAATATAGTAGCATATTTTTTCCCTTCTATTTCATATTGCTTTTCTTATATCTATTTATTTTGTTTACAATGTCATGAATATATTCATATTTTGTTATCGTTCATGTGTATCAAAACTTATAGCAGTATGACTTACATTTTCTTGACCTGACTTTAACAGGGATATATTAGCTGATGGAAAGGAACAGGCACCCATTCCAACATCACATGTCCTGAAATTGAGTAAATCATGTATTAGTTCTGAATCTTAACAACATCTATTAGATTAATAAAGAAATCAACAACTCAATCTCCAATGAAAAATTGTATACGGTCAAATATATTTATGTGAAAATGTACACAGTTGATTAAAAATTCTTTACTCAAAATCTAAACATAGAACCTCTGATTGATTATTGAAACTTTAATGTTGTCAGTACCCCCAACACAATGCTGGACATTTTATAATCAAGGAAAGCATACATGTCCACTCTGTGTTTCTGTTAGATGTATTACTATTTGTATCCATCTGATGAGTTAAGTCTTTTTCAACTGTTTTTTTTTATATTTCACTGTTACACCACTGTCTTAGGTTAGGGGAGGGTTGGGATCCCGCTAACATGTGAAACCCCACCAAATTCTGTATGCATGTCCCTGTCCCAAGTCAGGAGCCTGTAATTCAATGGTTGTTGTTTGTTAATGTGTTACATATTTGTTTTTCGTTCATTTCTTGTACATGAATTAGGCTGATTGTTTTCTCGTTTAAATTGTTTTACATTTGTCATTTCTGGGCCTTTTCTCATTGTTGAAGGCCGTACAGTGATCAATAGTTGTTTATTTCTGTGTCATTTTGGTCTCTTGTGGAGAGCTGGGTCATTGGCAATCATACCACATCTTCTTTTTTATATGTATAAAAATCATTTACTTAAAATTGAAGATATCAAATGTCCTCTTTTTGGTATCATTTATGAGTTTGAGAATGCTGTCTTCAACTTTATAAAGCCTTATTGCTACATGTATTTGGGAATCTGGGACACTTATCCAAAGCTTTTATGACTCAAACAAGAATCAATTTTACAATTTCTTTCAGGCATTTTCTTATTTGAAATCAAACTATTATGGAAATGTGTGTAATATCAGGTAAGGATTGGGATATAGTGATAAACAGATATGTATTGTGAAAGGGTATGAATGTCCTTCAACGACAAGCATCAATCCGACAATCGTCTCTTTTTTGCTTATCATTAACGTCAAATTAGCTTTAGTTTTTTTTATCTTCATTCTTCAAATCTCATTTTATAGCCACCATGCATGTCAACGGGAGTTAAAAATTTATCTTTAACCTTATTCTTACAAATATTTTACCATCGTTCAGACATTTGGAACATTCTTTATGAAGAGTATACCCCATTTCTAACCTTATGTTTTGTTCACCCTAATACATGTATCCATAAATTTTCTTCATACACAATTATTCAAAGACACTTCTTAGTTATCTTGCATCAATATAAAAAATTACCTAAAGTTGAGATGAACTGGAAGAATATATGATTCTGTTGGCATATAAGAATAATAAAAACTGCCATACATGAAAACAGACAGCCATAGTAAAAATATAAATACAAATATCACAATGAAAAATGTTGTCACAGCATTTTTTAACTTGAAAAAACTTTTTTTTGTTGTTTCTTGAAACCAGTCTATAGTGTTTCTTATGAACATCAATATCATTGCGAAAGTTCTGGCTTTGTTTACATCTGAAATTTTTCGAACTTTGAACCTTAAAATTTAATTAGTTTCGGACTCATTTTTTTCTAAAATTTTATTTCAAAATACAGGACAATTTTTTTACTTTAAATATATCTAATAAATGGATTTGTTTATTAATAAGCTATAAAAGAATATCGAGTCAAATGATTAATGTTGATAATTTTACGAAACTACAGATAAACTGAATCCGCCATTTGGTTCAAGAAAATAGAGAATGGCACAATGAAATTAATATATTTTTCTGGTTTCTAGGTCACATTTTAACAACTGTTCTGTATCCATAAAGAGGTATTGATTGATGTCAACAAAACAGATATATTTTATTGAAAAATTATGACTCATAAGATGATACACAGTAATACATTCTCACACACCATGTCCGTTTTGAAGATTCAACAAACTGTTGAATGTCACGTTTTTGACAGGTTTTGTTTAAAAAGCAAGCGAAGCAGTCCTTTATTTTCAAACCCTGCTCACGCATCAAGTCAACATTCTGTTACCACTAAGAATTTCCATACTGCAGAGATATGAAAGTATGGTTCACCCTTCCCATTTCACAAAAATGGCTATTAAAATCAGTATCACTAAAATTTGAATACAGAATACTAAATTACTTAATGAATTAAAAGTTCTTTTGTTATTTTTCTAAAAATTAAATTCTTACTGAAAACATTTTTGCATTAAAGTAAAAATAGTGAATTGCCTTGGTTTTCAATTGATTATAAAGGTAACCTAGGAAAAACAGCATATGATATGAACCAAACAGTGATTATTTAAATGATTTAAAGGGAGACCACTCTGTTCCATACTAATATGAATCTTGGTCTGTTCACCCCTTCAAAATCACATTCATTCCGATTTACTTTGGCTCCCTTTCACGTTTGCACCAAACACTTTCAACACTTTTACTCTCTTTTTAAAGATTTTGTTTTGAATATTTTTTATGCCCCACATCGTAGGTGGGGCATTATGTTTTGTGGTCTGTGCGTCCATTTGTCGATCCTTCTGTCCCGTTTCAGTTTTAAAGGTTTTTGGTCAAGGTAGTTTCTGATGAAGTTGAGGTCCAATCAACCTGAAACTTAGTCAGATGCCAAATAATTTTTTTGACCCCATTGAAGATATAAAATGATAGTGCAAGTTTCAGGTTAAAGTTTTTGGTGACGTTGGTTGAAGTCCAATTAACTTGGAACAAAGTACACATGTTCCCTATGATATGATTATTTTAATTTAAAAGCCAAATTATATTTTTTACCCCAATTTCACGGTCCACTGAACAAACATATAGAAAGTGATAGCGTGAGTGGGGCATCCGTGTACTATGGACACATTCTTGTTTAATTATGTTTAACTTGCATGGTTAGTGTAAACCTGGATTCATGTTGTATTAAAACAGGGATGATTCCACTATATAGTTTAGGGCCGCTGAGCGGCCCTTAAATTGGCCAGCGGCCCCAAAAAAATGTACATGAAAATGAATTCCCAATTCAGGAAAATAAAATAAAAATCGATATTTCCGGAAAAGTTTCTGTCACCGATTAAGGCAACTATAATTTTTCATAGTTTGTTGTCAAAACGTTTTAAAATCCGGATAAGAATGCTGTTTACGATCGCATCTTAGTAACAACGATTTAATTATGTCAACATGTGGGAAACAATTTTAGCAGCCGAATACAATTAATTAATATGTTATGGGAGTATTGGATCTTGTAAAAGCAGATCGCCCAGCAGGTTGATAAAAATGGGTGTCAAAGCAGACCTCGGCAGAGAGCTAATTCAAATTTTGATATAACATTGATGGATAAGGTTTAATGGACGCCGATCTCGTTAAAGCAGATCGCCCAGCAGAGCCTGTTATATATAATATGATGAAAACTTGTTTTGTAAAAGAAATTATTTCCTCAAAAGACAAAAGTTTGAGCGTTTTTTGAAAATAATGTTGATGATAGACCATTCATGAAATACGATGTCATCATTATTGAACTATTTCAAAAGTTTTGAAGATGATCCAAATAATTTTAAAGAACACTGGTTCAATGCTTTAAATATCTTATCAATCAAGTATATGAACCTTTGTAATTGCTTTTCTGAATTCGACAATTGACCAGTTCAATTTGAAATCCATTTGAATTCAGGTAAATTTATAGAGATGACCTGCTGTTGAAAAAATACCTGATGAATGATTTTTTTCAGTGGTTTATGTTAGCTGAAATATATGTTTTTATAATAGGTCTAGGTAACTATAGCTAAGATGATAGACTAGTGCATCATGTTCAATGATATTCATGTAATAATAGTAGCCCATCCAGAATTATTCAAAATGTTACAACTTACATGAACATCAGTGTACAGGCATGACAGGTTAGACTTAATAATATACATTTTCCGTTTTTCAGGAAAATAATGTTATTTCGTCTTAGATTTTATGCTTAAAAAATTCCCAATTAGAATAAAAATTCCCAATTTGATGTTCAAGGGACCCATTTGAAAACACCTGGAATCATCCCTGTAAAAACCTAGTGCAAAGATAATCATGATAATCTGTTAGGTTAGGTAAAAAAAAAAAAGAATGCATTTATTGTTTTACTATTGTCACCAACTTCATGATCATGTGTTTATTATATTCATTGACATTTTTGATAGAATAAATTGACTAAAAATTGCTTCAGCTTATAAAACATAAAAAAATCTTATTTAAATCATGATAGAGCATTTTGATTTATTATGATTTTTTTTATTTGACATTGTATATGAGTTTTTACTGTTTTTGATTCAAATACATGTATTTTGTAGACAATGGCCCTAGATCAGTCAGGGCAAAAGATTTATCCAGGGGTGACATCCCCCATAAGTTTAGATGGCCCAAAACCTTTGGATATTAAGCTATCCAACAAGCTGGAAGAAGCAATGAGACCATATGGAGTGTTTGAAAGTGATGAAGAATTAGCACATAGGTAATACAAACTATTTTCCCCCTTTGATAAGGCTGTCATTAGTTTAAATTGATACGGAACATACAATGATGTACGAAATGTCACATGATTCCAAAATGACAGAAAGTCAACAATCAGCTGATTCAGATTCTCCAAACTTTTACAGCTACCAGCTATAAAAGCATGGTTGAAGGACTTATTAAATGGCTTTAATTATCAAATCTTTTCATACTTATGAACACTGAAAGGTTTTCAGCAAGCTTTGTATGAACTAATATATTTAGATATTTATCATTCATTAATAGCCAGGAATATGTATGAATATTATTGCTGCTAGACATTAGCAATCCACCATCTTTTCATGAAAGAAATGAAAACAGCACATTGGATAATTTCATACCTCTGGATTTACCATCATCAGGAAAGCTGAAAGCCAAATATTTAAAAGTTTAAGAGCTACATGACAAAAAAATATCTAAAAAATAGCTAATGAAACATTTTAAATAGAGATTTTTCCACATTAATGTCAAATTTGTTTGTAATATATGCAACATACATGTACCTTTTTCAACTTCCTGTTACAGCTCTTGGCTTATTTTGAACTAAGTTTTATGGACAAAACTCATACTTGTCAGGAAAACTGCTTCTCTCATGCCTACAAGTTGTCATAAATGACTACCACTACCAATGGACGATAATGACTGTCACTACAATATTGCAGAGAATTGTTCCCAAAACATCACCATAGCAACATAGTGGCATTAAGTATAACTCTGTTGCTGCTCTGACAATATACAAATATATAACTTTGATTTATATTTTAGAATGGAAGTACTGCACAAGATCAATACTATGGTAAAGAATTGGATCAAAGATGTCAGTCGACAAAAAGTAAGATGGGAATACTGTGAATTGGAATGCATTTATTATTATTGAACAATGGAAAATGTCATTGAAATCAATGTACTTCCAGCTTTTTATATAAGAATTAAAGAATTTAAATGATGATGATAAGCAAGGAATATTTAATTTTGTTTTTAATTACATCCTTAATTATGAAAAGAGGGGCTTCGGTGGCTGAGTGGTCTTAGTAGTTACTACTGTGATCACTAGCCATTCAACACTGAGGTAGTGAGTTCGAACCCCGTCGAGTGGGTGCGCTCGACTCCAATCTTAATTGACTAGGATTGTCAGTTTTCCTATTGAAGGTCGATGGTTTTCTCCAGGCACTCAGTCTTCCTCCACCAATAAAAACTGGCCTCCACGAAATAGCCTAAATGTGGTTATTAAAAGTGGCGTTAAAAAACAAAAAATCAATCAATCAATCAATTTAGAAAAGAGTTTGATTGATGGCAAAATTAAAATTGTCAAACCTTTCTATATACAGAACTTTTGACTAAAATGATCAAGGCTACAGGGGTTCAAATTAACATTTTTCACTGAAAAGTCCTGTACCTTAAAAATAGTGAAGTGGAAGGTACGGTACACCTTAGGAGGAAAGGTCCAAACATTTGACTTTTGATTAGATCAATTTTAAGGTTTTTTTGTTCCTCTCACTAAAACTCATTACCACATCAATTTACAAGTTATAACAAAGTGTTTCATGCAGAAATTCATATGTTTTCTGAAACTTGAAAAATTAAAGTCTGTCGAGTGCAGCTAATAACCAAATCAGAAATCAGACCGTAATTCTTATAGGTCTGGGACCACAGCTAACTAACTTGAACCCCTGGGCTATAAAAATTATCTCAGAGGGGAGAAGGAATTTCAAATCATATTCCTGACAACCAACATACTTTTCTTGATTAACTTTGCATACATGTACATGTACTTAAAATAAACCAATGACATAATTGTTCAAAAACTGAACTTCCCTTCTCACATTTATTATAATAGAACAGTTCTTAATTAAACTGAATAAACAGATATCAAATCAATGTAATTCATTTGTCCTTTTACAGAATAATATTCCAGAAGATAAAATTGACTCTTTTGGTGGCAAAGTGTGTACATTTGGTTCATACAGACTTGGTGTTCATACAAAAGGTAAGTTGGTTCATACAGACTTGGTGTTCATACAAAAGGTAAGTTGGCTCATACAGACTTGGTGTTCATACAAAAGGTAAGTTGGTTCATACAGACTTGGTGTTCATACAAAAGGTAAGTTGGCTCATACAGACTTGGTGTTCATACAAAAGGTAAGTTGGTTCATACAGACTTGGTGTTCATACAAAAGGTAAGATGGTTCATACAGACTTGGTGTTCATACAAAAGGTAAGTTGGCTCATGCAGACTGTCCCTCATACCAATGTTGTTAATGAAGATTTAAAGGAAAAGTGATGTTGATTATTAATATCTTACAAAAGTTGAGGATTCCAGTAGGCTCATATAGTATTAAAAATTTATAAGGGTTCCGCGGAACCCAGTGTCTCGCCTACTTTTGCTGTTAATCACACACTCATCAAAAATGATGAAAAAAATCAATAAAATTATTCCTCTCGATACTATCTTTTGATTGTGAGAAGCTTCTGTCCAAGTTTGGTAAAAATCCAGGCTAGTTTAAGAATCTTAAAAATGTTTTAAATACTTTAACTGCAGACTGTATGTAATGTTAACTGGAAGAAAAACTAAGTCCATTTATAAGTAAAATACGGGAAAAATGGAATTTTATTTTTACAAAATTTACTTCTGGATAAAATCTCCTGATCATAAACAAGCTTCTGGCCAAGTTTCTTACAATTCCAGGATAGTTTAAGAAAGTTATTAAAATTTTAAAAACTTTAACCACAGAGTGAATGTAATGTTTCCTGGCAGAAAAAACTAAGTCCATTTATAAGTAAAATACGGAAAAAATGGAATTTTATTTTTACAAAATTTACTTCTGGATACTATCTCGAGATCATAAACAAGCTTCTGGCCAAGTTTTGTACATTTCCAGGATAGTTTAAGAAAGTTATAAAAATTTTAAAAACTTTAATCACAGAGTGAATGTAATGTTTCCTGGCAGAAAAAACTAAGTCCATTTATAAGTAAAATACGGAAAAAATGGAATTTTATTTTTACAAAATTTACTTCTGGATACTATCTTATGAACATAAACAAGCTTCTGTCCAAGTTTCGTACAATTCAAGGATAGTTTAAGAAAGTTATAAAAATTTTAAAAACTTTAACCACAGAGTGAATATTTGTGGACGCCGACGACGACGCCGACGCCGACGGAATGTAGGATCGCTATGTCTCGCTTTTTCGACTAAAGTCGAAGGCTCGACAAAAATGTGACAGCATAAAAGTATAGTAAATTGGTTTCAGGCATAACATGGGAATAAGAATCAGACTTATTTATTTTAATGTCACATACCAATATAAAACACAATGGATACGTAATTACATAATTTGCAATTAAAAATAAAATAAAATATTGGTACCCATCCAAATTACTGACTTATACAACATTTGAAATGTAACACATACTATAATCAATTAAATACAACCACATATGCCTCTAATTAGATGATATTATAGCTAAGGTGTACATAAGGCATTTTAATTTTAAATATGTTTAATACATGTAGGTGCTGATATAGATACACTGTGTATAGCACCAAGGCATGTAGAAAGATCAGATTTCTTTTCTTCCTTCAATGAGATTCTGTCACAGCAACCAGAAACAAAGGACTTAAGAGTAAGTAAATGTAGAAAACTAGAAATAGAAATTACGTTGTAATACATTTGTAAAAGGATTTGATAATAGTATAGAAATATATTTTCAGGGTTTCCCCTGTGTCAATTTCATTTTTTTCGTCACATCTTTCGTCAAAACAGATATATCAATCGCCATAATTATTATTTTTCGCAAAATGCAAAAATGGTGAGCGCCAGTGGAAATCCTGTATATTTGGAAGAAATTTGGAAGAAATATATGTGTTAAAAATTAACTTTGAAACCATCACTGTATAGCAAATTTGATAAGTTGATGACTCTCGTATCTTTTTAAGAATAGAATGAAATTTGTTTTGATTTGTCCTGAAAATGCATGAAATATTGCCTTATCCCTTCTTTTATCTGTATGAAGGAAAATGTGTTTTAATAGTGTAGAAAAACAGAACTTGGTGTAATTTTCTAATGATAAAAGAGCATGTATCAGTAGTAAACCGGTGGTAACTGATAAAATAAAACAACTGTTCCAAAATAGTAACTATATATATTTTGATTCCAACACATAATATTTTGTTTCTAATTTTCTTGTGTATTGATTGATCATTACAGGCAATAGAGGAAGCTTTTGTACCAGTTATAAAGATGGAGTTTGATGGAATAGAGGTAAAACTATTTGTTGGAAAAGATTGAGATTCAATGAGAGATTTATTTAACAAAAGAACAGTACACCAAAGTTAGAATTGATAAAGCCTTTAACATCTATCAACTAGGAGTTTTATTAGATAGTGCTGTCAAAGAAATAAAGATAATGCTCTTAACAATTGTCGATGTACTTCATGTTGAATACCACTTAACTTAAGATGAAGAACAGCAATAACAAGGCCTTTATTTTGCTTTGGGTTTTTGGTTCATGTTAAAGTGTTGTTATTTTAATTTCAACATTTGCATTTATATTGAAATTACAAAAAAGCAAGACATTTCTCTGTGATAACCGTTTATATTAGTTGTATAGAGATTTTTGTGACATGAATAAAACACCATATTCCTAACTTTTCCAAAGTTGCATCCATATTTAAAAAGATAATGTTTTATCGTGTATTTTAAAGTGTGCACAACATTTTTTATGTTATTTCGAGTAGACAGAAAAAATATGAGTCATTTCTTATAATTTTAATTCTTAATTCATCTTTAAGCCGGAGAACATCATGAAGAAATGTTGACGTCACAGTCACATGACAAAATTATTCTATGAGCTGATAGACAAGACACTGTCAGCCAAACAGAAGATGGGTTACTTACAAAATAAAATTATAATGTTTTATGGTTTATTATTTTCTGATTCCAGCTTGATATGACATTTGCCAGATTAGCTCTGCCACAGATTGCTGATGACATTGATTTAAGAAGTGAATCCTTATTAAAAAATCTTAATGAAAAATGTGTCAGAAGTTTGAATGGTAAGGAAATTTAGTTTTAATAAAATTACTAATGACAACTTTAAGTTCTGAATTCATAGTTTAGAATTTATGCAACCTTTGATTGAAACAATCCAGGAACTAGTCAATACCTTAATTTATTTTAGAATTGCATTTAGATTCTAACTCAGCATGTCAGTCTAGAACAAAACAGGGTTTCATTTAAATCATTAAAACATGCTTTCTTTCTAATATGTGTGTAATGTAATATTTGCATCTGGACATTACACATCAATCTATTTAGAAAACAGGTAAATTTGAGTGTTTGGTCGAATTAGCAAAAAAAACACCAACCCAAACAAACATCATTCTACTTTGTACAGCCTTCAGATGTGGAGCTAACTATCAATTATACTCTATACATTGTCAAGTATAGGTTTTGTTAAGATGATAAAAAAAAGGTATAAACTTGATTATTCTCTAGTGTTATTTCATTTAGATGACTAATAGTATGAATGTTTTAACCTGATAGTACAGAGTCAAACCTGATTAAAACAAAAAAGATTAAGGTGGTACCCAACACTTTCACTAAAATTAATTTGGCTCGTTTAATTTTCATAAAATTTTGTTAAAGTATTTATTTTTACCCTATTACAGAAATATAAAAATTTCAAAAATTTTGAACCAACCGTTATTTCAGAAAAATCACACTGGTTATATAGTAGTTTGACAAACACCATTTTTATCATTGAGAAGCTTATATTCCTTTTACAACACAACGTCATTAAAACGTTTCGCTGACTTTACAGAGTTATCTCCCTGTAGTGTTAGGTACCATCTTAATATAAATTGTGTATTTTTTAGGTTGTAGAGTGACAGATGAAATTTTACATTTAGTTCCTGATAAAGACGCCTTCAGAATGACATTACGAGCCATCAAATTATGGGCCAAAAGTAAGTTGATAACATGATTGTATGTTGTAAGTATATATATGTAGATGTAGAAATTTATAAAAAGTGCGTGGATAAACCATGAAATTTGATCTGCTAGAAAATAGAATGTTTACTCAAGCCTTTAAAAATAAATCTACAGTAATAGTTAATACACCTTATCACTATTTGTCCGCCATTACTGGATATAACAAAGTTTCCTGTAAAATTTTGACGTCATAATATAAAATATCTGACGCCACAATGGAAAAGTGATTGTTGTGTGCGTCAAAAGTTCAAGCGGCCGGGTCAGCCTGGATTAGCGATAAGGTGTATTCTTTGCAGGTAAAGATGGACTGTTGATTCATTATTATTCTAATTTTTCTTTGATTCTTTGGGTAAAGGTTAACCAAGAATTTAAGTGTTTGTCAAAGTATTTAATGATGTACTTAGGTAAGGTTTTGTAATGAGTGTTAAATGTTCGGTTTACCTTGACGTTTTTCCATACGATACAAGGTAAAATATTTTGCCCCATAAAGGCTATTGATCTTTTAACATAAGACTTAAAATAGTTCATAAAAGGTCATTTGACAAAATTTAAGCAGATTCTTGATTTTCTTTCTTTTGATTTGAGACACAAATAATACCAATGCAAATATAAAGTAAAAGTCTGAGTCAGCCTTTTCCCACCATATTTTATAAATCAAATATCTCGAAAAGGAGCTCCAAGACCTATCAATATTTTTAGCTTATTTTGATCCTTAACTAATACTCTTCCAGGTTAAAGTATCAATTTTGAATTCTTGATTTATTTGATTTTACCTTAGATCATCTAAGTACATCCTTAAATATTATACTGGACTTTTGCAGTTCCACAAAAAAAAAAAAACCAAAACAATTTTCATCTCTATCCGCAAAAGTTGTTATCCAGGAAATAAAGAAATCCATATTGACCTTGTTGATCTTTCTTAATTTATTGATATAGGTATACTGTGAGTAAATGAGAAAAGCATTGGGAAATAGGCAAGATATGTTTGATTTACGCATCTATAGGGTCTTTAAAGTTATATAAGTATGCTATGTATATTTATTTCAGCTTTGCTTTGCTATGTATGGGTTTTACTTATTGTTGAAGGCCTATAGTGTCATTTAGTTACTTGTGAAGAGTTGTCTCATTGGCAATCAAACCACATCTTTCTATTTTTATGCCCCACTATGATAGTAGAGGGGCATTATGTTTTCTGGTCTGTGGGTTCGTTCGTTCGTCCGTTTGTTCGACCCGCTTCAGGTTAAAGTTTTTGGTCAAGGTAGTTTTTGATGAGGTTGAAGTCCAATCAACTTGAAACTTAGTACACATATTCCTTATGATATGATCTTTCTAATTTTAATGCCAAATAAGAGTTTTTACCCCAATTTCACAGTCCATTGAACATAGAAAATGATTCTATGCGATTGTGGCATCCATGTACTTGGGACACATTCTTGTTTATATCAACTTTGCTTTTCAGAAAGAGGAATATACTCCAATGTATTAGGTTTCCTTGGTGGTGTATCTTGGGCCATGTTGGTAGCCAGAGTTTGTCAGCTTTATCCAAATGCAGCACCTGCAACTTTAATACATAAATTTTTCATGGTATTTTCAAAGTGGTGAGTAAAATTAATGACAAATTTTCAGGAATATAAATTTTTGTAATTTGTTAAATATTGATTCAATGATGGATCCCTGCAGTCTCTGTTAAATCAGAATCTGTTGAGCTTGTTCACTCCACCATTTTCAACATGAGAAAATCCCTGTTCCAAGTCAGGAATATGACAGTTGTTTTCGTTTGATTTGTTGAATCTTTCATTTTGCCATTTGATAAAAGTATTTCTCAATCATTAATAGAGTTCTCATTGATACACATTGATAAAATATATTAAAACTAAATGTCAAACTAAGTTTGTAATCAACATAGCAAGAACCACAGTAAAAACAGTTTTTTGTATGCTTTACAGTGAATTTCATTCTCAATCTGATTATCAAATTTTCGTATTATAAGTCACCTGAATGGGAAATAATTAAGGAATTTAGATTTGCTAAAAATGATGTCATTACAATTGATAAAATAGTTTTTTTTACTTAATTCATACTGAAATGAAATTGTGATTGTATATAAATGAAGTTTATTCAGTCACCAGAGAACTCCTCTATCTAATGATTTTTTGTGAAGAGAATTACAATCCATTTTAAAGGGAGATAAGTTTGTTCAATATTTGAATTGAAGACTTGTGAAAATCAGCTTAACAGGTTGCTTCTGAAACATGAATTACATACATGAGGTTGCTTATCTACCATTGCATAGTTCTACTAATAGAAAGAGCTGAGTTACAATTATCAATCTATGTTTTGTTTTGTTTTTGATCATGGATGTTTGATATTTATTGTAGGGATTGGCCTCAACCTGTTCTGCTTAAACAATTACTACAGGAAAACAAACTTGGTTTCCCTGTTTGGGATCCTCGGGTAAGAAATTATGTTAGATATAATGATATTACTTAACAAATTCTACTTTATTTAATACCAGTTTGAAGGGAGATAATAACCTAATAACTAAAAACTAAGCTTGAATTAAACAACAAATAAAATTTGAACCAATCTGACTGCTAATTGCAAAATATTATTTCTATATTCCAATTTTATAAATGTTTTAAACGTATAAAAATCATATTTATTTTATTGTCTAATTAGTAAGTAATGCCTGTTTAATAAACTACGAAAAGCCAAATTTTGATCTTTGCAGCAAAATCAGTGTTAGATTTATAATTATTTATCATGATCATCACTGTCACGAAACACATGAAACAACTGATCTTTTATTAACAAAAAAACATTGCGTTCAGCTCTCAATAACGTCAAAAGTATACAGTGTCAGTAGTTATTATATATGACCGCAAAAATTAAAATAAAATTTGGTCATATATTGGTATCACGTCGTCGTCGTTAGCTTCGTCATCCAAAGACAGATGGTTTCCAGATTATAACTTTAGTATAAGTAAATAGAAATCAATATAATTTTAACACAATGTTTATAACCAAAAAAGGAATGTTGGGATTGATTTTTGGGGTTATGGTCCAAAAGATTTAGGAATTAGGGGCCCAAAGGGGCCCAAACCTGTTGAGGAGACAACGGAACTGGCAACGTCCCGGAAGAAACATTGTAACCAAGGTCGAAGTCACCTTATCTTTTTCTTAGTAGCTAGTAAACATCAAACTGCAAAGCTGTTGTGTATTTTATCAGAGTTATATTATAAGATATTGTCCCAACAAAACCAAGCATTTTTCAAGTTTCAGGACAATAACTTTGTGTAACTGTATGGATCTCTCTGACAATGTACCATAAGGTTCCATATAACAAAGGGAAGGCTGGGATTGAGTTTGGGGTTAATTTCCCCGACCATGTAGGAATAAAGGGCTAAAAAAATGGGCCAAAAAGAAGCATTTTTCTAGTTTACAGACAATAACTTGTGTTTAAATGTATGGATCTCTCTGAAATTATATATCAAGTTTTCTTACTACAAAGGAAAGGCTGGAAATGAGTGTTGGGGTTCTTACTCCAAGGAGGGTTTCAATAAGTTGGGTGCCAAAAAAGGGGCCCAAATAAGCATTTTGTAGTTTCCAATCAATAACTTGTGTTTAAGTGTATAAATCTCTCTGAAATAATTCCACAAGTTTCCAGACTACAAAGGGATGGTCATGTTGGTTATGGATCAAATCATTTAGCAAAAAAGAGGAAAAACAAGTGTTTTTCTGGTTCAAGGACAATTTAAACAATTTTTAATCAGTGTAAGGGAGGTATTTCAATTCCATTTAAAGAATACTGTTATGTATATGTTTGATTAC
Organism: Mytilus galloprovincialis; assembly: GCA_037788925.1. Taxonomy (NCBI): domain Eukaryota; kingdom Metazoa; phylum Mollusca; class Bivalvia; order Mytilida; family Mytilidae; genus Mytilus; species Mytilus galloprovincialis. The sequence continues at coordinate 5,713,367 of CM075334.1, read as the reverse complement.
CTCCCTTACACTGCTTGAAAATTATGTATTAAGAAATGATGATTGTCTTGAGATGATTAGCTGTAATTTTATTTTTAGAAGTTACTATTAATTAATATTATTTTTAACCATGACTATGACATTTTATATTTTAATATGTTATGATGTATTTAAGTGAGTAGTTATTGTTGCAAACTCCATTAAAAATTTTAATTGAGATTATTTTTGAAATAGGAAAAGGGGAGGTGAAAAAAAAATGGGCGGGGGGGGGGGGGGGGGGGGGGGTTATCAGATTTAGGAAAATCAAAAAGAAAATTTCTTTAAATATCTTTTTTTGAGGGGATTAATATTCAAGAGCATAGTGAATTGCTCAAAAGCAAAAAAAAAAAAAAGATGCTCATTAGACCACATTCATTCTGTGTCAGAAAACTATGCTGTGTCAACTATTTAATCACAATCCAAATTCAGAGCTGTATCCAGCTTAAATGTCCATACTTGCCCCAACTGTTCAGGGTTTGATCTCTGCAGTTGTATAAAGCTGTGCCCTGCGTAGCATCTGGATATGAATGATTAAATAAATATGGGTATGTTTCTTTAAACATTTGGTGAAAATAAGACACACAAATGGATTTACGGTAATTTTATTGTTTAATACTCAATCCAAAAAATCTCTGAAATATTTTGTGAATTTTCTCTTTGAAACTAATAGTAAAATATAACCTAATTGGCATTAAAATATAAGGAAGAAAACGAAAATGATGAGGGGTCCTAACTTTGAATACCATGATAGGATATTTAAATTTATTGTTTCCTGGCGAACTATGATAGGTTGTCAGGCACGGTTTTTCCGTGACACTGATCACATTGAAGTCATGTGTATTGGAACAGTGTTCATTGTCACACAGATTAGAGAAAAAGACAACACTATATATAGCCTTAAAATTGTATGAATTTAATTTTTAGGTAAATCCATCAGATCGCTTTCATCTCATGCCAATCATCACACCAGCATATCCACAACAGAACTCTACATTTAACGTTACCACGTCAACCCGAACAATCATGATGGAAGAATTTATGATAGGTAAATATATTATATGGCTATAAAAAAATATTAGATGTGGTATGGTTATCAATAAGAAAACAGTCCATTAAAAGATCCAAGGACAAGGATATAAGTAGCTATAGTTCAAAATAATGGTAATTGGTTTTAACTCCAATCTTAATCAACTATGAGAGTAAGTTTTCCAACTGAGGTCATGGATTCCTCCACCAATAAAAACTGACTGCCATGATAAAAAGTGATTAAATCAATCACTAAATACTAAGTGCAAGCTACTACAGTGAAACAATACAATAACAGAATAAAAGGGAAAAATAAGTTAAAGATGATGGGAGTTTTTAACAACCTTGACTGACTTTACAGGTCTGTAAAATAAAAAAGATAAGTTGAGCTTATCATTATCAATTTGTTGGAAAAACTTAATTCCATCTATAAATATTTGTTTTCTTTTTCTAGGTTTAGAAGTAGTAAATAAAATATATACATCAGGAGACAGTTGGGATAAATTATTTGAGCCATCAGGATTTTTCCAGAAATACAAGTAAGTTAGAATGAATAGAGGTATTGTCTTTTTCAGTATTACAACCATATGAACTGGAGACTAATATGATTTTAAGAGCTCTGCTAGAGGGATTTTTTTAGTTGATAGTTGCGACTGTATCTTCTTTTGTCGTTTTACACGACTGTCCCATATTAGGGACAGGGTTGAGTGTTCATAAACAGGTTTAACCCCACCACATGTTGAACTGGTACCATCAAACTTGTGTCATGCATTTTTTTCACCATATTTCTTCTTTTCTATTGTTTTAAGTTTAATTCACGAAATGCTTAATAATTTCAAATTAGTCCGTCAATTTTACATGTATTTAATGAGAAATGAATATATGCAAGCACAGTTCTACAATTTTTTCAATGATTGATATTTTAATTGATTGTTATTAGCTCCCTTGGTCGCTTCATACTAACTTTGTAATATCTGTTAAGTTGATATGGACTTTATTTTCAGTTTGTTTATGATGTTTAAAAACATTTTGATATTTATTCCTTTACAGGCATTATATTGTGGTAATAGCAAGGGCAGAAGAAGAGAAGAATTATTTAGAATGGTAATTTAACTTTTAGTTCCATTCCAAAATCGAAAAGTAAAATTCAAATTTGATAGAATTTAAGGGTCAGATTTAAGAGCGAGTGTTATACACATGATCAGCTAAATACGAAGATTTCTATTGGCCTTTTAACTTGTAAATGGGGACTATGGTAGATATTTGTGGAGTTATACAAAACTGGACTCATATTTATTTCACATATCAAATAATATACATGTAATATTTGTCACTGGACGTTGAACATCAATCCATCACCATTTTATGACAAAATATATCATTGTACAATGAACATTATTATACGACCGCAAAATTTGAAAAATTTTTCGTCGTATATTGCTATCACGTTGGCGTCGGCGTCGTCGTCGGCGTCGTCGTCGTCGTCGTCGTCGTCGTCGTCGTCCGGCGTCCGAATACTTTTAGTTTTCGCACTCTAACTTTAGTAAAAGTGAATGGAAATCTATGAAATTTTAACACAAGGTTTATGACCACAAAAGGAAGGTTGGTATTGATTTTGGGAGTTTTGGTCCCAACATTTTAGGAATTAGGGGCCAAAAAGGGCCCAAATAAACATTTTCTTGGTTTTCGCACTATAACTTTAGTTTAAGTTAATAGAAATCTATGAAATTTTGACACAAGGTTTATGACCACAAAAGAACGGTTGGGATTGATTTTGGGAGTTTAGGTTTCAACAGTTTAGGAATTAGGGGCCAAAAAAGGGCCCAAATAAGCATTATTCTTGGTTTTCGCACAATAACTTTAGTTTAAGTAAATAGAAATCAATGAAATTTAAACACAATGTTAATGACTACAAAAGGAAGGTTGGTATTGATTTTGGGAGTTTAGGTCCCAACAGTTTAGGAATTAGGGGCCAAAAAGGGACCCAAATAAGCATTTTTCTTGGTTTTCGCACCATAACGTTAGTATAAGTTAATAGAAATCTATGAAATTTAAACACAAGGTTTATGACCATAAAAGGAAGGTTGGTATTGATTTTGGGAGTTTTGGTCCCAACAGAATAAGGGGCCCAAAGGGTCCAAAATTAAACTTTGTTTGATTTCATCAAAATTGAATAATTGGGGTTCTTTGATATGCCGAATCTAACTGTCATGACTGTGTATGTAGATTCTTAACTTTTGGTCCCGTTTTCAAATTGGTCTACATTAAGGTCCAAAGGGTCCAAAATTAAACTTAGTTTGATTTTGACAAAAAATGAATCAGTTAGGTTCTTTGATATGCTGAATCTAAAAATGTACTTAGATTCTTGATTATTGGCCCAGTTTTCAAGTTGGTCCAAATCGGGGTCCAAAATTAAACTTTGTTTGATTTCATCAAAAATTGAATAAATGGGGTTCTTTGATATACCAAATCTAACTGTGTATGTAGATTCTTCATTTTTGGTCCCGTTTTCAAATTGGTCTACATTAAGGTCCAAAGGGTCCAAAATTAAACTTAGTCTGATTTCAACAAAAATTGAAATCTTGGGGTTCTTTGATATGCTGAATCCAAAAATGTACTTAGATTTTTTTATTATGGGCCCAGTTTTCAAGTTGGTCCAAATCAGGATCTAAAATTATTATATTAAGTGTTGTGCAATAGCAAGTCTTTTCAATTGCACAGTATTGCGCAATGGCAAGAAATATCTAATTGCACAATATTGTGAAATAGCAAATTTTTTTTTAATTAGAGTTATCTTTCTTTGTCCAGAATAGTAAGCAAGAAATATCTAATTGCAAAATATTGTGCAATAGCAAGATTTTTTTTTTAATTGGAGTTATCTTTCTTTGTCCAGAATCAACTTAAATCTTTGTTATATACAATATACAATGTATATTCACTTTTTACTACCAACTGATAAATTATAATAAATAACATTCAGTGATAACAAGCAGTTTTTTTTACATCTTAATATTTTATGATGTATTTAAATGAGTAGTTATTGTTGCAAACTCCATTAGAAATTTTAATTGAGATTAGTTTTGGAATAAGGGAAAGGGGGATGTGATTAAAAAAATTGGGTTCAATTTTTCTCATTTGAAATTTCATAAATAAAAAAGAAAATTTCTTCAAACATTTTTATGCCCCACCTACGATAGTAGAGGGGCATTATGTTTTCTGGTCTGTGCGTCCGTCCGTCTGTCCGTCCGTCTGTCCGTTCGTTCGTCCGTCCGTCTGTCCCGCTACAGGTTAAAGTTTTTGGTCAAGGTAGTTTTTGATGAAGTTTAAGTCCAATCGACTTCAAACTTAGTACACATGTCCCCTATGATATGATCTTTCTAATTTTAATGCCAAATTAGAGTTTTTACCCCAATTTCACGGTCCACTGAACATGGAAAATGATAGTGCGAGTGGGGCATTCGTGTACTGAGGACACATTCTTGTTTTGAGAGGATTAATATTCAACAGCATAGTGAATTGCTCTAAGAGAAAACAAAAATTTTAAGTTCATTAGAACACATTCATTCTGTGTCAGAAACCTATGCTGTGTCAACTATTTAATCACAATCCAAATTTAGAGCTGAATCCAGCTTGAATGTTGTGTCCATACTTGCCCCAACCGTTCAGGGTTCAACCTCTGCGGTCGTATAAAGCTACGCCCTGCGGAGCATCTGGTTAAAGTATATCTTTAAATGAATTACTGTTGAAAATTTTTATACAGTAGAATTTTTCAATGCCGCTACAGAAAAATACTGTGATTCCGTCAACTATCTATCTAACACATAATTTCCTGCTTTCAGACTTGAAGATAATATTTATCTATGCATTGATCTGATTTTAGTAGACTAGTAGATTATATGTATACATATTTTTCTAATAACATGTTTCCTTACATATAATTCAGGCATGGTTATATAGAATCAAAGATAAGACTCCTGGTTGGAAACTTGGAGAGAAATATGTTTATAAAAATAGCTCATGTAACTCCAGAATCTCTGGGACCATTAACAGAAAGGTAAGGTTATTGGTTGGAAAATTAGGAGATGTGAAAAGATTGAACAGTTACGTTTGTACAATATTTATGGGTAACAGACTTTAATGTATGAGGATTTCAATGGCGAAAGTCTGATAATAAAATGCATTTTAAAATATTGAAGGGCTGTTTCATGAAAACATGCAGTATTGAGGGAAGGCACTTTTAAAATTGGATAATGTCTATAGCACCAATTTTAGAATTTTATTTTCATTTTCATTGGTAAAAATGTAGTTGAGTTATCCATGAACCTTCCCTGGGTCAAGTTAATAATTTTAGGGAACAGCCATGCCATTTTACTGTAAGCAATCAACATTTTGTTCCTTATGAAAACTTAAGAAACTGAAATTTAAATATTACTCTGAAGAAAATCTTTAATATGTTGATGGTTAGATATTAGACTAATTTGTTGCTATTTTTTCAGTGAGAATCCATATATATGTAAATGGTTTATTGGACTAACATTTGCTAAGGTAGAAAATCAAAACGTAGATTTGACCTACGACATACAGTCATTTACAAATCAAGGTAAGATAAATATTTCTTTAGTCAGTAATCTTTTGGAAGGATTAAGTTTTTATCTTGAACTTATCTTTTCATAGTGAAATCCTTCAGATCATGTGATTTTAAATTATTAAAGGATCTGTTTCTATCTTTTAAAATTTACATGTATGTAAATTAACAACGAAGTGAATATCGTAAATTTTTTGTTTACTGTGATAATCATGAACTAACAGTAGGGTTTAAATACAGTGATGTAAGAAGTAATATGTATAAAAGATGTTTTTTACGTCAATGAGACATTAACCCACTGACAAGAAAAAAAGATCTATAGGTCTAAATGAAAGAATAATATAATGAGTGACTATCTATTAAATGATGATATACCTACTCCAGGTGAGGTGTGTTTAGTTAGTTCTCTCAGGGCACTCTTGCTTACTCCACTTATAAAAACTTGATATCTTGATATGGCAAAGTGTCCTGAAAGTTTCATTTAACATCAATAATCAATTCATCATACGTTTTATATTTTTCAGTATACAGACAAGCACTACACATTAGAATTTTAAAAGAAGACATGAAAGTGGATATTCAGCATGTCAAACGGTAAGTTACATAAACACAGACCAGCCTTTGATGCCTTAGTGGCCAGGTGGTCTCAGTCATTTAGTGGCCAGGTGGTCTCAGTCATTCACTAAGCCTTTGATGCCTTAGTGGCCAGGTGGTCTAAGTCATTCATCTACAGTATCATTATATATCAGACAATGTGGTATAATTGACAATGAAACAACTCTTCACCAGAAACCAAATAATATAGAAGTGAACAACTTTTAAGGTCACTGTACAGCCTCCAACAATGAGCAAAACCCATAACCTATCTTTAACCGAGGCTTTGAAGAAGAACTCCACACATAGCAGGTTTTTTGACTCTGTAATTAGGAATGCCAGTTTTCTTGATAAAATTTTGTTGTTTTCTCCAGGCAATCAGACTTTCTCCACCAATGAAAACGGCTGTCACAATATGATCAAGAGATGTCAAAGAGAATTTCTTGTTCCTCTCTGTATATAAGGAAACCAGTGTTTTATTTTATTGCCATTTTAGGAAAACATGACATCTTGCACCTGATGTGATTGAAAAGAAAATAAAGAGTGTTTATTTTTTATAAATTTATGTTTTACTGTTTAGATTTTTAGTCAATTTTGGTTATTTATTGCTATGTCAGCACACAATTGGATTGATGCAAAACAAACAATACAAACTGTAGAACAAAACATGAAAAGGGTTTATTTCTAGCTAGAATAGATAATTATTAAAAAACTTTATTTGTCTTGCAGAAAACAGTTAGAATCGTTTGTTCCACAATCAATATTACAGAGATGCAAAGGAGCAGAGATTAAAAGAAAATCTGTAAGTTTATGTTACCATAGAAACATACAAACAGTTTTATTGAATAAAGAGTGAACAATTACTAATATATCTTGTAAAAAATGTATTTGACTTGTTTATTTTCTTTTTTGAATAAAATGCTCATGGTTAAGTTTCATTTGCAAAATAAACATGCTGTTTTCCCTCTTCAAAAATGAAAACATTAAAATTGGAGCTGCATAGAAATAGCATAGAAAGTGAAAATGTTATGATTTTAACTGTATTTTGATATTTAATTATCAAGTCTTAAAATATGTATGGCTTTCAACAACAAGGGCAGCCTTATTGCATACAGATTTTAGTATATTGAAAGACCCCTTTGATAAAATAATTGAAATAGTTCAGATACAGCCTTCTTGTGCATATGCAATGTAAAGCAAACCTCAATCAGTTTTAACACATATATTTGTCTTTTTTGTACAGGAAGGTAGATCCAGTGCAGGCACTGGTAGTAAGAACTCACAAGCATTATTGACTCACAGTAAATCAGATACAGATTTAATACGCACAAACACCCATGTCATAATAGACACATCAGACGGAGAATCGAGCCACGATGCCCCAAGTTGTGAAACAGATACTAAAAATAAAGTTAACGGAGAGGTACAGTATATTTTTCATGTCTTTTTTTCACTTAGGACGACAATCTCATTATGGCAATCAAAATTAAATTATGGTTATAAAATTACTAGATAGCAGAATTGTATTTGAAGGTATTTGACAATGTGATGGTCACTAATTGAGAAATCTGGCAACATGTCAATTTTCAGAATTAAATGATATGATAGAAAACATTGTAAACCATACATACATTTTAAGATTTATCACACCACCTCTGTGCTTGTGTGCATAAATATGTAGTGCATATATTATAGTCTTTATAACACTAAAGCCAGAATTTCTAACTTAATTCAGAAGAGATCATATTAGAAACATACAAGAATTTAAGGTATCAAAGACTACACCATAGGGATACCAAGGAAAACATGGACCGTATGATAGAAAAATTAAATATAAACCAACTCCATCTGAGATAATATACTTGCAAAAAATACAATAACAAACAGCGCATGTATTACTTGTATCTGTTAAATTCTGTATTGAAAAGATAACAAAAATGAATTGACAAGAAGATAGAAATTGGTTCCTCTATCATCCACAGAACAGGAAATGATTTATCCATAATTGGACATTATAGTTTTAATATTCTTTTTGATATCTTTATTAGTTACCACATCCATTATCACCCACATCATCAGACAGTGCAATGCAGAGTCCATGTAGAAAGAGAGAGGGGTCTCCTTCAGGGGCAGAGAGTCCAGTTAAAAGGTCCAAATCAGAAGACGAAACACAGGTATTGTATAAATATGTGATTCTTTTAAATATTTTCACTACACAGTCAAAATGGCATCAAGATAAGACACTCTGAAATGTACAGGATTCAATTTTTGGCAGGCTAAAACATACCAAATAATTTCAATGTCTATGTGTGTCTAAACACAGCTTGGATATCAGTAATAAATTATTTTACTTTTTTATGGCCCCACAACGAAGTTGTTGGTGCCATATAGTTTTACCCTTGTCCGTAATTCCGTCATTCCGAAATTATGTAATTCCTATTCCGTCATTCTGTCATATCTGTCATTCAGTCATTCTGCAACAAACCATTATACAGAGTTTTTTTCTAATTGCTTTCAGATATTGGGATGATTTTTGGTATGTGAGTTAACCATGATGAGTTTCAGATCAAATTTAAGTTTTGTTCTGCTCCTCTAATTTATGCTGAAAATTATGCGCTTTGGACTTTGATAAATTGTTGAAGATCACAGTTATAAAGATTTTTTTTCTAAACGCTTTCAGATATTGGGATGATTTTTGGCATGTGAGTTAACCAAGATGAGGTACAGATTAAGTTTAAGTTTGTTCCACTCTGCTAATTTTTGCCGAAATAACGGTCTATGGACTTTGATAAATTGTTGAAAATCAGAGTTATACGGACCCAATTTTCTAAATACTTTCAGATATTTGGCTGATTTTTGGTATGTGAACTAACCATGATGAGTTACAGATCAAGTTTAAGTTTCCTTCCGCTCTGCTAATTTAATCCAAAATTAAGGGTTTACAACTTTTAGTTATATGGTTATATGGACTTTTTTTCTATACGCCTCCAGATTTTCAACTGATTTTTGATATGTGAGATTACCATCATGTTTCTGTCCACATGTGTTATTGAAATTGCAGATTTTTCAACTTTTTGATACGTGGCCATTCGTGTCACTATGACACATCTAGTTTTTAGCTCACCTGGCCGAAAGGCCAAGTGAGCTTTTCTCATCACTTGGCGTCCGGCGTCCGTCGTCGTCCGTCGTCGTCGTCGTCGTCGTCCTGCGTTAACTTTTACAAAAATCTTCTCCTCTGAAACTACTGGGCCAAATTTAACCAAACTTGGCCACAATCATCATTGGGGTATCTAGTTTAAAAAATGTGTCCAGTGACCCGGCCAACCAACCAAGATGGCCGCCATGGCTAAAAATAGAACATAGGGGTAAAATGCAGTTTTTGGCTTATAACTCAAAAACCAAAGCATTTAGAGCAAATCTGACATGGGGTATTATTGTTCATCAGGTCAAGATCTATCTGCCCTGAAATTTTCAGATGAATCGGATATTTCGTTGTTGGGTTGCTGCCCCTGAAATGGTAGTTTTAAGGAAATTTTGCTGTTTTTGGTTATTATCTTGAATATTATTATAGATAGAGATAAACTGTAAACAGCAATAATGTTAAGCAAAGTAAGATCTACAAATAAGTCAACATGACCAAAATGGTCAGTTGACTACTTTAGGAGTTATTGCCCTTTATAGTCAATTTTTAACCATTTTTTCGTAAATCTTAGTAATCTTTTAGAAAAATCTTCTCCTCTGAAACTACAGGGCCAAATTTAACCAAACTTGGCCATAATCATCATTGGGGTATCTAGTTAAAAAAATGTGTCCGATGCCCCGCCCAACCAACCAAGATGGCCGCCATGGCTAAAAATAGAACATAGGGGTAAAATGCAGTTTTTGGCTTATAACTCAAAAACCAAAGCATTTAGAGCAAATCTGACATGGGGGTAAAATTGTTCATCAGGTCAAGATCTATCTGCCCTGAAATTTTCAGATGAATCGGACATTCCGTTGTTGGGTTGCTGCCCCTGAAATGGTAATTTTAAAGAAATTTTGCTGTTTTTGGTTATTATCTTGAATATTATTATAGATAGAGATAAACTGTAAACAGCAATAATGTTCAGCAAAGTAAGATCTACAAATAAGACAACATGACCAAAATGGTCAGTTGACCACTTTAGGAGTTATTGCCCTTTATAGTCAATTTTTAACCATTTTTCGTAAATCTTAGTAATCTTTTAGAAAAATCTTCTCCTCTGAAACTACTGGGCCAAATTTAACCAAACTTAGCCATAATCATCATTGGGGTATCTAGTTAAAAAAATGTGTCCGGTAACTCGGCCAACAAACCAAGATGGCCGCCATGGCTAAAAATAGAACATGGGGGTAAAATGCAGTTTTTGGCTTATAACTCAAAAACCAAAGCATTTAGAGCAAATCTGAGAGGAAGTAAAATTGTTGATCAGGTCATGATCTATCTGCCCTGGAATTTTCAGATGAATCGGATAATCGGTTGTTAGGTTGCTGCCCCTGAATTGGTAATTTTGAGGACATTTTGCTGTTTTTTTGTTATTATCTTGAATATTATTATAGATAGAGATAAACTGTAAACAGCAATAATGTACAGCAAAGTAAGAACTAAAAAAAGTCAGTATGACCAAAATAGTCAATTGACCCACTAAGGAGTTATTGCCCTTCATAGTCAATTTTTAACAATTTTCTTAAAATTTGAAGATTTTCAATAACATTTTCCACAGAAAGTACTGTTATAGATAGAGATAATTGTAAGCAGCAAGAATGTTTAGTAAAGTAAGATCTACAAACACATCACCATCACCAAAACATTTTTTTGTCATGAATCCATCTGTGTCCATTGTTTAATATTCACATAGACCAAGGTGAGCGACACAGGCTCTTTAGAGCCTCTAGTTTAATGAACGTTTGAATTTTGTGATTTGTTTTGGTAATTATTATGCCCCATTTATGGGCATTATGTTTTCTGGTCTGCACGTCCGTTAGTCTGGCGTTCAGTCATTCGTTCATCGTTCGTCCTGCTTCAGGTTTTTGGTCGAGTTAGTTTTTGATGAATTTGAAGTCCAATCAACTTGAAACTTAGTATACATATATCCTTATGATATGATCTTTCTAATTTTAATGCCAAATTAGAGTTTTTACCCAATTTCAAGGTCCACTGAACATAGAAAATGAAAATGTGGATGGGGCATCCGTGTACTAGGGACACATTCTTGTTTTTTATTTAACTTTATTGTAAATTTATTTTCTGTTTTAAAATAAGCCCTTTAAAATTTCTTGTTGTCCAAATAATGTTATTTCAAATTTTAACATATCAGTCCATGTCAACTTAAGTTTAGTTACCTTAACACAATTTCCCTTCTTAACACTGTGATCATGAATATTTTCAGAACATGCTGGGTTCCCCCATGGTTGTAGATCCACAGTCACAAAGTCCAAGTCGGAAAAGAGAAGGATCACCAGTAAGGCCAGACAGTCCTGTTAAACGGACCAAATCTGTAAAGGATGTCCAAAGTTGTCAGGTTAGGCCAGGAGGATTCTATTTTTAGTCTGTCATCAAGTTACTCATTTCCAAAATAGTGTGAAAGGGGGAGGTGCAGACATTGGGTCAAATTAACCATATACTGTAAACCAATATTTGTGCAGATACTTTTTTTGTGCGTTTTTTTAGTCCATTTCACAATAATATTTTTAGATCTCAGTTATCAGTGTATTCAGAGAAAAGCCATAAGTTTGATATTTTAACAAAAAAATGAAATCGCCTTATTTTTTTTAGTTTGCAAAATAAATGCCCACAAAAATGAATTGGTTTGCAGTATGTAAATTTGAAGACATCTGGATTGGTAAACTTCTTCAAAATATTCTTTCCAAGATTCAATTTTATATATTAAAGACACTGTAGGGTTTCCATGTAGTTGATTAAATTGAAGTAACTGCTTAGCTAGAAATTTTCCCTGTCATTTTATAGATAATGAGTAACAAAGGTGGGAGACTACAAATAGATAGAATTTGGCCTTTTTCCTGTCCTGAGGTTCAGACTGCAGAATGTGTTGTCTTAAATGTGTTGTTTTTATTTATTACTTTAATTAATTTGTTGCACACTTAGTTTTTGAGTTTATTTGAATTTTTTTTATCAATGATATTGGAATATTGCTATACAGAACTAATTATTAGGTTCGGAGTTACTTTCAGAATAAGATTAGTTTTTAATGCAAATTAAATGAAAAGATATTTCTTGAATTTCTCTTAAAATTTGCTAAAGATATTTGTCTCTGGATGTGAATGCATATGACAATAAATTATCAAACATTTTTCTTTGTTAATGATTTTGTGTCTAGAGGGGAGTCCAGATAATTGTGTTGAGTTTGAAATCTTTTCTACATTGAAGAGAAAAAAAGGGAGGAAAAAAATCAATGGGCAAGATAACCGATTTATCTGTTTTGTTGGGATTTTCAATATTATTTAATACCATCAAATAAATATATTTATGGTAAAAATGCTACTACTTCTATTTTCAGCCTCCAATTGAAATAGGGTCACCAATGCATATAGACGCAGAATCAGGCGATAGTGTGAAAAATGTTGAGGTATGTTTAAATATCTCAAGTCATAAACAGATTTTACATCTTACTTTGAATTGTTTGTATAAATCTAAGAGCATGTTCATGTCTTTTGAGTGTTAACTAAGCAGAATCTTAAGAGTTTTATATTTTATGATAAAAGTTATCAAGGAAATTTCTTAAGACGTTCCCAATTAACTAATGTGATTATGTTTGCATCATGTAGGGATAGTATCTTCCTTTGTAAAAAGAAAGACAATACTTTCAATGGACTGTATGTGACCTGTTGTTAGGCAAAACTACTGCCTCTATCCAATGTATACTAATTATCTGGTAGCATCCCTCATGACCAATTGGATGAAAAATGTGCATTTTCTCTCAACATGATTAGAAAAGAAATAATTTCTGGTGGAAGTTAAGCAAACAACATCTGATCATTTTATTGTGATTCAAAAATTAATCTATTAGTAACAGAAAAATTTAAAGAAATTTCCTCTGAATTGATTTATTTTTGGAATAAAATTGAGAATGGAAATGGGGAATGTGTCAAAGCGACAACAACCTGACCGTAGAGCAGACAAATGAAATCATATGCCAATTTCATTGGTATTTGAATTCTATATTTTCCACAGTGTGCATACATTCTTATAGTTAATTTATACTTCATTGACAATTTATGTGTTTTACATATACCAAGCAAAATTTTTTCATGAAAAATTAATAATCCATGAATAATTATGAATCCAAAGATTATGGCTCACTATAGAAAACCACAAACTTTCTGTCACAGGGTATAAAATTTCCAATGCAGACAGAAGACAAAAAATGTAATACCAAACCTATAATACCAAGACGATTTGTAGTGAGTGACATAGTTATCTCCCCCTATTGCATGTATGTTAAATACCAGCATGGATTTAATTATTGATGATTTAACAGCACATGTTCAAACCTCCATTTCACTGCTAATTTATTTGGAAAGGTGGTTACTTGATGAGAAGATTGTCTTACAAGAGTAACACATTTTTAATATTTTCCATAAAAACTTGATAATCATGGATTGTTTAATATATAGATATAAGAAGGTGTGGTATGATTGCCAATGACACAACTCTCCATCCAAGTCACAATTTGTAAAAGTAAACCAATGAAGGTCAAAGTAAGGCCGTTAACACAGAGCTTTGTCTCACACCGAACAGCAAGCTATGAAGGGCCCCAAAAATGACTAGAGTAAAAACATTCAAACGGGAAAACCAATGGTCTAATCTATATAAAAATACAAACGAGAAACACTTATAAACCACATCAACAAATGACAACTACTGAACATCAGATTCCTGACTTAGGACTGGTGCAAACAAATATGAATGTCAGAAATATGCACTTTATCATGTTCATCAAGTAGATTTTAAAAGCCAACCTTAGTTTGAGTACCAGATTGGCTAACCTTAAAAGTCTTTTTTGGAACATATAATTTTTTAGGAACTTGAATTGAAATCAATTTATATTTGACATATTGAAGAATTTCCAACATATAGTGTGAATTTCAGTCATAACTTTAATTGTTGTAAAGCAGCTGTAGTTGATATCATTTTTTTTAGGGAACAATCAAATCTATTTAGATGGCTTCAAAGGGAATTTGAAAATGTAAATGCAGTTGAATCCATTGGTTGCCCACGAAAGTATCTTTCAGAACAGCTCTCATTTTCCCAAGTTGAACAACAATTGTAAAAAATCCTAGAAAATACAATAACCGCCATTGTTATAGAAAGATGCATATTGCTTTGTAGATTTTCCACCTTCAATTATGACCTCAAATTTGCATGATTTCATCTGAATTTTTTATTGTGATGTCACAGACAAAAGCTATCATGCCTGATGAAATCACATAGAAAAAACAGATTGCAGGCCATTGAAAAAGAAAGATAAATTTAGGTTTTAAATATACTAAATAATTCTGTAGCCTAATTATGTTTTTCTTTGTTTTGCAGCATGTGAAACGACTACCCAGTGCTGAAGTACCAGATCTGATGAGTCCTAATGCAGCACCTGCTCAAGCTGTTAATGTGCCTAGAAATAATATCAAACTCAGACTCAAATAAAACCTACCTCGTACAGAACAAAGGTCAATATGTAGGACACATTGTTAAAACCAGAGGTACTCACAAGATATGAGTGTTCTACCAAAAAAACTGAGGTCAGATAATTTGACAAATCAGGAAAATTTACACAGCAGGTGGCTATATGTTAATAATTAACAAGCTTTCTATTCAATTCATTGTTAAACATCAAGTTGGTACATTTTCAGTTACTTTTGTTGCAAGGTTATTGCTCTGACACATAGATTTGCTGATGAGTAGAAAAGAAGGAAATTTATGAAATCCATAAAAATATGTAAATTGATTTGATTTTTAATATCTTGAAGTTCAATTGAATGTTTCTTGTGCATCATTCAATTTCAGTTATTTGTAAAAGAATTTGAGTAAGAAGCAAATTGGTTTGTATGTAAATGTATTATAGAACAAGAGTGTTGGTTTCTTTCCTGCCACAAGCTCTATATCACTCAATCTAATTGAAACAGATTTATGGATTTAAAGCCTTTATATTTTATTTTTGATACTTGTTTGAGCGTAATAGCAAAATAGATTTTTATCAATAAGATGTTCTAAACACTGGTACATTAAGTTAAGGAAAATAATCAAATGTCTTGCAGAAATCTTCCATCATATTCACCAAATATACAGAGTTGAATGGAAAAAGTTCTGAATGTTACATTTATTATCAAAATTTCATTATTGCTAACACAAAAACTCTTACAAGAATAGTCAGAGGTAAGTTAAATATTCAACCTCAATTTTTCAAATAAGAATTTGTTGTGCTACAGTCTAATATAGTTTGACTAAAACTAAAATGGTTGATAAGTTTAGAATGTGTTCACACATTGATACATACATGTACTGGTTGGAATATTTTATTAGCTCTTGTTTTTGAGTTTGGTTCATGTAGAAAAATGTTGCACATTAGATAGACCTATCAGCCTGTATTAGGAATATTGTGTCAATTCAGGCAGGAGATTTTGTTATTATAGATTTCAATAGTCAAACAGGTACTTCTATAATTGTCAAGATTAATGCCTCCACATAGGAGAATCTCTTTCATATATTAAGGAGATTTATACCTCCACACTGGAGAGTCTCTTGTATTATGGAGATTTATACCTCCACACTGGAGAGTCTTGTATATATTACAGAGATGTATGCCTTGAGCACTTCTACCTGTATATTGAAGGTTTATACCTACACACTAGAAAAGTCTTGTGTATGTGTGTTGTGCAAATGTATATATGTATTTCATTGTTATATTTTCTGTAAAGTTTGAAAGTTATTTATAGACTTTATAATTATATTATAGAGTTGTATTTTATTAAACTTAGTGCTCTAATACGTTTCAACATGAGTGTTACTCCCCTTTAAATGATATATAGATATAATGGCAGCTGGAGAAAATCTTCTTCATGCATTCAAATTTAAGAACAGTATTTTATAGCTAGCTTACAGTTTCAATAACCCAACCCATTTAATATGATTATGTTTTAAAAACCAATTGGACCTGAAATGCTCTTTGCAATACTTTCCGTGGTTTTCTTTAACTCCTATTTATTAAACGGAATAAACTGCTGTTTTTATTTGACAACCAAAACAGTTGCTTCCTAAGGTACAAAGATAGTTCAAATACAATTGAATCAATAAGATCCTGTAGTGTCTTTGTTAATATAATTTATCCCCAAGAAAAATTCTACAAATTTTATTTCAAATATAGTTATAGTTGTAACATTATAGAATTTGTTGTTATCCTTTTTATTAAACTATTCCATACTTAATATATTATTTAGAAGCTTTAAAGATAATGTCTGTTCTTATTATATAATAGGTTAGTAAAAATGATAGCAGGCTTAACGGAAAGTCTAAAACAGTAAATCTATGTATATATAGTCGTTATAGATAATAGATAATATTTTTTTATTAGATAAAGATACGATTATTAGAAAGGAATTGCTTTTAGCTATAAAGTGTACACTAGATTGATTTTCAATTATGTTATATGCATGTTTAGTAGTTCAGCAGCTAACGGTTATAGACGGTAGGCTTGTGTCAAACTAATTACTATTTAAGAAATTTTATTTACCATACAATTTATTTACTTCGATTTTCACTAGCAATTTATATACTGTGGATTCATTATTATTTGTTGGATACAAACTTTCGTGGATAACAGATGAACCACTGAATTAAATAAACTAATAACAAAATTTCCATACACTTCTACGCAGACTTTGGCCAAAATCTATGAATATGTAAATTTTCTGTAATCCACGTAAATTGGTACCCACGAAAATAAATGAATCAATCCATAGTAGTATTGTATTTACTTGCTGGCTATGTTGTTCACAGGCTTCTTTCTGCGTAATGGTTAAAAATCGTTATTTTTAGAAGAGAAAATTTTGATTGGAAAAATAAATAAAACAAATATAACTATAATGTTGCAGAAACCCTATAGAAATAAATTTATTTTTTGTGGCATTGTTAGTATACTGTGTATTCATAATTTTTGTGGGATACTAATTTTCTGAATTTGATGACAATATGTGTGTAGATTTGGCATTACCACAAAATCAAATATCTGTGAAATTAATCTATCAATTCACAAAATGTGGTACCCACGAATACAAATGAATCAACAGTTATTTCTTAATGAAAATGATTATTCTCTGTTTTCATGCCAATATCAATATACATGTATCATGTTTTTTCCGTTGTACAGTATGGGCAAAACTTGTAAGAGACATACCTCTGTTAGTTGCCAGTAGTATACATGTAACTATAAACTTGACATCATTAGCAAAAAGAAAAGGCTAAGGTGACATGCAATAGTAATATTTAGTGAAAAACAAGTTCTTTGTTCTTCAAGTTATTATGTTCATACTTACTGACTTTGTTTAATAGTCAATGATACATGTAGCAAATTGATATATTATTGAAGAAAAGATAGTAGTTGATACAAATATGTTCAAATAGACATGTGTAATGTATAGCACATGTACTGTTCATTTACGAAAACCATGACCTGTTGTAATAATTACATGAATACAATTGCAATCTTTGATGTTCAATTGAACTAGACTGAAAAAAACAACCTAAAAATACTTGCATCTATGGTTTCCCTAGCTACCCTTTAATACATTTTGCAAATGCCTACCTATCTTTTTTTGGGGGATAGGGGAGTTTTGGGAGTAGTAAATTATAACAAAATTGAAGCTGTTCCTTATATATTCTAGGGGAGGGGGGAAATGACTCAAATACAAACTTACTTACCTACCCAATTTTTTTAAAGGGGGAACCCTAAATACCTGTAATGTTTTTGGTTGGCCCAAGGTGTAATTATAGTATAATTTAGTCCATTGTCGATGAATGACACATGCTGAAGGATACAGTTGGTTTTGTTCATGATATAATCTTAACATGGCATACATGGTGTAAACTATGTCTTCAGGTTGTACTCTTTGTTTTCATTGTGTGAAGTAAGTTTAAATGGTGTGAACTGGATCTTCGAGTATACACTTAGTCAATATGTTAGCATTGATTAATTGGTGTAAACTGTATGTTCATACTGTAAACTTTGTCATGAATTGGGCACAATTGTTCTAAGTTGTGTATACCCTTTAATGGTATAGAATTGGTCTCCATATTAAACTATGTAAACTCTGTGTCCATAGTAAAAAACATAAATTTTGTCTCCATAGTAGAAACTGTCAAATTGGTCTCCATGGTAAAAATTGTCAACTTGGTCTCTTTGTATTTGTTTTCAGTAGTAAATTTTCTTCACAGAATGTTTGTAATCACATTAATTTGATCTCAAATTTTTACCAGTATTCAGTGATTTTCAATAATTAATGCACACATTAATTTCTGAATTCAGAGTAATGAAAAGGATGCCTTTATATTCCATATTTTTTTGAGATCATAAAAAGATATAGTGGTATCAATTATTTTTTTTCAAATTTCATTGTCATCATTTTTCACTTGTTTACATGGTTATGGATAAATATTTCATGGTATGAGTTTGTAAATAGAAGGAGCCTGATTGTCTATGTTTTATCAGGTTGGATAAATGATAAGATCAAAAGAGTTAAAAATCATCATTAAAGGGAGATAATTCAGTATATTCAGAGCTGTCCTAGAAATGTTTGAAATAATTTTTCACAATTCACTTTTATAAACAAAATTTAAATGCTCATTGTCTCTTTCTACAGGCATTACTTTTCGAAAGCATTCACATAATGGTATTTCTATTAAAGTGCATTTTCCATGTTTCTTGTACAAGCATTATCATAATGTCATGAAAAAAATCCACCCTAAACAATATTAATAAAAAATAGTTAGATGTTGCAAAACGAAGACAGCTCCATAGTTAATGAAAGAAAAGGAATAATCTACTTAAAAACATCTATTTGAACAAAAAACCTCGTACAAGACTAATTAAAGTATTGTATAAAGATCAGCTTGCTTATTGTTATATTTGGGTTAGTTTAGGTAAAATCAATTATTTAATATATTTTGTATGTATTTTTCTAATTTGTATTTTATGTATTTTATTTACCTTTTGCAGTTTCTAATCTATGATTGTTTTGTACATCATTGCTTTAGTGCTTATGTTCAGATTTGACATTGAACTAAATAATGAATTTCATCTTCCATCTTCCATCTCAACATTGCATTAACTGGGTCATATATATTTTTCAGATATCATACTTGTTTCACACAATTTGTGAGCTGTACAAAGTTCAACACATATGTTGTATAAATTACTATGTTTATTTGTGAGGGAGGAATCTTTTTACTTTATATGTAAAGATTATATGTGTGTACATATGTGTGTACATATGTGAACATTGTGTTTCTGTAAGTGTGTTTGTATATATAAATGTGTAAAACTTGTACAGTGATGACAGAAAGTTACACAGAGAAAGAAAGGTTGTGCAATGTGAAAAAGAATGAACAATTAATTGAGTGAGGTAAGCGAGGAAATATATTAATTAAAAATTATAAAATTTAAAAAAATCAAGAAAACAATAAAAGATATGTGATAAACATTGGGTTATCTTTTTTTTTTTTATTCAGGATGCATTTTAAGTCTGGACATGCATCTGTTTCTTGGCTCATTTTAGTTTAACTGTAGGGAAGAAAGCCCATTACTCTTGTCAGTTTTTATACGACTGCAAAAATTGAAAATTTTTTGGGTCGTATATTGCTATAATGTTGGCATCGTCGTCGTCAATTTCATCAAAAATTGAATAATTGGGGTTCTTTGATATGCCGAATCTAACTGTGTAAGTAGATTCTTAGTTTTTGGTCCGGTTTTCAAATTGGTCTACATTAAGGTCCAAATGGTCAAAAATTAAACTTAGTTTGATTTTAACAAAAATTGAATCCTTAGGGTTCTTTGATATGCTGAATCCAAAAATGTACTTAGATTTTTGATTATTGGCCGTTTTCATTTGGTGGGTCCAAAATTAAACTAATTTTGATTTTAACAAAAATTGAATTCCTAGGCTTCTTTGATTTGCTGAATCTAAACATGTACTTAGATTTTTGATTATGGGCCCAGTTTTCAAGTTGGTCCAAATCAGGATCCAAAATTATTATATTAAGTATTGTGCAATAGCAAGAAATTTTCAATTGCACAGTATTCAGCAATAGCAAGAAATCTTCAACTGCACAGTATTTTGCAATAGCAAGAAATTTTCAATTGCACAGTATTGTGCAATAGCAAGAAATCTTCAATTACACAGTATTGTGCAATAGCAAGTATTTCAATTGCACAGTATTGCGCAATAGCAAAAAATATCTAATTGCACAGTATTGCGCAATAGCAAGAGAAATTTTCAATTGGAGTTATTTTTCTTTGTCCAGAATAGTAGTTGAATTAACTTAAATCATTGTTTTACACAATATACAATTGTATATTCACTTTTACTACCAACTGATAAATTAAAACAATCTTTACCATTCAGTGATAACAAGCACTTTTTTTACATTTTAATATTTTATGATGTATTTAAATGAGTAGTTATTGTTGCAAAACTCCATTAGAAATTTGAATTGAGATCAGTTTTGGAATAAGGAAAAGGGGATGTGAAAAAAAAATTAAGGGGGGGGGGGGGGGGGGGGGTCAATTTTTCTCATTTCAGATTTCATAAATAAATAGAAAATTTCTTCAAACATTTTTTTGAGAGGATTAATATTCAACAGCATAGCGAATTGCTCAAAGGCAAAAAAAAAATGTTTAAGTTCATAAGACCACATTCATTCTGTGTCAGAGACCTATGCTGTGTCAACTATTTAATCACAATCCAAATTTAGAGCTGAATCCAGCTTGAATGTTGTGTCCATACTTGCCCCAACCGTTCAGGGTTCAAGCTCTGTGGTCGTATAAAGCTGCGCCCTGCGGAGCATCTGGTTTAGTTGATATGTTTTGCAGAGTTTGCACCTCAGTGTTTTTTTTCGTTATTTTCCTCTTATAGTTGATGTTGGTTTTGGTTTGTAGCTCAGATTTATTTTCTCTCAATCTATTTAAGACTTGTTAACAGCGATATAGTTCTGTTGTCTTTATTGATAGTATCACAATGTTAGGAGACTTGTTTTGCTTATTGCTTTCTTTATTTACCAGAGCAAATTAATTTTTTGAATCTTGTGTCATTAAGCTAGTAAGCACACCTTTAGGTGTTTTCCTTACTTTTCCTTATTTTGTATGGATTATTTTGGAAATTGTTTAACTGTTTTGAAAAGATAATGATTTTCGATGTCTATCATGACAATCCATCCAGATTTAAGCCATGCATTCTGTTTCCCATGTTGGTATACAACCAGAAAAGCTAAATCATAACACTAACTGAGTTTGTTAAGTGTGTGAAAAGGATGAACTTGAGTTATTCAGAAGAATAAACAGTTCCTGCTCCACTCACAAAGATTCATCTATTGCAAGTAATATTGGTTTATATATCACATTCATATTTCGGAAGCGAATTGAAACTGCTTGATTCTGCTGACTTTTCATCAGCTCAGTAGTCAGTACTTCTGTACTGACATGATTTAAGAAACTTTACTAAAATTGTCCGTTAATAAATTTTGAAATTATTAAGAAACTAAGGTTTCAACTCCCTCAGGCAAAGTTGGCTTTAGATGAATTTGGCTATTTATTTTAGGTATTTTTGAAATATAGCTCTTCAATGGTTTCGTTACTTATATATTTTCGAATTTTAAATGTTTGGCTTTGAGCGTTCCTGATGAAGGTAAATCCAGAAAAGCACTTGGGACCCAAGAAATAATGAAACATGTTGTTTTCAATATTTTACTTTAAGGCAGCAACCATTTGATTTTCTGGGGGGGGGCTATGGTTTTTTTTTCTGGACAAATTTTTTTTTTCGCCTGCGGCGAAAAACAATCTATTTTTTTCGCAAAAAGTCGAAAACAATTTTTTTTTTTTCAATTTTAGCATTACATATAGTGGCAGCTGAGGGTGAAACAAACAATTTTTTTTTCTCAGAATCAAAAACAAATTATTTTTTTCTCCAAAAACTGGAAACAAACTTTTTTTTCCAAAAAAAACCATAGCCCCCCCCCCCCCCCCCCCCCCCCCCAGAAAATCAAATGGTTGCTGCCTAATATAACAGAAGATGTGATATGATTGCCAATCGGAAAAGAATCAACTATAGATCACTGTAAGGCTTTAACAAAGAGAACCTATAATGTATTGTCAGTATTAAAAGACACTGACATGACAAATGTAAAACAATTCAAACCGAATAAACTAACAGTCTGATTTTGTCAAAACAATAAACCTTTAAAACAAATACATGAAATATGGCTAACATCATCCAATGATAATCACTGAAATACAAACTCCTGACTTGGAACATGCACATACAGGAATGATATATGTCTGTCATACAAGTGAGAGGTTTAGCTAGCTATAAAACTAGGTTTAATCCACCATATTCTACATAAGAAAATACCTGTAACTTTTTTAGTCAGGAATATGACAGTTGTTATCCATTCGTCTGATGTGTTTGAGCTTATGATTTTGCCATTTGATTAAGGATTTTCCGTTTTGAATTTTCTTTTGAATTTTTTTAGGTATTTTTGCTATTTTACTTCCTAGTAATCACTAATCCTGTACTGGGTCTAGAACAAAATTTAGTAGTTGATAAATACTGTACTGTCTGAATTAAATATTAACCAATTGTCTGTTTACATTATAATCAGAACTATTGAATCTGCTAGCTAAAAAACAAGGTTCAATCCACCATTTTCTACTTAAGAAAATGCCTGTACCAAGTCAGGAATATGACAGTTGTTGTTGTCAATTCGTTTGATGTATTTTATCTTTTGATCTTGCCATTTTATTAGAAACTTTCCATTTTGATTTTTCCTCGGAGTTCAGTATTTTCTTATTTTACATTTTGCTTTAATTGGTGATTCCTAATTAGAAACACGAATCCAAGGTTTTTTTCTAACTCCCATTGCTCTCATAAGTTTCTCCAATTTTCCGAGGAAGGATGAGGCAGTACCGATTGATTAAGATTCAGATTGAGAATTGGTCACAGCCTTCCTTCTGCATTCGGAACTAAGAAACTCCACAAAATAACCCGCTAGTTATATTGACCAGCAGGAATAAACACTAACATTTTCTTTTAACCAAAGGCTTATTGTTGTTAAATAACTTATTCTTGAATACCATATATAAGAAATGCAGGTTTCCTTAATTTTTGTACATTGCTGGATCATTAATTCCTACCTTTACTCTTGACATAATGTATATTCATCAAATGAAGTTTATTACGAATGGATTTTAAAACATCTTAAGATATACTGCACGATCTTTAATCCATTTTTTGATTAAACATATATTTCATTTTTATTTACTCTCGTAGCTATACATAATACATTATTTATTCAAATATGGACACTTATTCTCCAATCACCTGCTTTCCAGTTTTACAGGATCCTCAATGCTCTTCAACTTTGTACTTGTTTGGCTTTAAAAATATTTTAATATGAGCGTCACTGATGAGTCTTATGTAGACGAAACGTGCGTCTGGCGTACTAAATTATAATCCTGATACCTTTGATAACTATTTACAGCTTTATCAAAATTTTGGTATTTCTTCGTTATGCTCAATTCA
Organism: Mytilus galloprovincialis; assembly: GCA_037788925.1. Taxonomy (NCBI): domain Eukaryota; kingdom Metazoa; phylum Mollusca; class Bivalvia; order Mytilida; family Mytilidae; genus Mytilus; species Mytilus galloprovincialis. The sequence continues at coordinate 5,689,324 of CM075334.1, read as the reverse complement.
AAGATTTATTTTTAAATGTTTTATTACTAAAATTGAAAATGTGGCTAACGGATTCAAAAGTCTTTTTTTCAATCTTACTTTATAAAGAACTTCATAAACAAATACACACCAAAGATAATATTAGTGTTTAGTTTGTTTGAATAATATTTCTGCACCCATCGATAAAAAGGAAACATTTTCGAAAGTTCTTTCATTTCTTTTATACTGTGGTTTCGTTTTTATCGTTGGATACAAATTTGAGTGGACTTCGTTGTTATCCGTGAACCACGAATTCCAATGTCCAACGAAATACTTTCTTTAGAAATTGATGCAGACTTTAACCAACCCACGAAATTAAATATCCATGAAAATGCAAATTTTCCTCAATCAAACGGAAATTGGTACACACGGAATGCAAACGAAGACATAGTAGATATATTGCTGTTTTCCTGTCACTGAATAACCCACATTTCAGTAAGTGCTTGCATCTTATGTCATATCCCAAATGAATTTGAGATTGAAAATACCACCGAAACAAGAAAGTCTGCTTATAACCTTTCTGAAACATTTTATGCCTTAATTAATGTTGTGCGCCTTGCAATCATATAGATACAATCTTTAAGGGTTTAAAAAAATATATGCAAATCTCGTACAATTGCTAGACACAATTGTCCATCAACGGACACGTGGAACATCAAATGTATTAAAATACTTTTACTAATATGCCTTTATACTTTTCTCAATACTGTCATTCAAAATTTTGAGGAATACAGAAATCGTTAATTCCATTTTTTCTTGAACTTTACCTTCGTCCATGTCATGTTTAGTTGATCTTTTCCAATGTCCTTCTTTTATTCTAACATGACAATCATGTCAATACCTTCGAAAGACAATTATTTATATCAGTGTTATCAGCGTTAACCATGCTAAAACGTATGAAGTGCACGCATTTGCTGGAACATTTACGTATATGAGCAACACGACGGCTAGCACATGTGGAACATGATCTGCTTACCCTTCCGGAGCACCTGAGATCCACGGTGTTTGGTGGCATCATGTTACTCAGTCTTTAGTTTTCTATGTTGTGTTTTGTAAATTGTTTTTTGTCTCTTTGTCTTTTTTCTTTTTTCCATGGCGTTGTCAGTTTATTTTTGACCTGAGTTTGATTTTCCTTTGTTATCCTTCACCTCTCTAATACCCGAGCAGAACATAATGTGGTTCTGTTCATTGCACAATGCTGACAGGACAATCTTAAAATTCCTCAGTAGGTGTTAGATCTTGTGATTGACATCCTTATATCATTACCTCATCTGCTATCGCACATTTACAATCGAGTACAAATTTTTCATGGGAATCTAGAATCGTTGAATCTGGTGGCATGGGATTTGTCAAGTTTTGATACATGTCAAAAGAATTCCGAACACAACTGTAGAGAATATGGCAAATGGCAGAAGATTATCAATATAAACAGTTTATGTTGCAAAACTCAGAATATATGAAAGTTGGTGTAATGAAAACAATATGAAAAGACAATTACTTCAGCTTTACCTTTAACAAGCATTTCTTCTGTTACAAAATGTAAACTGCAAAATATATCTTGTTCAAAATATTTTTTGGTATTGATTCAATTGGGATTACAAAAAGTTTTGAATTGTTGCCATTAATAATGGGTTTACCATACATCAGTTGACCACTGACTTATAGTAACCGCCAGCTTTTTAAATCTGGTTTTCTGTACCGTTTGCATCATAGAGTCAGTACAATTCACTGTAACATTGAGAATGGACATGGGGAATGTGCCAAAGAGACAACAACCCTACCATAGAGCAGACAACAGCAGAAGGTCACCAACAGGTCTTCAATGCAACGAGAAATTCTCGCACCCGGAGCCGTCCTTCAGCTGGCCCCTAAGCAAATATGTACTTGTTCAGTGATAATGAACACCATACTAAACTCCAAATTGTACACAAGAAACTAAAAGTTAAAATAATACAAGACTAACAAAGGCCAGAGGCTCCTGACTTGGGACAGGCGCAAAAATGCGGCGGGGTTCAACATGTTTGTGAGATCTCAATCCCCCCTATACCTCTAGCCAATGCAGAAAAGTAAACGCATAACAATACGCACATTAAAATTCTGTTCAAGAGGAGTCCGAGTCTGATGTCAGAAGATGTAACCAACGAAAATAAACAAAATGACAATAATACAGAAATAACATCAGACTACTAGCAGTTAACTGACATGCCATCTCCGGACTTCAATTAAACTGATTGAAAAATTATGTCTTCATCATATGAATATCAGGCACAATCCTCCCCGTGAGGGGTTTAGTATCATACCATCATAACATATATGAGAAGAACATAACCCGTGTCATGTATTCAGATGATTGACACTTCAGAATGACGAAAAAAGGAATAAAACCTTTACCACCAATGCACTTTCTTCTCTTATTTATATGTATAAAATATCACAATTTGATAACGTATTTTGTTTCCAATTTCATCTATCCAGCAGCCTGTTCATTATCACATATTCACATTAGAGTATCAATTTTCATTATAATCCAGTCGAATTAGAATCTTTTGGCAAAGAAATTGTAATTTGCGACACAAGTCACTATAGAATTTTGGACTAAACTAAAAGATATAGTTAATACAAGAAAGAAAAAGCAAAACAAACAGTTAATGTTGCAAGGCTCAGAATTAATGAAAGTTGGTGTAATGCAAGCAATAAGAATCCAAATATCTCAATTATAACAGAAGGACCATACTTATGTTTCACCTTTCCTCTGTTAGGAAATTAAAACCGGTGTAAAAGTAATATATAAGTATAGCTCGATTCAGAATACGACTGATATAAAAGCAATCAAGAACTATCGTCGTTGGTTTCGGGTCCACCTGATGTGAATCACCCGTAAGTAAGTAGACTAGAATTCAGTACTTGTTAAGTTGATGCTGGCCAAACCTCCTTTTTAACCTCTGAATTTTCAGATAAATTGATTTGATTTGTTTACTTTCAAAACTGGTTTCCTAGTTGATATTGTTAGTCAGTAAAATTAGTAGCCCCGCTTTAGATAATGGAAATTTCAGGATGGAGAAAAATGGAATAAGTTTTGTTTAGTGTTCAGTTTCTTGCAAAACCACAAATATTTGATAGACATGGGTATTTTTTCCATTTATAATGTGCAACAGATTTTAAAAAATTGAATATTTGTCATAGAAAGAACAAAATATACAAGTAAATCAACTAAACCCTTAAACATTTATCTTATCAGGAAAACAATCACTAGCTACGAGATATGTAAAAAATCTGTATTATTTGTTTTTGTTCAAACTTTAATGAAAGTGAAATAATGAAATAATAATTCGATTTTAGCAGCCAGTATGGTTCAATTATGTCAACATAATATAAAAAAATACTGACGATGATTTATTCATTAAAAAGTCTTGCAAGTGAATAATCCAACCTCATTGAAACCGTATTTTTTGTTAACTTCAATTTAGCCCCTTAGGTAGAGATGGATAACGCATGAATTGTAAGTGTTCGTTTTTTTGAAGGAAAGAATGTCAACATTGAAACTGAAACAAAGGTAAATTCGTTGATTGACTGGTTCAATCCACAAAAAAACATTCCTTTGCAGGTAAAACGATGATTAACATTAATGTTTAATCTATAATATAATATCAATCAGACCTAGAAAAATCTAATTGCACGACTTCGCTTTCAATTTACAAGTATATCTATATTTATGTTTATTTCGCTTATATGACAATCATAGGTCATCGGAGGTCAACTCGATAGGTAAGTAGATGGCGTCAATACTATAATACACACGAAACGAAGCCACATATAGAGACCATGCCCTGTTAAATGTTTATTTTTTTTATAATTTGGATTAATGTTTTTTACTTGTTTGACTTTATAAATATTTTGATATGAGCGTCACTGATGAGGCTTATGTAGACGAAACGCGCGTCTGGCGTACTAAATTATAATCCTGGTACCTTTGATAACTTTTACACCACTGGGTGGATGCAACTGCTGGGGGACGTTTCGTCCCCGAGGGTATCACCAGCCCAGTAGTCAACACTCCGGTGTTGACATAAATATCAATAATGTGGTCATTTTTCTAAATTTCCTGTTTACAAAACTTTGAATTTTTCGAAAAAAATAAGGATTTTCTTATCCCAGGCATAGATTACCTTAGCCGTATTTAGCACAACCTTTTTGGAATTTTGGATCCTCAATGCTCTTCAACTTTTTACTTGTTTGGCTTTATAAATATTTTGATATGAGCGTCACTGATGAGTCTTATGTAGACGAAACGCGCGTTTGGCGTACTAAATTATAATCCTGGTACCTTTGATAACTTTTACACCACTGGGTGGATGCAACTGCTGGTGGACGTTTCGTCCCCGAGGGTATCACCAGCCCAGTAGTCAACACTCCGGTGTTGACATGAATATCAATAATGTGGTCATTTTTCTAAATTTCCTGTTTACAAAACTTTGAATTTTTCGTTGGAATTTTGGATCCTCAATGCTCTTCAACTTTTTACTTGTTTGGCTTTATAAATATTTTGATATGAGCGTCACTGATGAGTCTTATGTAGACGAAACGCGCGTCTGGCGTACTAAATTATAATCCTGGTACCTTTGATAACTTTTACATGGCTATAAATCATATATGAGAAATCGGTGATTATGAATTTGACATCTAGTTGCGCTTCAATTAACTTTTGTTATTAATCATCTTATAACTACTGGATCGATTCCTTGCCGGTAGAAGTTTCCTGACCGATCAGCCGAGTAGTTAGAACTGGTCTACTGTGTTGACATGATTTATCAATTATATGGTCATAAAAATAAATTAACTATTTTCAATGTACTTTATGTTTTTCGAAATACTTGATAATTTCTAAATCCGGAATAGATTACCTTATCTGTATTTGGCAACGCCTTTTTGAATGTATGGTCTTCAATGCTCTTCAACATCGTAATTTATTCGACCCTTTTAACTGTTTTTTACTCTAATGTCATTGGTGAGTCTTTTAAAGAAGAAACGCGTGGCTTACGTAAAACCTATTATCCTGGTATCTCTGAGTTTATAATAAGAACTTTCAAAAGAAACTAATGCATGATGGATATTTTATAAATTATTCTTACGATTATGTAGATAAAAAGAGATTTGCTTTTTAAAATGGAGAAGAACAAATTACAGAAGAATAAATACTGTTGTGGGTTAAATAAATTACATTGGTGTACATATACCTGCCCCCCTCCGAGAATCAAATAGTTTGCTTCCTTGAATCATTTACAAATTCGACGATTTTAGAAATGAGATAACCCACAGTCCTTTAGATTCTGAAGAGGTGAATTGCTTTCGTGACATTAGATCTACATGTATATACCCAAATAGTAGTATGATCTGTGTTGTTGACGACTTTGAAATTGTTACCGAGTGTGAATTCGCATTGTGTATGATGCACCCTTAGCGGGTCACGCCCCTTTTGGAGTTCATGCGATTTCCAAATTATTTTATTGTCTTATTATTTGTTACCTAGACTGGTGATATTTGAACATCGGTATAACTACTAATGCCAAAATATACTGCATTGATGTTTTAATGACGCTCGAGACCATAAGTCTAATTGCCCAAAAGTAGCAGTTTTGGATTATCTGTAGAGAGGGCGAAATGAATAGTAAGCTTTCAAATCCTTTGCAAATAGTTAAGGTAAACATATTATGAACAATCAAGGATTTTACCCAAAAATATCTAAAATTGCATCGATTTCCCCTCTATACCCATGCATTTCTACTGACTAACGTTTACACATTGCAACTTTGAAACAAGAAAACTGTGAGAAGACTATTTATCGGAGTTGTTGCATGGTAGCGACGATTTTTCCGACTTTGTATTTAAATTTGCTTATTATCTTACCTATAAACTTTAATAGAAAAAGAGTTCTTTGAATATCATAAATGATCAGAAAGACCAGACTTACAAATATGTCTACATTGCAGTAATTTTAAGTCGACTCCTGATATGAGCCATTGCTATTAAATCAAATTTTACCATTTTGTTTTTGCATTTTAATCGTTTAATTTCTAATAATAAAAGACAAATAGAAACTTTAAATGTAAAAAATAGTCAACAATACGAGATCTTGTACAAATCGTCGATGGTGTTGTCACAATAAAAAGAAAAAGTCATTTCCTTACGTAGAAAATGGTGGATTAACCCTGGTTTTATAGCTAGCAAATTCTCTCACGTGTGTGACAGTCGCATACAATATTCCATTTTATTGACAACCCATTAGTTTGTGATAAGGTCAGGTTAATGGAGAATCACTAGTTGGTCAATAAAATGTGGTAGGCAGTTGTGTTTGCATTGGAACATACAATTTTAGGGATGATTATTTAACCCCGCCCCCTCAGTCATGATCCATTGATTGAAATTTGCATCTGGTAAAAGAAAATGTAAACCGTAAATGTTATTACTAGTCGATGCCTCTGTTGGAAGACCGTAAGTTCACGAGGGTAACACCAGTTTAGTAACCAGTACTTCGGTACTGGCTTGAAATCCAAATTCTATGTTATTGAAATTTTTTGTTACAAAATTTGGAAATTATTCTAATTAAGAATAAATTTCAATCATGCAAAAGTCTGATACTAATACCAATCCCGGATTAAGCTATACTTTTTCGTTATTTTGATTTGAAGCTCTTCGTGTTTTTAATAATCTTTGGATTCTCAAATATTTGGCCCGTAAGAGATATTCATTTAAAAAATGCGCATTTGGTGAAAAAAAAATCAATACCGTTACTGTTATTGCTACCACAGGGTTGATGTCTCGGTGGGTGGACTGTAAGTCCTCGAGTGTATCATCAGCCCAGTAGACAGTACTTCGGTTCAGGGATGAACACCCGAAATTGTGTGTTATCAAAATTTGCTTTTACAAACATGGAAATGATTTCAAATCGGTATATATTTTCCTCGTGCAAAGCTCTGATTCCTTGTGCAGCTTTGGCTATACTGTTTTGTAATTTTTTGATTAAATATCCCAATTCATCTATTTATTAAGCTTTGGATTTCAAATATTTTGGCCTCGAGCATCTCTGTATATACATTTATTGTCGAAATGCACAATATCAGAAAGACAACGATAACATCAAATAAAGGCAACAGTAGTATACCGCTGTTCGAAAGTCATAAATCGATTGAGAGAAAACAAATCCGGGTTACAAACTAAAACTGAACCGGGTAAACACCTCAACTATAAGGGGAAAATAACGAAACAGCAGAAACACTGAAGTGCAACAAAAAAAATCAAAAAAACAATGTAACGCACACAGAAACGAACTATAAGATAACAACTGCCATTTTCCTGACTTGGTACAGGACATTTTAAGAAAAAATGGTGCGTTGAACCTGGTTGTGTGGCTAGCAAAACCTCGCGCTGTTCTGGCAATATCAAATATTACACTAAAATGACAACATTACACAACAGGACAACAGTGCAAATAAATGCAAGAACATTCAGGACAGAGAAATATACAAATAAACATTACAATAGGACATTTTGACCTGTTAATAGTTAATTATCAAAGGTATCAGGCTTTTTTAGTCTTGCCATTTTGATTTTCATTATCCTATAAAAATTCGAGACACATCTCTGTATCAACAGTTTTATTTCCGTGTTTACTATTTTGTTGAAAGCTATATTGAATAGATAGGGCAATATGCGTAATTGTTTCTCCATAGGCGGTAATGGTAACGTTTTCTTCTGTTGCTCAGCCCATATCGTAAACTTGTATATGCATGATGGCTTGTTTCGAAGCTGAGACATTTTTACATATGTGGTTAAGTTTTCGGGGTACGAAGTGTGATTCATTTCCCGTAAATTAACAAACCCCGAGTATCCTTTTGCGATGCGGCTCCTCATGGTAAAAAATCCCATTTTTAACACAATAAGTTCTTTGAAAATTTAATACTTTGAACACATTTAATAGCTCCATAGTTTTTACACATTTATTCTGTGTTCCCTTACTTTCTAAATTAACATAAATGGTTCAGCTCAGTCATTTGCTTATCATAGAAATGTGTCAAATATCACTACACAGAGATTTTTTGTTTACACGTGACTTTTAAGTTCTTCATTTCAAGGCGCATTAGGGATATTGTCCCAGATAGAATTTCTAAATTGCAAAAGTGACCACCAAGACGAAATCTACAAATTTGTTTTGTTGTTGAAATCATTGGTAGAATACTTATTTGAGATACTACCCCTAAATGACGATGACTACAATTTTCTGTGTTTTTGTCTTATATCTTAGTAACAATATATAAAGAGACAATAAAACAGGAAAAACTATCAGCATAAAATATCTAAACTTTTCAAAATGTCTACAAAAAACACAACATCGGTTGAATTTTGTAAAGGAGGGCATAATTCCTGACAATTAAATATGTATATCGCCGAGAGGAGCGAGTTGAAAAACTTAACACATTTATATCGAGAAAAACGTGATATTTTCAATTGTGTTGGCGATCAAAGAGTGTGGAGCGTTCCTTCTCTACGCCCCCTTGTATCTGCCAATACAAACTATATTATTTGTGATAAGTTATTTGTTCTGTCACCATTGAAGCCTGAAATTTCTGACGAAGTTTCGATTGTTTTTAATGAATACAAAAGCGTATGTATATAACTACATATTTTTGTTTATAATAAATCTATTATTAGTAGTATGAAATCTATTTGTACGGTTTCGTAAAGTAATAATTAATAGAAAATCTTGATCGATTCTTGACACAATTGTATGGTTAGAGCTATTAGTACACAATGCGGTCACAATATTTGCCATTGAGACAACTATATCAATTCGCCGAGAATAAAAAGCAAGGATGTAAACATCTACAGCATGTGGACTTTGGTAATACTAGGCAAACCCCATGGTGTATGTCATAATAGATATTACTATGAAAAGGACGAACAGCATTCGAAAATGTGAACACATCAAAAAAAAAAAAAAAACCCAACTTTTATAATAGGCAAACACCATGGTATACGTCATATAAGTTATTATAAACTGAAGGACGACCAGTATAACACAATGTGAATAATTCAAAATAATTTAATTTTGGATGTAACGCGTCTTCTGATTGGCTGACGTTATTTTGTTATGAGCCCATAGACATAATTTAGTCATGTGACCGTGACGTCATCAACGTTTTTTCAAGGTTTTCTACGGTTTAAAATGGAATTTAAAATTAAATTATAAGAAATTACCGTAATATTTTTTCTGTCTATTCGAAATAACATAAAAAATGTGGTGCAATCTGTTAAATAACCCGCTACGCGCGTTATTCAGTGTGCACCAAATTTTTTATGTTATTTCTTCATAGACAAAAAAAATATTACGGTCATTCCTTAAAGAAAATAAACGAATAGCATGTTTAAGCTAATACAAATAACATCAATTGAAACACAGCCACGGTATGATATGAGATCATTGCATAGCAGCATGAATTTTAGCATATTGACGATCGAAGGTTTGATAGAATTTCACTCCCATATTATTTATATATGTCATGTATTAATGAAACAAAATATTACCGAAGGCGTATGTTGTATCAACGATAGAACTTTAAAATATATCGATATGATGGAGTAATTTTAAGGTAGTATGAATATAAAGATGAACATGGCAATTTATATCAAAATTGGGTAAAAATTGTTCATCTTATGTTGATAAGGATACCTGTGATAACTGTACATTGCTGTAATTATTTGTCTTATTAATCTGAACAATCCATGTATATGAAAACGTCTTCATCTACTGAAACTTTTACTGACAGAAAGTTTCATCATTAGGTTTTACGTCATCGATATTGAAAGTTGTTAGTAGTGTTCTGATTTTGTATTTTGATACAACAATATACTCTAGCCATTACTAGTACCAGTTATGAAATCAGCAATTGATCATATGATATTGATTAACATATTGTTATCTCGCATGTGACGAATGGTATAGGGAGTACTATCAAGTGGCGGTGGTGGCTGTGCAAACTATTTGTATAAATTTTATATTTCAGAAGTCAGACCTGGATGCTTCATACCGGTATGTAGATGTGAACATATATTTGTTCCGCATAATACTTGTTCCCCCAGTAACAAAACTATGGATCATAAAAGTTCTTGGGATCAAACATTACATAATATCATTTCCACCTTCATAAGATATTTTCCTGGAACTAAAATGTCATATGGTTTCATAATATTTGTTCCTTTAAAGAAAAAGTGTCATTTGATTTTTTACACCTGCTTACCTCTTAATTAATGTTCACCTCACATGACATGATTTACCTGTACACATTTTCAATATTTTATTACTGCATGCTGCACTGTGATCATATAATAAATATTTCTGGAACTTTAATTATTTAATAACCATGATAACTATTCCTGCAACATTTGTAATATAGCCATTATTCCAATATGCCTGGAACTTTTATAATATAACTAATATTCCTAGAACTTTCATAATATAACAAATATTCCTGGAACTTTATAACAAATTTTCCTGGAACTTTTATAATATAACAAATATTCTTGGAACTTTTATTATATAAAACATGGTCCATGATATTTATTCCAAAGAACTTTTAGCATATAACAAAAGTTCCATTGGGAACTTTCCTTATGTAATATTTTATCCTTTTTGAAGGAAATTTTCTTATAGCATTTGATAAAATATTATATAAGGAAAGTTCCCAATGGAACTTTTGTTATATGCTAAAAGTTCTTTGGAACAAATATTATGGGGGAACTTATATTCTGTCACATAGATACCTTATGTTACAAAGTTTCTGTCTGACATATGTCAAGTGTCCTAGAACTGTAAGGGGTACATGTCAGTCTGGCAGGTTTCATTTGACCTTGACCGCAGTTTCATATGGTTCATTGGTCAATGTTATAAGTTTTTGTGTTGTTGTCCGTTTTTCAATACTAACATAAAAAGGTTGGCTATATTTGGTGTATAGAATGGTTGAAACTTGGAAGTGTCAGTCTGGCAACTAGGAGTGAACTTGACCTTGTCATGGATGCTATCAAATGTTAAGTTTATGTGATCTGATGTAAAACCAGTTTTATATGTTAAAGAATTTCAACATAAAAGTAATGGTTGTAAAATTTCAGCGTATGCTCTCTCAGTGTTAATCTTTACAAATTGCTTCGTTTCTTTGAATTTAAAACTAATCAATGTGAACTTGGAGATATACATTGTGATCTTCTGAAATCAAAACTATTTACCGAAAAGAAAATATTTTTTCCGATTACAAAAATCAAAGACCATGTTGTTGAATTTGTATAAAATAGTACTATAAGCTAGGCTACTTAAAAAAGATCCATTTAGAACTTAAGCGTTTGGCTTTATACTAGTACTAGGTATATATTTGTCATATTATATTAAAAAAAAATGTCCAAAATATTTATTAAACATTCAAAGTTTATAAAATGTTCAAATGTCCATCTAGTATCTCAAGTTAGGCCTCTCTTTTAATAGATTTCAAGTTACGGAAACAACTGAGGAATGGACCAATTATTAAGAAAACTGCTGGCTGATTTGCATATGAATCCGGTTGGAAAATTCTCAAATCTATACCAGTTTTAACAAACAAACCGTTCACAATGACATTAATGTATAAATTTAAGGCCCTCCCTCCAACTTTTTCATTATTTTATTCAAGGAAAGGCCCATTTTTATGATTTTTTTTCCCGTGCAGATTATTTGACCTTAAACTGACTTAACATATCAAAACTACATAAAATGATAACTTTTTTTTTCTATAAAACCAATATTTCAAATAAGCAATAAGCATGAAACTTAACAAAATACTTCCATACATCACAGAGAAAAATCTGATGAGTTATAAATAGATGTTCACCGACCAATCAAATTAAAGGACATTCGGTACTTCTCTACGCTTATCAGATTATGAAAGTACAAATAATGTTGGAGGGTTTGGCTTAGATGACAGTCTACTACAACAGATCAATAAAGAAGCATGCTGAAGATACAAGCAGGAATATTTGTGTTCTTTTATTTCTCAATTGTAAGTATTTTACTTTTTTTGCTTGTACATACATGTGTAAAAGACAAATCTCTTAGGAAAGTGTGTCACGTCATCAAACTGACTGTCCAATGACATAATTTTCTTGTAACAAGGAAAAAGTAAAGAAAACACTCTCATTAGTTAAGTGAAATTAAATATTTTGTTTCATCTTTAAGGGGTAATTAAAAAAAAAAATTTCAATGTGTAAAGTGGCAAGAAAATGGACAAACTTGTCATTTTAGTCCTTTACTGATAAATGCTGTTATTTTAATATCGCAAGGGTTTGTATAGCCTTGTTTACCTGATATATATACATATTTTCTCACTTGGATTTTCACTATGTTTCATATAAAACATTAAGTGTTTAATTGAATATTATTCCTTGTGAAGCATTTTCGTATATATATATCATTATATGGACTCTTTTATATTGTTTTAAATGAAAGGTAATCTGGTAATTATTTTTTTTCTCACAGAAAAAAAATAAAATAGCTGTTGAAGACATCATAAATATTTTTACCATGTGATTGTTTGTATACTTCTATCCAACACCAAGAGATTTTTTAAAATGTATATAGATGAAAATGGGCTCCATTTCTGACCTGAAGACAAGTCATTGAAGTATGTTTGGAATTTCATTTATGATCAATTAAACAATATCATGTCTTATAATTCTGTGTCAATCCACATTATGGTATACAAATCTTGAATAAAACACTTTTCATCTTTTTGTTACAACAAAACATAATTATTGAAATATTTATAGGAAAAAAATATTCGTAACAAAAAATGACCATGTTGCACTTTGGATGTTATCCAAATTTTTATTAATATAATATGTCATATAAGCGACACTGGAGTCTTTTAAATATTTTAATTCAGTTGCAGCAATTAAGCATAATGAATGTTCCTTGATGTGTTCAAAAGTGAAATTTAAATTTAAAGAAGAAGTTATGCAAAGTCTTAATTTTTATCTGTTGCTTTTTAATCCCTTATGAAATTTTCTTATCGTACATCTCATTTTTAAGTTTTCATTCATTTCAACTCAAAGGAATACTTTGTATCAATCTAAATATATAAAAATCTTTTATATAGCTACAATTTGAATAATTGCAAAGCTGTTTGCCAATCTTCAGAGGGTTGATAGGTACATTAAATTGTCCAAGGCAAAAAGGAAATTATTTTGAAATGAATTGATTACCAATAACAGTCATTGTGTGACAGCAATATTTTGTTATAAATGAACAATAAATGGTCATAACACTTTAGCCTACAGGCATTTTATCTATACAGTTCAGTTCAATTTGATCAGTCCAACACAATTGTCATGTAAGGGCAATAACTAAGGAGAGTATACAGCTTTTTCTTAGAGTGCAAATATTGCCATTATATGGCTTTTTGACATGTTTGTGCTTAGGTGGTGTTAAGCAAACATTAATCAATCAATCTATTATTTTTATGGCATAAAATATTACACAATTACTGTCTTTTGATGAGGTAAATATGAATTTTTTCAAAAGTCAATTAAACTACATATTTACCGAAACAAAAGACAGTAACACAGTAATTGTTTTATTCCATATTCCTAGAGAAATGTATGTTATGGCAATCATTTACCAAAACCAATTGTACATCAAACGTTTTGTACCAAAACTATGCACGTAAAAGCATGCAACGTTTTGTGCGGTGAATATTCTTTTCCGCAGGTGAATATGCTTATTTATTCAAAATCCAATTCATACAGAAAACCGTACTAAAATTTTATCAATATGGAATAATTTCTAGTATTTACTGGAGTTTTTTTTTTAACTTTACATTTAAATATGGTGGTGAAATATAAAATTGAAAGCAGTGCTGTATAATTAAATCTATCTTTAAATGTTTAAACTTCTTCTTTTACCATTATTTAGTAAATTCAAGAATTCATGCAAAAATATGACTGATAGATCATAGTTTGTTATATATAAAAAAGAATTTTCATTTTAAAGCAATATTTCCAATTTTATTCTTCAAAATCATTATTATTATCAATTAATTTTCAAATTTTCAAATATTTTTTTTTTAACATGTTTAAACTCTTGTACATTTAAACATGTCATAGTCAGGCATGTAGCTCCATGTAAATGTAATTAACATATATATGTGAAAAAAGTATGCAATATTTATTTGCTGGATGAAATTTACATTACATGGCCATTAAACACTAGAATTTACAAATGAACTTGCTACTATAAGTCAAATATAAGCATGATAGGGATTATAACAGTACAATGAAATACAATCAAGTGTTGGCTTAAGGATGTACTTAGGTGAGGTTTTAGAATTTGTGTCAAATGTTCGGACTCCTTAGGTTTTTTCCATACGATACAAGGTAAAATATTTTGCCCCATAACACCCATTTATTTTTTCATATAACACTTAATAGCTCATGAAAGGTCATTTACCAAAAAGATTCTTAATTTTCTTTCTTTTGTTTTGAGACCCAATAATATCAATGCAAATATAAGGTAAAAGTCCGAGTCAGCCTTTTCCCGCCATATTTTAAATCTCAAATATCTCGAAAAGGAGGTCCATGACCTATCAATATTTTTAGCATAATTTTATCCTTAATTGATACTCTACCAGCTTTTAGTATCAATTTTAACTTCTTAATTTATTCATTTTCACCTAACCTCACCTAAGTACATCCTTAAGCTAGAGTACTTTCTATTGTTATCAAGCATTCATACTCATTTGTTGCAGTTAAATTAAGAATTATATATGTTGAAATGTGACATATATACATGAAGATGTCTATATATATTTATAAAAGGATAAAAATAGGCATAAGGTTTACATTGGTTTAATAAATCTCTTATCTGATTTCAACATCTGTAAGTTTAATATTCCATATGCTTTATGTTAGTTGATAATTGGATCTCATTTCAATATAGCCATTTAACTATGCTGTAGAGTATATGGAGTAATTAAGCAAATGATCAGAAATTGACATTTATAAACATGATAAAGACACATAGATCTATAATGGAATACATGAAAAGAAAAACTATTCCAGGAATATTATCTTGTTAGCTTAGTTTTATTCGATCCTTGATATATATATATGCATTGTGTGTTGAAGGCTGTACTTTTACCTATAATGGTTTTCTTATACAAATTGGATGGAGAGATGTCTCATTTGCACTCATACCACATCTTCTTTCAAAAAAGTATATCTATTGAAAGGATTTAAGTTGAAGTGTTTTTATTTCTTTGCTTTCAACATACCTGCTGACTTGGGTGATTTTAACCCAAACAGATTCCTATACTTCTCTTATATTGTCATAATAGATTTTCTTTAGGTCAACATCTCTAATCCCCCCCCCCCCCCCCATAAATTGGGATAGTTGGCAGGTTTGTATTCATTATCTATCCTTCTGAAAGAGCTCACCATTTAGTTGCTACTGGTAAAAAAAATAGGGCAAGATAAAGAACGAAATTCTGAATATCATACATTTGTATTTTTGTTTGGTCTCACATATTATTCATGATAGTGTTTAACAATTTTTGCTTAATATTTTATATTGTAATATCTATCCAACTTTTTGAGTAATTGACTTGGAAAGTATGTTGCTTTGATAGAATGTACATTTGATTCTATTAACATTTGTTTGTTAATTTTGCTTTTATCCCCATTATTCTTTTTTTATATAACAGTACAATGTAGCTTCCAGATCTTAATAAATGATATTATTGATAAAGCTGAGAAAAAAATCCACTTGATACTACAAATGTTGTCAGACAAAAATTTAAACCAAGTGAAACTTTCCTTCAGTACTACATGTATCTTGTACCCTAGATTTTAATATATATGTGAAGTTTTTCTGTGTTTTCAAAATAGCAGATTGCACTGGTATAATTTCAGTAAGGCCACACTTAAAAATATTTTGGTTTGCCCAAACCCTACCCAAAGGTTGAGACAGTGGGTAGGTAGGTAGGCATTTTCTTCTTTTTTTTTTCAAAAAAAGAAATTGAAGTATCAGATGTTTATTAGTCTTCATGCCTATTTGATTAAAAAGAAACTTCTTCAAATCAGGACACTAAAAGAATTTGAGTAGGCAGCTTTTTTCTAGGTAGGTAGCGTTTGGGCAAACAAACCTATTATTTATTATGGCCTAATTGTCATATTTGTCAAGCACAATATATTTTATGTTTTATTTCATACTGTTTGCTTTTCATTGATAAAATGTCACTACAAAATACATTATACAACAACCACAAAAACTTCTCTATTTACAGTAGCATTTCCCTAATGGTGTAAAATATATAGAGAAATATGGATTTTATATTCCCACGATAAAACACCTCTGTAATGTATAAGATAGGAGAATTAAAAGTCGTAATTGTTACTATCGGTTATTTGTATCACATTTCCCATCAACGATGATTAAAAAACAAGAGAAATAAATAAACTGTAAATGACAAGTGATGTCCGATACTACGTGATTAGGAGTTCCTATTAGGTTTCCAAGATAAGAAACAAACTTAGTCTCATGTCAGTTCAATTCTTATCTTTTACTAGTATTGATCATTAGGTCAGGAAAAAATTAATTAGTTTCAAATTTTTCATTAACAGTATTTTTGATAATTAACTGTAACTAGAAAATAATCATATCACGTCTTTGATATGAAACTAATAGATATTAACGCTTGTGGCTTACACTGTCATTGGTTTGTAAATTACATTCATGTTTTTGCATATGAAACAATCTATTCCTTATTCAACATTTTCGTAAAGGATTATTTTACGGGAAAAAATGCAGGGTTTTGTCATTACCGATTGTTTACAACTCATCCAGTTTCGATGAAGGGATAATGGTATTTAAATCGTGTTAGGTGTCTTCAGTTGACGAAGAATTCTTTTTACGAGCTTAGCTTTAAAAAAAAAACGCTATTGATTTAGTGTTTCTATGAAAATGATAGTCAGCAAGACTATAGCTGGCTTTTGTTATGTCAGGTTCAGATAATTTTGTACAACACTTTTACTGTAGGTTATTTAAACCATGATACCATTAAATTGTTATTGCATATCCCACATTTATTATTCTTTTACCAAAGAATTATGTCAAATTGCTGAAAGACTCAACAGTTTCCTAAATTATTGAAATCCGTCATAATTTTGAATTAGCTTAATATCATGGAGTAATTAAACTGCAAAATCAGAAATTTTGAAGATTCTTTTATTATATACTAAAAATAGTCACAGGAAATGTTTTACAAAAATGAAAACCTGGCATTTTATCTTTGATAGCATTATTTGTACGAAACAATCAATGAAATATTTTAACCTGCATTTTTGTCAATTGTTAAAAAAAAGAGCAAAAATAAATGCAAGCAAAGTTTTCTGAATTTATAGCACATCTCATCATGATAAAATCTTCAGGGGTGTAACTAGTATATGGATAAGTAAAGAATTACCTAGACCATGTGGACTACTGACTTTATACATGTACATACCTTTAATTAAAGCCCTTCAGACATTTTTTATGCCCCACCTACGATAGTAGAGGGGCATTATGTTTTCTGGTCTGTGCGTCCATCCGTCCGTCCGTCCGTCTGTCTGTTCGTTCGTCCGTCCGTCGTTCGTCCGTCTGTTCGTTCGTCCGTCTGTCCCGCTTCAGGTTAAAGTTTTTGGTCAAGGTAGTTTTTGGTGAAGTTGAGTTGAAGTCCAATCGACTTCAAACTTAGTATACATGTTCCCTATGATATGATCTTTTTAATTTTAATGCCAAATTAGAGGGTTTACCCCAATTTCACGGTCCACTGAACATAGAAAATGATAGTGCGAGTGGGGCATTCATGTACTGGGGACACATTCTTGTTTGGTCATATATTGTTATCACGTTGTCCAAAGACATTTGGTTTTCGCACTCTAACTTTAGTAAAAGTAAATAGCAATCTATGAAATTTAATCAAAAGGTTTATGACCATAAAAGGAAGGTTGGGATTGATTTTGGGTGTTTTGGTCCCAACAGTTTAGGAATTAGGGGTCAAAAATTAAACTTTGTTTCATTTCAACAAAAATTGAATATATGGGGTTCTTCAATATGCTGAATCTAACCATGTATTTAGATTTTTAATATTTTGGCCCGGTTAACAAATTGGTCCACATTGAGGTCTAAAGGGTCTAAAATTGAACATTATTTGATTTCATCAAAAATTGAATTCTTGGGGTTCTATGATATGCTGAATCTAACCATGTATTTAGATTTTGGATATTGGACCATAATAGGTACCATAAATGTCCAATTTAAAATTTTTAAGTTTTTAAGTTTAAGTTCTTAGACCACATTCATTCTGTGTCAGAAACCTATGTTGTGTCAACTATTTAATCACAATCCAAATTCAGAGCTGTATCAAGCTTAAATGTTGTGTCCATACTTGCCCCAACTGTTCAGGGTTCGACCTCTGCAGCCATATAAAGCTGCGCCCTGCAGAGCATCTGGTTTATTTTTAGTACCAATTTTTCTCTTAGTGTGACCCATTATTCTCTACTATTCTGTAAACCTCATTAAAACACTCATATACAGGTTCTTGACATTGTTCGATATACATATCAATAAGTATAACTGTAAATCTGTTTGATTCATTAGAGTTTTTTATATAGACATAAGTAGGATTTGTCATTTTATGGAAATTTGATTTTTAGTTTGGATGCAAAATTGTGTTTTGATTTAAATATTATATAATCATTATTCTTTTGAGACTTACTTCAGGTATTAGTATCTGTCGATAAGATTTGATTCATAATAAAAGAAATTGCCTTGATTAAGGCAGAACATAGTAACTGGTAAATATTGTCACAGTGATATTGGAGTACTACAACAGATTTAAAAAGATGTGGTATGAGTGCTAATGAGACAACTCTCCATCCTAGTCACAGTTTGTACAAGTTCACAATTATAGGTCAAACTATCTTCAACATTGAGCCTTATTGGCTCACACCAAGCAGCACGCTATAAAGGGCCCCAAAAATTACAAGTGTAAAACCATTCAAACGGGAAAACCAACGGTCTCATCTATATAAAAAAAAGAGAAATATGAAACCCTTATGAATCACATCAAACAGATATATTTATTTATGCGAAGGTGCTATTAAGCATAATTTTATCATGCTTGATCATAAATGTTAAATATCAAATTACTGAAAGACCCCCTCTTAAATTATTGAAATCTATCCTTTTGCTTCAATCAAACTAGCATAGTGTAAATAAGGGAAGCAACTTCATTGGTTATGCTATTTGAAGGAGCTTAAAAAAGGTCTTTTCTCAAGAACAAAATCTTCTCATAATCTATAGATATAGGAAGATGTGGTATGAGTGCTTATGAGAAAACTCTCCATCCAAGTTACAGTTTGTAAAAGTTCACAATTATAGGTCAAACTATTTTCAACACAGAGCCTTATTGGCTCACATCGAGCAGCAAGCTATAAAGGGCCCCAAAAATGACTAGTGTAAAACCATTCAAACAGGAAAACCAACATAAAAAAAAAAGAGAAACATGAAACCCTTATGAACCATATCAAACAGATATATTTATTCATGCCAAGGTGCCATTATTGAAATCTATCCTTGTAAAGCTAGAAACCTCTGGTTATTTTTTGAAGGAGCTTAAAAATGTCCTTTCTCAAGAACAAAATCTTTTCATAATCTACCTCTTTTGATATGTTTAACAAGTGGTTGTTTTAATTTTTGTAGTAATTTCCTTGTGATGTGCTCACCTTAGTCCAAGAACATCTTTTTTCCATTAATAGGACGTTTAAAAAGCTTATGTAAAAAAGAGTTTGTTGTCTGCTCTATGGTGGGATTGTTGTCGCTTTGATGCATTCCCCATTTCCTTTCTCAATTTTATCTTGTTTACATAACAGACATCTCTGCAAACAAACCCTACGGTATCTTTGATATATAATTAATGTAGGCATGTCATTTATTATTTAACTAGCTTTAAAACATAATTTTTTTATTTTTATATCACCTTTAGAAGTGTTTGCTTTATAACTACAATGATTATAACATTGATGATTAAAGATGCTTGAAATATAACATGTATAAGGTCACATGTAGATCACATGACAAATGAGTCTGGGTTCTATTGTTTTATGCAAATAGAGAGATTTATTAGCTTTTCATTTCTGTTTCACTTATTGTTTATCTTACGGAATTTTGGATTCTCAATACTACAGTAAATTCTGAAATTAATGCGAATAATGGGACTGAATGAGTATCACAATAATAAAAAGTTGCATTCTGATATATGATACATACAAATCTAGGCAGATTTTCCTGATTTTGCAAAAATCAATCACACATTAAATCAGCCCATTCTTCAAAATTCACAATAATAAATGCACACCATTTTTTTGGAATTTACAGTATAGTTGTCTTGGTACTCTATCGCATCTATTTTACTTATTGAATTCAAGCATCACAGATGAGTTTTTTTAAGACAAAGTGTGCATCTGGGGTACAAAATTTTAGGCTGGGTATCTCTGTGGAGTTTATTTTGAAATGTGAAAAAACTATGTGAATTAAGTTTTTTATCCTACATTGAACTTTTGATGTCGTCCCTTAAGGTTCACATAAATTGAATGCATCATATAACAAAATACGCTTAATTAGATTGTTTTTACATTAATCACTGGATTTTGTCATGTTTATAAGACTGATTGATATTAGTAGGTCATGTTGTACATGTTACTTTATGATCAATACACATGACACTCTTACATGTTCAGTTATGTAAGGTAACATGAGGGTACCCCCAAATTGCACCTGTTTTGATAGTTACATGTATTTCACCTATGATACCTGGGACTATTATATATATGTTAGTATAATAGTCCCAGATGATACATACAATAGTCTATTCTGTAATTTATATACTCAGTGCAATTTGGGTACTGTTACGTTAATCTCATTTTGAAACATGTGCAAGAAAATTTCAAATATTGATTAAATAGTGAAAGAAGTTACAAGTCTATTATCACTACAAACAAGCCTCTAGCTTTTACAATTTTAATTCTGGTATCTATATGATGTGTTTATTACTATAAAAAAGGAATCTAATCTTTAAGTCACAATTATAAACATTCAATATAGCCTCTAAGTCACCATTATAAACATATGATATACATGTAGCCTCTAAGTCATTATTATAAACAGATAATATAGCCTCTAAGTCACCAATTTAAACTATAATATAGCCTGTAAGTCACCATTATAAACATATAATCTAGCCTATTTAAGTCACAATTATAAACATATAATCTAGCCTCTAAGTCACCATTATAAACATAAAATCTAGACCCTAAGTCACCATTATAAACATAAAATCTAGCCCCTAAGTCACCATTATTAACATAAAATCTAGCCCCTAAGTCACCATTATAAACATATAATCTAGCCTCTAAGTCACCATTATAAATATTAATCTAGCCTCTAAGTCACCATTATAAATATTAATCTAGCCTCTATATAGTCACCATTATAAACAGATAATCCAGCCTCTAAATCACAATTATAAACATATAATCTAGCATCTAAGCCGCCATTATAACCATTTAATCTAGCCTCTAAGTTGCCAATTAAAAAAAATATAGCCTCTAAGACACAGTAATAAATGATATAATCTAGTCTCTAAGTGTCTAATAATAAAGAAAAATAAAGAACAAAAGCATAGAAAACATTAATATTGAACAACACAAAAAGGAACTCTTACTTAATAAAATATCTTGAACTATATGCTTTAAATAATATTAGCTATTTCTGGAGAGTGAAAATTCACTTACAATCTGACACTAGCATTCACTCAAAATTCAACAAGAGTCTCAGTCATGGAAAATAACTGATTCACCTTGACTGTACTGTAGATGCAGTGAAACAAGGAGTCAGTGAGTTCATATAGTTTACTAGTAAGGTACTCTTAAAAATAAAGTTCATAATAAGCCTACAGGTAATTAAAGTACCACTTCTATATTAATTGAAGTTTACCATAAGGCATAGTTGGTACTCATTATCTAAGTGGTTAAAATGTCAACGATATCAATAAAAACATCTTTTTATTATTGAAAAGTCAAATAGAAACAGTTTTTAAAAATAAAATGATATTAATTGCTTTCGATTGCAAATGATAGAGTGCCATAATCCTTTTTCATTAAAAATCAATTCAACAAATTCCTATGTGTAATCTTCCACTTCCTCACTAGTAAAATCTTTCACTTAATCTTAACCATGCAGTTGTTTTGCTGAAGGTTAATGTCAATGCTTTAAAATTGGAAACTGCAGAGTGAAATTAAGGTAATCTTGAAGTTGACAACGCCATTAAAATAGATTATCCCACTGTTTGAATAGAACATTTTATAGAATACTAAGTGAAATGAGATTTAGAGCCCCTGGCTGAAAATGTGCCATTTATGAAAGGCAAATACTCCTATTAGTGTGGGAGGACTTTACAGCTGATTTCATAATGCTTGTAGAGTCAAACTTTGGTTGGCTTGCTTGATTTGTTTGTATAAACGTTTACACAAACTTTGTAATGAAGATTGACATCTTCAAACAATTCATATAGGCATAGTTGAACCTGTATATATTATATTTAAATGTGATTGGATGTTATCCCAATTACAATCAAACAATATACAAACAAAGCAAGTAAGCTAACCAAAGTCTTGCTCTGCATGCATTAGGAAATCAGCTTTAATACTTGTTGTTTTTAAAAATTTAGAATGTTCAGGCAAGTACTACTGTTACTTTTACGTGGCATAAAACTGCTTCAGATATCAAAGAAAAATTAATTAATAAATCCAGGCAGTTAGAAATAGAAATTTCATGGGCAGCTATGTGTAACTAGGCTTGAATATTTTTACCAGTTAATAAGTTCATTAAAAAAAGTTGGTTAATTGAACAATATACTTTGCTTAGCAATGAATTAGATAGAACACAGTTGAAAGAAAAATAACAGGTATTTTAGGAATCATGAAATACCAATAACATTTATTTTTATTGCTTGTGTAGATTAATACAGGTTTAGTTGCACAAACGTTTGTAAATTTTATTGCATAGTGAAATTACATTATGTTGAGTGAAAAGTGAACACTGCAAAAAACTAGGTATATGGTACAACAATTTTTCTTCAGTAATGACCACACTCTTTATAAAAGAATAGGATTGAAAGTCTGAACAAAGGATCCTACTTAAAAAGCCATTATGAGAATTGATTGATTGGTTTCAGTGCTTTAAGTCAGGATCTGCTTACCCTTCCTGAGCACCTGAGTTCATCCTATAGTAGCTTAATATGTTGCTCTATCTTTATAGTTTTTAAGGGCATACGATACTGTTACAGTTACAGGGGAGGTAATGACGTTGCTAACGTAAAATGTTATTTTGCGACGTCAAACTGTGACATATCTGGAAAAGATGCATTTTTCGACTGATTTTTATCATTCAAACTGATTTAATTTGAAAACGAGTGCATGGACTCCTATTTTTTAAAACAACATTTTGTTTCATTTTGCAGAGAGATTATGTGGACCAAATTTTATAAAACTGTAAATAGAGCAATTTTTTTAATTTTGATACATATACAGCAAAAAATGATGTTTTTTTCTCAATACATGACCGTTTGATAAATATGAGTTATTTCTGAATAAAAAATGCATAAATTTTTATGATACTTAAAATAAAGAAATTACAAATTATTTAACCAAAAACAATTTGTGTGTATCTTTTAAAACAAAAAAGTTATGGCTTTCTTTTGAAAGGGAAAATACGGCAACAAATCCGAATTTTAAGCAAATATAAAAAATATCAACCTCATTTAACTCAAAAAGTAGCACATGAAGGTATATTTTTTATTGCATATTTGATTTAATCAGGCAAAAAATAGCCTATATGGAAATGTTCATCAGACTGTAAATATGGGATCAAAACTGTATCGTATGCCCTTAATGAAGTGTTTTGTATCATTTCTTATCTTTTTATTGTTTTTTTGTCTAAATGTTGCTCTCTCTTTGACTTACAAGATTCTAGTGGTGTCTTTTGCCTCTATTTTGACTTGCCATTAGAGCAATGAATTGTAATGAAGATTGACATCTTCAAACAATTCATATAGGCATAGTTGAACCTGTACATATTATATTTAAATGTGATTGGATGTTATCCCAATTACAATCAAACAATATACTGTACAAACAAAGCAAGTAAGCTAACCAAAGTCTTGCTCTGCATGCATTAGGAAATCAGCTTTAATACTTGTTGTTTTTAAAAATTTAGAATGTTCAGGAAAGTACTATTGTTGCTTTTACCTGACATAAAACTGCTTCAGATATCAAAGAAAAATTAATTAATAAATCCAGGCAGTTAGAAATAGAAATTTCATGGGCAGCTATGTGTAACTAGGCTTGAATATTTTTACCAGTTAATAAGTTCATTAAAAAAAGTTGGTTAAAAGAACAATATACTTTGCTTAGCAATGAATTAGATAGAACACAGTTGAAAGAAAAATAACAGGTATTTTAGGAATCATGAAATACCAATAACATTTATTTTTATTGCTTGTGTAGATTAATACAGGTTTAGTTGCACAAACGTTTGTAAATTTTATTGCATAGTGAAATTACATTATGTTGAGTGAAAAGTGAACACTGCAAAAAACTAGGTATATGGTACAACAATTTTTCTTCAGTAATGACCACACTCTTTATAAAAGAATAGGATTGAAAGTCTGAACAAAGGATCCTACTTAAAAAGCCATTATGAGAATTGATTGATTGGTTTCAGTGCTTTAAGTCAGGATCTGCTTACCCTTCCTGAGCACCTGAGTTCATCCTATAGTAGCTTAATATGTTGCTCTATCTTTATAGTTTTTAAGGGCATACGATACTGTTACAGTTACAGGGGAGGTAATGACGTTGCTAACGTAAAATGTTATTTTGCGACGTCAAACTGTGACATATCTGGAAAAGATGCATTTTTCGACTGATTTTTATCATTCAAACTGATTTAATTTGAAAACGAGTGCATGGACTCCTATTTTTTAAAACAACATTTTGTTTCATTTTGCAGAGAGATTATGTGGACCAAATTTTATAAAACTGTAAATAGAGCAATTTTTTTAATTTTGATACATATACAGCAAAAAATGATGTTTTTTTCTCAATACATGACCGTTTGATAAATATGAGTTATTTCTGAATAAAAAATGCATAAATTTTTATGATACTTAAAATAAAGAAATTACAAATTATTTAACCAAAAACAATTTGTGTGTATCTTTTAAAACAAAAAAGTTATGGCTTTCTTTTGAAAGGGAAAATACGGCAACAAATCCGAATTTTAAGCAAATATAAAAAATATCAACCTCATTTAACTCAAAAAGTAGCACATGAAGGTATATTTTTTATTGCATATTTGATTTAATCAGGCAAAAAATAGCCTATATGGAAATGTTCATCAGACTGTAAATATGGGATCAAAACTGTATCGTATGCCCTTAATGAAGTGTTTTGTATCATTTCTTATCTTTTTATTGTTTTTTTGTCTAAATGTTGCTCTCTCTTTGACTTACAAGATTCTAGTGGTGTCTTTTGCCTCTATTTTGACTTGCCATTAGAGCAATGAATTGTAATGAAGATTGACATCTTCAAACAATTCATATAGGCATAGTTGAACCTGTACATATTATATTTAAATGTGATTGGATGTTATCCCAATTACAATCAAACAATATACTGTACAAACAAAGCAAGTAAGCTAACCAAAGTCTTGCTCTGCATGCATTAGGAAATCAGCTTTAATACTTGTTGTTTTTAAAAATTTAGAATGTTCAGGAAAGTACTATTGTTGCTTTTACCTGACATAAAACTGCTTCAGATATCAAAGAAAAATTAATTAATAAATCCAGGCAGTTAGAAATAGAAATTTCATGGGCAGCTATGTGTAACTAGACTTGAATATTTTTACCAGTTAATAAGTTCATTAAAAAAAGTTGGTTAATTGAACAATATACTTTGCTTAGCAATGAATTAGATAGAACACAGTTGAAAGAAAAATAACAGGTATTTTAGGAATCCTTCAAATAACATGTGAAAAGTCATTTGGTTTGTCTGTTCTTTCTAATGACTTAAAATGTTCTGGTGGCAGCTAATATATTATTATGGAGACTGCAGTTTTTTTTTGTGTCTTTTCTTCACATGCAACTTCCGTTTCTTTAGTGAAAAAGGCATAGCTGTGTGTAGGATGTACTTAATGTAGCAAGGAAAAACAATTAACAACTTTAAATCGAATTGCAAACTAATATATATACATAATATTCTGCTCTTTGATCGGGTTGTTGTCTCTTTGAACACATTTCCCATTTTATAAAACTGTAAATAGTGCAATTTTTTAAAATTTTGTTACACATACAGCAAAAAATGATGTTTTTTTTCTCAATAGTATTGAATACATGACCATTTGGTAAATATGAGTTATTTCTGAATAAAAAAATGCATAAATTTTTATGATACTTATAAAATACAGAAATTACAAATTATTTAACACAAAACAATTTGTGTTTATCTTTTAAAACAAAAAAGTTATGGTTTTCCTTGGAAATGAAAAATATGGCCACAAATCCGAATTTTGAGCAAATATAAAAATTTCGACCTCATTTAATTCAAAAAGTAGCACATGAAGGTATATTTTTTATTACATATTTGATTTAATCAGGCAAAAAGTAGCCTATATGGAAATTTTCATCAAACTGTAAATATGGGATCAAAACTGTATCGTATGCCCTTAATGAAGTGTTTTGTATCGTTGCTTATCTTTTTATTGTTTTTTTGTCTAAATGTTGCTCTCTCTTTGACTTACAAGATTCTAGTGGTGTCTTTTGCCTCTATTTTGACTTGCCATTAGAGCAATGAATTGATATTTTCATCCTTCAAATAACATGTGAAAAGTCGTTTGGTTTTTCTGTTCTTTCTAATGACTTAAAATGTTCTGGTGGCAGCTAATATATTATTATGGAGACTGCAGTTTTTTTTTTGTCTTTTCTTCACATGCAACTTCCGTTTCTTTAGCAAAAAAATACTGTGTGTAGGATGTACATAATGTAGCAAGGAAAAACAATTAACAACTTTAAATCGAATTGCAAACTAATATATATACATAATATTCTGCTCTTTGATCAGGTTGTTGTCTCTTTGAACACATTTCCCATTTCCATTCAAAATTTTATATTATATATATGCATTTCGAAAATATATTTTTTGTCCACTTTAAAAAGGTTGTAGTAGTAAATATCATATGACAATGTATGATGCATTGATGTGTTGATATATACAGTAACATTGTATAAGATTTATAACATCAACCGCCAACGAGCAAGTATAAATATACTGTATTTTATATTAGAAAAGAGTGATAATTGACACCCACAAATAAACACAACTTGAAATGTCAATTATAAATCCCTCTTTTTCATGAAAGATCAAAGTTGGTGCCAAAAAAAAGAAAGGATAAAAGAAAGATTTTTTTTTAAAGGATAAGAGACTCCTACACTTTTGGACTCTTAATCCCTTTTTTGTTCAAGATAAAAAGACATTAACTTATGCTAGAAAGAAATTAATCGAATATTTATTCACTTTCATCATAGTGCGCTGGAAGAATTATAAGCAGAGTTTATCCTTTCTATTCAACAACAGCCGATTGACAGCGTGTTAATCTTCTAATGTTTTTCTTTGAGGCCATTGAAACGTCCAAATGTCAAAAAGTATCAACAGCCAATAAGCTGATAAGTTTGAAATTACTCTTTTCATTATTTCAATACTGTAGGGGAAACAATTAGCTAATGGATGCCTTCTGCAGTATTTTTATTGATATATTAATGTTTTAAAAGATAAATAAGTCTATTCAATACCACTTAGATGGTAAATTAGTCTTTTTAATTTCATTAAGATGAAAAATTTATGTGTTAATTTTCTGTAAAATATTAGAAAATTTTGTAATTGAAGTTAATGGAATTTTTTTTGTCAAAGAACTTATTAATCAAGTTATGTTCCAAAGAAGCCATAAGAATAAAGGGAAGAAAACATTGGGTATACATCACTATGACAACCACACTAAACAATAATGACCCAATATACTTTATACTAAAAAAACCTCTGTAGATACAATGGTTCACAGAAGATCATAGACATTTATATACAATGATAGTAAGGTACGTATGTGTTCTGGAAATAAAAAAATAATTTCAATTGAGACACATAAATATGTCTACATGTTAAAAATAAACCATATATATTAAATGAAAGACCTTAAAGTATGGGAGAGGAGGGAGACTGAGAGAATCCCCTTCATTGTTGAGAACTCTAACGAAATTACAAAAATTTCTAATCTTAGATTGTTTAGAGGTACTCATAATTTCCCTGAATGTAAGAAGATTACAATTTTTTTGTGTGAAATTTACTTCTCAGAACGCAATTCTTTTCTATCTGGTGTTAGAAATTTGCATTGAAGAAGATAATTGTGTTCATCACCAATACCAACATCTTCACATAAAGGAAAATTTGATTTTCTTTTGGGGTATGAGACCAGCTCACACATTCTATTGGCAGTGTATGATTTTCCAAGAGTGAGGTCTTCAACATCAGAATAACAGCTGTCCAAACAGTATCTTCCTGGGTCTTTGAATTGACAAACTTTTCCCTTTAAATGGACAACCAAATTTGAAAAGTTTTGAGAGAGGTAAACAATATTAATATTATTATGATAAGAAACAATTAACAGTCCAAAACAGTCTGCAACAGTTCACAACAGTTTAATAGTTAAAACACAACATAAATAACTTTTGGTAAATCTATGATAGTCCTGGCTTTACCTGTCTATTGTGGACATTTTTATAGCGATGATAACTTTTTAACTTTTTTTGTGTATTGTTGTGTTGCCATGGCCTTTAAGTTATACTTTATAAATAATGATGATTATTACTGTGGATTCATTATTTTTTTCGTTGGATACCAATTTTCGTAGTTACAGATGAACCATGAATTCAAATGTTCAACGAATCACACATTTTCTGTAGGCTTTGTTTGCTGAGATTTTCTAAACCACGAAATGAAATACCCACGGAAATGCAAGTTTTCCTTAATCCACAAAAACTGATACCCACGAAAATAAATAATTCCACAGTATATCATTTTTCTAAAAGAACAGGATAAAAGATTTTTTAAAATAGACATTCCAAAAATGTTCAGTGACTATAATAAACGCAGCAAAATAAGTATATTCAAAATAGAGAATTAGTGCATGTTTAAGACATTTAGAATTTAACATATTTTGTTGGCTTGTATTATTCACAGACATTATTTGAATGTAGTCCAAGTTATTTAATATATTGTATAAGAGATTACAGGTCAGCAACTGTATGAAAACAAAATGTTGATAAGAACAATCTTATCTGTTGCACTAGTTGTAAATATTTTGTAACTGTTGATTAAGTATAAAGGCAAAACGTAAAAAAATGTTGGCTACTAGTTATAATTGATTTGTACCTATGAAATTTTATGCCAGTTATTTAGGAATGTATGTTTTAGGCCTCAAGGGTATTATGTTTTCCCGGTCTATACATCTGCTTGTCAGTTTGGCAAATTTAGATTCAAGTTTTGGTTCAAAGAAATTTGCCATGAAATGTTTGTCGCATAAACTTAAAACTCAGTAACTTGTTTATTATTATATAAATTAAAAAAAAATATGCCAAATTATGTTTTTTATTCTTAATTTTTTTTCAATGATGTTTTAAAATTTATTAGTGATTGGTTTCATTGACAATTACACTACCGGTACTTCTCTTAAAAACCGTTTCACTTTGAATGCTGCCTATTTGGGTAATTCTCTTACAAGTCTCTTGTATAGTCTGACGATAAATTACTCTTCATGATTTAGCAATTATCCTATGTCTCACATTGAATCCACAAAACAAGCATTCATGATATATAAGTGAATCACCATTAATAGATCTGTTTGTTTATGTTGACGTGATTAACTTAGGGGACATAAACGTGAAATACTTATGGGACACATATATGAAATTAAAAGACAGTATTATAGACCAAGTAATTTCACTATTTTCTGTGTCATACTTTAGTCTATTTTTGGACTTATTGTAAATGTACCTATGAGAATGAAATTTTATATAATTTCACCATTTTTTTTTTAATTTCAGAGCAGCACTTTAACAATAAAATGGGGTTCAACCAAAGTGATGGAAATATTAGCAAAAGAATTCACAGAACACAAAACTTTCAAAGAACTGCTTCAACCTATACTGGTCCCTAGAATGGTAGATACAGACTCTCATCGTAATGTCAGAGAGGTAAGTTATGTTATTGTAAGTCTGGTTCCCTGAACTACTTCAGCCTATACTGGTCCCTAGAATGGTAGATACAGATTCTCATCGAAATGTGAGGGATAGGGCAAGTCATTGTATGCCTGGTTTACTGAATAATTATAACCTATACCTGACTCTAGACTACTACAAGATATCAGAGAGGTAGGTAAAGGTATAAGTCTAATTCCCTGAATATCTTCAAATTTCACTGGTTCCTAACTCGAATGATTCAGCGCCCTCTATCGGTCAGTGTCCTCTTAATGTAGCAATCAATAGTGAGTCGGAATATAGCGACTGGATTAGTCGGGTTAAATGGTTCCTAGAATGAGAAATTAACCTGAAAGGTAGTCAAGATCATTAAGCACCTTAATAGAGGTAGATGAAGTCATCATATATATAAAAAAAAGGAGATGTGGTATGATTGCCAATGAGACAACTATCCACTGAATTTCAAATGACAAAGATAAAAGCAATTATAGGTCGCCATACAGCCTTTATGTCTGGTTCTCTGAATTACAATAGCATACTTTAAAGAAGTTAATAAGAATCTTTTTTAGTTATCTAGACAATGGCATGCTTTTAAACCATAAAATGTTATACTGAAACATGTATAGAATAAGGGAGGAACTTGGTATTTATATATAGCAGAAATATAAGAATATAAAAATAAAAAGATATGGTATAATTGCCAATTAGACAACTCTTCACAAGAAACCAAATGACAAAAAAATTAACAACCATAGGTCACTTAGTATGGCCTTCAAGTCTTTTATCTTAAATTTGTTATTATTGAATCAGGTGTTTCCAATCTTCCAAAATATTTTTTGGAAACAGGATTTTTTGGAAACAGGATTTTTTGGAAACAGGATTTTTTGGAAACAGGATTTTTTGGAAACAGGATTTTTAAACAAACCTATGACTCTTTAAAAAGATTGAGAGTGAAATGCAATAATGCTCCTGAGGATATAAAGAAGAAAGGGGTTGTTCAAAATAGTTCTGAGTATTGTAAACACATTCAGTTTTGCATCTGGATATCAGGAAGGCTGGTACTGTTAATATATTGTCTGGTTTCTTCAATTTTGAGTTCTAAATTGGTTTTCATGACAGCAACATAGTTGTGGACAAATTGTTTTTTAGATTTAAACATTTGAATATTTTCCTAGCCTGATGTGACAATAGATGAACATTGACATTATCTCGGGGTTTTACTCTCTTTTATTTCAATTGAAAATAAAGGTTAGTAACCCCAATGCATTTGCTTTAAGCAAACAGGTTTTGCAAGAAAATCGTTTGAAAATTGTTTCTGCAAGATTAACAACCCCAAACAAACAAATAAAAAAAGGCTTGCTGCTGCTTTTGTCTGAAATAACAGTATTTCTAATCTTTAAACTAGAAGAATACAGCAAAAAGTGGATGAAATACAAAGCAGCAAAAACAAATAAAAGTGAATGAAACTTGATCAAATTTCATCAAATTACACAAAGCAGTTATTTCATTACACGCTGAGAAAAGAAAATTAATAATATTTACTTGGTAATTTCTTCAAACAATTTAGTTTGTTTATTGGGAAAAAAAGATTTAATTTTTGTATTATACCTAATTGAATTTAACGTGACACAGTATGAAGGATACTGTTGAAGTCAGGACTGTATCCCTAAATAGAAAGTCATTGCTTAGCATTAATCTTTAAGTCAAAGGAACAGTTTGATAGCATCAATTTATTGGGTGTTAAATGTCACCATCAAAGAGGCATTGTTCCGAGTCATTTAATGTCGGATTTCCTGCTGTGGCGGATAAAATCTACGATAAAATCTACGGTAAATCTATAAAAGGAAATCTGTAATTCCAATTATTACCAATACACCTCCGTTCTTCTTCTCCAGAGACAATACTACAAACGCTAATTATATTTCGATACACATTGATTATAATAACTGGCGTAAATGAGATTCGTTCCTTCATCAAGAGGGAGCGTAATTATTGTCACTTCAAAACTGGATAGCATATTGATTTAGATTTGTTGACATATAACTTGACACCCTCTCAACATTTCTGTATGTATTTTCATAGAAGCTTTTATTTTTTCATGGGTTGATGGCATATAACTTGACACCCTCTCAACATTTCTGTATGTATTTTCATAGAAGCCCTTATTTTTTCATGGGTTGCTGGCATATAACTTGACACCCTCAAAACATTTCTGAATGTATTTACATAGAAGCCTTTGTTTTTTTCGTGTGTTAATGTCATTTGATATGGTCATATGTTACTTTCAAGAGCAAACATTTACAAGACTTTTTCTGAAGAGCATTTCTATGTTTTGAAATTAAGCTCTTAGGAGTAGTAATGGAGAAAAAATGTTTCTCTTTCCAGTATCAGATAATATTTAAAGGAAAACAGATAATATTTAAAGGAAAACATTGTTTTGAAGGCTTGTTTTACATGATGCTCTTCAAACTAAGAAATAGTTTGTATTAAAAACAACAAAAATGTAAATGAGTAAAAAGGGAGATCCCCTCTTCAGTTGGTTTTAATGCATTATATGCATTTTATATCTATAATTACCTACATCTGTATTAAGAATACATGAATATGTTTTTCATAAAAATATTTTTATCTAGATGCAATATAGATTTCAACTTTTTCTTATTTTATTTTTGATATTTTAGGAGTTGACTAAATATGAAGATTTTGCTATTATTTTTTATATGACTTTTTTGTGCAGAATTTGTTTTGTCTTGCTACAAATGATATCTATGTAGAACTACCTTACCAGTCTTATATATGTTATTTATTGATTTAGTGCTACATTAAAGAAAGTTTGTAATGATTCTTATTAACCCCTATCACCTTTTCAATGTTTGGGGAAAGGTCATACCCTTGCTGAAAACAGTGAAATTTAAGTACAAAACAGTTCATCTTTGAGACCTTCCATCCTAATAAGATATAAGACAGCAATAAAGATGTTTTTTTTTAAATTTATTTCCTAGTTTTATGTCATTTTTGTTGTGTGTTCATCAAGACCATGTCCTTTCCATTTGGTAGGCACTGGGATTTGAAACATCCATCAATTTCCATAGATACATCATCATCCATTTGGTAATCAATGGACGCACAACAGCCATCCATCATCTTCCCTATTAATTTGGTGATCAAAAGATTTTTATAAAAAAGTGATCAAAGTATGTTTGAAAGATGTCAAGTAAAACTATGTTGTTAAACTAAATTTTGGTGGTCAGAAGATAGTAAGCATCTTTAGTTATCATGGGTTCAATACCCAACTGGGTCAAACAAAAGACTTTGTACAACCTGGTGAGCTAGCATGCTGCAATTTTTTAAATAAGTATTATAAATCTAATACAATCATTCTAAACATTCATGCAATATTTGCTGCTGCAATATTAAGTAACCATTGAACTCTCAATTTATTATAGGTAGTATAGTGGTAAGCATTTTATTTGGAATTTTATTTTATTATGCCCCATCTACGATAGTAGAGGGCATTAAGTTTTCTGGTCTGTGTGTTTGTTTGTCTGTCCGTCTGTCCCGCTTTAGGTTAAAGTTTTTGGTCAAAGAAGTTTTGGATGGAGTTGAAGTTCAATCAATTTGTAACCTATTACACATGTTCCCTATGATATGATCTTTCTAATATTAATGCCAAATTAGATTTTTGACCCCAATTTCTTTGCCATTGAACATAGACAATGATAGTGCAAGTGGGGCATCCATGTACTATGGACAAATTCTTGTTCACTTATGACACAATTTAAGCTTCATCTAGTTATGCTTTGATATTCTACATCCTGTTTGCTGATAACTTCAATCTTTTAAAAGGCATACGTGTGATAAGCTTCATTTGATGTCCCAATGTCACAATTTTTTTATGTCCTTCCTCCTGTTTGGCGAAAAATTAATCAGGGGTATAATTTTGATCTTGTTATTACTTTTGTCATTTGTTTTTAATTTGCATGGTAGGATTAAATGTGATTTTTCAATTATGATTCAACACCCACTGTTTAATTCTAAGAAATACTCCTACTGCAGGAAGTTATATGTTTAAAGAACAATACTATAGAATTATCAGGAATTACCATCTGAGTCGACAAAAATTCAGACTTTAGGGAAATGTAATTTTGAATTCTCTGTGATTAATATTTGAATAATCTTAAAGCTGATTGACGTGATAGGAAAAATTCTTTCCCAATGGAGTTTGTATGATACTTTACATAAGCTGACTTTAAGAAGAATTAAATTAAATTTGCATTTAAATTCCCTCAAATTCTTATTCAATGTTGGTGCTCATTTTCTCTGTTAATTATTTAGTGCCAGTTTAACATTAAGAATACAAAATGAAAGTTAATAAGTGCTGAAATAGAGAATTATTTGTAAGAGTAGAATTAAACATTGGCAATTTGGCACTGTCAACTTTTTCTAGTTTTTTTTCAATTAGAAAAAAATACATTTTCTTGCTGATTAAAAAGATAAGTTAGATAATGTGGTATGATTACTAATGAGGTAGCTTTTTATTATCCCCCAAAGACGAAAGTATAAGGAATTTTACAAATAGAGGACTGTGAGTCATTACCTTCAACAATGAGCAACACCCATACCAGCTATAAGCTGTAAACGGATAACATAATGATAAACAATTCAAAAGAGTTTAGTTTAAACATATTTTATATGCTTAACTGTGCAAAAGGGAAGAGACACAAGTTTTAAAATCAAACTTATATAGTCCTCTCTCAAAAAGAGAAAACCAACTACTTGATTTAAAAGATAAAAGTCAGAAGATGCATAAAGGATTTCAATTACTTTATTCTAGCATTTTGTTACTGGCTCATGAAGATGAAAATTTTAAAAACATTTTTCCTATATTTTATAATTAAAAGGAGATGTGAGATGAAAACATCCTTAATTACATATAAAGCATATTTACACAAAATTTATAAAACAAAAACAACAAAATTTTATAACAAAATATAAGCTTCTAAGAGAACAATTAGTTGTTACTTAAAAATACTTGTTTATTTTTGAAACAATTTGTTTTTGATCCAGACCTATGCCTTTTATCCAGAACTATGCCATCAGTAATTCAACATCATCTCATAATAATTTTCACAGAAATTAATTTTCATCTAATAAAATATTTTACGACTTCTCAATTGTATTTTAGCGTAAAGTAATCAATATTAGAGCATGACTTTTCGTATGATTGTTACATTTATGAGGGATGAAGGAGTGTTGTTTAATTGTTTTCCTGTAACTCTAGGAGGATCTGTTTCTACACTGCATGTTTACAGTCCAATTTCCATATTCAAATTACATCAATTAACAAGAGTACAATTAAAAATTGAAACCTTTGAAGGATGAAAGACTATATGATGGTAAACCATGTCAAACAGTGTTTTCTGTTATGTTCTAATAGAAATTAAATTGATTTTAATGTTAATAAAGTGTGCTGTGATGTTGCTGATAGAGATATTAAACTCCCGTCAGTTATCAGACAAACAGAATTTATGAATTTTAGAGTTTCACAGTATAAAGGTTCCTTTATTTGAGACTAGCAAAACTTGAACTTAAAGATAAAAATTGAATTATAGCAAAGTTCTATTCTTTTATGAAGATTTCAGGAAATCTGTCTAAAGTTTAACTTCAATTTAGTTTACTGTAAAAAAAAGTTTACTACAGGTATTTTTTGAATTTGAATTTTTGCAATTTCAAGTGGAAAACCTATAGGCTATAGCTCACATTCATGAGCAAAGTTAAATTTGTGTTTTTCTCGTCTTTCATTGTTATCTTCTCAAGATAAAATTTACACAAGGGTATTTTTCCGATTTCATCTTATTCTCAAAATAAGAAAAATATTAACAACCAAATCGAGAAATAATTCCTATTTGACAGCAATTATTTTGATTAGCTAAAACTAATACATTGACCGATTTTATTATTTGATGGAATTGTTCCAAACAACTTTATGTATTGTTTATCATTTACACCGAGGATGGTCACTGTACACAGTAAACACTTTAATTTTCCACAGAGATAAAGAACTAATAGATTTTATTACAATAAAACTGGACTGCTGTCATTGAAGTTATACATATTTGTCTCTAAGGAAAAATGACTTTATATTTACGTCAATTTTGATTAGTTTCCAGCATATTTTTCTACGATCTGGTATTGTATTGCTTTGATATCAGTTGATCGTTTTCATGGCATAGACCAATCTGAAGATAATTATTATACGGATTTCTTATCAGATCTATTCAAGAAGTGATATTGTTCATTGGGTCTGTCAGTGTGAAAAATTGTGTCCTCCATTCTCAACTTGAGGCCATTTTTGACATTCAAGTCATAGTTGGAAGCAAATTAACTTCTACTTATAGATTTATTAAATAGATAAATAATGTCATCGTGGAATCATATGAGTATCATAGTCTTGACACTTTCAAGCCTTAATGAAGTTTGTTTTATGTTGAATAAACAATTGTGGTTCAACTATCATAACAATTAAAACAAATAATTGATACCCCCCCTAAAAATATGAATCCAAAGAAATATAAATTATGCTTCATAACATTTATTCTGTCATACTTTATTTTACACAATTAGAGTGGTGACCTAGCTAATCAGTGAGTATGCCTTTGTTGTGCATAACATATACAACAGTATGTTTAGGAAAGGGATGGATATCCTATTAGAAATAATATATACACCCACTCTATGCAGTGATCTTGTCCGTCCATTCATCAATCTGTCCATTTTGCATCCTTTTGTCCATTCTTCCATCGATCTTCTGTCCATTTGGTCAAACACAAATATTTTTGTCACACTTTTCTTAGGAACTACTTTACAAAATTAAATTTCTGGTCAGCATCAATGCCGGTGATAAGATGTAATGACTGTGAGCACATAATAGATCTGTCAGACACCTTATTCTGAGTTGTTAGTACACTAAATTTTTCAGTTATAATGCTGCAATAATGAACTTTTCTGTAGTACTATACTCAACAATATGCTTGTAAGATTTTGGGGGTCTTTTGGAGACAATACTTTGTGTTTTTGAATACTTTGAATAAAGAATGAGATATTCTGGGCATAACAACCTTTGCTATAAAGCTAAGTATCAGAAAATATTTACATGACAAAATAATCTTGAACTGAAAATACGTCAATACATGGAGAAAAAAACCTTTAAGCATCAAAACCATCTGACAGGTCTATTAAGTAATATCTGTTTTCAAATACTGTATGGTAATTTCAGTGCATTAAAGAATTTTCCCTGCTGGTACAAAATGTAATTACTACATTTTCACAGTAGACATTTTTTTGTTCAATAAATAATGCAATCATTTTTGTTCAATATATATCATACATAATGCAACATAATGATTTAAAAGTAAAGATAGAATTATGTACTTGTTATTGAGTTTGTGAAACTCAAAATTCATATTTTTGGTGGGAAAAACTGATTGCTGCTTAAACTGAACTTGAACACATTCATTCCAATCAATTAAGGTTTTCATTAATTATAGGATCAAGGATCTACCTTCAATGTTTAAAGGTTATGAAGTCTTTTTCTTTAATACAGATTGGCAGCTTTAAGTATGCTTATTGATAGCTATGACAGTAAACGGTATAATGACTCAGACATTCTTGTTGTCTTTTGTTCATTTGCCCATTATTCATCATCAAAGTTTTTAATCTAGAACCAACATAAACCATGAATTACTGTATAAAAATGAATTTTCATTGAATCTTATTATATTTTTCATCCATATGATTTTTTTGGTTTCCAATAGTAACACAAGGACTCAGTCTTTTTCATAGGTTATCATAGAAAAACCTGGCATTTGCCTAATATGTGCAAATATAGGTGAAATCAGTGGTTAGCTATATAATCTTGTAAACTAATTAAGCTAACAGTATCTCAAAAGAGGACGTTGTTTTTTTTTGCATTACCAGTATATCATTTCATTAATTATCAATGAAAAAGAATTGAATTGAGATTTTAAATGTGACAGATTGTTTTGTTTTTTATTGTTGTGTGAAGATTGAAGTGAGGCTGTACAGTGATCAGTATAGTTGCTTAGTACCTAGGTCATTCGGTCTGTGGTGGATAGTTAATTGTCTAATGGACAATCATACCACATCTCCTTATTTTATTTTTGCGATTCTTTACAATTTAATACTAATGAAAGGATGGAACTGAAAAAGGAAAAAAAAAACCTAGTAAAATATCAATCCATTATTTTCACACTACGGATAAATGGATGTCTGCATGCCATGTTGTAACACCAGATTTACACATGTTCATGAAAGAAATGAATTGTTAGTGAACTTTTATTGGCAAAAGGCATCTGATTTTATAAAATCAGGGTTCTTATAAAGTAGCATTATAAATAGCTATAATTGAAATGTCAGACAGAGAACTATATGGATAAACTAATTAGGTTTATAAAGGTATTATTATAGGGGGAGATATTTGTATGATGTAGAAAATTGAATTAACTTTGATAGTGTGGAAAAAAACATCTTTTATGGAGTATTATTTAGAAGGGGAATCAGACAAAAACCCATAATAGGTTATCTAAAATAAACAAGTTGTATTGCAAACTATATTAATGTGTTTCAATTTGATGTAGATGTATTTTTAAATACCTTCTGAAAATGAAAAATTGACAATTAGGATTAATGATTCAGTAGGTTGTATGCAGGATTAATCTGAAACCACACAATCAAGTGGGTATCATTGGGGTCTAAGTGTGACGCGGGATTGCCGAGTTTTCATAAGCATGACATGGGAAAGTCAAACTATTGTGCCGTGAAAAACGGGAATTAAGGTCTAGCGGGACACAGGAAATTACAAAAAAATGAGAATTGCTTAGGTACATAGTATAAGCGGGATACGGGAATCTGACAAAACAGTAAGCGGGATCCGGGATCACCCCCCAATGAGACCCCCAATCAAGTACAATGTATTTACAAAAAACACAATTGAATTTTTTTTCAAACAAAAATTAGTATTCAAAAAATATCAACCAAAATAAATATATCCACAGTTCTCAATAAGGACAAACGTGGAATTTAACTTTTACCTTTTTTTTATATGACTTCTAATTTTTATCTTTTCTATACTTTCAGCATCTTATTAATACGTTAAAGAGTTTGAATTGGCACGTAGAGGTCGACGAGTTTCAAGATGAGACACCTTACGGAACAAAGACATTCCGTAATATTATAGCAACATATGACCCTTCCAAACCACAACGTCTAGTCCTATCGGCTCATTATGATTCAAAGAACCTTACTGACGGCAGAAAATATTTTGTAGCCGCCACAGATTCAGCTGTTCCATGTGCTATTTTACTGGACATGGCTAAACAACTAGATTGTCTTCTTACTAAAGAAAAAAGTAATAGGGTAGGTCATTAATGCTTTGGTAGGTGTGGACATTATTGGATATTAACAAGGAAAATACAACTATGTCCATCGATTTTTTCAAAAAAATTTAAGAAATGTACTTTTGAAAGGAATGACTGTAATATTTTTCCTGTCTATGAAGAAATAACATAAAAAATGTGGTGCATACTGAAAAACGCCCATTGCAGAAAAAATATTACAATACAGTCATTTCTTGTACATGTAATTTTAATTCTTAATTCTGTTTCAATATTGAGTAAATCATGAAAAAACGTTGATGGTGTCAAGGTCACATGACAAAATTATGTCTATGTGCTCATATAAAAAAAACTTCGGCCAATTGGAAGCCAGTTACATCCTAAATAAAATTATTTGTAAATATACAGCAGAAATTAGTTAAAAAAACCAAGAACTTTCTAAAAAAGATATTTTGCTACAAGTTGTTTAAAATGTGGATATATTTTTAATTTGGTAAAGGCCTTGTTGCATAAATAATTACACCCAGAACTATATGTAAAATGACTTCTTTACATACCATATGTCATTATCAACAAACTTACGATGTTAAAGTGACAGCTATAATCAACAGTTATATTGTGTTTTAATCTGCCTAGATTATATTATCATTAAAAAATGAGAAGATGTGGTATGATTGTAAATGAGACTACAACCCACTAGAGACCAAGTGCGATAGTTGTTTGTTAGCAACGGAAGGTCAATGTACGATCTTCAATATTGAGCTTAATCCAAAACGCACAGCCAGCTGTAAAAAGCAAGGTTGTTATGACAAAATGTAAAAATTCAAATGAGAAAACCAATGTTTACGTACAAAATAATTAACAAAAAACAATGTTGTATACATTACAATGAATATATGAAAAATATTCATTTTTCAATAGAAATATTATAATTTTGAAAGGATTGAAATTTTAATTTTTTTTCTGAATTTCTAAGGCCATTTAAAAGCCTCCTCCTCAACATACATATAATTTGAATTCATGACAATATATAAAGCACTTACTAAACGAATAATGCTTACACTTTCCAAATAATTTGAAAAAAAATATGAAAGGTTTACGTAGCATTTGTTTTGGATATATCTTTCAAATCATGTGCAAAATTTCATTTTGTATCTGACAATTTCCTGTCATAAGTGGTTGTCTTTATTGCCGCCACATTTATCGGTTTTCCTATATGATTACACAGTCGCCATGTAATCGCTGTTGATTAATTTCATGCTTAATCAAGGTTTTAATCTGGTGTAAAATTCAATGTTTTGGAAACGTAATCACCTGTGAGAGGATAGCTTGTATTACAGAAAAATATTAATAAACTCGCGTAAATAGATCGGCCATTGTCTTGATTAGAAATATACAGATTATGTCATTAATATCGTCCTCAGATGAAATTGATTCACAGTTAGATTCAGACACTACGACGAAAGTGACAAGTACGTCATCTCTGTATGTCAATGTGCTAAATAAAAATTTAAATGAAATGAGATCATTTTGTAACCACACTTTACATTTTTGATTTAATCTTGGATTTTAGAATGATTATAAGAGAATTGGATTAATTTGTTTTTACTTGAAAAATTATAAAATGGAGCCTCATTATGATTCAGGCTTTAATTACACTGTTTTTGAAATAATCCATATTTTAAGGAAATAATTATATATGCATTAAAAAAAACTGAACTTAATTACAGTGACTTCATAACATTGTGAAAGTCACATTGTGTTAGAAATGTTTGCAAGAAGAATAAGATTGAGGGGAACTTCCAAATTGTTTTTTCTTTGCTAAAAAATTTAACATGGATTAAATTGATATTTTTTTGTTATACATAGTTCATTTCCAATCAGTTCAGGAGACAATCCTCTTGGAAACTTAATTAACTCTTAAAAAATTAGAAATGTCAAGAAAAATAGATTTTTTAATGTAGAAAAATAATATTTTGTTAAGTTGGAGAGTCAATTGGTGTATTTACTAATTTAAGATTAAAGGAAATCACTATTTCGAATTCAATTCGAATTAAATGTACGTGTGAACGAGGCATTAGTTTGTAATTAAGATCAAAAGAACTTTCAGTTTTAAAAGAAACCAAAGTAAAAATTAGTAACTTTCTTTTAAACCCATGCCTGTATCATAGAATGCAGTTATTCCACTGGGGTCCAAGGATTAATTTTCTGCAATGGATGTTTTCACAGGTCTGTTGTATATTATTTTCAATTATTGCTGGGATATAAGGCCCTGGGAGTATTCCTATATAGGATAGAAATGTTATTTTGCCCCATTTATGGGCATTATGTTTTCTGGTTTGTGTGTCCATTCATCCGTCTGTTCATACGTTCGTTTGTCCCACTTCAGGTGAATTTTTTTGGTTGAGATAGTTTTTGATGAAGTTGAAGTCCAATCATGTTGAAACTTAGTAAACATACATGTTCCCCTTGATATGATCTTTCTAATTTTAATGCCAAATTAGAAATTTCATCCCATTTTTACGGTCCAATGAACATAGAAAATCATAGTACGGATGGGGCATCAGTGTACTTAGGGCACATTCTTGTTTTAGACCTATTAAGTGAAGGACAATTACCTGAATGATGTATATAAATGTATTATTAAGCAAGAAAAATATATTTAATTTCAGAAAACAGATGTAACTCCACAGATTGTGTTTTTTGATGGAGAAGAGGCTTACAACCAATGGACAGAAACAGATTCTCTGTACGGAGCTAGACATCTGGCTGATAAATGGCAAAAAAATACCGATCGTAATTTACAAACAAAAAATAATTTACAAACAATTGTAAGTTCAATTGGTATTATTTCTTCATGTTTATTGAAATCTAGAGGCAAGAAATTAAAAAGCCATGAAGAAAAAGAAATTCAAAATAACAAAAAAGCATTGAGGGACATACTAAGAATGCTTCCCATTTTTTCTCGTATTCAGGTCTCCAGACATATCTTAACCAATGTAACAGCAACTAATGTATTTTACAAGTTCTAATTTGTTCCTGAGTCTAGACAACATCTTAATCAATTCAAAGAGAAAAAACAAAGATTCTACCTAAGTGAACTTCAGATTGATAAATAGATGTGTTAGGGCAACATGAATTATCTCCCTTGTTAAATTACTGAAGAAGTCATTGATTGTGTGAAAAGTAGTTAGAAAAATATCTTCTTTTTTTGCATAGAAAACAAGTAAAAAAGATTCCACACTTCAACTCTGAAAATTGACCAGTGTCTGCTAGCCACTTAACTAAAGAAAAAAAATTCCAGAATTAGCAAACAAAATGACATTAACAGTGAGACACTTTGATGCAGTTTCTGACAGACTGATTGGATTAAACACGCATTTCTAAAACAAAAAATACTGAACTCCAAAGAAAATTCTAAAAGTAAAGTCCCCAATCCAATGGCAAAATGAAAAGCCTAAACATATCAAACGACTGGATAACAAGTAACTATATTCATATACCATTCTAAAATTTACTGTTATATATTTTTTTCCAGAAACTTCTAGTCTTGTTAGATTTAATTGGGTCAGCTGATGTAGCTTTCAGAAACTTTTTTCCAGAGACATCAAAAGAATTTGAAAATTTAGTGAAACTTGGTGAGTGCTTTTGATTAATA
This sequence comes from Mytilus galloprovincialis, assembly GCA_037788925.1. Taxonomy (NCBI): domain Eukaryota; kingdom Metazoa; phylum Mollusca; class Bivalvia; order Mytilida; family Mytilidae; genus Mytilus; species Mytilus galloprovincialis. The sequence continues at coordinate 5,645,765 of CM075334.1, read as the reverse complement.
TCAGTAATGGATGTAATGTCATATTTAAGATACAAATAAACAGGTGATTGTGGTATTGAAAACATCTTTTTAAACTCAATTAATTCATTCAAATTGGATTTAGAAATGTTAATCGATTATACAATATGTAGTTATGCCAAGAAGTGAAAGTCATTGATGTGAAATTCATTCATATCTGATGAAATAAAGATTATAAATTTCAGGTTAGATATACCAATTTCCTTGCTAGTATCATCATGTTTAAGTCTCATTACCAATGACACTGCTTTTCTATTGTCAATACAGTATATTTAACCTTTTAATAGACATATTTACACATGTATGCAAATTTGTACGTCATTACTTTTAAAATCACACAAGTTCTTGTAAAACTTTAACATCACAATTTAAAAAACTTGATGTCATATTTAAAAACGTGGTAGTTACTGGACATCAGAAGGTTAACTGGAGACACATCTTAGGTCATTCGGAGACAAATTTCAGCTTAATACCAAAAGTGTAAATATGTTTATTGTCTTTTGTTGTGTTATTTGGTTACTGTTCCTTGAAGATGTATATATTCTATATTTTTCCAGTTATAATTTATTGATCCTGTCAAATGAGTTGATGAACTTAGTATTATTTTATTTTATTTTTTTGAGGAAGGGGGGGATCTTGATCTTTTAATATTAAAGATCTTTTTGGTTATTTTCTATTTTCTTTTTCAGAAAAAGTTCTAAATGAAAAAGATTTTTTGAATAAAGAAGGTGTAAAAAAGAGGTCTCCATTATTTGTAACAGATAATAGATTTTCCTACTTTGGTGGTGGGATTGAAGATGATCACATTCCATTTCTAAGAAAAGGTAAGATTTAATTAATAGATAACTGTCAATTCACTGGAACTCTACACGACTGTCATACAAGTGATAGGGTCAGCTAGCTATAAAACCAGGTTTGATCGATCATTTTTGTTGAGCCTGCAACTTTTGTTGCAGAAAGCTCGACATAGGGATAGTTATCCGGTGGCGGCAGCTACGGCGGCAGCGTTAGCTAACTTCTTAAAAGCTTTATATTTTAGAAGGTGGAAGACATTGATGCTTCATACTTTTTATATAGATGCCTCATGTTACGAAGTTTCCATCAGTCACATGTCCAATGTCCTTGACCTCATTTTCATGGTTCAGTGACCACGAAAAAAATGTTATATTTTTTGTAATGTTGAATTCTCTCTTATTATAAGTAATAGGATAACTATATTTGATATGTGCGTACCTTGTAAGGTCCTCATGTCTGTCAGACAGTTTTCACTTGATCTCGACCTCATTGCATGGATCAGTGAACAAGGTTAAGTTTTGGTGGTCAAGTCCATATCTCAGATACTATAAGCAATAGGGCTAGTATATTCGGTGTATGAAAGGACTGTAAGGTGTACATGTCCGACTGGCAGGTGTCATCTGACCTTGACCTCATTTTCATGGTTCAGTGGTTATAGTTAAATTTTTGTGTTTTGGTCTGTTTTTGAAAATATTTTTGGAAAATGACGCGTCAGCGGCATTGTTCCAATACCATTGACCAGAACAACAAGAAGTCGATTATTGCCTCCGCCTACCGCACTCGGTTTCATATTTACTATTTTACAAACTAACTGGTATCTGCTTGTATTCCGCTACACTCGAACAAAGTGTTGTAGTCGGAAGGGAACCAGTTTACATACTTTATTGTATTTACAACAAAAATGTTAACCTGTCCATAGGAAGGCTTGTATAGTCCGCGCTTTTATTCTCCAAAATTGGACCTTCCAGTGGGGATGCGGACTATATAATACAATCAGCAAGAAATAAGAGAACAAGTTCAATATTCGCGGCGAGGTGGTTTGTTTACATTCCGCCATCTTTGTTATTGATATTGTAGAGGGCGCTCTCATGATTTTTCAAACTTATAATTTTAACTCATCCATATTAATAAGTTATTTCTATTTATTATCAAATTAAAAGTGATAAGACCCTCCAAACATTAATGTGATAGGAATATTAAAGACTGTTTTACAAAAGGATGGAACTGTTTTATTTTTAAAGTCGTATTATAGTGATATCTGTCATGTATGGATTTCGACTCTCACCAGTTAATTTCTTCTTTTACACATGTCTTTTAAACTTCCTTTCAAAACATCGCAAAGTTCAAAATTGTTTTTTAGGTGAATTAAACTTATTTTAACAATCATGAAGCGTTCTAGAATCATTTTAAAGCAGTTTCTACTTCTGTTTGATGATCGAAAACAGTGTTTCTCAAGAAAATACCGCAAACGATTGCAGAGGATTTGAAATGTACAACTCAAATCAGCACCTGGTTAAAACGGCATCTAGTCAAATCGGCACCTATTTGAAGTCAATTCGGCATCCAATAATATTTGTTATAATATTTTCTATTCAATTAATTAATAAATTTTACCAAGTACATAGTTAATATGTTGTTGTGTATAAAGGTAAACAACGAAGCCCTTACCCAAGCTGTTGTTTTAACAATGAGACAATTAGAAAAATAAAATGGAAAACTACGAGTCCCTTTCAATAAATCAAACTTTCATGCCAAATAATAGCTAATTTAAGGTGTTCTTTTTCAGGAAAGTTTAAACAGCATTAAGCCAACACTCCTGTAAAATGCTCAACTGGTTAAAAAATGCATAAAAAATATCCAATACATATCCAGAAATCAACGCCACTTTGCTTATTTGAATATATACTAAAGAAATCGGATACAGGTCACGGAAATTACATTAAAATGATAGGAAATTTTGAAAAAATGTATGTTTTTATTTTAATTTAAGTGGTAGACAGGTTGTCGGGGCAGAAAATGAATATACACAACAATATACACCATTTAAACGAAACATAATGACTGTTGTTTCAAAAATACAGGTTCCTAAGCTATTTTAAAAATCGAAGCGAGAGGCTTTTAACATTGCTGTGTAAAATACAGGCTAAAATGGCTGAAACATCAAATTTGCAAACTTCGTGTTGAAAATTTGCTTACAAGGTCATTACAAAAACAGGTTGCCGGGGTGAAATATGAAACTTGAATTTCCAAAGAATAAGCAAGTCCAAACCTTGTATGTGTAGTCATTGAACTCTAGGTTCCCACGTAAAATTAAAATGTCACTATTTCAAGAAGAATAAACTCACGAAAGCACGAAAAATTCACTAAATTCGCGTTCATTGTTTTGATTTTGACCGCCTGACAACTTTACGGAAATATCAAAGTGATTGTAAATAAGGACTCTGTGACGGGCAACTTATAATATCCGTGTTTTAAAGATTTTAATGATATCAAGCCTATCAAGCCAGTCCAGTTCAAAGTACTATCACGTGGTACAATTCTCATTTACATATTATGAATATTTAAATTAGCAAAACCACTACTAATTTCTGGCTATGACCTTTAATTCCTATATATACCTCATATATATAATTAAAAATACATGTTCCAGACCGTATGAGTATTTGGACCGTACGCGTACGGTTCGGACTGTATACGTATACTCGTACAGTCCCACTATATGCATACAGTCGGACCATATGAGTATACGCGTATGGTCCAGTACGAGCTAACCATTTATCACAATCTTTATTTTTAGTTTTATAAATTGTGTTCATTACAATTACTTTTAGATGGATAAATTGAACAATTGAAATTAAATATTTGTTTAATTGTATATCTGAATCCTATTATGGTACTCTCGCCCAAGGTGACACTAACTACCACAATAATGATATATATTTTTTACATTTACATGTTTGCAGTTCATTCATGTTCCTTTGCATTTGCATTATTTTGTAAAGTTTCTGATATTCTAAAATTGTCATCCCACATCATGTTAATTTCCGATATTATCGTAAATTTCTATGATTATAATTCAATTAATGTATTACTGATCGACATGCTAAATACAAGATATTAACAGATTTAACATGTTCAATAAGCGTGAATTTTTGTATTAGTTAAAAAATAAAGTTTTTATTCCAATTACAATTGGAACTTTTCCATATTAATTTGAGAGTTAAGTTATGTTGATCTGTACATGAACTTTACATGCATTTGTAACTTATAAACTAAGGCAACTTCTTAACGATATTAATCAGACCGTACGCGTACGGTTCGACCGTATGAGTATTTTGAAAAAGTACGCATACGGTCCCGACCGTACATGTACGGTCCAAATATTCATACGGTCCGGAACATACACATTTAGTTGAGAAAAATAAATATATACAAAATGTACATGAACCCCCAAAAATGTGAAAGTTAATATTTTTGGACAATCCCTTCCTTAGGTATTTAACTCTTTTTGCTTAAAATACTGTTAAAAATATATATTTAACATGGGTGACGAATTGAATATATCGGGTGTCGATTTAACCAGATACCGATTTGACTATACCGGGTGCCGATTTGAACAGGTGCCAATTTAACCAAGTGCCAGTCTGACTAGAATTCTTTGAAATTACCCGAGTTTCATTAGACCTTTGATAACAGTAACAAAAAGATTATTTAAAATTACCTAAAATTTTCTGGGAGAAGGGGGTTTGTACTATGTACCAGTGAGAAATATACAAGCCTTTCTACGGTATTTATTGTACAATTCAGGTAGTCTTGACCTATTCATTTGTCTTAAAAAAACAGCCAGTTGTCATCTTCACTTCACACACACATATATACGAATATCAATTATATGCTTACGAGACATGTTGCATTGTTAAACTAATTACGGTATGTGAAAATCAAGACTTGCATAAAAAATATCCCAATATTAGAGACAGTGGCGTCATTTTTCCTCAGAGCTTTCAGCTCTTTGATTCTCATACTATATGCAATAGGTCTACTATATTAGCTGTATGGAATGATTGTAAGGTGTACATGTCTAGCGGGCAGATGTCATGTGACCTTGATCTCATTTTCATGGTTCAGTGGTCAAAGTTAAGTTTTTGAGTTTTGGTCTTTTTATCTAATACTATATGCCATAGGTCAACTATATTTGGTGTATGGAAATATTTTATGATCTTTATGTCAGTCGTGCAGGTTTTATTTTCACGGTTCATTGCACAGTGTTAAGTTTTTCTGTTTTTCTTAAACTATAAGTAATAGGTCAACTATATATGTTGTATAGAAGCATTGTTAGCTGTACATGTCTGCTTGGCATGGTTCATCTGACCTTGACCTCATTTTCAAGGTTCATTGGTCTTTGTTTAGTTATCTTTGTTAATGTTAAGTTTATGTGACAGTTGTAATAAAGCTTTATACTTAGGACTATCAACATAATATCAATGATAAGTATAGAAGGCGAGACATTTCAGCGTGTGCACTCTTGTCTACAAAAGGATATGTCTGTACCAAGTCAGGAATATGGCAGTTGTTTTTTTGTTTGATGTTTTTAAGCTTTTGATTTTGATACAAAAAGTAACAAGGAATCAAGCGTGTATTAATGTTCTTCTAACCTTACAAGTTTCAAAAATATTTAAGGAATTGAACATGGGATTTAGTTGATAATTTTGAATTTGTTAACAACCTTTTTTGTAACTATCAAATTAAAAATAGATGTCCAATTAATACTACAGTAGTTTACCAATGTTAAAATCTTAGATGTTAAAATGTGTAGATGATACCATACAAGGCAACAGACACAAACAAAGAGAATCATATAAGTACCACTGGGTCCCTTGATAGGGCAAGCTTCTGTTGCTATAATGCATACTGGGCCACAAATGAATCCACCATCAGTCAAAATGTCAAAATCAGGAATAGGACACAATCATAAGGATCTATACTACTAAAGAAAGGTTCCAATTTCCTTGAGCCGCAACTCTTCTGAAACCATATAAAGTCAACAATATATGTGATATTATATATAATTGTAGTGTTTTGTACTTCCTAAATTTGTCTTTGAAACAGTCTTTGCACAGAAAATACCAATTTTGAGAAATATCAAAATTTGAAGACTGTTATCGATCCTTGTCTAATACGCTTTCACACATGCTCAGTGAATGTATTACCTGCCAAGTTTATAAACTGTCTGTTTCAACACTTGCCCAATTGTACCTCAATTGTGCAGGCTTCTTCTAGATTGCTATTCAAACTCTCATATTAATATTTGTTCTTTTGTAGGTGTTAAAATTCTCCATCTGATATCAAGTCCGTTTCCACGTGTCTGGCACACGATGGGTGATGATGAAACTGCTATAGACTATGATGTAACGGACAATTTCAACAGAATCTTCAGGACATTTGTTGCTAATTATTTACGATTAGACGCAACAGATTCAAACTGTCGCAGAAAAAAGAAATAAAATTGTTAATATTTTATATAAAGTATTTATGTTATATTTGTCAATGATTGTGTTTATTTGTTTTTTATACCCCATTTATGGGCATAATGTTTTTTGGTGTGTGGGTCCATTCATAATTATGTTTGTTTGTCTCACTGTCCTGCTTCAGGTTAAAGTTTTTGGTCAAGGTAGTTTTTGATGAAGTTGAAGTGCAATCAACTTGAAACTTCACTTTCATGAATGTGACCTACCGAATTAGACTATTTACCGGATTTGTTATCACATAAGCAACACGACGGGTGCCACATGTGGAGCAGGATCTGCTTACGCTTCTGAAGCACCTGAGATCACCCCTAGTTTTTGGTGGGGTTCGTGTTGTTTATTCTTTAGTTTTCTATGTCGTGTCATGTGTACTATTTTTTTTTTTCGATTTATGAGTTTGACTGTCCCTTTGGTATCTTTCTTCGCTCTTTTCAGTACACATTTTTCCTATGATATGATCATTCTAATTTTTCATGCCAATTTCGAGTTTTTACCCTAATTTTACGTTACACTGAACATTAAAAAGGATAGTGCGATTTGGGCATCAGTGTACTATGGACACATTCTTGTTTTATTTGAGATTTATGCTGTACAATCCTGTCATGTTTTGTTCAAAGTGATTGCACACTTATTCGATGATTGCAAATCAGAGCCCACTGACTTGCGTATACTAAAAGTTGGAAATTGTAAAAGTTAGTTTTCCAGTTATTGTCATTTCAGGATAATATGAATTGAAGTTAATATTTCACATTCCCTTACTAGAAAATTTACTTCAAACATGAGACTGTTGTTGGCATTTTTGTGTTGATTTTGAAGAAAAAGAATGATCTGTCTTTTCAAAGCTAGGGGCTTTTAATTGTTAAAAAATTGTGAATTGATAGTCAGAGTTAGTATGTATCATATACTAACATACATCTAGAGAAAACAAAATATTGATAGTCAAATGGACAATGCACTCTATCAAAGCCGGATCCAGGGGGGCCCTGGGGGGCCTGGGCCCCCCTTTCGTGGGAAAAATTTGGTTGATTATATAGGGAATCATTGAAGCATGACTGGAGCGGGCCCCCCTTAGGAAAAGTTCTGGATCCGCCACTGTCTATTCTTGTGTCATTTGGTATATATATATGTATACCATGGGTGTTAAAAGTCTACAAAGATACCAGAACTATAGTTTTAGTACAACAGATGCTTGTTTGTTGAGACAGTTTTAATCAGTGGCATTTTGCTAAAAGTATCTGCTGAAAATAATTGCTGAGTTTGAACGGGTGAATATAAAGTAACAAACACCATCTGATGCAAGCTATTATGCTTGAGCAATATTTATCCAATACTTAAAAAAAGGTAACAGTAGTCTACTTATGTTCTAATATTGTAAATCGCATCAGATGAGACACATCAAGATAACAAACAAACATTGAAGGAATACATGAAATCAAAAGGCACTAGCACGGTTGAGTTGACAGAAATTTGAGACAGCAGAAAAAATTGCATCTTCTAAAACATCATTTTGATTTAAACAGTCAGCTGATTTTTTAGCCAGGTAGGAGTATGTTCTTAATTACGATTTTTGACGTGTTTTAGCATTTCTGTCTAGTATTTAAAACCTGTTTTTATTTTTTAAAGAGACTATGTTAACATGGTTATGGGGCAGTGTCTACGAGATATTCAAAATAATAGAATATGATTTATTTTTCTCATTAATGAAAGCAAAATAGTGAAATAATAATTCTATTTTAGAAGACTGTTCAAATTTTGTCAAAATATGCTGAAAAGCCTTGTTGATGAATTATTCACTTGAATAATATAACCTCATGCAATCAATATTCATGTGACCTTCAATAAAGTCCTTAGCTAGAGATGGGCTATGCATGAAAAATGTTATTTAAAGGAATATAATGTCATTATTGAAAGTGAAACAAGAGTAAAATATCTGTTGGGTATTCGATTCTTGTACATTTAAAAACGACTACTAACATATATTTTTAGCCCATAATATGCATTAAAACAAAGTTAGAAAAATCCGATTGCACGAGTTCGCTATCTGTTTATATATTTATTTATGTTTATATTGGGTTAAATTACTGTCAGCAGTCTTCAGAGGTCACCTTGATAGACTAAAAATTACGAAATATTGATATATATGATCAATATAGGTTTTCCCTCAAATTTGTTTCCCAAAAGTATTTTGGTTTAAAAAGCTAAAAAAAGTTATGTGAAAAGTGAAATCACAAAAAAAAATGAACACCGAGTAAAATTCAAAACGGAAAGTCTAAAAGCAAATGGCAAAATCAAAAGCTCAAACACATCAAACGAATGGATAACAACTGTCGTATTCCTGACTAGGTACAGGTATTTTCTCTTTTAGAAAATGGTGGATTAAAACTGGTTTTATAGCTACCTAAACCGCTCACTTGTATGACGTACAGTCGCATAAAATTCCATTATATTGAAAACGATGCGTCAACAAAACAAACAGACATAATAGGTAAAAATATCAAATATACAGCATACATATTTCTTCATAAGAGTATATTATGAGATGTTGTTAAAATACGATAATTTTCTGTATTTATTTGACCCGAAAGTTGTAGAATTTTGTGGTATTTTGGTCAGATTAAAAATCTATAAAACCTTAAGGCCAAAAGGAACCTTTTTCATATCTATTTTCGTGTATCTTTTTAGTAACGCCAAAAACACTATCCTATAAGATTTCCGGGGTAAATTATTTTTAGAATAAACACAAATATTTTAACTGCGGTGACCCTGCACATAGGGTGGATATCCAAAAGTAGAAGATTACAAGTAAAACAAAGATATATATAATCCAATTATAAGCAATAAATAACATTTTAGAGCTCATAAAATAGCACTTCAGATATCGACATTTAATTTATCTTCGTGTCGCTTCTAGACTCTTCTTATCTCAAATAGTGAAATCGGATACTACGTTGTAAATAGTGTACCCGTCTACCTTTCATAGATAAGATTAGAAGGTGGGGAAGTAATGATTTGAGAAAACGAAACCATCCGTGTTTCCAAATAAACTGGAACCATGCAGATTCTATTCAATCCATAGACACAAAAATACTGGAAAGAGAGGTTGTATCATTTTGAAGGTAATGTAACAAATATAGATATATATAGTTAGAGACTGAGGAACGCTCCGTTATGAAGTGTGATGTCCCAATATTGATGTTTCTAATTAACGCTTTCAAAGTGATTTCAGTTTGATATTACCTACACACCTTTTTCTAATATCCTACGTGTACCAGCTAGCTTGGCATAACGCATTTTAAATTGAAATCCATTGATTAAATGTATGCAAGTTATATACATGTAAAAGTGAAAGTAAAATTAGATTAAAGTAAACCTCATCTTCCTTATTGCTTACACACTGACTTACTATAAGGATTATCAATAAACTGTGTACCAAATTATAACATATACAGTAATATACACAAATCAAACATAAAGAAGTAATTGATATATATCATATGTAAGCAACTACATGATTTTACTCTGCGTAAACCCCTTTTCTCTCGAACCTGCGACTTTTGTAGCAAAGGCGAGACATAGTGACCCTACCTTCTAACGGCGTCGTCGTCGGCTGCGTCCACAAATATTACCCTTGTCATCATCTTATGGTGTTTATATATCTCAACTTGTACGATTCGCTCTTGTATGAAACAACGTATTAAATTTTAGCGAGAGAAATTTATTTATTACTGAAAAATTATTACACCGCAGGGTTTTCGATATCACAAACTAGTCAAAACATTTACTAAATGTTATCATCGGTATAAGGAAATAATTCGTAAATATAACTCAACATGTAGACATCTTATACGTTCAGGTATTTCACATCCAATCTTTTATGGTGATATTCTTTACAAAGCACAAACATGTCAGTATTCACCTCAAAAGCTTAAAAAGCTTTAAACAGACTTATTAAGAAGGGAGATAGTTACGACACTGTTGTCAGGTCATTAAAGATTGCATATTTTGGCTTTAATATTGATTCACTTATAGGGTCTTTGCATCGTAACTAAACACATTTATTTGGAAAAAAAACAGTTGTTGGCATGACACAGGTTATGGTCTTCTCATATATTTTATGATAGTATGATACTAAACCCCTAACGGGAGGGATTGTGCCTGATATTCATATGAGGAAGACATAATCTTTCAATCAGTTTAATTGAGGTCTGGAGCTGGCATGTCAGTTAACTGCTAGTAGTCTGTTGTTATTTATGTAATATTGTCATTTTGATTATTTTCTTTTGTTACATCTTCTGACATCGGACTCGGACTTCTCTTGAACTGAATTTTAATGTGCGTATTGTTATGCGTTTACTTTTCTACATTGGCTAGAGGTATAGGGGGAGGGTTGAGATCTCATAAAAGAGGGACAAAAGATACCAGAGGGACAGTCAAACAAATAAATCGAAAATAAACTGACAACGCCATGGCTAAAAACGAAAAGGACAAACAGACAACAATAGTACACATGACACAACATAGAAAACTAAAGAATAAACAACACGAACCCCACCAAAAACTTGGGGTGATCTCAGGTGCTCCGGAAGGGTAAGCAGATCCTGCTCCACATGTGGCACCCGTCGTGTTGCTTATGTGAAAACAAATCCGGTAAATTCATGAAAGGGAAGGGGATTGTAGTTACGACCTAGGGAACATATCCGATATCATTTCTGAAACGGTTATTCCATAACGGTCAACCAACTCGTGATGGCGTCCGTAAAATTTACGAAGGGATGATTTCAACTTCACCATTTTGAACTCTTGGTTTAAAAGCTTCCTTGTGATCAAGAAAATCATGACAGGAAATGCAAGCACGGGAATATCGTATCAATTGGGAGATATATACCCCGTATGCAGGAAACGTACATATTTGTTGTTTAGGGGAAAATCTAAAGCTTTAATACTATCTTCACATTTCCAGTAAGTGTATCTGGCATACTGTCCTACAAATGACGAAAAAGGAGTTTCAGCAAATACATTTAAATAAATATGTATAAAAATTCTTAATAAGATAGTGTGGAAAATGTAGAATAATCATGTCAACAAAATTTAAAGAACCCTGAAAAAAGTAAAATCACATAGATTCTGAACTCCGAGGAAAAGTAAAAAAAGTCCATTATCAAATTGCAAAATCAAAAGCTCAAACACATTAAACGAATGGATAGCAACTGTCATATTCCTTACATGGTAAAGACCTTTTCTTATGTAAAAATTGTAGGTTTAAAACTGGTTTTATAGCTAGCTTAACCTTTCATTTGCAAGACATTCGCATCAATTTACATTTATTGACAACGATGTGTGAACAAAAGAAACAGACATTATCTGTAAAAATGTCAAAAACAGGATCATAGCATTCAACATTGTGTTATAATCTTAATCACTATTAAAACAAACACGTATGTATATCACTAAAAAACAAACATGTATCTATATCACTATAAAAACAAGCGCTTTTTTTTTTAAATCTTAAACCTCGAAAGAATTTTAAACACTCAAAAAATAATTCATACCATTTTTTTCATAAGCTTTATTACAAATGTTAATAACAAGTTCTTTGAAAGTGGTAAGGGAAGTAGTTGGAAGCACTGATAAATAGTAGTAGAAATTGTAAACGGAATTTAAATGGTTGTTTGTGCAACTTCGGTGACATAGTAGGGACTTTAAAATGTACGGAAAAGGCTTTAAGTTGGGTAGTGACAGTGATATGCTTGTTTACAATTTGACTCTCTGTGGAACGTACGGACCTGAATGTAGAATAATTGATAATTTCGTTTTGGAGAACTTCCGTGTAGTATATGCTTCACACCACCACTACATTATTGGCTAATGTTTCTGCCGGTACGAACACAAACCGTTTTGTGAGTACTTGGAGTTTATTATTTATTCTAGAAATGGGTATATCATGGACCGTATCATTAACTTTATTTGTTTTCAATTGAGATATACGAATATCAACTGTATCAGTACATTTTCATATGCAATAAACAATAAACTAATACTGTGCTGAAATATTTGTTTGTCTTCCAGATTCAAAATTGTGCAATTGGAAGTACAAAAGAAGTGTGTGGAGAAAATGCTAGAGAATTATCTTAAATGTGTTTCTGTTTTATATCGAAGTTCCAGTATGAGGAACAAAACACTTTTCATTGATATATCCGCTTACCAATTGACATAAAGTTACTTTTGCGTTCTTTGGTGATTAGTTTGTAAAAGGTTATACAACTTATATTCATATCGACATAAAACATTTGCTATGACATTCCTTGTTCATATTTGCGTAAACATCTGTTATTCTGCATAAAAATAAAAATAAAAAGATGGCTTCTCTATCTGCAGAAGAGGAAATCTATGTTAGAATGAGTTTATTGCTGACAGGTATTTCTCCACGTGCAGTTAGAGTCTTGTTTGATAGTGAATTCCATCCATCTTGTTTGGACTCTTCTTTGAAGAAGGCATACAACAAACTGTTGGACTTGAAAAGGAAACATGTTATAAATGAAGCACAATGGAACCTGCTGTTCACTCGTTTCCCAGGTAAGTGTAAAGCCTTGTTATTGATTTGTAACTTTTTATTATTAACCTAAGTGAGGATAAGTTTTCGGGATTATATGTTTTATTGGTAACTTTCGATCCGTAATGACGTCTTTGCAAGGAGAAAAAAATACATTCTTTTATTAGGTGTGTTTCTGAATTAACGTTTAATAGATCATAGCGAATTCTCAACTTTACCATTATATGCATGATATGTGCATTTGTGAACTCTGTTTGAGTTTTTGGAATAATTAGCATGCAATTCTAAAAGCAGTAAAAAAATGACTGGGTCAACAATTAAAATTGTCAATAAGATTGTAGCGTTTCATTTTTGTTTTCATGATAAATATATGCATGCTTCATTGACTTAAGAAAGGCATTTGACTCTGTATGGAGGACAGCCCTTCTATATAAATTATGCAAAATGGGAGTAGGAAAGTCTTTTTACAGGGTAATAAAACAACAATATTTAAATACAAAATCCTCTTTAAAATCTAAAGATCACATTTCTGACTATTTTGACATTACTAGAGGTGTGAAACAAGGGGACTCATTAAGTCCTACTTTGTTTAATATTTTTATAAATGATATCACTAAAGGTTTGGAAGATGACAACTCAAGTTCATTGGAGCTTAAAAATAGTAAACTAGGCTCCCTCCTGTTTGCTGATGATCTGCTTTTACTATCAGAATCTAAGGAGGGTCTCCAAAATAGTCTAAATAAAGTTTCCATGTTTTGTGAAAACTGGCAGTTTTCTTTAAACATAAATAAAACAAAAAGTATGGTCTTTTCAACAACAAAGCAAAAGCCTTAAACATCTACACTTGTATATAAAAACAAACAAGAATGTGTCCTCAGTACACGAATGCCCCACTCGCACTATCATTTTCCATGTTCAGTGGACCGTGAAATTGGGGTAAAAACTCTAATTTGGCATTAAAATTAGAAAGATCATATTATAGGGGACATGTGTACTAAGTTTGAAGTCGATTGGACTTAAACTTCATCAAAAACTACCTTGACCAAAAACTTTAACCTGAAGCGGGACAGACGGACGGACGAACGGACGGACGGACGCACAGACCAGAAAACATAATGCCCCTCTACTATCGTAGGTGGGGCATAAAAAATAGAGAATGTTATGGAATATCCTTACTTGGGTCTGCTGATTAAATCAAATGGTAATCTTAGTCATAGTACAGCTGAATTAACAAAAAAGGCAAAAAAGATTTTGTTTTCTATTAAAACATATACTAATTCTCTTGGCAGCCTTCCTATCAGAGTGGCAAATAAATTATTTGACACCTTAGTGAGACCTATATTAACTTATAATTCTGAAATAACATATTTGGACTCATATATAACATATTTCAAAGCTAAAAAAAGAGCTTTGGTTTCTAGAAAAATTGTGGACCCATTTAATTTTATTGACAAGACTCCAATAGAAAACTTGCATCTTGGTTATTGCAAGTTTACCCTTGGCACTAACAAGACTGCCTCAAATTTTGGTACAAGGAACGAATTGGGAAGACTGCCTATTGAATGTCATATAAAAACCCAAACTATTATGTATTTAGCAAGGCTTTTCACCTCAAATTTGAATCCCTTATTACATGAATCTTTTCAATTAACTTCAACTTTGGATTCTAGTGGCTCCTATTCATGGTTCACTTTTGCAAAAGATATTTTTTCTGAATCTAACATTTATATAGATAGACTAAAAACCTGTGATAATTTAAAACAATTAAAAAATATTAAAAGCTATATTAAACCCCAAATAAACTCATACTACAACAACCTGTTGATGGATAAGTTGAAATCTATTGATAATAAAAGTAAATTAAATTTTTATAAAGGACTTGAGCCAAATCTATTGGTCAAATCTTACCTCTCTAACCCAAACTTTGAATTTAGAAAATTAATTACAAAACTTAGAATCTGTGACCATTCATTATTAATTGAAAAAGGAATGCATTTTAAAATTCATCGCGAAGAGAGACTTTGCAAAAAATGCAAAGTACTAGATGATGAGAAACATTTCTTAATAAATTGTTCTCATAATTCAAATATTAGATTAACATATTTTAATTGCATTAACAGAGAAAGTAATTTATTTGCTAATCTCACTGACAATGACAAAGTTATATATATATACTTAACCCATCAACACCAACACAAGTGAATAAACTAGGATCCTTTATAAAAAAAGTCAATGGAACTGAGGACAGGGAACCCTTTAATATTTACCTGAATTTGTGTATGTATATTGAGTTACTTAGTTATTGTCTTTATTTGTTTTTGTTGTTGTTATATGTCGCAAACTGTAAAGTTTATATGGCAATAAAACTTTGAATTGAATTGAATTAATATTTTCTTTTGTTGACTAATGATAGGAAAATGTATGATGACGATGATTAGAAAAAAATCAGTAATGATTGCAGTTATTATAATAAATATAGATTAATAAACATGATAAAGAATATGATAATATTGTGGTTTTTCTTCATATATCTGGTTTCCAGATTATTATGAATCTCCTCTCGTCGTTTCATGTTTTATCTGTAGATAAGATAGATGGCAAAAAGTAAAATCACAAAAAACTGAGCTCCGAGGAAAATTCATAACGGAAAAACCCTAATCGAATGGCAAAATCAACCTAACTAAACCTCTCGCTTGTATGACTGTCTCATCTAATTTCATAACATTGACAATGATATGTGAACAAAACAAACAGACATAATGATAATAGGTTAAACTGCCAAAATAGGTGTACAGGAGTCAACATTGTGTTATAATTTCAATCACCATAAAAAGAAACAAATATCTTTAAAAAATCTACTGTATGCTTGTTTTATTACTTGTAGATCGTCCAGATTCTAAAACATTTGATGTCACTCTAATGATAACATTACTGAGAAACCTGGCAACAATTACCCCTCCTGTTTGTGGATTTGACCAATTACCTACTACCACGGAAACAAAGCCTGGTGCAGATTTAGCCAGAATCAAATACTACAGGAACTATATGGCACATCTGGGCGATGGCAAACTAGACACAACTTTCTTCAATACGGCTTGGGATGATATAACTGGTGTATGTAATGCTAATGAATAATTTTATGCAATTTTCTGCATCCTTATTCAAATGATATGGTCCAAAGATTTTTCTTATTACTTAGAGTCCGTTGTCCGTAGTCTGCTTTAGTCATCAACTTTTACAAAAATCTTCTGTTTATTGAACGAGAACAGAGGTGAATATTTATCGTCATCAACACTTCTCAATGGTGGTATATATTGAAAATAGTCACTCGAAATAAAACGCAAAACAGTAAACATTCCCCATTTCCATTTTCAATTTTATTAACTTACAAAAATGCATAACAAATTGTATCAACAAGTCAAATCAACAAGAAAGTACGATTTGGTAGTACTCGCAGTAAGCTAGTCTTGTTAATGGCCAACAAGAACAATAATAAAAAATCCCACGGTAAAAACTAAAATCGACTAAAACACATCCCAGGAATTTAGTGTGTTAACGTCATGGACAGTCAAAGAAGGCGTGACTTAAGCAATGACAAAATATAAGTTTTGACAGGCAGTAGGATAGTTAGGAGTTAATCTTTTAATAAATATGTATAATGTTAAATAGATGAAGTAATTTCTATATTCAAAAATGAACAAGCATGTGTATTAATTTATATATCCCTAAAAAAACGTTTGAAAAGAATACAAATTAAGTTTTGGTTTTGAATTGCTAATGACCAAAATCGACATTTATTTCTATGTAAACTTTATTCAAAGATCTAATTACAACATTTGTAAGATAACCTTAAATACTACGTTTGTTTAATAGTTTGATAAGTTAACACGGATCACATAGCGCTTTCCGCAAAATTAAAGAAACAACAGAAACGGCTTTCTCTACCTCATTTTAGATTTATACCTAGAATTTGACGTACATGGTCATCTAAGTCCCCGATTCAATGACAAACGGGACGATTCTATTTTCAAAATTATCAGTTTCTCCCCACCTTAGTAACAATACACTAACTTCACCTGCATAAAACTAGGTTCACACTGCCGATCAGATCAACTCGATCAAACCCGATCAAGCCAATTTACGTTATCGGGAGACTGGTCTGACTCAAGAATGTACGGGATAGTCTACCATGCTCGTCATCGATCTGACCTTCTACCCGAGAGTTTTTGACATGTCAAAAACATTCGAGTAAGGATCGAGAAGCAAGTCACTCGAGAAGATATCGAGAATTCGTCGAATAGCGGTCGAATTGATCGGGAAAGGATCATGTAGAGATCGAGTTTGGTCGGAATACAAAAATTTTACCGATCAATACTCGATCATTTCGACCTTTGCTCGACTAATGTCCGATCATTTCCAGATTAACTCGACCAATGCTCGATCGCATCCAGATCACTGCAACTTGTATATTTATTTTATCCCAGACCAACTCGTCCAATACCCGATCTCTTCGCGACCACATTCGACTACTCTTCGATCTCTACTCGGCCATACACGAGAACACATGACTGCAACACGATTCTCTAGAAGTGTGTGCAGATCTGTTTAACTCTCATAACTCTGCTTCCGCAACAATATATTGGCAACATTGTTTTTAACTGTACAAAAAATTCCTTTATGTACAGAACGTGTCTTCACTTTTGCAAGGAGAGGTAACATTTTAAAAGAGAGGCAAAATACACCTAAAAACAATCAAACTCAAAGGTAGAAAAAAAATCGACACAGTCATAGCGAAAAACGGTTACCGTCGAGAAGACAAACAGCAGTCCACATAACATAGAAAACTAAAAACTGAGCAACACGTAACCCAACAAAACCTGGGATGATCTAGGGAAGAAAATCCTGCAATTTTGGAACCGGCGGGCTTTTCAAATATTAAAGTAATTGTGCAATAATATTCATTGTTGGACTGCTGATGACTAAGTTATGATCTTTCAAAGTTGGTTTATAAGAACATCAAGATTATATTTTACCTGTTTTATGGGCTATTTTCTGTTTTGTCAGTCCGTATTTTCCGTTTGTCCAGAAATGCTTGTAGCGTAAAAAAGAAGATGTTGTACAACTGTCAATGAGACAGCTCTTCACAGAACATCAAATGACACAGAAATTATCAATAACAACTTTAGGCCACCTTTATAAATACAGTAAATTTTTTCCCGAACTTTTTGAAGGAAATTTATTTTTTATTTGGTGCGTATTTCTTTCTAACAGTAACGATATAAACTGTTCAGCGAGCACACGTTTTGATCATTTCTTTCTAACATACTTTTGAAAGTTTTCATAAACGTTGACAAACTATACACTCGCTGCAAATGCGTCTATAACGTTTGTCGTTCGTCGTTTGTAAGGTTAAACGATGCATTTCTTTCTAACTTTAACATTAAATTAATTATCTAAACGTGTTCTTGCTTGTCATAACTGAAAACATTGTCTAAAATTACTCAAAATGTCAATCCCCTCTAACCAAACGATGCATTTGTTTCTACTTCTGTAACGTTTAACAAACTATTATAACAAACGGCACACAACGTTTACCAAACTTTGGTTAGAAAGAAATGCACTATTGATCTCTTGATAGATATATGTAAAATTGTAAACTGTTTCAGAAAAGGAATCACTCCAGGGGATTGAAATTCTACTTTGGGTCAAATTTTTGGGAAATATGTGACATCTTTGGCCTCTTTTTTGTCCTCTTTTTTGGCAAATGCATACAGTTTGTTGCCATACAGCAAAAAGAAAATAAATATCTTTAACCATTCAACTACTGGATATCAAATCAATAAAAAATACTGATTACATACGTATGCACATTTATTTGACAAACAGTACGCTTTATTTTTAAGAAAGCAAGGAAATGGGGATAGTAAAGTTTATGTATATTGCTATTTAACATAAGCACTAATCCAGTGACAAATCTCATTTTGTGGTGTCATTTCCAAAAAAGAGCAAAAAAAAAAAAACTACCATTATATATCAGCGTCCACTATGAGGAAGTTTTATAAGCATTAGGTTCCTCTTTGTTGAGCTAGTGCAAGTCTCTCATATGTACTGACCACACAGTGGTCGTCGTGTCAGCCACTGCCTCACCTAGATTTCTCGGTGCCTGTTGCTGTCTACACCTTCTTGTTCGTCTTCTATGCACTCTACAAGCTCCGTCACAGCTATTAACCTGTCTCTTTGAGCTTTTACCACCTTGCCCCATCTTCGCTAGCCAAGGGTAAGCTTAACGATCCACTTCCCTCCTCTGAGAAGTGGATCGTAACTCTTGGCTAGCGAAGATGCACCTTGCCCACAAATCCAATTGCTTTATTTCTATGTAGATATTTTAAATGTATGATTTTACTCGGACCTTCTACTGAATATAACCAAATAAACGGAGAATGTGTCCATGGGACACTGATATTGCCCCAGCTATTATATATAATATTATAAAGGATCATGTTGGGACGTACGTTCGGACGGACAAGGGTAACACTTGATGCCCAAGCGGCGGGGAATAACAAATTCGGACGTTTTTATACTACAAAAATGCATACACGAACAATTCCCGATTATCCCTACGACCCATATACGATCAGATCGATCTGGTCTGGTCGAGATCAGGCTGAGATCGTGAATAGTTGATTTGGTCTAGCTAGTCGAGTAAAGATCGTGTAAAGATCGTGAATTGATCGGAATTATCGAATGAGTATTAGTTTTGTTGTCGGGATGGAATCGTGAAGGAGTCATTAAGGAGTCATTAAGGAGTCGTCAATGATCGAGTAAAGGTCGTGTACAGTCGGATGGCGGTCGGGTAGAAGTCGTAAACAGGCCCGATTAAGAATTTGGCTGAGCTTGGTCGTGGAAATTTGGACAATCGGGATCATCGAGTTGATCTGATCGGCAGTGTGAAACTAGCTTTAGGGATATACATTTCTCAACTTGCAGCTTCTACTCAGACTTTGTAAATCGTCACCAGTCTGAGCAGAAAGTTGATGAAACAGGAGTATGTCAAAGAACGTGTCGACCTTTTTCTAAAAAAAAGTTCATCAGAAGGTTTCAACACCTTGTTGATAAATATTCTGTATCAATTTCACAAATAACCCAATGATCTTGAAGTATAGATAACTACAATCCCCTTCCCTTTCATGAATGTGACCTACCGAATTAGACTATTTACCGGATTTGTAATCACATAAGCAACACGACGGGTGCCACATGTGGAGCAGGATCTGCTTACCCTTCCGGAGCACCTGAGATCACCCCTAGTTTTTGGTGGGGTTCGTGTTGTTTATTCTTTAGTTTTCTATGTTGTGTCATGTGTACTATTGTTTTTCTGTTTGTCTTTTTCTTTTTTAGCCATGGCGTTGTCAGTTTGTTTTAGATTTATGAGTTTGACTGTCCCTTTGGTATCTTTCGTCCCTCTTTTATGGGTACTGATTTTGTTTATCATCTTAATAACGTGTTATAGTATTCTTTTGTCTTTATGAATATTGCCTTCACTGTTTAATCAGTGTTTGGTGATATTTATTTGACGGGACTCTGTACTTATACACCCGTCATTGTGTTAATGTTCTATGATAGTTTGTGTATTCTTGTCTTTCACTTTTGATAATGTGCTTTGTCAAAATGTCTTTTTTTTTTTTATGTTTCCTTGATATATATAACATAAATCTGTACTTAATAGTTATCAAAGCTACCAGGATTATAATTTAGTACGCCAGACGCACGTTTCGTCTACATAAGACTCATCAGTGACGCTCATATCAAAATATTAATAAAGCCAAACAAGTACAAGGTTGAAGAGCATTGAGGATCCAAAATTCCTAAAACTTGTGCCAAATACGGCTAAGGTAATCTATGCCTGGGATAGGAAAATCCTTAGCTTTTCGAAAAAATCATTGTTTTGTAAACAAGAAATTTATAAAAATGACCACATTATTGATAATCATGACATCCCGTCGTTGTGTAATTGTGCTAAATATTTTTTTGTATTCTCTGATTTATTTTTGCTAATGTGCTTTGGCACCTTTTTGTGCTTCTTTGTTAAATGTTTGTTTGTTTCAGTGATTAAGATTATTACACAATGTTGACTGCTGTATCCTTATTTTTGACATGTTTACCTGTCATGTCTGTTTGTTTTGTTCACACATCGTTTTCAATATAATGAAATTTGATGCGAATGTCATACAAGTACCAGATTTAGCTAACTATAAAACCAACTTCAACTGACCATTTTCGACATAAGAAATACCAGTACCAAGTACCAGTATTATGACAGTTGTAATCATTCATTTGATGTGTTTGAGCTTTATATTTTGCCATTTGATTACGGACTTTCTGTTTTGAATTTTCCTTGGAGTTCAGTATTTTTGAATGTGTCATATATCTAATGACTATTTCAAAATGTCCTTAATTCAGATAAAGCAGCAAATGCAATTCTAATCCAATATTGTATCCATCCCCTCCAACACTTAAGCAGAAGTTATATATACTAGCTTGAGTTCAAAGTAATGCACATATTTTACAGGCAATTAATAGACTAGGTGGACAGCAAATGAAACAAGAGTGTGAACATATGAAAACCAAAACCCTAGATCAGACCAACCAAGAAATAATGCTTGAAATCAAATGTTCTAATGAAGAAATTAGGGAGCTGAAAAACTCCTTTGAAAGTCTGAAGCTATCACATACTAAAATAAAGAAATCCCACGAATTACTACAAGAAAACCATACTAATGTTACAAAAGAACTTCAAAAGATAAAATCTTCTCAGACGGACACAGTACCATGGAATGTTAGAGGTAAACACATTATAAGTTATATAGTTCGCTAATTACCCCTACGGATCCATAGAGGGTTAGTAAAATCCATAGGGGGTGAGTCTGGAGGACAAATTCCCTATGAATTTAAATCACCCTCTATGGTCCGTAGGGGGTTAGTTGTTAACCGTTTAACGAATTTATCGCACGCTGGACTTTTTCTGCTGCGTTTTGTTTAAAAAAAACCAATGAAGAGCAAAAACATTAATAAATGACGTCATCATTAACAGCAAACGTGACAGTCATGAACCCCTTGTGAAATTTACTAATCCCCTACGGATTCATCGGGATCACTAAGTAACGGCTTTAAACCATTCAAAACTTGATAATTTACCTGCGGTGCAATAAAGTACTTTTGTGGAAGGCAAATTTAATAAAAACGTGATGCAAGAAGTTTGCAGCTGACTTTTAATAATACGTTAGATTATTATTATACATATAAGGCCACAATTAAAAATATTTTGGTTTGTCCAAACCCTACCCAAGGTTGAGACAGTGGGTAGGTAGGTAGGCATTTTTTTTTTTTTTTTTTTTTTTTTTTTTTTTTTAAAGAAATTGAAGTATCGGATGTTCGTTAGTCTTCATGCCTATCTGATTAAAAAAACTTCTTCAAATCAGGACAATAAAAGAATTTGAGTAGGCAGCTTTTTTCTGGGTATGTAGGGTTTGGGCAAACAAACCTATTCTTTTTTATGGCCTAAGGAGATGTATTTTGATTGCCAATGAGACAGCCAAATGAAGAAGATTCAAACAATTATACGTCATTGTAAGGCTTTCAACAATGAGGAAAATCCAAACTATTTACTCGGCCATAAAGCTCCGACATGAAATTATAAACCAACGGCAAAATAACGAATGAAAATCCACCGAACGTCATGTTCCTGCCTGGCATTTGGCATGCTTATACAGAATAGAGTAATTAAACATGTAAGGTAGCGCTCAACCCCGTAATATGGGCGGTGGTGTAACGAACTATACATATCAGTTGTAATTGGTTTGACTCAATGGGCTAGCAATTAATATAAAAACAATTCACACAAAGCATCGAAATAACAAGTTTTTCAGTAACTCAAAGCTAGTTCAAAGCTTTTACAACTAATAGATTCATTATGTTCACCCAGACTTAATCAATCAATACAAATTGAACGGATTTAGAGTAAAAACTTCATAAACAGTCTAAGACACGCACAACCTTGTACAAAGTTGAAAAAAAAAACAGTGCTAGTGTCGACAAGATTCAGTTTAATGACGTCTTAGCTCTTTGATGAGAGATTTTATAAGAAACTTGACCATGATCCTACTTCCGAGTTTAGTTCCAAAATTAAAACTGTGTTACAAACCATGCACAACGACGGCCACATATATGAGGATACAATCGGATATTTAAAACCAGAGAATACCAAGCCTAGTCGATCGTATCTTCCTCCCAAAATACATAGGTTAACAACCCTGGTAGACCCATTGTATCTGCAAACGGCCACTCGACTGAGAAAGATTTTTATGTAAAATCTCATGTAGAAAATTTTCCTTTATCACATTCAAGATACTACAGATTACCTTTGTAAAATGAAATCCACGCAACTTTTTCATTGTTACTTTAGATGTCACCAACATAACTCATGATGACGGAATACCATCGTGTGAGGAAATATGGAACTCGCGCAACACTTCAGAACCATCTACTGAATGTTTAGTCCAACTGCTTACTCTGGTTCTGAAATGCAACAATTTCACCTTTAATGGTGAACATTACCTTCAGACAATCGAGAGAGCGATGGAAACGAAATGACACCGTCTTACGCTTATATTTTCATAGGCAAATTAGAGAAACAATTCATTTCAACATCGTTACCCAACATCTATCTTGGTTCCGTTTCATCGATGGTGTTGACATAGAATGGATTGAATCACTACAAAACTTTTTATCAGACATGCAAACAAGGCCGAAATTTACTTCCGGCACTAAAATATCTTAGCCACAACAATATCTATAAAGAACAATGTCATCTCAACAGACCTCTACTGGAAACCTACAAATAAACATCAATACCTTTCTCCCCAACTTTGTCACCCCTAACACTGAACAAGTATCCCGTACAGTCAAGCTATCAGAGTAAAGCGAGGCAATTATCTTTACAGTGAAAACAGAAGAGGCGCAGCAAAAATCTTCCGTTTAATTTAAAAACACTCAATCCCGCCTTTACTAATCTTTCATGTTTGATCTGTGCCAATTGGCAAATTATTGCCAAGCACCCCAAATTATCCAAGATCTTTCCCCAAACTCCTGTCTTAGCTTTTCGGAGACCAGCAAGTCTGCAATATTATATTGTGAGAGCTGACGTCTCCTCTAATAAAAACGGTTCAACTGCCGGATGGCGCAAATCGTGAGGTAACAGAAGATGTCTGACTTCCTGAATATTCAAACAATTACTTGCTACTCCACTGAGTCTGTGTACACTATATTTTGAAATGTAATTTGCAAAACCTAGAATGTTGTTTACCTCCTTGAGTGTCGATGTGGCATGCAGTACGTTGGCGAGATAGAACATCCATTCAACAAACGCATGTATGGTCATTAAAGAGACTATACCTGCAATCCCGACCGCCCTGTAAGTCGTCAATTGAGATCAAATGGACACGCCCAAACTGATCTCATAAACCTTACCATCACAATCATAGATCACAGCAAGGCCGACAGACTTACTCGGGAAAGATTTTGGATAAGAAAGATAAGGACAATATCCCCAGAGGGCATAAATAAAAAAAAAAACATAAAATGAGTCACTCATTTTCCTACCATCACTTGTTTCCAGGGTTCCGTACTTGACATTTACAGTTTTATGGAATTGTGAATTATGCCAGTTCTATTTATTTGGGAGGGATGTCCAAGTACGCAGTCACGTTAAGTAATTTAACCTTAGTCAAAATTTATTATTATTTGGGACGTTTAAATACGTAACCTCTGTTTTAATTACTCTACCGTTGTCAAATTTGAAATATCATACCAGCTTAGATCGGTCAGTGTTGTTTATTGTATTACCACGCAATCGTTGTTGTTACATCTTAACTGTCGTCACCTTTGAAATTTTAGAGTTGTACCAATTCAGATATCACGATACTTTTTTTTATTTGAAGCATATCTTTGCAGTATCTGTTGTAAATAGCTATATAACCTACGTCATGTTTAATTTTTTTAGAATGTACAAGCATCTCTTCGATGTTCAGTTTTGAATGTTTGCAAGAAACACTACATTGACTGCCTGATTAAGGAACTGGGGATAAATAACACACTTGGAAATCCTACAAATACACTAAGTACGCTTACGAAGCGGGAGATCCTTGAAAACCACAAATCGGTTCTAATTTCTTTTGGTGTAAATCTAAAGGATGAAGACCAGGATATTCCATCCTTATATTGGATTCCTAAGCTTCACAAGAATCCTCATAAGGAAAGGTATATTGCAGGTTCTTCCAAGTGTTCCACTAAACCCCTTTCTAAAGTTCATACTGCCTTACTCACTGCAGTCAAAGAAGGACTTCAGAAATATTCCGAAACGGCATATTCAAGAAGTGGTGTTCATCAGATGTGGATACTGAAAAATTCAAAAGAGATATTGATGAATTTACAATCTCAATCATTAAAACATTTTAACAACATTAAAACCTTTGATTTTTCAACTCTTTATACCACTGTTTAACATACTAAACTTAAAGCTTGACTGAAAGAACTCGTCAGCTTATGTTTCTTTAATAAAGAGGGCATTAGACGTTTTAAATATCTAGTTTTGGCTGGAATTCAGCTTACTTTGTGAAAAATCATACAGAGTCAAGGAAAAAATATACCGACGAGGATATCACTGCCATGCTGGACTTTTTAATTGACAACATATTTGTTGAATTTGGAGGTTTGGTCTTCCAACAGACTATTGGAATCATCCCAATGGGTACCAATTGCGCTCCTCTACTTGCAGATTTGTTCTTATATTCCTATGAAGCAGAATTTATCCAAGGGCTTGTACAGAAAGAAGAAAAGAAATAAGCCCAATCTTTTAATTTCACCTTTCGGTATATTGATGATGTACTGTTTCTTAATAATAATAGATTCAGTGATCACTTACATTTAATATATAAAGGTGAACTTGAAATTAAAGATATTTAGACCCTTTTCTCGAAATGACTACTGATGGTAGGTTGAACCCCAAAATTTATGACAAACGCGATAATTTTAATTTTCGTATAGTCAACTTTCCATTTCTGTGTAGCAACATCCCAGCGGCACCAGCATATGAAGTATATGTGTCTCAATTGATACGTTATTCTAAAGCTAGATCAAAGTACGTTGATTTTGTTGAACGAGGAATACTGCTTTCTCAAAAGTTGCTAAGACAGGGCTATGAATCAATCAAATTAAGGTCATCACTCAAGAAATTTTGCGGTCGCCATCATTACATGAGCTGATTGGCCATTATGACAAAAGTGTGTCAAAAATCATATCTGATATTCTTCCGCAGTCATAATAACCTTCTATCATTACCGAACTGAACAAAGAAATAAAACGACGGGTGCCGTATACGGTGCAGGAAATGCTTACCCTTCCGGAGCACCTGATTTCACTCCCAGTTTTTAGTGGAGTTCGTGTTGTTTCTTAATTATTATTTATAACTGTTGATGTAAATGTCCTTTGGTTTTGTGAGTCTTTGTTTACTCCTTGGTTTTGATTGTTATTGTCTTGTTGTATAAATTTCAAGATTCCTATAGTATTGACTATTTTATATATTTTGATTTGTCAAAAAACAAGATCAATGTTGGAACCGATAAAAACAATATTTTGAAGTTTTAGTAAAGTATTTAATTGATTACCTTTATCAATAAGTTTATTTAAAGAAAACAACCAGTTCATATTGATCACAAATAACTTTATGAAAAGTTAAAAACTGTGATGTGATATCCCTTGATTTTTAAGTACTAAACAGGTACTACCAAACTTCTTCACCAAATATTTGTATTAGTCCGGCCGATTGGTGCAGACATAGAGAAGAATTGTTCACTTGATGAGGAAAGCATGAAACTTTGCACAGTAGTTCTTGGTAGTATACCCTTTGATTTTAGCTATGGACCCACTCAGAAAAATCCAATATGGCTGCCATTTTCAAGATGGCGGAAAAACGTTATAAATATCAAGACTATCCGCAATGTATTTTAAATAATTTTGAAAATTAAAGTAATGATCCTTAAAAAATGGTCCTCATGTTCTTGAATTTGTTATCAATTAATTTTCAAATATAAATAAAACAGTTTGGTTATTTCTAGAACGCATACATTTGCAAATATGGCTGCATATACAAAACAGAAACAAATAATGAAAATCAAAATGATAATCAATATGTAAGATGTTATTGTAAATGTTATTTCATCGCTTCAGTTTTAATGGTTAGAATGAAATAGGTTGAAGTGAGTCGATTGAACATTATAT
Organism: Mytilus galloprovincialis; assembly: GCA_037788925.1. Taxonomy (NCBI): domain Eukaryota; kingdom Metazoa; phylum Mollusca; class Bivalvia; order Mytilida; family Mytilidae; genus Mytilus; species Mytilus galloprovincialis. The sequence continues at coordinate 5,618,543 of CM075334.1, read as the reverse complement.
ACGTTGGTTAAATGTGGTGGTATTTAAGGTAACTTATCTGAACTGTGAGGCAGTGCCGAGGGTACCTTGTCTAGTGTCTCGTCAATGCCACATCTTACGTCATTTATCATGTTTTATTTGTCGTGCCCACTATATCGTCAAATTATTCTATGAAACCAATATAGGTGTAGCTTTCTTCAGGCGGTTGTGACAAATGCCATCATTTAAAATGAATAAGGGACAACAATTTCTTTTCCCAACTAGTCAGCGGGCATGGTTATTAGATGAACTCCTGGTTAGCACTTTTATTAGTTTTACTGAATACCGAACTGAACAAAGAAATAAAACGACGGGTGCCGTATACGGTGCAGGAAATGCTTACCCTTCCGGAGCACCTGATTTCACTCCCAATTTTTAGTGGAGTTCGTGTTGTTTCTTAATTATTATTTATAACTGTTGATGTAAATGTCCTTTGGTTTTGTGAGTCTTTGTTTACTCCTTGGTTTTGATTGTTATTGTCTTGTTGTATAAATTTCAAGATTCCTATAGTATTGACTATTTTATATATTTTGATTTGTCAAAAAACAAGATCAATGTTGGAACCGATAAAAACAATATTTTGAAGTTTTAGTAAAGTATTTAATTGATTACCTTTACCAATAAGTTTATTTAAAGAAAACAACCAGTTCATATTGATCACAAATAACTTTATGAAAAGTTAAAAACTGTGATGTGATATCCCTTGATTTTTAAGTACTAAACAGGTACTACCAAACTTCTTCACCAAATATTTGTATTAGTCCGGCCGATTGGTGCAGACATAGAGAAGAATTGTTCACTTGATGAGGAAAGCATGAAACTTTGCACAGTAGTTCTTGGTAGTATACCCTTTGATTTTAGCTATGGACCCACTCAGAAAAATCCAATATGGCTGCCATTTTCAAGATGGCGGAAAAACGTTATAAATATCAAGACTATCCGCAATGTATTTTAAATAATTTTGAAAATTAAAGTAATGATCCTTAAAAAATGGTCCTCATGTTCTTGAATTTGTTATCAATTAATTTTTAAATATAAATAAAACAGTTTGGTTATTTCTAGAACGCATACATTTGCAAATATGGCTGCATATACAAAACAGAAACAAATAATGAAAATCAAAATGATAATCAATATGTAAGATGTTATTGTAAATGTTATTTCATCGCTTCAGTTTTAATGGTTAGAATGAAATAGGTTGAAGTGAGTCGATTGAACATTATATACGTTGGTTAAATGTGGTGGTATTTAAGGTAACTTATCTGAACTGTGAGGCAGTGCCGAGGGTACCTTGTCTAGTGTCTCGTCAATGCCACATCTTACGTCATTTATCATGTTTTATTTGTCGTGCCCACTATATCGTCAAATTATTCTATGAAACCAATATAGGTGTAGCTTTCTTCAGGCGGTTGTGACAAATGCCATCATTTAAAATGAATAAGGGACAACAATTTCTTTTCCCAACTAGTCAGCGGGCATGGTTATTAGATGAACTCCTGGTTAGCACTTTTATTAGTTTTACTGAATGGTAATAGTCATTTCAGAGTTTGGCGGAACTGTGATTGTTTGTTTTATGCAAACTTGCTGAGTTGAAATCTCACATCCACTGTTAACAAATGCCGCATGTATCACTTTGTTGTTGATAGTAAGTGTGGGAGTACTCAGATTTATCACTGCGCCCAGTGTGTTCAATAAGATCTAGCCCAAGTATAACATTGTCTGTTAAGGACGCTTTGCATACATCTCATTGTATGTTTTTTTTTCTATCAATGTCGAGAGAGGTTGTTCTTTAAAATCTTCCCAGTAACCAGCTGTTCAACCAAACCTCGTTACGGTCTCCATATCTTCAATGTCTACTAGACATAATTTCTCATTCACTAATGTTATTGCAAGAGTGTCCACATTTATGCTCACATTCTGGTCACATATAAAATATCTCGTATTGCTAGGCTATTTATAATGGTTAGTCTTAATGACAACATCGGAAGAAGACGTGGGCCTTCATTCGGTTTTGTCATGAGGTGATATTTCCTGGAAAATAGACTTTGGAGTCGAGCGTTGGGCTTCTGGTCCGACCCGTTGTTGTTTGAAGACTCTGTTGTTGGGATGAAGGTGACCGATGCCTGAAATAACTAAGATTTCTGGAGTTTGTCCGTTGAGATGCTGGACTATATCATCTTTGGCTTGGTAAGGGTGTTGCTGGTCGATAGGCATTTCACTTGAATTGGGTTTTTTTATCTAGCGATCTACTGCGATTATATGGCTAGTGGCTCTTCCACGTGTCAATTTATCAGATGATCTTCCTTTGATCTGGTAATCTTCCACGATTATATTGATCAGAAGGCCCAATATTATATTGATAGGCCAATCCACGGTTTCGCTGATTAGCTGGTTTTGTGATAATTTGAGTGAGGTTACGAATCTCATTTTCCAAAGGACTGCTCATATTCCCTTTATCGATCGGTGATACTACGCCATCAGCAAAGAAGATTTGCCGATTGGCATAATTGACTGTGTTTGGTCCATATATCGCTATCTGGTTGGATATTAAGGTTTTCAACTGTTTAACATTTTGTTAATCATTTATACGTTCTTCTCTTTTACATGCCTTGCAGAATCTTAATCTTTAGGAGGAATGCTTTGGTTCCAAACTGGTCTGAATGTTTTTTTCTTCCTGAAGCGCTGCTTCAATGCTTTTCTTAAGGCCTTTGAATTATCATTTGTGTTTACCTTGCAAGAGTACACCAAGGCAACATCAGCAAGGCAATCTAAAAGACTACATGCCTGTTTCCTGTTTTTCTATTATCGTCTACTGGAAGTCCGTTCAAATTGGTAAATGAACGTCTCTCAGGTCTTGGATTCTCTTCCATTGAATATTTGTATTTTTGGGAGTTGTGGGCTTCGGATCAGGTTCTTTGCACCAAAATGTTCTTGCCATTGTGTATATTCTCTCTCCAAAGAGGAGTCTGAAGAAGAGCTGATGCCACTCTCTTTTGGTTTCCTTTGCCCTTTCCTGGATCGGTCATTGGAGTCAGCTTACTGTAACGTTGTGGCAAGCCTGTTAGAGCTCCAGGAGCTGATGATGTTGTCATAATTGGAGTAATAAATGTGGGAGGAGGAGGATTTGGCATTGACTCGACAGAAATGATACTGTTAGAAGCCACTGCAGTTAGCATTGAAGAAACTTGATAGATCCACTTAATTGCAGCCAACTGTTTCTGTAATGGTGTGCAGGTCTGAACCACATATGAGTGATTTATAGTAGGTTGTCAGACTCCGTAAGAAGACACTTAAGCCATTTACTGGTATCCTTTATCAGAACTAGAAGTTTCTGTTCTTAAATGGAGGTTGTTGTTGAATGATTTGAACTGTCTCATCAGGGCAAAGGGCCCTGCCATAGGACTACCGACTTTAAGTGAAGACACCAAATTTGCATCCAACAGAGTTTGTGCGGTTGATGGTTCATATGAATTATTGGAGAAAGACCTAAGGCAAGGAGTGTGTTATGTACTTTTGGTGTACTTGTGTTGTACTGGCTAGGGTCAAATTTTGGCCTCGATGATGTGTCCATTGTATTAACTTTTTTCTTTATTTCGCTTGTCCACTTATTCACTTACAACATATGCCATTTTTGAAAAGTATCCTGCTGTTCAAGTGCACTTTTAAATTGAACTGTGTCTCCTTCCTCAGTTGTTGTCAGCTCGTCCATCCGTCTCACCACAGCATTGAATTTCTCTTTGTTCTGATCGTCAACTCCGCAAAGCGCTTACTTCTAGCCTTGTGGTCTATCCTCTGTTCAGACTGCTGAAGTTGCTTATATATTGCTCCCATCTGTTGATTATTAATATTTAATGCCTCTTTCTGTTCAGCTTGTTTCGTTATGAGACCATAACATATCAATTCATGCTTCGCTCTGTTTCATATTGCGTTTAATCTCAGCTGTTCTTTAAGCAATATATTTCCTATCTGCTAAAAATTCTTTGTACAATTGTTGAATATAGTTGTCATATGTTAAAGTGTCTTAAGCTTTGGATTTCTCCATAGCCCCAAGTGATGCAGTTTCTGGCAATTCAATATTTTTGTCCTTCTTGTTCTCAATTCCTGCCATTTCACTGATTTGTTGTTATACAATTCTCAAATCACAGTATAATATCTCAAATTGCAAAATATTGCTACCAAAAAATAAGATAGATAATTAATAATCTCTTACGGCAGGTAAATCTCAAATCACAGCTTTTATGTGTGACCTAAGACAAAAAAAAAAATGCAGCTTTTAATGAAAACTTCTACTTCAGCTTTTTATGAAAGCTTCTACTGCAGCTTTTTATGGAAGCTACTACTTTGTAAAGGAAATGACCAGCCAGGGAAAATCAAAAGGACAGAACTGGAACAGAGACTGAATGACACTAAACTTTAATGAAATGATTAAATTAAGGTCAATTCTCAATAATGAATATTTGCATTTTTTTTCAAGGCGGCCATTTTGAAAATAGCCGTCATTTTAAATTTCAAAGATAGAGTAAAATAAAATCTTGCTAAGTACACCAAATCAATAAAATATGTTGAATTTTTTGCTTCCAGCATCAAACCCACTGTGGTTTGTGCAATACTGGAAAATATTTTAGAATGTATGGTGGCCATCTTGAAATTAGACGCCATATTGAATTTTGAGGGTGGATCCATAGCTTATATTGCTCGGTACACCAAATCATTAAAATTTGTTGAATTTTGTGCTTCCAGTATCGAATCCACTGTGGTTTGTGCAATACTGGAAAAATATTTTAGAATATATGGCGGCCATCTTGAAATTAGCCGCCATATTGAATTTTGAGGGTGGGTCCATAGCTAATATTGCTCAGTACACCAAAATATATCATCCTGCAGAATTTGGTGCTTTCCTCATTATTTGAACAATTTTTTCACCGATCGGCCGGACTATATCTATGAAAGCATTTGGTTAAGATTAAAAAAAAAAAAAATTGAAATCGAATTCCTGGCTTTAAAATTTACCAGTTATACATAATTTACGATCATTGATATCTAAAACTAAAGACACAGTCATAGCGAATTTGTTGATTAATAAACACACCGTAAGAAGAGATCAAAGGGAAATCACCGTATAAAAAATTATGGCTTGCTATCGGAAACGATATGTTATAATTTTTTATTCCTGTATGAAACTTTAATAGATTCATTTGGCTAAAGTTCCGCGTTAGAAATTCCTTCTTGATTATTGAATGCTAAAATATCATCAAGGTAACGGTAATTATTTCTAAATTATCAAATAAAATTAATTTAAACGGATCTTGATTAAGCTTTTCATAAACTGTTTTGATTTGAATGGTTAGGTTGATTGCTAAGACAACAAAAAGTGACAAATCAAATTATGAAAAACAAATATTAAGTACTGACACAGTTAATGATAAATGGTGGTATCATTCTTTTTCTATCATTCGAATCACTAAAATGAACAGTTGGCTATCCCATTGATATATTTAAAAAAAGAAGATGTGGTATGAATGCCAATGGTACAACTCTCCACAAGAGTCGAAAATGAAACAGAAATGAACAATAGTTCTTTTTTACTATAATTTTACCGAATTCATGCTTTTTATCTTAGGCTAAACCAATGTATAATATGAATTATTTGTGGCTATTTAGTTGATATCTGGTATGTCCTTCATTGTAAGATACAATATAGCATGAGTCATCAGATTAGTTGTTTTTTTTTCAGTTGAGATTCCAGATAGAAATTTAATTCATTCAGATAAAACTATCTAATTATTGTTAATAGTAGCTCAGAAATGTACTTCACCACGCAAGTCTAACGTTGATCCTTAATATGAGGACAAGTTAGGATAACACTTTTCTGGCAGACTTATTCTAAACAAATATAGTTATCCAGTTACACATAATGATTTAGAAAATAGAATGACAACACATGATCAATTTCTAGCAGAAGCTGATAAATTAATGAGGTTAAAGACTATGGAATATATCTGACTTAAACTTAAGAAAAACGGAATCTGCTTACAAGATAGTACATATCCATGTTTACTGCCTTCTGAAAAAGAAGCATCCCTATATGACAACTAGCCTATATGACACTATAAGCTAACTGGCTATACAGAAGCGATATGTATTAGAACATTGCTAAAACAACAATGCTTAACAAAATAATGTGTTGTGTACAATATACATGAACAATTGACTATTAATGTATCAAGTTTTTCATTTGGTCAATTGTAATACTTAATCTGCTGACCATGGCATTTTTTTGCCCCACCTACGATAGTAGAGGGTCATTATGTTTTCTGGTCTGTGCGTCCGTTTGTCCGTCCGTCTGTCCGTCCGTCCGTTCGTCCATCTGTCCCGCTTCAGGTTAAAGTTTTTGGTCAAGGTAGTTTTTGATGAAGTTGAAGTCCAATCGACTTCAAACTTGGTACACATGTTCCCTATGATATGATCTTTCTAATTTTAATGCCAAATTAGAGATATTACTCCAATTTCACGGTCCAATGAACATAGAAAATGATAGTGCGAGTGGGGCATTCGTGTACTGAGGACACATTCTTGTTTAGTTGTTGTACTATGTGTTCTGTTGATGTGTTAAGTAGCACTAAAGGTGAAAAAACGACCCCAAATTAAAGAAAAATAGAATCAGTAATAATTTATTCATGTTTTAAATTTTAGCGCAAATCAACAAAATCCTTGACGACTGGAAGATTAATGACCAAATGTTCATAAATACAAGAGCTGCTGCGCATGTGCTCAAATGTATAAAAGAGAACAGTTGTGTAACTATTACTGCGAGTTCTGGTGCAGGAAAGACAGCAACAGTCCGAAATGTTGTTTTAAAAATGGCAGATGAAAAGTATGATATTCTTTTAGTGCCTGAACCAGGAAATATTGTGCAGTATTACAATCCAAATAAAAAAACATTGTTTGTCATTGATGATTTATGTGGAAACTTTTCTGTTGACCAAAGTGATATTAAAAGTTGGGATCCCCTAATCGAGCGTATAAAAGACATTCTTAAAAACAAACAAACAAAAATAATTGCAGCATGTCGATTACAAGTCTTTCAGGATGAAAAATTTGACACTTTATCAATTTTCAAGTCATGTGCATGTAACATGTTATCAGAGGAAATACGTTTGTCAAATATTGAAAAAAGGTCAATTGCAGAGTTATATATGAAATCAAAAGCCTCTGAGATTGATGAATATTATGATTTATACGACTGTCTTCCACTTTGTGTAAGATGTTCCACGATAATCCCAATTTTGATGCTGCAAATTTATTTCAGGAACCATTCTCAGTTTATGAATCAGAAATTGACAAACTATTTAAGAAGGGACATTTCACTAAATACTGTGCTTTAGCTTTATGTGTCGTGTTCAACAATACATTAAACTTAGAATTGTTGACAGAGGATGTTGCTGCAGAAACTAAAATTATTATAGAGAATACAATGCAAGCATGTAAACTTGACAGAGGAACATCCCTACTTATAATACAGGATGAACTTGACACACTTACCAATACATATATTAAAAAGGAAACGTACATTTGGGACGAAGAATATTTTTACACAACTATACATGATAAAATATTTGACTTTTTAGTATACTACTTCGGACAGAACATACCAAGTTGCCTGATAAAGTATGCAGACAGCTGTTTGATTCATAAGCGATTCTTGTTAGAAAAAGAGGATAGTATGGATTCTTGCATCAGTATAATTCCATCAAAATACCATCAGATTTACATAGAGAGAATAACTGAAGAATGGTCAAAAGGAAATGTTCGCGATATTTTTTGTAATATTAATATGAAGATACCTCAGTTCAGACAAACATTATTGTTACATTTGAATAAACTTGCCTCAGTTCAGACAAACATTATTGTTACATTTGAATAAACTTGATATAGCATGCCAGAAACGACTTGCACAAACCTATGATAAAAAAAGCAACATAACTGAAGAAGAATATTATTGGTTTGACGACGAGATAAGATATGATACTGTTTTGTTACATTGTAGTATGATTGGAGATATTGATCTGATTAACTGGTGTTTGAACAACGAGGTTGATGTTAACCAGTGTACATTTGGTAATCAATCATCCGTCATGATCGCTTCTGAACATGGGCATAAAGATATTGTAAAGCTGTTGTTAAACAGAGGAGCAGACTTTACAAAACTTGACATTTCTGGTCAGTCAACTTTAACAAAGGCTTCTGAAAAAGGTCATTCTGATATAGTCAAGATGTTGATAGAAAGAGGGGCAAACTGTTATACACGTGATAGGTTTGGTCAGTCACCTGTGATGAAGGCTTGTATAAATGGTAATGCTGAAATAGTAAAAACTCTGTTAGACAGAAGAGCAGACTGTAATGAATGTGACAATCAGAGCCAGTCCCTTGTATTCCATGCTTGTGCTCATGGCCATACAGAAATTGTTAAAATGCTTATGGATAGAGGAGCAAACTGTAATAAATCTGATAATTTTGGGACATCACCTCTACTTGTGGCATGTAAACATGGTTTTACAGAAATAGTAATGATGTTCGCACAAAAAAGGATATATTATGATAAATCTGATAATAAGGGTTGGACATCTTTACTGAAAGCTTGTGAACAGGGCCATAAAGAAATAGTACAGATGTTGTTGGATGACGGGGTTTACTATAATCAATCTGATAACAAGGGTTGGACACCTCTTATGTTTTGTTGTAGATATGGTTATTTAGCAATAGTGAGGATGTTGTTAGAGAGAGGAGCAGACTATGAAAAATGTGACAGCTGGAATCAATCGCCTGTAATGAAGGCATGTGAACATGGTCATGTAGAAATAGTGCATCTTTTATTAGACAGAGGAGTAAAATGCAATAAAAGTAACAACCTCGGTTTTTCACCTATAATGAAGGCTTGTAAATATGGCCATACAGAAATAGTCAAGATATTGCTAGACAAAAGAATAGACTGTAATTTAGGTGACAAGTGGGGCCAGACACCAATTATGTATGCTTGTGAAAATGGACATATAGACATTGTAAAATTGATGTCAGACGAAGGGGTAGACGTTAATAGTTGTGACAATAATGGTCAGTCCCCTTTAATATATTCGTGTGAAAATGGTCAAACCGAAATAGTTAGACTATTGTTAAATAGAGGCGTGGAATGTAATAAATCTGACAAAAACGATCGATCACCTATTTGGTTTGCTTGTCGAAATGGTTTTTCAAAAATTGTTCAGATTTTGTTAGACAAAGGAGCTGACTCAATTAAATGTGATTACCGTTATAATACGCCTTTAATGAAGGCATGTAAATATGGTCATTCTGACATACTGAAGGTGTTGTTAGAAAACGGTGTGGAGTGTGATAAGGTTAACATCTTGTGTCAGTCCCCCTTAATTAAAGCTGCAAAGCATAGTCACGCGGACATAGTTATGATATTATTGGACAAAGGAGTAGACTATAACAAATCTGATATTGACGGTTGGACACCTATTGCATATGCTTGTAGTAATGGTAATACAGAAATAGTAAAGATGTTGTTAGAAAAAGCAGTAGACTATAATAAGTTGAACCTTGTAAGTCAATCACCTGTTATGCTTGCTTTCATCCATGGACATACCGAAATAGTAAGGATGTTACTTAACAAAGGAGTAGACTATAATCAATGTGATAACAATAGAAGATCACTTCTAATGAAGGCTTGTTCCAAAGGTCTTACTGAATTTGTCAAGATATTGTTAGACAACAAAGTAGACTATAATAAATGTGACAGACAGGGCCAATCATCATTAATGTTTGCTTGTAGATATGGTCATAAACAAATAGTAAGGACGTTGCTAGAAAGAAGAGTCGACTACAACAAATGTAACAAATGGCGTTGGTCAGCTGTAATGTATTCCTGTAAACATGGTCACCAAGACGTTTTATGGATGTTGATACTTCGAGGTGCAAATATAAATGGATGTGATAATAACGGATGTTCACCAGTTATTATCGCGTGTAAACGTGGCTATACAGAAATGGTGAAAATGCTGTTGAATTACAAAGCAGACTATTTAAAATGCAACAATAAGGGACAGTCTCTTCTAATGTATGCTTGTAAATATGGTCGTACAGAAATAGTAAGGATCTTATTAGATAAAGGGGTAGACTATAATAACTGCGACAAAATAGGTATGTCACCTCTAATGTATGCATGTGAACATTGTCAAACAGATGTAGTAAGGATACTATTAGATATCGGAGCAGACTTTAATAAATATAATGATGGTTTGTCACTTCTCATGGGCGCTTGTAAGCATGGTTATTTTGGTTTAGTAAAGATGTTGATAGAAAAAGGAGCAGACTTGGATAAAGGTTATCCAGATGGTTCTTCACTTATAATGAATGCTTGTGAAAATAATTATACAGAAACAATTTATATGTTGGTAAACAAAGGAGCAGACGTTAATGAATGTGACTGTTTTGGGCGATCTTTGCTTCTGAAGGCTTGTGAAGAGAATAATATTGAGATAACAAGTTTGTTATTAGAAAAAGGAGCGGACTTAGATAAGTGTGACAGATCCGGTAAGTCACCTGTCATTAAAGCTTGTGAACATGGTCATATAAAAGTTGTTAGTTTGCTGTTAGACAAAGGAGCAGATCATGATAAAGTTGATAGAATGGGTCATTCACCTGTAATGAAGGCTTGTGAAAATGGACACATAGAAATTGTAAGAATACTTTTAGACAAAGGAGCAGACTTTAATAAACTGGACAGATCGGGACAATCACCTGTTATGAAGGCTTGTGAGCATGGTCATGACCAAGTCGTAAGTTTGTTGTTAGACAAAGGAGCAGATTATGATAGACTTGACAGATCTGGCCAATCACCTGTAATGGAGGCTTGTAAACAAGGCCATGAAAAAATTGTAAAACGATTGATAGCAAAAGGAGCAGACTATGATAGATTGGACAAAATGGGTCAGTCCTCTGTCATTATAGCTTGTGAATATGGTCATACAAATATAGTAAGAATATTATTAGAGAAAGGAGCAGACTTTAATAAATGTGACAGATCAGGTATAACACCTGTTATGAAGGCATGTGAAAATGGTTATCCAGATATACTATGGATGTTGTTAGATAGAGAAGCAAACTGTAATGAATTTGATGATAATGGGAGCACACCTTTAACGACAGCTTGTGAAATGGGCCATACTAAAATAGTAAATTTGCTGTTAGACAAAGGAGCCGACTTGAATAAATGTGATTTTGATGAATTATCACCAGTAATGATAGCTAGTGAACTTGGTTTTACAGAAATTGTAAGCATATTGATAGATAGAGGAGCAAAATATGTTGAACCTAACATTTTTGGTCAGTCAGCTGTCATGTTGGCTTGTTGTAGTGGTCAAATAGAAACCATGAAGCTGTTATTAGATAGAGGCGCAGACTTTAATTATAGTGACAATGAAAACGCCTCACTTTTACTAAGGGCGTGTGAAAATAGGCATACCGACATTTTAAAGTTGTTGTTAGAAAGAGGTGCAGACTATAATAAATTAGATGAAAATGATCAGTCACCGATTATGCAGGCCTGTGAACATGGTCATACAGAAATAGTAAATATACTGTTACACAGCGGAGCAGACTTTAATAAAGTGGACTGTAATGAGCAGTCACCTTTAAGTACGGCTTGTGAACATGGTAATACAGAAATAGTGAATTTGTTATGAGAAAAAGGAGCAGACTTTAATAAATCGGACTGGAATGATCAGTCAGCTCTTATAAAGGCATGTGAACATGGTCATGCAGAAATAGTTAGTATTTTATTAGACAGAGGAATAGACTGTCATAAAATGGACAGTAGTGATCAGTCTCCATTAATGATGGCCTGTAAACATGGTCATATACAAATAGTTAGAATGCTGATAGAAAGAGGAACAGACTGTGATAAATGTGATTACGTTGATAGGTCACCTGTATTTATGGCTTGTGAAGGGGGTAATACAGAAATAGTAAAGATGTTGTTAGAAAGAGGAGTAGATTTCAACCGATTTGACTATATTGGCCAGTCACCTGTTATGAAAGCTTGTGGACATGGTTATATAAAAATAGTTGGAATGCTGATTGAAAGTGGAGCAGACATTAACAAATGTGATGCGAATGGTCACACATCTTTAATGATGGCTTGTATGCATGGTCATACAAAGATAGTTAAAATGTTGCTAGAAAGAGGAGCGAACTATAATAAATGTGACAATAATGGAAAGCCCCCCGTGCAAATTGCCTCTCTGAATTGTCATTATGATATAGTTACTATGATAAATACTCATGCTTTAAAGGAAAAACAACTTCAAATATCAACCTGAAATAGTTTATGCACTTTACAGGAAGGACTTAGACCCATACGAGCATTGTGAATTTTCTCGCTATACCAATGATAATTGTTGATATTTTTTACATGAATTGATTTTTTAAACGGAAAGTAATATTGAATTGATATTTCAGCTGACAAAATATACAATATTGTTTGGAAATATTTACTCCTTTAATGAGGACACTGTTTTGTTAAATGGTACCATTCTGTATTTTTTTGCACTAAGCCTCAAGCAGTATGCTACTTTTTTTAACATTTTATACTTCAATTCCTTAATAATGTAATAGCCTTGTGATGATGCATACATGTACTGTAAAAACGCTGTGTGGCATTTAAAAATCAATAAATATATGTATTGAATGACGATTTTATGCAAAGCAAACGTTACTGTGGGTCGGTGGGGAACTTCCTGAGTGGGGTGGGGTAGGGTTGCATTTTTGGTTCCTCTGTTCGTCAGTCCTTTTGTTCAATAGTCCATCCTATATACGGGTAGAACACTTGGTTAAAGTAGTTTAAATGAAACTGAATTCACAAATTGAACATCGTATAAGGGCTCATTATGCTATGAAATTTTTGAATAATAAACCAAATTATGATTTTGACCCGGCTTAAAAAGTTCAGTGAACATGGAAATGTGATAATGTGAAATAAGTTAATTCGCGGGTTTATATAGTTTACCATAATTGTTAGGTAAAATCAATAATAAAGGTACTCTATATCTTTATTGTTAGGTGCAGTTTGTAAAATATATGCCTGATTACTCTGAATTCACTGTTTATTGAATATTAACATAGAATAGTGCAGCGGGCTATGGTGACTTATGGACATACGGTTCTTCCTAAAGTCACATCACACATCATTGTGATTAGTAAGACATCTGTTGATATCGTTAAATATGCCATTTGTGTTATGATAATAATACTTATGAAGACAGATATTTGTATTCGTTTAAAGAACATACTTCTAACAGAAAGATGGTGCTTTTGTAATGAGACCACTAACGTAATTTAATATACATTGAAAATAATTTGATAAGCAGTGGTATTGTATTTTTTTTATATGTTCCTCACAGACGGGACGTATTGTGGTTTACCAATGCTTGTCCGTCCGTCCGTCTGTCCCACTGTCTGTCATTCTGTCCTGTTCTTCGTCCATCAACATTTTGTACGATTTTCTTTGAAAAATTCTCAAGTTATTTTAACAAAACAATAAAATTGACGGGAAAGAAACCCCTCTTTTTATTTATTGTATTGTCGCATATCACAAAATTACTCCAAGCCGGGGTCGATTTCCTCAAAACTTTACTTTTATATGAGGGCTTGATAAAACCAAGCTCTCTCTTGATTTAGAATTTTCCCGTGTTTCCGTTCCAGAGTTACGGGTCTTTAAATGTCAGAGTTTGGTACATGGTTTCACATGTTATCCCATATTTTGAGTAACGTTGGATTGATTTACTGACAACAGAATTTCTGGCATGGATAACATGACACACCGTTCGAGTAAACAAAATCAGATATGTCATTTATGCTAATATGCATGGAGATATGCTAGTTTAAGGAGACACATGCTTATTTTAAACATAACTCCAACATTACAAATAACGGACATTAATGACGTTAATTAGAAAGGTTTAATAATGTCAATAGCTTTCACTGTCATCATCAATGTATTTTGGACAGATTTGAATTTTTCTGGCTTCTTGAAAATCGGACTTTTAGCATTTGACGATTAAAAATTTACACAAAGAAACTTACCTATTGTTATATAGTTGAAAAATTATATAAACTAAAATATGTTTGTAGATCTTTCAAAATTTATTACGTCACATATGGGGTTTATCCAACTCGCACAACAACAGCTCAGAAGTTAATTCGATTTATTATCGTATTGACTTATAACTTTCTATGCTAAATTTCGAAATTATTAAGAAAGAAAGATTCGAACGCCCTCAGACAAAGCTGGCCTGTTTAATTTGTTATTTTTAATAGATATAAGAAGATGTGGTATGAGTGCCAATGAGACAACTCTCAATCCAAGTCACAATTTGTAAAAGTAAACCATTATAGGTCAAAGTACGACCTTCGTCACGGAATCTTGGCTCACACTGAACAGCAAGCTATAAAGGGAAACAAAATACTAGTGTAAAACCATTCAAACAGGAAACAAACAGTATAATCTACATAAAATCGAGAAACGAGCTACACCTATGAACCACATCAACAAACGACAACCGCTGAACATCTGGTTCCTGACTTAGGACAGGTGCAAACAAATGCAGCGGGTTTAAATAAAAGCAACAGTAGTATACCGTTGTTCGAAAGTCACCAATCGGTTGAGAGAAAACAAATCCGGGTTACAAACCAAAACCAAGGGAAACACATCAACTGTAAGAGGAAAACAACAAAACAACAGAAACACTAATATTCAACAAAAAAACAAAACCAACAACAATGTAACAGACACAGAAACGAACTATAAGATAACAACTGCCATTTTCCTGACTTGGTACAGGACATTTTAAGAACAAAAATGGTGGGTTGAACCTAGTTGTGTGCATAGCCAAACCTCGCACGTTTATGGCAATGTTAAATATAACACTAAAAGGACAATATCACATGACAGGACTACAGTACAAATAAATGCAAGAACATTTAGGACAAAGAGATACACAAATATACAATACAATAATGCATTTCGACATGCTAATCAAAGGTGCCAGGCTTATAATTCAATACGCCAGACGCGCGTTTCATCTACACAAGACTCATCAGTGTCGCCCAAACCAAAACAGTCAGAAAGCCAAACAGGTATAAACTTGATAAGCATTGATAATTCCAAATAGCTGGGCCAAATACGGCTAAGGTTATCTATGCCTGGGATAAGAAAATCCCTAGTATTTAGAATAATAAATACTTTTGCAAATTGTTAATTTCTAAAACAAATGACCATACAAGATATTCATGTCAACACCGAATTACCGACTAACCACAGAATAAAAACGAACACGTAAAACAACCTAGGGTAACGTAAGGCGTTAACCTTCATCCTCAACTGAAAAAATAGTGTTGCATCACAACATAGAAAGACACACTACAAAATATCTATTTAAGACCGTTTTGGTGATACACGACGGAAGTACTCAAATATTCATTATACAACGTTGGCTTTGCAATCATGTTTCTTGATGAAGGTGTAGAAAAATAATACTCATTCATTGAAAAGAAATACCCTGATTCCTGTGGCGTCAAACAACAATTGTGTGCAATAAATTGTGTAAAGTTGTTTTCGATGACGTTGCATCAAAACAAATTGAAAATTCGTAGTTCCTTGTATTTGCTAATTTGTTTCCAAAAAAAAAATCTGCCATAGATCTGGAACCCACAACAGATGATAGTCGGACAAATATACTAGGCTTAGAATTTTGTACGCCAGACTCACGTTTCATCTACATCATTGACGCTCGAATCAAAAGTCAAAAATTTAAAAGGCAATATATTGTATGAAGTTAAATAGCACCGAGCAACCAATTCCGAAACATTCTGCCAAATACAGCTACATTTAAGGAAGTCTATTCTTTAGGGTAGAAAATATGTAGTTTTTAGAATAATTCAAAATTTTGTAAACAATTATTTCATAAGTATGACCATATCAATGCTAATTCATTTCAGCACCAAAAGTGCCGACTACTGGGCTGTTGACCACTTACCAGTGTCACCTGATTTCAAAGATGATGAAAAACGTAGTTATTTTGATGTAGAATTTGCTAATAAGGGTTTGGATAACATCAATATATGCAATTGTTTCCCCCTAAAAGTCTGCAGGAAACAACATCGGAATAATTGAAAGATAAAACTACATTTGTCATTTCATATACCTACATCTAACCAATTGTTGCATACATTTACAACTGCAAGAGGGTATAAGAGACCTTTAACCACAGGGAATGTAAAATGCAAACCTCTCGATTACTCATGTGCTACTGCAATTATAGTCCTGTTGGTCGTGTTGTAACTGAAGACCTTGACATCGTAAACAATGAAGAACTTAGAGAGTTGTAAGTCAAAGGGCAGAACTATAGAATTCAACAGTCTATATACTAGAAGAAGAACTCCAGGTTACTAATGAATGCATTAGAGGGGTATCCCAGAAAATAGATAAAACAGAAGTCAGAGGAACCGAAATTGAACACGATCGAAATGACCAAAGCTGTTTGGCAATGCTTTCGAGGCGCACTCAATGTGCAACACACTCACGTTTATTTCACCCTTTCAAGAAGCCCCAGATTATTGATGAATATTTTTTATGGAATGTTATACTTAAGATCTACAGAGTAAACCCCTGAAATCTTCATATAACCACTTAAGGGGAGATTTTAGAAAATAATAAATGAGCCCTTTTCTCCTTTAAAGGGGAATTAGCTGTGAAACTCAGGTTCACCGATTTCACTCAAATTCTTCTATTTGATTTCTATCATACTGAAATGTTTATCCAAATTACAATAAGTCTAAAAATAAACAATTAACAATGCATGGACTGGAAAATATATATCAACATTTCGTGTAGACGCCACATTTCCAAATAAAGTTATCCATGAATATTGTCAATATTCCCGTTGAAATTCTATACACCATTCTTTCCAGTTAACAACAGAACATGTCTAAGTCTAATAATAGCTGATATAGTTCGGTCTTATTTTATTAACCATCGAGATGACATCCGGAGACAGCCGATGTTCATATAATCAGATATAGGCATACACATAACTATGAATAGATAGCAACCTCGTACTAAGAAATTTTCCTAGGTCTGTTTGATTTCATGTTATAGGTTAAAAAATATGTTTTTAATCTTTTTATCTGTATAAGGTTTATTTCTTGTGGATTGAATCAGTCAATGAAATGATTCATCCTGATTTCATTTTTAATATTGATATTCTTTTTCTTGAATTTTAAGATGATTTGTTCATATTTTTTCGTTTGGGCTTGTATCATATTTTCCTTCCGGTTTATATGATCCGTTCATCCTATATTGACTCTTAAAATTCAAGAGTCTATCTTAAATTGACGGTAAATTGTGTGGCCTTCGAAATACCGTTTCGATCCCTAAGATCACTGAAGAGACATTTATTGTCGAAATCCGGATCTGGTGTACTAAAAAAATATTGACACCTTATGTTTGTGGCATAACATCTTGGCCACAAGTTTATTGTTTTCTGTTTAGTATTATAGTTATAGTAAGATTCATTTTGTTACATCTTGTGATCAATTTTATTTGGCAATCGCCAATGGCAGTCAGCAGGGTTAAAGAACATCAGTTGTTCGACCTGTTAGTCTAATGCGTTTTGTTTAAATATACTTTTTCACTTTTTTAGTCTTTTGGAAAAATGTTGTTTGTGCTGTATTTAGACCCTTCTACAGTATATATATATATATATATATATACACATATCAGTACATACGCTATGCTCGTGAATGTTTACGATATACGGACTTCATTAACAGGGGTGTTCTCCTTACACAACTTCAAACAAAGTCATAAAGAAACTAGATTGAAACCCACACTACATCAGTCTTATAAATTTGTTGACCGTTTCGATAATTCGGTGTCCAAACTCACTACGACATGCTTTCGCTATCTGAGATATATAAATACTAGTAAAGTCGTCTAATGTGTAATTTTATCGATTTTGTCCTATTTTTAATTGGGACAGTTACCGGATTTGTAATCACATAAGCAACACGACGGGTGCCACATGTGGAGCAGGATCTGCTTACCCTTCCGGAGCACCTGAGATCACCCGTAGTTTTTGGTGGGGTTCGTGTTGTTTATTCTTTAGTTTTCTATGTTGTGTCATGTTTACTATTGTTTTTCTGTTTGTCTTTTTTTATTTTTAGCCATGGCGTTGTCAGTTTGTTTTAGATTTATGAGTTTGACTGTCCCTTTGGTATCTTTCGTCCCTCTTTTATCAAGAAAGTAGCTCTGATTGCAGTGGAAGGTGAAGAACCGGAGTGAAACAGACACCTAAACTGGCTATTTTGTCAAGTAAGATCGATCGGAATCCAACACAGCTTGTCACGTACGAAATGGTAACTCACAGTATCACAGTTGACACGTTTGTTATCACTCTTTTTTTCAACTAGAACCACTATGTCAACGAGCTCCCCTCCCGTGAAAAGATTGATTGCTTTACATCGAGTCAAAACAAAATTGCTTCCTGATTATTACTGTTAACCAACTTATTTTCGTGGATCCTTTATTTCGCGTTTAGCCCTTTCTAGCCCATTTCCCGGCGATTTGATTTCGTGATTCCCTTTTTTATTTAATGTAGTAAGGAAGGAAAATCAAATTATTACATATTCTTCTATTTTTCTACTCGCAAAAGTCGCGAAAAGAAATCGCTCGCGAAAATTATTTGGTTTACAGTATATATATTATTATTATAGGCGAATGGAAACCTTTGATATTCATTTCTATAAAGCTATGTATTTCGTTCTGACCCTATTTATCCATTAATATCTGATTATCAATAGAAAACCAAAAAAGAGGACATTTATCCGGAAATCAAACGGAAAAATTGAAATGTTGCAAAATCGACTCCTACTTACCACTCTTCGTATTATCCTATCACTATAAAGATGCTACTCTTTGTATTAATGGTTAATAATGAAATCATTGTTATATTTAGTTTTTAATATCAATTTCTTTTATTTTGCTGTTTTTCTTATATTTGGAGTAATGAGTTATGCATACAACACTTTGAAATTATCAGACCTTAATGAGACAAGCTGGAAGAAGAGTCTTAACTAAAGAAGCAAGATATTACGTGAGCCTAAATGGTAGAGAGGCCGACTTGCATTTATTCACTATGGCACATATCAAACTTCAACTGTAACTGTTACAACATTACGGGGCATTTGTTTTACCGGTATTTTTATAATAACATCACAGGATGCTCAAAGTATTCACGAAATCAATTTACTTTTCCCTCAAATTTGTATCTGAAAAGCATGCGGTTATTACACAATTTTGTTTACCTGTAAATCGATTTAAATTGCATCTCTAATATAAAAGGTCACAGTTTTTTTTCTTCTAAAATCCATGTATCTATTTAACGTTAATGTACGGTATGTAAACATGTGGCATGTGTATTTATTCATCAGAGTCTACTATTCAATCCTTAGTCTACACATGCTATGTTTTATATGCATTTTTTGGTTTTGAAAACCTTTGGCAAAAAGCTACGATCTAAAATATTCGACAACTCAATATCGAATCTCACAAACTCTGGCCTACTTCGATAGTCCAACTCGTGTTAGAAGAGTCTGTCGAGTTTTAAAATTACTTTTATTTAATGTTATTTGTTATTAAATTGTCTTTTAGAATTATGTTCCCGATTTTGATCAGGTTTTATAAAAAAATTTTTAATTTAAGTTTAAAGTTGAATTTTAATTACTTTATCCAACAAGTGGAACTTCCGGTCAAGTTATTTTTTAAATCATATTATATTTGTTATTAAATTGTCTTTAAGAATCTCATTTTACAGATTTTGACCGTTTTTAGGTTTTAAGGTTCAAAAATGGATTGCGCGAGTAAGGCTTAGGAAGGCGCGCTTCCGGTCAACCTTTTGGTAATACCACTTTTTTGTTTATATTATAGACCTTTATAAAAGCATTCAAAATCCGTTTAAACTATCAATTTATCTTTAGCAATTCATGAGATATCAATTATAATACAAATGGTTTACTTCCACGTTTTACACTTCCCCGATTAAGACCCTCCCCCTTGTTTAAACCGAACGCATTTACATGGACAGTTTTGATTGGATTAGAAATATCGACACCTTCCAAGAAGTAACGCGTTTCTATACGCGTAAAGTACAAAGAGTTTACCTTTTTCATAAACGTTTTCACAACAAAAAATCATTTTCAACAGTTACATGTAGATATACGTGTATATTTAACAATATACACGTATAAAACGACAATATACACCTTTAAAACAACAATATACGCGTATAGGTAGGTATTATACGCGTATGAAATTATATACGCGTATATATTCGCGCAAATGACATGAACGGCCACTCATACACAAAAGAACCCCCCCCCCCCGAGTTTGACCTTTTGAACCTACCCGAGTTAACTTGACATCAACCCTGAGTCGGAGCAGGTTTAGTCGAGTATCAAGATGGCGTCAAATAAATGCAACAACAAAAATTAATACAAAATGTCTGGTTTTTGACATAAAAAGACAGCCGAAGAAAGTGGCTGACAAAATGATTTTTTTTGCCTGTATTTCGGAATCAACAAATATTGTGCATGTGTGTATCAAGACTATTAACTGTCGGTGACGTTTACAAATATAACCAAAACATTTGTTTTTCTTTCAGAACGATTTTTTTTCTCTCAATTTTTTTTCACTAACAAACTATTTTTTTTTAAAGCATATAGGACTTAGGACTTGCCTTTCTGAAACATAATGTATTTTTTGTTTAATTTAATGCTAAGAAGATACAAGTTTGTTCACTTCCCTTATGATAGTCAACTCGATGGTAGAGTTTAGAATTCGACGAATCGAAGTAGGCTTAGCTTAGATAATCCTAGATCAGGGATTGCGGCCAGAGTAGCTTAGGCTAAAAAAGGTTATAAATCAGTGAAAAATATCACCGAAACCTACTTTAACCTGTTAACAAAACAAAACTTAAGGGTGTGTCAACGTTTCTTCAAAATTTGAATTTTTTGTACACAATGTCAGGTAAATAATTCATCATAGATACCAGGATTAAAATTTAGTGCTC
Source organism: Mytilus galloprovincialis (assembly GCA_037788925.1). Classification (NCBI taxonomy): domain Eukaryota; kingdom Metazoa; phylum Mollusca; class Bivalvia; order Mytilida; family Mytilidae; genus Mytilus; species Mytilus galloprovincialis. Next base: position 5,597,340 of record CM075334.1, on the reverse strand, counting down.
CAGTTTCAACAATACACCGAACTCTTATGTAAATTCAAAACAGTTTGAGTAAATAATATCTGACATAATCAAACGCTCAACTATGTTAAACAACGGAAGGAATGACAAAAAACTTTTCAATGGTCAACACAAAACTAACTTACAGTTTCACTGACTTGATCTGGTTGATATACTAAAGTTTGGATCAATGTATTGACATGAATATCAATTGTATGGTCATTTGTAACTAATTATACCGTAATTGATACCGTAATTGTGTTGAAAGCTGAAAACAATAACATTCCTATACAGTTGTTTTTATGTAACAGATGGTGTTCCAACAAAGGAGAAATTTATATACATACAGATACACAAACATGACAAACAATATCAAGGGTGACAATTTAAGTCAGACATAAACATAATATTTTTACTATCTTATTCATTTAAAAGTATTTACCAACCGTTACTTGGTAAAGCGTGTGTAGTCCGACTGTTTGAGGAGTATACAGAGGAAAGAAGAAGATCATCAGATGATAACATAGGGAAACCTGATTTGTGAAAAGGAAACAAACTTTGTTACAAGTGTCAGAACGAAAACCATACACACGCTACATATTTTAATCATTTCTAAGTCATGCAAAACTAGCAATAATGAAGATAATGATGAAGGATGTAGAAGTTAGAGGTTAGTGAAGAATACCCCCTTTAAAGTTTGATATCGTTATATTTATTTCATAATTTTAAAGCTTTGAACTTTGATAAACCATTATTCCAGGTATATATTTTCCACACACTCTTTTTTTCTTTTTTTTCTCCCACGTATCAGCATGACATGTTTAAAAAGGGGTTGTCAAAACATGAATTCTTATGTACACATTTTGTATTGGATAGTAACGGTTTAGAAATGAAGGTAAACTTTAAAGTGCTTACTTACAAAAGTGTACTTACTTACTTGATTCAAACATGAATTACTTGACAAGAGTTATACCAAATTAAAGTTTAAGAAATAACAGATACTGCATATTGTTTTTTACGGTTCATGATCCGTTTTTAAGGAAGTGAAATATTAAATTGTCAAAGTTCAATTATATCAAATCAAAAATGAAAATGAATAAAATAGACAAGTTATAATATACTTATATAAATTGTTATTTGGATGGAGAGTTGTCTCATTGGCACTCACACCACATCTTCCTATATCAAGTTATAATGTATACATACCATAAGGAAACATTGGTCACAGATATTTCATTTTTTGTTTCATTCCATTTAATGTTAAATGAATATATATTTTAGAAAATCACCTAAAATACACAGACTTTATTACAGATATTTTTATTCTTACATTTTAAACACACTTCCAGATGTCAAACGTATTTCACCATTTGAAAACTCTGTTTCGTATAAAAAATCGCATTTTAATAACAATTATACTCACTTTATTTCTTGTTCGAATTAAATGAATTGTGTTTCCATTAATTATAGAGGTGTCTGCATTTTCTTGTAATAATTCTGAAATATACTTATAATTGAAACTTTAAAAAAAATACTGTTTAACACAGGGGTTTAACATTTCATTGTATATAAAAAAAATAACCATCACTGGTGGTTAACCAATCAAATTTCTCCCCTTATTTAACCTGTGTACAAGCTTTAGGAACCATGTAACCTCGTGTTTACAAAATATTTTACAGAAACTCAAAATAAAAAATTATAATGGTGCTTTGAAATACTCAAGAAATATGTTTATGAAACAGAAATGTTTTGCTGCAATAAAATGTAGGGTTAATTACATACAACTGTCAAATTCTAGGGAAGATTTTTTTGGACCTATTTTCGTATACAACCGAATATGACGTACCATGATTTGGTGGTATTACACCTAAAAAGGAAACGGGATTGTAGTAACGGCATAAGGAATATATCCGATATCATCTGTGAGACGGATATTTTATAACGGTCAACCAATTCGTGATGGCGTCCGTAAAATTTACGAAGAGATGATTTCAACTTTATCATTTGAAAGTCTTGCTTAAATAGCTTCCTAGTGAGCATCAACCCTCTATCAAGAAAAGCACGATAAGAAATATAAGCCCGGGAATATCGTATCAATTATGAGATATATACTACGTATGTAGGCGCTTCATAAATGGTGCTACATAAAACTGTCACAAATCGGAAGATGAAATCATCTCTTTTTTTCGTAAAGTTTTGTTTTCAACCGCTCCTTATTTTCAATTTCTAGATGTAAGTCAAGATATGAGGCAGACTTAACTGTATCATTAATTAGTTTAAAAACAATTAAAAGTTTTTGCATGAAAAAATCATATGACTTTAGAATAAATAAATTGCACTTTATCTCAATATTTGTAAATATGTATATGTCCGGTGACCTATAGTTGTTAATGTCTGTGTCATTTTAGTCTACCACATCTTCTTTTTTATATATACATAATGATTAATTATAATTATGACATGTCGTAAATGTTTTTCATCATAAAAATTGTACACATTTATAAGTTAAACAGGAAAAGTTTCATAAAAATCGGAACTTAATATTATAAGTGTTTTCAATGTTTAAAAATATATTAATAGTGGGAGATATTATGGAAATAATTGTGCAAATCGTGATACAAGTATGAAATTTGGTATAAAGGTTGACTAAATGATAATTTAAAAAAATCAGCTGCTGGCCATAAAAAAAATCCATTTTTTCAAGATGACCACCGCTCATTTGCAAATGGCGTCATATCCAATTGGCTACATTTCGTAAAACCTTGAAAGCTGTGTTATAGGTATAATCCAATGTAAGTTTTGATAAGACGTAAATTACAGTTCCTATAGTACGACAAAACGATACATAAATTAAGAAAAAGAGTGACTTCCGGTTTCAAAATGGCGGCAAAAACGTTGAAAATATAATAACCAACTTAACAAGGGATATCACTTTCTTTATTAAGTTTAAATGCCTAGTTTGGTTGGAAAGACAGGTTGCTTATCTTATGATTATCCAACAGTTGCAAATACAAAAAAAAAAAACGTACAAGGAAGGCCAGAACGGTAGTATTTACAGTTACCAACACAGCTGGATTTTTTGCCTCCGCATTTTTAAAGTTCCTGACACGAGGATGTAACGGAAGCCAAAGAAGTCCATTTTGATTTCCAACTGTCATTGATTTTTTCTTTCTTCCAACCCCAGTGTTTATGACTTGGTACATGTACCTGTCGAATACATGAATCAGGCTGAGCCCAGACATGTCCTCCTTGATGTGCTCCGGAAAAAACCTCTTGTAGGCGGAATTGCATCACAATGCCGCTGCTTCCTGGCATACAATTCACATCGTGCCTCGTTAACAGCAAATGTTGATGTTGTTCTGTCATAAATGATGCTTCTATGATGTCCATGTCTGTGTGTTCATACTTACGCGAAAAAAAGTCCGTTACATCTGGAAATAGTTCCTTTTGCAACGAAAATCCGACAAAGTGTCACATCCACTAAATGCATGGAAGAAAGGAAGAGCAGCTACACGAGGATGAAACGCATTTGATCTGTCACGTACAGGAAGCCATCAAAAGTCTTTATTCCTTCCAAAACTTGTCCACAATTTGTTCCACCTAATTTTGCGAGCGGAGCAATTCTTAATACTACTACATCTGTGTCAGTACTGCCTAAAATTACTTTTTACAACATTTTTCATTATCATGCCGAACATGGACAAACATTCGGGAATCTGCTTCTTCATGATTACAAGGGGATAGCTGGGAAAATTGAAATTGCAAAGAATATTTTCACCATGAGTAACATACACATTAGTCTCTAAAGAAGCAATTATGTCGGCAAGAAACTTTCGTTTCGTTGTCATCTTCAGAGAAAACTACTCCAAACACTTGGAGTTCTACCAGAACCAACACCTTTCCGTCGAGTACAAGAACCTTGCCTTTGTCTTGTCAAAGCCTTTAAATTATTCATTTAGTAAACATCAAATACAATGTCTACTCTTGAATACTTATCGATGCAAGATTTCATGTAAGGCAGTATGACAACAATTGCACAATCATCAAATATGTTTGCCCAACTTGGTGGCCTGGAATTAACCATTGCTGCCCCACCAACGATAAATGCGTCAGTATTTGGATCAGCAAATCGCAGATTGTTTCAAGTATACCCATTTGGAGCGATTTAATACCATTGTTTAAAGTGACAAAGACGGAGGAGCAGTTTGGTTTTTATGGATAAAGAAAGATTCCAAGTCAAACTATCTACTGTGACAAGAAATGAAAAGTCTAGAACAGATATCGCAATCACTTTAAAGGTTCTATAGCTTTATTTTTGACAAAGACGTTTCCAGTTTCATTTTACGTTTTACAGCCATAATAGGAAGATGTTCTTTTTTATCTGGTTATAAAAAAGCAGGTTCTCATTCGTTTTGCATTTGCTTCAAAATATTTTCGTATTGTTTGAACCAATACCGAATACAGTAATTGATTTACAAATCTGACGACTCTTTTAGAAATGGATTTCCAAACTCGTTCATCACTTTACAAAGCCTTTGAGGCTTTTTAAAGAAATCCTTTTGTGTTTTCGTAGAGTCTTCATTATGTCGTTCATCTGTTGTAGAATGACTCAAACCACTAGATCTTTCAAATTCATCTTCTAGTCTACTGACTTTTTCTGGTCCAGCTACCATCCATTTGTCTAAAAGGGATCTTCGATTAAACCTATGACACCAACATCGCCCTTCACAATTGCATTATTATGTTTTTGTGGCTGATCAATTATGCTATAGAAAAAAAATTGCTGGTCTTACGTACAGTGAAATTATAATTTTGAAAATTGTGGGTGATGTTCGGGAAGGGAAGCCTTATCTCGGAGATGGATCGGTAACGATCGAGCATAATTTACACGATCAAGACCTAAAAAATAAGGTATCATGCTTTTATGGACTGTTTGTAAAGTACGAAATCTGACTCATGAAATGAGCATACTACCAAAAGCAAAAGAAGTTCTTAATGTATAATTGAACGCCAGAAATTAAACTGTGGTCGAGATGACTCTATTTCCTTACACCAGTCTATCAAATCATTGAACGTCACAGTGTAATGACATAATTTTATTTTATGCGTTTAGCTTTCATAAGCCGACATTAACAATTCAAGCAAAACACATGCAGTTATCTGATGCGCGTGTCAAGTCCTAGGTACATTTGAACATACATAAAAAGAATCTGCCGTTCTAGGAGTTGCGATATCGGCTTCAGTGAGGGCACATGTCTATCAACTATCACGCAATATATCACCCAGAATTTTATAACAAGTCATTTCAATGTGCAATCCACCAAACTATCTTCTTCGTACAAATCAGCCATTCCAACTGAATTTGCTTAGCCATTACCGAAAGTGGCTGATCTGCAGTTACAATTGCTGTTTCTCCAGGATTAACCACATTGTCGTCATATCCATTGAATACCTGATCATTGCATCTGAATGGGCGTGTTTAATTGTTCCTTTTAAAATTGTTACACGATGATGACTGCTGTACCCATATTTTGACTATTTTATTTATTATGTCTGTTTAGTTCACGCATCATTGTAAATATAAAAGAATTTGATGAGACTGTCAACAAAGTTAGAGGTTTAGCGCTATAAAACCAGGTTTAATCCACCATTTTCTACATTTGAAAATGCCTGTACCAAGTCAGGAATATGACAGTTCTTGTCCATTTATTTTTTATGTGTTTTGTCATTTGATTTTGCCATGTGATTAGGGACTTTCCGATTTGATTTTCCTCTGAGTTCAGTATTTTTGTGATTTTACTTTTTCAAACAGTGGCATCATAGAAGCTACACTTACTTGAACAGCTCTAGAAGAGCCTCGAATTTTAGAGCAATGAGATGAACTACGATTTATACCAGTGTGTCCTGGTAGTGCATGCTAATTTGCTCTTTATGTTTATAAATAGTTTGCGCATGCGCAAATTTGCTAAATGCATATGTATCATTACCTTTAAAAATGTTATTAAACCAATTCATAATATCATTAAAAATCCAAAAACACTAAATATATAGTAAATAGTTCAAATGTTTTTGAATGCATTTTGATACATTCTCGCGCATACACAAACCCTGGATATGTCAAATATTCATTTCTAGTAAATACGTCACATGTGAGGAAGGTAGCCACCAAAGCTGATTATTTTTTTTTTACTAAAAGAAGGTCAAAGAAAAGTTTTCCAGCAAAATCAGTATTTTCAAACTGAAAAAACAGGAATTTTAGTCAAAAACCGTGGCCATCCAGAAATTTTTTTTTAATGGCCAGCAGTTTTTTCTTAAAAAGTATATAATAATGATGCTTTATGTTAATTTTCATGCTTGTATCATCATTTGCACAATTCCCTCGATTTAGCTTGCTAATATCTTCCACTATCGGGCTTGACTATCCATACAGATATTCTGAGCCAATTTGAACCGATGTTTTCAAATTAGATAAATATACAGCAAAAATGCAGTTCTTTCCAAAAATTCTGGAAAAAATGATGAAAATGAATAATTTCCAAAGAAATGTTACACTAATTCAAAACACACACACACATGTAAGGAATATCACTTTCGTCAAATGTTCACCGTGAGATCAAAATGTAACGTATGCCTTTAACATTGGACAGTAGTGTAACAGTTCAGCAGAAGAACAAAAATCGGTTAGTTTCAACAATTTCAAATACCTTTTCAAAACTAATTTGAGTAAATATTAAACTGAACTCGTATACTTAGAAGTCTATCCCAAACTAATAATATATTGTGTTCGCACATTTCAGACTTTTGGGACGTTAAAATTTATTACTTTTGGATACCATACGTCATATTTTGTTAAGAGTCAACAGAAAAGGAAAAGATGCTACACCGAGAAATAAGTGATCGTATAGATTTTCATATTTGAAGTTAAAAAAAATTTCAACAAATTGTTGGCGTTCCTATTTACGGGAACACAAATTTGTTTTTAATGCATGTTTCGAAATTTGATTCTAGGATTTTAATCAAGGAGCGTAGTTCCCGTGTTTAAACACGTGAGACCTAGCCTCTAGGAATACGCGAAAAAGGAATTGAGAGCGTAGTTCCCGTGTTTAAACACTTGGGACCTAACCTCTAGAAATACCCGAAAAAGGAATTGAGAGCCTAGTTCCCGTGTTTTAACACTTTGGACCTAGGCTCTAGGAACCGCGAAAACGGGTCCCTGCAATATGTTTATTCATATTCTATTTATGATATTTGTAGGAACATGCAAGGATTTAACACTCTTACAAAAAGTATCCTTGCATTTTACTTTTATTGGAACGAAATCTGCGCCTCTCCTTGTCGACCCTTTTCCAATTTTCTTATTAGTCGGAGTTCCTTCAGACACTTGTAAAAAGAAGATGCCATATCATTTAATTTCATGTTTAGAAGAGATATTGATGATGTTCTTTCCATTAACAATCCATACTTTTACAATGTGTCTGAACAGAAAGTTGATAAGTCAAAGAATGCCTCGTCCTTTTTCTAAAAAAGGTTCATCGGAAGATACTAAGACCTTTTTGATAAATATTCCGTATCAACTTTAAGTTAATACATAATACACGATGGTCTTGAAGTATAGATTCTAAACATTGTCGTTATTTATCATCTTTTTTGGTTTTCATTTTAAAGTATTATTCTATTTATCTTTGTAAATTATTACCTTTACTGTTTAGTCAATTTTTGGTAATATCCATTTGACGCGGCTCGGTACCTTTACATCCGGTCATTGTGTTAACGTTAGTGTGCTATGGTAAATTTTGTATTCTTCTCTTTCGTTTTTGCTTTGTCTCTATTATTTTGTTTTATTGTTTTTCTTTGTTGACATATTAATTGTTTGTTTTTATAGTGATTAAGATTATAACACAATCTTGACTGCCGTACCCCTATTTTGACAATTTTTACATAATATGTCAGTTTGTTTTGTTCACACATTGTTGTCAACATAATAGAATAATATGCGACTGTCATACAAGTAAGAGGTTTGGCTAGCCATAAAACCAGTGGGGTGAAAAGTATTTAATACGAGATGTTAATCAATGAAAAACCGCATCAAGTTGCAGATTCTCTTTGCCTTGACAAGGGTTTTTGCTGATTTAAAATACTTCTGTTAAAAAAAATGTTGACTGCCGTATCCCTGTTTTAGACATTTTTATATAATATGTCGTTCTCATTTATTTATACATTGCTGTCATTATAACGGAATATTGTGCGACTGTTATAAAAAATTGGTGCGGGAATTTCTCGTTACATTGAAGACCTGTTGGTGACCTTCTGCTGTTGTTTTTTCTATGGTCGGGTTGTTGTCTCTTTGATACATTCCCCATTTCCATTCTCAATTTCATTAGCTATAAAATCAGATTTTATCCACAAATGTCTACATAAGAAAATGCATGTACCTCGTCAAGGATATGACAGTTGTTATCCATTGGTTTGATGTGTTTAAGCTTTTAATTTTGCCATTTAATTAGGTAATTACCGTTTTGAGTTTTTCTTGGAGTTCGTTATTTTTGTGATTTTACTTTTAACACATACAGTATTGTCTCACTAGGGAGTAATAAAGGGGACGTTCATCTTTTAAGACCGGTTTGATGTGCCATTTAAATGTTAAAAATAAACAAGGTTCTAAATTATTTTTCTTGATTTTAAACCTAGTGGTATATTTTAAACCTAGTTGCGACTGTCGTGCAAGTGAGAGGTTTAGCGCTATAAAACCAGGTTCAATCCACCATTTTCTACATTTGAAAATGCCTGTACCAAGTCAGGAAAATGACAGTTGTTGTCCATTCGTTAGATGTGTTTTATCATTTGATTTTGCCATTTGAATAGGGATTTTCAGTTTTTAACTTTCCTCGGAGTTCAGTTTTTTTGTGATTTTATTTTTTGCTATGAATTTTGCAAACTATGGCTTAAATTTCAAAAATAAACAAAGTGGCTTGTTTCATATCAACTAGAAATTTAAAGTAACAACGATGGTAACAGATAAGATCAATGACCTTTGACGAAAGGCAAACGGGGTTAATCATAAATTGGCCCTTAAAGTCTTCTTCTTATTTTGGTCAGTAGAAGAACCATCAAATGTATAATGAAAGTCGAACCAGAAAGTTGTTGAATTTATTGAAACTCAGAACATTGGATGTTGGATGTGTACGGATTGATAGTTTAGTCTTAGATGCATGATTTTTTTATTAGCTGTTAGTGGCTTTGAACTAGCTGTCAGATAACTGCGAGTACTCTCAGATCTGTTCATTGTGTCTTTTTGTGTCGGGATGTATAAGTACACAACCACGTCCACTTGTATTTTTGTCCATCTGATGAGCTAAGCCTTTTTCATCTGATTTTTATAGTTCGTTCTTATGATGTACTGTTTTACCACTGTCCCAGGTTAGGGGAAGGGTTTGGATCCCGCTAACATGTTTAACCCCGCCACATTATTTATGTATGTGCCTGTCCCAAGTCAGGAGCCTGTAATTCAGTGGTTGTCATTTGTTAATGTGTTACATATTTGTTTTTCGTTCATTTTTTTTTATATAAATAAGGCCGTTAGTTTTCTCGTTTGAATTGTTTTACATTGTCTTATCGGGGCCTTTAATAGCTGACTATGCGGTATGGGCTTTGCTCATTGTTGAAGGCCGTACGGTGACCTATAGTTGTTAATGTCTCTGTCATTTTGGTCTCTTGTAGACAGTTGTCTCATTGGCAATCATACCACATCTTCTTTTTTTATATATAGAAGTATCAATAGAAATCAGGGTTAAAATAGTTTAAAACTAGAAGCTTATACTATCGACATTTGTGAAGAGTTTACAATTTTATCGAACTATTTTCATTCTACACCAAATAACTTCCCCTATTTTAGGCATGACCCGTCACACAAAAATTTGGAAATGACAAATAATTCTATTGATTTCACTCCGACACAAGAGTCTAGCATTCATGACACGGTGAAGGAACACGTACCTTTTAAAATTAAGGTGGTAGCTAACACTACAGGGAGATAACTCTGTAAAATCAGCTAAACGTTTTAATAACGTTGTGTTGTTAAGGGAATATTAAGCTTCTCAATGATCAAAATAAGTGTTTGTCAAACTACTATATAACCAGTGTAATTTTTCTGATAAAACGGTTGGTTCAAATTTTTAAAAAAATTTATAGTTTTTTCAGAGGGTCAAAGTAAATACTTCGTCAAAATTTCAAGAAAATTAAACGAGCCAAATTAATTTTAGTTAAAGTGTTGGGTACCACCTTAAGGAAACAATTTGTGAGGGAAAGTTTATAGAGCTTCATTATCTGTTGAGAACGCAAAAAGAAATGGAGGAGGTTGACGAGGGCAATTTGAAATTAAAAAGGGGAAAATTTGCATTGAAAAAAATAGCCCCATTCCTTAAATCAATAAATAAATGTTTCTGTTCTCAATATGCGATCCAACAAACAAGAGATAAGAACAAGTCAAGTTGTGATAAAGCAATCACAAAAATAGTTTTCCCTGTTTTAGAAAAATACAAACAAAAAATTGTATTGATAATCAAATTTATTCAGACGCAAATAATAAAGAATTACAATACAATAAATACATTAAATAAATATATATTTGAAATGTTTATAAAAAACAGAATAGCTGTTAGAAATAAAATTAAAATGAATAAAATAGATCCAACAAATTTAAAGTTCATAAAGAAACTATCCTTGATGAATATCAATTCATTAATTCATATATATCTGAATTCAATTTCTCTGTTTATCTCAATAGCTATCCATAACAACCTCTCCATGATACATCCTTGCTCTATAACAAATTATCCGTCCATTGTAATCCTTATATTAGTAGAACCTATACATAGTCCTATTTTACATCACGTAAACAACATTTGGATATCTCATGTAATCCACACATTAGGAATATTTCAAATGTTCCATTTAATCCACAATATAAAAATCTTTTGTAAATCCTTCAGAAGTCAAATATCATCATCTAACATGATACTCGGTATAAAAATGCAAGCAATGATAATGCAAACTATAATTATTTCGATTGTTTCCGTAAGTATTGCAAACATGGTAAACTCCTACATCATGAACATGGTCCTACAATCTCATTATACTGTTAAAATAACAAACCTAAAAATAAATAAAAATGAAATTATTATACATGATATAAAAAAAATATCTGTCTTTTTATTATATATTTATAGTATCAAATTATGGCAAAAAAAAAGCAATAGTACAATCTAATGTATGGGAACAAATAAATGAAAATATGTGTTTAAATACATGTACATATATGTATGCTAATATATGTTTGTGTTTCTATGTCTCATTTACTTTCATGAACATGGTTAAGTATGTGTATATATTTTGTTTACTGGTACTGTATATATTTAATTCACAAATAATCATATACATGTACCAATGTTTTTATAGTACATTGTGTAACTTTAAAACCAAACATTTAATGACAGTACTTTCTGAATATGAGGTAAAAACAAATATTTCTCCTTCTAAATGTAGTTTTTATATCAACTACACATTTAAAGTCTAAACTTAACAATGGATGAAAATCTTCATATGATATCACTAAACTGTCAAGGTTTTGGCCAAAAAAAGCAAAAGAGAAAGATTACAATTATGGACAAAAAAATCAAAAATGTAACATTCTTTTCATTCAAGAGTCACATTTTATAGAAAATATTGACAAACAATAAATAATGAGTTTGATGGCAAAATGTTTCATAGTTATGGTAACACACAATCAAGAGGTGTTTCAATCTTTGTCAAAAATAATTTAAAATGTAAAACAATAAACGAGATAAAGGATAATGAAGGTAGAATAATTTTGATAAACATAGAAATAAATGACAATATTTTTACTCTAATAAATGTATATGCTCCAAATCAACACAAAAACAGAAACACATTTTTCAAAAAGGTTCAAAATATAATTGAAAACAATCGTTTGGGTATCCTTATATTAGGAGGTGACATGAACGAAACTCTCTCAATTAATGATAGAAGAACTAATATCCTCCCAAGAAACTACAAACCAGTAAATAGTTTAAAAAAACTAATAAAGAAAAATAATTTAACAGATATATGGAGAGAACTTAATCCTAATACTAGTCAATTCACATGGAGAAGGAAAAATGATACAAACATAGCAAGCAGAATTGACTTCTTCTTGATTAGTCCTGATATAAGACCGCATGTTATGAAAGCAGATATTCGACCCGCAATGATCTCGTACACTGATCACCAGGCCATTTCATTACAAGTTAGACAAAATTCAGAAGAAAGAGGCAGGGGTTTCTGTAACCAAGAAATCCACAGTCTAATATCTAGGAGACTAATATGAGGATTCGGTCACAACTAAATGTTAAACCTAAATAACCATGCACCATAAACTAGCAGTTATACACAGAAGATGAATTCCACTTAAGTATATAATTTATTTCCAAGACTGGAACTTGTCACCAAGCCTGTGACTTCCAAACTTATATCTTTCACAAAATAGTACAATATCTATATATGAGAATTAAACAATAAGCTAAGATCAATTATTACATAATGTGTTGACAAATATAAACAAGTTATTATCCAGATAAAGAAAGATAAATAATTAATACAACTCTTTTAGCAATGTCTCTAATTTAAGAAGGATAAAGGATTAAGCCCTGAGGCATTATTGTCACTTTGATTATAAAATGTCCATTATCAATTAGATATATATTAACTTATTGTCCAAGTAGAATATATAATATAAAACATAATTAATGATAAATTCTTTGAGTCTCAAACATTAGCATTAAAAACTTAAATACATCTGAAAGTCATTTTAACTCTGTCATACATTTCTGCCCGTCCGACTAAAACATTTCCACATGTTTTTGAATAACACCTTAAAATGTAATTTTGGAAACACGAGATTTGCGTTTTGAATTCTTTGAACTTCTTTTGGTTGAATGTTTTGAATTTTGGTTTTGAATCAATTTGTCAACAATATCCATTGGAGACATACGTGTCTCTGTATTAAGTCTAGTTTCTTGTTTCTCGATGGTTGAATTTGCACATTGAACTGATGTCAGATGTTCCATTTTACTTTTTAGAGTCCTATTTTCATCCTTAAGTTTTGAAACTAATTTAAGATGAGTGTCACGTTGTTCCTCCAGTATTTTATCCACATCTTTGTTCGTAATAAAATATGTTTCCTCACCGTCAGAATCAAACATTGTATTTTCTTCTTCGAACTCTTTATATTCCTCTAGTTCCTCTAAAAGTTCACTGTTCCTTTTTGTAAGTTCTTCCAGTATTCGTTTTCTTACAGCTTCTGACTCTTTGTATTGGTCAACAGTTATTGAGAGTTTTTCATTTTCCTGCTTTAAATCTGATGTTTGGTCAATGAATGTGGTAATTATTCGTCGAGCTTGAATTATTTCATTTACTAATTTTTCTAATTGAGACTGTAGTTCATTCACACGATTTTGCTGGTTATTTTGATCATCCTTGAATTTCTTTTTAACATTTTTCAGTTCTGTTTTAATAACACATGTAACATCCAAATATTTACCAAAATTTGTATCCTTTAAGTTGGAAAATGGCAGTTCACGACATGTTTTCTTGTTCTGAATGTATGTGTCAATTCTCTTCTTGTCTCTTTGAATTTGCCTTCCAGACTTGTGATGACATTTCAATGCATTTAGTTCCAATTTTCGTTCATCACTGGTTTTGCACATTCTTGCATAATGTCCTATTTTCTTACACTTATAGCAACTCCTAGCTAATGAATAACATACTTTATATACATGTTTATTTCCACATCTTCCACATGTTGGCATTGTTGGTAGCTGGCAAGGAAAATAGTTCCATTGTCTCCACTGTGGTTGGAATGAGTAGTTCATATTGTCATTAAAAGAAGTTTCTCTTCTTGGGGGGTAACTCGCTGTGCTGCTGAGGTTGCCGGAAAAGGCAGTCCTCGACCATGGAGAGTTTGATTCTTCTATAATGTCATTTTTTAACATTATATCAATATGTTTTTCTGTTTCTTCCCTCATTTGTGGTGTTTGCCTGTAGGGCATTGATTGTACAGGTGTCGCATTACCTGTATCAATTCTGTGATAGTGGTAACTAGTTTTACCCAACTCTGTAATGTCTTTAGCAAAAACGTTTCTATTCCTTGTTAAGAGTTCAGTTAACTGTTTCCTTTGATTTGCATTTAAGTTTTCATTCATTTTTATTCCCAACTCTTTTTCAACATTCTGATATTTATTAACTTTAATAGATATATCTATTGAATCATTATCATTTAAGGCAAAAATACCATTTTTGTCTACTTCAAAAGCCTTGGCTATTTTCTTATTCCTATATAATCTTATACTTAATCCAGTAGGATTTAGAATTCTGTACAAAGCCTTTCCATTTTGTACATTTACTACCACTTTTGAACCAACTAAATTTTTAATATCATTTGAAAAGTTTGGTTCAAGAATTACTGTACTGTTATTGCGATGCCTAACAGAAAGCCTAACAGGTATAATAACTTCACAGTGTGGGGGAATAACTTCTACTGCTATAGTTTTAACATGTGCATAATGTTCATTTATAGTCTCTATATTGTTTAAAGTACCTTTAAACAATATAGAGACTATAAATGAACATTATGCACATGTTAAAACTATAGCAGTAGAAGTTATTTTCAAGTTTATCAAGTAAATTATTTCTTAAGCTAGTGCTAAATATCTTAACTAATACTGAATTATAACAACTATTTGAATTCCACATTTTAACATTCTTGCATCTAAAATATACTGGTTATACCCTTCCCTTCGTGGTATAACCAGTATATTATTTGAAAATAATACCTTAGCAAGTCAAGAAAATTTATTGAATTTTCTTGACTTGCTAAGGTATTATTTTCAAAATTTATATGAGCTTAACATTCTTGCATCTAAAATATACTGGTTATACCACGAAGGGAAGGGTATAACCAGTATATTTTAGATGCAAGAATGTTAAAATGTGGAATTCAAATAGTTGTTATAATTCAGTATTAGTTAAGATATTTAGCACTAGCTTAAGAAATAATTTACTTGATAAATAGTTATTATAAATCTTCACAATATTAGATAAGTGTAAAGCAAATTATTATGTAATCCCCTGAGGCCTTAATGACAATAAAGAATTAAGGATTAGAGAAGTGTTATTATACAAAAGGGATTTCTTACTTTTTAAGATTTTAGGTTATGTCACAAAGACTTGATATTTGGGAATATAGATAAATAAGCTTGATTATGTAAAGTAAATATATTGAGTATTAATGTTATGTAAATTGAATAATGAAATACAATATATATTAGTTGAGCATGTAGTAAGGGACACTTGCTTTATAGTCACGTATTGGACACTGGTGTTATAGACTTGGATTTATATTAGATATACTGTTTTATTATGTCTCATGAACTTATGTGATTATTGTGATTATTGTGATTGATAAAACTATACTGAATGCTGATTTAATAAACATTATATATTGAACTTTGAATCTGTGTTACGTTGACATGTATTCATATGAAAGCTACCAGCTAGTTCCCCCAACCTAGCAAGATGAATAACCAGGTCAGGAACGAGCATAGTACTGGCCTTGGTTATATTTCTTTAAAATAAACAATAGTATACTTAAAGAGCAAAAATACATTGACCTCATAAACAACTTAATTAAAAACCATAAAAAACAAATACTCACCAAAAATTTAAAAACACTCTGGGATATGTTTAAATCAGAGGTAAGAACTGCAACTCTTTCTTACTGCAAACAAAGATCATCTGAAAATAAAAATGACATAAAAAATCTAGAAATAAAATTAAGAAAGCTAAATGAGAAGACAAATGCAAGCCAAATTATAAAAAAAAAGAAATTAAAACCATTGAAAATGAACTTGAACACCTCTATTTAAATAAAGTTAAAGGTGCACAAATAAGATCTAGAGTACAATGGCTAGAAGAAGGAGAGAAAAATACTAAATATTTCCTAGGCCTCGAAAAATCAAGACAAACAAAAAAAAGCATTACAGCGCTAAAAAATAAACAAGGGAAAATAGTAACAGACTCCGCAGAAATCCTAAACATAGAAAGATCATACTATGAAAATTTATATAAAAGCACTTCTCCAAATTTAAATGATATCAAAAATTATATAAATGAAACCAACATTGATCACAAACTATCAGAAAAAGAATTTCCAAGTGATTCCTTGGGGGGCCCCTTAACAATAGAAGAATGCACTAAAGCAATATTCAACATGAAATTAAATAAATCTCCAGGAATAGATGGGCTAAGCGTAGAATTTTATCGCACTTTTTGGAGCAATTTAAAAGAATTTACAGTTGAAGTTTTTAATAAATGCTATGAAGACGGAGAACTAACAACCATACAAAAGATTGGTATAATCTCTTTAATTTATAAAAAAAAGACCCTTTGTCACTGGATAACTATAGACCAATTACGCTATTAAATGTAGATACTAAACTCATTGCATATGCAATAGTCCAGCGCTTAAAACCAATACTGCTGAAAATAATTCATGGAGATCAAAATGGGTATATCAAAAATAGATATATTGGTTTTAATATACGCCAAATCCAAGACATTTTAGACTATGCTGAAACTTTTAACATAGATGGTGCATTACTCTTTATTGACTTTTCAAAAGCTTTTGATTCATTAGAATGGAATTTTATGTACGAAGCCCTTATAAAATTTGGTCTTACAAACTCATTTATTAAATGGGTTACAACATTATATAAGAATATTAAAGGCTGCATGCTAAATAATGGGTGGATTTCAGAAACTTATAATGTATCTCGTGGGATACGTCAAGGGTGTCCGTGCAGTTCTCTAATTTTTACAATAGCAGTAGAAATTCTTGCATGCAAAATAAGACAAGATACTGGTATTAAGGGATTTCAAATAAAATTAGATTCTAAAACACATAGTCTGAAAATCTCACAATTAGCCGATGACACAACTCTTTTTTTAAAATGCAAGCAGGAAATTAGCTATGCTTTAAATATTATTGAAATATTTGGAATACTCTCAGGTCTTAAACTCAACCGATCAAAAACAGAAGGAATATGGCTAGGCAGACTTAAAAGTTGTAAAGATAAATATGAAAATATTAACTGGAATAAAGAACCTATTAAAAGCCTAGGTGTATACTTTGGACTTAACAAAAATGAATGTGACAAATTAAATACTGAAAAAATTCTAAGAAAGTCTCAAGATACAATCAATAGCTGGAACAGAAGAAATCTCACAATGATAGGTAGAATAACAGTAATTAAATCTCTCATCTTACCAAATTTAACTTTCTTAGCATCAGTTACAACCATTTCCAAAGAATTTTTAAATGAATTTAAAAAACTTATTTACAACTTCATTTGGGGTAATAAAAAAGAAAAAGTTAAACGAATTACGCTATGTAAAGATTACTTGGAAGGAGGCCTCAAAATGATCAATATTGATGATTTTCTATCAGCTATACAATTATCCTGGGTCAAACGTTTAACATCAACACACTTTGCAAACTGGAAAGTCATTCCCCTCTTCTTTTTTAATAAATTTGGAGAAAACTTTTCTTTATTTAACATGAATCCAGGTAGCATAAAAGCAATCCCAAAACTCAGTAAAACACTCCCTCTTTTCTATTTAGAAATAGTCAAAAGTTGGTTTAAGATAAAAAATATCTCTGAAATAAAAACCAACAGTACAAATTTTATTAATACTAGAACACACCCGTGATATCGCGGGTCCGTGACTGATATATAACTATGCGTATGCCTTATTTTAGTATTGGTATTGTCATCTGATAAAGTCATGCCGATTATAACATGTATAAGGTGCACAGTTTTCTCTGCTTTCAAAATCTTTCTGTTTAAACCCGTCAACCTGGAACCTTCAATTATTGGTAATATTAATAATTTGGAAAACAAAAGGGTCTGGAATGGAGTATTTTTTACTCAACAGTATACAGCAAAATTCTAAATACACTGTTTGGTGGTGCGCCTGTCAGATGCGGAACGTACAGATAAGGTAATAGGTAACAGGTGAATATACTATTGGTATCAGTGTCGGACTCGATCCGGAACTTCTTAATTATTGGCAATATTAATTACGTGGAAAACAAATGGGCCTAGAGTGGTGTAATTTTTAATCAACACCATTGTACTATATTATTTATAAATAAAGTTGAATTCTTTGATTCATCTGTTTTACGTGATGACGGCTGACAAATTGGACCTCGTAATTTTAGTATTATAGATAAGACAACAATACATTTGGGGCAATAAACATATAAAATTTCAAAACAAATGTTTAATATTTTCACATTGGATAACAAATGGAATACTATTTATTAATGATATAATAGATGAAGCAGGAAATATATCACAAAAGGCAGTATTAGATAAATTGACCCTCAAATCTAACTGGATATCAGAACTATCTAGAATAAAAGCTGCAATACCGAGAAAATGGCAAATGATAATGAAATCAGATAAATCATTCTATACTAAAGTTAAAACAGATAAAAAGTTATACTTAAAAACACAAAATAATACGAAATTGATTAGCATTGAAAACCTTCCATCAAATGAAATTTATAAAAGCATTAACTCATGTTATATAGAGGAAAAAACACCAATTGGCTTTCTAAAGTGGAAAACACAATTTAAATTAGATTCATCAAGCTATTTATATAAAATGCTTAACTTTATATTTAATAGTTTACAAGTAAACAAACTAAAAATATTCAGATGGAAGTTACTTCATTATATACTTCCTTGTAAAAAACTATTGCACATCTGGCAACTGAAAAGTGATGACCAGTGCCATATCTGCAACCAATCAGAAAACTATGAACACTTTTTCATTTCATGCAAATACTTTAAAATTTTTCAAAATACTCCTTGATAAAATAAAAATGGGAACACATATAATCACCTTCAAAAATCTAATACTAGGCTACAAAATATATGATAAAAACTATTATGACATCAATCTATTTCTCACTGTATTGATATTTTCTATTCATAAAGCTACATATGCATCAGAGTATAAACAAAAAAATGTTGATGTCTATAGAATATTTAAATTAGAATTTAAACAACATTATGAAAATATGAAACTTCTTGATAAAACAACAAGTAGATTTTTGAATGATGTTTATAAAAAAATGTAATAACCGTATTGATTATTGTGCATGATCATTCTTCTGTATTACTATATATATCATGTAGAAAAACTCAAATGTAAACAAATGTTTTATTTTAAGATGTTTATATGTGACGTACATGTATGGTCAATGTTTACCTGTAGAACATGCTTTTTGACCCTGTACTGTCTACTATCTAATTACTGGAAAATATCTAATATTTCAGGATAAAAAAGATTCCTTCTTGATCAATCTATCATAAGTCAATGGAAATATAACAAAACTCACCATTAGAAATACTCATTTGAGATCCTTTGCTCTCGAAATCACTCCACGTGTTATCCTTCAACCATTTGATCATCTCAATTTTCACGGGATATTGATTAGGTTACAAGGTCAATGATTAAATTATAACCAACATCGGACAATAGATAGTACAACTTCCGTATTTACTTTACATAATAATGACCTCCAAAAAACTAAGTTGACAAATTGTTAAAATCAATGTATTGTAATTATAATAACTAATCATGATTCATATTATATATGTATATAAATATAAATTTACTGTATAATCTTCCTGGTTAAACAGTAACTAATTTACAGGGATACCCGGCTGAATGCTGTGAGTCGAGTAATTTGTTAAACAGCAGAGAAATGTGCAATAAAAGATTTATCGTTAAAAAAAAAAAAAAAAAAAGATCGTCAAGTGTTTATTTGTCCATAAATGAATGGACTTTAGCATTCATGGTTTTTATGAGTGTATACCTTGCGAAATACAGGACACGGGCACAGGAATTGTTAAAATGTATGCGCGATATAAGATTAGCGGCAACGACGTCAGAAAACTGGGCAAACCTATGACGAGCAATTTAGGCTAAAAATAGAAACGAATCCAAATTTATCTTGGGAACATTCACGGTGAATATTGGCTATTACATATCAAATCTCCCACAGTACAAAATGATGTGTCAGTGCAATCACAGGGTTATAGATCAAATACACATAATTGTGGTCATTATAACTCACATTTTTATGCAGCTACACTTTCAAACACTAACACGAGAACACATCAACAATCACAGGTAACTAGTGGAAGTGTAAATATGTCGTATAAATACTATAATAATGGTAATGACTGTCCATACTTCCCTCGTTGTAGGTTTAAACGTGTATGTGAAATATGCAGTGGCAAACACAGAAAGGCCAAATGGATTAACGGGGCTCAATGAAGAAGTAACAAAAAGTATTAATTTTTATTCATTAGGAAATACTCCCGTTAAAGTATCGGTCTTCGAAAATTATTTAGAATTTTACCCACATAACAATGTAGCACATGAAATTATATCTGGTTTAAAATATGGTTTTTCATTAAAATATTTTGGCTCTAGGGAACCAAGGGAGAGTTCGAATTTAAAAAAGTGCATAACAGCTACCCAACATTTTTAAAGAACAATCAATGAAGAAAGTTAAACTTGGTCGCATTTCTGGTCCTTTCAGATATCATCCTTTTCCCAAACTTCAGGTATCAACAATGGGGCTAGTGCCAAAAGGATGGGGATTTAAGACTTATGCAACATTTATCCTATCCTGATAATAATTCAATAAATGATTTTATTAATAAAGATCACTGTTCAGTGCAGTAAAGTTCTGTGGACGAAGCAGCATGTTTGATTAATAGACACAAAACATTGTTCCCGTTTAAGTCAGTGCACGTTTGATGTAAAAGCGGATTTTCGCTTGTTGCCAATTGCCCCGCAGGATTTTGACTTGTTGGGGATAACATTTCAGGTTAAATATTATCTTAATAAAATGATGCCAATGGGGGCCTCTATAAGTTGTGCCCTGATGGAAATTTTTTCAAAAGCTTTGCATTGGATAATACAGCAAAAAAGGTGAAATGATAATATCCTTCATTATTTAAATGATTTTCTTTTTGTCGAATCGAGCCAAACATCAAAAGTTAACAATACTTTGAAGATATTCCAAGAGGTATGCGACAAAATAGGTATTCCTCTTGCTAGTGAAAAGACTACTTTGCCTTCTTCATTCCTCATTTTTTGAGGTATAGAATTTGATACACAGAATTTAATCATGCGGCTTCCAAATGAAAAACTTGTCAAACTCTCATAAAAAAATCAGAGATACCTTAGACAGTTCTAAAATAACTCTTAAAGATATGCAATCTCTTCTTGGGCTCCTGAAGTTTGCTTGTAAAGTGGTTGCTCCAGGCCGCACCTTCTGTCGCAGACTCATAAATTCAACAATCAGGGTAACAAAATTCGAGTAAACAAGCAGATGAACGCAGATTTAAAAGTTTGGTTAGACTTTTTAAAACAATACATAGGTGTCACTGTAATAACCGACAATGTATGGGTTTCAAAAGAAAAATAGAGTTGTTCACGGATAGTGCAGGGGTGTATAAAGGTGGGTATGGGATCTATTTTGCAGGGCCTAAGGCATATGGCCAAAACTTTGGGTTGAAACTCGAATCACCAGAGATAATGACATTGTTAAAGTTGTTTCCAGTTGTTGAATAACTTATGTCCTAGGAATCATATTCTGTTAACAAAAAAGTTATTGTTCATGTTGATAATCAGGCGGTTGTTCAAATCATTAATATGAAAGCTAGCACATCAAGTAGAGGGCTTTGGTAAGGCAAATGGTTTTAATTAACTTAAAAAACAATACGTCAGTTAAGGCATTTATATCCCTTCAAAACAAAACCAAATTGCTGATTGTCTTTCTCGTTCTCAGTGGGGGAAGTTCAGAAGCCTAGCTCCAGAAGCAGACCAGTGGCCAACAAAAATTCCAACACCTATCTGAACATTTAAGTCAGGTGGCGATTATATTGTTAATCAAGGTGTGTCCAAAAATACACAAAAATCATACAATTTAGCTCTGTCAAAACTGTGTAACTTTAGAGCATCATACAAATTGAAACAGCATTGGCCAGTTCCAGTCAATGATTTGCTAAATTTTATAGCTTTTTTGTCAGTACAAGGTCTTTCCTGAGGTACCATATCATCTTATATTTCAGGAGTTTTATACCATCATAAAATATAAGGCATGCAGGATACTACAAAATTCTTTATAATTGGCAAGGCAATAGAAGGAATAAAACGAATTCAAGGAGGGAAACGTAATATCATTAGAGCACCAATTACAGTGCAATTGTTATCAGATATGATAGGTTGTTTATATAAAGTATGTAAGAATAAATATGAAGCTGCTTTATTTTCAGCAGTTTTTTCAGTTGCCTTCTTTGGTTTGCTAAGGGATGGGGAAATCACTACTTCGAAAACTAAGTCTGTTATGAATGGCTCCAACTTAACAATTTCTGATATTTTAGTTAAGAATAAAGTCCTGGAGCTAAGAGTAAGGTGGTTAAAAACTGACCAAAAAGGAAAGTCCGTTACTTTATTGATACCTGAGAACAGAAAATAAATACTGTCCGATACGACTCATTAACGAATACTTAAAGGTACGACCTACCTGTAACAATAAAGATTTGTTTATTCATTATAATGGTATGCATGTAACTAGAAACCAATTCAGCAGTATACTGGAAAAGGCTTTACATTTTATTCATATTAGTAAAGGTCATTACAATTGGGGGATTCACGGAACTAGCCAAACAGGGGGTCTCAGAGGAGGTAATTAGGCATATGGAAATCGCATGCTTATTCTCGCTATATTAGGTTGCAATTTTTCTATTTTCAAAAGGCTAACAAGCTACAAGTTTTCACAGGTTCCAAAATTTTATGGATTGTTGGAAGTTCCCTTGTTCATTGGGCCAATTCAGAGGCAAAGAAATATGGTAGGACCAACCTGGTACTGGAGTCCAAAGGTGTTACAAAATACTGATTGGGCAACCTTGTTTACAGATTAAAGATTTGGACTCCCTACTGGAAGCAAAAAGAAAATTTTTACCTTCTCCCAATTTTATTATTATTCACTGTGGAGCTAATGATTTGACAGATTTAGAATTGACAGGGAAGAGTTTAATCGAAAATGTAAAATGTTCTATCCTACGTTACAAGACTTTATTTAAAAATGTTATTATAATATGATCTCCAATGATAGAGCATTTTGCATCCTTAAATGCGGGTTAAATAATCGAACAGAAGAGCAAAAGAGTGAATTCAGTGGTCAAAAACTTTGTAATAGAAAATGGGGTGAAAGCTATTTTCCATGAGAACTTTAAGGCAAGTGACGTGTCTTTATACAGAACAGATGGAACTCATTTATCTCAAACTGGAAATCAGGTTTTCGTAAATAATATATAAGCGGGTGTTGAGTCTTTCCTACGCACAACAAAATCAACTTTTCAAATGCTTCAATAATGAAACTTTTGTGGAGGTGCGAACCCAAATCAGATTTGGTAGTTGACTTGGGCTATCATGTGGCGGTCCAGGGAAACTGGTAGTGATTGGGTGATTATTTCACTCTGCCCTTGCTCTG
The DNA here is from genome assembly GCA_037788925.1 of Mytilus galloprovincialis. Lineage (NCBI taxonomy): Eukaryota > Metazoa > Mollusca > Bivalvia > Mytilida > Mytilidae > Mytilus > Mytilus galloprovincialis. Next base: position 5,573,648 of record CM075334.1, on the reverse strand, counting down.
GGCCTGATAAGTTCTACAATTTGCAGGTTTGGAAAATGTGGTTTGTGGTAACGATGGGATATCCACCTCATCTTATAGAGGGGAGGCCTACATCTGCCGACAGGTTAGGCACCAATAACTGGAGCATTGGTAATACGAGTGTTTTTCCCGGTCAATCCCCATGGTAGATGGTGGTGTAACCGTGTTTAACTACCATAGGTCAGCTGATAGCCATTGTGTATAGGTAATCGATAGTCACCCTGTCGCCTCACCAAATATTATAGAGTACTCTGTAGCCAAAGTAATGCCACAAAGTAAAAATGTATATTCTAGTCATGAAAATGTAAATACAAGTTGTCGTAATAAAATGTATGTGTAATTAGAATGATTGTTTTTGTATAAGTTGTAAAAGTTATAAATGAAATACAGAGGATGGAACCTCTACACAAATGAGTATAATATACAGAAAGTCTGTAGTATTTTAATATTGGTTTTTGTGAACTACATTTAACAAGAGAGACAACTCTAGAACAATTTTTAATCACTATGTGATTAAAGGAAGATCTACAACATAGTTCAGAAAATACGTAAACAACTCTTGATCGTTGTTCTTCATCTCATTGTTATTCGTATTAATATAGGGTCCTTTTCTATGGGTATTGCAATTAACTGGTTTTAAAAATTTCATGTCAAATATTTAAATATATACAATATACTTTTAGTCATTTTTGTAAAGATTTTTAAACGATAGAGTATTTCGAATTTACAAATTTGCACCTAAACTATTGTTAAATAAAGTGATAATAAAGTGGACTTTTTAATGTTTGCGAACCTCGATATGGATGTAATACTATCGAATCATTGAAAGTCATATCCAGTTGCATACAAAAACGGGTCGAAATAAAATATTCCCTTGAAATTGACAGTTTTAGGAAATCAATCATACATTTTATTGAAGTAACAAATTTCTGAATTATAATGATATATATTAAGTGTTTCAAAGCATTATCTTTTCTTACAATATATTGAAAATTTGAGGTTACAGGGTTACTAAAGTTGGCACACAGGTAAAAAGGGGTGAAACTTTGATTGGTTAACTAACTTGGTTGCCTTTTTATATATGCAATAAAATGCTATGTGAAATTTTTTCTATAGTACTAGACAGGATAAGACTTTACTCGTGTTAAGTATTTCTTTATTTGAAACAAGGATGAATTATGCACATTTTTTGAAAAGAGCAAATTATCAAAGACAAATAAGGGAAAATCAACGGTTGTATTGCACCTATATAAAAGTAAAAACAAAGTAAAGTATTTGATGTTGCTGTCAACATGATCCATTTTAATTTAGAGAATAAAATTAATGCATGCAATATTTTAAAAGAAGAGGCGGATGAATACCAAAGAGATATTCAAACCAACAGATTAACTGGAAATGCAAACAAAATCTAGAAAACGACGAATGGAAAACATTTTATTTACATAAATTCTATTAAGATAGGTAAATACAGTGGATTGATTTTTTTCGTCGGATACCAATTTTCGTTGATTCCGTGGGAACATGTGAACCTAGAATTTAAATGTTCAACGAATTACTAATTTTTCTATAGGCTTGTATGCCGACTTAGGGAAAACATGCAATATAAATCAACCAAACGTAAGTTTTTTTCCCAGTCCACGAATACTGCTACTGTAACACAAATTTTCTATTGCGGTAAATCGGCCCGTGATTGCTTCCGTAAAAAACCCCAACTGTAACCCTTGTTTGAACATCTTCTTTGTACGTATTTAGCATTTAGCATAAAGGCATTCAGCTTTGAAAAAATCACTGTTTCCCGTTTGAAAGATAAAATGAAGAGAGCACTGATGTATAGGATAGGAGCAATGTTATTTCAGGAATGACTTGAAATGTTTTCTGTCTATGAAGTAATAACCTCACAAATAAAGTGCACACCCAATATCCCAAGTGGTGTGTTATCTTAAAGTAAACCACATTTTCTTTATGTAATTTTGAATAAAAAGAGATATTATAATTTATTTCTGAATTCCAATTTAAGTCGACGTAATTGATGAAAAAAACGTTGCTGACGTCATGGTCACATGTCACAATTATGTCGATCAGCAAAAAGACAAAACTAGCCGTATTTGGCACAACGTTTTAGAATTTTGGATACTCAATGCTCTTCACCTTTGTACTTGTTTGGCTTTATAAATATTTTAATATGAGCGTCACTGATGAGTCTTATGTAGACGAAACGCGCGTCTGGCGTACTTAATTATAATCCTCGTACCTTTGATAACTATTTACACCACTGGATCGATGCTACTGCTGGTGGACGTTTCGTCCCCGAGGGTAACACCAGCCCATTGTCGACATGAATATCAATAATGTGGTCATTTTATAATTTTCTTGTTTACAAAACTTTGAATTTTTCGAAAAACTACGGATTTTCTTATCCCAGGCATAGATTACCTTAGCCGTATTGGGCACAACTTTTTGTTATTTTGGAACCTCAATGCTCTTCAACATTGTACTTGTGTGGCTTTATAAATATTTTGATATGGGCGTCACTGATGAGTCTTATGTAGACGAAACGAGCGTCTGGCGTACTAAATTATAATCCTGGTACCTTTGATAACTATTTACACTACTGGGTCGATGCCACTGCTGGTGGAAGTTTCGTCCCCGAGAGTATCACAAGCCCAGTAGTCAACACTTTGGTGTTGAAATGAATATCAATAATGCGGTCATTTTTATAAACTTCCTGTTTACAAAACTTTGAATTTTTCGAAAACTACGGATTTTCTTTTCCCTGGCATAGATTACCTTAGCCGTATTTGGCATAACATTTTGGAATTTCGGATCCTCAATGCTCTTCAACTTTGTACTTGTTTGGCTTTATAAATATTATGATATGAGCGTCACTGATGAGTCTTATGTAGACGAAACGCACGTCTGGTGTACTAAATTATAAAATCTGGTACCTTTGATAACTATTTACACCACTGGGTCGATGCCACTGCTGGTGGACGTTTCGTCCCCGAGGGTATCACCAGCCCAATCTTCAACACTACGGTGTTGACATGAATATCAATAATGTGGTCATTTTTATAATCTTCCTGTTTACAAAACTTTGACTTTTTCGAAAAATTAAGGACTTTCTTATCCCAGGCATAGATTACAGTACCCGTATTTGGCACAGCTTTTTGGAATTTTGGATCCTCAATGCTCTTCAACTTTGTACTTGTTTGGCTTTATAAATATTTTGATATGAACGTCACTGATGAGTCTTATGCAGACGAAACGCGCGTCTGGCATACTTAATTATAATCCTTGTACCTTTTATAACTATTTACACCACTGGGTCGATGTCACTGCTGGTGGACGTTTCGTCACTGAGGGTATCACCAGCCCAGCAGTCAACACTTCGGTGTTGTTATGAATATCAATAATGTTGTCATTTTTATAATTTTCTTGTTTACAAAATTTATAAATTATTCGAAAAACTAAGGATTTTCTTATCCCAGGCATAGATTACCTTAGTATTAGGCACACCTTTTTTGAATTTTGGATCCTCAATGATCTTCAACTTTGTACTTGTTTGGCTTTATAAATATTTTGATATGAGCGTCACTGGTGAGTCTTCTGTAGACGAAACGCGCGTGTGGCGTACTAAATTATAATCCTGGTACCTTTGATAACTATCAGCTAAAAAGAAGATGCTTAAAATCCAAAATTTAATTATTTGAATAGCGAAGTGGCATACTGTTTGTATAACGTAGATACTTTAACATTTAAACACCGAAAAAGTAAGATCACAAAAATACTGAACTCTGAGGAAAATTAAAAAAGGAAAGTCTCTAACCAAAGCGTTTGAGTAAAGACCAATTTCTATGCGTGTACAATTCTATTAAATAGTCGTTTTCGAATTTAACATCCAAGCCATTTAAATGAATAGATCTTTCAACATGAGGTAAAATGTATTTTAACTTTTTAGTAGGGTCTTTGGATAGATTACAATCAACGACATACTAATAATGGATAATAAAATAAATCAAAAACCAATTGTTCAGAGAACAATTGAAGGTCTTTCCACAAGTAAGGATCTATTTTGATATGAAAATATAAAAAAATGGTTTTAAATGTCAATGTCATCGTCAGCTTGTTGTACGCTAATTCCAAAAATATATGGTTTCTATACAAAAAGATATAAATAAGGGAGATATCTTTTTACTTACGGTATTGTTTGATAGTTTACTTGACACTGATTCAAAAATTATATGGTTTTATATACTTTAACATTAATTTAGTTAAAAAAAGAGCTACTTCCGGTTTACAAAAGGTCACTTCTGGTTTGCTTTTTCAAGGTCACATTGCTTGCAACCTAATGCAAAAAGTCCAATGGCTTTATCATGTATATATATGAGGTAAAAGCAAAGGTCAAAATCTAGAACGTTGAATTTACCTATGATCTTGAGCTCAATTTCATGGTCATTAACCAAGGACCTCTAGGCCCCTACTTTATATTGTTAATGAGTTATATTAACATACGACTAATATTAGATATAAAAGGTGGAAAAACTTGTATCAAATGTCTGCGTACCCTTTCAACTAAAATTTACGTGTTACGACGTGTCGCAACTAAAAGTTGTGTGAAAATATTTTGTTGATATCTTATAAGATTTCTGAAAATATAAGATAAAAAGCCAAAATAAAAAGTTTGAACATGACCTTGACCTTTGACCTTGACCTCATTTTCATTTTTTTAGGACCAAGGACCTCAAATCAAAAGACCCTAGGCCTCTTTCACTTATGGTTTTCTAGTTAAAAATACATTTCACTTATATCAAATACAAAAGGGGAAATAATTCTCATATGGGATGTCTATACGGTTTTGGTCAAAATAAAACAGAACATCCAGAGAATATAACGAGCAATTTGGAAAAAAAAATTGTCGGTTTCTTATACGATTGCGAAGCCTTAGAGATAACAAGAAAAACAGTGTTCGGGGAGATAACTCTTACATAGAAAAGTATACGGTTACACAGAAGTAGAAACAAAAGCGTACAAACTGTATATTCATATATCATATTCCAAATATCTAAGAGACATCTTTCGAAACATTGATACAGCGAAGGAAAAAAATTAGGCGGAGAAAAAAAAAATAATCAGAAGAAAACCAATAGGTCTTTCCACGGAAAAGTGGAAAAAACCTAATTACTGTCTTGCTATATATTTATATATTTCTTTAAAAGCCTGATTGCGTATTTGAAACTGGGGAGAATTTTATTTCAACATATGAAACAATGATTTGTTCCAGAACAATGGCAATAATAATTTTTAGATATGCAATTTAATTTTTTAATCGTGCATATAAAGACTTTCGAACTTAGTCAGTTGTTTATCAAAATGTATGAAAGATTATCATTTCTTTTTAAATATTTATTCCAATTGTTTGTACAGTATTACAAATAAACTCATCATAGATACCAGGACTAAATTTCATATATACGCCAGACGCGCGTTTCGTCTACAAAAGACTCATCAGTGATGCTCGAATCATTTTTTTATTAGTAGTTTTCCTTTGATGTGGCTTTTAGTTTTGATGTTCATTTGGGTCATATGACTCTTGATCTGACTAGATATTTGTATATTGAGCTATCAGATTTTGACACAGCTGGATCCAGAGGTGCGATACGAACGCAAAAGTTTTTTACGGTGAAGTTTTTTTTTATTCAAAAAAACTTTTATTGATATTCTACTTGATTTGTATTTTAATAGGAAACCGTATACTAGTATATGTGGCATATTGTTTTGATAACCTGTATGTAGTTTCTTTATGGTGTCATTCCATAAAGGTTTGTTGGCGTCATTGTCAGATTAATTTGAATGTATGTTTGAAGTTTTTAATCGGTTGTGTTGTATACATAAAAAAGAAGATGTGGTATGATTGCCAATGAGACAACTATCCACAAAAAAACCAAAATGACACAGACATTAACATTAACATTGTATGTCTGTTATGTATGTTTACATTGTTTTGGCTTTTGGAACAAAATCGTTGCATCAGTTACGAACTATATCTAATATCTGGTTGCCCACCTATTTTACTAATATAACTGAACTATTAACTGCTGTCATACAAATGGGTTGGGGTTTATTTAGCTTGATAACAAACTTAAGTCAACAATTTTTATATGAAAACGATATACTACAATTGTGTTCCAACAATCCATTGTTGAATATAGTCTCACATTTGATTTTGCCAGTTTGATCGACTTTTCACTTTTTTTTTAATTTACCTTGAAGTCCTGTATTCTTTTCATTATTGTTTTCCTCTAAACATTAATAATACATATTTTCAGAAACTATGATATATTCGAATAAATAGTCCTGTACCCCATACGAGTTGGATAACGTATGTAGGGGTTATCAAGTTAAGAAACATTAATTTAAACATGTTAAAAAAACCTAAAACATATTCAATTTCTGTACATTAAAATAATTTGGTATCAAAACTAATTTCTGACTTATAAATACCTTTCATCAATTTTCTTGGTTTTTATTTCTCATTCTAAAAGAAAGATTACAATTAACTTTAGACCAACAAAAGAAAACGAATAAATTACTGGGGTTTTTATTACTCTGTATAAAACTTTGTTTGTATTTTAAATTGTTATGTTTCTTTTACTAGAGGATAAAAGGATTCTTTTTTAAACAATAACAAGGAAATTTTTCTTGAGAAATGTAGTTTTCTTATACATGCGCAATCAGAAAAAACATAATTCAATACTTTTGACAACGTATGGCAGATACAGTCTGACTGTAACTAGTCATTTGAAATTTTTGTTGAGGACATCTGTTAATATTGAATTCAAGATTACGTTTGTTTTAATTGTATGTAAAATTCACTCCATAAGAAGGATTATAAGAAACTACTGTAATATGGCGTTCTAGATAGCGATTAGATATTGTTTGAACTATAAAGTATACCATGTTCTGAAGATCAACAGGTATGTATCAAATTAGACACAAAATGAATCTTTTTGTGAAATAATATTTTGCGATCGCTTCTTTCAAATCATATAAGACTCAAAACAAGTTCACTTGATTTTCTATATTTTTTGTCAGGTTTGGATAAAGTGGTATTTCATTTGTAGAATCAAATGCTAATTCAATTTTTAACCGAGATCCCTGGTACTTTACATGAACATGTACATATGTTGATGTTGTACACCTGCGATTATGAAATTGATTGACGTATTTTTCTCATGTTTCCAGTTTTTGTTTTTTAAATAAGTCGTCTGTTCAATGATATAGATGTGATGTTTGAAGCAGACATTCAAAAACATATTTTTAATTGTTTGAACAAAGTTGGGAGGTGGCCTGGAGGATTCAAATTTGATATAGAATGGTATACGATCTTCTGTACTTGGCGATCACAATTAGGTACTAATTAGTAATCAAGTTGTAATGCAGTATGGTAGTATATTCATGACTATAAAATTTGTATACTAGTCCTACACACAACTGATTAGATATGTATTTTAAACACATTTCATACTAAGTTTAGTATCATCTTCCTTGTTCTTTATTCATACAACAAAATAGATTACAAACACAGATAAATTAACAATACATAATAAATTAAGTTACTGTGTTGCTCATTATCTTTATGAAGCAATGTGCGTGTTTTCTAAACTTGATTTTTTTTGTAAGGGCTTTTCCAACAATGACAAGGACATGTTTCAGTGTTATTTAAGCATGCGCAAATTGTAAAGTAAGATAACCTATAGTTAACCAAGTGCAGTAATAATTCCATTCAATAAACTATAAATGAATGTTTTACTATTTTTTTTAATTTTGATTTGTTGTTATTGATGTCAAAATTAAGGTCAAGTGTGTTCTTAATAATTTTACTGTTCATTAGTTGTTTTTTCTGATATATTTAAAAAGAAATAAAATAACTCTTTACGTCGTTTCCTAGTAAAATCTTATGCATCTTTCAAGCAATGCTTTTAAAACTTTGAGATGTTGTAACTGATTACAAAATGGAGGTCAGGTTCAATTTTGAGGTTTTCACTTTTACCACTCATGTGTCTTGATAAATTTGAAAAATACACTTAATACCGTTCCCGTGTAATTACCGTTTCCGTGTAATCACCGTTTAACCAAAGGCTTTTCAAATCTTTAATATGTCGTTACTGGTGACAATTGAAGGTAAATTTTAAATTGAAAATTTTTCCTTTTGCTGTTCAGGAGTTATGGTTGATACTTGTTAAAATTAAATGCGTGCATTTCATGGTCAATTGTTACTGGTGTTTTAATGGTGATTGATTTACTGATGTATGACACAGGTAGAAAAAAGTCTGTTTTATCATGCTCAATGGACTGACACAATGGTGAAGTGTGCATTGCACTTGTGAATTGCCTATAATTATTCTATGGATATCAAAAACGGAAATAATTTCATATTCGGGTGATTTTTTTTATCTTTAATCTTTCTGGTTGTATAACTTGATGAAATAATTTAAACTTGAGGGACCATCTGAGAAATAATTCATATACACTGGTTCTAAATACATAATTATTTATTTTATAATATCAGTGTATATAAAGTGCGAATCCAGTAAGTGTATTTTCACTGTCGTATGCGAGTAGGTTTAGTGTAGAATATTTATATCTTTATTTACCAAAGTCATACATGTCATAACGACTATAGGCTTACAACATATAAACTACACAAAGTATACATTGATAGCAGAAGGTAATGTGAAACAATTTAAAGATTATGGGAAAACTGTATTTGTTTACGTTTCGAAAATACCAAAATAATTGATTTGAAACTACGTTTTAACATACTTTCATTCTGATATGTCTTTTTAATGTATAATAACAGTATTAAAGTTCAAATATGTCTTATAAAAGCAACATTATATAGAATATCGATTATTAAAGCGATCCATTCTATTTATAGATGCGATGAATTATCACTGTATGATGAGCAATCATTTCTGATGTAGAATTTTCGAAGATGCGATGAATTTTTATTGTAGATTATAATGTGATAAATGGACTTGCAACAAATGAAAAACTTAGTTGATTACTTAAACATTTATATCTATTTATGACTTTTTATATGTCTATGAAAACTGGCTGGCCATTTATACGTTTTCCCACAGTATTGACATGTGTGAACTAAATTGCTATGTTTTCTGCGTTGTGATTCGCTAGGCCTTTTGAATTTGCAAACTCCTGTTTACATATAGCAAACTGATAACTGTTGTTGTTTTCATTTTGGCAACTTGATGCATGTTGTTTCAACTATGTTTGTATATTTCCTACATTTATATGGCTTGTTGTTCGGATGCTTGTTGACATGGCCAGTAAAGTGCAGTTTTGTAGAAATGTTTAACTATGTAAACTGTTTTTTTTCCTAATTTTAATCATACAGATTTTGAAATTAAAATAGCAACACTTTTAACATGTAAGTTTTGCAAATATTCAAAGTCCATGAACCATGACTGAAAGTACCAGGCTAAACAATCACCATGGAAATGAGATATACCAATATTAATACAACTGCATACCAAATACCATTGACTTATCATTTCCCATTAAACAAACCTATACACAAACTAATACATGTCAACTAAGCAAAATTTCAATCAATAAACCATCACTGAGGGGGTAATCTGGTAATGAGATGTGCCAATATTAATACAACTGCATACCAAAAATCATTGACTTATCACTAGCGGTTCACCATAAACTAGACCTAATCATAAACTAATACATGATTGACGCCACTGTCGCCGTCGCCGTCGACGCCGGAAATAGCATACCTATGTTTCGCTTTTTGACTCTGGCAAGCGAGACAAAATCGGGCAGGTGTGATTAAAAGTTCCTATTACTTTCTTCATTCTGCTTTTGAAGTGTTTTGAACAATGAGTACAGATCAGGCCCTCTCCATGCTTACAGTTTTATACTCACTGAAAAGCGCTTTGTCTTGAAATTTTGACACTCACTTGTGTTACTCATTAGTGTGAATTTTCTTATGCCTGTACAAATTAGCTACCCGTTACCTGAAAAAAAAATAAGTGCATTTGGGGTAAGTATATACACAACATTCAAGCTAGAATTCAATTTTGATGAAATAAAGAATGTTGAATTTTGGACCCTTTGGACCTCAATGCGTTAACTTGGCCCCAAATCCCAAATATGAATACACGGTTAGATTCAGCATGCCAAAGCACCCAAAATATTCATTTTTGTTGAAATCCAAGAGGATTTATTTCTGGAACCCTAAAACTTAAAAAATGGGTAAAAAAAAAAATAAATAAATAAATAAAATAAATAAATTTTGAACCCTGTGGGTTAATTTAAAACTTGACCCAAAATCAAAAATCTAACTTCACGGTCAGATTTAGCATATTAAGCCCCATGGGGATTGGTCAAGATGCAATTTATTAAAAATATTAAAAAAAATTAAAATTACAAAAATACTGAACTCCGATGAAAATTCAAAACGGAAAGTCCCTAATCAGATGGATAAATCAACAACTCAAACACATCAAACGAATGTAAAAGTAGTGTTTTTGTTTGTCTCTTTTTGTCCCATCCCATTTCGATCTGAGCCATAAATGTACGTATTTAGTGATGAGGTGTCATTGAATTGGATAAATATAACCACACATTAGATGCCAATATCGCATAATATCAACACGAAGGAATTATAAGAAATTTAATCGAATACATTTGAAATAAATATTATTTCTATTGAATTTATTGCAGTGTTAATCAAACTTTCTTTCACAAAGTAAGCATTATCAAGTCCTTCTCTGACATTAACTATCGTTTGAGCAAGTCGGCTAAATTAAGACTTTAATCGATAAAAATTAATAAAATTCATACAGTGAAAATGCACCGCATATACAATACTAATGAATCGCCCTATGGTGAAAATGAAAGTTAAGTATCTTTATTCGACAGTAAACATGACTTGCATAAAGAAAGCATCATAGTGGAATTTAGTTCAATATGAACAAACTGAATGACAAAACCTATTCTACGTTAAACAACATTAATAATTGTGTTGAAATGAATATTTTTCTTCAACTACATCTAACCTGCTAGTTTTAAATCACCTGCACGATCTGTTCGTGAAACGTCCTAAATATTCACCTATTTTGGTATATATTTCACACCTGTATGGCTCTAGGCGCAATAAAAACCCGGCCGTAGCTCTTAGATTGTCTTACTTGTAATTTGTTTTTCCAAACATATACATTTGAACTATTTTTCTTCGTTTTCTTCAAATATCCTTAAATCTTTCGTCTGTTTATTTATCATTCTACATCAGAAATTTATGGCATATACAGTGAAAATGATATTGTAGGATCCGCACTTTACATACACTGAATATCTAAACTAAAGCTGAATGACACTTAAATTTGAGAGTCTTCCTATTTTCTTATAAGTATATTAGTTTCCCGTAGATAGTTATGCACAGGACTAAAAGTGTATGTGTATCCGGATAGAAGGTGTTTCAATGAGAGATCTATGACTCCATTATTTTTAAGCATATCACACATCTGTTTTCGTTTCACATCATATTTTGAGCAGACTAATAGAAAGTGTACATCATCGTCTGTGACTTTGCAGTTTTCACAAATTTCACTCGGGCTTTCCCTATTTTAATTGACATTAATAGAGCAAGATCTGAATATTATTCTTTCACTTTCTCTATTCATTTGTGGAATAGTAATCTTATAAGATACATTTTTTGTTTTAAATATGAGTAAATATGATACCACCTTAGTCTGTTATTAATCATCTTTTCCATATTTAAAAAAAAAAATTAGATGTTAAAGCTACTGGTCTATGTGCATGTGGGTCACTTGAATCTTTCCCCTTTTCAAAGCTTCGAATTATAATTGAATGTTTCCACGTCAGAGGAAGATCTAGTGAGAAACAAATTTTGTTATATAATAAAAGAAGCACACCAAGTGATTTATCACAAAAGCTTTTAAGGTTTATGACCCCCTTCTATGGCCTGTGAATTATGAACTTTTCAAACTGCAATAGTATCAAAACAGCAAGACAATGATGGACCAGTTTGTACATATACCGAGGGGAAACCTCGTGCAACACATAATTATTTATAGTTTCATTGCATTTAATAGAAAAAGGGAATTTTGTAAAAAAAAAAAAAAATCAAGAATTTTGTAGAAAATCCACAAATTTTATTACAGAGATTTTTGTTATAAAATTTGAAACATAGTTTACTCACTTGTTTTTCTATGATGTGCTAGTGTTAAAAAAAACCCTTTAAATTCAAAAACACCTCTTGCGCACCTTAGAAGGTGTACTTCAATCGGTCTATACTTATATTTATTTTAAGCAATATCTAAATTCATAATAGTTATCAAAGGTACCAGGATTATTATTTAATACGCCAGACGCGTAAACTTGTTTAAAGGAAATCATTGCTAGCACTGCATGCAATAATTCTCTATCTATCAAGTACTGAATTGCCATATATGAGAGCACAAGGGGAAAAACTGTGGATTTTGTATAAAATTTCCAAATGTTAAGCATTGAAGCAACACAAGGGTAAATCATCCTTAAACATACTAAAGGTAACCTTATCTTTACCAGGAGATGTATGTGATGTTTCAGCAATAGCATCCTGTAATTCATTAAGGGTAAATGGTTCATTATAACTTTGGGAGTTTTTTTAAAAAAAAACAGTCTTTCAAGTTTCCAGCTTCTATAGACTCAATATGTTCTTTATGTGATATAAATGCTTCTGAATAATTACTTGAATTGCTTACATTGGCAAATGCTTCAGCTAATATATTAGCCTTTTCTTTAGTAGATTCATATATTTTTTTTTTGTAAATCAAAGTTGGCATAGTAAGGGACTTAATTGTTTTACCCATCATTCTCTTAATTGTATTCCATACTTGCCCTAAATTATTATTATTATTCAAGCCACTGCAGAATTTTTCTCCAACATTGTTGATATGTTGATTTAATAGTATTTGTACATTCCGTTTCTTTTTCTTTGTACAATAAATAATCATGTTCATCCCCCGTATGTCTGGCCTTGTTACGAGCTTTATTGCGTTTTTGTACCACCCTTGTACTGTTTTCATTCCACCAGGGTACCACTGGTTTATTTTTTCCTCCTTTTCTTGGAAGGGATGTGCTCACCAGCAATTTTAATGATAGTGTAAGTGAGATGAGTATATGAATCATAAATATTGTCGGTAACCATCCATGCTCTCATTAAGTTGTTTTTGACATGAGCTGTCAAACCCATCCCAATCAGCCTTTTTATAGTTTGGTAATATTTGGAGTTTGCCTGATGAGAACCTTTGCAGTTTAAACACACCGCTGTATCAGTATTACACTGGCCCTCGTGTCTTAAACTACACTTTACACATGATTTATCCCTTTTAAAATTTGTAGCAACATTGCCAAACTGTTGGCAAATTATAGTATTGGAGTGCCTTGGGTACAAAATGTTTAAGGGTACTCTTTTGGCTTGTTGTTTGTCATAATATGTAAGCCTTGTGGACTTTGTGACCCCATATTCATTAAATGCATATTTAATGTCTTCCTCAGAATATTCCTGTATATATGCATCCTTGTGAGCTCAGAACACTTTGTGGTTAAGAGCACTTGACTTGCCATTCTCCTAGCTGAGTCGCTGTCATCAGTTGTATTAGTTGCATACCATCCAAACAGTGTACACTAATGTTACCAAATCTTATTGGTCTAATATTTTTAACAATTCCATACTCCTTTGAAATATTTTTTGTACCATGTGTTCCTGGTGCAGCTGTTTATTTTATTAATCAATGAATTTTCAAAAAGTTATATGGATTTTGGTGTTTGGTGCCTAGGTTCTTTTGGGTAACTTTTAATATGAGGTGTGATTGCCAATAAGACCAACTCTTCACAATAGACAAAATGACATAGAAATTAACAACACGTTCTCTGCAAAAACACGATTGATTATAACTTTTCTAAAATCAACTCTATAATTAATTTGAGCTTTTACATACATATATTTGACAAGCAATGTCAATCACGAGATGGTTGACCGTTATGGAATAACCGTATCACAAATGATATCGGATATGTTCCTTACGTCGTAACTACAATCCCCTTCCCTTTCCTGAATGTGACCTACCGAATTAGACTATTTACCGGATTTGTTATCACATAAGCAACTCGACGGGTGCCGCATGTGGAGCAGGATCTGCTTACCCTTCCGGAGCACCTGAGATCACCCCTAGTTTTTTGGTGGGGTTCGTGTTGTTTATTCTTTAGTTTTCTATGTTGTGTCGTGTGTGCTGTTGTTTGTTTGTCTTTTTCATTTTTAGCCATGGCGTTGTCAGTTTGTTTTAGATTTATGAGTTTGACTGTCCCTTTGGTATCTTTCGTCCCTCTTTTTTAACATTCCCACTGTTATCCTTAAATGATTTGGGGGGAAGGGGGGGGGGGGTAATCAGGCAGTTTGTTCGTCCATTTGCTGTTCTTCAATCTGTTTATTTCTGTAACTGACCTTAATTCGAACCTTTGTATTGAAATGAATTATAAATGACATTGTTAAAATCTAAATCAACTGTTTCGTTGGTGACTCTTGACGCGGACTTTGGCTTTGTACCCGAACCCGTGCCGGGTGCCGGTTCCAGACTTTGACGGACTTTGACGGAACATTTTGTTCAAATTGCTCCTCTAAACTTGGCTGTATCCAGACTGAAACGCGTTTAAGTACTGCTGGAATAAATATATCAATCGTAAGAGGCAGGTTGCAGTGCATGACGAAAAAAAAAATAAAGAAATATTCTATCTCCGCTACATGTTTGTTTTGCAAGTTTATTTATGGTTCTTTGATAACAATCTTATTGTTTTGACTGTAAGCAAATAACAGTTTATTTTTTTTTTCATTTTCTGTTTCTTCTTCTGTTATAATTTTCATTAGCAGTTATTATAATCAAAGATATATATATCTGTTATAAGCAAATTTATGACAGTAATAGCTCAGCTGTAGTAATTTGTATGATTAACTAAACTCCGACAGACGGATTTAAACCATACTTGTTTTTTTCTTCCACGATAAATAATACCCATCTTTTTAATGATTTTTTACAATCATTATTTAATAACCAGATACATACTGCTCGTTTCAGTTGTTTTTATTATTCATATGTCCATACATTAAGATTTTTGACAAATAACAAGTTTTAACTTTCAAAATTGTGTGTAGCAATATGAGCAAAAATATCAGAAACTATACCAATAGATATCAAATTGACCTGTTCAGACATTTTAATTTATTTATGTCTTATTTTTTGGTAAAGACATCAAGTTTTCACAGTGGGTTTCTGCATAAGACGGACATTTACCAAAAAAGTATGCCAGCTTAGAGAAATCAATTTTGTCATATAACAAATATGGTTTTGATTGTTTCAATTGCAATATTCTGCTTGGCAGAGTCCTATCAATAATTAAAAAAAAGATAAAAAGAAGACTTGACTATGTGTCTATAATTAGCAAAATAATATAAACGTCTTAACTCTCTAACTTTTTTTAGCAAAGGAATAAAGAAGATTTAACTATCTGTCTATCATCAGCAAAGGAATAAAGAAGATTTAACTATCTGTCTATCATCAGCAAAGGAATAAAGAAGATTTAACTATCTGTATATCAACAGGAAATGAAGAAAGGAGATTCACCTATCTGTCTATAATTTGGAAAGGAAAAAAGAAGTTTTTCTATCCGTCTATAAAAATTAAAGAAAAAAAGAAGAGTTTAATATGGCATCTCTTTCTGTAGAGGAAGAAAACTATGTTCGAATGAGTTTGTTGCTAACGGGAATTTCTCCTCGTGCAGCTAGAAACTTCTTTGATAGTGAATTTGCTCCAGCTTGTTTAGGACCAGCAATTAAGAAAGAGTATAATAAATTGTTTGCCTTGAAAACGAAGCACATACTCAATCAAGCACAGTGGAACCTCCTGTTTCCGAGATTTCCTGGTGAGTGCAGACAATTTTTTTGTATAATATCCTGTTCTTAGATTCCCAGTAAGTAATATACACATACTTGTTGTTATTACTATTGAAAGTCAAATATTCTTTCCCAAAGATATCCTACTGCATAAAATGGAAATACTTACTATCCTATATATAGTTTGAAATCTATGTGTTTATATTCCTGACCAACAACCATGTTGCAATGCCTAAAATTAAATCATAATCATCCCTAGTATGTATGAGATAATTGCAACTGAACAATAAGTAAATAAAAATCTACATTGATCAATCAACGCAAGAAATTTTGTTATATCTTCAAATTAAAAACAAATCAAAGAGATCTACCTATTTTTCACTTCTTCTTTTACCACATGACTCCTACATGTACACGGATCACTTTAGTATTTTAGGAAGAACTGATGATCATACAGGGGGAATTAGGGATTGCCATAATGTTTATTATGAATGACATTTCTCATCATCTGTACCTATTTTTTTTTCACGATGCTTGCAATTTGAATTTGCTAGCTTTGGTGGTCTGATAGAATATATAAATAATACATGGATTAAATATTGCAGAATATCTAAGATTTTTCAAACAAAGACTGTTTAACATAAAAAAAACACATAAAATAAAGGAAAAACCCGTTGACTCTATCCTTCTTTTTAAAACTAGTTGTTAACATAGTTAAGTAATGTTCAAGTATCTTAAATACAGTTTTACTTTATTTCATTCGCAAGATCATAATCAAGAGATGTCCCCTTTGGTTGTGCCCTGCTATCTTTTAATACAACAAAATATTTCTGAAATCACACTAAGCAGAGAATGATATGTAAAAAGTAAAATCACAAAAATACTGAACTCAGAGGAAAATCAACGAAAGTAATATAAAATGCGTGTATTTGATTAATGAAACCATATTGCAAGTTGTTATCAAAGGTACCAGGCTTATAATTTGATACGCCAGACGCTCGTTTCCACATCAGGCTCACAAGTGACGCTCAGATCTAAATAGCAAGGAAACCAAACAAGTATAAAGGTGAAGAGCACTGAGGCCCTAAAATTCCAATCAACATTCCAATTGGATATTTGCTAGGTCATTTATGAGTTTTTTAAGATCAACAAGATGTATAATTGCCCAATTGCTCAATTATAAATAAAATACCCACACGTTTTAGCATTTTAACAAATGTTATTTCATTATGAAGCTAATTTAGACTTTTAAAATGTCGTTTGCAAATTGTGATGTTTGAACTGAACATTTGATATCGATCTAGTATATGCAACATAATATGCTTTTATTTCTTAAAAAGACATTTAAAATACTAAACATCCATCAGTTGATATTTATATATAGATATGAAGTGAGCAAAACATAGTCAATAAAATATAATAACCAATGTCATAAGAATGGTAATGATACATATACTACACCAAATACAAAAAATACAAAAAAATTGCATTCAACAATGAGTAAAACTAATAAACTACACAAAAGATCAAAGGGCTGTCCACAATATTGAGTAAAACCTATTGTTTACTTTACAGACAAAAAGACTGTCTTCAATAAACAATGAATAAATACTATATATTGCACTAAAACCCTTAACAAGGAGTAAAACATATTGCTGCAACAAAGACTAAAGGATTGCTTTCAACGATGAATAGTATTGAACAGTTTTATCATGTATATCTATTATATAGTCATTTTATAAAAAAAATACTGTTTGCAAAAGTATGAATTATTCTAAATAATTAGGATGTTCTTATCCCAGGAAGAAAACCCTAGGTGTATTGAGCACATATTATTGGAACTTATGGTCCTCAGTGCTATTCAACTTTGTACTTGTTTTGGCTTTCGTACTTTTTCATCTGAGCGTCACTGGTTGGTCTTGTGTGTCTGGTGTATTAAATTTTAAACCTGGTACCTTTGTTAGCTGTTATTCCTGTGTTTCTGTGTCCTATATGTTATCCCATTTATTTGTATTGTAGTCCTTTCATGTAATGTTGTCATTTGAATGTTATATTTAACATTGCCAGAAAAGCAGGAGGTTTGGCATGTCACAAAACCAGGTTCAACCCACCATTTTTTTTTTCTAAAAATGTCCTGTACCAAGTCAGGAAAATGGCCATTGTTATATTATAGTTCGTTTCTGTGTGTGTTAAATTTTAAAGTTGTGTTTCTGTTGTGTCGTAGTTCTCCTCTTATATTTGATATGTTTCCCTCAGTTTTAGTTTGTAACCCGGATTTGTTTTTTCTCAATCGATTTATGAATTTCGACAACGGTATACTACTGTTGCCTTTATTGAGCAAAACAAAATCGGATAAAGGTAACAAAATTTACACAGTTCAAAAGAAAATAAGTTTATTGATTTATACTATATAGAAATACACCAATCAATGTAACCACTCCTGGCTTGTAGAAATATTTATCTGAGCCCAAATTATTCCCTTATAAATAGTGGTATTACAGTAAGTTCGAATGAACAGGATAACTATTTGCTTCTAGTTTTATTACTTTTATAAAAGAGGGACGAAAGATACCAGAGGGACAGTCAAACTCATAAATCGAAAATAAACTGACAACACCATGGCTAAAAATGAAAAAGACAAACAGATAAACAATAGTTCCCAAGACACAACATAGAAAACTAAAGAATAAGCAACACGAACCCCACCAAAAAACTAGGAGTGATCTCAGGTGCTCTAAAAGGGTAGGCAGATCCTGCTCAACATGTGGCACCCGTCGATTTGCTCATGTTATAACAAATCCGGTAAATAGTCTAATTCGATAGGTCACATTCACGAAAGGGAAGTGGATTGTAGTTACGACGTAAGTAACATATCCGATATCATTTGTGAAACGGTTATTCCATAACAGTCAACCAACTCGTGATGGCGTCCGTAAAATTTATGAAGGGATGATTTCAACGTCACCATTTCGAACTCTTATGGATACTATAATGTATTTTCTAGATGTTCCAGATTGTAAAACATTCGATGTGACTTTGATGATACTATTACTGAGGAATTTGACTCCAATCACCCCTCCTCTTTGTGGATTTGACCGTTTACCTTCTGTAATTGAGACCACTCATGCTGCAGATTTAGCAAGGATCAAACACTACAGGAATCACCTGGCTCATCTGGATGATGGAAAACTAGACACAGGGTTCTTCAATACTGCATGGAATGATATAACTGGTGTATGTATATATATCAAGGGACTTTAAACTACCTGTTACATGTAGAATGATATTTAAAACAAAAACCAGAAATTAAATTCAAATTCATTTGCCCGAAGTACAATAATCATCTAATTGATTTAATTATGGAAAATATATTTGTTTATTGTCTAGCCTGCATCAAAATGAGCAGAGTGTAAGACTAAGTAATACATATCTCATCTATCTGCGCCGCCTGCAGCTTTGGTGATATCGGAAATTTTGTACACTATTTGTCTAAAAAAAGCTTTATTTTTTCAAAAACTTAGAGACCTAGATGCTTCATACTCTGATTATACAAGCCTTATATTACTAAATTTAGGTCTGTAATATGTCTATTGTCCATGACCTTATTTTCGTGATTTAGGTTGTTCTAACAATAGTTATCAAAGGTAACAGGATTATAATTGAATTCGACAGACCCGCGTTTCGTCTACATAAGACTCATCAGTGACGCTCAGATCAAAATAATTATATAGCCAAACAAGTACAAAGTTGAAGAGCATTGAAGACCCAAAATTCGCAAAACTTGTACCAAATACGGCTAAGGTAATCTATTCTTGATGATAAGAAAATCCTTAGTTTTTCGAAAAATTCAAAGTTTTTACGACAAAAAATTTATAAAAATGACCATATAATTGATAACACCGATGTGCTGACTATTGTGTATAGTTTTATTTTGTCATGTGAATATCTCCAGTATTATGAAGAAAATGATAGTTATGCAGAACTAGACAAGTCGTTGCTAATGTATGGAACGCCACAGCTGCCTTATGATAACAATACCCCTATCATTACGGATAAAGATATATCATAAAGCAGATGTTCTATACTATAACGACATTTGACTATAATACTCTGTCAATCTGCTATATCACAAGATACATTTATATACTATAAAGACACTTTGGTACAACATGGAGCTACCTTTTCATACTATTCTGTCATTTCACTTTGTTATGAAGATAATATTTCATACTATGAAGACATATTGATATAACATGGAGCTACATTTTCATACTGATTAGACATTTAACTAAACTATTATGTGATATTGCTGTTATAAAGATACATTTTATACTATAAAGATATCTTAACATAACATGAAGCAACTTGTTCATTTTGTCACCACAGTATATTATAATGATAAATTTGTATACTATACAATCATCTCGATACAATATGGAACAATTTTGTCATACTATTATGTCGTATAGCTATCTTATATAGACATATTTTTATATCACGCTAACAGTTCTCATATCACGAGGTGTCATCTATATACCAGTAGTATATTTGATTACACTATAAGACCATGTTATCATGCCATAATGCAATTTCGCCATATCATAAGACCATTTCACCATATCATAAGACTATTTCATCATACCATAATACGATTTAACAATTTCATAAGACCATTTCATCATGCCATAAGACAAATCTATAAATAGCGGCGAAATTTCCCGCGAAATTCACCCGCAACATCGATTGTAATAGAAAAAGGGTCAATGAAGGAAATCATTTTTGCGGGCCCTAGGGAATCGCTTTCAAGATGAATGTATTTATCGACAGAAGGGGGTGCCGATGGGTTTCTTGTGCGCTATCCTTTTCGTATATAAATAATGAATATTTTGATATTAAAGAGCAACCTGAAGTATAACAAACAATGACATTCATCATGTTCATATATACAAGTAATTTTCAGCCAGCCAAATAGGTTTATTGTGCACTGCAATATGTATCATTATTTAAAGTTAAATAAATTATAAATAAATAAATATGTATAGTTCGTATAATTAGAATTTTAAAAAATATATAACATTTAAAACATTGCGTATGTGAAAGTGTAACTTTTTTCCATTTTGGTTTGGTTTCATCTGGTGTGTTTAAAAATTGATTACGTGTCGAAAAAGTGTCGAAGAGGAAAAATTCGTGGCTAGAAACACAGCGATGAACAACCAGACCAAATACCGGGCTCTTTATTTAAAAAAGCAATGGGAACAATGTTGTATCATATCATATATTCCTGATTTAACCCATTTCTCTGACGTCAGTCTATTGTTCTAACAGTGGATTATTTTTTCAAGAATCCACTGACCACCATGTTAACTTAAGATAACTTATATCATAACTTTACACTTTTAACTTACGATATGTTATCCTCTAAAAAACGAGTGACTAATGAAAGGTTCGAACTCGCGCATATTTTCGACAGTAAAGCTTGTAGTCTATGCACGATACCACTAGACCACGAGTGCTGATATAAATTATTATTTAAATATCACTCTTATAGTGTATATCTGTCAATAAACTGTATTTGTGTCTTTTTGTTATCTAATAAAATATAATAAACACTATAAAATCAAGGAATTGTAAATATTACTTATTAGTACAATTACTTGATCAAATAAACATCCATGTACATATTACACTTATCACTTTAAACGTACAAGGCCTTTCCCTTTTCATCATAGCAAATGCTTATTTTTGTTTTTATAATGATATCATACTATGCTCACTTAATTTTTCTTTGTTTGATTATAAATGGTCCAAATTTACATCTACATTTAACTGCCTCTTATGTGAATAAAGTGTGATAAGCTACGACTGTAAAACTACTTCTTTGACGGTACAACTAGAAACAAAAATCGTCAACTTTATAGTAAAAATGAAATATAGATACCTCTAAGATTAAAAACAATTTTTAGGTAGAGAAACATATTACAAAAACAAATCATTCCGGGTACTAGGCTTGAACTTGGCAATGTTGATATCACAGATATTTCTTTCGGTACCAACGACTAGACGATCAGGGCTATGAACAGCTTACATGATACATTGCAAAATTGACATAATTATATATTGTACATTTGTAACAAAAGCAATTCTGCTAGGGTTTCAGATTGCGTACCACAAATAATACTAGTTCATTAACTGATTGCCGATGGATACCAAATGCAATAACGTTAAAATAATCAAAACATAATAAAGTGTAACCAGTTTACACAAAATTTATATAAAATTTTTCAATTAAGACCAATTATTGTATCTATTTTAACACCATCTGGTGTCTAGTGAAGTGGTGTTATTGTGTAAATTACAATTTAAAATGGTTTAATCATTGTGTAGGTGTGTTGTAAATTCAACCAAATGGGAGATATGAACGATATTAATTTGCACATTAAGTTGCTAAATACTATATATGTATATATTGAAGGTTTCTAAAAGTTGGTAATTATTTTTTTTAACTTTTCAAAAAAAGATTTAAAACATTCCATATATTAATTATTTGTCTTTTTGAATGAATTATGAATACTAATATCTACTCAATATAAATTATTTGTAATGATAAAACATTGAATGAAATAATTCTTTACAGAGACAAAATCTGGTAATAAAAAGGGGAGATAACAACACATTTAAGTTATATTGAACTTATTTTAAGTTAAATATAAATGTGAACCGTGTGGATCCAGTCATTTCCAGCTATTACCGGAGAAAAAAGACAAAATACCTAATTATTTACATGAAAATCCGTTGATTCATTGTCAGATAATAAAACAGATAGTCGTTTTTACTAGAAATGGGTTAAGCTAGAGAATTGATAAGAAGTAGTGAATTCGAAAACGATAATCAACTCGCGACTAAAGTCAAGTCGCGAGATGATTATCGTTTACGAATCCACTACTTCTTATCAATTCTCTACTACATAATCTACTACCTATTCACATATTCAACAATTTGTATACGTTTTGATGGAGATAGGATTTAAACTTTTTGAGTTACGGGACTTTATATGAATAAAACAGGGGGGTGTTTTTCACATGTCGCGCTGAATCTCAAAAATGATTTAATTATGATTATTGCTAAAAACTTTACACACTTCTTAGTCATATTTATCCAAAGATCTGAATACTTTTTGGTGATGATACAAAATGTTATTTAAAAGTTTTTTGTTTAAAAAAAAGTGTTTTTTTTTTAGCTCACCTGGCCCAAAGGGCTAAGTGAGCTTTCTCATCACTTGGCGTCCGTCGTCCGTCGTCCGTAAACTTTAACAAAAATCTTCTCCTCTGTAACTACTGGGCCAAATTTTGACCACAATCATCATATGGGTATTTTGTTTAAAAATTGTGTCCGGCGATCCGGCCAACCAACCAAGATGGCCGCAATGGATAAAAATAGAACATAGGGTAAAAATGTAGATGTTGGCTTATAACTCTAAAATCAAAGCATTTACAGCAAATCTGACATGACACAATTGTTAATCAGGTCAAGATCTATCTGCCCTGAAATTTCTAGATTAATCGGACAACCCGTTGTTAGGTCGCTGCCCCAGAATCGGTAATTTTAGGGAAATTTGTCGTTTTTGGTTTTTATCTTAAATATTATTATAGATAGAGATAAACTGTAGACAGCAATTATGTACAGCAAAGTAAGATTTACAAATACATGTAAGTCAACATTGCCCCTTATAGTAATTTTTTACCAATTTGTTGTAAATTTTTGTAATCCTTTAATAAAATCTTCTCCTTTGAAACTACTGGGCCAAATTTACCCAAACTTTGCCACAATCATCATTTGGTTATATAGTTTTAAAAATGTGTACAGTGACCCGGTCAAATAATCAAGATGGCGGCCATGGCTAAAAATAGAACATAGGGATAAAATGTAGATTTTGGCTTATAACTCTAAAACCAAAAAGTTTAGAGCAAATTTGACAAAGGTTAAATTATTTATTAAGTCAAGATCTATCTGCCATGAAATCTCAGTAAACATGTTCAGCAAAGTAAGATCTACATATAAGTCAACATGACCAAAATGGTCAGTTAACCCCTTAAGGAGTTATTGCCCTTTATAGTCAATTTTTAAACAGTTTTCATAAATGTTGTAAATTTTTGCAAATTTTTACAAAATATTTTCCTCTGTAACTAATTGGACAAGTTCATTATAGATAAAGATAATTGTAAGTAGCAAGAATTTTCAGTAAAGTAAGATCTACAAATACATCACCATCACCAAAACACACTTTTGTCATGAATCCATCTGTGTCCTTTGTTGAATATGCACATAGACCAAGTAAAGGTTGAGCGACACAGGCTCTTAAGAGCCTCTAAGTTTCATTTGTCGCGCCGTATATCAAAAACGATTTATGATTTTTGCGTGAAACTTAACACACTTCTTAGTTATATTAAGGTAAAGATCTGTATAAGTTTTGGTGATGATTCAAAATTTTATTTTAGAGTTTTTGAGTTTTTGAAAACAAAAAGGCAGGGGCACATGTCGCACCGTATCTCAAAAACTGTTCATGATTATTGCTTTAAAATTTACAACTTTACACACTTCTTAGTTATATTAATCTAAAGATCTGTTTAGTTTTTGGTGATGATTCAAAATTCTATTTTTGTAAAAAAGGTTTTTTTTCACATATCGCGCTGTATCTCAGAAACTATTTATGATTATTGTATAAAGCTTCACACACAAGACGAAAGGCGTATCATGCGCTCATGGAGCAGCTGATTATTTTCAATCGTGAACAATCCAGCCTAAGACTTGAAATTCAACGGGATATTGTATATATATTTCGCATCGATGTTATTATATTTTTGATTAATTTTCATTTTGTTTTGTTTATTTCTGTTTATTCATTCGGTTCTATATCCTATCGCACTTTATAGTCACCCAATAGTATCGTACCTGTCTGATGTTGGTACGGCTGTTGATTTGTTATGTGAATAGGTAGGAGAAAATATCAGAAATATATGATAAGTTAAATAAAAAAACATCACTCGTTAAATAAAAAGCTCGGTATTTTTTTTTCACAGCCACAAGTTTGTGTGTTCATTGCTGTGTTTCTGTCCACAAGTTTCCCCTCTTACTCTCTTTGGTAGTAAATTTTTCAACACACCTCATGAAACCAAACCAAACTAGATAAAAGTGTGTACGCAAATTTTGAAATGTTATATGCATTGGTAGAATCTTAATTATACGAAAAGGGTAGGGTACCGGACCCCCAGCGTCACCCCTATCAATTGAGTATTGAAATACACCCCTCCAAAGGTGTCTATGTATAACGCTAGATAAAATCGTTAAATTTATATAGAAAAGTAAAGATTTATCAACTTTCAGCATTGATTTATTAACTTCGTTTAAAAGATCATTACAAAATGTATGATTTTAACAATAATGTCACTTTAAACATATGCCGATCTGGCTCTCAGCTTTTAGTTAATATTAATATTCAAGAATATGGCTATAAACATATGTCTTATTAAGATAGTTATATGACATACTAGTATGACAAAATTGTTCCATGTTGATGATTGTATAGTATGCAAATTTATCGCTATTATATACTGTGGTGACAAAATAGTATGAACAAGTTGCTTCATGTTATATTAAGATATCTTTATAGTATAAAATGAATCTTTATGACATAGTAATATCACATAATAGTTTAGTTAAATGACAAATCAGTATGAAAATGAAGCTCCATGTTATATCAAGATTTTTTCAAAGTATGAAATATTATCTTTATAACAAAGTGAAATGAGAGAATAGTATGAATAGGTAGCTCCATGTTGTAATAAAGTGTCTTTATAGTATATAAACGTATCTTAGTGATATAGCAGATTGACAGAGTATTATAGTCAAATGTCGTTATGGTATAGAACATTTACTTTATGATATATCTTTATCCGTAATATTTAATGATATGGCTATTGTTATCATAAAGCAGCTGTGGCGTTGCATACTAATGACTGTATTCAATTTTCATTCCTTGTTGCTACAGGCAGAGTTTGAGACTTAATTGTTTACAAAAATGTTTGATTATGATTTGATTATACTTTTTCTGTAATGTATTTTATCAGCTTTTTGTCACAGGTGAAATAATACATATTTCCTGCGGACCTTGTACTAGTACTTTAAAAATCTGACACAACATGTTATGTCAGTCTTGCACAAAGAATAGTTAAAATCTATAAATCAGGTTATAGGAAATTGGACGTGAATCCATTATCTTTAAGACTTTAAACTCGATTCAATTAGGATAATAAAGCATGCCAGACATTTCAGTTTATGCACTCTTGTTGATGGTTGAACACATACATAGCTAATGACCTTGTAAGTGTAAACATTTTTATAAAAAAAACCACAAAGTTCTAAAACTGGTGAAGAGTGAAGTGCTATTAACTGACTAACATGTAAAAAAGATACAGTTTCGTTTGAAATTCTGGTCATTAACCAAATTGTAATCAATTGTTAGAATAGAAAAACTTGAACAAAAATTATTGAGGGAAGTCTGAAAAGGTCATATGAGCTTTTGCCATTCCCTAGGCTTAGTTGTTGTCGTCCGTCTATCTATACTTTTTCATAAACTTTCAAAACAATCTTTGAACCTACTTGGACAAAGATCATACTGCATAGTCATCAACAAAATGCCCCACAATGATAAATGGAGTGCAATTCAAAAGAGAAGGCTAATTGCCTAATTTATTTAAGAAACAATGACCGAAAAACTAAAACGACTTACAGCAACAAACCACAATCACTAAATTACAGGCATGGAGACAGGCACATACAGAGTGTGGCGGGGTTGAATTAGTTTGTTGGCGTAAAACTCTCCCCCTAACCTGGACAGGGGTGTAAAAGAAGGACGAAAGATACCAGACAACGCCATGTCTAAAAAAGAAAAAGACAAATAGACAAATAAAAGTACAGAAGACACAACATAGTAAACTAAAGAATAATCAACACGAACCCCACCAAAAACTGGGGGTGATCTCAGGTGTTACAGTAAAACTGTTACATAAGAAAAACTACTGACAGCTTTGTTCATAGCCATTAACAACTAATAAAAAATCATGCATCTCTTTTATCTTTTATGTTGTTATTAAGACACATGGGATATGCCGTTTGCAGTAGTTTAATATAAGACAATTTGCAAATATACGAAAATCTACAAACTGATTTTTCTTGATATTCATGAATTTTTGTAAATTAATTGCAGTTGGAATTTCTTAACGTTCGTAAACTCAAGTTTCTGGATTTCTTAGTTTTTTATAAGTTGTAAAGATGTTCCTTTTGGTCTTAAACATTGTTTACTATATTTTGGCTTTGTTCATCTTCCCAAATAACTGAGGCTCACATGGCTTATTCCAACTAGAATATGCATATTCAGAAGTAATTATAAAAAATAGCAAAGCTCAAAGAAATCCAAAGGGAGCAAGTCCATGATCAAAATGTGTAATGAATGAGTGATAAACCAGTGATCAATTAATATACTGATGATTAATTTTTTTACGGTTAAAAGTTTAATTTTTATTGTTGGAGATGATTTTGAAAGCCTTGGGTGGGTGATGTCTTCCCTATTTGCACAGATTTGTTCGAGCTGTTAGACGACTGTCATTGATTATTAGCTTTTATTCCAAAACTCCCTTTCGAACCTGCTATTTTGATTTAAGTCATCAAGAATGACAAAATTCCAAGGAAATAATTCATAAAATAATTGCGAAATAAATATGGTATAATTTACAGGCCATAGATAGATTAGGTGGGCAGCAAATGAAGCAGGAGTGTAATCATCTGAAAACCAAACCATTAGATCAAACCAACCAAGAAATAATGATTGACATCAAACATTCCAATAATGAAATTCGGGAACTAAAAGAATCATTGGAAAGTTTGAAAATGTCACATACTAAGATAATAAAACACCATGCAGAGGTAAAGCAATCCCATGTAATGTTACAAGAAGACTATACAAAGGTAAAGAAATCCCATGAGAAATTGCAGGATGCCCATAGGAAAGTAACAGACGAAATGGAAAAAGTGAAAACTTCTCAAAAGGATAGTGTGCCTTGGAATATAAGAGGTAAGCAATTTGAGTGGACGTAGGCTACATCTAACCAATTTATTGTTAGATAAGATTGATACGTTGAAACGTGATCAATAATTTAAAGAATATGTGTAAGAGGAAGAGTCTTTGGGGTCAGGTTGAGATCTTTGGCAGTAACAGATTAGTTGCACCTTTGGAATAGTAGATTGATTGATTGATGGCAATATTGATATCTATAGAAAATGTAATGCTCTAACTTTTTAAGGCAGATTGCACCTTAATTGTATTGCATAGCAATTATTTAAATCATTTTTCCAGATGATTGGCTTGTAACTTGTTTACGTGGAAATCTAAATGAATAAGTTCAGATTTGTTATAGCTTAATATGTATATTGCTAAATTAAAATCAAATGAAATATAATTTGCAGCAATAGCAAGATGACCGAGTAACAGGAATAAGAAATAGCCCAATAGTTTTCCGTTAAATCAATGCAAAAGACTGGTGGCTGTGTAAATCTTAGACCAGAAAAATAGTTGAAGTATAAAATGGATTGCTGGATAGGAGACGAATAGGGACAATTTTGGTTTAAGTAAAGAAATTATTAATATTGGTTTCAGGTTCAGTGATACGCAGTACACTGGGTTGGTGCTCGGTATTACATATTTTTATTACTTAAAAAAATGCATATTACATAATGATGTGTATGGCAATTTTGATATCGAAACTGCAATCATTTTTATCAATTATTTAGTGCCAGAATTAAGGCTATTCAGACTAGGCTTGTTGTTGCAACCAAATAAAGAACAGGTGGTTAGAAGAGCTTTTATAATAAAAGTGTATTGACTATATCCTCCTGGCCATGTGCGTATATTTTCTATCGGTATTAATGAAACAGAACTCACTAGTATTCAGAGATTTTTTCAAATATGTATCAGCATCTTCTTATCACATGGAGCTGTTTCTTGTTATGTCTCATGATATTAACCAAACTTAACTTAATTCAATACAAAACAGTTAACATTAACATGAATTATTTAGAAGTTTACAAACCTCAAAGAAATTAAACATACGCTAGTTGTATATCTTAAATATAGAAATAATTAGATGTGATGTATAATTACAAATGAGACAACTATCCACCAAAGTTCAAATAAAGTTTTTATCACTAATGTTATTGTTGAATAGCATTTACTTTAAGATTTTAATACCCTTACTTTTCTGCATTTACCCTATCTTTGGATGTGTAGAATGCTTTGGAGTTACACCATTTGCTTTATTTGCCTTCGAGTGAAAAGCCAACCATCTTGATCTAACTGAAGTGAAAGCTAAACCTCAAGTCTTGTCATTTTTTTACAGTATTTTTAGTAGATTCTATTAAAAATAAGATTTGGTATGATCTCCAATGAGACAACTCTCCACATGAGACCAAATGACACAGAAATTAACAATTACAGGTCACCGTACGGACTTCAACAATGAACAAAGCCCATACCGCATAGTCAGATATAAAAGGCCCCGAAATGATATAGTCCCCATTAATATATAAACATGCATGTGGCTGTAGTACACCTCTACAAACCTAAAGCGAACAAGCTTCTGACTTGATCATATTATATATCTGATTTCTTGTCTTCTCTCATCAGTGTTTAATGCATATGTATGCCGTGCATCTTTTCTTCCATTCGTAAAACAATTGACTTTTTTATTTAACAGGTTGTGTCAGTACTTTTTTAGGTTATCTTTATAACGAATTTGTCGTAATACAGAAACACAGATTAAAGCTACTCTCATTGTTTACATCAAAGACTGTTACGTAACTTAAGTAAAAATTTCGCTATATTGTATGCATAGCGCGTCTTGTCAGTCTAATTAACATTTGAATATGTCAATTCATCATAGATTCCAGGATTAAATTTTGTATTTACGCCAGACACGCGTTTCGTCTACAAAAGACTCACCAGTGACGCTCAAATCCAAAAAAGCTAAAAAAAAAAGGCCCAATAAAGTACGAAGTTGAAGAACATTGAGGACCAAAATTCTTAAATTAAAAGTTTTACAAAATACAACTACGGTAATCTATCCCTGAGGTAGAAAAGCCTTAGTATTTCAAAAATTCAAAAGTTTTGTAAACAGTAAATTTATAAATATGACCATATCAATGATAATTTATCTCAGCACAGAAGTGTTGACTACTCGGCTGGTGATACCATCGGGGAATTAAAACTCCACCAGCAGTGGCATCGACACAGTATACATGTCTTTCTATTTACACATAGCGAAGTATGAATCAACTATACCAATTATTGGGGTTTGGTTAGTATTTCGTTCTATTTATACAAAGTAAAAAAGTAACCAATTAAATCCAAACAAGTTATTCATCATCCTATCTCTATCTTAGAGAGGGCGAAAGATACCAGGGGGACATTCAAACCCATAAATCGAATATAAACTGACAATGGTATTGCTATAAAAGAAACAGACAAACAGACAAACAGACAAACAATAATACAAAAAACACAACATAGAAAAATAAAGACTAAGCAACACGAACCCCACAAAAACCTACGGGTCACCTCAGGTGCTGTGGGAGGGTAAGCAGAACTTACTCCACATGTGCCACCCGTCGTGTTGCTCTAGTTAGTACAAACCCGGTAATAAGTATAATCTGGTAGGTCAAATTATTTATCTATTAAAAATGTGAACACTTTATGTTTTTTTTTTACAGTATTCAAGCTTAACGTTTCAACGTTTCAATGTTCATCTTGAAACTTACTAGTATCTTAAACCATATGCTTATGATTGTATATGAGTATATATGCATGGCCATGTTTGTAAGAATAGGATAGTTATAGACATTAAACCTGACTTTAGCACAAATTTTTAATATTCTATTTTATTATACAACCGCAGATGCTTTTACATTCGTATAATGTAATCACGTTGTGATCCGAAGACATTTGTTTTTCAGACAAAAACCTGAGTATAAGTGTATAAATGAATTTTAGGGATATTGTTCTAGCTGTTTATTTATTAGGAGCCAAAAGGGGGCCACCAATAAATATGTCTTGTTTCAGGACAATAAAGTGTGTGTAAGTGCTTAAATCTCTATGAAAATAAAAAAAAACATAGTTCTATACCTCAAAATGTAGGTTTGGATTGATTTTGGTGGTTAGGTCCCAACCGTTTGGAAAAAGGGTCCAAGAATGTTTTAATTTCAATGGGGTTTCATTC
Organism: Mytilus galloprovincialis; assembly: GCA_037788925.1. Classification (NCBI taxonomy): domain Eukaryota; kingdom Metazoa; phylum Mollusca; class Bivalvia; order Mytilida; family Mytilidae; genus Mytilus; species Mytilus galloprovincialis. The sequence continues at coordinate 5,542,325 of CM075334.1, read as the reverse complement.
AAAGTCTTAAATTCTAAGGGTTCTTTAATATGATGAAAATAACCCTGTATTTAAATTTTGGAATTGGTTCTCGTTTTAAAAAAAGTTCAAATTGAGGTTTAAAGGGTCCAGAATTAAACTTTGTATAATTTCAAGAAAAAATGAACATTTGGTTCTTTGGTATGCCGAATCTAACCGTGTTATTTACAAATTTTTGATTTTCGGTTCAGTTTTCAAATTGGTCCTCATTAACGTCATTAAGATCCACAAGCTCTAAAATTAGACTTAGTTTGATTCTAACAAAATTTAAATCCATGGCTTTTTTGGTAAGCTAAATCTAAACATGTATTAAGATTTTTGATTTTGGGCCAATATTTGAAGTTGGTTCAAATCAGGGTCAAGGTTTAACCTTGTTTGGTTTCAACAAAAAATTACTTTATTTGGCTCTTTGATGTGCTAAATCTAACTGTGTGAATCCTTTTTTTGATTGGTAGCCCCATTATGAAATTCGGTCCATATTGAGTTCCAAAGGGTCTAAAATTTAACTTTGTTTAATTTCCTCAAAAATGGATTTTTTGTGGTTCTTTGGTATGCTGTATTTAGATTGTGGATGTCGGACCATAATTAGTCCATCTTCAGATTTTGAAGTCCTAAGACAACATTAATCCTGTGTTGAATTAGATACCTATGCTATGTTAAATATTTAATCACAATCCAAATTCAGAGCTGTATTCCACAATTAACAGAAATTGTTAGTAGATTCATAGTTGAAAAGAGATATAGCATCATATTCTAATTTTAGACTTATGAATACATATAGTTTGAAATTTTCTTTTCATCATTAGATATTTTGAAAAACAATTACAAGTTTTATAGATTTTTTTAAGACATTATATATGTATGATATTTTTGAAATGGTATTACTTTGTACTTTTTTGAAAAACTTCGTGGAAAGTTTGAATGGTATTCTGTATAAATTAATTTTCAGAATGCTAGAAATATATAAATATATTTTTTTATGAAACGAATCCCTTTAAAAATTTATCTTATATTGTCCATTGACAAATACATAAAATAAATTTTTGGTGTACTTGGATATTATGAATCTAACCTTTTATTTAGATTTTGCATATTGTACTATAATAGATATAATTCAATATCGTTTTTTTTTTCTTTGTTCTTTGAACACATTCATTCTGTGTCAGAAACCTATGATGTGTCAAATACTTAATCACAATCCAAATTCAGACCTGTGTCAAGCTTGAATGTGGTGTTCTGTTTTTCCCCAACTGTTAAGGATTGCAGTCATATATAGCTGCGTCTAAGAACATTTTATTATATTCTGTATCTATATTACAATACTGTGAGACTGGTCGTGCTACTACAATAAAATATATTTTATATCAAGTGATTAGGCATCAAACAATAGCAGAACCTTCAAACATGAAATGAACAAGGATAAGACTAAAGTTTAACAAGGATATAGATGTAATAGGAAGTGTAGGTTGAAAAGAAGTTATGTCAGACGCCACCTAGATTTAACACCCAAGATTATAGGTAGAATTAAATTTATTTTCTGCTGCTCTGTAAATGAGAACACAAAATTGAAATAGTGAGAAATGCGTGTTGGCAATTGGTGTAGAAAATGCAAGAAACTTGAGGGAAACTCTCTTTGACGAGCAACATATTTTTTTGGTGCAATATTAAGCAGTAATATACACACAAAGGTGTTGATAATTCTGTGTTTGACAGTTTTATCAATGGATCTTTTATAGTCAAAACGCAGGACGCTAAAAGGCTATCATTGTCGCCTTTGTAATAATTACATTGTGTACTTCATTTTCAGCTGTAAAGATTTACACGGAAACATTATTCCTTCAAGATTACACACCTATCTGTTATACAGCAATCAGTTGGTCATTTATAAAATGAAATGATAAAACTGTTGTATCCAAAAGATGTTTCTTTGTCAGTAATGATGATTTCTTAATTTATATTTCAGAAAGAATAAATGACACACTTAAAGATTGGAAGGGAAATGATGATACTATGTTTATAAGTACAAGAGCTGCCAAATATGTACTCAAATGTATTAAGGAAAACAGTTGTGTAACTATTACTGCAAGTTCTGGTGTAGGGAAGACAGCAACACTGAGACATGTGGCTTTAAAAATGGCCAAAGAAAAGTTTGATGTCCTTCCAGTGACAGATCCAGCTGACATTATAAGGTTTTGCAATCCTAAAAAGAAAACATTGTTTGTTGTTGATGATTTATGTGGAAACTTTTCAGTTGACCAGAGTGATATAAAAAGTTGGGAACCAATCATAGAGGATATAAAAAAAAATCTTGATAAAAATCAAACAAAAATTCTCGCAGCATGTCGGTTTCAGGTGTACCAAGATGGAAAGTTTGATTCATTATCAGTTTTCAAGTCATGTGTGTGTAACATGTTATCTGAGAACATTTGCTTGTCAAAAAATGAAAAACAATTAATAGCTAATTTGTATCTCAATGCAAAAGCCTCTGAGATAAGTGACTTTTATGATATTTATGACTGTTTTCCTCTTTTATGTAAATTGTATCATGATAACCCTGAAGTTAATATTACAGATTTTTTTCAGAATCCCTTTTCAATTTATAAAGCAGAGATAGATAAGTTTTTGAAGAAAGGGCTTTACGGTAAATACTGTGCTTTGGCTTTATGTATCGTCTTTAACAACAAGTTAAAGGAAGAAATGTTGACAGAACAAGTGAATGAAGAAACAAGGGCTATTATAGAGAACACATGTGAGGCATGTAGATTAGACAGGGGAACATCAAGACTTATATTACAGGATGAACTTGATTCACTCACACATACTTTTATAAGGAAAGATCAAAACATGTACCAAATTTTACATGATAAACTATTTGACTTTCTTGTTAAGATCTTTGGACAAAAGATAATATATTGCTTGATAAAGAATGCAGACAGTAGTTTGATAAAGGAACGTTTTTTATTAGAAAGAAAGGACGACATGGATCAGTTTATTACTATTATACCTCTAGCTTATCATGACATGTACATGCAGAGAATGACTGATGACTGGTCAAAGGGAAAATTACAAGATGTATTTAGTAACATCAATATGAAAATACCTATGTTTAGAGAGAAATTGCTCTTCTTTTTAAAAACACTAGACAAATCTTACCAGAGACACCTGGCACATATCTGGGATAACAGTAAACTATTTGAGAAACGATTTGGAATTTTTGGGCATAATAATAATCATACCTATGAAAATTCGTTATCACTTTGTTGCTATTTAGGATATATTTCTTTCGTCAAGTGGTGTTGTGATCATGGTGTAAATATAAACAGGTGTACATACAAAAGTCAGTCTCCCATACTGACTGCTTGTACATATGGTCATATAGAAATAGTAAAGATGTTGCTAGACAGAGGAGTTGACTGTAATAAATGTGACCAATTTGGTCAGTCACCTTTAATGAAAGGCTGTGAACATGGTCATACAGATATAGTAAAAATGTTGTTAGACAGAGGAGCTGGCTATAATCAATGTGACTGGAGATATGAGTCTCCTGTAATGAAGGCTTGTAAACATGGTCAAACAGAAATAGTAAAGATTTTGTTAGACAGAGGAGCTGAATGTTATAAATGTGATGTATACAGGAATTCACCTGTAATAATCGCATGTAAATATGGTTACACAGAAATAGTAAAGATGTTGTTAGACAGAGGGATAGACTGTCATCAATGTGACTTGAAGAGTCGGTCACCGGTAATGATGGCTTGTCAACATGGGCATACAGAAATAGTAAAAATATTGTTAGAGAGAGGGGCAGACTATAATAAATGTGACAGTTGGAATCAGTCAACTGTAATGAAAGCTTGTGAACATGGTCATTCAGAAATAGTAAAGATGTTGTTAGACAGAGGAGCAGACTGTAATACATTTGATGTATACAGTGAGTCACCTCTTATAATCGCTTGTAAACACGGTTATACAAAAATAGTAAATATGTTGTTAGACAGAGGAGCAGACTGTAATAAATCTGATGAGTATGACAGATCACCTGTAATGGTTGCTTGTGAACAAGGTCATACAGAAATAGTGAAGATGTTGTTGGACAGACGTGCAGACTGTAATAAATGTGACAAGAGAGGTCAGTCAAATTTAATGAAGGTTTGTGCATTTGGTAATACAGAACATACAGAAATAGTGAAGATGTTGTTAGACAGAGGTGCAGACTTTAATAAATGTGATGAGTATGGTCAGTTACCTCTAATGAAGGCTTGTGTAAATGGTCATACAGAAATAGTGAAGATGTTGTTGGACAGAGGAGCAAACTTTAAAAAATTTGACTTGAAGTATGAGTCACCTGTCATGAAGGCTTGTAAACATGGTCATACAGAAATAGTAAAGATGTTGTTAGACAAAGGAGCAAACTGTAATACTCGCACCCGGTTGGTTGGGTCACCTTTGATAAATGCTTGTAAATATGGTCATACAGAAATAGTGAAGATATTGTTAGACAGAGGAGCAGATTTTAATAAATGTGACAGTTTGGGTCAGTCCCCTGTAATGATGGCTTGTGAACATGGTCATACAGAATTACTGAAGATGTTGTTAGACAGAGGGGCATACTTTAATACAGGTGACAAGAGAGGTCAAATCTGATGAATATGATAGATCACCTGTAATGATTGATTGTGATCGAGGTCATACAGAAATAGAGAAGATGTTGTTGGACAGATTAGCAGACTTTAAAAAGTTTGACAAGAGGTATGAGTCACCTGTAATGAAGGCTTGTAAACATGGTCATACTAAAATGTAAAAATGTTGTTAGACAAAGGAGCAGACATTTATAAATGTGACAGTTTGGGTCAGTCACCTGTAAGGGAGGATTTTGAATATGGTCATACAGAAAAAGTAAAGATTTTGTTAGGCAGAGGAGCAGACTTTAATAAATGTGATGATTAGGGTCATTTACCTCTACAGACGGCTCGAGCAAATTACAAAAAAAAAGAAAGATGTTATAAGTCCGTGAAGAAGACAGTGATAAGTGTAATAAAGGAAGTGATGAAGGCTTACAAACATGGTTATATCGAAATAGTGAAAATATATTGTTAGACAGACGAGTAGGCTGTAAAAAATGTAACTCGAATGGTTAATCACCTGCAATGAAGGCACGTCAACCTGGTTATACAGCAATAGTGGTTATGTTGTTAGACAAATGAATAGACTATAATAAATGTGATAGGAGTGGTTGATCAACTGTAATAAAGGCTTGTGAACATGGACATACAGAAATTTTAAAGATGTTGTTAGACAGATGAACAAGAGTGTAAGAAATTTGACTTGTGGGGTTAGTCACCTGTAATACACGCTCGTAAACATTTTCATACAGAAATATTGAAAATAAGTTTGACATGAGAGCAGACTATAATAAATGTGATGATAAGGGTCACTTACCTCTTAACACGTCTTAGGCAAACGACAGTGCAAAAACAGTAAAAGATATTATTAGTAAGGAATAGACTGAGATAAATATGAAGCTTTAGTCGGTTACCTCTATATGAGTAAATATACCACTATTGTTATGATACTGACTAAACATACTGCTGCTATTACATGCTGATTAAGCAAACCTCTCTGCCTACATGCTGACCAAACAAACCACTACGCTGATTAGATATACCACTACTGTTTACATGCTGATTAAATCTATCATTACTGTCTACATGCTGACTAAATATACCACTCAGCCTACATTCTGAGACTAACATATCATTACTGTGTACATGCTGACTAAATATGCCGCTACTCTTTACATGCTGACTTAATATACTACTGCTGTTTACTGCTAACTTAATATATAACTACTGTGTACATGATGATTAAATATACCGTTACTGTAAACGTGCTGACTAAATAAACCACTTCTTTGTACATGATTACTAAATATATCACTCTGCCTACATTCGAACTTAATATACCACTCATATGTACATGTGAATAAATGTACCGTTATTGTTGACATACTGACTATACAGACCATGATGCCTAAATGCTGACTAAACTTACCATTACTGTTTACATGCTGACGTAATCTAGCACTTCTGTTGACTTGCTGCTTAAATATACAGCTACTGTTTACATGTTGACTTAATATATCAATACTGTTTACATGCTGACTAAAAATACTATTACTGTTTACATGATGACTTAATATACCACAACTGTTTACATGCTTACTAAATATGTCACTAGTGCTTACATTCTGATTAAATATACCACTACTGTATATATACTGACTTTATATACCCTAACTGTTGGCGTGCTGACTTAATATTCCTTTACTGTTTATATGCTGCCTTAATATACCACTACTGTTTTCATGCTGACTAAATATACCACTACTGTTTACATGCTGACTAAATATACCAGTACTGTTTACATGCTGACTAAATATATCACTTCTGTTTGCATTCTGACTAAATATATCATTACTTTTTACATGATGACTACATATACCAATACTCTTTACATGATGACTAAATATACCACTACTGTTTACCTGCCGACTAAATATTCCACTTCTGTTTACATGCCGACTAAATATACCACTCTTTTTTACATTCTGGTTAAATAGACCACTACTGTTTACATGCTGACTAAATATACAACTTCTGTTTACATACAGACTAAATATACCACTACTGTTAACATGCTGACTAAATATACAACGTCTGTTTACATGCTGACTAAATATACAACGTCTGTTTACATGCCGACTAAATATACCACTTCTGTTTACATGCCGACTAAATATACCGCTTTGGTTTACATTCTGATTAAATACACCACTACTGTTTACTTGCTGGCTAAATATATCACTACTGTTTACATGTGGACTAAATATAACACTACTGTTTACATGCTGGTTAAATATACCACAGGACTACTGTTTACATGCCGAGTTAATATACCACTACTGTTCACATGCTGACTAAATATGCCACTAATGTTTACATACTGACTATGTGTACCACAATTGTTAACATGTTGACTAAAAATACCACTACTGTTTAAATGTTGACTAAACAGACCACTACTGTTAACATGCTGATTGAATATACCACTACTGTTTTTCACGCCGACTAAATATACCACTTTTGTTTACATTCTGATTAAATATACCACGACTGTTTACATGATGACTAAATATACCACTTTTGTTTATATGCTGACTAAATATACCACTTATGTTTACATGCTGACTACTGTTCACATGCTGACTAAACATACCACTTCTGTTTACATGCTGACTAAACATACCACTAATGTTTACTTGCTGACTCAATATACCTCTACTGGTAACATGCTTATTATGCTATCATTATAGAAATGGCATTGCTTTGAAGAAAAATCAAATAAATGGTCACAAGATATAATTTTAACATATAACTATTAAGGATCTCTAATTATATTTGATTTTTTTTAAGAGTTTGCAACCAACGCGTCCAACTTGGACATAAATAACGTTAATGAATATCAAAAACATATTTTTTTACTATAATCTGATAAATATGTTGTACATGTAGCAAGACAAAGTTTCCATATGTAGACAAAGCAATTGATCTAAACATTTAATTAATTCATTCCTACCTGTTTATTTTTTGTTACATTTTGTCATTATTTGTATTCACATTTTAACAAATCATTGTTTATCAAAGATTTGTATTCTGTTTAATGGATTCATATGTTTCCGATGAATGATAATTATGCTCATCAATTAGCACCATAATATATAGGTTCTGATAATATCTTGTATTGATATTTGTATACATTTGAATGTTATTCGTTAATTATATATTACCAAAATTAATTTGTCCTCTTACTGTCATCTCTCAGGTTAGTTTAAATTTATTTGTTTATAGTAGATTGGGAAAGAATTAATTGCAACTTAAATTAATCCATTTCCACTTTGCGAAAATATATGCTGCTTTTTAGCGGCATTAGCCTATTCGTTTTCGAAATCTACAAGGGTGTCTTTTACGTGCAAGAGATACTGCTCTCTCTTAACACGGGTCAGCGATTTATCGTCCCCTTCAGACGGACTAGCATCGATTCTCAAGACCATACTCGGAAATGGTTTCAAGTTAGAGTCTTAAATTCAGACCCTGAAATGTTCTCCCCAGAACGTGTCTTTGAGAGTGGGAACTTGAAAGTCAATATCTGGTCTGAATTAGCGAAAACATAACAGACATTTTAAGGTGCAAAGTACTATGACCAAGGCTGTATATGATATACAGTAGTGAGACTAAAGTCTCAAAACTCAACCTTTGTAAAAACATGAGTGTTATCATTAGGAATACAGTAGTAATATATGGTCTAGAGTAGCCAGAACAAAAGAGTAATAATTACGTTTTCAGGCTGGAGAACGTAACAGACATTATAAGGTAAACTATAGCGAGAACATGAGCGGCATCATAATTTTTACAGTAGTGAAAGCATGATTGCATTTATACGTTGTCAGTAATGAGGACATGACAATTACTACTATATCTACTAGGGGATGAACACGAAAATCATTATAAGGTCTGCTGTAACAAGAACATGACAGGTATTTAAGGTTCACAAAAGGAAAAATATGACAGATATTATAAGGAATACAATAGCGAGAAAATGAAAGTAATAATAAGTATATAGCAGAGACAGTTGTACATAGCTATCAAGATTTGTTTTAGCTTAATCGAATTATGACTATTGAACAGCATTATACTGTAATGCCGGCATTCCCCCCTTTTTATATATAAACCTATGTCTGTATAGTTTCTTGAAATTATTGAGAATAAACGATAGTTGTTACTGAGATGTTTAATGTTGCAAGCAAAGTTAGACTTGTAATTTGCTATTTTGGCTGTTGTTTCCATGATACGACAGATTTGTGTATGTTAGTTTGTCACAGTAAGAAGTTTTATTTCACATACAGATTCCGTATTTTCGCGGTAGTTACCTTATTATACTATAAACTCAAATAAAACTGCTCTAATGATCTACTAATAAATTTAAAGTCAAAACCCATCTTTATTGATGAAGATCAATCCATGTTTACAAACAATATCAACATTACGGGAATTTCCCTTATGTGATCCATGGTTGCCGATTGGTAAACAATATGTAACAAGCTCTGCCATTGGTCAGTCGAAAGTATAAATACAAAAACAACAACTGAAACGAGGGAGTGTTGGGTTGACAATGAATGGGTAGTGACGAACTTAAATAGAAACTGAAATATGTTTGAGAAATACAGACAAGCGTTAAAATTAACTTTGTTTTAAAATCAGGTTGTCGGTGCTGGTGCTAAATCAGGTTGTCGGTGACGGTGCTAAGGTTGTGGGTGCTGGTGCTAAATAAGGATGTCGGTGACGGTGCTAAGGTTGTGGGTGCTGGTGCCAAATCAGGTTGCCGGTGACGGTGCTAAGGTTGTGGCTCACGGTGCTAAAGTTGTTGGTCTCGGTACTTAATATTTTTATTATACCAAGTTGGTGTGGTATAAGGTGGAATATATGGTAGTAAAATCTTTATATAGGGAGATTATAGAAATAGTCTAAATAAGTGACAACCTTGTTACTTGACTGTTGAAGTATATGTACTAGTTGTGTGTGTCTATGTAAGACCAACCTTAACCGGGAACCTGACCAGACCAGTGACGGATCCTGCAAGACCCATTCTCTCCGACGTGAATTAATTTTGATATTAATAAAATATAAAACTTTATTTTATTCAGATATTTTATTTCATAACTGAGAACTATATATAAATACAAGTATACGTTTTCCCTTTCTGTAACGTGTTTTGGTCCGACGGTTAATAGTGGACGTCGAACCTTATACTTTATAGATCCTTTAAATCCTTTTTTCTTTGTGACCCTGTGTTCTCTGGTGGTCGACTCTAGCACCAGGGAGGCGGCGTTACAATACTACTGTTGTCTTTATCAGTCCACTACCGACTAAATCGAAGTGAACTTTATGTTTGCACGTAGTCCGTCTGTTTGTCAATCCATTTTTCAGTACGGCAAATCAGTTTTCCACACTACTTTCTTCGTGCTTGAAGGTATTGATTTGAATTATGGTACATGTTTATGTTTTTTTTCGTAGCAAATTACAGATCAAGTTCAAATTATGTTCTGGTGTGATAAGTTTGTGCTCAGTTATGGTCCTTGGAAAGTTCACTAAAACAAATCAGTTTCCCATACTTATTTTCGTCACTCTTGAAGATAGTGATTTTATAATTGGTATATAGTTTTTTCATGGAAAGTTACAGATCAAGCTCAAATTTCTTCCAATCTGATGATTTTGTGTATAGTTATGGTCCTTGGTCTTCGAAATTCACTCAAATAATCAGTTTTCCTTACTTATTTTCGTCATGCTTGCAGATACTGACTTGAGATTTGTTATATAGTTTAAACCTTGACAAGTTATAGATCAAGTTAGCGTTAGTGGACAATGCATTGCCATGCGATACTCTTAGAAAGCTTGTTCATAATACTATCTACAGTAATGAGACCATGTGAGTTATGTTAATGTCTTCAGTAAAAAGAATATGACAGTCGTAAAGAGGTAAACAGAACTAAGAACGTGAAAGTTATGGTTATATTTACAGAAAAAAAAATATGAGAGTCGTTATAAGTTGTACAAAAGAGGGAGCATAACAATATGTATTAGGTCTATACTAGTGAGATTAAGAGAACTATTATAAGGTCTAAAAGGGAAATCGTGGCGGCTATTGTAAGATTTACAATTGCAAGATCCTGGCGGCTATTATATGACCTACAAAAGTAACATCATGGCGGCTATTATAAGATTTAAAATAGTAAGATCATAGCGGCTATTATAAGATCTACAAAAGAGAGAACATGGTGGTCACTATAAGATCTACAATTGTGAAATCTTGGGGCTATTACACGACCTACAATAGTGAGATCATGGCAGCTATTACCAGATCTACAAAATCTACAAAAGTGAAATCATGTTGGCCGTGATAAGTTCTAAAAACGTGAGATCATATTTGCCGTGATAAGGTCAACAAAAGTGAGATCATGTTGGCCGTAATAAGGTCTACAAAAGTGAGATCATCTTGGCCGTGATAAGGTCTACAAAAATTAGATCATGTTGGCCGTGATAAGGTCTACAAAAGTGAGATCATGTTGGCCGTGATAAGGTCTACAAAAATTAGATCATGTTGGCAGTGATAAGGTCTACAAAAGTGAGATCATGTTGGCCGTTATAAGGTCTACAAAAGTGAGATCATCTTGGCCGTGATAAGGTCTATAAAAATTAGATCATGTTGGCCGTAATAAGGTCTACAAAAGTGAGATCATGTTGGCCGTGATAAGGTCTACAAAAATTAGATCATGTTGGCCGTGATAAGGTCTACAAAAGTGAGATCATGTTGGCCGTTATAAGGTCTACAAAAGTGAGATCATGTTGGCCATTATAAGGTCTATAAAAGTAAGATCATGTTGGCCGTGATAAAGTCTACAAAAGTGAGATAATGTTGGCCGTGATAAGGTCTAAAAAGTATAGATGATAGTTCATGCAACGATTCTACAACAACTGTTTAGCCATTACATTTAATATACAAGTACGTATTTACGCCCAAGACGACGTCACTGACAATACGAAGTCGACAATAGACATGTGCAATAGTTGGAACGTTATGTTCCCGCGATAATCTCAACAAACTGGGGGCGCGAAAAAGTAAAAATTAAAATTGTCCATTGATAAATCGTTTCACTGATAAATAACTGTCCCTTTGAAATTGTCTCTCGCGTTGTGTTTTACTTTGAAATACTGAGCAAATCATATAAATTTACATTTAGCGATTAAATTCAATTAATGTCATTCATGAAATAAAAATAAAACTCTGCACTAAAGGTGTAATTGTTAATGTTTATCGCTAACATCACTGGTGTATCCAATTCTGTATGGTCTCACGGGCTTTAAGACTAGCTTTTCGTTTCGGTCTGTTCTCCATATGTTCCTGCTCATCAATTGGAACGTAAGAATTGTTTGTCATCGTTTGTGTTACTTCCAACGGATATAATGTGGCGATCGGTCTTGTTGTTTCTCCTGTGCTGGTCCTTATCCGTGCTGATCTTACAAGTCCATCATTACCTCTGGCCAGTTCGGCTACGATCCCAATTTTCCAGTTTATACGTGGACATTCGTTGTGAATTTGTAAAAATGTCTCCTGTATTTATTCATTGTTCATTTTTTCCAATTTTTCAATGAAATTCACGTAAAGACGTAAGGTATTCGGATTTCCATCTTTTCCAGAAATGTTGAATCAATTGAGTTTGTCTGTGTACACTTTTTTAAGATCTGTATGTCTCATGGAAGTCGGGTCTAGGATATTATCAATTTCTGATTGCGGGTACGGTCATGTTGAAATGTATAACAGATGAGACGGCGTTTAAGCTTCACAGTCTTTGATATTGAACGATGGATATGTTAGCGGTCTGTCGTTTAAGATAGTTTCTATTTCCGTAACAATTGTTTGTAATGTTTCCATATTTACTTGGGATTGTCCAAGCACTTTCTTCAAACTTGTCTTCGTCAGAGTAATCAAGCGCTCCCAGAATCCACCATACAAAGGTGCACGTTTGGGTATGAATCTCCACTCTACACCGTGTGTTGATAAAGTATCTTTTACTATTATATCCGATTAACATAATATTTTTATTTCTGCAGATCCTGCAATGAATGTAGTTGCATTGACAAATACTAGAATTTAAGGCAAAGATTTATGGCTAACAAAGCGTCGAAATGACTGAATAAATGAATGTTCGCTCAAGTTTGGAACTACTTCGAGGTGAACTGCTCTTGTCGATGCGCATCTAAATAAACATATATACGCTTTCCTTAAAGTTCCTTCTGAGTCCTTTACGTATAAAGCACCTATATAATCGACCCCTGTGACGGTAAATGGTGAAGCTGCATGACTCTTATTTTCGGTAGGGGTGGCGGTTCTGGGTTGTTGTAAGATTTTCCTATTACTTTGTGCAAGTTATACATTTGTTTAATAACTTCTTAACAAATTGTCGAAGTGTCGGTACCCAATACGATTGTCGTACACAAGTTAGCGTAGCATCTAGTCAAGAATGGAGTGAACGTTCGTGTGCGTCTATCGCTATCAGTTTGTTAAGTGGATGATTTGCAGGTATAAGATATGGAAAATAAGTATCCTCTGAAATCGGTGCATTGTGAATCCATCGATTGCATCTCACAAGACCATCGTCATTTCTAAAGATTCCGAATTGTCGTATTCTTGGATGTTTCATTGTGTTTTTATTTCGTGTGTCCTGTACACTTTTTATTTCGGCGGAGTATGAAGATTTTTGGCAATCTAATATCCATGAACGCACCGTGGTATTAATATCATTTGTCGTCAAGACTCTACTTTTTCTCAAATGTTTGGTATATCGGCAGTTAGATATGAACCACTGAACGTAAGCGGAAACTCGAATCAATTTTCTGAAAGTCCCATATTTCGAAATGTCTATAATGTTACTAATACCATAGTAATCAGTTTGAACGTCATTGTTTAGAAACTCCTCGTCGTCATTTCCCCCTGAAATTGTCAATACTGTTTTACTTGTAGGAGTTATTTCTGGCCATTTTGTCCGATTCGTTAACCAATTTGGTCCTTTTTTCCAAATGACACTATTGATGTATTGATCGACGTCAATTCCTCGTGTTAAGAGATCTGCTGGATTGTATTCTGTAGGACAATATCGCCATTCATGTTTATTTGTAGATTCCGTTATTTCTCGCACTCGATTCGCAATAAATCGTTTTAACGGTTTCGACAATTTTAACCAGTGTAATACTATGCAGCTATCCGACTAGATCACCTCGTTATTACATTCAAAGGTCGATTTTACATTTAATGTTAGTCTAGTTCCAATAAATGCGGCCATAGTTCTAGTTGCTGTAATTTAAGGTTTGTCACTTGCGCTACTCTGCTTTTCGCCATCACTAACGTAGTTTCGGTTCAGTTGTTTTGATATGCAGTCGCTCCTTACGCTTTCGGACTCGCATCGCAAAATACGTTTAGTTCAAATTGTTCCGAAGTAGAATAACCGGAGAAATAATATCTCGGAAATACGATTTGTGTCGCTTTCTTTAAGTCGCTTGCTTCATTAATCCAAGTAGCCTTAAAGTTTCCGGAACTGGTTCATCCCAATCAAGTTTACTTTTCCAGAGATCCTGTATGAGCGTCTTTGCTCGTATTGTTACGGGACTGAGTATTCCTAGTGGATCGTATGTTTTCGAAGAATGTTTCAAAATTTCTCTTTTGGTTACAATGCCTCGTAGCTGTATCTCACATTTCTGGTCCATCAGATCATCGGATTTGATATTCCATAACATACCAAGTACTTGTGTGTTGATGTCCTTATCTAGTACATTTTCCGTCTTGGCTATAGCTAGATTTCGTATATTTTCACTGCTGTTTGCTGTCTACGATCCGATCGTAGGTTGAATCCGGCGTCCTTTGTAATACGTATTAGTCTCATCCTCGTTCTGTAAACTTAAACAGAATATTGTCCACGTACAAGTCTCTATCTGTTCTTCTGTTGTAACGTTGTAAATGTTTTAATATCGTGGTGTTAACCATAAACGGTGAACAAGTCGCCCCGAACAGAACGGATTTGAACCTGTAAGTTTGTAGATAACTTCTTGGATCGGATGGATTACTGATCCACAAGAAACGGTCATCCTCGTTTAATCCTACATGCAAAAAGGCTTTTTCAATATCCGTTATTATGGCGACAGGGTCGGCTATAAATCTCATCAGAATATTTGTCAGGTCGTTTAGTTTCGGCGGTGTATCCAAGAGGCAGTCATTCAAACTAGGCGAATTAGGTGACTGGCAACAACTGCAGTCATAAACGATTTGGAAAGGCGTAGTGCTTGATTCCTTCTGTAATGGATTATGAAGAATATAGTGTATTTTTTATTGTGTTTCAGCTGTTTCATCCACTCTCTCTATGAATCCCCTTCGTTCCTGTTCTTGTATAATGTTCCCATACTTCTTTAACATATCAGGTTTTTGAGTAAGTCTTTTAATGACGTGTTCTGTCCTTCTGTCCCTCTCTTCGTGACTGTAGTTACGACGCAAGGAACATATCCGATATCATTTGTGAAACGGTTATTTCATAAAAAAATTCGTTTACTAGTGAAGGTAATATTGAACATATTTTTGGTAATTCTAAATAGGTCGTCTTTGAACACATAGCTCCTAACATGCTCAAGTTTTTATGTTGATCTTTTTTTATTTAATAAATTTGAGAATGGAAATTTGAATTATGTCAAAGAGACAAAAACCCAACCAAAGCGAGTATATTTTCCTATCTAGGTAAAATTTTTACCAGACGCAAGAGATATTGGTACATCTATATTATTTAGAAATAGTGTAATTTGTATTGGCAGCTATCAATCACAGGAAAGAGATACATTATTACATAGCATGACACGAATTTATACCCGTATGTGAAAATCCTCAACAAAAGTCATTAAAAGAGTAGCTTTATCGTTGTTCTTTTTTTGAAAGCCAACTACAGTGTAACCTGCCTAATACGACACCTAAGTTTTCCATCATCCTTCTTTAACCGTCACATTTTCATGTCCCAAAATAATCTTTCCTTGCAGACAAAAAACCTGAGTATTCCGACACCGTGCATAGTCCGACATTTTTTCTGGCCCCCAGTGTGTCGGATAACACAGGTTACACTAACCCAAATAATCCAGTCGTTATATTACGCTCCCTATCGATCACTACATTAATCTGGCAAATTTTAGACCAAAATCAATATTTGTTATATCTAGTAATGGAAAAATTGTAGGAAAAAGATGTCGATCACTTACAAGCGAAGAAAAAACGAAAGTTCAACATGTACCCCAAATGACGGCAGAGGAAATGTGAAGCTGAGAGCTGATTTTTTTGCCAAATAAAACTTATTGATTTTCTTGTTCAATATACAAAAGCAATAAGTCTGTGTGTTTTATCAATAGACTAGGGGATAGGACCTTCACATAAAACACTAACATCAGCTGTCAAATAATTAGGGAAGATTCAACCCAAGAATTGAAAACTACAGGAAAAATGACAAATTTCTTAATTTTGAAGTATTAAAAGATTAATCTGAAAAAACTTAATGCATTAAAAAAACCATAACTTTACACCAAACAGATAATACAGCGACCAGAGATGATGAATCAATTATCTTATCATATCTGTCACTGCAATTGTAAGCATTAAAATTTTATATCTGTACTGCTATCTCTCTTTGTTTATGAGAATTTTTTATTAGAGTTCTGTTTGGTGCCTTTCTTTTAAATTAAAGATGCAAATTTTAACAAAATTTCCAATATAAAAGTAAAGACAGAATCCCAAATTTTCACAAAATTTTTCCTTAAACAGTTACATTCACGGATTACAAATAAATTCTACATGTTTAAATGACCAAGTACAGAAACGGAAATAATTCAGGTACTTCCAACTGGAACTGTGCCTTACAATAGACAAAGAAAAACGTAAAACCAAGTGAAAGAGACACAACACAAACAGTTTATAAAAGACTTACCAGAAAAAGGACTTCTCTTGTGCATATAAGTATACCGATACTCAATGTGTAAATGACGCCAAACCTGCTGTTCTGTTGCGACCAAGGGATACTGCTCCTAAAATTGAAAACAAGGAAATCAGCAAAGAAAAAATCAAAGGTAGGTTAAAAGTTAATTTAAGTAATAACATAAAATATCAAAATCCCAGTTAATATGAACTTACATAGGTATTATTTAACTCTATTTTAAATGATTTTCCTAAAAATGGATAGAAATTGCCTATCAGTTCTTTAAACCTACAAATTTCCCTTGAAATAATCTTTTGTTGTTGTTGTACCGTCTTGAAATAATTAAAATATATGCTTATCTGAAAGAAAATATTGATACTTCAACCTGCTTAGCTTCCTAATACTAAGAAATTACATTTTATATTTGTGCCAAAATAAAATTGTGATCAAAGGGAGGTAATTCACAAATATTTTGAAGTACATTTAGAAACATCTGTTTCAGGTAGAAAAAACACTCTCTTATGGCATTCTTTTCTATTAAATTTTAGGTCTGAAGATTTATCTAATAGAACAGTAAATGTGAGACTGAATGCAATAATGTGGAACTCTGTATTTGGTGAACATCAAAGACTTCATCCCAATTTTCATGGTTTTTTACAGTGGAATATGGAAAAAGAAGAAAAGTTTGGATTTGTTAATCACGAAGAGGCAATCTGTGACAAATGCACCTATCGATCGAGAAAGTTTAGACTGTATGAAGAAGTTCAAGCCAAAAAACCAGGAAGAAAGGCAGCCAAGATAAAAAGTATCCGCCCAATCAATATTAAGTCAAACACCACTTGGGTATACTAGTTTTAGGAAAAGAGTACTTGGCTGTAACATGCCGGCTCCATCGGCTTCAGAACTACAAAAGAGGGCAAACAAAGTGCTACCTGAAATAGTAAATATAAATAAGAAAGACATGAAAGCGCGACGTAAACAGCTGATTGCAACTAATACACTCAGAGGAAGAAAAGATCCTGGTTCTCTTAGTCTACAGGCTGACGGTGCATACAATAATGCAATTTATTCCGGCATTGGAAAAAAAAACCCCATTCCAGCCTGCTACATAAGTGGTGTACTCTGTTGCAGCAGCTGAAACAGAAGATAAAAGTATTATAGGAGTTGTTTGCAAAAATTAACTTTATTCAGTTCATCCAATCAAATCAAGTGAAAAGTGCACTTCTTCATGTAGTTCAAATTTAATCTTCATGAAAAGCATAAGAGATGAGTACACATGGGCGACAGAAGCTCTGCAAATAAACTCATCATAGATACAAGGACTAGATTTTATATATACGCCAGACGCGCGTTTCGTCTACCAAAGACTCATCAGTGACGCTCGAATCCAAAAATTTAAAAAAAAAACCAAATAAAGTACGAAGTTGAAGAGCATTGAGATCCAAAATTCCTAAAAGTGTTGCCAAATACAGCTATGGTGATATATGCCTGAGGTTGAAAAGACTTAGTAATTCAAAAAATTCAAAAATTTGTAAACAGTATATTTATAAATATAACCATATCAAGGAAAAGGAGCAGACTTTAATAAATGTGATAGATTTGGTGTTTCAACTTTAATGTTTGTTTGTGAACATGGTCACAAAGAAATAGTACAGAAACCATTAGACAAAGGACAGATCGGGTCAAACATGTACAACAAAGACTTTTATACAAGGTCACGAAGACATCGTTAGCATGCTGTTAAAAAAGAGCAGATGACGAAGTAATTGATAGAGCGGGTCAGTCACCTATAATAAAGGCATGTGAACATGGTCACACAGAAATAGTAAAGAAATTGTTACACAAAGGAACAGACTTTAATAAATGTGACAGATCAGATCAGTACCTTCTAATGATGGCTTGCAAAAATGGTCATCCAGAAATAGTATGGATGCTATTAGACAGAGAGGCAAACTGTAATACATTTGATTATTATGGCAGCACACCTTTAACAAAAGCTTTCAGAATGGGACATACAGAAATAGTAAAAAAATTATAGACAAAGGAGCAGATTTGAATAGATGGAATTTTGACGACTTGTCACCAGTAATGATAGCTTGTGAACTTGGTTATATAGAAATAGTAAACATGTTAGTAGATAAAGGGGCAAAGTATGTTAGATCCTGTCATGATAGCTTGTTGCGGTGGTAAGTGGAAGCCATAAAGAAAGAAGAGCAGACTATAATCGAAGTAACAGTAACGATGCCTCAATTTTGATTAGGGCTTGTCAAAATGGGCATACAGAAATAGTGAAAAGTAAAATCACAAAAATACTGAACTCAGAGGAAAATCAATTCGGAAAGTTGTTGTTAGACAGAGGAGCAGACTACAATAAAGTCTATAATCATGCGCAGTCATCTGTTTTCAAGGCGTGTGAACAAGGGCATACAGAAAAAGTTCAAATATTGATAGACAGAGGAGCAGACTTTAATAAAATAGACTGGAGTGATCACTCACATTTAATAACGGCTGGTGAACATGGTCATACAGAAATAGTGAATTTGTTTACAGCAAAAGAAGCAGCAGACTGTAATGAAATGGACTGGCATGATCAGTCATCATTACTACTGGCCTGTACATGGTCATACACAATTTGTTAAAATATTAATAGAAAAAGGAGAATACTGTGATAAATGTGACTACTAGGATCAGGCACCAGTATTTATGGCGTGTAAAAGTGGTCATATTTGAATAGTTAAGGTGTTATTACACCGAGGAGTAGACTTTAACAGAAGTGATTATATTGGCCATTCGCCTATTAGAGAGGCTTGTAAACATGCTCATACAAAAATAGTTGAAATGCTGTTAGATAATGGTGATTTAGATACATGTGATATGGTTGATCACACACCGCTAATGATGGCTTGTATACATAGTCATAAAGCAATAATTAAAATGTTGCTAGATAGAGGAACAGACTATGATATATGTGACAATGATGGCCAGTCACCAGTTCAAATTGCCTGTCTGAATTGTCAATATGATATAGTTACTATGATTAATAAACATGCTTTAATGGAGAAACCAGGCCAAACGTCAACATAACATAAATGATGCAATTTCCAGAAAGGACTTAGACAAAAAGAGCAAATGTCTTTTTAAGTAATAAGCAATATGTTTGTTTATCGGCAATTCGTATATTTTCCCTTTGATCTTACTGCCTAATATTTTCGAGTATCAACGTACTGGCTGTATCACTGAAAATGTTAGGCAATACATTTTGTGACGTCATAATTACCGATAAACAGAATAATAGGTAGTGTCGTTTTTGATACTGACAATATCATGTGGAATATATCTGAACTCGCCCTTCGGGCTCGTCTAGATATACCACATGATATAGTCAATATAAAAAAAACACTACTTATTATTCTATATTAATTAAATATTTATTATTTAACATGTATTGATTTGTTCAACGGAAATTGATATGAATTTTATATTTCAATTGACTTATCAAATAATTAATATTGTTGTTAAACTATAAGTTACTATTCATGTTATTATTTTACCACTTTCCAATTAAATAGTACTATTTTGACAACTTACCTACTAACAATATTCTATTTTTGACAGTTTTGCTTAAAAAATATAAAATATACAATGTAATATTCTGGTGATGATACATTCTTGTACCGTAAAAGTACTGTATGACATTTATTCAACATGACACAGTTATCTAATGAATGAGGAAAACAATACTTAGTTTTAGGGTAGCGATGGTGTTGTATTTTGTGGTCCGTTCTTTCGTTCAATAGTGCGTCATATAATAGGTTTGACCTTTTGGATAAGGAAGGTGAAATGAAATTGTAATTATTACTATACGAACTTTCTTATTGATTAAATATATCATATAACATTAAAATGAGAAATTAGTAAATTTGTAGGTTTATATAGATTATCATGATGATTAAAAGACATAAAAAAGAAACGTACATATATCTTCATTGTTATGTGATAAGTGTCATATTACGCTGATTTCATAGTTTAGAGATTATTTCTAATAGTCTTTCTGTTTTTCTATATAGATTATACCGTTGGTTTTCCTGTT
Organism: Mytilus galloprovincialis; assembly: GCA_037788925.1. Classification (NCBI taxonomy): domain Eukaryota; kingdom Metazoa; phylum Mollusca; class Bivalvia; order Mytilida; family Mytilidae; genus Mytilus; species Mytilus galloprovincialis. Next base: position 5,521,608 of record CM075334.1, on the reverse strand, counting down.
TGAATGATTTTACACTTGTAATTTGTGGGGCTCTTTGTAGCTTGCTGTTTTCGGTGTGAGCCAAGGCTCCGTATTGAAGACCGTACCTTGACCTATAATGGTTCACTTTTATAAATTGTGAATTGGATGGAGAAATGTCTCATTGCCACGCATACCTCACTTTTCTATATCTAAGAATGCTTTTTGGAAATAGACCAGACATCATTGTGATAAGTAAGCCAATTTTGATATATTTTAGATAAATACGAGAATTTTATGATGAGTTCACAAAAAAAGACAGATTTTTTATTTATCAACTTTATTTTAAAAAATATACTTCTTACAAATAGACATGTTGTTTCTGTAAAAAAATATCAATAACGTAATTTAATACACCTTGGAAATAATTTTGATTGAGCCGTGGTATTGTAAATAAAAATTGTATACGCTCGTCAAAGATGGGACGTATTTATAGATTATCGGTGATCATCTCAACGAGATTTATTTCGCTTGAGTCGGTACGACAAAAGGGAGAATCCCAATCGAGTTGAGATGACCAATGACAATCTGTTTATCGCTATTTCACCTCGTACGACGTTGTCAATACATGTCAATTTCATTTACAGCGCCACGTGCTGTCTTAGTTTTAGTGATAATTTTTCATATCACTCGAATTCACTGAGAAAGGAAATTATCAGTCGGCAAGATCAAAGAAACAGCGTAAACTATTTGTTTAAAGCTTTATATTACACGAGGTAGACCGACTGGATGCTTTATACTTGAATGCAGATGCAAATAGTCGGAAAGTTCCGTCTGACATACACATTTCCACTAGACAGTGACCCCATTTCATGGAATAGCGATCAAGATTTATTTTATGTGGTTTGTTCTATTTCTCCGATACTATAGGCAATGGGAGCACTTTATTTAATGTATGGAATGATTGTTAGGTGTGCATGTCTCGAGATCTAAGGAAGGTTTCATGGTGTACATATGTTTAAAAGGGTTCATCTGACATGAACCTCATTTTAATGTTTCAGTGGTCACTGCTTAATTTAAAATTAGGTTTGTCACACAGATATTTTAAACATTAGGCTGACTTAATATGGTTAACATGTGTGTATGGCATGTTTCACCTGACCTTGTCCTCATTGATATGAATCTTTCATAATTTTAAGATAATATGTAACTTGTAGTTAAAACTTCTTATTATAGGTCCCATGTTGTAAAGAGACCTTAATATCGTTCGTGACCAATATTGCCTCAGTAAAAATCTAAATATCGCTGATAAGGCTGCTAATAATATCATTATTGTTTGACGTTAATTTTACATTGAAGTTCTGCAAGAGGAAATCACGAATACACAAACAATTCATCTGACTCCATGTTCGGAAAATGACATATCTAAAAAAAAAATTAGCTACTTATTTACAAGCAGACTCAAATACAATGCAAGTTACAACTATCTATGGGTTTCAAATGTGCACAAAACACCTTCCAAATATAGATTTTGTCGTCTATAAGTCTATTCTAGTTACTACTACACTAAATTGAAAATCGTGGAATTAATCACTTTTGGAATGTCAACAATTCGTTGAAGGTTCTTGAAAAATTTCATGCTGATTATTTCAAATCTGTTCTAAGTTCATGCAGGAACTTCTGAGGAAGAAAGACAAGAAGTAAGCAATATCCTTTTTCTCTACTTTTCGCTACATAGATGATGTTCTTTCACTAAATAATTCAAAATTTAGTGACTATGTGGAACGCATCTATCCAATCGAGCTAAAGATAAAGGATACTACAGATACAGTTGTATATATCTCCCAATTGATACGATATTCCCGTGCTTGCATTTCCAATTATGATTTTCTTGATAGAGGGTTTTGCTCACAAGGAAGCTATTAAATCATGAGTTCCAAATGGTGAAGTTGAAATCATCTCTCCGTAAATTTTACAGACGCCATCACGAGTTGGTTGACCGTTAAAGAATAACCGTTTCACAAATGATACCGGATATGTTCCTTACGTCGTAACTACAATCCCCTTCCATTTCATGAATGTGACCTACCGAATTAGACTATTTACCGGATTTGTTATCACATAAGCAACACGACGTGTGCCACATGTGGAGCAGGATCTAATCCGTCTGGAGCACCTGAGATCACCCCTAGTTTTTTGGTGGGGTTCGTGTTGTTTATTCTTTAGTTTTCTATGTTGTGTCGTGTGTGCTGTTGTTTGTTTGTTCTTCTCATTTTTAGCCATGGCGTTGTCAGTTTGTTTTAGATTTATGAGTTTGACTGTCCCTTTGGTATCTTTCGTCCCTCTGTTAAAGAAAATGTACCATATTTACCATTTCATCTCAATATCTTATTCAAAAAATTAATTCACACACCTTACTAAATGGGCATTAAAAAATCAGAATTGCGAATCAATATGTTTAAACTCTTTTAAGGCATAGATAACATTAGCCGTTTTTGCCACAACGTTTGTAGAAGTTTTGGTCATACATGCTCTTTAACTATATATTTGATTGACTTTGTGACAATTTTGATCTGAGCGTCACTGATTAGTCCTATGTAGATGAAACTATTATCATGTCAAAATGTATTATGGCATAGTTTATTTGTATATTTCTCTGTCCTGAATGTTATTGCATATATTTGTACTGTAGTCATGTCATGTAATGTTGTCCTTTTGGTGTTATATTAAACATTGCCGTAAACGTGTAAGGTTTGGTTAGCCACAAAACCCGGTACAACCCACAATTTTGTCTTGAAATGTCCTGTACCAAGTCAAGAAATGGCAGTTGTTATATTATAGTTTATTTCTGTGAGTAACATTGTAGTTTGTTTTTTGTTGCACTTCAGTGTTTCTGGTTTTTGTTATTTTCCTTTTAAAGTTGATGTGTTTCCCTCGGTTTTAGTTTGTAACCCGGATTTGGATTATCTCAATCGATTTATGACTTTCTACTTAATACTGTTTCCTTTATTTATTTGTTCTTACTTATAAGTGACATTAGCATGCAGCACATACCAACCCTAAAGCCTAGTTTGATCTGGTCATGAATTAAACAAATTCTCTTCTACACTAGAGTAAAGAATACTTTGGGGAGTTTTGTATTTGATACGAAACTAATGATTAAACTTTTTATTTTCCAGCTTTGTATAATGATAGTAATATAAAACTTGATATGCTATTTAAGACAAGAAGCTTTTAACGTTACCATAAAATGGCATATATTATGGAAAAAACATAAATAACCACAAGTTGGCTGTAGAAAGTAGTACATATAGTATATAAAGTGGTAAATATAAATTAATATGGTGGAAGGTTAAGGTAACTAGGTTGTCTTCCTCCATCTTGAATTTTGAAATGCCAGAAAGCAATCGGTCTAGATCTTAAATAAAATGGGCAAATTTCAAGAGTAGTAAGTAATGTATGTGTAAGAATTTTCATTTCAATATAGAAATTGTTTTATCATATCCATGACCTTCTGTTTGATCAATTTTTTATCAACTTTGCCACAAAAGCGGAGACAATTCAAATATAATTAGAGATAATTAAGATAAAGCTACTTTCACAATCTAATGTGTAAGGACTTCACCTATTTTATTATGTAGCAAGAAAACGAGCCCCGTGACACCATTTTTTCTTTTTCATATCTGAAGGAATAATATTAGAGATACCTTCTCATATTTTATCTCAAAATGATATGGTGTAGTTTTCAATTTGGCAGGAAAATGAATTTCCATGCATAATGAGCCCGTGACCCATTTGTTTTTAGAGAGCATGATTTAAAAGTATATTTTGACAAACAATAAAAAAAATCTATGGATTTTAATTTGAACACCCAATCTACCTTAAATCTGTAAACAGTTGTAATTCATTCTACGGAGTATCTTAGCAGGCATGTTCATTTATCTACATATTATATGTAAGGAATATTTTCTTCATATATTTTATACTATGTTTATTTGAGTTCAAACGAAAAAACTAAAAAATATATTACAATCAGATGTTTAATAATTTATCAAACCAATTCTATTTCATTTTCAAACATGAAGTTGTCTCTTTGCTATATTAAGATAAAAACTTATTTATCATTGGGATACTGTTCCACTCTATATGAAATCAAAACAAATTCCATTTCTAAATGAGTGTTTCATAGATACAAGTATCTTGTCTTAGGGAGGGATAAATCCTACTTTGTAAAGAATCACTCTGATTCGAACAAAAAATTCTCTGAAACTGATATTATCAAGATGCTTGATTTCTTGATTGACAACATATTTGTTACGTTCGGAGGACGTGTTTTTCAACAGACTGTCGGCATTCCAATGGGAACAAACTGTGCCCCTCTACTTGCCGACTTGTTTCTTTATTATTATGAGGCTGACTTCATGCAGGAACTTCTTAGGAAGAAAGATAAGAAGTTAGCACTATCCTTTAACTCTACTTTTCACTATATAGATGATGTTCTTTCACTAAATAATTCAAAATTTGGTGACTATGTGGAACGCATCTATCCAATCGAGCTAGAGATAAAGGATACTACAGATACAGTTAAGTCGGCCTCATATCTTGACTTACATCTAGAAATTGACAATGAGGGTCGGTTGAAAACAAAACTTTACGACAAAAGAGATGATTTCAGCTTTCCAATTGTGAACTTTCCATTTCTAAGTAGCAACATTCCAGCAGCACCTGCATACGGGGTATATATCTCCCAATTGATACGATATTCCCGTGCTTGCATTTCCTATCATGATTTTCTTGATAGAGGGTTGCTGCTCACAAGGAAGCTATTAAACCAAGAGTTCAAAATGGTGAAGTTGAAATCATCCCTCCGTAAATTTTACGAACGCCATCACGAGTTGGTTAACCGTTATGGAATAACCGTTTCACAAATGATATCGGATATGTTCCTTACGTCGTAACTACAATCCCCTTCCCTTTCCTGAATGTGACCTACCGAATTAGACTATTTACCGGATTTGTTATCACATAAGCAACACGACGGGTGCCGCATGTGGAGCAGGATCTGCTTACACTTCCGGAGCACCTGAGATCACCCCTAGTTTTTTGGTGGGGTTCGTGTTGTTTATTCTTTAGTTTTCTATGTTGTGTCGTGTGTGCTGTTGTTTGTTTGTCTTTTTCATTTTTAGCCATGGCGTTGTCAGTTTGTTTTAGATTTATGAGTTTGACTGTCCCTTTGGTATCTTTCGTCCCTCTTTTTTCATAAGGGTTCCGCGGAACCCAGTGTCTCGCCTACTTTTGCTGTTAATCGCAAGCTCAACAAAAATGAGGGAAAAATTAATAAAAATATTCCTCTGAATACTATCTTTTGATTGTTCCTGGGCTTGTGTTTCCTATCATAGTTTCCTTGATAGAGGATTGCTGCTCATAAGGAAGCTAATAAATCAAGAGTTCCAAATGGTGAAGTTGAAATCATCCCTTCGTAAATTTTACGGACGCGATCACGAGTTGGTTGACCGTTATCGAATAACCGTTTCACAGATGATATCGGATGTCGTTACCGCAATCCACTTACCGTTTCACCTGAATGTGGCCTACCGAATTAAACTATTTGCCAGGTTTGTAATACCATGAGCAACACGACGGATGACACATGTGGAGCAGTACCTGCTTACCCTACATGAGATCACTCCCAGTTTTTGGTGGGGTTCGTGTTACTAAGTCTAAAGTATTCTATGTTGTGTCTTATGGCCTATTATGTGTCTATATGTGTTTTTATTTTTTAGCCATGGCGTTGTCAGTTTATTTCGATCTATGAGTTAAACTGTCCCTCTGGTATCTTTTTACCTATATTTTAAATAACTCCAATACATAAGTGTAAAATAATCAGTAACCTGCTCTTAATTTGACTCTGAATAGTACTTTGTTTGAAAATATTGAAAAAAGATTTGAAACCACAGCACTCATCGTCTTTGGCAAACATAAAAGGAAATAATACTAAAATTTATGGTTGTAATGATGACATTTAATAAATGTTAATTAGACCATTGGAACGTGAGTAATACATAGCCCATACTCCTCTCACTGTTTCTGTAAAGGTAAAATTACAAAATTTAGTTTTAACAGTCAAATTAGATATCTTTAAATTGAAAGACATGTGCCTTCTTCAAATGAGACTTATTTGGAAGCCTACAAATTTTTGCTAAATTAATTTCATGCAATTTATTCATACTGTTCTGCATAGTTTCTATGGTAACCAAATTTGTTACAGTTGTGATTCACCATAAAATAAAATAAAAGTGTGTCCATGAGACACATATCGTAAAGATGAAAAAAAGTTATCAAAGGTACCAGGATTATAATTTAGTACGCCAAACGCGCGTTTCGTCTACATAAGACTCATCAGTGACGCTCATATCAAAATATTTATAAAGCCAAACAAGTACAAAGTTTAAGAGCATTGCGAATTCAAAATTCCAAAAAGTTGTGCCAAATAAAATATGAAATAGTCAATGTAGTATTTAAAACTTTTGAGTCTGGAGATGACACGTTTGTGCGGTACATACAGAAGTTTGAATGTGGACAAAAGCGTAAAGCAAAAAACTCCAGAACAATAAAATTGACGCCAGCCAAATTGAACTTGATCTGTGTTTGATGGTAATAAGCAACGTTTATAAGTTTCCGAAACATTTGCTGAAGGCAAAAGTTAAAAGTTTAAATTTGAGAACGTACACCAATTTTGGGTTGTACGGACACACAGATGGAGAAGGGTAAAATCTTACTGATTAATCTGAATTAGGAAGGAAACAGCAACAGTCAAACGTTTTTAAGGAATGTTTGTACGCTTCAATCAAAATTACAGTGTTGACCTTATTATAATCGAAAGGATGTCAAGTTTACATAAATTTAAATCAGATAACAAAATAATCTGCATTAATGAAAACGATTAAGGCTCTTCTACATAAAAATCGATCATATAACAATATAGTTTTTATAACTGGAAAAGATTATGGTTTGTCTACATCAACGTCAGTAAGATAACAAAATAGTATAATTTACTAGCTATAAAAAGCAATAACACCGAGAGTTACACCAATCTTATATTAATATGATACAAATAAATATAGACAATTATTTTCCGTCTACAAAGGTATGAGTCCCATAACAGTATAGTCTTAATTATTAAAGACCATTATGCTATGTCTACAAAGGCATCAATCACATAAAAGTATAGTCTTAATTATCAAAGACCATTATGATATGTCAACAGACAATTAAGGCACGTGTACAAAGTCATCAATCACATAACAGTATAGTTTTAATTATAAAAGACATTATGACTTGTCTACATAAACATCAACCAGATTACACTATAGTCTAGATTTCTAGATATAAAAACAATAATGCCCACAGTCCCTATAAGTATGTTAGCACCAAACTAATACCAATGAGATATAAATTATAAAACATGATAATGGCATGTCTACATAAACATCAATCACATAACAATATAGTTTATCCTGCAATTGGGTGTTCTATTGTACAGATACAGCCCTACAGATATCGCTATGCTGTATCTGTATACTAAACAGATATCGCTTTAAAGCTCCGCCCACTGCCGGACTGAGTTTGGTATGAACATGCATGACCTCAGAATGTGTACTGCAGTCGCATTCCAATGACGTATTAATTGCGAATTAACGATTACTTCTATACGTTCTGTTTGTTTTCAAACATTTTTTAGAGCAATAAGAATCACACCAATTTTTTGATAATATACACACATGAACAACTATCGATTTGAAAACTTGAATGTGTATGATTGTGTAACAAAAACAACCATGTCAATTTCAGCATGCATGTTTAGTGAATGTTGAGTCTGAAGCGTAGGACAACTCGTACACTCCTGTTTCAAATTGGACAATGTTTTGTTATTTGATTTTACTGTTGTTATGTAAAAATAGATAATTATTCTCCTTGAGCAGTGTATTATTGTTGACCATTCGAGATTCTTTTTTTGGGAACCCGTCTCCAGCTGAATGTGTGATTTATACTGTATCGTATTCCTACACGGGCCTCGAGGGATTTAAAATCGAAAATAAATGCAAAACATGTGTTTTTGTGTCTTTCGAAACACAAATATTAATATACAGAATTAATTGCAGGATAAAGATAATAAATGTTTAGTGTCTTTAAATATCAGCTGTATTTGTACGCTAAAAGCTCGCATACACCTTGTTTCCTAGCCTCGTACAAAAATAGCTGATATTTAAAGACACTAAACAGTTATTGTCTATATAAATTTCTTAAAAAAAGAATATATATATGTATATGAAATTTATCGGAATTGTCTCAAAATCAAGTAAAAATATTTGAACGAGACATTCGATCAGGTTGTTTACAAGGCTTACTGAGTAGGTCTACACTGTAAACCCAATTGTTATCAATAAAATTGAGAATGGAAATGGGGAATGTGTCAAACAGACAACAACCCGACCAAATAAAAAACAACAGCAGAGGGTCACCAACAGGTCTTCAATGTAGCGAGAAATTCCCGCACCCGGAGGCGTCCTTCAGCTAAACATAAGTCATGGTTATTTTAATTATACTGCAACACAAAAAAAAATGTTGGTAGATTCATTTATAAATTCCTAACTATATATATACAGAAACATAGTATCAACTTAACACACAAGTTTTTGTATATAGTCAATAAAATAGCTTTCATTTGTCTGTAAGTGCAAACATTTTTGGTAGGGGTTGGATGAACAGATTGCTGTCCATAATTATATTCTTTGTAACATAATACGGAATTTTTCCTTTGAAGTTTTTACGTGATTATCTGCTTAATAGCTTGGTTTTTGAAAAACCATGGTTAAATATAAAGATTGATATGTTATTCCATTAAAAAGAATCATGACGTACTTTGTCCTTGTAACTTCATGCAGATAAGCGGAGCTTGGACTGTGGTTTAATCTTTTATTTTTTTTATGTTAAACCATGATTTAAACTCCGCCACTTTGTTACATCTTTGCTGTTTATACCTGAGCCGGAATATTTTTATTTAATGCAATAAAATTTTGTTGGGGAAAATCTTTTTTTAAAGGTTGTTTTTATGACAAATCAGAGCCGGCATAATTTGTTCTAAAAATTCACAGGCCCCCAAAAAATCAAATGGTATGTGAGAATTTAGAGGAACCCAAGTCGCTCAATTCAGAAAAGCAAATTTTTGTCATAGATATAGGAAGATGTGGTGTGAGTGCCAATGAGACAACTCTCCATCCAAATAAACAATTTAAAAAAAAGTAAACCATTATAGGTCAATAACTGATTTGCCGTATTCCCAACTGGATCGGTTTTCTCGTGCGCGCGCTAAGCAGCGGGCTAGAACGACAGTCCCACTGGTTTTTTATTGGATAAAAAATCACCAGGCCACTTTTGAATGATGTTACAAAAGATATACCACGCCTTACTCATTAACATATTCAAACGAACTCATTTAGCAGATTCGTTGTTTAAATATGTTAACTCGTAAATAGCATGGTATATATAATACATAGTGTCTAAATCATCAACTAAAGTATTTGATAAATGTATGTTTAAAAAGGGGGAAACAAGAGTTCACACGATGTAATATCTAGCCTGCTTTACTGATCATAATTGAATTCTGTTGAATACTCGTAAAGAGAAAGGCTATACAATAAATAAAACATAAAACATACATTATAAAGGTTACATGTAATTGGGACCAAGCTCAGATAGTCCCTGACAAGAAGACACATATCTATCATTTTATAAATAAAAAATAATTTGAACTTAAAAATAAACCCGAAATTTAAGAAAATAGTTACAACTGTACACAAGTTAAATAAGTCAATCAAAGGAACATTATTTTTTATACTTATAATAGATTCACACATTTATTCAATCTCCTTTGGGGATATACCATTCCCCTATATGAAATGTTCTGAGATACTTAGATAAGAACTTTAATTGAAATCACTGTTATAAAAAGATAATAAAGATAGATAGAATGATAAAACAGTTAAAACGCAAAAACTGATCTTTCACTTAAAAAAAAAAAAAAAAAAACTCTTAACAATCATATATTAAAAATAAAAATTAAGTTTGATTTTTTTCTTTATTTTTTAAAATAGCGTTATCAAGAAATCTTGACATATTTCTGTCTATTCCTTTAAAGTCACATTAGCAACTATCATATTTAATGTTTAATGATCCTATGTAATAGAATAAAAATTAAACTTTACATAATTACTTTACAAATCTTGATCTTTAATTTATAACTCGGTATATTTTTTATCTTTATGAGGTACATTTTCATGAAACTTTTTAAAAAGTGTAGACATTTTAAATACAAACACAACAAGAAGACCAACACTCCACCCACATAAAAAAATTGCAATAAAAATCACTCTTGTTCATCAACATTTTACTAGTTGGCAAACAATTTAAAAAGAGGTTAAAGATTGCCTTGAAATTGCTTAAATAAATAAAACAGTGTTCAACTCGATCAAACAAACACAGTCGCAGGTAATCACATTAGGATACTATTATGTGTAATTACACCTTATGTAAAAATCCTGGATTTTGATTGGTCGATAGCCAGTGTATTTTCACCAATTTACTGTTATCAAATGAATATCGTTCATTTATAAACGCCGCCGGGGTATTTTTCAAAAGGATATGCCTTTTTTACCCTCTCTGCCGTGGTATTTGCCAAAAAAATACTCTATCCGACTGGACGCTTGTGTAATGTCACGATCATCAATGAGTTGTTGAACATTAACATTCGGTGTAATTTAACAGATATATCATGTTCTTGAGGGGTATTTGCGAAAATACGTCTTGAGAATAAATTTTCCTCGCCTCGAAATTTAACATTCTCTCGACTGGTATTTTTCGCAAATACCCCTCCTTAACATGATATATCTGTTTAAAAACTGTCAACTGTTCTCTCAATTACAATTTCACATAAACACACTTTTTGTTCTTTCAGATAGATGATACATGCGTCCATAATTCAAATGGCAGTTAAGTTCGTTTCGTCTCCTCAAATTCTGAAATCAACTCATTTCAACTCCATTATTTGATCCTGAGAATAAAGATAAGAAATTAAATTACAAAATATAGATATATCGTAAAAAGTCATCAATGTCTCACAACATTTTCATAATTTTTTTTTAAACGTGGTATTTAGTCTCAATTGAAACAACATTATTGACAAGATGCGCTTTTCGTGACGTTTCAACAATGCATCTATACTACTAAAATAACGAAGTCTAATTAGTTTGCCGAATAAAAGAATTCAACTATATTCAACTATTTATATATATATATATATATATATATATATATATATATATATATATATATATATATATATATATATATATATATATATATATATATATATATATATATAAACGAGTCTACATTGAAAACTACGTTCAAACCGATGATTGCGTTGGATAAAAACCGCAATTTTTATACGTGTGCATGTAAAACAAATTTCGTTGTAGAAGGGTCTAAATACAGCACAAACAACATTTTCCAAAAGACCAAAAAAGTGAAGTATATTTAAAAAAACGCATTTGACTAACAGGTCGAACAACTGATGTTCTTTAACCCTGCTGACTGCCATTGACGATTGCCAAATAAAATTGATCACAAGATGTAACAAAATGGATCTTAATATAAATTTAATACTAAATAGAAAACATTTAACATAAGGTGTTAATATTTTTTGTACACCAGATCCGGTTTTCGACAATAAATGTCTCTTCAGTGATGTTAGGGATCGAAACGGTATTTGGAAGGCCATATATATATGTATATTATATATCATGTACTGTAGTACGACGCTAGATTAGAACTGACAAACGGATATACTCTATCTGACTGGACGCTTGTAATGTCACGATCATCCATGCGTTTTTGAACATGAACATACGGTGTAATTAAACAGATATGTTCTTGAGGGGTATTTGCGAAAAAATGTAACACCCAGCCACTGAAAACTTCATTTTTATGAAGCCCAGGTGGTCGTGTGGTCTAGCGCGCCGGTTACAGTGCAGTCGATTTGGTGTCACAATATCTCAGTAGATTGAGTTCGAATCCCGGCGAGGGAAGAACTAAAAATTTGCAAAAGCAAATTTACAGATCTAACATTGTTAGGTTGATGTTTAGACGAGTTGTATATACAGAATCTACACAGCCATGTATCACCATCACTGCTGGTGATCCGATGAATAAATCTGTTATAGAGCTGTCTCTGGTTTAGACGTACTTATTATTATAATATTTCTTTGACTGTATCTTACATTAATGTGTAGGATCCTTTACTATAGATAATTAAGCTGATCTGTAAAAATAACATCTGCATGCCTTATATATCATGTACTGTAGTACGACGCTAGATTAGAACAGACGTGGAAAGGTAACATCCGGCCACCGAAAGCTTCATTTTTATTAAGCCCAGGTGGTCGTGTGGTATGAAATTTCCGACTCTTAAGATATCTTTCTTAGACACAACCACATCTATAAAGGACGGTGTCATATCAACAGACCTCTACTGTAAACCCACAGATAAACATCAGTACCTTTCTCCCCAAAGATGTCACCCCAAACACTGTACAAAAAGTATCCCGTACAGTCAAGCTCTCAGAGTCAAGCGGATTTGCTCCTCCTGTCACGAAACGGTTACAGGAACTTCGCGGATTTTTGACAAAAAGAGGTTATTAGAAATTGTACATAGATAAGGGGTTTGCGCGCGCTAACAATAACAGCCGCAATGACCTCTTACAGTACAAACGGAAGAGGCGCAGCAAAATAGTCCCGTTTGTTCTAACATACAATCCAGCCTTCACTAACCTTTCACGTTTGATCCGTGCCAATTGGCAAACTATTGCCAAACACCCTAAATTATCCAAGATCTTTCCTAATCCTCCTGTCTTAGCTTTTCGGAGACCAGCAAGTCTCAAAGACTTATTTGTTAGAGCTGACGTCTCCTCAAATAAAAGCTGTTCAATTGCAGGATGGTGCAAGTCATGTGGCAACAGACGTTGTCTGACTAAGTGACTTGTCAACAAATACTAAATACTCAAACATTTACTTGTCACTCGACTGGGTCTGTGTACACTATATTTTGCAATGTAATCTGCAAAACCCAGAATGTTGTATACCTACTTCAGTGTCGATGTGGCATGCAGTATGTTGGCGAGACAGAGCAGCCATTCAACAAACGCATGAATGGTCATCGAAGTGACTACACTTGCAAGCCCGACCTACAGTACAGCCTGTGACATTCTCTTAATTATGTCCACCCTCTTGCATGGTCAACATCCAATGGTGGCCATTTATTGGGGTATTCAATCTTGAGATGTTGGCCATTTATTGGGGTCATAAAACATAGGTTGATGTTTTATCTAATAATGTTACCTGTTGTAATCAATCAGGGTTGAAGTTTTCAACTTGTATGTTTCTTTAAAATTTACCTGTACAGGTAACTTAGGTTTCTTTCAAAATTGACATTTCACCTTTTTTTGAAAATGTAGAATAAGTCATTGTTTTAGTCTTTGTTAATTAATATTATTTTTGATTTTTCTGTCTTTTGAATTTATTCAAATTTATTTTTTTTATTTTTTTATTTGTTTTTATTCATTTTTTTATGATTTTGTTTCTTATTCTTTTAATGTTTTCTCAGTAAGAATCTTGAGAAGCAAAAAGACAAAAATGTCAAAGATAAAGTTATTGACTAGCATTTGAAAGACAACAGACTTTAATTAATTTTTTTTAAAAGTAAAAAAAAAAAACATAATGTACATGATGTTCATTGTATTTAATTATTTATTTGCATTATTTAATGAATTATCATTAATAATAACTAATAATCAAGCAAATGATATTTTTAAAGAAACCATGAAGGAAGTATTTTTTAGCAAGCCTGTTTCTTAACAAAATAAAATGATCAGACAATATCAATCCTCTTATAATAAATTTTTATAACATCTATTATTATTCAGGAAAACTACAAATATCATTATACGGTTTTAATAGGAAAAAACTATTTTTGTCTATTTTTTTTTTTTTTTTTTTTTTAGATCTGAAATCAGGAGTTAACATATAATGGACATGTTAAAAAGACTTATTTTCCAAAAAAAATATTTAAAGAAAAAAACTGTCTTGCTTTGTCTTTTTGAAACAAATGTGAACTTATTAATTATGACATCTTCAGTTTGGCTAATATATGTCCGTTAAAAGCCAAAATTTGACAAAATACACTTATATAGATGGTTACACTTTTATGGTCTATTAATTAAATCATTTTTACTGTGTACATTTATATTGTTGGAAGTGCTGGACTGGTATGATACATATTATTGATATACATTTGCAAATATTTCCCTAAACCCAGGCCTTTTAGATAAAGTTAACAATTTCAGGGACTTGAATGAATTAAGACTCTAAAACACTTGATGAAAAATCAATTCAAAGAAATATATAAGAACATTTTTGAAAATAGATTTAAGAATAAAAACTCTGGTAAAAACTGTATTCTCAAATGTGTCACATAGAGAGTTAGTGGTCATAATTTAGAAATAGAAAATAGTTGACAATATAAAATTCCTAGAAAAGATAGAATATGTAAACTGTGCCACTTTCTGGACAATGGAGAACACTCCTTCCTTAATTGTAAAATTACCAAAATAACTTGAGATAATCTTTTTGAAAATTGTTTACCTTCTTATAATATTGTCGCTTACCCCCCAAAAAAAGTGAAAGAAATGCTAAACCTTTATTACATGAATATGTTGAAAATATTGGCTCCCTTATAAAATAGTCATTATTAGAACAAAGGGCAGAAACCTAAAAAAAATCCATGTGTTTTAATTTCTTATAGAATTGTTAATTCTTTGCATTATAATTGTTTTTTGTTTGTTTGTTTTTTTTTTGCCACAAACTAAATACCATATATGTTGATATAATAATACAAATATTAAATTTTGTTGAATTAATGAATATTTTGAATATATATTTATTCAATAGAGAAATAAGGAATTGCCTAAATTTTATTTAGAATAAGTTCTAAAGACAATCTTTAACATTTGTAAAACAGTATTGAATGCAGATAAGTCTATCTTCTATGATTTAAGTATTAATCATTTTGATTTAAGAAAAATAATTTGAGAAACAACTTTTCAATAGAAAAAGGCAGTCATTGGGAAAGTTTGCATTATATTAGAAGATGGTATTCATTTATTCTTCACTTACCATAAAGTACATGTAAAAAATAACTTAAATTGATTAAAAAGGTATAATGTCAAAACAAATAGTCATGAGTCAAATTAAAAAAAAAATCAGCCTTTTATTCAACTATATAGCTAGTTATATTATTTCATTTTACTTTTGAATTTTCTTGTCATAATCACAGTAATTAAATTTCACAAACACATACATGTATATTTTACCTGAGACACATGACCTGTAAGTTATATAATTTTAACACTTCAATGCAGTCAAGATTTTCCTTTATCCTTGACTAGTTTTTGATTAATACCTTGTGTATTAATTAAGCGACAGGAGGTATAATGATGGACATATAGGGCCACCATGGTGGACATAATTTTTATGGCCACCATGAATACGATAATGTCACAGGTAGTACTGTACCCGTAAGTCGTCATTTGAGATCACCTGGGCACACACAAGCTGATCTCAAAAACCTTACCATCACAATGATAGACCACAACGAGGTCGCTCGGGAACGATTTTGGATAAGAAAGTTACGGACAGTTTCCCCAAAGGGCATTAATGAAAAAACATAGAATGAGTCCCTCATTTTCCTGTCATCACTTTTTACAGTAACTCCGGTTTCAGTACTGGCTTTACAGTTCGAAATTCTTTTTAAAATACCAGTTTAAATTACAGGGCTTCATTCATTCGGGATGGATGTATAAGTACGTAGCCACGTTCAATTATTTTACCTCATTAGATCAAACTTATTTTTCTAATCATTATTAGACTGCTATTCGTTTGGGAGGCTTAAATATGTAGTTTCTGTTGCAATTGCCCTACTGTTGTCAAATTTGAAATATTATACAAACTTGGATCGGTTATGACATTTTTGACTTTTTTGTTTGAGGACTGCCCTCAATGCAGTTATAACATCTAACTGTCACAACCTTTGGAAATTTAGAGTTGTGCCAGTTCACATCGAAAATAACTATTTTCATTTGGCATATCTTTGTAATCTTTGCGCCGTGTTTGGAAATTTTAAAATTGTATCAGCGTCTGTGGTGTTCGCTTAAATTGTATAAATTTCAAGATTTAGAAAAAATTTCTCAGTTTGAATATTTTGACATGATTCATTTGACATCGTGCTATTATTGAAGAAGGGTATCTGTTATCCGAAATATCTAATATTTGTTCATTTTATAGTTATTTAATGGTGATGTTGTACCCTTTTTGACTTGTTATTTATTATATTTTGTAGTGTACAGAATCATATTACATGATCCATCGCCCTGTAAGATTGATCGTTGACTATTTATTCAGTCATTTTATATATATAAAAAGCTCAAGGCCCTTTTGTTTTTAACATAATTAATATAATTAATTGTTACAAATGTTTGGATCGAAACCGATACCGACGAGACCAATAGTACATGACACCTTTTACCTAATATGACGTTCCGCCTCTGTCAGGGTCTCAAACAAATGGTGTCTTTGGGATTTGCAATATACATGGGTTATAGCAACACATCAACCTTTGTCTTTATAAAGGGATTGAATCATTTCAATCATTGGCATATGCAGTTTCTGGTGTGGGAAAGAAAACAGAACGGATTCAAATAGTAAGATTTTGAAAGCAGTGGAAACATTGCACCTTATAATTATCATGACGTTAACGGATGATAATATACGAATACTTAATCAAGTTTGTTTTTTGTTTCTTTTGTTTTAAAATGCATTGTATTATGGTATTTATAGCACACCTTCTTATGTTCATACTAACGTTCTTTTAAGATATAAGTTACATTTCTAGAGGACCAATTTATCTATAACTAATATATTTCTTAAAGGCATAACTCTTTTAAAATCCACATTGATTTTCGAACTTGTCCGATATATTGCTGATCTATTTGGCATTCGTTGTTGCAGTGTAATCAAGTGTTGACCTATTAAAATGTAGCACCTTCTACAAATTATTAACTTATTAGTTAAAATAGCAATCTATTAACTGATTTGAAGGTCTATCGTAACTTGATATGTGGTAATTTTCATGTTTATATTCAGGTCGCTAAAAAAAAGTCAGTTTGTTATGTTTTTGGGTTAAGAAGTCATTTTTTCATTCGTGAAAAGGGAAAAGGATTGTAGTTACGACAATGGGAACATATCCGATATCATCTTTGGGACGTTTATTCCCTGACGGATAATCTGATCGATGGCGTCCGTAACACTTACAAAGGGATGATTTCAACCTCACCATTTCGAATTCATATTGACCTGTAGTATCGTAAATAAAAAATGCAGTATTATTAAAATAAGAATTTGAAAAGAAGGTTAACGGATAGTTGGTTCAATTCAATAGTTCTGTTTGTTTTACTCTTTTAAAGAAAACAATCTGAAGAATCTGATTCCAAATTCCTTAATATTAAACATAAAACAGTTGAAACAAGAGTTTTAGAAAGTTGAAATGAACACCAAGTCAACGTTTAAGGTCTTAAGATTGCTTTACAGCAAACGTATCCACATTAAGAAATGACCATCAAAATGTGTCTTCCACTCGTTATGGCCTAGAATTTTCAAACCGATGAGGTGGATTGGTGGTAAGGGTAATCAGTAAAATACCTGCAAAGTGGAAAGGGATTAATATAAGTTGCAAAACTTGTTTCCCAATCCACTATAATTAAATATGTTTAAACTAAGTAAAATACCTTTTGATCTCCTCCTCTTGAAGCAGCAATATCCTCCTGCACATGCTGAACAGACAGCTGACAATACACCAAACACTAGTAGTACTATTCTAAGTATGTGTGCAGTTGTTAAACCGCTGCTATAATCCTTGGGAGTGACTTTTTCTATTTAAAAAAAAAACTGTTTACAATTTTTTTCAGAGCGAGAATTCAAAGAGTAAAACAATATGTCAACTTAGGATATAAATAATTGTATATTTTGTGATTCTTTATTAATCTCTATTCTTAGTAAACAACAAAATTAATATGATATATTACCTAGTTCTGGTGAAGTGTAAACAAATCATATTGTATCTGGTGTTAGTGTGATGTAAATGATAGGTTTCGAGCATGATTGACTTATACCTGTTGGTGTTGTAGTGTAAATGATAGGTGGTGAACATGATTGACTGTTACCTGGTGTTGGTGTAGTGTATATGCTAAGTGGTGAACAGGATTGACTGTTACCTGGTGTTTGTGTAGTGTAAATGATAGGTGGTGAACATGATTGACTGTTACCTAGTGTTGGCGTAGTGTCAATGATAGGTGGTGAACATGATTGACTGTTACCTAGTGTTGGTGTTTTAGTGTAAATGATAGGTGGTGAACATGATTGACTGTTACCTGGTGTTTGTGTAGGGTAAATGATAGGCTGTGAGCATGATTGACTGTTACCTAGTGTTGGCGTAGTGTAACTGATAGGTGGTGAACATGATTGACTGTTACCTAGTGTTGGCGTAGTGTAAATGATAGGATGTGAACACGATTGACTGTTACCTGGTGTTTGTGTAGTGTAAATGATAGGTGGTGAACATGATTGACTGTTACCTAGTGTTGGCGTAGTGTAAATGATAGGTGGTGAACATGATTGACTGTTACCTAGTGTTGGCGTAGTGTCAATGATAGGTGGTGAACATGATTGACTGTTACCTGGTGTTTGTGTAGTGTAAATGATAGGTGGTGAACATGATTGACTGTTACCTAGTGTTGGCGTAGTGTAACTGATAGGTGGTGAACATGATTGACTGTTACCTAGTGTTGGCGTAGTGTCAATGATAGGTGGTGAACATGATTGACTGTTACCTGGTGTTTGTGTAGTGTAAATGATAGGTGGTGAACATGATTGACTGTTACCTAGTGTTGGTGTTTTAGTGTAAATGATAGGTGGTGAACATGATTGACTGTTACCTGGTGTTTGTGTAGGGTAAATGATAGGCTGTGAGCATGATTGACTGTTACCTAGTGTTGGCGTAGTGTAACTGATAGGTGGTGAACATGATTGACTGTTACCTAGTGTTGGCGTAGTGTAAATGATAGGATGTGAACATGATTGACTGTTACCTGGTGTTTGTGTAGTGTAAATGATAAGTGGTGAACACGATTGAGTATCATTTACAGGGTATGCTTTACATATTATACATTTGTATATTGCTTTGTGTTTGTGTCTTGTAAATGATAGGCTGTCAACTTGTATCAGTGAAGTGTAAATGTAAGCTGTGAAAATGGTTGACTGTTATTAATAGAGAATACTATGAAAATAATATATTACCTGGCATTGGTGTTGTGTAAATGATAGGCTGTGCGCACGAATGGCTGTTATTTACAGAGGATACTGAGAGTACCCATAACTCTTCTGTTATGGAGGCAAAGAGATTTATTTTGAAGTCCCATGTTATCATCAGATTTTCAAATTTTGGTAAATCCTGCGGTAAACACCACCATCCCTGAAGATCATCACATTTAATAGCCTGTTAAATAAAATAGAAACCAGTGATTTTGACTGCCGTGTTGATAATTATCTCATCTGCAATCAGCCAACTATTGTACCAAAAAATTGGTGCCTAATCAATTCACCATAACAAAGAACACTGTCTCCAGTTATCATGCTTTCATCTTGAGTGAATTGTTAACATTACTGTTCTTATTAAAGGTCATATTTGGACCTTCGAGTCGTTTCCTTTAAAAAAAAAATACAAGGACAGCAATCTATAGATTTTAAAATATACTAAACAAAAGTTCTATAGTTAAATTGCAAGATTTAAGTTATATATTTACATTGTCATCAACATCATTTTTTCTATTTGCTTCTTGATAGAATACAAGATAAACGCTCTGTGAGCCTAGCTTTTTTTCCGGTTTCTTAAGGATGTACTTAGGTGAGGTTAGGTGAAAATTAATAAATTAAGAAGTTAAAATTGATACTATAAGCTGGTAGGGCATCAATTAAGGATAAAAAATAAGCTAAAAATATTGATAGGTCATGGACCTCCTTTTCGAGATATTTGAGATTTAAAATATGGCGGGAAAAGGCTGACTCGGACTTTTACCTTATATTTGCATTGGTAATATTTGGGTCCCAAATCAAAAGAAAGAAAATTAAGAATCTTCTAAAATTTTGAAAAATGACCTTTCATGAGCTATTAAGTCTTATATGAAAAAATAAATGGGTGTTATGGGGCAAAATATTTTACATTGTATTGTATGGAAAAACACCAAGGAGTCCGAACATTTGACACAAATTCCAAAACCTCATCTAAGTACATCCTTAAGCTCTTACAATTAAATGTGGAACTCTCAGTCAATATATATAACTTTAAAATATTGTATACCTTCAAAATACTAAAGTTATCACATATAAAGATAATAAAAAGGAACCATTTTCAATTCGATGTTCACGAAAATCTGTATCCCATGACAAATAATAAATCGAGAGTCATTAACAAAAAGAAGAGATAATCAAATACCCATCACGATAAAATGTTCTACTAAATATGAAAGCTATCGCATATACAAAAGACACAAAAGCTAATTCTACAATATTTAATTATATGAATATTTGATTCGTTTCCCCTAACATTCTATAATTAATTTACACAAACACGTTCTAACAATTAATTCCAACCAAAAGTCTATTTCTGACATTACTTTGGAACTTTTTACCTCTGTGTATCGATCATATTCAAAATGCCTTTCGTTAATACATCATACCACATCTATTAATTATATAGTGTGCATGTAAATCGGATGTCACTTGAGGAAATGGTCCCGAACTCTATACAGATTAAACAACTCTCTGAAGGGTCCATAGGTGGTTTATTGAAAGCCAAAATTTCTTTCTAATCCAATATATCCTAATTTTTATAATGTCAGTCAAGCTTTCCAAATATTCAAACTTGTCAATATACTGTGCATAAACTGCATATTTCCTTAATTGTTAATTTATTTCTCCTGAATATGTATGAAGTTATTGCTACTGGGTGTTAAGCATATAACAATCAATCAATCTGTATGTATATTTTAACAAATTGAATCATTAATTAATTCAAAATTCCTAAGTTTGAAGACCAATTTAAGGTCCATGTCAGAAACACTCTATTAAACTTACCAAAGTTAAAAAAGAGTTTATATGAATAAGAAGTTTCAGGTAGTCGTCTCTAGATTCCCTCCTACAATGAAAGGTATTGCTTAGATGTGCTAGGTGGAAACATATCTTCTTAGTACTGCTTTTTACATCTATGTTAGCACTGCATGTTTTGTATGCCAAATCAGACCGTTCTTCCCAGCTATTTGGAGCAAGCTTTAATTTAAACATTTGAAGGGAATCTTCTAAACAACCATCCATTCTACATGGAAGGGAAGGGTTAACTGAAATGTATAAATACAATTAAATTGTAATGTATTCCCCTCGTGTAATTTTTTGTCATTTTAGCGGTATATTTTTTGTTGCCATAAAGCGTGGCCACAAAACCAGGTTCAACCCACCATTTTTTCTTAAAATGTCCTGTACCAAGTCAGGAATATGGCAGTTGTTATATATAATAATATATCTAATAGTTCGTTTTTATGTATGTTGCATTGTTTTTTTTTTTTTTTTGTTTTTTGTTGCACTTCAGTGTCATGTTGTTTGCCTGTTATAGATGATGTGTTTTCCTCGGTTTTAGTTTGTAACCCGGATTTTTTCAATCGATTTATGACCTTTGAAAAGCAATATACTACTGTTGCTAATAACTATATACACATATGTAAAAAATTAAGTAGACAATGCAGTTTTACAGGGGAGATACTACTGTTGCTATCATAAAATAATATCAAGAAAGAAGTATTTGTACTGATATTTATCAGTAACTTGAAAGGAAGTTTATGGACCCTTTTTTTTAAAGTGACATTTAGCCTAATAATGTAGAAAGAATTGTATTAATTTTCAGGAAAAAATCACCAATAAATTTTATTCTAAATTAGATAAATAAACAGCATTGCCGGTTTATTCTGAAATCATTAATATCTAATACATCAGAATCATTTCAAAAGAACTTTTTTCACAAATTTAATGTGTTTTAAGTCAAGAAGATATTCCAAATGGTTTTACCAGAAAAAAAGTCAGGAGTCTGTAATTTAGCGGTTGTCGTTTGTTATTTATTACATCAATTAGACCGTTAGTTTTCTCGTTTGAATTTTTTACATTTGACATCACGGGGCCTTTAATGGCTGACTATGCAGTATGGGCTTTGCTCACTGTTGAAGGTCGTACGGTGACATAAAGTTGTGGAGAGTTGTCTCTTTGGCAATCACAACCTAAGCCATATTTTGGCACGTCTTATTGGAATTTGTGGTCATCAATGCCCTTCAAGAAGATGTGCCAAGTACTTGTTTGGCTTTTAACTGTTTTGATCTTAGCGTCACTGGTGAGTCTTAACTAGACGAAACGCGTGTCTGGCGCATTAAATTACAAGCCTTGTACCTTTGATAACTATTTTAGCATATAAGAAACAGCCATATAAATTTCAGAAACTGAACATGTTTAACCCCGTCACATTCTGTTTATATGTGTCTGTCTTAAGTCAGGAGCCTGTAATTCAGAGGTTGTCGTTTGTTGGTGTGTTACATATTTGTTTTTCGTTCATCTTTTGTACATTACCTAGGCCGTTAGTTTTTTCGTTTGAATTGTTTTACATTTGTCATATCGGGGCTGACTATGCGGTATGGTCTTTGCTCATTATTGACGACCGTACGGTGACCTATAGAGAGTTGTTAATTTCTGTGTCATTTGTCTCTTGTGGATATTTGTCTTATTGGCAATCATACCACATCTTTTTTTTTTTCATTAACCAATAAACCATGAAAATTAGGCAATGGTCTAATTGTTTCATACGCAAGTTTGGTAATTTGTATCTTAGAATAAAAAGGTTACACATATATCGAAACCATTGGTGAATAAGAATATTTTTTAAATACAGCTATTCACTATTCATGGCATTCTTTATCTGCCAAGGGCAGTAACTTAAAAAAATGTTAAGATATTTTGATTTTGATATATTTTTTTTTTCAAAAATCAGACAAGAAATATTGTCATTAGCGCTAAAAAAGCAAATTTACAAATAATCTACATTTCAAAGAGTCAAAACTCCCCCACCCCCCCCCCCCCCCCAAAAAAAAAAGTAAAAAATTGAAATTAACTTTATGTCTACCATCAAAACAACCCAAAGGATATAACATACATTAAATGTTCCACAAAAATGAACAAAATGAACAAAATTATACTTACATTTGAAAGATGGTATTTTGGATTGTATGACATCAAGTCCAGTTATATCTGAGAGAGCACACTTAGAACATTCTTTCATTAAGAAAAGTATTGTTCCATTTCCAGTCAAGTCTGAATGCTTTTGAGAGTTGAAACTGTCCAAAACTCTGAAAACTAATGTAAAATCTAGTGTCGGCCATTTTATTTTTACAGATCCCTTAAGTGTGCAATCAAACTTCTGCAAAAAAAAAAGATCAATTCATCAAACTGTAATCACTGATATATATTGTCTCATCGAAAACAAATTTCAAGCTTGCTAAAATGTAAATTTACAAATAGTGCCACTTGTCGTGTACACATCTATAAAACCAGGTTTAATCCAGCATTGTCTACATGAGGAAATACCTGTACAAAGTCGGGAATATGACAGTTGTTTTCAGCTTTTGATTTTGCAATTTGATAAATGACTTTTTGTTCTGAATTTTCCTTTGTGTTGGTATTTTTGCTATTTTTTTTACTAAAATTTCAGATCTCTTATTTTAATCAGAGGACCGAGCAACTATTATCTGAACTCTATGTATCTTACTTTAATTGGGATACCAAGAGAAGATTCACCAGCAAACAATAAGACTTCAAAAAAACATTTATCAGCTGTAAGTTGTGTAGATTTGTTGGTTTGGAATGTCATTTCCAGATCATACATTGGTGGTTTATAAACGTCAACAAGAGCACGAAATTTGCAAGATGTTATATTCTTGTAAACCAAGCTCTTCCATTCCATAAAATCATAGCTGAAATAGACAACTTCTGTTTCTTTGCCATCAAGTTTTACCTCTCTTCCACAGATCTTGGGTATTTCATTTTCTGAAATATACAACAGATTCAATTACATCAAAAATATTTGTTTATAGTAGATTGGGAAAGAAAAGAAGTTATTACAATTTAGACTAGTCCCATATGCAATTTGTAGCAGCATTAGACTGCTCTTTTGCGAAATCTACAAGGGTGTCGTTTACGTGCAAGATATATTGCTAACTCTTAATAAGGGTCAGCCATTTATGGTCCCCTTCCAACGGGCTATCATGGTTTCTGCAGACCATACTATCAGATCGTGTCAAGGGAGAGGTCTCTGAAATTTTCTCTCCAGAACGGGGATCAAACCAGGAACCTTTGTGTTGCGCTAACCGTAACACCACGGTTTTCATTTCAATTAGTGGGGTAAAGAATATAAAAATTGATCCATGGTACACAGGATATCTTTAAAAATGCAATATTTACAATGCTAGTAAACCTAGATCATTATCTGATCATATTAATGAACAAACATTGACCATAGATATCTACTCATACTTGTGGACAAACATAGACCATCAATATATACTCATACTTGTGGACAAATATAGACCATCAATATCTACTCATACTTGTGGACAAACATTGACCATCAATATCTACTCATATTTGGGGACAAACATTGACCATCAATATCTACTCATACTTGTGGACAAATATAGATCATCAATATCTACTCATACTTGTGGATAAATATAGACCATCAATATCTACTCATACTTGTGTACAAACATCGACCATCAATATCTACTCATACTTGTGGACAAACATAGACCATCAATATCTACTCATATTTATGGACAAATATAGATCATCAATATTTGCTATTACTGGTAGACACCACATATTGACCATTAATGTCTACTCACACTTGTGGACAAACATAGACCATCAATATCTACTCATATTTATGGACAAATATAGATCATCAATATTTGCTATTACTGGTAGACACCACATATTGACCATTAATGTCTACATATACTGGTAGACACACATTGACCATCAACATCTACTCATACTGGTAGACACACATTGACCATCAACATCTACTCATACTGGTAGACACACATTGACCATCAACATCTACTCATAATGGTAGACACACATTGACCATCAACATCTACTCATACTGGTAGACACACATTAACCATCAACATCTACTCATACTGGTAGACACACATTGACCATCAACATCTACTCATACTGGTAGACACCAAATTGCCTATTAATAACTTCTCATAATTTTAGACGCACATTGACCATCAAAATCTACTCATACTGATAGACAGACATTGACCATCAAGATCTTATACTTTACACACATTGACCATCAGTATCTCCTCATAATTGTAGATGCACATTGACCATCAATATCGTCTCATTCTTTATACACATTGACCATCAGTATATAATCAAAATTGTAGCCAAAAATTGACCATTGACATTTTTTTCCTATATGAGTAAACAAACATTAGAAATGTCAAAAATACCAAGTGGCAAGGTTTGTCTTTCTGAAAAAACTTCATCATCATAATAAAATCTTACTTGTGCAGTTCCGACTGTTCCAGTTTTTCCATTCTGTGTGCCCAGGCGAAGTTTCTACACATTTCACTTCCACAAAATCTTTATTATTTTGTTTTTGTTTCCAACCGTATCCTTGTTTGCAGATCTTTTTCTCGTAGTAATTGGAGTAGGTTGAAACATAATATGTTTTGTTTGGTACAGCCCCTTCTATTGTAGATTCATCCACTTGAGGAACTGTACATCTTAATGCTTAAAATCGATATGATATATTAATATTTCTCTTATGATTGTGGTCTGTAATCGATTTCTTGCATGAATAGATATGTTTTGTATCACATTGCACGGAGTGATACGAAAACCTGCTTTAATTTAATAAGTTTATAAATCATCACAAGACGACATGACTGCATTTCTATTAGTTATTCGTTAGGTTAATGATGATTATCAAAGGTTAAAGTCATATGAAACTTCAAATTTTAAAAATTATTCATACATTTTTATAACTAAATGGCTAGTTTTGATTATTAAACTTCTGTATATATACTTTTTTTCTGAAGAAAATTCTTAAATTTGTGCAATTTAAGAAGAAGTTTACTTTTTTAATTGCTTGCTTCCAGAATAAACAATTTGCCGATATGTTTTCCATAAACAATGAACTCAGCGTGACCTTTCTCTTAAAAATCTGATGATCGCAATATGCATGAATCTGTCATTGAAATAAACTATTATGATCTTAGTGTACATGTTAAACACGTGCTAAATATCCATGCTTCTTTGTTGATTGTTAATTTAGGTGACAATCGGTAAACTAGAGCTGCAAAACACGACTATTAATAAGTTACCATATTGTCACATAATAACAGACCGAGAGAATTTTTTTTGACGATTGTACGAAATGGATGCGTAAACAATTATAAAATCGTGCACAGAAGACTGAGTTCATGATATATACATGCTCAAGAATTGGATAGACATTATTTTTCACCAGTCTCTTGTTTCATATGACTTTAAGACAATGTAAATTTCGTCCATGGTAACGGACATTCTTCAGTAATATTCAAAACACTCAATCATTATCCCTGACAATCTTCTTTTTGTCAATTTTTTAAACATTTTGAAGCGTACATTAAGTTTCCCATAACAGTTTAAAGCATACATAAACTTTAAACGTCAACGAGTTTGTTTATACTATTAAAGTACTGTTATGGGCATTTTTAGAACCTTATTCTATTACTCAATAATAAAACCTTTGAAGACTTTGAACACGACGAGCAAATTTGAGACGTTATGTCGATAGACGACGATTTGTATTAAAAGAGTACCGACACTTTAAGAGAGGAATGTCATGCCAACTGACCCAAAGGAAATTTGATATCAAATTAATTAGAACTGGGATTCCTCCTAAAACTTCACGTAGGAAAATAGTCGATAAGGTACGAAGTAAGATACCTTCTCTCTATATAATATATCAGTAACGGTTGTGGTTAGTAAACTTGGTATTGATAGTAAATAGCAAATACAAGTTATTATGTTCATATAAAAAAGTCACACGCCAAAAAAATTGAAATAGATGGAAAACAAAATTCACAGATTTTGGAAAAAGGGAGAGGTCTTAAGCAAAATTGTCCTGTCCCAAAGTACCTATGACATCTTTCGATTCTCTTTTAACAGTAGAAAAACAACAAAAGACGAAAATCAGACGCCTAAAAGGTCATATATATATATATATATATATATATATATATATATATATATATATATATATATATATATATATATATATATATATATATATATATATATATATATATATATATATATATATAAGAAGATGTGGTATGAGTACCAACGGAATATTTCAGTCGTTTGAACTTAAAAACATTACTTGTTAATTTGTACCTCAACAAAACTCATTATATTATAGTTAAAAATTACGTTTGATGGTGAAGACAAATTTGCAAGAAGAGATTTCCCCTGAAGAACTAGTTGCTGTCACTACGTTGGTATATCTGCCAATAAAATATTTTCTTTCCTCAGCAGTTTGGCTTACAATTTTCCAAGGCTTGCCATTACTGTCCAGTGAAATTGGAAAAATCCATTCATCTAATGTGATGGATGCCGCAACTAAATCAGAAGAATCTGTGTAGATTGTTATATCTTTGGGACATTTCAAAGAATAGGCAGAATCTGAAATCAAACAAAACAAATAATTCATGCAAGTTTGAAAAATGATAAATATAAAGACAAAAGGATGTGCTATAATAGCCAATAAGACAACTATCCCGCATCACCCAATAAACGAGAATTTTTCATTCATAAAATACAGAATATTACCAATTATTGTTACATTCTTAAAGTATGTTATGATTTTTATGAAAATGCAGTTTTCAGTAGAACATTTCATACATCACATGAAAATTGTCTTCAGCTTCTCATAATAGTTTACAAATGTTTATATTTTAATCTATGACTGATGTACCCATATTCTGACTATTTAATTTATTGTGTTTGTTTAGTTAACGCAGCAATGTAAATATAACGGAATTTGATGAGACTGTCATCAAAGTGAGAGGGTTAGCGCTATAAAACCAGGTTTAATCCACCATTTCCTACATTTGAAAATGCCTGTACCAAGTCAGGAATATGACAGTTCTTGTCCATTCGTTTTTGATGCGTTTTGTTATTTGATTTTGCCATGTGATTATGGACTTTCCGAATTGATTTTCCTCTAAGTTCAGTATTTTTGTGATTTTACTTTTTAATAGTAAAAACAGGAGATTTGAGACATAAAACAAAAAAAAAATAACTTGGAAGTATCATATTCCATCGGAACATTAACATAGTCAATTGTATGTCATTAATATACTTTTTTTCAGTTTATAAACAGCCTTATTGAATAGATTAAATAATAAAATATCTTTGTCGGTTCCTTTGGGCATTACTATTAAAGACCATAACATTCTTACCAATACTACAACAGACCTTCAGTGGCAAAGAAACGTTTCCAGGCAGTCCTAGTGACTTACATGTAAACAAAAAGAGTCACACCGGTGTCTGTATCAATCACCTTCCCTAATACAATACTAACAGATCTTCATTAACATAGACAGGTTTTAATTCGGTTCTTTTGACTAACAGGCGAATCAAAAACAAATTTTAGCACGCTAGATGTTGAAACAAAAGTTAATAAAGTCATCTACTTCATACATCAATATACATGATCTTTCTGTTTGTAGTAACTTATATATACATCTTACCATATACCTCACCAAACAGTTAACAAATGTACCAGACTTTTGATTAATCTAAAATATGTTAACACGAATCTATGACCGTCTACTTGTGGCAACTATAAGGAATACTTAGATACACCAACATACATATTTGTGTGGACACATTGATCCTCTCTAGAAGTTTTTTTCTATATTTCGCAGATGGTATGTTTGTGCGTTTCTCTGTGGTGAATGTTCCTGGTTATGTTTGAGCTGTATTTGTGCCACGGTTTGTTGTAATTTTATGATATTTTTTAGCATTGTCATAAAACAGGAGGGTTTTGCTAGCTATTAAACCAGATTCAACCCACCACTTTTTTTTTAAAGTGTCCTGTACTAAGTCAGGATTCTGGGATTCGTTATTAAATAGTTCGTTTCTATGTATGCTGGGGATTGTTTTGTTGTACTGTTGTTCCTTTGTTTTCAAATTATAGTTAATGTGTTTCCTTCGGTTTTAGCTTGTAACCCGGATTTGTTTTCTCTCATTTGCAATTGAACACCGGTATATTACCGTTACCCTTATTCACGATACCTTACAAGAAATTTTATTGATGTGATATCTGTTTGATACATATTTTGAGAGAAACATACCTTGACATATAGTATCGTTATCTAACTGTAGATAAGTTATATTATTATTATCCATTTCGCATGTAAAAACAGCTGGTCCTCCTACAGACACTTTACCATCGAGACAGGCAGCATTACACGAGGTTCCCCATATCAGGTTAGAACAGTTAGCACCACCTTCATAATCACTCACATTGCTGACTTCCTGCTTGCATCTTATAACTGAAGAAATTAAAGAGATGCTAATGTTAGATTTCAGGGGTTTGTGTTACCTAGTCTTTAGCTTTCTATGTTGTGTCTTGTGAACTTTAATTTGTATGTTTTCCTTTTCTTGTTGTCATTTCATTTTCGATCTATGAGTGTAAACGTCCCTCTGGTATCTGTCGCCCTTCTTTCAGTAGTTTCACATGGTAAATCAGATAAAAACCATTCATGGAGTTCATTTATTTCCGTTCTTCATTTTTGAATATGTTGGGGATTCATTATTAATTGTGAGATGTCAATTTTCGTGGATTTCGTGGGCTGAGATGAACTATGTATTCAGATGTCCAACTAACTACACATCTTCTATAAACCCTTATGCAACATGTGGAGCAGGATCTGCTTACCCTTCCGGAGCACCTGACATCACCCCTAGTTTTTTGTGGGGTTCGTGTTGTTTATTCTTTTTTTTCTATGTTGTGGCATGTGTACTATTGTTTGTCTTGTTCATTTTTAGCCATGTCGTTGTCAGTTTATTTTCGATTTATTAGTTTGACTGTCCCTCTGGTATCTTTCGTCCCTCTTTTATGCAAATGTTGGCAAAACCACGATTTTAAATACACAATTGTTTTCTTAATCCACAAAAATGTGTACCCATAAACATATATTATTCCATAATAACAAAAATAACTGTTTCAATTTCATATTTATTCTCATGTATAGTGCTATAATTAACACGATGTTGTTCTGGAATATTGATTGAAAAATGAGTATATGAGTTATTTAAATCAAACTGCTTGTGAACACTTTATGGTAAAGATTGCTTCCGTCTTGCAGTAAGAACTAAAAGTTAATCATTTTATTGGAAGTTGGATATGTTTTCTTAGTCCAAGCTGAAGTTATTAACAATCAAAGACACAGGATAAATTAAATTTTATTATTTTGATATTACGTAGTTTCATAAACATACTGAAAAGCAGAGGAAAAATCTGCAAAATCAATATCACGCCAGAACACCAGGTTTTAATTGCATGAATGCAACCTTTAAAGTTTGATTTTATAAATAAAGGCAACAGTAGTATACCGCTGTTCAAAACTCATAAATCCATGGACAAAAAAACAAAATTGGGGCAACAAACTAAAACTGAAGGAAACGCATTAAATATGAGAGAACAACGACATAACATTAAAATGTAACACTCACACACACACACACACACACACACACACACACACAAAACTTTGAGAATAACAAATATAACATCAAAACCAAATACATGAATTTGGGATAGATAAGTACCGTGACACATCTTATAGTAATGTTAATTCACACTCAAAAATAAGAGAAAACAAACGACACAACGGAAACACAACGTTAACACAATTGAATTATCATTGATATCGTTATATTTATAAATTAACTGTTTACAAAATTTAGAATTTTTGAAATACTCAGGCTTTTCTACCTCAGGCATAGATTACCTTTTTGGATTCGAGCGTCACTGATGAGTCTTTTGAAGACGAAACGCGCGTCTGGCGTATATACAAAATTTAGTCCTGGTATCTATGATGTGTTTATTGACAAAGAAACACACGAATAATAACTAACAAAAGGCTAAAATTTTAATACGCCAGAAGTGCATTTTGTCCACACAAGACTCACCAGTGACGCCCAGATACAAAAGTTTGAAAGCCGAAACAAGTACAAAGTTGAACAGCATCGAGGACCAAAAGTTAAAAAAAGCCGTGCCAAAAACGGCCAGGGTTTTCTGTTAAGTACCAGAACATCCCTATTATTTAGAACAATTTATACTTTTGCAACCAGTAAATTTTATAAAATGTCTATAAAAAAGATGTAAATGATAAAACTGAAGTATTAGCTAATTACAGGAAACAACCGAAATACATTAATTAACTCGACAAAATGCAACACATCCGAATAAGCTTAAACCTCAACGCCAAGTGACGTCATATTAGAAATTGTAAAAAATGACAAAAATATGACGTCACATTTGAATTAGTAAAACAGATCATCAAAAAATGAAAAATGACGTCACATTTGAATGAATAAGTTAGAGTTAGGATTGATTTAAGATTATATTTGAACTAAATACTGATATTACATTTAATAACAATGCACATTTGAATACTTATTAATAGCAAAACTAACAAAATTAATATAAAACTTAATTATATTAAACATTGGAAATTTGATTGATATTTGCATTGTTTTGAAAATCAATCCCTTAATGTCTGGTTATATATGCTGGTATTATAAAGTTGTAGCTTCTATTTCTAAAGAAAATAATGTCAATATTTGCTATATGCTACCCATGTTACATTCTATGTGTAAAAAAGTAAAATATCAAAAATACCGAACTCCGAAGAAAATTATCAAAAATTCCTAATCAAATGAAAAAATCTAAAGCTAAATAGAATCAAACAAATGGATAACGACTGTCATATTCCTGACTTAGTCCAGGCAATTTCACCAATCAAAACATTTGTATGACACATGTGGTATGATTGCCAATGAGACAACAATCCACCAAAGTTCAAATTAAGTGAATGTAAGCAAATAAGAACAATAACCTGTTTTCATATATCTGACTTTTGACACCAGAATTTATAATTTTTCGACAGGTTACCTTCTCTGTGGTAGGACATCCTGGTACTCGGCCACTCTCAACAAGAATAAAATGACACAACTATATGTCACCGTACGGCCTTCAACAATTGACAAAGCCCATACCGCATAGTCAGC
This sequence comes from Mytilus galloprovincialis, assembly GCA_037788925.1. NCBI lineage: Eukaryota > Metazoa > Mollusca > Bivalvia > Mytilida > Mytilidae > Mytilus > Mytilus galloprovincialis. The sequence goes on along the minus strand of CM075334.1, from coordinate 5,488,971 downwards.
TATATAAGGCCTCGAAATGACAATGTAAAACAATTCAAACGAGAAAACTAACGACCTCATGTATGTACAAAATTGGAGCTACAGTGTAATCTGCCTAATCCGACACCTGAGTATTCTGACATCCTGCTTAATCTGAAATGTTTATTGTCATAAAATATGTGGAATGAATCTTTCTATATGAATGATATTTTTTTTCATTTAACCAATTGGAACTGAGCTTGGAGATGTTTACATAAACATAAAAATAGAAGTATGCATATTAAATAAATATATCACACAGTTGTAACGACTCTATTGTCCCCAATAAAATTGAAAATGGAAAAAGAGAATGTGTCAAATAGACAACAACCCGACCAAACAGCAGAAAACAGCCGGCAATCACCAATGGGTCTTCAATACAGCGAGAATATCCCGCACCCGGAGGCGGGCTTCAGTTGGCCCCTAAACGAAATGTGTACTTGTTCAATGGAAATGGACGTCACACATGACTCCAAAACATACAAATGAACTAAAAGTAAAACACATACAAATTCCAGAGCCCCTGACTTCGGACAGGTGCAAAAATATGGAAGGGTTAAACAGGTTTTGTGAGATATCAACCCTCCCCCTATATACCTCTAGTCAATGTAGAACAAAAAACACACAGTAATACGCATAGTAAAACTCAGTTAAGGACAAGTCATGAGTCCAATGTCAAAAAAGGTAACTTAAGAAACTAAGCAAAATGACAATGATACATAAGTTAACGAGGGATAAATAACAGTTACTGACATGACAGCTCCAGACCTTGATTAAACTGATTGAAAGATTATATCTGCATCATATGGAAATCAAGCACAGTCCCTCTCGTATGAGTTTAGAATCACACCACCATAAAATATATGAGAAAAACATTACCTGTCTCATGGCATCAACTGGTTTTAGAATAAATGTGATTATTTCCTATGCAAAGACCCAATGTTTATGCTCAAGGTTTTCCTTCTAATTTCTAACGGCTTTGCAATCAATATAAGGGTGTTGATGGGTGAAATATTCTAACATATTTACTAGTATTCAATGTCAATAAACATCAAACAACTTGTTCAAAAGGCACATACTTCAATTAGTATTAAGATAAATTTTCAAAAAGAAGTGGATTTCATCATCTTATTGTATACCAAAGGGGCCATGTCTTATCTTGTAGCCTTTATCCAAACCTTTATCCTCTTTTTGTACCCAACGTGACTGATCACGTGATTTTTGCTAGCCATGAACAATACTGTGGATTCTACAGCGGAAGAGGCTCTGTTTACCCCTAGAGCTACTGAGGTTTCTCCCAATTTATTTTGCGTTGAGTAGTTTATCTTTATTTATGCACATCCCTACAGATAATGATGAAAACGTTATGTAAAAAGAAGTAAAAAATGTAAATACACGTTGAAATTAAGTTACTTACTTTTTACAACTACACCAAACAAACATCCAGTATCATTTCCTACAAAATACAGAAATAATTTTGTTCCGGAATCTCCATCTACTCGTGTTGGAAGTTTTGGAAAAAAGTTATAAGCTCCTGGAAATGGTGGATTCACTACAGCATAATCTTTCCCTTTATCGTTGTCCAGAGTAAGTAAACCCTTGAAAGGACATTCTTCAGCATTTGTCACAATTAACAGAACCAAAACACCTGAAAAAGAAAAGTTTATGATGCTGTAGTATTCAATATAAGTAATATAATAAGATCTGTTCAGCTTTTTCTCATCTCATATGGTTAAATTTAAAAAGTCCAACAAATGATTAAAGGAAACTGTATGACTCACGTGTTTTTTTTTTCTTTTGAAAAGTGATTTCAACACATAAAAGAAGAAATTTGTCAATGAATATTTTTTTTTTTTATAAAATTCCGAGTGAATAAACCATTTATCTTACTGTTTGTTTCAAAATATTTTGTCAGCACCTAAATTTGCTTTATCTATCTTTATCATGGTGATGATTTATTTTTGGTTTATGGATTTACTATCATTCGTTGGAATAAAGACAACAGTAGTTGGCAAAACAATGAAATATATGTGCACGAAAACATAACGTGCCCTTAATACACAAACAAATTGGAATCAAAGAAAATAAATGAATCTACGGTAGTAACCGTGTATTTCGGTTTCAAAACTTGTCCGTAACTTAAGCATTATTGTCTTTAATTATAGTAATCATAATTCATATAGCAGAGTTTTTATGGATATGCATGTATGATTCGATGTGCATTCCATTCATAAGATGAACTATCTCAAATAAAGTTGTATATGGTTATAGTATTGACAACGCTAACAAGTGAATTCCATAATTAAACAGTAATTAAGAGCTTGATACATGTATATAGCACTATTCTATATTCAAGGTGTTATGTTTGTGACGACAAGATAACTTGACTGATTGTTTTATGTTTGATTGCTAGGACATTAGCATATAATCTATAAAAAAGGAAGATGCGGTATGATTGACAATGAGACAACTCTCCAAAATGACACAGAAATTAACAACCACATATGTTAGAATATTTCACCCATCAACACCCTTATATTGATTGCAAAATTCTAATTTAGCCGACACCTTGAAAGTGGTGGTTCAATATATTTTAGTGTGCTTAATATGTAATAAAAACAAAAATCATTTTAAATCTATTTTTGCGTTTATTAAAGTATTCATAGAAATAAAACGGCATTGCAACACCGATGTGAACTTTTGCTACCTATTGAATGTGAAACTGTGACATTTAAATGAAAGACATCAATATATTCATTATTTAATTTTGGCTTTGCGTTTTTGTCAAGTGCTTGTAGAGCTTTTGTATCAGAAAACATGAGAAGTGTGTCCTGAATTAATACACTTTATCCCCACATCTTCTTTATTTTGATACTTACAAATAGCAATTAGCAGCTTATTATCCATTCTGTAAAACAAAACAATTACAAATGACTCTAGGTGAAATACAGAAATATATATACAAGAGGACCTATATATTGATATTTTATAATTAAGTATGGGATAAATGAAATGTTAAAATTTATCTTCACATATTTGCTCTGTTTTTCTTTTTCTTTGTTTTGTTTTGTGTACTGTTATGTGTCTGTTGGTCACCAGGTGGTAAACAAATAAGTGTGTTATGTCATCATGCGTTAATGAAACAGAACAAGGAAGCATCAAATATCTTCATGCATCAACTAAGCAAAGTCTTGTAAGAAATAGAAGCAACCTACTGCATAATACAATTATTTTTAGATAGCTATAAAACTGGGTTCAATTCACCATGTTCTACATAAGAAAATGCATGTACTAAGGCAGGTATGATAGTTATTATCCATTTGTTTGATGTGTATGAGCTTTTTGATATTGCCATTTGATTAAGGACTTTCCATTTTGAATTTTCCTCAGAAATAAGTATGATGTCATGTGATGTACTTTTTATGATTTTACTTTTTGCTTACCTCGTGTGCTAACTTGAAGGTCAAACAATAATGTTTTAATATCTACTTTAACCTTATAATTATTACGACATCTAATGTTTCCCGGAAGAAAATCTGAATTTTTAAAGTTATGTGTTCAGTGTTTAAAATATGACCTCATAATTTAATACAGAAGAAACATACTGAAATATGTTCACTTAGAGGCTAAACATAATAAAGGTTTTCATCGAAAGATACCAAGAAACTTGTTGATTAATATTCATTATCAACTTCGAAAATAAAACATGGTTGTCTTGAAGTATAGATTCTTGGTACTGACATTGTTTTCAAGTTTTGGAAAGATATTTTTGTCGTGGTTAGGAATTTATACATCCCGCCTTTCTGTGATTGTTCTATGTTTTTTATCTTGTCTTTCATTTTCAATTTTGTTTATGTAATGTGTTTATAGAGTGTCTATTCGTGTTAGCTAATGAGTTTTGTCTGTATGCCATTTTGTTACTCTCTGTTGAAATAGTTATATGTTTTATAGTGATTAAGATTATAACACAGTGTTTACTACTGTATCCTAATTTCTGAAATTTCAACCTTGTATGTCTGTTTGTTGTCATTGTAATGGACGTTTAAGCGACTGTCATACAAGTGAGAGATTTAGCTATCTATTTTATCAAACATTTTCTACCTAGAAAGTGTGTGTACAAAGTCAGACATTTGACAGTTGTTTCCCATTCATTTGATGTGTTTGAGCTTTTAATTTTGCCATTTGAGTAGGAACTATCTGTTTTTAATATTCATTGGAGTTTACTTTTACTTTTGAATAAAACTTTTAACTATTAACTAATTATTTATACACAAGAAAAAATCCTTTTTTCTGTTGAATTTGATTTCACTTCATACATAACATATTATTCTATTCTTAAATGCCGGAAGTGGGTAAATTTCGTAAGTAACTATGAAACTGGGTGAAAATAGGCAAAAGTTGATAACTAAGAATATAGTAAAGTGCTCTCAACCCAAGAAATTGTAGGATTCAGTGTACCTTAATTGTAAAAGAAGAATGTAATTTTTGTTCTTAGTAAGGTATTATCTAGTTTGTAAGTCGAACAAACGGTTAAAAACATAAAAAAATCTTGAAATGAGAAACAACTGCCCCCATGCACATTCCTCAGCTTGAAAAGATTCATGATTGAAACTAACCAAAATTTGAATTTATAAACAAATACATAAATCTATCTATTTTTGAACTTCACTGGTGCAATACTATTTGTAATTTGTTATAAACACGATTATGTGAATATTTTGTCTAAAAAACGAATACTTAAAAAACAATATCAAATTGTGCAAAAAAAGATAATAAAAATTTTTGAAATTAAAAAGAATTTGATACTCTAATCATTATTCTGATAACTGTATCTGCTGTTTGTAGGAAAAGTCATTTCGATTATTTTGTTTCATTTAAAACATTTAAATAAAGTTACTTTTGAATTACATATATAATGCATTGTATGTGAATATTTATGTTTAAGTTAAATGCAAAAAGGTGGCTGCTGCTGTAAAAAGGTAAATTTTACAGCATGTTCTAGTAACAGAGTGCCTGCAGGTCGTACATTTGTAGCCGAATCCTAATAGCAATGAACCGGATAAAACATGCATTAAAATTTCAAACATTAGAGACAAACAAGCGATAAAATTATCATCTTAAAAAAAAACAAAGACAGCTTATGGTGTTGAGGAACGTTTAAAATTCACACTTAACATATGTTCGCTGCCACAGGGAAAGCAGATTTATGCATTAAGTTTATACAAAAAACAATACAAGACTTAATAAACGATTTTGTATGTTTATTGTTCTTTAAAATGGTTTTATAATTTCACCGAGTAAAAACATATATTTACTAGAGGGAGAAAATGTAATTACAACTTGCAATCAATTAAAATGGATTATGGATGTAAAATATATAATCCAGTTTTTCATATAACTGATTTTTTTATATAACAATCAAACTCAGGCATTATACGTGAATGTACCGGCTCAATGAGATCTGCATCATTGCAATCTTAACCAAGCCGAAATGGGAAATTCCTAAAAACAATAAAAAGATCGAGTCCGATTTAATATGCTGAATATTACTGTTATCATAAATTGTACGTCATTTATTTAAAAGTTAACATGAGAAATGTATGGCATATAAAGTGATAATGGTATTTCAGGATCCGATCTTTATACACACTGTATTTCGATATCTAAAATTGTTTTAAAAAAATGTTTTCAAGCTGTAGTAGGCATTGTTTTTTTTAGAAAACAATTGAAAGCTGAGCAGTGTTTTTTTCTGAATTTATTAGTTATTTTATTATAATGATAAACCGACTTGTATCTTTTACCTGTATTTGGCGCAAAAGAAATATAATCTTGTGACCCAAATGCAGGTCTCACTATAACTTAATACATTTCTATCTTTAGTCATATGCAAACATCTATAGTTTAACACTTGTAGATAACCGTGATTTTGATTTTTCAAATATAGGATAACCGTCAGCATGGTAAGTTAACCGTTTGAATATATGTTGTTGTCAAATTATTTGTCTTATTCTCAGTTTTCTTTTCTTTTATTTCTATACACACACATTGATTCTGGAAAATATATAAACAAATGAATGGTATATGTTACTTACAATAATATCAGTTTAAAGTAATCCAACAAATTGATAAAATAAACACGGTGTTCTAGTTTTCGTACAATGAACTTGTTAAGATAACAAAAAGGTAAAAAAGAAACTGTGTTAATAATCAATATAAAAACGGTAAAAAGAACCCAAATTCGGAGAGCAAATTGATTTCCGTAATCATTTGATATTTAATCTTGGAATTTTATACTTGATCATACTTATTCGGAGTAATTTTAAAGTTATTACTTATAATTGTTGATAATTTTTTACTAAATTTGATTCCTTGGACATGTTGGAAGATCAGTAACTAATAACATGGATACTAGGACCAACTCTGTCACGATTTCGAGTAAATTGTTTAAACAGCAGATGTGCAATAAAAGTTATATGAGGCTTTTGTGCTTTTGTGCTAGCGTGTAATTATTATTTATGATGGAATGAATATTGAAATGATTTTGAAATTTGTATTTTATCCTTTTTTGGAATTTACTTTAAAATAAAGATGATTTTATTCCTAATTCATATTTGTGTTTTCGTTTTGAAATAAACTAATTACTGGCTGTAAATAATTATGAGTTGTACTATTCGTAATTATACGTTGAAGCATAACTTTTCTACTTCATAAGAGGTAAGAATGAGTGTTCATTTGCTTAGCTATTTTGCTTTTATTTAGTTAGATCAGCGTAGCTTGAATGGTGAACTGCTTTTCACTATAGACTTAAGTAATTCGTATTTTGCTTAAAGTGTTTGTTTATTGTTTAAACGATTGATTCAATTCGTATATTCATGAAATTATAATGTAAATTTTCAACATCGACCGTTTGTAATCTTCCTTGAAGTACCATTTGAATTCATATAATTTTTCAAGAAATAGTTTGCACTTTTTACTTGATTGTCCTTTGTATTTCAAAAACCGATTGTTTCTTTTGCACACCATACATATTTATGTAAGCCACCATGTGTAACACTTAAATAAATAAATTCTGAAGTTATCATAAACATAAGGTACCAGTCTTGTATTACAACTCCAGTTTCCGGTGCATGTCAAAACATGGAGGGAAACAAAATAGTGCATTTTTTCTGATTTTTTTTCTGTTTGATTATAGGTTTATGCTTAATTGAAACATATATAAAGACCTTAAAAAAATCTTGCATCTTTTGGGGGATATCAATCCAGGAAAGTGGAAGAATATCATGTTTACTGGAAGTGGTGCAGCCTAGTAAAAACAGCAAACAGAAAGTAGAAAAAAATATTTTGACTTCAGGTTTACGTAACTTTTTATTCTTCGTGGCATGACCCACTTTTTTCGATTAAATCTCAGTTTCACATTAGTACATACATGATATGAACATGAATTTTTTTTCTATGTAGCATTTTTTATTTTTTTTATTGTCAAAGATCAGCTGTTTTGCATGTAAGCCTATGGAGCAGTCAAATACAAGACTGCAACCATAAGCCGATGTAGTATGATTACCAATGAAACAACTCTCAACTAGATACCAAACAACATAGACGTTTTCAACTACAGGTCATGTACGGCCTTCAACAATGTGGAAATCGCATATCACATAGTAAGCTATAAAAGGCCCCGAAATGGCAAGTAAAGGCCTGATTTATGTACAAAATAATGAACGAAAAACAAATATGATACACAGCAACAATTAACATTGGACTTTATTAGGCATACAGATAATTTGAGCCAATTTAAACCGATGATATATTTTTTTCAAATTAGATAAATATACAGCAAAATGCCATTCTTTGACAAAAATCCTGAAAAAATATAATAAAAATGAATTATTTCCAAAGAAATTTTTCACAAATTTAAGCAAACACATGTAGAGAATATATATAATTTTCGTGAAAAATTCACAGAGAGATCAAATTGTAACATATCCCCTTAACATAGGACAGTGTTGTAACAGTACAGCATAATAACAACATTCAGTTCGTTTCAACAATTTCATTTACCCCTATTTTTATTTAATATGTTGTTTTTTTTTGTTCACATATTGTTGTCAATAGAATTAAAATATTATGCGACTGTCATACAAGAAGGATGTTGGGCTAGCTATAAAATCAGTTACAAAAAGGGGAAATAACGGGGACGTTTTAACATTTTAAGAAAGGGTTGATGTGCCATTTAAATGTTAAAAATATACAAAGGTATAAATTATTTTGACTGTTTTCTTGATTTGAAACCGAATGGTACATTTTTATGAATTCAGCAACATACATATTGCTGAACTGGAAAATGTACAAAGTGACATGTTTCATATCAACTAAAGATTCTAGGAAACAACTATGGTTATAGACACAATCAATGACCTGTGATGACAGGCAAACACACCTGACGGGGTTAAAAATGAATTGGACATTAAAGTCTTCTTTTTTTGGTCTGTGGAAGAACCATCATATGTATAATGAAAGTAGAACCCGAAAGGTACTGAATTTACTGAGACTCAGAACATACTAGTATCAATAGAAATAATCATTAAAACTAGTTAAATATTGAAAGCTTTTGGTAATGAATTTTGTGAACAGTTTGCAATTTTATATCGAACTATTTTCATTCTACGCTAAATAACTTTAATAACTGGTTTTAAAAATTCCAGGTTACAGGGTTACTAAAGCTGGCACACAGAAAAAAAGGAACGAAACTTTGATTGGTTAACTAACTTGGTTGCCTTTTTATTTATGCAATGAAATGTCATGTGAATAGTACTAGACAGGATAAGACTTTACTCGTGTTAAGTATTTCTTTATTTAAAACAAAGATAAATTATGCACTTTTTTTTAAAAGTGCAAATTTAACAAAGACAAATAGGGGGAAATAGTCCAGTCGATTTGTGAAACAATTGTTCAGATTGTGGTAAAAGCATCAAACTTTGCAGAGTGCTAGTTGAGGTCATAACTAACATTTATAGCTATGGACCCAATTCAGAAAATCAAAATGTCGGCTCTGGGCGGGCATTTTGAAATCATCACCAAAAAATTAATAAAAAATATTAAAAAAAATATTATGAAAAGAATATTACTTTACCAAGCTTGATAACATTTCGTATATTCTAATGACAAAGATTATCAACTGAGGACAATTAAAGTATTAATGGCCATCTTGAATGGTGGCCATTTTGATTTTGTCCAATATATCATTATTCGCTATCCTAAATTGTTATTTGATTTTATACTAAGTTTTTTTAATGCATTTACTACTACACAGCTACTTTTGCATAGGTTCTATTTCTGTACTAAAAATATGTAGTACAGGAAATTTACTTTTAATATTTAGTACTATTTCTTTACTTTAAAAGTATTGTAATATTTAGGTACTTGTATTTTACAGTACTTGATTTTTACTAAATATTTTGGTACAGAAATAATACAATATTCCATGTTTGAAAATCATAATTTTAAGAGATTTGAAATAGAAAAACTTTCAAAATGCTGAAAATGTAACGGTTGTAACCAAACATCTGTAGTACCTAAATTTCAAGTACAAATTAAGTACTGTAAAATACAGGTACCTAAATATTACAATAATTTTAAAGTAACAAAATAGTACTGACTATTAAAAGTAAATTTCCAGTACTACAGATTTTTAGTACAGAAATAGTACCTATGCAAAAGTAGCTGTGTAGTTTTGCTAGTTATTTATTCACGACGGTTGTTATTTATTAAGGAATGACTGTAATATTTTTTCTGTCTATGAAGAAAAATCATAAAAAATTTGGTGCACACTGAATAACGCGCGTAGCGGGTTATTTAACAGTGTGCACCACATTTTTTATGTTTAATATTTCGAATAGACAGAAAAAATATAACAGTCATTTCTTATAATTTAATTCTAAATTCCATTTCAAACCGTAAAAAAACATGAAAAAACGTTGATGACGTCACGGTCACATGACTAAATTATGTCTATTGGGTGATAACAAAATAACGTCAGCCAATCAGAAGACGCGTTACATCCAAAATTGAATTATTATAGGATATATTCATCAAGTGCTCAAATAAGGCATGCATACGTTGACAAAATAAATGTATCTAAAGAAATACAGTTTAGCATGTAAGCCTTAGTTACTTTTTACCACAAGAAAAGCGTATATACAATATGAGTTATGACCACTCTATGTCGAAAAGGAAAAATAGGTAGGTATTAAAATCACTGGAGCTGAAATATCTAGTAAAACAATAAACTGGAAAGAATTCCAAAACGCCTAGAGAGAACACGTGAGGATTTACAATGCCAAGCAAATATAAAAAAGAGCAGAAGTAGACATTTGAGCTGACAATCAGTGATTTTTTTGTAAGCAGACAACTGCTTTAAGTTGATGAAGGCCATGTAATGGGAAAAAGACTCCAGAATCACAAGACAAAAGGTACTAATCCTGGTAAAGCAAATCTTCAGATCAAAATATATTTTTTTTATGAAAAACGGAAAAAGTCTAAGATGAGTCACTGATAAAAAATACCAGTAAAATAACCAGACACAGTTGTGATGAATCAACATGAACAATGATTGCAGGGAGTTTTTTGTTTTTTGTTTTTTGTGATGAGGTATCTAACTATCATCATCAAGCATCGACAATAATGATCGACAGTAGAGTACGTGACTGTCACTTGAACTACTAACCATTGTTCTCTTAGCCAGACTCAGTGGTGGAGATTTAATATTTCAGGAATAGATATCATGCTGAATGTTAAAACTGCACGACAAGACAATAAGACAGAATTCAAAGACACGTCAGGAAAGTCAGGAATCTGTTATACATGAAATGGGGCTTTCCAAAATGATAGAAAACAATGACGGCTCAGAGTTTGGAACATATATTGTTTTAATATTTGACATTGCTGATATCGGTAAATTGTACAGTAAACGTTTTTAGTAAATATGAGTTGTCATGGATGGAATGATTAATACAACACTTTTGAAAACATGAATGCTAGCGGTCATAGATGATATGCAAGCGCACATGAAAGGTTGCGTCTTTCTCCTGATTTTCAACGAATATGTTGGGAAAGTTCTGAAACAGGCCATGTCTTATAGTCGTGATGGTGAAGGCCTCATCATAGTCAAAGTAACTAGAATAGTTTGAAGATTTATGCTTGCTACTATGAGACATGTTATCCTCTATCTGAGGACTGATAAGTTGCAGCTGTATCCTTTCGACGACGAGTTGCACAATTGAACTATTATAGCTGATAAATTATAAGTGTTGATACGATGATACTGAACTGTCTCGATGTTTGAGAAACCTGTATCATTCTTACTAAGGAAACTTATGTATGCTGAACTAATTCATGTCAACAGCTGTTATTGAGTGTCCTTGTGAAGCTATTCTTAGTATCAAGCATATATATTTTGCCTGCTATGGCTATGCCGATGCCTTCATTTTTACCATTTTAATATGAGGTCTGTTTCAGAGCTTCACGAATACCTTCGAGAACTAATTTACCTTGATTGTATGCTTGCAGATACTATGGCAGCTACATTCCAATTGTGTTAAACGTGCTGTATCTGTTCTTTCTTTCATGATAGCTCCAAGATGTAAAAGGCGTTTACTGTACAATTTTGCGTAACCTGCAAGCTTTGAGATTGGTACAATATCTCTTCCATGTGCCGTCATTGTATTCTATTATTTCAGAAAGCACAACTCCAAGGATAAAAGATTCCTGGCTTTCTTTCTGTATCTTTATCCTGATATTTGCTATGTTGTCAAGTTTATCACTCATTAAGCAAGATACTAGTGTTTTGACTTCTCCAGCACTTACTTTGGCTAAGAGAACATGTCCTATATAAAAATGTCGATTCATCATGGAGATCTTCAGATACATCACCACAGAAAAAATACACTGCAGTCATAGTTTTTGTTGATCCAGCACCACTTTACAGTGTCTGGTTGCTTATTGTTTTCTTTTAAATGGCAACTTATCTTCAACATCAGAAGTATGTTTTCACTTTTACTGATGACATATTCTGAGATCTGAAAATTTGTTTGAGAGGATTTGTGCAATGTTGCCTTGTGATGCTAGAGTTCTTCTACAGTTTGATAAACTTCATTCAACTGTATCAAATTGAGCGAAAGGAAAACCAATGCAAGCCCCAACATCTTCGTATACTTGCATCAAAGGAGTGATTGCCAGCTCAAATGTCTATGTCTGTTCTCTTTGCCTCTGCTTGACCTTGCAAACCCTCACATGTCCTGTCTTGTCGTTTCACACATTCCTTCCAGTCTATTCGTCCATTAGGTTTTTCTGATATCTGGCTCCAGTGTTTTCGAAATCTGCCATTTTGATCCTTTCTAACAACAACTTTCGGTCATAAATTAAAAATATCATATATACCTAATTTCTGTTTTAAAAAGTTACTTAGGCAAACGAGTAAGTAACAGAAATTCTGATACTGATGTGTGCATGCCTTATCTGACCACTTTGTGAATATCCAATATAAATTAGCAAAAAAAGGAAAGATGCAAACAGTGAATTTATATAAAAAAAAACGAATAATGATATATTGCAAATTCATGTTTTCAAAATGGTCGTCATTCAAGATGGCTACCAAAAAATCAACATCTGAAGTCCTCAGATGACAGTCCTTGTCATCTGTGATGAATATACCATATGACTATATAGGAACCTTCCTGCAGCAAGCGCTTAAATAATTAGTCAAAGTGAACACTGTTACTAAGGAATTGCAAATGTGTAAAGGCAGTATTAATAAAATTGAGAAAGGAAATGGGGAATGTGCCAAAGCGACAACAACCCGACCATAGAGCAGACAACAGCCGAAGGCCACCAAAGGGTCTTTAATGTAGCGAGAAACTCCCGCACCCGTAGGCGTCCTTCAGCTGGCCCCTTAAAAATATGTATACTAGTACAGTGATAATGGATGTCATACTAAACTCCGAATTATACATTAAGTTGTTTTTCTCTGTGTAAATGTGGAGGACAATGTGATAGAATACGATAGACAGAGACAGCTATTGTGTGGTTTGACAAAAAAAATGCATATTTCATTTATTGTGAGATATATTTTTAACATCAATTGAGATCATTTGAGCAGTTGATTTTCAACAATATGCATTTAATGCATATTTATTTTTATCGAATTAGGACTTTAGAGCTCTTAAAAAAAATCAAGATTTTTCAAGATAGCCGCCATTCAATATGTTTAACATTTTCAAAAATTTTGTTCTTCAAGGCAATTTGAATCAGCACTGTTAATCTATTTCATGTCAATATCTTAAATATAATGTTCATTATTTATTTATTAATTTATAGAGAACAAACGTCCGCCATTTTAAAAATGGCTGCCTCTTCCGCGTATTTCGACTTTCAGAGTGGGTCCATAGCTTAAAATGTTATCCATGACATAGAGAATAAAATTCATGCATGCATTATTTAAGAAGAAGAGACGGATGAATACCAAAGAGACATTAAAACCAACAGATAAACTGGTAATGATTTAACTAATTGTCTGTTGTTCAGCATTAATCTGATATCAGGTCTCCAGATCGTCGAATATGGTCGAAGTACTGGCCACTTCATGTCCCGGGAGGTGTCGTCACCGACCCCTTCCGTCACAGTATTACCAATGTAATTTCAACTGATCAGGCGGAGCTTATGTTTTAATTTGCATGAGGACAGTCTATTTGAAGATGTTTGTGATTAGGATGATTGCCGTTATAATTATTATTGAATACTTATCACCTATCATATATGAGTTTGACTGTCCCTTTGGTATCTTTCGTCCCTCTTCTATCAGTGTCACCAAACGGATATACAAAAGAACTAAGTGTATGATATGGTACGAATAACCGGACACCTTATAGCCATGGCGTTGTCAGTTTATTTTCGATTTATGAGTTTGACTGTCCCTCTGGTATCTTTCGTCCCTCTTTTATTGATGAGTTTACCGCCAAACTCCTGTCTATAGATGGACTGGCCGTAAATAAACGAACTTCTTAGACCCCGCCAGTTCAAGTGGAATAAATTTTGTAATATAATGTGAATGTATGAATATACAATAAATTCACGAACCTTACATTTGTGCTTTCGTAAGTCAGTTTTATCGTTTTCGGAGGTTACACAAGGAAAATTAAAAAAAGGAAAGTCCCTAATCAAATGACAAAATCAAATGGCAAAATCAAAAGCTCAAACACATTAAACGAATGGATAACAACTGTCATATTACTGACTTGGTACAGACATTTTCTTATGTCGAAAATGGGTGATTAAACCTAGTTTTAAAGGTAGCTAAAGATCTCACTTGTATGACAGTCGCATAAAGTTATATTATATTGACAAGATCTGTGAACAAAACAAACAGACATAATAGGTAAAAATGTCAAAAATAGGGGTACATCAGTCAATATTGTGTCATAAACTTCATCAATATAAAACAAACAAATATGTAACAAAAATTAAAGAAAAAAATACATAAATTTACAATAGTACAATGACGTTATGTATACCTAAAAAGCCTCGGCATATATGTATCAAAGAAACATAAAAGGACATATAGACAAAGCAAAAGCACTATAACGGGACCATATAAGTACAGATCCACCTCATTGGTATCAAAGAAATATCAAAAATCATATAGACAAGGCATATTTGCAAAAATGAAAGACAAGCCTAAGATTACGAGAATTAGCATAGAACAATAACACAATGACGGGATGTACAAGTACTGAGCCACTTCAAAAGGATACCATTAAAAACAGACTAAACAGTAGAAGTAGTATTCATAAAGACATATAAAAGAATAGTATAACACGTTTTTAAAGGGGCACTAGCTACGAGATATATGAAAAACCTAATATATTATTTTTTTTTGGCTCAATCAGTAATGAAATACAAATAGTGAAATAATAATTTCTTTTTAGTAGCCAAATAAGGTTCAATTTTGTCAAAATAGGCGAAAAAACATTGATTATGACTTATTCACTTGCAAGTGAATAATTCGACCTCATTTAATCCGTATTCATGTGAACTTTAATTAAACCCCTTAGCTTGAGATGGATAACATGTGAATTGTATGTGTTAAGTTATTTAAAGGAAGAGAATGTCAAAATTGAAAGTGAAACAAAGTTAAATCATTTGATTGACTGATTCGATCCACAAATAAACATTATAATACAGGTAAAACGATGATATCTGCAAATATGAAATTAAATAGACCTAGAATAATTCAACAGCACGTGTTTGCTTAATCTATTTATATCTATAGTTATGATTACATTGCTTGTATGGTCATCGGATGACTATAGAGGTCAACTCGATAAATAATTAGATGGTGTCTAGACTCAAATACACACGAAACGAAGCTACGTATTTTCATGCCTGTGTCTTTGTTAATTGTTTTATTTAGACTTAATAGTGTGGCTAAATGTTTAACATTGTTATAAATCAAATATGAGAATTTGATTAGAATCGGTGAACATGAATTTGGCAGCTAATGCCCCTTTAAGATTATCAACAACGTCAGTACCTATTATATTTACTTCAAGACCCTCGTGTATTATTTTTGAAGTTGATACGGAATATTTATCAACAAGGTCTCCTGATGAACTTTTGTTAAGAAAAATTATTAGACGTTCTTTGACATACCACTGGTTCATGAACTTCCTGCTCCGACACTGGTGACGTTTTTAAAAAGTCCTGAGTAGTAGTTGCAATTTCTTGAATACCGACTAAGTTGGGAAATATATATCCCTTATGCAGGGGAAGTTGGTATATTGCTACTAACTTGGGGGAAATTGATAACTTCAAAATTAAAATCGACTCGTTTGTTATTGTTTTCAAAGGTACCAGGATTATAATTTAATACGCCAGACACGCATTTCGTCTACATGAGACTTATCAGTGACGCTCAGATCAAAATAGTTATAAAGCCAATAAAGTGCAAAGTTGAAGAGCATTAAGGACCCAAAATTAAAAAAAATTGTGCCAAATACGGCTAAGGTAATCTATTCCGGGGATAAAAAAATCCTTAGTTTTTCGAAAAATTCAATCTTGTAACAAGAAATTTATAAAAACGACCATATACTAGTAATTGATATTCATGTCAACACCGAATTGCTTACTACTGGGCTGGTGATACCCTCGGGGACGAAACGTTCATCAGCAGTGGCATCAACCAAGTTGTGTATTCTGGTATTGGGAATACCGTGTATGACAAATTTGAGGTACAGGTCTAAAAATGAGGCGGATGAAGTAGTGTCTGTTGTTTCATTTTTTTTTAGACCTTTTGGATGCATCAATGGAATCGAACCAGAAATGTCTGGATTGTTAATGGAAAGAAAATCATCAATATATCTGAAAACTCGGAGGAATATGTTTTGTCTGTTTTTTAATACTTTCAACTTTTTACTGAAAAGATATTTTTGTTATAATTTAAGTATAAGAATTAGAGCGGTCGGTTTCGTAACAGATCTGGAATATTGCACATTAAGTCTTAATGTTATGGTCTTACATGATGTTTTGGATCTTAACACCACTTGATGTGAATGACAACAAAATGCATCACCATTCCTGCTGTAAATTATACACCAGCAGAAACAACTGCAATAATTCAAAGCTGAATTGGCATTAGGTTTGTTCGAGCAAATCAAGACCATGACCTATAAGTGCCAAGCTGTCAGCAGGAAACATTTTTCCGGATTTTTTCATCTGTTACTACGCATTCTTATTTTTCCGCGGCTTTCGTCTAAACATCAGACCAACAATGTTACATCTGTAAATTTCTGTTCTTCCCTCATGCTACTGAGATATCGTGACACCAAATCGCCTTGCACTGTATTCGACACGCCCGGTCACCTAGGCTTCACAATTCTAATAAAGCTTTAGGTGGACGGGTGTTACCTTTCCACGTCAGTTTTAATCTAGCGTCGTATATATATATATATCAGTATATGATATATGAGGCATGAAGATGGAATTGTTACAGATCAGTTGAATTATCTATTGTAAACGATCCTACAAATTAGTGCAAGATATAGTCACAGAAATGATTATATTCATAAGTACGTCTATAAATATAAATATATAATCATCGTGGTAAAAATTATTGTGACAGCATCTCCAACACGTGGAGAATATAATTATAGATGGGATGAAAGGGAATGGGACGAATCTGTTAATGTGCCAGCAATCTGACGATATAAAACACCATCTATAGATAATCATACATGAATAAAGGTAGATTTGATAATCTTTTAAGATCAAATTAACCCGGTGACCAAAAACGATTTCCAGAGATCGTCATACATGAAGGTTGATTGTTTACTTTGATAGCAACCCGACCAAAAAAAACCTAATGACATCTAATGGTCTTCATACATGAATAAAAAGGAGATGCTAAGAATATGTTAATGTGAAATAAACCCGACAAAACAAAATCAAAAGACAGCTATAGATCTACATGCATATAAAAGAAATCTTGATCTATCCGTATCCTGGTATCGATGATGAGTTTATCTACATGCAAAATTTCAAGTATCTGTTAAAGTGAAAGCAACCTGACGATACCAAAACAAATAACATCATGATATCATACATGACGCAAAGGCTTCTAAAGTATATGTAAACATGACAAAAAAAACCAAGCGAAACAAAAACACATGACATCTAGTGGTCATCCTTTATACATAACAAGGAGACGTGATTTAAACAGTAACATGACGATACAAATGCAAATGATATCTACATGAATATACACTTATAAACAATGAGATGTTAGGTAGCCTATAATGTGGCAGTAACCAGGTGAAACAAACAAAAAATTTGTTAGGGTTCCGTGGAACCCAGTGTCTCGCCTGCTTTTGCTGTTAATCACACACTCAACATAAACGATGAAAAAAAAAAATCAATAAATAAAGGCAACAGTAGTATACCGCTGGTAAAAATTAAAAATCAATAAAAAAAATTCCTCTCAATACTATCTATTGATTGTCAAAAGCTTATGTCCAAGTTTGGTAAAAATCCATGCTGGTTTAAGAATCTTAAAAATGTTTTAAAAACTTTAACGGCAGACTGTATGTAATGTTAACTGGAAGAACAACTAAGTCCATTTATAAGTAAAAAAACGGGAAAAATTGAAAAAAAAAAAAATACAAAATTTACCTCTGGATACTATCTTATGATTAGAAACATGCTTCTGTCTAAGTTTGGTAGAAATCCAGGATAGTTTTTAAAAGAGAGTTATCAAAATTTAAAAAGTGAATGTTATGTTTCCTGGCAGAATAACTTAAGTCCATTTATGAGATACAGAAAAATTGGAAATTTTATTTGTACAAAATTTACTTCTCGATACTATCTTATGGTAATAAACAAGCTTCTCTCCAGATTTGGTACAAATCCAAGAAAATTTAAGAAAGTTATTAATTTTTAAAAACTCTTACCACAGTGTGAATGTAATGGCTCCTGGCAGAAAAACGAAGTCTATTTATGAGTAAAATACAGAAAAAAAAAATTATTTTTACAAAATTTACTCTTGAATACTATCTTATGAACATTAACAAGTTTCTGTCCAAGTTTGGTAGAAATCCAGGATAGTTCAAGAAAGTTATTAAAATTTCAAAAAATTAAACCACAAAGTGAATATTTGTGGACGCCGGCGATGTAGGATCGCTATGTCTCGCTTTTTCGACCTAAATCGAAGGCTCGACAAAAATGACATAGAGAGATCATCACACATCAACAAAAAGGAGATGTGAAGAATTTTGTAATGTGAAAGGAATTCAAAGACACAAAAACCAATGACATTAACTTATCATCTTACACGTATACAGGTAATTTACAGCTACCCGACACACAAAAACGAATGAGAACTAGAGATCATTATACGGGGGAAAAGATGTAAGGTATATGTTAAGGTTACGACAACCCGATGACACCAAATCATATGAGTGTACCAATGGATAGTCATAGCTGCAGTGGTTTCTTGCTTTTTGTGGATTCCAACCGACTTGAAATCAATTTACCTCGTAATTAGTACCACTGTAGTAAATTGCCAGTTTCGTATTGTCAGATTAGTTTGTGCATAGTGTGCCATGTGTTCGATACCGCTATTGTCTGTATTTTATTACGTGTAAAACGTACCTTGTAAATTGTCAGTTATCAACAATAATACCATCTGTCTTGTATACGTTTTCGTTGTACACTTCAGTCCGTACCACTCTGTAATACAATTTCATAAGAAATTATGTGTCCATGTGTACCATTGGGAGCTCTAAATGATTGAAAGTTTCTGAGGTAATTTCATTTTGTATCTTGTCTTGTCAGTGAACCAATGGGTCATAAGTGCTGTTGTATATTGTTAATCGATTAAGACACCGTCATTCGTCTTGTTGTCATTTTACAATATTGCTGCTAATAGTTTTTAATTTGCCGAGTATACAACCCGTCTTGTTGTCAGTGTACTTCTTGGCATGAACACCTGCAATAGATTGCCGATTATGCTATCCGTCCAGTTGTTAGTGTGCTTCTTGGTTGGAACAGCTGCAGTAGATTTCTTATTAGTATAAGTTCTGCAGTATAGTCAGTGTACAACTTAGACGTTCTTTATGTAGTATAGCGACAATAAAAGAGTATACAACCTCTTATAGTTAGTGGCTGTAACGATTGTCAGTTTAAGAAGGCACCATCTGGTCCGAGAACACAGTTATTTCGTAGTGCATTTCTTTTAGACAATAAATTAAAAAAAAAAAAATTTCCATCAGTTCTATCTCAAAAAGATTTTCACAGTGCAGTGTACTACTATTGGGACAAATAATATCAAAATTATAGGAAGTCTACCCGCTCTAACTCAAAATATAGACAAATTTATGTTGAGGGGGTCTAACATTCAGTTTGACAGCTTCAAACATTCTATTTTTTACTTTACTTTTTTTTTTACTGGACCCAATCACTACTTAACAAAAAGATTCAGCACCCAAATCTTTTTAACATATGATTTTATCACCTTACGTTATATTTCAAGCATAAAATATCAAGAAATAAATTTTGAAAGTACAAATGTATATAAAAAAAATGTACACACTGTTTTACACTAGGGGCTATATTTGCAACGAAACTCAAAGGATAAATCAAAGGATGATATTTGTGTTCTTGGACCATCTGTTGAGTAGTCAGTGTATCAATCAATCGATCGGTCTATGATAACACGAAGGTTTCGACTGTCATAGAGCCAGCGTTTCACTGGATCGGACCGTGTGTACACGAATATGTGTCCGTCATGGAGTCAGTATATCACTTGGGTGTAATCGAAGGAATCTGTTTTTCTTGAAGTCAATTTATCACGTGGTCAGATCGTGTGTACACGAAGGTATCGTCCGACCTGGAGTCAGTGTATCACTGGCCATGGGTCGGTGATGCTGCATTAGATTTTCCGTTTCCGATGTTATCTTCCATTTTGTATTCAGTTTATAAAGAAGTCGTCATTGAGTGTTGCTGAGGGTATCATCCATTTTCCAATTTTTCAAAACTGAAATCAAAAATCATTCTACGTTTTACCTTCTAATTCTAACAAAGAAAAATTTAAGATCGTAGATAAACGTACCAACAATGTTTGAATTAAAAGTAAATCTTAAAGTAAGTTACTACAGAGGAACACGATCCGACAGTGACTGAACTGAAAGTAAAACTTCTAGTACGTTCCTATCTAAGAACACGTTCTGACAATGACTGAACGGAAAGTAAAACTAATAATATGTCCCAAGCGGGGATCACGTTCCGCCAATTACTGATTTGAAGGTAAAACTTAACGCTCCTATCGATAAACACGTTCCGACAAAAGCTGAATTGTAAGAAAATCATCTATTACGTTCTTACCGAGAAACACGATCCGATAATGACATGAACTGTAATTTTTATAATGTCTTACATAAGAATTTGATCCGACCGACAATGACTGAACTAAAAATAAAACTTTGAGTACGTATCTTCCGAGGAACACGTTCCGACAAAGACTCAATGGAAAGCTGATACTTTATACCACAGAGTTCTCACTTTATTTAATTGCACACGTAAGCTTATAACTTTTTGTCTGTTGTATTCAGTGAAAGTTTAACTAAATCAAATTCTGTTCTACTGACTAGAGCTCTTTCAATCTTTAAATACTATTGCTTATTTAAAAATACTGTGATAATTATTATTATATAGTAGTATAAACTTTTAGTTTCGTGTTAAAACTTTTTATTAGTTTTCTTATAAGCTACGTCTAATTGCGGATCTTTTATGTAAGTATAAAGTTATAATTTGTCCACTCTATATATTATTGTATCACATCAATTTTGTTATATATCTGTTGTGGTCGTCTTTGTAGAAAAAATTCACCTTACACACTTATAAGCCGTACGAAGCACCATCTGAAGCCATCAACGTTTAAATTTTGTTTGACACAATCTATGTTGAATTTGTTATAAGAGGTAAAAGAGAGGCAAAGGATACCTAAGGATTTTAAAACTCATAAGTCAAAACTAATTTGACAACATTGTGACAAAAAGGAAATAGACCGAATGACAAATAACAGTTTACTAAAACAATATAAAAAAACGAACCCAACAAAAAAGATCCTGTTCGAAATAAAGTATATCTTCAATTGTTTAGTATAACGATAGGCTAAGAGAGAAATCTGTATATCTGTCTTCGCGGGTTGGTCCTTACTAGTTGTGCATCATCGTTTGTAGCCAAATGACATGAAGACATACACACTGAAGTGAAGAGTTTATCCATCCCAACTATTTCTTAAACAGTCTACAGTTTCTAGTAACCGATGTCAATTTTAGTCTGTGCGACTATAAGACATTGGCGGTAACTGTCATGCACCTACAATTAGGATTACAGGTAGCATTTAAATCTTTGGAAATATCAAAGAGTAAATATAAATCATCGTTTCAAAACAAAGTCCGACTACTATGATGTTTTTTGATAGTTTAACAATGGGGTTTAAAAGAAAATAATATTATTTAGTTATGTGCACACATTAATTAATTTACATTGTGTTATCAGGATATAACATGATCAAATCTATGGAGTATAGTATAGAATGATAAAAACATGATTTAATAAATTTTACCAATCGTAATTGTAAATGGCTAGGTTGGGCCTATAAGATCTTGTTTTGCAGCAAGACTTGGTGTTAAAAAGGGCAATCAACTAAGAAGCACGTTGAAAATATTCAATGCCTTTGCTTTACTTTTTTTAGAGAATGAGTGGATACAGGGGTGTGTGTTAACAAACTATATTTTCTTCATGGCATTGTACTTTCCGTTCGTTAGATTTAAGCTATTTTTTTACGAATCATGGCAGAGCGTCAGAAGATACTTTCATCTCAGTAAAGTTTTAATGGAATAAAAATTGTGAATGTCAATTTTTTTCTTAATGTGTAGCTCATTTATTCTAATGAGTATAAGTAATCTTTTTTTTCCAGGAATCTAGTTACAATTGAAATAAATTTTCGCGGTAAAATTGTTTGTCCTTTAAAAAGAATTTATGTCAAATCACCAGTTTAACAATATACTGTTCGATAAGCTAATCACATGATTGGAAATACAATCTAAATATAATAATGTTTAATTTAAGAAAGCATACAACCGTGGCAATTTGAGAATAATAACTGAAAAAAAAACATCATATCACATGATTTTGACAAATACACCAGGAAGACAAACATCTAAAATCCTTGAGGTAAGTTAAAAGCTTATATTGGACTTAACATACTTTGTGACAAATTTCAGATCTTCATTTATGGACAGCATATATTTTTTTCTCGGATAACTTATTAGTGGTATAAACAGGTATAATCATCAAATTGAGAGATCGCTTTTAAAAGAAGAACATCAATTTAGACGCTCATTCTTTGCTTTTGGTGAGGATTTTAAATTCCATGTCATGATATGAAACACTGTATTTCTTTTCCTGGAATAAAAAGCTTTGCTAGAATGACCAAAAATATATTCAACTTTACCTTCACTAGTAAACGAATTTTAGTCTATAACCTTCAGTTTGAGCTTAACATCATCTAAAAAGTCTGAACATTAAATTACAAAGTCATGTTCTATCTTTCATGCAAAACATTTCACATATTTATCATATGAAGTAAATTCAGTACTATTCAAACAATTAGCTCAAAGTTAATTCAGTACTGTTCAGAACCTTTTGACATAATTCAGTTCGATTATAATGTGTACAGTTTAATAACAACTACTAAACAGTCTGAAAAAAAGTAATATAAAAAAAAATACTGAACTCCGAGGAAACTTCAAAACGGAAAGTCTCTAATCAAACGGCAAAATAAAAGGATAAAACATATCACATCAAACGAATGGACAACAACTGTCATATATATATATATGAGCATTAAACTGAACAGATATTGACCACAAGCGATTTGTCTGAACAATTCTGATTTTCACCGTATGGGATAAGTTTGAAAATCACTTAATACTAGTATAAATTAAAGTAGCAACACTATCGTAATCCAAGGAACATCGAAACAGAAAGTTCTGTGTCCATTAACAAAATCAAAAGCTCAAACGCTCAAACACATCAAACTATAATGGAAACATACTCCTGACTTGGTACAGGCATTTCCTTATAAAGAAAAATTCTGATATACAAAGGTTTTATATAACTTTTCACCTGTTTCATAGTTGCATTTTATTATTTCGTTTTTGAATAGTGCTTTGACAAATGTATATGGTCTTTTTATAAACATTTCGAGTCCACTGAGTTGTTATAGCTAAATTAGTCAATCTCTATAAAACAGTTTCGGCTCTTTTATTGGAGGTACCTGTGCTAGGTCAGGGGTACGGCGGTTGTTTCCCATTTGTTGGATGTGTTCAAGCTTTTGATTCTGCTATTTTTTATTTTTTTTTATATATTTTGGATTTCACTTTGGAGTTCAATGTTTTTGTTACTTTTTGTTTTAAAAACTTATATATTTATATCAATGTTTAATAAACATAATTTCGTCTCGTGCTATCAACTTTAAACAAAGCTGCATTTGATTTAAACTGAATAAACCAAAGTCCGATGAAGCTTGTCTAACGAAATAGTACGGTTTTTTTTATAACATTTTTTAAAGTCTTTATACATGTTATAACCTAAATATATTGCATAATTTAAATTGTCAAATAGAAGATGATTCTGTTTGTGTAATTGTATTATTGTATGTACTGATCAATCCACACTCAAATAGATGTGTATGTTATTAGTGGCTATAAAACACTCATCAGATATACCAGCTTTGAAATATTGTTTAACGCCATAGCAAAAACTCATTAGTGACACTCGAATCAAAAGAACAAGATAAAGTACGAATATGTTAGGGACTTATCATTTTTTATCTGGGAGGGAGGGCTGGTCATTTTGAAATCAAACACATAAAATTTTCTTGATCCCCCCCCCCCATAATGTTTCACTATTTTTATTTGATCCCCCCTTAAAAAATATTTAAAAATGTGATCCCCCCCTCTATTAAATATGCAAAAATTTGAACATCCAAAACACTTATGTTATTTTACGAAAATATTGCAAACATGAAATATTCTCAGTGGTTTTGAGTCAAAAAACATATTGACACTGACACACCGTGTCGTCTTCCTGGGATAAATATTACTGAAAATCCCATTTGTCTGTTATCTTCAGAACACTGCTCATTTACAAGTCCCCATGGAGCAATTTTTGAAGGCCTTGCGCAAATATCTAAGATCTTTGCGCAATCAGTTTCTTTGTTGAATTAATGAGATGAAACATTGAGCTCTAATAAAAAATTATAACCTGGGAAAAATCATTTAAAGCATGATTTTATATCTGAAAACTTGAGAAATTTTGTGAGAAAAATTTACTTATACAAGTATTTTTTTAGAAAAATAAGGGGGAGATTATTCAAACATTATAATTTACTTATATGTGTACATTTTTTTAGCTTCTTTAAGAAAATAGAAATTACTTGTACATGTACAAGTAGTATCCCTGACTGTATTATATATGTCACTCTCTTGACTGCTCCGGCTTAAACTCAACTTTTACGTTAGGCCTTATTGAAACCTGCATTGAATCGGTAAACTTTTATATGGAGCAGTTCATGCTTTCAGCTTGAACAATTCAATTACTCATTTATTGTCACATTTCATTAATAGATGTGTGATGGTAACCCAAAAAAATTGATTTATTAGTCTGAAACGTACAAGTTGTGAGGGAATGAGAGGTATATATAAATGGACCCAAAAGGATCTTGTAATGAAAACAAAAAGGTACATTAGTGGTGTTCGTCATATCAGAATCATCTTTTGTTTCAATATTTATCTTTTGAATGCAGATTAGATGAATATTTGATCATTTATTGGAGAATGTTTTGCTCTATACTATATTCTTTCACGATGCGAAGTGTTTTGGATTTTTGGATAAAATTTTGCACAAGTTGCTGTTGATTTCGTTTTATTTTATACTTAATTTCTTTCAAACTATAAAGCTGATTTAGAAAAAAAATTGGCAGTAATGCTTGTTAATCTAGTGATCTAAGTGAATAAAATATAACGACTGAAGTATTCGGGTTATGAAACACTTGTGCATTTTATGACACAAAATGGCAGCTTCCTAAATCACCAAAGTCTTGTGATGTCTAACTTAATTGTATATGAATGGTGTTGAAAATATATTCCGATTTGACTTTAGTTATGTTCTTCTATACATTTTGTCTCTTGATGTAGGTTAACTATTTTTTTCTATGTGCAAAAAATATTGATCCCCCCTCTTTGAATTTATAAAAAAAATTGAACCCCCTTTTCCACACACAGAAAAAAACTTGATCCCCCCTGCATTCTGACCAGTCCACCCTCCCAGATAAAAAATGATAAGTCCCTTATATGCACTTTAAACATATACATTTACTTCCGCGAATACTGTTAACATAAATCACCCCACATTGTTTCCACGAATAGTAAAATACCATATTTGTTTTTTAAATAGAACATGAATTGTTCAATTCCACGACAAATGTTATCCCACCTATTAGAAGAATTTTATTATACCATTTTCTATAAATAGAACATGAATTGTGTTGTCTTTGTACACAGATTTAAATCACCACTATGTGTCATTTAATTTGACAATACATGTATTAGAGCATTGGCAATCATTTTAACATTACAAAGACCCTACGCTCCTACATTCAAACATAACAAAAATACGAGTTCAGTAGCCTGTCATTTGTGGGAAATATTTTGAAAATCAAAATCCTGAATAAAGGCAACAGTAGTATACAGCTGCTCGAAATTCATAAATCGGTTGAGAAAGAAACAAATCCGGGTCACAAACCAAAACCGAGGGAAACGCATCAAATATAAGAAGAAAACTACGGCACAACAGAAACACAACATTAAAATGTAAAAAGAGGAACGAAAGATACCAGAGGGACAGTCAAACTCAAAAATCGAAAATAAACTGACAACGCCTGGCTAAAAATTAAAAAGACAAACAGACACACAATAGAACACATGACACAACATTGAAAACTAAAGAATAAGCAACACGAACCCCACCAAAAAACTAGGGGTGATCTCAGGTGCTCCAAAAGGGTAGGCAGATCCTGCTCCACATGTGACACCCGTCGTGTTGCTTATGTTATAACAAATCCGGTAAATAGTCTATTTCGGTACATCATATTCATTAAAGGGAAAGGGATTGTAGTTACGACGTAAGGAACATATTCGATATCATTTGTGAAACGGTTATTCCATAACGGTCAACCAACTCGTGATGGCGTCCGTGAAATTTACGAAGGGATGATTTCAACTTCGTCATTTGGAACTCTTGGTTTAATAGCTTCCTGTGAGCAACAACCCTCTATCATGAAAATCATGATGGGAAATGCAAGCACGGGAATGTCGTATCAGTTGGGAGATATATATCCCGTATGCAGGTGCTGCACACACACAGAAACGAACTCTAATATAACAATGGCCATTTTCCTGACTTGGTACAGGACATTTTAAGAAAAAAAAATGGTGGGTTGAATTGGTTTTGTGGCATGCCAAACCTCCCGCTTTAATGGCAATGTTAAATATAGCATTAAAATGACAACATTACATGCCAGGACTACAATACAAATAAATGGGAGAAAATTTAGAACAGAGATAAACATTGTAATGGCCTGACCATTAAGTTTAACCGACGATTGGGCTCAAGCAACAAGACTATCAGGTGCTGATAATTTATTCTTAAACCAATCTAACAAATGGTAAAAAGCTGAAAAACAAATAAAATACAATTTTACAATGTGTTCAATTAATGTTATTAAAACGAAATGTCAAAAGTAATAGATAGCACAGTCCGTTGAATCCGAGAAAATGTTGTACCTTCGAGAGCAGTTAAATTTCCAGTGTTTCATAGAGAGAATGTTCAAATATGTATAGAGTAATTTGAAGGCTGCAAAAACAATGTTGTAAAGTTAACTCACTCTGTGGTTAGCCACGAATTGTGTCCTAGATGACGTTTGTCCTTTGAAAAGTTCTCCAGAACTGGTATGACCTTGCAATGTTCAGTTTGAGATACGTGTGAGCAGGGGAAAGGTAGAGATGATACGATGTTTTAATGTTCTTATAAGGTTAAAGATGGATAATCCTCCTAGACTGGAACACATAAACAGATTAAGAATATAATCAAACGAACTATATAAATTACGGAACGGTGTAACAGATAACTCCCCGTCTGATGTCTATCTGATATCACTATTCCATAAAGTTTTCGAATATGAATACAAGATTTACACAAATGAATTAATCCCAATATGAATTGAATATATACAGGTGAAATGTCCACTATTGGTCGTGTGAGAAATATCACGTCTCAACTTACGACATTTCACTATAAAGTTTCCAGAATAGATTAATTCCACGGAAAACTGGGTTCGGCACAGTTTCTTGTCCTATGAAGAAGGATCTCTCCAATGAGATCGCTGTGATTTGTAGAATGTTCCATAGCTGTTGTTGAGATAGTAGGAACTGTTTTCTCCAACGTTATGAGACGGCGACGACGGTTAAAGGTGGTCCTCCGATGGGTATGACGAGAGTTAATATTTGATCTTCTTCCGGTTTGGCGAAAAGCTCCATCTTCTTTAGTATCAGGCGAAATTAAGCGTTTCGTCTTAATGTTCAATCCTGCTGATCTTGCAGTTTTATCTGTGAAGTGGGGTCCTCTATGTTTGATTTTGTTGTAGTAATGTCCAAGAAAAGGTGTTACTTTGTGATGATGTCCAGATAAGACTACTGGTTCCTTTTCACTTATATTCAAGTCAGATT
This sequence comes from Mytilus galloprovincialis, assembly GCA_037788925.1. Classification (NCBI taxonomy): domain Eukaryota; kingdom Metazoa; phylum Mollusca; class Bivalvia; order Mytilida; family Mytilidae; genus Mytilus; species Mytilus galloprovincialis. The sequence goes on along the minus strand of CM075334.1, from coordinate 5,460,556 downwards.
TGGCAATAGGTCCTTCTTTCGGAATAGGTTTGTGAATGCTATTGATTTCCTCTCCATGAACTTTAGGTTCTGTTGATTTCGGATTGAAACTTTCTTTATCTATAGATTTTTCTATAGAAGTCACAGATTTTGCTTTTAGTGACGCGAGTGATGTTCCTTTAGATGAATTTGTGCGTTTACCAGGCTTGGTACTAGGTCCTGTACATTCAAGGGATTGTATTGAATGCGATTTAGCGACCTTGGCATTCGAATGAAAGTTTTTGTTGTTAGACTGAACAACAATTGGATTATTGTCCTTAACGGCTATTTCCGGTCTTGAGGCAAGACGTTGTTTTGATTCCGTGATTGAAACGTAAGTTATCTTTGTGTTGACTTCAATAGGAACAGTTTGCTTGTCAATGTATGTATTTCCAATTATGACCCAACCAAGTCTCAACTTTTGGGCAAATGGAGTTCGGGATGGTCCTAGGCGTTGTTCAAGGACGTGGTGTGCCTCTATAAGGTCCCTTCCAATTAGGAGTAGAATTTGACAACGTTCCTCTAGTGGTGTAATACTTCCTCTGAGTTCTGTCAGATGAGGATGATGCATTGCAACTTCAGGAGTAGGAATTTCGTCTCGATTATTGGGAATATTATTACATTCAATTAATGTAGGCAGATCAAATTGTACGTCACTATGTACAGATTTTATAACGAAATCTTTTCCTCTTTTCCCGGAAGTAGTTACTCTGCCGGAGCATGTCGTAAGAGAGTAGTTTTCAGGTTTCTCCCGAACGTTGAACAGACTGAAGAATTCAGGCGAGGCAAGAGACCGGTTGCTTTGGTCGTCAATAATGGCGTACATCCTGATAATTTTGTCTGTCTTGTCCTTGTGGTACACGTCCACAGGTAATATCTTGGCATAAGATTTCTCGCTCTTATGATCTTTGTAGATCTCTGTGCAGATCGAACTTACAGAGGTTAACTTTGTTTCAGCTGACTCTGTCTGCTCCCCGCCGTAGACTTGTGTTAGCTCCCCGCCGTAGGCTTGTCTGGGTGAGCTAAACTGGGAACTCTCAGATTGTTGTGGTCTAGTGATGTGAAGTGCTGTGGTATGTCGTTCACTTCCACACTCGTTACAACTGATACTTGCGTTGCAGTCCCGACTTCTGTGTGTGGTTGACTCACAACACTTGTAGCACACATTGTTTTGTCTTAACAGATCCTTGCGTTCCTCGATTGGTTTGGCTCGGAATGCTCGGCATTCGTTCAAGGTATGCTTTGTCTTGTGTAGGATACACAGATCTTGTTGTTGACTGCTGTCTTCAGTTTGCTGTTCAACAGCCGTCTTATGGACGTTGACTTTAGAGTACGTCTGAGGTGTGAACCTTGGCGTAGAGTCTTTTGTATTTGGTGTTACTTTTGACCCAAAGATGAACCCAGGATCGTTCTTAATTTTGTTAATTTCCCTGATGAAGGCAGAGAATTCTGTGAAAGGTGGAAAGGCAACTTCATATTTAGACTTGTATCTTGAAGCCCTTGTAATCCACTTTTCTTGGAGTCCGTATGGCAGTTTTTCTACAATAGGATTTATCCCGGGCGAAGAGTCGAAATAAGCAAGCAAACATCCCAGCTTGGGATTTTCCTTGTGATATTCGATTTCTGATAGAATATCAGACAAGTCATAAATACGTGCGTTATCTTTGTTCGTCAAGGTAGGGAAGTTGACGAGTTTACTTGTGAGAGAGGCCTCTAACATTTCTGGAGCACCATATCGCTCATCCAATCTCTGCCATAACCTCTGTAGGCCTCTTGTTGGGTTGTTGGCATTTGATGCCCTTATACTCATGGCATGTTTAGTAGACTCTGGCCCTAGCCACTTAATTAATAGATCTATCTGTTCCGAGTCCGAAACTTGTAATTCGTCTATGACATTTTTAAAGCTGGCTTTCCATGTATGGAAGGATTCTGCCTGGTCGTTAAAGCTTGTTAGCCGGGAGAACAACAGGTCCTTACGTAGGAGAAATCTGGTTATTTCCGACGTAGGATTGATTTGTTGCTGGTATGCAACAGGTATCTCTTCTATTACGCCTTGATTTTTGTGTGAAACAGGGATCTCTTCTAGAACGTCTTGTTTTGTGCGTAAGACAGGGATCGCTTCTTTAACACCCTGTTTTTGGTGTTCAGTAGGGCTCTCATCTGAAAGGCCTAATTTTTGTATGCCGGTTACTAATCCCAGATCTGGGATTAAGGTAACTTCCGGTGACTTAGTATCGGAAGGCAAGACAGCAGATGTCTGTGACCGCAGGTTCAGTGCCACGGATGGCACGAACGCTGGTGCTTCGTGACTCAGTTCGATCTTAACAGGAAATTGTTTTTTCTTTTGAGGTCCTGTTACTTCCTTTACAACAGTTGATACAGGAAGTTTATTGACGAAATCTTGCACACGCTGGAGCGGGTCTTCCTTTTCGTCAGGAAGATCGCTAAATGCTTGGCTGCCGTCGTATTCCAGGACACGAGCCTCGGCTTCTGCGGCTGCAGCTTCTCTTTTTGCTTCGAGAATGTTCCTAGCGGCCTTAAGTTCGGCTTTTTCTCGGACCGCACGTGCGGCTTCCTGTTCCATTTGAGTTTTCCTGCGAACAGCCTCATGTTCTTTTTTAGATTCCTCCTGTTCTGCTTCGGCTCTTCTACGTGTGGCATCTTGTTTTGCACGGATTGCTTCTTGTTCTATTTCGGCCTTGATTTCTGTTTGTCTATATAGGGTCTGTTCCTGTAATACGGCTTCCTGCTTTAGGAGGGCAGCTTCTTGCTCGGCAAAGGCTATCTTCGATCTAGCGGACTCTGCCTTGGCACGCTTTCTCCGTGCTAGGCTTGACAGGTCAGAGACGTTTGAGCTACCGCTGTGCGAGGTGGTCTTGCCCTTAGATGTCCTCGTTTTTGTAGATTTAGCCTTTGTTAAGGTAAGGCGATGCTCGTGCAAGGTTTCAATTGCCAGTTCGACTTTAGACATTCGGATATCCGTTGAGAATTTGCACGTATCAATGTCTTGAAGGCTATCTAATGTTTTTGTATTTTTCAAAAATGTCAAGTACTCGTCTGTGAGCCTGCGATACTTAGTACAGGCTTGTACAATTTTATGTGCTGTTAACAATTGCTGGAGGTCGTTAGGAGGCTTGACCGTTTCTAATAACTGAGATTCAAGGTTTGACCATAGGGCCTCTAAGTCGTGATAGAACTTGTCACGTTTTTCTATAAAGGCTCCCTGTCCCTTTTCGGTAAGTTCACGCACTCGCCTAGTCTCGGCATTTTCATCTACATTTGTTGTTTTAGACGGATTTTGTAATAGTTCTAGATCTGGGACATTTCCCTCTGGGGGCTGTATCTCTTCTTGTTGTTCCGCATGACTGGGATCCATGATGTAAATCAACTATTTGTAGGCAATGTTTGTTCAACGTTGTTGGTTTGCTGCCTAGGACACACAAGCTGTGTTGCGTAGTGTCAAGGTAACAGCTACGAACGATGCTCCGTTGTATTTCCTGTTCAGGAGATGTGTAGACAAATTGTTGTCAAGGGATGACGCGTTCATGCAGAGCTCAACAGGTAGGTTGTTATGTAGCTGTATAACTAACGTGGAGTGGCGTTATCTGTGAGACACAACAGGCAAGTTGTAGGCTTTTTACTGTAATGACCTGACCATTAAGTTTAACCGACGATTGGGCTCAAGCAACAAGACTATCAGGTGCTGATAATTTATTCTTAAACCAATCTAACAAATGGTAAAAAGCTGAAAAACAAATAAAATACAATTTTACAATGTGTTCAATTAATGTTATTAAAACGAAATGTCAAAAGTAATAGATAGCACAGTCCGTTGAATCCGAGAAAATGTTGTACTTTCGAGAGCAGTTAAATTTCCAGTGTTTCATAGAGAGAATGTTCAAATATGTATAGAGTAATTTGAAGGCTTCAAAAACAATGTTGTAAAGTTAACTCACTCTGTGGTTAGCCACGAATTGTGTCCTAGATGACGTTTGTCCTTTGAAAAGTTCTCCAGAACTGGTATGACCTTGCAATGTTCAGTTTGAGATACGTGTGAGCAGGGGAAAGGTAGCGATGATACGATGTTTTAATGTTCTTATAAGGTTAAAGATGGATAATCCTCCTAGACTGGAACACATAAACAGATTAAGAATATAATCAAACGAACTATATAAATTACGGAACGGTGTAACAGAATAAACATGAATAATAGCTAACAAAAGGTACCAGGTTTAAAATTTAATACGCCAGACGCGCGCCTCGTCCACACAAGACCAACCAGTGACGCTCAGATGAAAAAAGTTCGAAAGCCAAAACAAGTACAAAGTTGAAGACCACTGAGTACCAAAAGTTCCAAAAAGTTGTGACCAAAACGGCTAGGGTTTTCTGCATTGGATAAGAACATCCTTATTATTTAGAATAATTCATACTTTTGTAAACAGTAAACTTTATAAAATGACTATATGATAGATATACATGATAAAACCGAAGTGCTGACTAACTACAGAATAAAAACGGATACATTACATAAAACAACCTAAACCAGCACATAATTATACACAGCCGAGTTAGCCAAAGCCATTAACGCACAAAGTGACGTCACATTTGAATTTCTAAAATGATTTCCCAAAATAAGATAGAATAAGGATAGAATTCAAGATTTGATTTGTAAGACTGATATGTCATTTATTAAAAACAATGAAAATTACAATACTAATTGATATCAAATTGTGGTAGTAATTAGATAATTAATTGTATTATCTTGCTATGTTGGGGTTTCTACTGAATCAAACTGAAAACCAAATATATCATATAAACTTCGTTGATCCAAACTAAAATCTTATAAATGAACTGGATGATTAATTATCTTTGCCATAACACACGAATACAACAGAATAAAACTAAGATTTACAACAGTTACTACAAATCTTAAGACAATTGACAAAATCCGATGTGAATAACAAATATAACATCAAAACTAAATACATGAGTTTGGGATGGAAAAGTATCGTGACACGTCTTATAGCAATGCGAATTCACACTTAGAAAAGTCACGTTCGGTAATTAAAAGATCAGACGACGTAATGACAAACCACAATCTAACACGTGGTAAAAATGTCCTTAGTTAGTTTGGACAAAGAAACATCGTATGGATCGACCAATTCCTGATGGTGTCCGTAAAATTTACGGAGTTTAATGTCCTCCTCATAACTTTGTTCGAGCAGTTTCTGCGTAAGGAGCATACTCCTGTATATGAAGTCCGTATAGTGTGAACAAGCACGAGAATAACGTATCAATTAAGGTATGTAAACACCATACGAAGGGGCAGAGGGTATGTTACTGCTAAGAAATGGGAAATTGATAATTACCAAGCCACGTCAAATGATATCACCTATAACAGACCAAACAGTATACGTATTATTAATAAAAACAAATTAAAGAATAATATAACACGTTATTAAGATTATAAACAACGTCCGCACGCATAATGTATACACCAAGACCATGATGTTTTGTGTGAAGTTGATACGGAATATTTACACCAAGACCATCATGTAATATTTGTGAAGTTGATACGGAATATTTACACCAAGACCATCATGTTATATTTGTGAAGTTGATACGGACTATTTAGTAAACACCATTCATGAAACTAGGGTTATCACGTTATACGCCCGATACCCTTGTTACATACTACTCATCAGTTGGGCCCGAGTCAAAACAGTTGGAAGGCCAAAACTCAAACAAATTAACCAGAATCGATATCCAATGTGTTTTGGACCCTTTTTCCTAAGAGTAGAAAAACGCTTGTATTTCAACGAATCCAACGTTAGTTGTCTATGCACTACATATTCTTTAAAAAATATACTCAACTGTTGAGGATAAATAGCTTTCAAAGTAAGAATGTATATATATCGTGTGTGGTTCCTTTTAATAAATTACGATCAATTATAGTTGCAAAATACTAACAAAAATCACCAGTGCAGCTTTTATTTTGAACGTGAAAATTGAAAACAAAGGGTAAGGTGCGATAAGAGGTATTTAAAAGTTGATATAGATGTTAAGAAATCTTTACGGTCGACGAATATAGACGAATATCAAAAGTTTTTTTTATGTAATAATGTCATATATACATAATTATATTTACCTTTTTCGGTGAACTAGGAAAACTGCTAAAATTATGCAATTGTCCATTCATTACTCCTTTGGGGAAATATCGTGCACAGCCAATAAACAACAAAATAATTTCAAAGACGTATTTTGTAACTTTTCTTAACCCCCTTATTGCCTCAGAGACGTATATGTCAACATCGGCGGTGCCAGTGAGACACATATGTACATGTTTAACTTAATTATGCACGCACCTGTTCATTGATGCATCTCTCTAAAATTACACAATACAACGTTGACGTTCTCAATATTTATCTTTTTATCATTTGTATTTGTCTGTTCAATTATACTCTGATTATGTTTCGTTTTAGAAATTATTTCGCCGAACATGGGAAATTCTGAAAGTACCCCGGAAATTGTGATTTATGTATGGGTACCACGAGATGGAAATATTATTGGTCACGCTTCTATGACTCTAAGTGATGATACCCATATCAGTTGGTGGCCTAATAATAAGGATGAAGATGAAATAAAAGACTTTAGGGTTTGCCTTTTTTTTAGTTTGGTTGTTTTTTTTTTTTTTTAATTGATTCAATTCATAGTTTATCAAAACAAAACATGCAACTGCTTACAGGAAATATCGGAATCTTATCCCGGCCGCGTTAAACATTCAAGTAGACTTAAAATCATTACTTGTAAGTAATCAAGATTCTAAAATGTACATTGCTATATCATTTTATATTAATTTTTTTCATAGTATTGTTCTATGAAGAAAGACCTTTAGTTTAGAGAGGGAAAAAAACGAAAAAAAACAAATAAATAACAAAAACATAAGGACATCGATTGGTCTATTAACTTTTTTTTCGATCGTAACTGATGAGACTTTTGTAGACAAAAAGCGTGTCTGTGATACAATATACTCCTTCTTTTATGTCATTTTTTAGTAGCAACAAACAAAAGAACAATGTCAATTGGACATGTTTTGATACTATATCTGTGCTTAAATTTTTACTTGATAACATTTTTGTTCACTTTGGAGATTCCGTATATCGTCAAGTTATTGGAATTCCAATGGGGACTAACTGTGCACCACTTATTGCGGACCTGTTTTTGTATTGTTATGAGTTACAATTTATGACTAAATTTAGCAAAGACCCATCGAAACAACATTTGATGCAGAAATTTAACAATACTTTTAGATATTTGGATGATATATTGGTTCTCAATAATGACGACTTCAGTATGTATACTAAAGACATTTATCCTGTTGAACTTACTTTGAATAAAGCTAATACTAAGAATGACCCCTGCCCTTTCCTCGATCTTGATATCTATATCATTAACGGGAAGCTGAATACAAAGATTTATGATAAACGAGATGATTTTTCATTTCCTATCGTTAATTATCCGTTTCTAGATGGTGACGTTCCCCTGTCACCATCTTATGGTGTTTATATATCTCAAATTGTGTATGTAACAACGTTTTCGATTTTAGCGAGATAAATTTATGTATTACGAAAAAAATTTACACCAGGGTTTTCGATATCACAAACTAGTCAAAACATTTACCAGATTTTATCATCGGTATAGGGAAGCAATTTGTAAATATAACTCAACATGCAGACATCTTATACGTTCAGGTATTTCACCTTCAATCTTTTATGGTTATATTTTTAACAAAGCACAAAAATGTCAGTATTCACCTAAAAAGCTAACAAAACTTTTAAACAGACTTAAGAAGGGATATAGTTACGATACTGTTGTCAGGTCATTTAAGATTGCATATTTTGGCTTTAATATTGATTCACTTATAGGGTCTTTGCATCGGAATTAAACACATTTATTCTAAAAAAAAAAAACAATTGTTGGCATGACACGGGTTATGTTCTTCTCAGACACATATTTCATGATGGTATAATACTAAACCCCTAACAGAAGGAATTGTGTCTGATATTCATATGATGAAGACATAATCTTTCCATCAGTTGAATTGAAGTCTGGAGCTGGCATGTCAGTGACTGTAGTCTGTTGTTATTTATGTATTATTGTCATTTTGTTTATTTTCTTTTGTTTCATATTCTGACATCGGACTCCGACTTCTCTTAAACGGAGTTTTTGTGTGCGTATTAGTGCGTTTATTTTTTCTACATTGGCTAGAGGTAAAGGGGGAGGGTTGAGAAATCTAAAAACATGTTTAACCCCTCAATTTTGCGCCTGTCCCAAGTCAGGAGCCTCTGTCTGCTTTATGGTCGGTTTGTTGTCGCCTTGACACATTCTTCATTTCCTTTCTCAATTTTATTGTATCTCAAATGAGTTTTAATGTCAAATGCGCCAACATATTTTGACGCTAAGAAGACAGAATTCCATTCATATTTATCGAAAAAAAAAAATAACGTATGAATAACAATCCTCTCGAAAATAGCTCAATTCCGAATGTAAAGCCGACCGCTCTTAGTCTTGGTGGTCAACGTCTTTGTCATTTATTCGGCTTTGGTCTGATGTTTTGTGGTCCCTATACATCATTTAAAGACCATTCTGACGCGAGAGCAATCTTGTTCTATGTCCATTAGAGTTGTCTTTATTTCTAAATTTAGTGAAGTTTAAAATGCAAGAATACCGCTAAACTATATTTGATATCTCTCCAATTGTTCTATTAGCTGTGATATAAAAAAAATAACCTATTCTATTAGTGTTTGACAGCCAAAGTACTCACACAATGTTTATTGAGTAATATGAAATATAAATGTCTTACAGCAAGGTATGAACGAATTGTTTATTGATTAGACTATTTCTCTTATTTTCAGGAAAACGTTAGCGCAGAAACAGTTTACAATTATGAGGTCGATAAGATTTGGGAAAACAGGGATGCAGATCACATTATAAGAATCCCAGTCAAATATCTGAACGAAGATGCCATTAAAAGATGGTGGAACGACTTTAAAAGTAATCGACAATACCATCTGTTGACTAATAATTGCTGTAATGCTGTGTATGATGCTTTAAATGCTGGAGGTGCAACTGACATTGCCGGTGGTCCTCTGCCTAACATACCACATCCAAATGCTGTAAGACGATATGCAGAAACGCTACGAGAGGCTGTGCAACAACTCAACCATTAAAAACTACCTATGAAATAATATAAATGAAGCAATTTGATAATAAGTACAGAAATAAGGGAATTGCAGATAAACATTTTTGGTATTCATTATAATACATGTAATAAAATAACATAAAGTAACTCGTTAAACGAAATATTTATTTTCTGTCAATGTTGTATGGAAGTCAGTTTCTCTTGACATAGGGTAGGTAGCTCTGTTCATAAACTCCAATTCGGTCCAAATGAAATGCAGAAATGAAAACAGCACTATATACATTTAAGCAACCATAATGCTATATTGTATAGTTCAAGTGTTCAAAGTAAATAAAAGGGTTCATTTTATGTATCAGGTTTTTTTAATGATAAAAAAAATCATCAGCAAATAATCACTTTGTAATAAACCTTCCCTTAGAATTCAGTCGTTGTGTTATTTTTCTTTGCAATACTCTATTCTAAATACAATATTTTATAAGTTTCCAGCATCTAAACCTTGTCGTGTAGTAGACCTAGGGTTTGAAAGACAACTCTTACAAATGTTTTGACAAATGGATATATGTGCGTTTTAACCTGGCCTTTATTGAAAAGTTGACCAAGCATATATGTTGTTCATATTTGGTAATGAAAATGATGCAGCCGCATGTACAACAATTGAAAAAGTTTTACTTCAACAAGCATTAATCAGTCAGGACTCTACTTCGTCAAAATTATCTCCCCATTACGCCAGTTCATTTTCACAATCGTAGATATGGAAGCCATTGTAGGGATGACGCGCTACCAATTTTGCTCTTGGAAACCGATAAATTTATCCACATTACACCAGTACGATCCTTATATGTCAGTTGTATTTTAAAAGACAAATGTATCAACTCGCTAATGAGCATCAGTTAATGAGCTTGTCTGCATTGATTCAACTTAAAACTATTGTCTGATTGGTTGTCAGGTGGAATTTTCGAAATTTCATAAAAAAATTTAAAAAATCTAATTAAATATTTCGTGGAAGGGCAGACTAGATTTGCTTAGTGGTTGAAGACTATAAACCCTAGTTATCACACACAAAAAAATATAATTTTTCGAAGATATGCATTTTCATCATCCAACTTGAAAGACTGTCGTCAAGTACTTTCAGTAAAAAAAATAGCTATTCGAACACACCTACTCTGTTTTTGTGATTCATTAGATAGGTATTTCACTTGACCCATATATTTCATCTTTTATTACTGTGATTTTTTATGTTATAAAGTCAACCTGTAGCTTTGATATATAAAAATGATAGAATCTGAAGCGAGACGATGTATGAAGTATTCTGGCTTTGTACGATATCAAGACAAAATATTCAACTCAAACACGCCCTAACATAAAAAGGTGCACACGATTTTCTCTTTTCGATACTATTGTTACCCATATTTTGGAATTTTTTCTTGAGTCACATAATGGAAGGGCAGACACGAAAATTACTGAACTAATAGATTGATATGTTTTCCGTCCATAGTAATTTTTTAAAAGAAATCGGAAGATATGCATTTTCTACATCCAACTTGAAAGATACCCATGTCGTAAATTTGATATCTGATTGTTCTGCTTACTATGTACTAGATAAATTGAAAACTTATGCAAATGTTGTGTTTAAAATAAAACACTTCGTAATTGAGAAGAAAATTGTAATTTTATTTTTTTCTATTAACTTTTTAATTTTTTGTCACTATAATAAACATTGCAGTACACATTTATCGCCTTCTCTAACAAAGAGATTCGATTCTTTTGTTTCTATTTCAACCGGGTTTCCGACTGTAATTAAAGAACATACTTTTTATTAAAAAAAAAAATGGTGGAAAATGATTTTTTTCCCCCTAATTGATGTTAAGAACTAATTGGGAAAACAACTCCTCAGTACTCAGTCATTTTAGTCATTTTAGAAGCTTTCATTTATGTTTGTTAATTTCTAATCTAAATTCAAAAGGATATAGCTTGAAAAGTAGCACGGATGATCAAGACTTTCTTTGCACTAATGGATTCGTCGTTAATTTTAAATTTTGAATTTTAAATTCTTTTGACCAACGAATAAGAAATCATGATATCATGCTGTTAGTTTCAAAAGAAGGTATCTGAAAAACAAAAACGGTTACCCACTTTTTTATTTTATTTTCTGGTGTATATTTACGAGCAGAAGAGTCTAAAAATAAAAATTCTGTGGAGTAGTACTTAATTACGTTTACTTCGCCTTAAGCACACAAAATAATGCAGAAAACGACTGTTTGCGGTTTTATAGGAAAATAATATGGATTTTGTCACAAATTGTCTTTCTTCTAATGTTTGAAGGCCAAATTGTTTAATGATTTGGTAAATTAAATCAGTCAAATTCCACAAAAGTTTGTGCTTTTCGTGGTTAATGAACAATCATTGTAATTGCCAATTTTTGCGGGCATTAAATTTACTCTCGCAAAGTTTGAAAAATTAAATGTGTTATTTGAGAGAATCAGTATTTTCGACTTATTAAAACATTTGAAATCATAAATATACAATCAGGCTATAAATATTACCATGACATTTTAGATTTACTTTAAAATATGTTTCAACTAGAGAATTGAGAATGGAAAGAAACTCTCATGTTTGCCGTTATGGATATTTCTAATGCGAACAAGCGCAAAATTACTCCCGAACTTGTCAAGTTCAATATACCGTTAACATAAAATGCAACGATGATTTTTCTCGAGTCTTTATCAAATGATGCCTGGGTCCTTATATTTCAAAAGCGTAAATATAAGAAAATTGAAGCAAGAGATAAATTTGGGGTTAATTCCCATACAAACATTGAAGCCTTGATAGGTAAGGACTCGCATACATGTACATTCTTAATTATAACTGAAAACATTTAAGTTAGTACGATACAAAATGGCTAGCTGAAACTTCATAAAAACAGGGTATGTCAAATTTGTTTTATATTGGGATCAAAATTGTCTAGCTGTGAGAAATACAATTCGGTATAACCCCGTAAAGAGACAGACTTTTATTTTTATATTCTTGAGTATCTTAGAATGAATAAATTTAACTAACAAATAACATTGCATGGCATTAACTCTGACGACGTGTTGCTTTTTAAGAATGAGGTGTTCAAGACAAACTGAAAACGCTATGGCAAAATACGAAGGAAGACGACAAAACAGAGTTAGTCGCAAAATAATAAAGCATATAAAGCTTATAGCTGTGCAACTTGAACCCCAAAAACAAATTGAGGTGATATCTGGTTCTCTGTAAGTTTAAGTAGATTTCATCAGAACATGGTCTGATCAAGTCTTAATCGGAAGCCAACAAAATCTGCCTTGTTTATCATGACATGCCCGAACGGACCTAACACGGTATATCGTGACAGCGTCTGACAGTCTGGAAATTCAAGATGTATTTTCTCTAGCAGTAAATCCAGTCGATTAAGACTTGATCAGACCAAAATGACCGTTTCAGAATAACATATTGCAACTAGTGATTTTCCTTCTCTAGGTGCATCATGTATCATTTATGGAGCTATTTTCAACATGACAAATGTATTTTTGAATTTCAATGAGTAGAAGAAATTGCATTCTACGGCGCATTGTTTATTACAAGCTAGGTTACGACCGCAAGCTAGTTAACGGTCACAACCCATGTCATAATTTATTGTAACGTGCATTCCGCTTATTGATTGGTCATAAATGATCAATGAATTAATTTATATAAATATAATCGGTCTGTTGGATTAAAAAAACAATAATTTAATTTTGGGTGTAACGCATCTTCTGATTGGCTGACGTTGTTTTGTCTATCAGCTCATAGACATAATTTTGTCATGTGACCGTGACGTCATCAACGTTTTTTCATGGTTTACAACGGTTTAAAATGGAATTTGGAATAAAATTATAAGAAATAACATTAAAAATGTGGTGCACACTGTAAAATAACACGCTACGCGGTTTTTGTTATTTTTTCAGACAGAACAAATATTACAGTCATTACTTAAATAGTTTCGTTCCAAGAAAGATAATTCAATAGTATTTTTATCAGTTCTTAAATACCTTTTCAAGATCTGTCTACAGGTATTATTCTTACTGGACGTCACAGTGGTTACAGTGGTCTTTTGAGTTTTGGGGCTACGCCTAGATGGTATTGAAGAAGGGGTCTCACCTTTTCCAATATGTTGTATACCCTTCTTCTCTTTTCTCTCTATATACCCGTTGCTTTCTGTTCTTTCTTTTTTTGTCCAACTTTCCCTATTCTTTAAATTTTTCACTTAATGTATATAATTTGAATTCTAATCAGACCATAAGCTTAATTTGAAGATAGGAACATTTACTCTTGAATTTAAGCTCTATCAGGTGTATTGTATATAATGAGTTGTCCCAGACCAAAAATGCTTTGCATTTATTTTGTTTCCAATATTTGACATTTTTATGTTAAATTTTTTTTATTTGATAGCAAGAGACGTTGTTATAGATGTCAATTAGTTACTGTTCTAATGTATATCATAAAAGTTGTGTTTTGCTTTAATTGTTATTACTATATCTTTATTCATATACTGGTGAAATGATAAAGGAGAAAATGAAAGACATCAAACACTTTAAATTTTCAAATATTTTATTTAAGCCCGTTCTAAACCTGTTTACAAGATGCTACTAAAAGAAAGATCGGTTATCTGAGATAACCCCCAGTTTTTGGTTGGGTTCGTGTTGCTTTGTCTTTAGTTTTCTATGTTGTGTCTTTTGTACTAATATTTGTCTGTTTGTCTTTTTCTTTTTTAGCTATGGCGTTGTAAGTTTATTTTCGATGAGTCTGATGTTGTTCATTCTTATTTCAAATTTGAAGATAGATCTAATACAGTAATGTTACAATCGTTGTAAAGAGGACGGGATCATGGTGACGTCAACTGGAACATATTTGTGGTAATTAGTCCTCAATCAAGGAAAACAGGATTGAAACCTAACGTCTGGATTATTGTCAAAGAGATGTGTCTTGTGGTAAACAATGAGTCCGACACTATATGTTTCCAATTCCAAAACATAATGTAAGCTATCATTATTTATCTGATGTCAAATGCTTTTCAATACATCAACTATTAACTAGTCAACTAAAAATGTTTTTTTTATCCAAGGTAAAAAAGGAAATTTTAAGAATAAAACATTTTGCATTGTACATCAAAAATCCCTGTTTCTGTCAATAATAGTGTGATAGAAGTTATTTGTGAGCCGAAATTCATAGTTTGTCCTTTAAATATCCTGTCTCTAGAAATATCTGTTAAATATAATACCTTGACATAATGTTAGCTATATGATTCAAGGATCAGAAGGCCTAGATGTGTTCCCTGCTCAGTAAAGTTCAGTTAAAATCTTGTATTGAGACGGAGATTAAAAGGTTGCGTTGGATTGGTCATGTTTTGGGGAAAGGAAATGAGGATATCACCAAGATTGCTTTACGATGGACACCTGATGGTAGACGAAAAAGAGGGGGACCAAAAAAATCTACCGTATAAAAAGATGGAAACTGAGATGAAAGACCATGGAAAAACCTGGAAGGCAAAATACCGGAAATTTTATAGAGTACTGATTGTGTGCTTATATGTGATGACAGGCACGAAGAGGATGAGTGAGTGAAGGAGCCATGGCTGTATAATAGTAGCATTCACGAAAATATCCGGAGCAATATTCTTAACAGGTTTCATGAAGTCTCTTTCTAAATTCAATTGAAATGGGTAGCATTAGCATGAAAGAAAAAGCTAAAGTGCAAAATACTCTTAAAAATAATGGTTATTGCAAGAAACGTTAGATTTACAAAAAAGATGTTTTTAACGAATGTATGTTTTAAAGAATTTAAAATCTGCGGTATCTGGTTCCTGAAAAGTACTTGTTTTGTAACCTCTCTATTTGACGGGGAAAACTCATAAAACACAATACACCAACTTTCGCACTATGCAGGGTTTGAATTCGTGCATTAAATAATAAATTCGCCCTTCGTACCAATAAGTTTGATTTCCACAAACAATTTGCACGGGAGTATGTTTGCAAGTTCAACGTGATTGCAAAATGAGCTAAAACAACTCCCTTGTGAACGTTTCCACGTTGACAGTAACGGCGAGATTTCGTTGACACGTTATCATTAATATATGTGCTCGTAATCATCCTTTTCGTTAACGTAATTTTGATGTATAATCGTTTTATTTCTTTTATTAGTTTAGTATTCCAGATGATGATGATGAGGAGGAATGAAATCTTCCAAATTGATTTTAAAACAATTGTCACAATTTAAGTTAACGATTTGCCTTGATATATATTAAAACGTTTTGTCTTTCTAAGAAAATTATATTACTCGTAGCTTTTTGGTAACCATAATAACTGTTCGGTAACCATAATAAGTTTATTATCATTTACCTTCACTCTGTGCTGTTAGTATTGACTCTGTATAGTTAAGTACTCGCACCGACCTACCATTTATCTCTTTTTGTTAGAGGCATGATCACAAGTCTTAACATTTTTTCCTCTAGTTTTAAACGGAAACAAACTTATTTTTTGCTTACTTCAAGTTACTAAAGTTAAGAATCACATAATTGATTTTAAAAATAACGGTGCAGCCGAAAAAATTATATATGATTAGTGATTTACATGGTAAATATACTTTTCTAGTATGGTAATTGGGATGTGAAATTTAACATGTTACACAGTATTTCGTAGTTTGAATGTGTCTTGTGCTAAGACAATTGTTTGTTTTTAAATTTGTGTCCCTAGTCAATATTTTTTAAGCTCCCTGCCGTTTTTGAGATGGTATATATGGAGTAACGTGGATGAGGGATACATATGGAATGTAAAAAGTGGGATCTGAGAAAAAGAACGGCAAAATGGAAAGTGTTTTTTTTTACCGGAATTTTGGAAATAATAACACCCGTGTTACAAAAATGTATCCCCTGTAATTAAAACAAATAGATTAAATACATACAATAAAGTCATTACAATATTACACCCATAAGGGTCAAGCAATAACAAATAAAATACGTATTTGTAAAAAAAAAATGCAACAATGCACGTTGCTTTATTTGATAACATTCTTTTCAAAAATAATCTCGAACTAAATTGTACTAGAACACACCCGCGAAATCGCGGGCATTTACAGCTTAGTTGAAAGTATGTGAACTATTGTAGGGTGAATTTTTGTAAAAGATTTTATGTCTGGAGAATTTCAGAAAATGTATCAAAAGACATGGGTACTTGGAGACAGGACAATTTTTCTAAGCACTTCCTTTTATCCAAAGTCCGTTATTTTTTATTTTCAGTTAAATTCCATCATTTTCGCGTTTCTGTATAATATGAACATACGTATACTATACATTAGGGGCCAGCTGAAGGACTACCCCGGGTGCGAGAGTTTCTCGTTGCATCGAAGACCCATTGGTGGCCTTCGGCTGTTGTCTGATTTATTGTCGGGTTGTTGTCTCTTTGACACATTCCCCGTTTCCTTTTTCAAATCATTATAATATAGTATGAATAACACCTCCAAGCAATGTAGATATTAAATATGTGGCTCTTTTCATTGAGAAAATATGTCTCTGTATATTTGTTTTTTTTTATAATTTTTTATTTTTTATCATCTTTTTTTTTAATTTTAATATAAATTAAAGTGTATTTGCTATTTAACTATCAATTCCAAGTTTCTTCTTCACGGCGATCACTGCTATATTATATAAAGAGTATCTATATATTATAGTAGTATAATCATAGTATACAGGCAGATAAACGCGAAAATAATTGTCCTGTCCCCGAGTAAAATATGCGTTTAGAAAGCTGATAC
Organism: Mytilus galloprovincialis; assembly: GCA_037788925.1. NCBI lineage: Eukaryota > Metazoa > Mollusca > Bivalvia > Mytilida > Mytilidae > Mytilus > Mytilus galloprovincialis. Next base: position 5,443,530 of record CM075334.1, on the reverse strand, counting down.
ATGTACATTTAAGGATATACCTGGTTTCTATGAAGTTAAACTTAAGGTATAAAGGTGTCAGACCACCAATTAAAAATCCCTATCTGTTCAACCAAAATTTACAATTTTCACAGCTTTCTAAATATTTTACCTTAAGTTTAACTTCATAGAAACCAGGTATATCCTGAATTGTACATGTATCAGCTTTCTACATGCCAATTTTCACCATACCTTTAAAGCCTTCTAACAAAATAACTGACCTTCGAACAGAGGTACTCCAAAAATAACCCCTGGTTTTCTGGAAATCTTTAATTAGTATGCTATGGAGCGCATTAATCCTCAATTTTTAATGCAAACTCAAAGACAGGTAAATTTTGGCTCAAAATGGTCAAGATATATTTCTCTTTCACCAAAAGTTTCATTTCTGCAAATTTGTTGGTTAGTTTAAGTAAACAAGGACATCAGAAGCACTATTTTGTGTCAGAGTAGGGCTACTTTTATAATACGTTCTAAATTGGAGGGAGTAATTGGTGGTCTGACACTAAATTTTCGTTTTTCTCCCAAAATAACCCAAACTGAATAATCATAAGAATGGATGACAAATGCGACTATGCATGGTACCTATATATAGGATACAGAGGCATGATGATTAATTTATTGTGGAAGGAAGGGAAGCGACACACAAAATGAGGTCTTCTCGTTAAAAGTATATTCGCGACGATCATTTTACTATTTCTAGCTCGTTTGACATTTTCTCATAATATTAGTTTGTAAACATGTTATGGTCTTTAAACTAAACGAGAACAAAACGTAGAGAGTGCGGGTACTTCACACAGAGTGTGTTTACTTAATGGTCAGGGTGAAATCAGAAAATATTGACAAAAGCCACTGTAAATTTAATCATTGAACAGTTTTAATGACACATATAAATATGAGATTGTTTTTCGTATAATATTTGAAGTTTATGATACGTGCTACGAAATATTTTTATGAAAGAGAAGTGGGCGACTTTTGACAAAAACAGATTTAGTTTGAAGGTAAGTGCTTCAAGAGTTTTATCATGCACATTAAACAATATAAAATTATTTTGACAACAATCATCGAGCGTTGTGACCTTAAGATAGTTTTTGCAGTATTTTTTTTTTATATTGAAGTTGTATTATTTTGTTTTTGAATCAGTTGATTGTAGAGGGAGTAAACCTTAAGACAGTGTTTGGAACAGTCATATTTTTTTATTTCATAAATTGACGTTGTATCATTTTAAGGTTAATATGTTTTCGATTGAACAGTTCATGTTTTTGTTTTCGAATATAATTGTTTTTATAACGATTTTTAGTATGACATTTAGTGTTGCCATCATGTACATATGCTCCTATCTCTACATTAATAAATTTATAATTTATGGTTTATCGTCAGTAAGTTATTACGCGGAATACAATGTTAATTCAATGAACTTCTGTTATTTCAAATTATTTTTTCGCGACATCGGAGGCTTTTTCCTATTACGATTGAAGACAAAATGAAAAAATTTACTAGCATGTAGCTTCATAACACATGATCCTTACAAGAAATCCCAGAAATGTTTTAAATATCTGTTGCTGAAATAATACCATCATAAATGATTGATTGATAGATTGTTGGTGATTTAATGCCGCTGCATCTGCATGCACAATTGGCTAATACATGTTGGCCGCTTTACTTGGTGGAGGAAGTTGGAGAACCACTGCTTAAACAGCCATTTTCAAAAGAAGGGTTCTAAACATATGTCTAAATACAAAAGAATTAGTTATCCAGAGTCTGTATCTGTCCATGACGGTCCATTAGTGTATTTTCTATTGTTTATGGTTTGTTTGCCTATCTCACGATAACGAGATATCCCTTTTTACTAGTAAGACGTTTCAAAATTTCGAAATTCGGTAAGCCAAATATAAAATATTAGATATATGTGGTATGAGTGCCAACGAGACAACTCTCTTACCAAGTCACAACTTGTAAAAGTAAACCATTATAGGTCAAAGTACAGTGTTCAACACGGAGCGTTGGCTCACACCGAATGTAGCAAGCGTTAAATGACCTCAAAAATGACTAGTGTAAAACCATTCAACCGGGAATACCAAACAGTCTAAAATATATATCAAAAACGAGAAACGAGAAACACGTATGAACCACATCAACAACTACTGAACATCAGAATCAAAAACTGCTTTAACAGAGGCGGATTTAGGGGGGGGGCAGGAGGCCCGGGCCCCCCTTTTTGGGAAAAAAATTGGTTGCTTATATAGGGAATCACTGAAGCGTGACTGGAGCGGGCCCCCTCTTAGGTCAGTCAGTGGGCCCCCACTTATGAAAATTTCTGGATCCGCAACTGTTTAAAATATCATGTTTAAATTCTCTTAAATTAAATGTATTTGTATTTCTATGAGAATAACAAAAACAATTGTTGCTAAGTAACCATTGATTGTTGCATGCAAGTACTTTCAAGTTTCTTCTACTTCCGGTTGTGAACACAATTTATCTTTCTTTGTCGATTGACAATTTACCGTTATGATAATGTAAAACAAATATCAATAATTAAATCCAGGTTAAATCAAAATAAACAATCAAGATATTTATTCTTGTAATTATATATCTACAAACTAGATTTAGATTTAATTTGTAACACATGAATCGACTTCTGTTGATGTTAACGATTTCAAATGAGAATTTCTATTTGACAAAAGATTTAACTAACCTTAAATTCATAATAATATTATTCCTAACAACATTACTAATGGTGGCATTTTCAATTTTCATTTTTAGTTTTCATGAGTTAATAATGTATACACTGATTTAAATCATTTTATTACGTATTTCCAAATAAATCAAAATCTTATCTAAACACGTCTGTTTTAGAAAGATCGTAAAATAAAGGGATTTTTAGTAGTTTTAGCTATTTCTAATGGAAATATAGAAAAGCATTATATTTATGTTATTATAAACAAATGGAATTTCTCGTTTTAATGTCATTATTCATAACACGAAATTATTATTACATATAATGGTCTGTTTGATTCCTTTATGTTTCAAGAATGCATTAACCATATAAATTCTAACTCCAGTATATTTCAAAATTAACGATGTATCCGATTTACTTCTTTGGTAAGTTATATACCCGTAACTTTTATTTGATTTTAGTAGTGAACTTACGTGAATGAGCAATTTTATTAGAATAGACTTTTTTGATTGCTTCCAATTGATATTTTATAGTGTGGGTTTCTATGCTGTGCTGTTATACTATTGTTTCAAAAAAAGGGAGAAGGTTTGGTAACATTAAAACGTTTAATACCGCTGCAATTGTTTGTACCTGTCCTAAGTCAGGAATCTAATGTACAGTAGTTGTCGTCTGTTTATGTAGTTCATACGTGTTTCTCGTTTCTCGTTTTTATATAGATGAGACCGTTGTTTTTTCCCGTTTGAATAGTTTTACACTAGTAATTTTTGGAGGCCCTTTAGGTAGCAATTCACAGTTAGGAGTTTAGTTTCGCATTTTGGCCCCTTTGGATTTTCAAATAGGAAAGTTATTGTGTAATAAAATTCATTTTTAGACAGATGAGTGCTAATTTAGCCTTCAAAGATTGTTTATAAGAGCATCAAGATTATATTTTACATGTTTTATGGGCTGTTTTCTGTTTGACAATCCGTATTTTCATAGCCATCGGTCCAGAAATTAATGTACTGTTTACAAACACTCTTTTTCTACACGAAGTTTTTGACGCAATTTTACAAAAAAATGAGATGAAAGACATATGATTTTCATTGGATTTGCTGAATGATATATGTACACAGTTTCAGAAAAGGTATTACTTCAAGCGATTGAAATTCTACTTTTAGCCAAATTTTGGGGAAATATGTGACATCTTTCCCCCCCTTTCTGCAATATTTTATAACAAATAAATGCAGATTATTGCCATGGATACACCAAAAAGAAATTATATTTTACCATTTTATATACTGGATATAAAATCTATGGAAGATTCTGATTACATACATATGCCCATATATGACACAAACAGTAAGCTTGATATTGCAAGAAAGCAATGAAAAGGGGATGGTAAAATTCATAAGGGCAAATTTTAGTATTTTTTCCTAACTGTTTATTGCTACCTTATAGCTTGCTGTTCGGTGTGAGCCAAGGCTCCGTGTTGAAGGCCGTACTTTGACCTATAATGGTTTACTTTTATAAATTGTTACTTGGATGGAGAGTTGTCGCATTGGCACTAGTACATGTACAACATCTTCCTATATCTATTTATATATATATATTTTTAAATACTGTTTATAACGGTTTATTTCTTTTCTCATAATTTTCCTTATGCACTGTGTTTATCATGTAGATCTCATAAAACTTAATGTCACTGCGGGAAGAAAGATTCTTTTCATTAAAATACACGAGAAAATACACAACTTTAATTTTCCACATCAAATTTGACACCGTTTGAAACGAATCAGTGAAATCTGATCGGTTAATGAACAAAAGCGGAAAGTACCGTATAACACGCAATTTCCTTTCCTTTGATTTCTAATGATATACCTGCAAGGTTACCTGGGATTTAATAACTTTATATATTAACTGACTTTTTAACATTTCGAACTGATATTAAAGTGTTCATTGGTATTGAGGGATAATAAGAGAGTTGTTACATTGTTAAATATTCCCCTGTTGTGTCGACTGGTTGGAGTTATCCTGGAGCGAGGCGAACCTCAATGTAAATCAAGACAGTTTATTTAGTAGTTGACAATTTAAAGTTTTAATAATCGAAAAAAAAAAATATTCTGATTGTGATTTAAAGAGTCATTTTAATATTTCATATGCCTACGGCGAGATTTTACTTTTAAAGAGATAATATTGACATAGCGTTTTAATCTTTATATTCTTGTTTTATCAGAACGAAGGTAGACGTGTGATCAGTCTGCAGTGATAACAAAGTAAATAGAAATCTGTCAACACTGTATATCATCATTAAACACTCATGGAGACCAAAGGTTTGAGTGCAGAGGTTTTAAAAGTCCACAACGCAAACGTCAAGAAGACATTGCCAAACATGGGTCCACCGCCAAAGTCTCTATGGGGAGCTATGGCTCCAAAAGACAAGCAGTCCGATTCTAGCAGCAAGGTATCGTCTGTTCTGGTAAAAGATAGATTTTCCAGACTCCGGACTAAGTTGAAAATGCATAATATGATGGGCGGTTCATTTACAAGGAGTAAAGCCGGATCGGAAATAGTTCCAAGAGGAATAAAAGCATTAGAAAATACATACCGAATGGAACCGGCTGAATCTTCGAAATTCAACCCGGATAAAACAAATCAGATCATTACATCGACATTCGACAACTATTTGAAGGATAGAAAGTACGATCCTAAAACTTTCCCACAACTGTGCAAAACTTTGGCGGATTTATTAAAGGAGAGAGTAAAGGCTACAGGTCCAAAAAGATTCAAAATTGTAACCTCCGTATCTATTTTGGAAAATAAAGAACAGTGTGCCGTTTGTGCCAGCAGGTGTATCTGGGATACATCAGTTGACAATTTCTCAACAGTAACCTATAACGGACAAGATTTCTCGGCGATCGGATCAGTTTTTGCATTATATTACGAGTAGGATTATATGACTGAGAAATTATTCAATTTCTGTGATTATTTTAATGGCTGTCGTTATATTGTTAGAGAATTAAGGTTTTATGATGAGGAATAACCCAACAAAAATGTAGGTAAATAAATCCGTCCTTTAAAAGATATAAATACCCATCCTTTTCACTGTTATATTAATGTCTTATCTTATTTATTTTATAAAATATGTGCATTTAAATGTCATTAAACAAAATGTTCTGTTACTTGGGTTTTGTTTACTTATGATACATCAATGATAAATTTTATTTACTTTTACATTATAAGAAATGGGCTTGGTTTTAAGTTCAGAAATCATTTTTTAAATAACAGACCTATTTATCAAGTTTAAATTAATTATGCGTTGGTTCTATTTGAGAATGCTAGAACAAAAAAATTAAAGAATACAGAATTGAAGGACTCTTATAGGAGTAATCTCAGGTTCAATATGAAATCCGGAAATTACATAAAACCGTGGCCTTTTAAAAGCACATGGAGTGAATACAAGACGACTGAGTGATAAAACCCCTTGGTGGCCTTCGGCTGTTTTCCGCTCTTTGGTTGGGTTGTTGTCTCTTTGACCCATTCCCCATTTCCATTCTCAATTTTACTGTTCATTTTATTACTTTGGATGACACTTATAAATGATTAAAATTACATGCGGAGTCTTTAAATGTATATCTTCCTTCGACAGGTGTTTCGCCCTGGTTGCTGAGTTCCCATTGTAAGTCAGTAGATTGTCTTAGCTTTCACGACCGATTTCCCGTGTCGTAAAAAAGTTAATTTAAATAAACCTAACAAAATCGTAAAACATTTTTGACAATTAAATGAGAATATTTTAGTTTGGAACGTCACATGGATCTTTAAAAGATAAAGATATGTGTGAACTATTTTTTGCATCTACCAACAAATCCATTTTACGTTCTAAAGTGTCAACGTTTTAATTCCTAACAACAGTAGAAAAAAAGAGGGACGAAAGATATTAGAGGGAGAGTCAAACTCATAGATAGAAAATAACTGACAACACCATGGCTAAAAACAGTCGGTTTTATAACATAGGTCATTATATATATATATAACTTCGTTCCATTATCAATTGGTGTCACAGTGGGTTACTTACACGAGCCTGTCCAAAGTAAGGAAGCTCATACGTAGCTTAATCTAACACGCAACATTTTTATGTGCCTTTCCCCAAGTTAGGAAACCTATACGCAGCTATATATTTTAACACTGCCATATTTTAATATGCATGTCCCATGTCAGTAATGGTCATTTGCCATATCTAAATGTTTGTGGTCATTTGCAGAAATAGATATCAATGAAGACGTCTGATCGTTGTCATTGAATTAAGTCGCAAATTGTATAGACTCGGACCTATAGTTTGTCATATTGTGTAGACAGCTGTCTTATGTTTTTCGTCCTCTAGTACTGTAAGTGTCTTTTGGAATATTGTATACGTTGTTATGTGTCCTCTAGTACTGTAGGTGTCTTTTGGAATATTGTATACGTTATGTGTCCTCTAGTACTGTAGGTGTCTTTTGGAATATTGTATACGTTGTTATGTGTCCTCTAGTACTGTAGGTGTCTTTTGGAATATTGTATACGTTGTTATGTGTCCTCTAGTACTGTAGGTGTCTTTTGGAATATTGTATACGTTGTTATGTGTCCTCTAGTACTGTCGGTGTCTTTTGGAATATTGTATACGTTGTTATGTGTCCTCTAGTACTGTAGGTGTCTTTTGGAATATTGTATACGTTGTTATGTGTGAAATTATGGTTTGAATGATTGATTAGCTTTTTTTGGTAAAGCACTTAATTTGTAAAGGCGGTGTACGTAAACAGCATTTGTTCAAATTCGGAAAGCACGAGTCTTCTTAAAAGATAGTTTGCGTGCTTCCCGAAAATTTTTTATCGAAATGATGGGTTAAGGCATATGATTTTCTGTTAAAAAAAACAATTTCAAATTGAGGAATGCATCTCCCACGTGGGCCTAAGGATTCTTTTCGGGATATTATAAACCATTTTGAGCTTTTTGGTTCTATCATTTTTTAAGCGGTCATATTGTGTTTTCTATTTTTGATTCTATAAATTGATGCATCTAATGTTAACGTCTGCTTGTGTAAAGTTATTCCCCGAGGTTTTCACTTGCCCACTAGTTCATTACTTAACCACTGACATTACAATACAGAGTTTTTGTTCATGTGCCCTGGTGTCTTGTCCGGATTTGACTCTACTGTTAGGCTCTTTTCCGTTCTTTCAGCTCTTTGACGTTTGTGGTAAGGTTTTAATTTGTTATCATTTTGGCCTCGAACACCATTAAGAGGCATTAATTGTCGAAATTTTCATTGGATGTAGTTGCATTTGATTCAGTTGATGTTAATACTATCACTGGGTCGTTAATTCTGCTTGTAGACTGTTCGACCACAATGGTTTCACCAGCCCAGTAGTTCAGTAATACGGTACTGGGCCAATGACAGGAAAATACAGATATTGTTTTAATTCCAAAGAACGTATACCCATCTTGTATATCTTTGATTCATTGTCTGGATTGTTTGAATATATGTCGGTCCTTTCCGGTTCTATCATTTCATCAATGTTTGCATTAAAATTTGAATTTTCAAATATTTTTGCCTCGAATATTACTAATACGTCACCAACCGTTGAAATACGAACAAATCTGTTACAGTAAAATTGGCACTGTACAAGTTATTTTCTTCGTATATATACTAGACAGTATAGCGAGTAGGCCTTTCAATCAACAACACCTCCTGAACAATAGTATAACATTTTTATGCCCCACCTACGATAGTAGAGGGGCATTATGTTTTCTGGTCTGTGCCTCCGTTCGTCCGTCCGTCCGGTTAAAGTTTTTGGTCGAGGTAGTTTTTGATGAAGCTGAAGTCCAATCAACTTGAAACTTAATACACATGTTCCCCATGATATGATCTTTCTAATTTTAATGCCAAATTATAGTTTTGACCCCAATTTCATGGTCCACTGAACATAGAAAATGATAGTGCAAAGTTCAGGTTAAAGTTTTTGGTCAAGGTAGTTTTGATAGTTTTTGATGAAGTTAAAGTTACATCAACTTGAAACTTAGTACACATGTTCCCTATGATATGATCTTTCTAATTTTAATTCCAAATTAAAGTTTTAACCCCAATTTCACGGTCCACTGAACATAGAAAATGATAGTGGGAGTGGGGCATCCGTGTACTATGGACACATTCTTGTTTATATATGAAAAAATAAAACATATATGTGCCTGTCCCATGCCAGGAAACTGTAAAGCAGTGGTCATTGTCGGTTGTTGTCTGTCATTTTTGTTTTTTCGTAAATTCTTTTGTTCAAAATCAGGCCGTTGGTTTTTTCGTTTAAACAAGTTCAATTTTTGTCATGTTAGTGCATTTTTTTGCTTACTATATACGGTATGGGTTTTGTTCATTGTTGAAAGCCGTACATTAAGGCATACAGCTGCTAACACCACAACACTTGGACTCTGACCAATTGAAATCTCATTCACAATCATATTACATCTCCATATTTTTATACAACGTAGATGCACACTCGTTTATGTTTTATATAAAAAAAAGAAGATATGGTTTGATTGCCAATGAGACGAATCTTCTCAAGACACCAAAATGACACAGAAATGAGCAATTATGGGTCACCTTATGGCATTCCACAATGAACAAAGCCCATACCGCAAAGTCAGCTATAAAAGATCCCGAATTGAAAAATGTAAACAATTCAAACGAGAAAGCTATAATAAACTCATTGTTGAAGGCCGTACTGTGACCTATAGTTGTGAATTCCTGTGTCATTTTGGTTTCTTGGGAAGAGTTGGCTCATTGACAATCATACCGCATCTTCTTTTTTTATAAAAATAAATATGTAACACATCAACAAACGACAATCACTGAATATCAGGCTCCTGACTTTCTACTCTTTCTTTGTATTATCTGTTCGACGATTAAATTTTACCAGAAAAAAAACACCAAAAAAAATCTATAGGCATATTTAAGGTTATATATGTTAATTTTGTCGTAAATGACAATAACGCTTTCTTAATTGCATGTGTCGGAAGCGCTTTTCTGAAATTACCTTCATATAATACGATCAAACTTAATTATTTGGAAGAAAGCAATGAATAAATGTGTTGAAACAAAAGGAACTATTTGTCCGAAAAGGGACCTAAAAGAATAGCAAAACAAAATTAAGAAAGCACACATCTGACAGCATACAATGAAGACTAGGACGATTAATCGATTCATTCATTAATTTTGATTATCTAAACGTCCAGTGGCAAACATTTCATGCATACACAGTTCGATATAATAGTAAACCCAATGGGAAGGTTATGTAAAATGTTGAAGATTGGAAATTGAAGTTGTTCTTTGAAATATTGCTTTGCTAACGGCAACTTAAAGATTTGTAGAATTACTTCTTAAATGTACAGAGAATGCGGCTATCTTTTTAGTAATGAATCGGTTTTTTGTTTCTTCTGCGTCTGGACGTGGCATCGTATTTAAACATCACGCACACCCAAAAAAAATATGCCATGTCAGTATAGATTTTAATGATAGGCAGAAGAATTCCAACTGACCATTTTTGTCTCAGTCAATCATTGCTTTTTTTAAAATACGAAACAGACAGTGGTCTACAATAAAGACACCGTTTTATTACGTTCGAACTTTATAACTTATTTTATAAAGAGAGTGACGTATTTTGGTATTTCAAAATAAACCCGCAGTTTACATTTTTTTATTTAAATTTCTATATATGGCTTATTTTGGTAATTCAAATAAATCAACCGTTTACATTTTTTTCAAATTTCTACTACTTAATTGAAGAGATGAATGACTCACAAGTTTAACCGACTTGACATACATTATGTGGTTTTTCTTTAATAAAGTTATACTCTTATAATGTTTAACGAGTTTTAAATGTACTAGTTTACATTCCATTTTTATCTGATCTATCAATTACCCTACAATAACAAGCTTTATGAAGACCATCATAACCAAGTGATTGATTATATAAAGGTGTCAGTTCATTTTCTGTGTTTAATGTCTTTAAAATCACCTATAATAATTAGATCCTGTTCTAACAGGTCCTGATCTTTTACTTTGTCAATCCGCAATTTGTTTTTCTTTACTTTTCACTTATTCGACTGTTTCTTCTCCAATTAAATATTGATTTATTCACACGAACTATTCAAATTATTTTAAATCATTTTACGTCCTTAGTATTATTTGAGAGGACACTTAAAAAAAAAGATTAGATCAAGCAGAAGTTTAAATATCACCCCCTTTTTATGTGAATATATTCAAATCTGTGACTTTTCTATTAAATTGCATGTTGAAATTTTAATTTACTTTCATAAACCGTTATTCTCATGAAGGTAAACAGGTAATATTCCCCAATGTTCATTAAGAATAAAACCTAGTAAAGAATAAAGGTATATGAAGTATATTTAAAGAATAGAGAAAAATTGCCAAAAAGTTATGCATAGAGGTAAATGGTAAAACAATAATAATGAGTAGGAAAAGAATGAAGAACTACAAACTTTTAAGAATAAATGATAGGTTACTGATTACAGAAATAAACGATGTACAGAATAAAGAAATTATAATTATATAATTATAGATAAATTTAATAGGAAAATAATTTTATTGACATTTTTACAGAATAAAGAAATATGAATAAAAATTAAAGACTGGAGAATCGAGACCCTCATATATTTGTATGACGTAAGTACAAATTGACCACGTGTATATTTGGATTAGATTTACGACATGTACATAGCGATATAATTCCAGATTTCAGGATGAGCAGTGGTGGATCCAGGATGTAGAAAAAAGGAGGCAGCACTGATATAACGATAAATGTGAAATATGTAGTAGTATATGTTTTTTGAGTTTCGCAATTACATTATGAAAATTTGCTACCTTATTTAAGGTTGCAGTCTCCGCTTAATATGTCACTTTTATGGTATAGGTATATATATACTATTTGTAAAGGGTAATCATCTATTTTCTTAATGTTAAATGTAAATATTGGTATTTTGTACACGTTTATAATATCGCTAATGGCGTATATGGAAAAGTATAAAGTGGTATATTTATATAAAAAAGAAAAGTATATAAGATGGAGTTCGTCAGCCGGTCACTGATATGACGTACGTGTACATTGGGATTCAAATGTACACGTGTATGGGTAGTTGGTTTGAACTAAAAACAACATTTAGCTACATGCATGATACTAGTAAAACAATTTTCAAATTAATGAATCGGCCCTGGAATGGGCTGTAAATGGTTACCAGTAGTCAAAGTCATAGGAGAAGCATGTGACATATGCTTAAGCAAATAGAAAGATTGAAGTTTTTTATGCAACTGTCAGTCCGCTTGGCTATAGGTTCCAGTCTTGTAATTGACTGCTCCATATGCTTACAAGCAGAAATTAAATAACAACAATACCGAACTCAGAGGAAAGTTCAAAACGGAAAGTACCTTTTCAAATGGCAAATTCTAAGCTCAAACATATCAAACAAATGAATAACAACTGACTTGTTAAATGAATTTTTTATGTATAAAATGGTATATACATGTACTGTAGCTAGCTAAACCTTTCACTTGTATGACAGTCGCATAAAATTCCATTATATTGACAACAATGTGTGAACAAAACAAACCGACATAATATAGGTACAAAATGTATAAATGTCAAAATTCGGGGTACAACAGTCACCATTGGGTTATAATCTTAATCACTATAAATACAAAGAAATAAGTCAAACAAAAAAATATATATAAAAAAAGTACATGAGCAAAAAATAAATGAAAAAAAATTATAAAATTTACCATAGCACAGTAACCCAATGACAGGACGTATATAAGTACCGAGCCACGTCAAATTGATATTAACAAAAATAGACAAAATAGTAAACGTAATCGTTAACAAAGACAAATAAAAGAACACTATAACCCGTAATTAAAAAGATAAACAACGCCAATACCTAAGATCTATACTTCAAGACCATCGTGTATCATTTGTAAAGTTGATACGGAATATGTCTCTGCAAGGTGAAGAAAAAACATATTTCACTTCATATTTTGAAACTGGCGTTTTAATACAAGACTGGTACCTTTGTCATGGCGGACACTTTTTTTGTTTGTCTCAAAGGAGCTGGAGTACTAGGAAACTGACCATCTGCAGGAAAACAGACACACTTTATATTGTTGTTATTAACTTATGCACGGGGATCTACAATCTGTTGGTTCCTGTATCATGCCATTGCACAAGGTCATGTTTTTCTCTGACTGTTTATGGCGTCTTTACACTAAATCCATTGGATGTTAGATGTGTAGATTGATAATTTAGTCTTACATGAATGAATTGTTTTATCAGTTGTCATTTACTTTTAACTAGCTGTCAGTTACTGCAAGAACTCTCTAATCTGCTATAAGTGTCTTTTTGGTATAGGGATGTACAAGTACTATGCCACGTCCACCCTGTGTTTTTTGTTAGATATTTTTCTATGTAAATACCCACTGGCATCTGATGAATAAAGCCTTTTTCATCTGATTTGTATAGTTCGTTCTTGTGTTGTACTGTTACACCACTGTCCTAGGTTAGGGGAGGGTTAATATCCCGCTAACATGTTTAACCCCGCCACATTCTGTATTTATGTGCCTGTCCCAAGTCAGGAGCCTATTTTTCAGTGGTTACCGTGTGTTGCTGTGTTACATATTTGTTTGTTCGTTATTTTACTGTGCATTACTCAGATCCCTAGTTTATGTGACCGTCGGCATTTTTCGGGCTCACATCTCAATAGTTAATTAAATACCGTCTAGACTCAAATACACACGAAATTCTGATATATTTTATTCATTATATGCATTGTTAACTGTTCATTTTACACTTATTGTAATATGAATATACGTTTAAGTATGTTATAAATCAAATATGAGAATTTTAGTCAAATCGGAAAAGAGGATGAATACTACGAATTCAAAATTTTATACTATAAACGGCAAAGCGGATAATAGATTAATTCAATAAAATTGTCAGTTTCGTTGATCAATAGACCACCACTAAGTAGAAAATTAACTATAAACAGAGATACAAACTGTCGTTAAAATGAGATAGAGAAATAACTGTGATGTTACATTCAAAACCCATTATTGACATGCTACATGTATAACCAGGATATAACTATAAAATATTAATACACATGATAAATGCAAAGCAGCAAACGAAATACTGAATGAAAAATGAAAAATCATAATATTGAAGTATTTACTTCAGGTTATGCTTTTATGGGTTTGTTATTTCAGAAACATGCACTTAAATTCCATATGACCAAAATGAGATGGTGGTGGGCTATATGTCAATAAAACAGCACTCATCATACAAAGATCCAAATGACATCTGAAGGTCAAAATACAGTCCTAAACAATAGAGAAGTGTGTATATCAATCCTTATATCATCCATAATTAGTAAACAGTAAAGAAAATATTAATAGACTATAAAAGATCTGTCATCCAAAAAAGCTGTATCCTCTCGAAATGACAAAATCTAAACACACAACAGATATAAACACTAACGAGATACCTCACTGGGGACATGCGCAAGACCACTAAAGTATTTCCTTAAAATCTCCAACTCACTTCTCTTTAAGTCTCAATCAGGAGACTTATTAAAGATTAATAAAATGACAAAGAAAAAAAAGAAGTGCTATCGTTTAAAAGTGCATTTGTTCTACAGCCGGTACTAAAGGCAAACTTAAAACTTGCAGTGTATTTTTTTTCCATATGATTATTAAGACATGAATAAAACGTTCAACAGGTTGATCCCAGTCACCCAAATGAGTTATAACATCTCAAATGAATATGAATGGTCTGTTAAAAAACAAAGCACATAGAGAATAACAAGAACAGATCGGTTTTCGGTTTCTGGAAAAATTGCTTTTATTGATCTTAACATTATCAACGAATGGACCGATCAACTTGTCATATTCTGCGTCTTGTTACAGGCATTTCTCGAACAAAATGGTGGGTTAAACCTGGATTTATAGCTAGCTAAACCTCCCACTTGAATGACAGTTGTTATGAAAAGGTCTGTTGTGTTGACAACAATGAGTAAACACACAAAACAGACATTGACTTATAATTCCTTGAGGTAACATATCTACTGCAGGTTATATCAATGTATTTTCAACCCTGTCACATACTAAACTAAGTATACCATTCTATTTTTCAATCAGCTTAGATCGAATTAATCTCATATTCATACAAACATGTAATGTATTCATTCGGTGAAAATGTTTTTACAAATCAATATAGAAACATAAAAAGGGAAAGTTAATATAGAAAAATATCTGATATTATCTTGTAATCGGAACGGATAGAGCAAGGCAATGATTTAATGCGCGTTTATATATAGCGTTGCAAGTCCATTATCTAATTATATTCTGCAACTAGAATAGTTCCTTTTGTCTTTATCTACCGTTCATAGTAGCAGGTTGATATTTCCGCGTGTTTATATATATATGTCTCTTTAAATAATACGCGAAGACGAAACGTTTCTCCTATCTTTCGGAACTTTTATTAATCAACCACCTTACCATTTCATTGCAATTTGCAAATTTTAAAAAAGAAAATGGCTTTCTGTTATACTAGACCTATTCATTGCAAAAGATTCATTTACTAAAAGCGAGATAACCCAATATTCACAATATTCACAAGTATCTAAGCTAAAAAGTGAATCTTTAAAAAGTGCAGCCAAGATCTCGGTATTGCCTTGACCCCTAAATAAATAAAAAAAAAAAAATTTAAATCTTTATTTCAAGAGGAGAATCCCTTTAGTTAAAACTAATCTTCCTCAGAGTACTCAAAATAATAATATCATATTTATAAAGTACATACAATATCATAATGACAACAAATATAGATTGAAAACAACATACGTGTGCATGCAAAACAAATGTCTTGTAACAGGGATCAAAATGCATGTACAAACAACATTTACCAAAAGACCAAATATGTGAAAAAGTATATTTTAGCAAAACGCATTTTACTAGAAAGTCGAACATCCGATGTTCTTAAACCCTGCTGACTGCCATTGTCGATTGCTAAATAAACGGATCACCAGATCTAACAAAATGGATCATTTTAACAAAACGCATTTGACCAGAAGGTCGAACAACCGATATTCTTAAACCCTGCTGACTGCCATTGGCGATTGCCGAATCAACAGCTCACCAGATGAAACAAAATGGATCATTTTAACAAAACGCATTTGACTTGCAGGTCGAACAATCGATGTTCTTAAACCCTGCTGACTGCCATTGGCGATTGCCAAATAAAAGGGACATCAGATATGACAAAATGGATCGTATTATTAATTAATTACCAAATAGAAAACAATAAACTTGCGGAAAAGATGGTATACCGCAAACATGAGGTGCCAAAATTTGTACATCATATCCGGTGTCTTCAGTGGTGTAAGGAATCGCAACGGTATTTGGAAGGCCATATAATTTATCTCAATTTAGAATAGACTCTTAAATTTTGAAAGAGTCAAGTTAAATAGGACGAACGGATCATATAAACTCGAAGGCAAATATAATACAAGCCCAAACGCAAAAAACCTAAACAAGTCTAAATTGAAAACAATGTTCTAAGGCCACACCAATTTAATTTCTTGTTCTGCGGATTTTTGGACTCTAAAATTTGGGGCGAGCGAGCGATTTGAAAATTTTAATAAAAAAATATTTAATTTGCAAATTTTTTAGGCGAAGCTAGAAAAGTAAAGGCGAGCGATTATAATTTTTTTTTGTAAACATAAAATACTAGGTTTTGACAATATTAAAACTTGATTTATCACTTGTACTTTGACATTTCTTTAATTTCTGAAGTATTATTTCCCTGTTCACCAAGAAATAACTAAATCTGGGTTATGTATGTGTGACTGACAATGAGACAATTCTCCATCCAAGTCATAATCAGTTTGGGGGCAACCCCTTAATGTTATTATATAAATATCCGTTTTACATGTTTTATGAGGGATCAATATAAGTTATAATATATTTGTTTGTACTAAAGGGCTCATATTTTCTCAAGGAACTATATATCTATCTGGTATTAAATGGTCAAAACATGTCCAAGAGTTTTGTAATATTCCTGGACTTTAACCATGTTAAATTAACACATTTACTTTAACAGTTTAATATTATTCAAAATAAGTCATGTAAGTGGACCCCTCTTTTAGAAAAAGTTGTTTAAAATATGATGTAACTTTCCTCTTTTTGAGTACAAAATTCTGAGTTTTCAAAGGTTTTGTATAGAAGAACTATACAAATCCTTGGTATTTCTATTTTCTTTTCTACATCAGTAAAATGACCCCTTGTCTGAGGGAGGGTTTTTCTCAACCTGATAATAACAAACACAGGTCAAAGTACGACCTTTTACACAGGGCTTTGATACAGACCAAACAGCAAGCTATAAAGGACCCCAAAATTATTAGCGTACACAATTCGAACAGGAAAACCAACGATCTAATTTATTATATCATGTATATCCAAACGGGAAAATACCAATGAACAACATCAACAAACGATAACTGCTGAACGACAGGCCCCTCAATCAATCAGGACAGGTGCATTAACATGCAGTGGCTATGGATAGTTTTCTTTCGACAGCATACAATATAATTGCAGTTGAGGCAAATCCTTTAGAAGTTCTTTGTACTTTATTCTAACAACGAACATTTCTTGATAGGGAATATAAGTAAGGGGGAAAGAAACCAATTTTTTGTTCTTTACTATACAAATACTTGTAAATTTATATTGGAGCACTCCAAAATTTGGATAAATAGGTTTCATCCTGAAACAAATATTCTAACAAATATTTACACAGTGTGGTGGGGTGCTTTTATGTTTAAAATCGTTATATACAGGTTAGACTGTGATTTTAAAAACAAATGTTGATATCTTTTTATAATATTTACAAAAAAAAACGGTGCGGGAAATGGACATGATTACATTTCCGGATGCTGGAAGCGGGAATATAAAAAAAAAATAAAAAAATTCTGTTTTGAAAAAAATAGGTGCGGGCGGGTCCGTCGAACAAGGAATCAAATTGGTGTGGCCTAACCTATGATTTCGTTGGATAAAAACAGCATTTTTTTATGCGTGTGCATGCAAAACATACAACTTGGTGAGGGGTCTAAATATACACAAACAACATTGTCCAAAATACCAAATATGTGAAAAAGTATATTTTAGCAAAACGCATTTTACTAGAAAGTCGAACATCCGATGTTCTTAAACCCTGCTGACTGCCATTGTCGATTGCTAAATAAACGGATCACCAGATCTAACAAAATGGATCATTTTAACAAAACGCATTTGACCAGAAGGTCGAACAACCGATATTCTTAAACCCTGCTGACTGCCATTGGCGATTGCCGAATCAACAGCTCACCAGATGAAACAAAATGGATCATTTTAACAAAACGCATTTGACTTGCAGGTCGAACAATCGATGTTCTTAAACCCTGCTGACTGCCATTGGCGATTGCCAAATAAAAGGGACATCAGATATGACAAAATGGATCGTATTATTAATTAATTACCAAATAGAAAACAATAAACTTGCGGAAAAGATGGTATACCGCAAACATGAGGTGCCAAAATTTGTACATCATATCCGGATTTCGACAATTAATGTCTCTTCAGTGATTTAAGGAATCGCAACGGTATTTGGAAGGCCATATAATTTATCTCAATTTAGAATAGACTCTTAAATTTTCAAAGAGTCAAGTTAAATAGGACGAACGGTTCATATAAACTCGAAGGCAAATATAATACAAGCCAAAGCGCAAAAAACCTAAACAAGTCTAAATTGAAAACAATGTTCTAACCTATGATTGCGTTGGATAAAAACAGCTATTTTTTATGCGTGTGCATGCAAAACACACGTCTTGGTGAGGGGTCTAAATATACACAAACAACATTGTCCAAAATACCAAATATGTGAAAAAGTATATTTTAGCAAAACGCATTTGACTAGAAAGTCGAACATTCGATGTTCTTAAACCCTGCTGACTGCCATTGTCGATTGCTAAATAAACGGATCACCAGATCTAACAAAATGGATCATTTTAACAAAACGCATTTGACCAGAAGGTCGAACAACCGATATTCTTAAACCCTGCTGACTGCCATTGGCGATTGCCGAATCAACAGCTCACCAGATGAAACAAAATGGATCATTTTAACAAAATGCATTTGACTTGCAGGTCGAACAATCGATGTTCTTAAACCCTGCTGACTGCCATTGGCGATTGCCAAATAAAAGGGACACCAGATATGACAAAATGGATCGTATTATTAATTAATTACCAAATAAAAAACAATAAACTTGCGGAAAAGATGGTTAACCACAACATGAGGTACCAAAATTTGTACATCATATCCGGATTTCGACAATTAATGTCTCTTCAGTGGTGTAAGGAATCGCAACGGTATTTGGAAGGCCATATAGTTTATCTCAATTTAGAATTGACTCTTAAATTTTGAAAGAGTCAAGTTAAATAGGACGAACGGATCATATAAACTCGAAGGCAAATATAATACAAGCCCAAGCGAAAACACATAAACAAGTCTATATTGAAAACAATGTTCTCACCTATGATTGCGTTGGATAAAAAACGCAATTTTTTATGCGTGTGCATGCAAAACACACGTCTCGGTGAGGGGTCTAAATATACACAAACAACATTGTCCAAATTACCAAATATGTGAAAAAGTATATTTTAGCAAAACGCATTTGACTAGAAAGTCGAACATCCGATGGTCTTAAACCCTGCTGACTGCCATTGTCGATGGCCAAATAAACGGATCACCAGATCTAACAAAATGGATCATTTTAACAAAATGCATTTGACCAGAAGGTCGAACAACCGATATTCTTAAAACCTGCTGACTGCCATTGGCGACTGCCAAATAAACGGATAACCAGATGTTACAAAATGGATCATTAAAACAAACGCATTTGACTAACAGGTCGAACAACCGATGTTCTCAAACTCTGCTGCAAAAATACAGCCGGTCGTGTTTTCGCTCTGAGAAAATACAGTGAACTTATTTAGTCTATTATAAAGAAGTCTTAAATAATATGCATTATGGCAGAAGCCGCTATGAACGGTTCGAATAGCGAAGACAACTTTTTGCAGGAGCGTCCCACTTTGTCAACTGACGCGATCGAAACGACAAAGATGGCGGCGTGTACTCGTTTTTCTTCTTCGTCTAAGAGGAGCAAAGGGAGGTATACGAAGAAAAAAGACGACCAGCTAGACACCTTAGAACAGAAATTGAAATAGATATGCACAATTTAATTCAAGGTTAGATAAAATATGTAATTTTATGGAAACTAGACAAAACCCTGGCACTTCGGGTGAGCAGGGGCAAAATGTTTCTACTTGTAATCAGCAGGATAGCGGCCCGATCTTCGGGAGTGCGCAGACCTTTACAAGAAACACAAACTCCTGATGTAAGTTTTCCTACAGATAATGATGCAGATGAAAATTTACAAATTTAC
The DNA here is from genome assembly GCA_037788925.1 of Mytilus galloprovincialis. NCBI lineage: Eukaryota > Metazoa > Mollusca > Bivalvia > Mytilida > Mytilidae > Mytilus > Mytilus galloprovincialis. Next base: position 5,423,301 of record CM075334.1, on the reverse strand, counting down.
ATGAAGATGTTATGTCTTTGGCCCCAAGTCGTTCAGAAGGACCTAACATTGGGTTATTCTCAGATGAAGAAGATGGGACTTCAAAAAAAATTACAAGTGAAAACCATAATACGGAAGCTAGATTCAGTAAATATCTAAAGTATCAAGAAATCGAGGAAAAAGACGGTGGTATTGACAATCTCAAACAGTTATTTAGTGACGACGCCAAAACTAAATCAGTTTCTAAGTCAGTTGGCCTTGTTTTAGACAAGAGTTTAGTTGAGATTCTTTCTGGATGATGTCATTGTGTAAACCTAGAAAAGATATCTGCATATATAATGAACAATACAAGTTGTGTCTTCCAATTCATGAAAGTTCTGAGAAACACTTAGATATACCTAGTCTTGATAGTTTTACATCAGACTTACTGGTTGAAAAACATAGTTCAAAATCCTTTTCAGTATCTAGTAAGAAAAATACTTTGAGTTCACTTATTTGAAAGCAGTAGAGAAATTAGCATTGCAAGGACAAGCTGCTGCCAAAATTGTGTTTCATCATCTTATATTGATTCAGCAAGTTTTAGGTACGCTCTTAGAAACTTTATTAGACAAAGATGTGAAAATGTATAGAACATTACAAGTTCGTGGTATATTTGCTATGTCAACAGAAAGTGTTGATCAGGTTAAAAGTGCAAGTGATTTTCATCACCTTATTAGAAGAAAACTAGTAATGGAAGGTCCTGGGTAAAATGATATTAAAGATCTTAAAAATTCGTTAATGTCTTTACCACTTTCAAGTAGTGGCGTTTTTGGTATAAAAGTTTAAACAAACATTGAAATATAAGATAGAAAAAAAGATAAACAACTAAAGGAATTGCTTCTCGAGTTACATAATGAAAATACACCTGGGGAAAAGGAAAAAAAAACATGATTGGCAAGCAAAACGTGTGAAACCAAATGTTAATCGGAACAGTTTTAAATCAACTCCAATTACTCAGCGTTCTTTTCAGAGAACAAGCACTGTTTCAAGACGACCTGACAAGAGTGACAATAAGTTTGAGAAATTTGCCGTCCCTCATGGAGCAACCAGGAAAAAAACAACAAAGGAAATGATTATTTAAAGGTAAGTAATATCATTTTTACAGCACATTTTTTCTTGTCCCCAAGAAAACCGGGATCCTGAGACCAGCAATAAATTTAAAACTCCTCAACAAGTATCTCCGAAAACACCATTTCAAAATGGATTCCATTTCTACGGTTCTCAATCTGAACAAAACAAGGAGATTAGGGAATCATTCTGGACGTAAAGGCCCATATTTACCCGTCCAAACTTATAAAACGCACAAGCAATATCTGAGGTTCTGTCTGAAAAAACGGAAGCGCTCTTCACTTTAAGGCACTATAAGACATAGAATATCCAGAGCATAATGATGAAATAAAATTTTGAATTTTTCCGTATTTTACTGATAAAAAGGAATTTCTTTTGAAGTTAACAAGTAGATACAGTCTATGGTAAAGTTTGTTACACATCAATTACTTTGTCAAACCTTCATAGAATTTTATGAATATTTGGAAGAAGCTTTTTTATGATTAATGTTTGAAGTAAAATTTTGAAAGTATTTTTTTTTCATTTTTCAGTTGACAGAAGGACTTATCTTTTCGCAATTAACAGATGGTCTGGGAATATTATGTTTTACATGATAAATTTGAAAACCTTCAGAGATTTTCATAAAACATGGATAGAAGTCAATATTCCAGGTCAGGAAAAAATATCTTAAGAAAATGTTTGATTTTTTTAAAACCTGATTTCTGCAATCCTTTTATACACATTTTAAAGTAACTGGTTTGGACATTTTCTTTTAAGCCAATGACCATTAAATTCCAAAGCAACACACTATGAATAAATTACACTTAAGAGATAAATAAATTAGACTCTAAATTATGTGGCTATTGATGAGGTTTTAATGACAGAAATGTTTTTTCTTTCTCCATAACTCGTTTGCTTCAGGGGGCTTTGCCCCCTCGAACCCGCTACCAGTGGATGCTTAACCTGGACCCGATTGGGGACTTAAACCCCTCGCTGAGGTTTTGGGCGTACACTTGAAAATAGCCTAGCTACGCCACTGACATATGCCACCATGCTTCGACATCATGCAGTAGGTTGGGATGTCACATGGGATCTCAGATAGCACAAGGAACCTGGAACATTTCAGAGAAACAACTTCATATCATCTGCTTAGAAATGGAAGCAGTGATAAGAACAATAAAACACTTCTTATCCTAACTGAAAGGGGAAAATGTAAAATACGTTGCGCCAACTCAACAGTGGTGCAATACATCAATCGTCAAGGGGGGGCCAAGTCAATTATTCTTTATCTAAAAACTTAGGAACTATGGAATTTGGCAATCGGTTCTAAAATTTAATCAAAAGCAGTCAACATTGCAGGAAACGCAAAGATTTTAGCGGATTTATTTTCGAGAAACAAAATAAGACACACATGATGGACACTAGAAAACTGTATAGTGCAAGAAATATTCCTACAGCTAGGATCACCGACAATAGATCTGTTTGCATCAATCTACAACAAACAAACTCAGATTTTTTGCACGTGGTATCCTCACAATCAAGCTTATGCTCTAGACGCACCGTCAATTCCATGACAGATTATGTTCGGGTATGCATAATTATACTCTGATATGCCTTATTCCAAAAAGTCTACAACACATGTCTCAGAACAGGTGTCAAATTCTTCTAATAGCACCACATCGGCCAAGAAGACCATGGTACCCAGACCTGTATTACTAGTAGATTACCCTTTAAGAATTCCAATTCAAATCAATCCTTTACACCACCCAGCATTAAGCTGGTGTAATGAAAGGGAAATTGATCCCTATACTGCCTCGTTGAATGGGGTAGCAGTGTTTTTGTAAGGTTTATTTACATTTGTACTAGTGGACTTCAATATAGAACAATAGCTGGATATATCGCCTATTCCTGTAGGCCAACATCCATACATAATAAGACCTTTAAAAGGTGTATGCAATTCAATTTGGTAATATTAGTGTGCATAGTACAGGTAGGTTTGTTTCATAACAAGATCATCCTGGACTTATTGGTTCAAAAATATGATCCGAAAAGGTCAACGAGTGACCGAAAAACACATTAATTCACAAATGCACGTAGAGCATGAGTTAATCATCAGTGTTGTTCGGTCACGAGTTGAATATTTTTCGATATTACAATTCTTTGATCAGTTATTCATTCTATTACATTGACAAATGACTTTTTTTTATGAAATGAAATTAGAAAATGTAAGGAACTATATTTTTTTGTTTTAATCAATGTGTTATGCATTACTTTGAAAGAGGTGAGACGTTAATAAAATAGTGTATTGTGAAGAGCTGTCTCATTAGAAATCATACCATATCTTGTTTTATCCTATTAGATAGTGGAAAAACACAATGATACTTTTTGGAAATTTCTTTGATAAGATGGACCGGATTTTTTTGTTTTTCAATGCCAGTTTAATAAACATTATAAATTTTAGAATATGCAGATTTTGTAGTTTTTGCTCTATAAGAAATTAATTATTACATTTGTATCAAAATGTTAACCATTGATTGGCTTATTTCGCGCTTGAAAACTGATAATAAATCGACAATGATACTAAGAAGAAAGGATAACTTGGAATAAAAATTAAAAATACCAGAGTTACCTCCCATAGACTGTATCTATAATTCAGTGGTTTACCACACTGATCCAGTTTTCAATGGTAAAATGGTTCTGTTAAAACAGAAGATTACATGCGGATCAAGAAAATTGGTGAGAGCTAGTCAAATACTCAGCCAATGGTTGCTTCGATAACCGGTTTGAAAATATTTATTAATGTTTACCAGGGCCGTAACTACATTGAGGCAAATGAGGCAAATGCCTCATGATAGAAATTTAAAAAAAAAAAAACTGAAACAAAAGATTGTCTTAATATCAAATTGTTTTCACGGAAAGTGTCAAGCAAGAAGCACGTTCTCTTCATTCTCGGATGTCGCCCCTGCATGTTTTTTCGTGATCCATGTTTTTATTTTACTTAAGTTTTCAGAGTTGATGGTCTATTGTTTGTACTGCTGTATCCCGGGTTTGTCTTTTGTTCATTTATTGTCCTACTTTATGACTATAGTCTGAGTGTTGATTTTCATTTGTAAACGTGAGGTTTTGCAATGTTGCATGCCCAACGATGTCCAGACATTGTGCGAATTTTTTTTTTTATGATATACTAAGCTAGTGGACAGAGAAAAAAAATGGTCGTTTCTGCATGGGGAATTAAACTTGATATCAAAGAATACAAAACTGTTTTTTTGGGGGGATATAAAACTAGATAGCTGACATGATTTAAATTAAAGTAAGGTCACCAATTTCCCAGTATCAAATAATTTGAAAAAAAAAAAAAATAATGTATTGCCATATGACCTTTTACTTTGAAAGGTTCAACTTGCATTAATTCATGTTCAGACCCTTTAACAGAAAATAAAGGAATATGGAGTAAATGTGCACGAAACATATAAGCGCACACAATCTTCAACAATAAAAGAATCATTAATACCGTAAAACAGGATCAAGATAGGTTAATGTCGACTTATGCAGTACTAGTACTTAAAGTATAATACTGCACTGTCACTATATTTAAATCTAGTCATAAAAAATCACCAAAGTCTAAGCACAATACAAGACAAGAACAGACAGACAGATCCGGTATTAATGATTATGAGAATTACGATTTTTGCTTTATCCTACATATCGGTCTTTTAATGTTGTCCATTAAACCTAAAAGTCTTAACTTACAATGAATCTATGTTTTTGCTTTGAGACCAGAATATTGTCGAAAAAAATAACTAAAATTATTTGCGTTTCAATGTCAGAAAGAGTCCATGAAACGCTGAGAATGCACGATTTTGCGTTATTTTTCACAGAGCTTCTGGGGGTCTTGAGCGGCCCCCATGCAGACCCCTCGCAAAAAAAATTTCGCCTCTCTCCGCTCGGCGAATACATTTTGCCTCACTATTAGAAGAGGCTAATTACGGTCCTGTTTACACGATTTGCTACACTATAGATAATTTTAAACGTATCACCATTTTATCATGTTTACCAAATATGCATATTACAGCTTGATGCAAATGATGTAGATACTGTATTTTTTAATTTATTATTGAACAACTTCCCTAGTGTAGATTGCTTTGTGTTTGTTTGCTTGAGTTTGGGTTGTGGGTTTGCTGTTAAATATACGTAAGCCTACTAGCAATACATGTTATAAATATATTAGCCTTTAAATATCAAATGATTGAACTGTGATAGAGTTTTCTTTTGTGTTTTTTTTTACATTATCCAGTTGTTTAGTTTGACTTTTTTATATATTTTTTTTATCGTACCTCATATGAGGAGACAGTATATCTTTTGGGAATTCAGGATTGGGCTTTTAGTTCCGCGGGATCCGGAAAAGTATGCTTTATGTATTTGCAGGATGACATACTAGTACCCTCCTACCATCCCTCCAGTATAAATTATATTGCCTGGATCAGAAATGATAAATATTAGATCAATCTATTTCCAAGTTAGATTTCTTTTTAGTTTATGTAAGTTGTTCCTCTTTTGATCAAATTTATTTGCATCCACCCACGTATCATTTTCATTCTTCTGACTGTAACGCATACATAGGCAACAAAGTGAATAATTTCGGAAAAATAAATAACCGACACTCATTTCGAATATATATTGTCTAAAACATGCGTTTTTTGTTTGTTCGTGTAGATCAAGATGTCGTATTAAAAATGTTAGCCAATTCAGCAAAGTAACTTTTTCTGCTAACCACTAAACATAATTTAGTCAATGACATCCCTTTAAAGTCTTGAAATCTGCTCTTCCACGGTCCTCATGCTAATACCCGAGGTGGATTTAGGGCCTCCTTTTGTGGGGAAAATGTTGATTATTTAAGGAATGAGGGAATCACTGATGCAATACTGGATCAGCAGTCAGTGGAGCCCCTTTTAAACATTTCTGGTTCCGTCTCGGAATATAGTGATTCATACAGCAAAGTCACCCACCCCAATATGACAACAATTTTGAATTATTGTAAAAATACTGGTACCCTGTATACGTTATCTCAAGTTACATCAATGTTTCATTGTTTGGTACTGTTTGAATATCCTATTTAACAGTTCAAGAGCATTATACTTGAACTGTACTAACTGTTGTTTACCCTGAAATGTTTACCCTTTAAATGTTCTTTCTAATCAAACACCACTTCTGTAACGTTTTAATTGTTTGTTCATTCATGGATTTCAGATAATTCCTTTTACGTTGCAAAGTTTAATGAACCAGACGACCTTTTGTAGAATATAGATTCGTCTCCTTTAAATAATAAGTTTTTCCTTTTATCGCTATAATATGCTATATACATAATAAATTCTACAACTTTCATCTTTTGTAATATAATTTAATGTCATATTTCTTATTGTCTTTTTTAGTTTAATGGCAAATACGAAGTATGGTCAGCAGATTTAACTTTAAAAAAAATAGTCAAAACACTATATCATTAGAGGACTAATTCCCTATTATGAAACTGTCCTCTGACTTCATTCGATCTCGATAAGGGAAAAGAAAAACCATAAGTGAAAGAAAAACCGAAAATACTATGGTAAATAAAAATTATGTCAAGTACGTTTCTTTTTTTTTTTTTTTTTAATTACTAGTAAGAACAACTTTAAGAGAAAATGACTTGACTTGTCTCCCCTTGAACAGTAATGAGGTATCGCCGCGTACGCACTTTTTGTCCGGGATAGAGTGAATATGAAATGTCGGGCGCACTTGTTTCTAGTAAGCCGGTCATGTGACCGGCGTACGCCTATTCGTGCGAGAAACAAGTGGAACGGCTTATATACCGGCAAATCTAACATGGCTGCCCAAGGACCATTACTACCAGCTATAATAGGTTATGGCCTATTCCAGCTGTTTGAGATAGATGAAGAAGGAAAATTGCAACTATATCTTTTACAGACTGAATTGTGATATTTATTAAACGTTCAAAACTGTAACAAAAACGTTCTCAAGAGCGACAAAGCATTTATACGTTGCTCAATTATTTACAACTAACAATTAACAACAGGATAAATATGATAATAATGATAACAATAAATAATTTATTTATAAAGGGTGACTACAATTAGTTACAAATACTTATCTTCCCTGAGACCTCGGCAATTCTAGTACAGTATATAAATACAAATGTTAGTTTGTTTAGTTAGGTTTTATGCCGTTTTTAGCGCGTTTTGGCTATTTCGCGATGATAAACAATACAGTTTTAAATGCACAAAGTCGGTTCTTACAACAGTCAGCCATGTTTTTCGCCGCTTAGCCGGTCAAATCAAACCGGCTCGAGCGGCGTAAGCCGGGCATGCGCAGTGCTGAATATTTTTACAAACAAGTGTCATGCCGGTTTGCCGACGGCTAACGGCGTAAGCCGTTTGCTAGAAACAAGTCCCACCGAAATTCCAAAGGGATAATCAACATCATTAGAAAAACAAAGACTGACAACGCCAAGATCAAAAGAAACAGATGAGCAACACCAAGGCCAAAAGAAAAAGGCTAGCAACACCAAGGCCAAAAGAAAAACATGTGCATCACCAGGGTTTAAAGAAACAGACGTGTAACACCTTGGTACAAAAGAAACAGACGGGCAATACCAAGGTCAAAAGAAACAGACGAGCTACAACAAGGTTAAAAGAAACAGACGTGTAACACCAAGGCCAAAAGAAGCAGACGTGCAACACCAAGGTCAAAAGAAATAGACGAGCTACAACAAGGTTGAAATAAACAGACGTGTAACACCAAGGCCAAAAGAAGCAGACGTGCAACACCAAGGTCAAATGAAGAAGCAGACGTGCAACACCAAGGCCAAAAGAAACAGACGAGCAACACCAAGGCCAAAAGAAACAGACGAGCAACACCAAGTTCAAAAGAAATAGACGAGCTACAACAAGGTTAAAAGAAACAGACGTGTAACACCAAGGCCAAAAGAAGCAGACGTGCAACACCAAGGTCAAAAGAAGAAGCAGACGTGCAACACCAAGGCCAAAAGAAACAGACGAGCAACACAAAGACCAAAAGAAATAGATGAGCAGCAACAAGGTTAAAAGAAACAGACGTGTTACACCAAGGTCAAAAGAAACAGACATGCAACACCAAAGCCAAGAGAAGCAGACGTGCAACACTAAGGCCAAAAGAAGCAGACGTGCAACACCAAGGCCAAAAGAAACAGACGAGCAACACCAAGGCCAAAAGAAATAGACGTGCAACAACAAGGTTAAAAGAAACAGACATGCAACACCAAAGCCAAGAGAAGCAGACGTGCAACACTAAGGTAAAAAGGAGCAAACATGCAACACCAAGGCCAAAAGAAGCAGACGTGTAACACCAAGACAAAAAGAAACAGACGAGCAACACAAAGGCCAAAAGACAGACATGCAACACCAAGGCCAAAAGAAAAAGACGAGCAACACCAACGCCCAAATGAAAAAGACGAGTAACACCAACGCCAAAATGAAAAAGTTGAGCAACACCAGGGCCAAAAAGGTTAAAAAAAAACAGACGTGTTACACCAAGGTCAAAAGAAACAGACATGTAACACCAAGGCCAAAAGAAGCAGACGTGCAACACCAAGGCCAAAAGAAACAGACGAGCAACACCAAGGCCAAAAGACAGACATGCAACACCAAGGCCAAAAGAAAAAGACGAGCAACACCAACGCCCAAATGAAAAAGACGAGTAACACCAACGCCAAAATGAAAAAGTTGAGCAACACCAGGGCCAAAAAGAAACAGACGAGCAACACCAACGCCCAAATGAAAAAGACAAGCAACATCAAAGCCAAAATAAAAAAAAAATGACCAGACAAACAGCAATTCATAAAAAACATCACAGAAAACAAATGATTGAACAACTTAAAACCCATCAAACGCTGGAGTGGACTCAGGTTCTTCGAAGGACAAGCCGTTAATATCACTACATGTGTCAAAATATAATTTAGGTGAAGTATTACAACTTTTTTCTTGCTTTTTTCAATTTTGAATTGAATGACAACCGGAATCAAAGGAACATTTTTTTTTGGAACGAAGATACATAAGAATACTTTTTATTGAATTTCAAAACTAAAATGTATTTCTTTATATAAAAATTGAAACTTTCGTACATTTGTAACCATGCATTCCGGCAACCATTCATGTTTTGTGGGGACATGGGTTTAACTTTAATTTAGACACACATTGGTGCCCCCACCTACGATAGTAGAGGGTCATTATGTTTTCTGGCCTGTGCGTCCGTTCGTCCGTCTGTCCCGTTTCAGGTTAACGTTTTTGATCAACGTGGATTTTGATGAAGTTGAAGTCCAATCAGCTTGAAACTTAGTACACATGTTCAACTTTAATTAGCAACATTTTTTATAGCATACACGAACAAGAATTTATTAGAAATAAAAACAAAACACATATAATGTTTCACTCGCTTTCAGGTACCATAATGGGTTTGTATCCGGAAAGAATTCATTAAATAAGAAAGTACTTGCACCCCCCCCCCCTTTTTTTTCCAAAGAACAGATAATACATATAATGCATATAATGCATGGTCGGTGCCTTAAATGTTTTTTAAAGGTTCAGAAATATCACTCTGTTATTATAACCCCAGAACACAAACATAAACATACAATATTGTGTCTGCTGGTGAAGACTCATTGAGTTATAAAAAAATGAAATTCGTGTAAAATAAAACCAAGGTAACTATTTCATAAGGAGAGGACATATAGGTTCAGTCAATAAGAGTATTCTCATTTTTATTTTTTTAAATATCAAGTAAACGAAAATTAATTATTAATGCCACCTATTAAAATAAACATCGATTATTTACTCAATTGACCGTTTATATTTGTAACAAGAAAAGTATCAAATGTTTTCAAAATAATCGACAAATTTTACAGGGATTCTTTTTTTTATCTGATTTTATTTTACGGCTCGTGGTCTTTTAAATACAACATAATAAAAGACACGCGCCTTTTACTAAAGTGATACATTAATAAAGGGAATTATGCAAATAAGTGTCTTTTAAATATCATTATATTTTGTCCAGATTTCCATACATGAATAAACTTCATAATCTGTCATCTATGACTTTGATATAACCGTGAAATAAAGGCTTAATCGTATGAGCAGGTATGTTTTAATGCTCATTTTTTATTTTGAATATTTTATGTGATTTTTATGGTGTTCTCTGTAAGTAACAGCTGTTGGTCGTCGTTTCTTGAACAAAAAAATCATTGTGCAGGCATTTTATGGTGATTTCTTGAACTTTTGAAAACAACTATAATATTGCATCTCAATCAGAAGGAAAAAAAGGAAGTGTGTTAAAGAGACAACCCACTAAAAGTGCAGAAAACAGCCGAAGGCCATAAATGGGTCTTCAACACAGCGAGAAAATCCCGCAACCGGAGGCAGGCTTCAGCTGGCCCCTAAATAAAAATGTTTACTGGTTCATTGAAATGGACACCAAACTAGACTCCACAACATATAAAAGAACTAAAATTGATAAAACTTATAAAACTTACAAAGGAACGAGAGCTCCAAACTTCGAAACAGGCGATCGATCGAGAGAGAGAGCGAGAGAGAGAGATTTATATGACTACACCGTTTGAATGTACGGGATGTATATAAATATGCAAATGCAGAAACGTCTAGTCGGACAGAGAGTGTCATGTACTCTTCAGGTTTCAGATTCCATGCAATAGCTTTTAAAGTAGCACGTACTAAACTCGCATAGTATCTCCCCCTGTCAAAAATGACATACTTGCCCAGTTCCAGTGTTAACCTTCATCCCATTCGATCTATCTATAGGATTATCATGATAATTAGTTTTCGTCTTTAAATATTTGTCATAGGATGTTTATCAAACCCCAATCATTCAAACTTGGTTACAATTCAAATTGTGCATCTGTAAATGCTGAATACTATTTGTAATTCCACTTCCATCGGAGATAAATTGAAGATTGGATTTAAAAAATAATTGGGTTCCTGTGTGTTATGTAAAACATATTTTTGATTGAAGTCTGAAAAGAGGGGAAAACATATTCCCGCCATAAAAGATAAATGATCGATGCTTTATATTTTCATAACACACGATTTCACTCTGGTAGGTTATAGGCTTTGTTCCTTGAACTGAATCTTAGGTTTCTGTGTAACTAAGTTTCTACATTGTTAGATATTTTTTTCTCTTATTGCAGGAGGTCTTTGTAAACCTATCCCTTTTAGTATTGTATAATTCTAATTATAATGAGTAATAACACAGTCCGATGCAATTTGTAATGAAATATATTAATTATGTATTGACTTATGGAGTAATAAAGGACGTTTGTTTGTCTGGTATTTAGATGTAACATTCACCATTAAATATTATGAGAAGAACGAATCATTTTACTTTTAGCCAAACTACACCATTAAATCTCCTACTCAAAGCATAATTCAATATTCGTCCTTAAATGACCTTTAAAATAAACATTTGCCATCGATTTTCTTATAAAAAAGGAAAGCTAATGTGATAAGGCAGCAACCATTTGATTTTCTGGGGGGGGCTATGGTTTTTTTTGGAAAAAAAAGTTTGTTTCCAGTTTTTGGAGAAAAAAATAATTTGTTTTTGATTCTGAGAAAAAAAAATTGTTTGCTTCACCCTCAGCTGCCACTATATGTAATGCTAAAATTGAAAGAAAAAAATTGTTTTCGACTTGTCGCGAAAAAAATAGATTGTTTTTCGCCGCAGGCGAAAAAAAAAGTTTGCACAGAAAAAAAAACCATAGCCCCCCCCAGAAAATCAAATGGTTGCTGCCTAACCTCAACTCTGCGGTTTTTGTTGTAATGTTTTTTTCAAGTATCTTTAACGGTTGGGGGAATACGCACTTTTCGAGTTTTTCTTTGTATCATTTGTGACCGATTTACAAAAAATATACTTTATTCAGCAGAAACAATTTTTACATCATCTCGGCTCTCAATAGCTTATCTATGTTAATGACTCTAACGTTTCGTATAGACGTTAATAGCAAGCAACTAGCACTCAGTCATTTAGAGAAACATGTAACTTATCATCAAATTTAAAATTATGGTATATGTAGTACATGTTATACTTGCAATTCAAAATGATAAAAACTAATATCATTATGCACATAAGCAATGTTCTCTTCTAAATCTCCACATATTACAGTAAGATCAAAATCATCAATCCAAGCGCACATACTTTAAAACAGTAAGCACAAACTGAACCCTCCAAGTAAATATAATTAAACTGATCCCTTCCAGCATGCATACACATCGAAATATCAAACTGACTCCTCAAAGTGCACGTGTATCCAACAGTAAGATCAAACATAAGATAGAAATATCCCATCAAAGCACACATACATATATCATAGTAAGATAAAAAAAAAAAAGCCCTACATGCAAAAATACCTCACAATAAAATCTTAATGTGTCCTTCAAGGTGCATGCGTCACAGAAAGATCAAACTGATCCATCAAGGCGAACACGTATACAGTGATATCATAATGACCCCTCAAATAAAGCAGACTATTACCTCATAATATGACAAACCAATCTCGTTAAGTGCACATACCTCACAGTAAGATCAAACTGATCCCCCAAGAGCTCAAACCTCACAGAAAGATTATGACTGTCTCTCCATGTGCTCAAACGTAACAGTAAGATCAAACAGATGCGTTCAAGCGGACAACCTCACTGTTATAGAAACATGACCCTTCAAGCGTTTATACTTCACAGTAAGGCTAAACACGACTCTCCAAACGCTCAAGCCTCACAATACGACCAAATATCACTTTTCAAGCGCTCATATATACCTCACAGTAAAACCAAACATGACTCTCAAAGCGCTCACACCTCACAGTGATGCAAAACATGACTCTCCGTGCGCTCAAACTTCACAGTATGATTAAAATAACCCTACCCTCAAAGCGCTCAAACCTAACAATCAGATTAAACTTGGTCCTGCAAAGCGCTCAAACCTCACAGTAAGGTCAAACTGGCCCTCCAAGTGCACATACCCCACAGTAAGATCAAACTGGCCCTCCAAGCGCACATACCCCACAGTAAGATCAACCATGACCGCCAAAGCGTTCATACCTCACAGTAAGATCAAACATGACCGCCAAAGCGCTCAAACCTCACAGTAAGATCAAACATGACCCTCCCAAGCGCTCAAACCTTACAGTAAGATCAAACATGACCGCCAAAGCGCTCAAACCTCACAGTAGGATCAAACTGGCTCTCCAAGCGCTCATACCTCACAGTAAGATCAAACTGGTCCTCCAATGCGCTCATACCTCACAGTAAGATCAAACATGACCATCACAAGCGCTCAAACCTCACAGTAAGATCAAACATGACCCTTCCAAGCACTCAAACCTCACAGTAAGATCAAACTGGCCCTACAAGCGCTCATACCTCACAGTAAGATCAAACTGGCCCTCCCAAGCGCTCAAACCTCACAGTAAGATCAAACATGAACTTCCAAGCGCTCATATCTCACAGTAAGATCAAACATGACCTTCCAAGCGCACAAACTGCACAGTAAGATCAAACTGACCCTCCAAGCGCACATACCTCGACTAAAACAAACCCTCGTCGGCTCAAATGATATCCTTCATTATAACTGCTTCATATTTATGCTTTTGCATATGCAAACAATCAATATGTACTAAAAATAAGATCAGAGGAACTTTTATATAAATGAGGAGGAACAAATACTTGCTGACAAGTTATCTAATTATGCGTTTGCTTTTTTAGCGTTAAACTAACTTCGTGTCATTTTAAGGTAAATTACATGACCGGACCATATCTTTATGACTTTTACATAAAACATGAGGTGATGATAAATAGAGATAATGTCCACTTGAAACATTGTCATAACTAAGTGACCACAATAAAACTTATCAACTAAATGACCATGTAACTGACCATAGGCCTCCGGTCAATATATATTTGTCGTAATACACATTACCTTGACATGCTCTGAAATTATGTACATTTTGTACTAAAAAGGTTCACTTTGACAAATACTTTATACAGAAATTGCATTTTATTTACATTTTACTTTCTAGCGAAAGTATGATACCATGGACCCATCAATCGCTTGTGAGGTAGCAATCTTTCACGTTCCTAAGGTAGCAATCTTTCGTCGTTTGTTTTATAGTATCAAATATTTCATCGTATGTGAGGTAACAATCTTTCATCGTTTGTGAAGTAATAAATAATATTTCATCTTTCGTGAGGCAGCAGTCTTTCAAATGTTTGTGAGTTAGCCATATTTTATCTTTCGTGATGCGGCAATCTTTCAATGTACGTGAGGTAGTAATTTTTAAACGCTCGTAAGGTTGCAATTTTCACAGTTCGAGATATATCAATATTTCATTTTTCATGACCAGCAATCTTGAAACGTTCGTGAGGTAGCAATCAGCCAACGTTCGTGAGGTAGTAATCGTTTAATGTTCGCGAGGTAGCAATCTTTCAACGATCGTGAGACAGCAATATTTTTTCTTTCGTGATGCGGCAATCTTTCAACGCTCGTGAGTTATCAATTTTCGACATTTGTGAGGTAGCAATCTTTAAACTTTTGTGAAAAAGCAATCTTTTAACGTTGCTGAGTTAGCATTTTTTAATCTTACGTGATGTATTATTCTATCTTCATTTCAATTTGTGAGGTAGTATTATATCTTTCATTGTTGGTGAGGTAGCAGTCTTTAATCTTTTGTGAGGAAGAAGTTATCATTATTTTTTTTTTTATTATATTCCTATTAATTTGCAGTTTTGTTTTATTGCAACTAGAAGATACAGAAGTGGGTCTTTAAAAATCTATGTTTAGAGAAAAATACTTCGCATTTAGATTTTCTACCCCTGGAAAAGATTCCCATTTGTATTTAGCAAAGCCTTTCGGAATTTTTGGTCGGGAGAGCTCTTCAACTTCTTACTTTAAGCTAGGTTCACACTGCCGACCAGATCAACTCGATCAAGCCCGATCAAGACAAATTACGTGATCGGGAGACTGGTCTTACTCAATCGACAAGGATGTTCCGGATAGTCTGCCCTACTCGTCATCGATCTGACCATCTACCCGAGAGTTTTTGACATGTCAAAAACAATCGAGTATGGACCTAGAAGCAAGTCACTCGAGAAGAGATCGAGAATGTGGTACCTAACACTACAGAGAGATAACTCTTAAAATCAGATAAACGTTTTAATTACGTTGTGCTGGTAAGGGAATATTAAGCTTCTCAATGATAAAAATTAGTGTTTGTCAAACTGCTATATAACCAGTGCATTTTTTCTGATAAAACGGTTGGTTCAAATTTTTTGAAATTTTTATATTTTTGTCAAATGGTCAAATTAAATATATACTTTGTCAAAATTTTATAAAAATTAAACGAGCCAATTTTAATTTTAGTGAAGGTGTTGGGTACCACCTTAAGCTTTTTTTATTCGAGCGCCACTGATGCGTTTTTTGAAGACGAAACGCGCGTCTATCGTATAAAATGTTAATCATGTTGGTGAAAATGTTAGTGTGACCATAGTAGGCTAATTTTTTAACCTGAAAACTTCAATGTCTCACCCAAACTGCTGTAGAATAGTAATGGTGATGAAAAAATTAAATGCATGCTTTTTGTGTCAACAAAACATAAAGGCATTGAAAGAAAGGGTTAAAGGGGGGGGGGCAAATATTTTATGTCTTTCGAAGGGGGTTCATTTTGTAAAAAAACCGTGGGTAATTTTGCAATAAAGTAATTAAAATATGTCCTTCCTCACCCCTCGAAATGAAAGAAAATGACCAGTTCTTGTCTTAAATACCAAGTGCTTCAATGCTGTACATCAAATGAGCCTGCGTATCTATATTTTTAGATTTACAAAGATTGTAATATATCAAAGTCAATAAAAAGTAGTTAAATATGCTTTAAAATTCCAGATTGGAGTAACCTCAGGTCATTTTGTCCCCGACAGACCACACTGCCTCTTTTCTGCTTATCGCACCTGCTTTTTTTTTTAATAGGAACGGACAGGTGATGTGTAAATATGTGGTCAGACTTGGGGCACGTGTAGGGCGTCCAGCGTGTGTCACTATACAAAAATATAATTGTGATGTTTTGATAACGCATCAATCAATGTTTTAATATTCATTTAAAATGATGTTATCAAGTAGTTGTGGTTTTTCTTTCATACTTTCTTTGCAGAAAGGAATGCTTGGAAGTATAATTAAAATATGAAATTTAATGAGAAGTGACAAATTTATTAAAACATTTATAGAAAGCAGCTGTCGATATAATTAACAGTTCATTCTTCTTGTTATAATAACACGAAGTTAAAACATATGTATCTGTTGTATTTATCGATTAGAATAATAAAAAAAATTCCAAATATTTTAAATTTCTCTATAACTATAGTAAAATCTTCTTTTTGATTGTTTTTAAGTGTAAATAAGAAGATGTGGTATTATTGCCAATGAGACAACTCTCCACAAGAGACCAAATGACACAGAAACTAACAACTATAGATCACCGACCTTCAACAATGAAAAAAGCCCAAACCGCATAGTAAGCTATAAAAGGCCCCGAAATGTCAAATATGAAACAATTTAAAAGCTAACGGCCTAATTTATGTGCAAACTAGAGGCTCTTAAGAGCCTGTGTCGCTCACCTTGGTCTATGTTCATATTAAACAAAGAACACAGATGGATTAATGACAAAATTGTGTTTTGGTGATGGTTATGTGTTTGTAGATCTTACTTTACTGAACATTCTTGCTTCTTACAATTATCTCTATTTATAATGAACTTGGCCAATTAGTTACAGAGGAAAATATTTTGTTAAAATTTACAAAATTTACAAAATGATTAAAAACTGACTAAAAAGGGCAATAACTCCTAAAGGGGTCAACTGACCTTTTTGGTCATGTTGATTTATTTGTGGATCTTACTTTGCTGAACATTATTGCTGTTTACAGTTTATCTCTATCTATAATAATATTCAAGATAATAACCAAATCAGCAAAATTTCCTTGAAATTACCAATTCAGGGGCAGCAACCCAACAACGGGTTGTCCGATTCATCTGAAAATTTCAGGGCAGATAGATCATGACCTAATTTGCTCTAAATACTTTGGTTTTTAAGTTATAAGCTAAAAACTGCATTTTACCCCTATGTTCTATTTTTAGCCGTGGCGGCCATCTTGGTTGGTTGGCCAGGTCACCGGACACATTTTTAAAACAAGATACCTCAAAGATGATTGTGGCCAAGTTTGGATTAATTTGGCTTAGTAGTTTCAAAGGAGAAGATTTTTGTAAAAGATTACTAAGATTTACGAAAAATGGTTAAAAATTTACTATAAAGGGCAATAACTCCTAAAGGGGTCAACTGACCATTTCGGTCATGTTGACTTATTTGTAAATCTTACTTTGCTGAACATCATTGCTGTTTACAGTTTATCTCTATCTATAATAATATTGAAGAAAATAACCAAAAACAGCAAAATTTCCTTAAAATTACCAATTAAGGGGCAGCAACCCAACAACGGGTTGTCCGATTCATTGAGAGCAGATAGATCTTGACCTGATAAAAATTTTTACCCCATGTCAGATTTGTTCTAAATGCTTTGGTTTTTAAGTTATAAGCCAAAAACTGCATTTTACCCCTATGTTCTATTTTTAGCCATGGCGGCCATCTTGGTTGGTTGGCCGGGTCACCAGACACATTTTTAAACTAGATACCCCAATGATGATTATGGCCAAGTTTGGTTTAATTTTGCCCAGTAGTTTCAGAGGAGAAGATTTTTGTAAAAGTTAACGACGACGGACGACGACGGACGCCAAGTGATGAGAAAAGCTCACTTGGCCCTTCGGGCCAGGTGAGCTAAAAATGAACGAAAAACAAATATGTAACACATCAACAAACGACAACCACTGTATTACAGGCTCCTGACTTATCATGTAATACATGGTTATGTAGAACCCCTTTGTCTACTCGAGGCTTACCGAACATTATGATGAAAATTAATTTAACTATCGACAGTTGATATATAACATTAATTGGATAAAGTTGTAGAATATATTCTTGAATAATTTAATGAAAAGTCCTAAAACGAGAAAATTCGAGTGTATGATATATTCCTATTTTGGCGGGAAATGCCACATCATCGGACAATTTCATCAATGAGTGCTCTGTCAAAAAGGAGAAGGTCCGGTAAGGACCGATTTTGGCCTCAAATTTCAGGTTTATCTGACGAAAGATTTAGGACACTTTTTAAAAACTTAAGTGTCTATTTCAGCTGATTCAATTAGTTTATGTGAAAGATTTTAACTGAGTCACTCATTAAAAATGCTCCGATTCAAGCTTAAATATGAAAAATCTATCAAATATGCCAAAAAATGTCAGTTTTCAGATGGTTTTCGTCAAAAATGAAAGTGGCCGCATCCGTGTTCATCCTCAACCTTTTTATATGTTATGTATTATCATCAAATACAACTTATATTTTAATATAAAGGATGAACACAAATGCGGCCACTTTCACTTAAGACGAAAACATTCTAAAATTTAACTAAAATGCTAAAATTGTAAAGATTTCAGTAATTTAGCATGATTTAGTGATGCTTGTACCCGATACATGTGTATTATATTGCCCAAAACAGCCCATATTTATGTAGCAGAACCATTCTACTTTCCAATAAATAACTTAAAGTTTACATTTTAACAATTTTGTAAAACTGCGATATTTTGGGGCCAAAAAGTGGGCTGACTGGACCTACTCCTTTATGAAAGTGATTGAAATCAGATTAATTGCAAGAAGAATTCGAGAGAGTTAAAATTGAACTGTATGCGACTTTTTTATAAATTGTTCTAAACCCGGAAAATCAGGATTTTGTTGGTCCAGCGGTACATATACAGTTCATCTACTGCAAAACTAGCCTGTCAACGCTGAGGTTGTGAGTTTCGATAACGCATGCGCAAGGTGCATTCTACTTCAATCTTACAAAGACTAGGGTTGCCGATTTTCTTTCCGAAAATCAATGAATTCCGGGCATTCCGGCTTCAAACACCAATAACAAGAATGTGTCCAAAGTACACGGATGCCCCACTCGCACTATCATTTTCCATGTTCAATGGACCGTGAAAATGGGTAAAAAATATAATTAGGCATTAAAATTAGAAAGATCATATCATAGGGAACATTTGTACTAAGTTTCAAGTTGATTGGACTTCAACTTCATCAAAAACTACCTTGACCAAAAACTTTAACCTGAAACTCGCACTTTCATTTTCTATGTTCAGTGGACCGTGAAATAGGGGTCAAAAGTTTAAGCGGGACAGACGGACGAACGAACGGACGGACAAATGGACGCACAGACCAGAAAACATAATGCCCCTCTACTATCGTAGGTGGGGCATAAAAACTTATCTTCACGATATAACTGTACCAATAGCGCTTAAAGTGGCGCCAAACACCACCAATCGATCAATCAATCAATCAATATTTTGTTTTGCAATCAATGAACATATATTAGCAAACTTGCCTCGGTATAGATATTTTCCTTCGGAATGTGTTAAAGCTAGCGTGTTCTGGTCTAACCTTATACCCATCTATGGTCTAAGTAACTCAAAAAGCTAGCTAGATTGACGTCCACTTTCAATATTTAACAGTTATTATATACACGTTTGTTGAAAAGGATTTGGAAGAGTATAGAAACTAGCTCTCAGTTTATTGATCATAAAACATAAATAAAAACAAGGAAATCTCTATTATTCGTTTCTAATTGTTACACGTAAAGGAAACAGAAAATTACATGTTATATGTAAGATTATAAAGATATGTTCTATGACCATGAGTATACTTTTGATTAAAACATTTAAAATGCTGTTCTTGTGTTAATATTTAAAATCGCAATTATTTAGAATTGTGTAAAACTTTATCACAAATAGAGATTAAAAAATTATGTCGATTTATTTATTTATTTTTTTAAAGTTGAATTGGGTTGTAATATTCAGGCTTACATATAAATCTAAAACGTATTTCATATGCCAGGTGGAGGTAAAAATTTTCTAGCGTATAGGTATCACCCGATCACCGACAGCATGATTTTAGTCGAGCGTACAGTGGTCGAGTGGTCTAGCGCGCCGGGCATAGTGTAAGGCGCTATGGTGTCACGATATCTCAGTAACATGTATTTCGAATTTCGGCCAGGGAAGAACAATAATTTGCTTTCGCAAAATTACAGATCTAACATTATTGGGCTGTTATTTAGACGAGTTATATATATGTAAAAGTTCCAACTCCGATCGGGAAGGAAGCAATGAATCAGATCACTCTAACATTGTTAGTTGACTTTTTGTAAAATTTATATCTATATATATATCGTGCACCGAAAACCCGTTTTTAGTGTGAAAATTTATTTTAAAAAAAATGAAATTGATTAAAAAAAATATCGAACATAACTAAGAATCATACGTTTCAATTCCAATCTGAGTGCACTGAAAAAATACACTAGTCAAACTGACTAGCTTACCTAGTCAAAATGACTGTCCACAGGATGACTATGTCAAAAGTCAAAGTGACTTTAAAAAAAGTCAATTGACTTATTATTTTTGTAAATCAACTAGCTTTTCTAGTCACCCTGACTTTGTTAAAATAGTATTTGTACTAGACCAATAGCCAAGTCTACTTATCATTCTAGTCAAGTTATCTCTTGCTGCGCACGCAGACTGACTAGCCAGTCCCTATTCCTCATTCTCAAGAGCGTCAAGTGAAGAGAAAAAAAAATTGACTGCAAAATCTAAACATAGGCTTAACGAAATCAATCAGAAACAAACTTCAGGAAACGACTGACAATAAACCCCATTAAAGAAAACATGTCCTTTGGTGGATAATTGTCTCATATATATTATACCACATTTCTCAATTATGTACTTCTTGTTGATTTTATAAACCTGTTAACATTTGTGTATTTTTTTATTTTTTTGTGTTATTTTAGAACACTAACATTAAGAATAGTAAATAAAAATACTATAAACAAAGCAAAACATTTAATATCATTTATTTTGATAATTCTGGTCCGAACTCGGTCATCAGTTGTTCTTGGTCCCACCAATACTTCTTGGACTGTTCGGAATGCATCCCTGTTCCCTGGTTCTTCTTCCCAGATCTGCAAAATACAGAGATAGAACATAAGATGTGAATAGAATAGAATAACCGATAGTGAAGTGTGTAATGCAACTTTAGTTTCACAGATTCATTTGGAAAATTTTGCCTATATACTCTGACCTTAAACCAAACACACTTGTTTGTTATACATGTCCCATGTTCACATATTCTGAAATATTTAACTTTTTGGTTGTTTCTTTTAAAGTACATGCATGTACACATATACATGTACAACAAATAATTATTATGGATTTTTTTGAAATATACAACACAAGTTCACTTCTCAGCAGAAGAACTGGCTCAAGACAGCAGATGCATCTTTCCAATCCTAAAGGAACGAAGATTCCTTGTGTCGTAAAAATATGAGTTGTTTCAGTTTGAATTTTGCATTTAAAAAAGTAAAGGTTACCTGAATTCATTTTTCGGTTCTTTATTCTTAAATGTACAAATGTCCATTTAATTTTACTTCAGTTTTGTTTTCAATATTTTCTGTTCTTTGACCATACACTTTTTCATTCATTTTTTGTACATAAATAAGGCCGTTAGTTTTCTCGTTTGAATTGTTTTACATTTGTCATTTCGGCGCCCTTTACAGCTGACTATGCGGTATGGGCTTTGTTTATTGTTGAAGGCTGTATGGTGACCTATAGTTGTTAATTTCTGTGTCATTTGGTCTCTTGTGGAGAGTTGTCTCATTGGCAAATATACCACATCTTCTTTTTCATACTTATAGTAATACACTTACCAAAATTTTGCCATATCAGTCTGTTTCTTTCTATTTTTAAGTAACTGATATTCTTGAAATCTTATGTACAATTGATATAGGTCAACTTTGCCTCCAGGTCAGGTTTTTCAATTTTTTTGTTTACTGACTAAATAACTTGGTTAGCAGAGGATTTTTCAGAATCGTGAGAATAAGCACTTTTCTGAGGTGGGTTGCTAATTGTCATGATTGTCTGCGAACAGGTGTCAACTGTACGGTCAGTTTCTGAAGACAAACTTGGGGCAAAGCAGTAGGATGACCTTGCACATGAACAATAGCCTGAAATATGAACAGATTCCTTTTTCTTTTGTCGATTTTGTTCTCTCTTCTTTCTTTTGTATTTTAGCTTTGAATTTAAGGAATTGTCTACCCATATAATTGCTGTAAATAAAATAATATAATTGATTAAGCATATATAACCCTTAAATTTTAACTCCTTTAAGTTTTCTTAATGTACCCAACACCTGGAGACTTTATTATAGTTTATATAGCAACTGTAAGAATTAGGAAAAGAAAAGAGATATATGTATGCAGCTTAAAATATTTGCAACACAGAAAAAAAAGTTATACTCAAGTCCTGTCAATCTTGAACAAAGCTTTTACACCTAAACCAAGCGACTTTAAAGAAGAGAACAAATAGGTGTAGCTGGTAGAATCAATATAGCCATAGGGTAAGGGGGAATTCAGGGTACCTCCCCCAAAAACGAATCATTAATCAGTGGCAGATCAAGAACGTTATGTAAGGGGGCTCACTTACTGACCTAAAGGGGGACGCTACAGTTTTGTTCAGTGATTCCCTATATAAGCAACCAATATAATTTATTACATTTCCCACAAAGCCCCCCCTTTTTTCCCCCTCTAATTAATACCTCTAATAGTACGCAATCATGTACACATTTGATATCGACATGTTGTTGAAAAGTAGAATTCAGATATTTAATTTAAATTCATACCGATTTAATTTAGACAAAAAAACAAATAACGAATGATATAGCTGTGTGTCATTTTATTGTGAAAATAAATGGATTGAACGGGCGCAGCCATGTTTATTTCAGTGTATCCTCATTGTAACCGTCTGCCAGCACATGAGCAATGTTGTCTTTATAGTTATATTTACCATGTTTACCTGTTTACGATTTCTTAAAAAAAATAGGTGTTAATTATAACATTAAAAAATTACAAACTTTGCAGAACATAAGAAATATTTACCTTTTTTCTAAGGAAACGATGTGAACTTCTTGTCCCTTTTCTTTGTTATGAAAGCACGTGTTGAGGCGCGAGAAGATGTGCGTCGGCTATCCAGATGTATAAGATAAGACGTCATAGCGGGCATCATCAAATTTCACTATGCATGCTGAGTAAAGGTACTAGGTTAAACAGTAGCGATTTTATCTACTAGACATCTAACTGAGATTACTAGACAGACTAGTCATTCTGACTAGGTATTTTTTTCAGTGTGGTCCGAAGAATTAAGTTCGGGTTTCTTTTTTTTCAATGGTAAAGATGTAAAACAAATTACAATCAAAGAGGGCTTTTAGAAAAGAAATAAATTTATAATGGAAATATTTAGACTAATTTTTAAATGAATATTCAAGTATTAAGCTTTCGGCGAATTACATGAATGAAATTTTAAAATGTTTCAATGGACACAGCAGTTAATTAATGTAAACTAGCATATGAAAATTTATGAGAAGATGACGCTTCCCATATTTAATACAAAAAAAACTTTAAAATGTTTCTATTAGTTGGTAATATTATAATCGTATACAGTGGGCTATAATTTTCATTCTGGGGGAAATATAAAGACTTTTATATAATCATTGATGTGTTACGATTGACATTGAAATAAAATGACAAGAAAATTAAGTGTTTTGTGACCATTTTAATTTTCCACTCTGTGGGACAATATTTGTGATGTAAAAAATTTAAAAAGTGAACCGCGAACCCTATTTTCAATGTCAAACACAATTAGAATTAAATTAAGTACCGAACACGGATCATATAACACGGAAATTTAAGATTTTCATTTTTTTCTGTTTAGTAATTTGATCACTTTTAATGGTTATTAAAATTTGATATAAATGTTCGATTTTCCTTTCTAAAAATGTAACTAAAAACTTTAAAAAAAGTAAATAAACTACGATTATCTTTTTACAATGAAATGAGGGAATTTTTCACTCTGAAAAGGAGAGACAACTGTTACTAAATTGTTGTCAAATTAAACTCATCATAGATACCAGGATTGCAATTTTATATTTGCGCCAGACGCGCTTTTCGTCTACAAAGGACTCATCAGTGACGCCCGAATCAAAACATGTTAAAAGACCAAATAAAGTGCGAAGTTGAAGAGCATTGAGGACCAAAAATTCCTTAAAGTTTGGCCAAATACAGCTTTAAGGTACTGTTACATGTTTATGTCGTTTGGAAAAATCAGTTAAATATTTGAAAAAAAAAATCTGTTACATCGAAACTCATTGTTTTCATAAGTTTTGAATTATGATAAAGGTTCAGAGAAGTTCTTATCGGCGGTCTTAGCGATAAAACTTTACACATGACCAGTACATAGCAATAATATAGCACGCATGGATGGAATTTAGACTTTGATATCTTAAATTATTTCAAGGAGCTATGGAACTTAAAAAAGAAACACTGTACAATTTTGTAATTTTGCAGTAAATATACTTTGTACTTTTGAAAATAAAAACTTTGGGATATTGGTAAATTCTGACGATCAAATTTCCAACTTTTAAAGCATCAAAATTTCGCAAAAAGATGGAGGAGAGAACCAAGGGACCATTAAAAACCATAAATCGAATAAAAAACATACAAAAACACGCCGTTAAATGAAAATTAATACCAAACAGACAACATTCTATATAAAACACTACACAAAACAAATAACTAATAGCCACTTACAAAACCAAGAATAACTATAGGTCGCCGTACGACCTTCAACAATGATCAAAACACATACCGAATAGCAAGCTGTAAAAGAAACCGACATAAAAAATGTTAAATATTTCAAACAAAAAACACAGCGGCCTGATTTGTGTATAAACAACAAACAAAATACAAATGTGATAAGCATAAACAAAGTTAATATGCCCGGCACATTCTGTATGTGCCGGTTCCTAGCCAGCCTGAGGAACCTTTAATTCAGAGGTTTTCGTTTTACTGTACATCATATATTTTTGTTTGTTTATTGTAATGTTGTTATGTTGCAGATCAGGGTAGGTGGGGTTATCACAAACTTGTTTACGATTTACCCTACCTCATCATTTGTGTGCCTTTTTTGTCATACTTTGTTACGTTTTCAAATTCTTATAAATCCTTTGATTTCAATTTTCTAGATTTGGGCTCTCTTAACTGAGGAATATCTAGAAAAGATCTTCGTACACACAAAATTATAACTGCTTTTTTTCCATTTAAAACCAACTACAGATACGGCATGGATTTTTTTTTTATGGTTACCAGTACATATCAAGTAACGACGAACTATTTCATTGATCTGACCGATTTAAACCTCCATGGATAACATGATTTAATGCCCTTATCGATATTGTGTGTATTTTCCGTATTTAGATCACGGATGATTTATCCTACTTTATAGTTATGTGGTGCAATAAAATGATTCAATACAAATCATAACACTTGTTACCTCGGTGGGTGGATATAACTTTGAACTCGGTTAACTTCAAGCTTTAATGGGGTATGAAGTCCTGTCCTTACTTAAAACATCACAAAGATCACGGAACAGATGGTATTGTGATTACGGTTACATATTAATATTGTTAAATGTGATAATAAAAAGATGTAAAAGAATGATATTTTTTTCTGCTCAAATTCCGTTCAAACTCGTTTTCTTTGTATCGTTGGAATTCCGTTTCTCAACCAGCATATGGTGCTCATTAATAGACTTGCCAAGTGTGTTCAGTATTTGACTTTTATATTATAGTAATAGAAGAGTCATAACATAGAGGCAGAATCTCCTCTTTAGTCGGAAAATATCCTGTTGTTTTTTTCTAAAATCTTCCACAAATGAGACTATAGTTTCGCTCGGTGCGATATACCATTAATTTTGCAATACAGATTATTAATAATTAGGCTTCGAACCCGGAATCCGTAACGTCGGATACAAATCATGCAATGTACGAATAAAAATCTTCATGTTACCTCGAATCTATTTTTTAACAAGTTTTTTATTATTTCCATCTAGACCTTTCTTTCCTTGCGATCTATAAATAGCTTAACACAATTAAAATAAGCTGACAAAGTTGCTGACTTGGAATAGGCACGCTTAAATTATAGTATTGCAAGAACATAGTCCTCGTTCTCTCTCAATTAATTTAAAGTTGTAGTTATGCATAATAAGATTGAGAATGGAAATGGGGAATGCATCAAATAGACAACAACCCGACCAAACCAGAAAACAGTCGAAGGTCATCAATGGGTCTTCAACACAGCAAGAAATACCCCTCCCGTATTTGTAAGCTGGTCCCAAACCGAAAATGTGATCTTTTCAGTGAAAATAGACGGTCACATTCAACTCCAAAACATATGTACATTTAGATTTTCGTTGTTCGTTGTTCTTGTAGTACATTGTAAGAAATAGCTAAAATTAACATTTGATTCCAGTAGACACGAACCATTATTCTTTTGTGTATGTAGGGAAAGGGCCTTAGGGTCTTTGCTTTTGTTTTTCCTTCCTACTACGCACATTTTTTAAAATTTGTTTTACCAAAGAGCAACTGCTGCTCTTTCTCTCAATAAATGGTTTTCTTTTGAGGGAACTCTTTCTTGTACCCTATCCAACAACCCCTCTAGAATAATGGATCCTGTATACCTTAATTTATTTTTATACGAAATTTATTGTGAGTAAAATTGCTTGTTGAATTTCATTTTTTCTTCATATATAACTATACTCGCTTTAGCTATTTTTGTTTGTGTTTGTACTTGAAATCAGATTTTCATTATTAATACTATCCTTGTTAATGTTATTTTGTCCATTGATTTATTTGCTTACTGCAAAACAATATTTGAAATGTCTTAACAAGTTCTTGTTATCATTTGTACTTTCTAAAACGTTAATGGTTCTTTTACTCAACTTGGCCAAGTGTAAATATAGTTCTGTGATTTTTTTGCTAATTAAAGTTTAACAAGTTGGCACGTTTAAACTGACCCTAAGATCATTCACACGTATACACACCCGTTCCTTATTAGTAATTATGATTCAATGATCTTTTGAAAACCATTATTATTTTAAAAATAACCGTTTTTGTACTTCGTCTTTGTTCTTTTCAGTATTAGATAATCTTTTTATGGTGCATGCTCAACAATTCTGAATAATTGAGACATTCGATATATGTACTTATACAATATTAGGTACACACATACCAAATGTAATGATTCTATTTTTTATTGCTAAGGGGACAACCACTAGATATTCTGTGGTTTTGGGAAGGGACAGTAGAGTTTTTAAAATGGTCGGTCCTTCAATTACTAAATTATTCCCCAGCTTAGGCTAAATGTCGCAAAATTCAAAATGGTTAGTTTGAAAAGTTGTCCATACAAAAATCACCATTAATTAAATAATGAACATACATTTTATATCTAAAACATTCATCTCTCCATTTCCAAACATAAACCATGTAATTAACGTCGTGAAAAATTAATTATCTAAAAAAATCCTGTTTTATCAATTATTTAGCTATTTCGATACTAAAATGTGTAAAATGTGTAAATTATATTGACGCTAGGTCATTTTGACCTGCCTTGTTAAACGTGGCGGGGATAAAGTGGTTTTCTAAATAATCAATGGTGGACACATGTTCGCTCCTGATCACGTGACTAATCAATTTTATTGATGGTTGCAGTCCGCTAATCACCTTTGTAAGTAATGCCTCGATTCTTTATCTGATACGATGTTTACTGAAACAGCACTGGAAAATCTCATAAAGCACACAACTGAGTGACCTCAGGCGGCCATATTGACTGCACAAGGTCATGAACTCCGGACAAACTGTATAAACCAGATACTAATCAATGAGTCATGGTTTTCATTTTTGTAAAACATTTTTATTAAAATTTACCAAAATATTCGTCCAACAGTTGGATATATGGTAATGCACCAATAAATGAAGACACATTAAAATGATTAAAATGATATCGAGGTAGAAAGTATAGAAAGTTGACCAACACGCACGCATTGTAAAATATATATATATAGCACTATCTTCATACATTTATACATTGAAATCAGACACTAAACCATTTTCTTATCTTCGTAAAAGAAGGAGGGGATAGAACATTTTTGTTTATAGTTTTCTCTCTTCTGAGTAGTAACATATGATTCAAATTTACATTGAAAGAAAAATCATAATTTCTTGTATCAAGAAAAGTGGGGATACTTTTTTCGCATCCTCCCTCCCATTACAAAAGACCCAACCTCCTCAGTTTTGAAAAAAAATTAATGGTTTGTATTTCTCATTTGATTCCACCATTGAGGTAAAATATAGTACTATTGTTAAAAAGTAATTTTAATTCTTATAAATATTCGAATATTAGTCAAAATCCATTTTTAAATTTCAAATTAGAATGTAACTCATGAATATAACAGTTCAAAATTTCCAAATGGAAAAAATAGAAAGAAAAAAATGATTTTTTTAACAATATATCTGAATTCATGGAATTATAAAAAAATTCTGAACGAATACTGGCCTATTACTATTTCAAAAGTTTTGTTTATAACTGAGATTGTGGACTGGGTGATGAATGAACAGGTATAACTCCATCCAAGTCAGCTGCAGTAAATAAAAGATATCACAATATATTGGTATGTAAATTTAGGGGTTAAAAAGAAGATAAAATGATAACAAGTAAAAATTTAAAACATTGTACAAAAAAAAACAGCTCAGACTAAAATCATGTGTACACAATAGTACATTTATGCATGGTACATAGCTTGTATCTTCAGTTAATTTACAGTTGATGGAAATCAAAAGTTAAAAGTAAATTATACATATATTTGAATGTAAATCCGAAGAAAACAAAAAAAAGCAAGGAAACATCCCAAAATTTATTGAATTTTTAGTAATCTGTTATGAAGTAGAGCACTAGTTTCTTAGAGGTAAATTAAACAGCACAAGATTGTCCAAGTTGATTGTAAAATTATTCTATAATGTTAATATATATATACAAAGCATGCATTTGATTTCAAATCAATAAAACAATAATACGTCCAACAAACACATGAGGTAGACTCTTAATATAGAGGTACTTTGGTGAATAACATCAAGATAATAAGATATGAATAATAGAAGGATTTTACATTGAAGTGAGCATGTATAAAATACTTAGGAATAAACAAATTCTTGAAAGATGGCGTCAGAGTATAAAATGATGAAATCATTTTCCAATCCTTTTGAGCAATAGTTTATAGTAATGAAACAAAAATGCATATAATCAATATAACCAGCTAAAGGATTGTGATTTCATTTCTAAATTCGATTACATCGCTCTTAATGAAATATAAAATTGTTTTTCTACAAAATTGGATATGTAGCATGTTACGATTGACACTCGACTCATTTGCATATTATGGATTATCTAGCAAATTCGATCAAGAATTTCTTTCCTCTACCTGAGAACGCTGGATTATAGGCTCAACAATGTTATATATAGATCAAAACTATGAAAATTTAACAAACACATTTATACATTAAAAAAATGATATAATAATCTCCCTGAGTTTTGTTATCAATAAACAAATATGAAAAGCATGCAAAGATAATATGTACATACACAAATTACATGGCATCTCGTAGCATTCAAAATTTACTTAAATACACATTCAATTTTCACACCATTTTCAAACATTTGGATGATTTACCAATTAAAACATTTAGCATTAAAAAAATCAACCTCACACATGCCAAATTGAGAACAATAATAATTCTCTATTATCTTACATAAATGTCTTAACAAATGGAGGAATTCAAAATAATTTAATACTTTAATTAGTGATTTTTTGGTATTTACTGTAAATATGGACCACCCAAAAATAGAATAACTGGACTGGTGACATGAATATAAACTTGTTTAAACAATGTTGTCAGAAAATGCCAGTTCACTGGCATGGAAAATGTGTTCAAATTACCATTTAACTCTCAAGTAACGAGTCATGGTTCACGATAAGGCTGCCTTTGTAATATCGCTGCTTTTCAGATAACAGTACAAAATATGTGAAAATAAAAAATATACCCGCATGAGTCATCATAAATTATCTAACCATTGAAAAAGTTCCTGAGAAATCACAAAACAACAAAATTAACTGTTATACAACATACAACGTAACTTGGCCGTTTCCGTTTTCAGTGATGCCACTTCTACCCGTAGTTTTAAATTCTCCTGTTCGAGCAGAGCCGCTCGGATGGCAATCTCATCTTCTTTAGCTCTTCTCATATCCCTCGATCTTTTAGCAGCTTCATTATTTTTTCGCCTCCGTTCCCAATACGCTCCATCTTTTTGTTCTTCCGGTAAAATTCTTGCACGTTTCCGGGATGATGTATAATTTCTGTGTTCGGTTGATGATGATATACCCATGAGCTGAGCAGGTCTGATGCCATTAGGACTAGGTATATTTCTAAACCCGTTAGGACTAGGTATATTTCTAAACCCGTTAGGACTGGGTCCATTTCTAAACCCGTTCTGACTGTGTTCATTTTTAACCCCGTTTGGACTTAGAGTAGAACTTGAGCTGGGTGAACTTGTCGTAGTTACGTTAGATGATGCTTTTGATTGCGATAGTGGTGATTGAGACGATTCGTGCATTTTCTCGCCCGCTAGCAACATATGATGTCGATACAAATGAAAGAATTCTTCGCTGTTTATGTTGAGATTCTGAAAACCATGAGAATCTGACGGCACAAGTCCAGGTATGTATCCTCCCATGCCTAATGGGTCTTTAGGGTAAGATTTGAATGGACGGGTTGATGAAGACTTGTTTTGAGGATATTTAGGCGCCATGAGTGCAGCAACTGACGGAAGTGGTCCAAGCATAGGGTTAGGGATCAGTCCAGCTTGAAAAGCTGTCAACATACTTGCTACATTGTGATTCAATGACCAGTTACTGTCAGGTTCAGACTTGATTTTATTAACCAGTCCATTCATTAGAATTTTTTCCTCACTTTCTGATATTTTTCTATCATCATGATCCTGACTTAATCCAGTATCATTAGTTGATGCTGGCGATGGAACAGAGTCCGAACCTGAAATTTCATTGTCACCATTTTTTCTCTTAAACGAAAAATCCAAAGGCGAGTTACTTCTTTCCTCTGATGAATAACCATTCTCATTATTAGTATTATTTATTGATCGATAATGTTCATTATGATTAGCTCTTGAGGTTGTGTAGTGCATTTCTCCGTTATTATTAGGCGAACCATCCTCCGCCATAGCCTTCACATTAATAACTATTTACCAAACCCTTCCGGATTAATAAACCTGCAAGAACAAAAGAACGGGAAGTTTTATATAACGTGGACATTTATTTTAAATACACAACACGACATAACTGAATTATTTATACCGAATACACAAGATTTAACAGGTCGATACATACTGATATATAAATATCTAATAATATAAACTCTCTTACCTTTTTCACATTAGTAAAAATATCCTTCGAAAATAATAATTCAACTGTTACGAAAATTTATCAATATGGAATTGTGTATTGTCGTACATGTCCTTGGAAAAATGATTACGTATATTTATCAATTGCCTAACATATTCCAATTGGCTTTAGACCCTGACCTCACTTGACGCTGGTAACTTATTCTAAACTATTCGATAATTCACGTAATCCAATATTAACTAACCAATCGCGCTTTCCAACTGGATTATGGGCATGTCCATGCCTTCATTCAAGCCTTAAACACATATAAAATACGCCCCTATTGGTCAGTTTCTAACTCGTGTTGCGTAAGGTGAAAAACAGTTACATGTCAAAATCTCAAGCCTCGTTTTCAAGTGAGAAATGCTGTAATCGCAAACCTACGCAAACATTTACTCTTGTGGTAATATCTAATTCATACAAATATCATTACGTGTACAAATCAATTATCTATATTCTTCTATTATATTTCTGTTGTAAAAATCAATATTTGAGATTAGAAATTTAAATGTATTGCTCAATACACAAAACGAACTGCATTTGAAATTTGAAATTCCACAGTAAATTATAGTTTGGCCATGTGTTAGTTATTTGGTCACTTAGAAAGAAAAAGGTCAGGTCACATGGCTATTTTTAGTCGGACAGGTAATACACAGTGATATATTATCTCTTGAACCAGATGTTATACACACAAATGTACTTGTTATACTTCGTATGTTGTAATTAGATTATCCAATTAAATAACGTAAACGGTACTGAACATTTTATCATAGTATTTCTATGTATATTTACTTATTATTAAAACACCTGTATGCATTTAAATGCAACATTTGACTATATTTTTATGGCGAACCTTGTTTGTTATCGACTCCTAGTTTTTTAAGTACAGTGACAGTCATATATTGTAGATCATTGTAAACAAAAAGAAATAAATGAAATTTACTCAGGCAACGCGGAAAAGTGATCTACATTTTTGTAATTCAAGATATTCGTTTTAATTTAATGCTACAAGAAAGACGCATATAAAACATGGTAAAACCATTCTTAGATGTAAAGTTTTTCAAAATCTTATTTTTTCGACGAAAGCTTTTCTTTCACCTACAAATACCATGCGAGCGTTAACCTCCCCCTTTTCTTCATCAACCTTTCCCCTTTTTCTCGTTTAAACAGTAAGACCAATTAAACAGTTTTAGTATCACTAGTAGTCTACTTACATGACTAAAACTGTTGTTCACTTACATATTATCATGTATGTTGGAATATAAAGATTTTTATAGAATCTATCTTTTTTTCTCAATTAACATAAACCCTTTTCATGCACAAGACATAAGATCACACTTTGAAAAGAAACACAGTCGCTAATTACTTGTAATTTACCAGCACATTTAATGTAAATAAACATAAGGTTTTGGTTTTTATCATTTCCGGAGAGTAATAAATTA
The DNA here is from genome assembly GCA_037788925.1 of Mytilus galloprovincialis. Lineage (NCBI taxonomy): Eukaryota > Metazoa > Mollusca > Bivalvia > Mytilida > Mytilidae > Mytilus > Mytilus galloprovincialis. The sequence continues at coordinate 5,390,175 of CM075334.1, read as the reverse complement.
TATCTAAAGGTAATTTCTGAGATTTATACGTTGTGAAATCAAATTTAGTGTAATTTTTCTTCCTGCTGAGTTTCTTTTATTAATATAAATAATATAAATTTCCAATATACCCAGTAGGTGTCTTTGATTAGTCACGTAGGTAACATTTTATTCCGAAGTTTAATTGTATATTTATAATAAAGTATACAAAATAGACCATCATATCTGATTAATATAAACTAGGAGCAATTACTTTTTAAAAAGAGGAAGAAGATGCCAACGTTTTAACCAAAAACCGCAAGGTAAAGAACAACCGCAACACCATGACTCAGTCAAAACACAAGAACAACGATACCAATATAAGTCAAAACAAAAGAACAACGATAACTACATGATTTAAAACAAAAGAACAACGGCAACACCATGACTCAAAACACATGAACAACGGTTTAGTTTAAACATATTTATTTATAGTGGATTTGGAAACAAGTTTTGCAACTTATATTAATCCCTTTCACAACGGTACCAATATGAGTCAAAACATAAGAACAACGGTAACACCATGACTCAAAACACAAGAACAACAGTTACACTATGACTCAATACACATGAACAAGCACAACATCATGACACAAAACACAAGATCAACGGCAAAACAATTATTAAAACACAAGAACAACGGCAACACCATGAATCTCAACAAAAGAACAACGGCAACATCATAACTAAAAACAAAGGAACAACCAATACTGCATGACTTAAAACACAAGAACAACATGGCTAAAAACACAATAAAAACGGTAACAATGTGACAAAACACAAAGAACAACGACAACACCTTGACCAAAAACAAAATAACAACTACAACACCATGACTCAGAACACAAGATCAACGATAACACTAGACTAAAAACACAAGAACAACGGAAACACCATGACTCAAAACACAAGTACAACGGCAACATCATTACTCAAATCCAAAAGACAACGACAACACCATGACTCAAAACACAAGAACAACGACAACACCATAACTAAAAACAAAAGACTGATGGCAATATCGTGACTCAAAACAACAGAACTTCGACAACACAAGGACTCAAAACATTAGAACAATGGCAACACCATGAATAAAAACAATAGAACAACAGCAACATCATGAAACAAAAGACAAGAACAGCTGTAGCACTTTGCCTCAAAACACAAGAACAGCTGTAGCACTATAACTTAAAACAAAAGAACAAGGGAAACATCATGGCTCAAAACAAAAGAACAAGGGAACAACCATGACTGAAAACCCCAAACTTCAACAAAAAACGACTGAGAAACGTGACGAACCCATTTGAAAGACTGAGTTTGACTCGGTTGTTTGCAGGATTACTAGTTTTTGCTCCACCAGTGGCAGATGTAATATTGTTTTAATTTGCTTGTGTTGTCTTTTGGTTTTATCAAAGTCTAACGCGAACCATTTCAAAACGAACTTTATACTTCAAAAAAATATTTTTGGTGAGATAATTTCTCATTTACGTAATTACTTTTAACTTCATCCAGAGTAATTTTTGTTTATCATATGTTTTCCTGGAAAATTATGACTATTATTCCGGGACTATCCTTTGATATAATTCTAAGAAAAATTGGGTCAAAAATATATTAGCTGATATGGATTTCTATGACAGAGGATTTTAAATAAAGTTTTTATCTAAATACATTATTTGTAAATAGATTAGATGAAAAAAATATTTAACATGTGAATCTGAGAAACAAAATTATCAACTAAATTCTAAGTGTTCTTAAGCGATAGTTAACCCACAAAGAGAGAAAAAATCTGAGCAAAATAAACTTAAGAATGGAGGTAATTTTATGATTTAATTTGAAATCAGCGTCAACAAAATGTATACAACAAAGAATACCTACATAGAATGAAATTCAAAACAGTGTGGCTGTGGCCATTGATTGACACATTAAATTCATCCATTGACTGGGACAATTTACATGAACGTTTGTCTGTAACGACCACTGTTCACGACGTACCTACGATAGACATTTAAACTCTGGGGTCACCAAAGGTTTCTTAACGCCTTTAATTATAAAATAATTCAAAAATTTAATCAGGAATAACCTTTATGTTTTGATTTATATAATTGATATAAATCAAAACATCGTGTTATTTCTGATTAGTTTTTCGAATCACTTTATTAAGGTGTTGAGAACCTTTGGTGACCCCATAGTTTAAGTGTTTTTAAAAAGTACATAGTGAGCAGTGGTTGTTACATACAAACGTTCACCTAAATTGCTCCAGTCAATGGATGAATTTAATGTGTCAATCAATGGCCACAGCCACACTGTTTTGCATTTCATTCTATATATATGCACCTGAATATACAAAAACACAAAATGAAATCTGACTGGAATATAGAATGAAATTCAAAACAGTGTGGCTGTGGCCATTGATTGACACATTAAATTCATCCATTGACTGGGACAATTTACATGAACGTTTGTCTGTAACGACCACTGTTCACGACGTACCTACGATAGACATTTAAACTCTGGGGTCACCAAAGGTTTCTTAACGCCTTTAATTATAAAATAATTCAAAAATTTAATCAGGAATAACCTTTATGTTTTGATTTATATAATTGATATAAATCAAAACATCGTGTTATTTCTGATTAGTTTTTCGAATCACTTTATTAAGGTGTTGAGAACCTTTGGTGACCCCATAGTTTAAGTGTTTTTAAAAAGTACATAGTGAGCAGTGGTCGTTACATACAAACGTTCACCTAAATTGCTCCAGTCAATGGATGAATTTAATGTGTCAATCAATGGCCACAGCCACACTGTTTTGCATTTCATTCTATAAGTTGGTATTTTAGTAAAATCATAAATTGTCATAGACTATAGGAAATAAAACATCAAGATACACGTGATATGTAATAAACATCATATAACACGGGATTGGGAAGTAACACCTTGGGGATTTATAAAACATCATATGTCAACAACGGTCAATAGAATTAACACCACATATGACCTGCCACATAAGCTGTGATGTAACCCCTTAGAAAAACATATTAAAAAGGTACGTTTCATAACATGGAGCAACCGCGGTTATTATAATTAACACATATACACCCATCATATATTAATAAAACACCCTAAAATAACCATCAAATATAGGAATAACATCATATAACAAAATCGGGATAATAAACACCGTATAAAAACCACGGGAAATAAATATAGCAGCGTATAACAACAACGGGATATATAACACCGTATAACAACTACGGTAAATAAATATAACACCGTATAACCACCACGGGAAATAATTATAACATCGTATAACAACCACATGAAATAATTATATCACTGTAAATCAATCACGAGAAATAAATATGAGACCGTATAACAACAACCGGCGAAAAATATAACACGTATAACAACCACGGGAAATAAATATATAACACCGTATAACAACCACGGGAAATAAATATATAACACCGTATAACAACCACGGGAAAATAATTATAACACCGTTTGACAACAACGGGATATAAATATAACACCGTATATTAAATACCGTATAACAACCACGGGAAATTAATATAACACTGTATAACTATCACGGGATATAAATATATCACCGTATATACAACTACGGGAAATAAATATAACACCGTACATACAACCACGGGAAATAAATATAACACCGTATAACAACCACGGGATATAAATATAACACCGTATAATTTAATTTTGGATGTAACGCGTCTTCTGATTGGCTGACGTTATTTTGTTATGAGCCCATAGACATAATTAAGTCATGTGACCGTGACGTCATCAACGTTTTTTCATGGTTTTCTACGGTTTAAAATGAAATTTAGAATTAAATTATAAGAAATGACTGTAATATTTTTTCTGTCTATTCGAAATAACATAAAATATGTGGTGCACACTGTCAAATAACCCGCTACGCGCGTTATTCAGTGTGCACCAAATTTTTTATGTTATTTCTTCATAGACAGAAAAAATATTACAGTCATTCCTTAAATAACGACCACGGGAAATAAATATATCACCGTATAACAACTACAAGAAATAAATATAACGTCTTACAACAACCAAGGGAAATAAATATATCACTGTATAACAACCACGGGAAATAAATACATCATCGTATAACAACTACGGGAAATGAATATAAGACCGTATAACAACCACGGGAAATAAATATTTCACTTTATAACAACCACGTGATGTAAATATAACACCGTATAACAACCATGGAATATAATTGATATAACACCGTATAACAACCATGGGAAATAAATATATCACAGTATAACAAACCACGAAATGTAAATATAACACCAAATAACAACCACGGAATATGAATTAACACTGTACACCAACCATGAATACAAATTAACACTGTATAACAACCATGAAATATAAATGTAACACCGTATAACAACCATGGAATACAAGTTAACACTGTACAACAACTATGGGATGTAAATATAACACTGTATAACAACCATGGAATATAAATGTCAAACTATTTTACAACCGGTGCCATTATATAACTAACTTTTCAATTATTGTGTTCTGAAAAAAATGATCCCCTTTAATATATTTTGTAAAAACAAATTGTTCCTAACAACGTGCAATGCACCAAAATACACGAGATGAACTGATGAAAAAGGGGTCATAGAGTGCAAGGAAATGGCCAATATCGTTAAAAAGAATTCAGAATTGTGAAATTTGCTATCGTCCGTTTCAAACTTACGACATAAGCTTGTTTCCTATTTGTACCTGTGGCTTTAGAGCAGAAGCTGTTTGAAAAATATTACGACTGACGATGGACATTAGCTCATATGGCCCTTATAGCCATGTCAGCTAAACACTGTGAAAAAGGTTCATTTCCTATGTTCCTTAATACATTTGTTAGAAAGATATCGATAAAACGGACAATGCGGATTGGTTAGCTACATGTAATACAAAACCCAGTTTTAGTTTGAAACTAGACTCCTGCAGAAAAAGCCAAGGTTTTTATTATCCAGATCTATTTTTAGCACTTGTCAATATCACCTGCATTGGTGTTGGTATATTTTTTCAGTTTCATAAACTGTCTTAGATTTTTTTTTTATTGGGAGGGGGAGGGGGAACGAAGTCGGTTATTGAAAAAAAAAATCATCAAGATATATATATTTAACTAAACTTGAACATTTCATAGGCTCTTCTTTAGTTACCCTTTTCCGTTTCAAAAATGCAAATGAGCAGTAACATTTCTGCGTGTTGTAACCTTCGGGAATGAACTTGTTTGTCTATTGCCTCCATTGATGAGTTATAACTATATTGTGCTCGGTATTGTGTAAGAAGTCAAGGCTACATCAGCAAGTACAGACGCATCTATTGGATGATCTGATTATGTTTTATTGATTGACGGGCTCTACAGAGAAATATACATCGCTTAATTACAAAATCATTGGTATGAAACGCTAGTGACACAACCTTGAAAAGGGTCTACTAAATTTCAGCGTTAAACGTATAATTTACAGGTAGATTTCGTTTTAAAAAAATATATGTATACATACATATTATGTATGTTTGATTGGTTGACCGATTTTCTTGAACTCCATCTGAACCTTGCGTGGGAGAATTCATCTTCTTTGGCGTGTTACTGATATTTTAACAACACACGAGAAGAAAATGTAAAAAGCAGGCTTTTTTATCGTTATGTTTCTGATTAGATAATGAAAAACAACTTGTGAAATAGTTTATACAGCAATGAAATAAATATAAGTCATTACAAATAGAAAATACTTCTCAACATGAAAGAGAGAATGTTTGTATGCATAAGACCTACCAATGAAATTAGGATATTATTTTCGTCTTGACAAACAACAAATAAATTGTGTAATTACGTCAGCGGAAACTAGAAAGGAAAAATAATAATGACATCAATACATTCTCGTAGGTTTTTGTAATAAGTCAGATTGAAAAAAATATTATAGGATAGACACACTTTCTTAGGGAACACTTAAGACGGAAAAATCGTTTAACAGATACTTAAAATTCTGAAGATCACATTATAAAAGATTGAATTAACTGATGTTCTCGCACACGTTGTCAAAATATGGTTTTGTGAATACAATATGAATAGACAAATGGCCCTGAAATCATTGTTATAACCCTATTAAATCATGTTAAAGGAAACACTAAGGATAAAAGACTGTTTGTGTCTCTCTTTTCATCTTCACAATGTTTAGAACGGTAAATATTAGGAATTATGAACTGAATTTAAAGGTTATTTCAAGAGCCGTAAATTTAATTTCGAAAAATCACCCATTTTAAAGCATACATTTTCTTGATTCATGATGACATCTATGTTTGGGTATAACAGTATTTTTGATAGTCCAATATTTGTAGGACACTTGAACGAGAAATCGCTCATGTCTGTGTTGTTTTCAGTTCTTTTTCTATTGGCATTTACGTGTTGTTCTGTATATATGTATGAGTACGTTGAAGATACCAAATTCTGGTTTTTACTCAACGGGATTGTTGTGTCTTATCTTATATTTTTACTATTTTTGTTAGAATCCTTATACCTTGAAAATGTTGTTCAAACGTTGTTCCTTGCCTTGAAGTCATTTGATAACCTGAGAGGGGGGTGAGGATTTCAAAAATACATATTTGGTCTTATTATAATAAAAGATATAACATCTATTCAAGATAGGAGTCACAAAAACAAAAGGCATGTTGTACCGTATCACTGGAGATTGAAGGAAAAAGCTACTTTAACACGCTACTACATTATATAATTACAGATACGAAAATAGAAACATCATTTACAATAGCTATAAAAGATATCTTGTTGGCAACAGTTACCAATTATATAACAACTATATCGCTATTGTCCTTGAAGCAACCCTAATTATCTGTTATGGCGAGCTTAACCTATTTTTTTATTAATATTTCTCCGCAACAATTTTACCATCTCACACACGTTTAATGATATTTTTTCGCAGCTATTATTAAATCTATATTTTGTATATCAATATGACATGGAAAACTATAACAGGTACAAAAATGTGTGAAACAAGAGATAATAATGAAAATAACACTCTATCAATTTGGTGCCAAACAAATGGGTTCTTAACGACCCAATAAAAATACCATATTGGGTTGTTACTAACTACTGAAATACTTCTTTGTTTCAAAATAAAAATGTCATCAATAAAAACACAAATTTAAAAATTAAGATGATTAATGTTTGCTTAACGCGAAGTGGCAAATCCAAGACTTAAAACTTGGCCGCCTTCTTTAAGACCCTATTCATTCCATTTTTAATATTGGGAAAAGATAGAAGTAGTAGTCATAGTAGATATAAACGAGTTCACCTCAAAGGATCTTCCGGAAGAGGCTCTATGGATATTCAGAACGAGGCAAAATTTATGAACCAAAAATGTTAGCACGTGACCTTTCTTTTCAAAAGAATTCTTTCTGCTTGTGTACTAGTATCAGTCAATTAAAATAATCTTAAATGGCCGAACTTATAAGGAATCGTGAAATTGAGGCAATTTCCATTTAATTTTAACAATCTCTTCCAATTTTATGACATAATGCATAACGAATGTACGTAAAACAAAACAAGCATGGCCATATATACGTTTACCTATATAATAAGTGAAATGAAAGTTAACAGCTACTTACAAAATCTTAAAAGTTGTTTTATCAGCTGCAATATCAGGTAAAACTTCTAGCAGACCATAGAAATTTAAAATGTCAAAACAGTCCTCAGAAGATGGATTCAAATTAACACTGAAAAAAAAAAAGAATTGCGTATAACGACCATTGAGAAAACTGTGCTATTAAAAAGTAACTATTGGGTCAATATATTATTGAATTACGTTTTTTTTCTGTGGAACAAGCTGCTACCTGACAGCCAACACCTGTAACATCAAAGAATCGATCATCTTGCGACAAAGTAAACATGATCCCATGTGTTGGATAACAAACATGATATTACGACTTGTTACAGAAACTTATTCATTAATATTTTAATACCGCCGCGGTACGTCCACGTGTTCCGGTTAAGTTTCTACGGCGTGCGCATGTCCAAACGAAATGGATATCCAAGTTACACAATTAGGAAAATATATCAGACATATCCTGATTTATTTTTAAAAACTAGGTAAATGGACCATACTTAATCCTGCATTGGTTAAACAGGTAAATTGACAAATATTTATTCCTGACTAAGTTAAAATAGGTAAATTGCATCACTTATTCCAGACTTGGTTAAAACAAGTAAATTGTAAATACTTATTCCCAACTTGATTAAAATAGGTAAATTGATAATACTTAATCCTGCATTGATTAAACCAGGTTAATTGTCAAATACTTATTCATGACTTGGTTAAAATAGGTAAATTGACAATACTTATTCCTGACTTGGTTAAAATAGGTAAATTGACAATACTTATTCCTGACTTGGTTAAAATAGGTTAATTGACCATACTTATTCCTGACTAAGTTAAAATAGGTAAATTGACAATTATTATTCCTGACTTGATTAAAATAGGTAAATAGATCATACTTATTCCCGACTTGGTTAAGGTGTCATACCACCAATTACTCCCTCAAATTTAAAACGTATGTGAAATTAGGCCTACTCGGACAAAAAATAGTGCATTTGATGTCATTGTTCACCTAAACTAACCAACAAATTTGCAGAAATGAAACTTTTGTTGAAAGAGAAATATATTAAGACCATTTTGAACCAAATTTTACCTGTCTAGGAGTTTGCATTTAAAATTGAGGATTAATGCGTTCCATGGTATAATAATTTAAGATTTCCAGAAAACCAGGGGTTATTTTTAGTGGTACCTCCTTTCGGGAGCTCTCTTCTTTCTTATATGATTTTGAATGAATGTTGAAAATTGGCATGCAGAAAGGTGACACCTGTGCAATTCAGGATATACCTAGTTTCTATGAAGTTAAACTTAAGGTAAAATATTTAGAAAGCTGTGAAAATTGCAAAATTTTGTTGAACAGATAGGGACTTTTAATTGGTGGTATGACACCTTAACATAGGTGAATTGACAATACTTATTCCTTACTATGTTAGTACAGGTAAATGAAAAATGCTTTTTTCTGACTTGGTTAGTTCAGATAATTTGACAAGACTTATTCCTGACTTGGTCAAAACAGGTTAATTGACAATACTTATTCCTGACTTGGTCAAAACAGGTTAATTGACAATACTTATTCTTGACTTGGTTAAAACAGGTAAATTGACAAATATTTATTCCTGACTTAGTCAAAACAGGTAAATTGGCAAATTAGTATTACTGACTTGGTTAAAACAGGAAATTAACAATACTTATTCCAGATTTGGTTAAAATAAGTAAATTGAAAATACTTATTCCACACTTGGTAAAAATAGGTTAATTGACAACACTTATTACTGACTTGGTTAAATCAGGTAAATTGACAATACTTATTCATGACTTGGTTAAAATAGGTAAATTGACAATACTTAATCCTGCATTGGTAAAACAGGTAAATTGACAAATATTTATTCCTGACTTGGTTAAAACAGGTAAATTGGCAATACTTATTCCTTACTTGATTAAAACAGGTAAATTGACAATACTTATTCCCGACTTGGTTAAACAACTAAATTGAAAATACTTATTCCCCACTTGGTTAAAATTGGTAGGTAAATTGACAATACTTAATCTGCATTGGTTAAACCAGGTTAATTGTCAAATACTTATTCATGACTTGGTTAAAATAGGTTAATTGACCATACTTATTCTTGACTAAGTTAAAATAGATAAATTGAGAATTATTATTCCTGACTTGATTAAAATAGGTAAATAGATCATACTTATTCCTGACTTGGTTAACATAGGTAAATTGACAATACTTATTCCTGACTATGTTAGTACAGGTAAATGAAAAATATTTTTTCCTGACTTGGTTAGTTCAGATAAAGTGACAATATTTATTCCTGACTTGGTCAAAACAGGTTAATTGACAATACTTATTCTTAACTTGGTTAAAACAGGTAAATTGACAATATTTCTTAATGACTCTGTTAAACAGGTAAATTGGCAAATATTTATTCCTGACTTAGTCAAAACAGGTAAATTGACAAATTAGTATTACTGACTTGGTTAAAATAGGAAATTAACAATACTTATTCCTGATTTGGTTAAAATAAGTAAATTGAAAATACTTATTCCACACTTGGTAAAAATAGGTAAATTGACAACACTTATTCCTGACTTGGTTAAACCAGGTTAATTGACAATACTTATTCATGACTTGGTTAAAATAGGTAAATTGACAATACTTAATCCTGCATTAGTTAAAACAGGTAAATTGACAAATATTTATTCCTGGCTTGGTTAAAACATGTAAATTGACAATACTTATTCCTTACTTGATTAAAATAGGTAAATTGACAACACTTATTCCAGACTTGGTCAAAACAAGTACATTGAAAATACTTATTCCCCACTTAGTTAAAATAGGTAAATTGACAACACTAAATCCTGCATTGGTGTAACCAGGTTACTTGTCAAATACTTATTCTGACTTGGTTAAGATAGGTAAATTGACCATACTTATTCCTGACTAAGTTAAAATAGGTAAATTGACAATTATTATTCCTGACTTGGTTAAAATAGGTAAATAGATCATACTTATTCCTGACTTGGTTAACATAGGTAAATTGACAATACTTATTCCTATGTTAATACAGGTAAATGAAAAATGCTTTTTCCTGATTTGGTTAGTTCAGATAAATTGACAATACTTCTTACTGACATGGTAAAACAGGTAAATTGACAAATATTTATTCCTGACTTAGTCAAAACAGGTAAATTGACAAATAAGTATTACTGACTTGGTTAAAACTGGAAATTAACAATACTATTCCTGATTTGGTTAAAATAAGTAAATTGAAAATACTTATTTCAGACTTGGTTAAAACAAGCACATTGAAAATACTTATTCCCGACTTTGTTTAAACAGGTAAATTGACAATACTTATTCCCGACTTGGTTAAAACAGGTAAATTGACAATACTTATTCTAGACTTGGTTAAAACCGGTAAATTGACAACACTTATTCCTTACTTTATTAAAACAGGTAAATTAACGATGCTTATTCCAGACTTGGTTAGAACACAACACCCTTCATGTAACTTATTAAGGCAGATACATGGTATGTTCCCCGACTTAAGTTAAAACTGTCCTTAACAAAAGAATTTAAAAAAAAGGTTATGATACGTTTATCATTCATTTTCTTTGTCGAGTTTATACAAATAACTTTGAATCAGATATTTGAACATATAACAAATAAAAAAGCAAAAATGTAAACATAGGATGAAAAAAAGGGAAAAATATAGAGTTTATATAATTTTCGCTCTGAATAATTAAGGGACGACATCAAAAGATCGATGTAGGATGAAAAACTTTAATCGAATAGTTTGGGGGTGGGGGCTCAACATTGCTGCAAGTTTTGTTAATCTAAAATCGATTTTAAATATATCCATATAGGTAAATCAATTTTTCCCAAATTAAGTTAAGAAGGGGGGGGGGGGTAGGGGGGTCAGCGAAAAAACTATGTGAATTAAGTTTTTTTTTTATCCTACATTGAACTTTTGATGTCGTCCCTAATTGTCTCAATTTTTTTCCCTTCAATACAGATTTTGTTTTATTAACAGTCAGAAATATAAAACGGTAATAGACATGTTTCCAAAGCCATTAGTTTTAAATGCATTTTAAATGTCCATATAAGGATTGTAAATGGGCTATAGAGATAGGAGTATAGCTGATGGAAAATAAAGTGCTATATGACATTTCCCCGGGAATTTAAACTACAAATATTGTTTTCATAAATCACATTACATTCAAGCTAGTCGTAAAAATTGTAAATAAAACTATAGTTTTAGAAAGGTTTTTTGTTTGATGGTTATATTAAATTTCAACTGTTCTAGAATTTTATGAATGGATTAAAACACGGCTTATTGGAAATTTAAATGAAATAGAAAACACAAAAATGCAAAAAAATTTTTTTTTATTCTGAACGACTTTTTCTACCATTTCATTAAATTTGTTTGTTTTTTTTTTTATTTATGATCAAAACACAGAGATGTAAGAACGTTTGATGATCAGTTTTAATCATTCCCAAGTTGTGAATGTGGGTGTCCATTAGAAGATTCGATTCATTTTTTCTTAGAATGTCCACTCTACATAAACTTTAGAAATCAGCTCCTTAAAAACATTCAACACTTAGCTGATATCTCCATAGAACATATTTTATTTGGAACAGACGAAATTACTGTTGAACAAAACACAATCCTTTTTAGAAATGTACATTGTTATATACGCCATACAAAAAGATTCTTTGATTAATATTGCTGTATCTTAAAATGTACTCGTATCCAACTGTTATACTGTTTAAACATACTATATCTATTGTATATATTTTTCATATTGCACTGAAATATATAATTGCTGTTATCTTGAAATTTTGTATATTGTACTTATATGGAGAGGATTATCTTAAGTTGTTATAACTTGTATCCAACTTGGATACAAGTTATAACTATAGGAGTCCTATTGTATATTTAGACAATAAAATATGTTTAAACTAAACTAATCATTCTCAATTTGACCGTCAAAAATCACTAACTTTCAAACATTACATGCAGGATAAGGATAGAAAATAAACAAATCTGACTGGATAAAAACCAACACAAACATATAGAACGTACTTTTTATAATAAAACTGAATTATCAATACTTACTCCGAAGTGAATACATTTATCAAACTTACAGTAAATAAAAAAATATATTTATATACAGGTGAAGTATCCCATATGTTCCATTTCCATGTAATAAAAATTTTCTAATTTTAAATGTTGTAAAAATGTAAAAACCGGAAGTGGGAAGTTGCCGTTTTTCGATATGTACGGAAATGATATTTCGGTTATTATCCTTTTCTCAAGGACCCGATTAAATCTAGTTTGCGTATTCGTCGTTTCCCGTGTTACGTTGTTTTGTATAAACTATTGAACTTGAGTAGAAACCATTGAGATTACAGTTTTGTGTCTATAAAATGTACTTAACAGGGAACACTTTGAAGTGACCTTTTTGTGTTATTATATATTTTTTTTACATAAAACAATTTGAAGTGACAGAATAGTTTCATTAAATAGTATTTCACCTGGAAGTAACTTGAATAATACAGTTCATTTTAAGTACGAGCTAATTTGTTATAGTGTTTGTTTTTTTATAACATTATTTTTATTGGAGAGTTTCTCAATTGTTTTAAGTAAGAGTTTCAGTTGCAAGGCTGTGCCAGAAACAATGTTTCCATTGAACATTCAGTTGGAACTGTTATGGAATTTTTTTGTCATAAAGCATGGAAATTGTTTATTTATTGTAACCAAAATCATGTTCTCTTATCCAAAATTGGGAAATTATAGAAAATGAGACCGGATTCTTATTTTGCTTGGTCCGTGTTGTTCTATCTTTAGTCTTATTCATTAATGTTGTATGCTTTATAGTGACCCTGGGTCAGTAAAGTCAGTGTGTATCCCATATTGTAACTACTATCATAACTATGCAATGTTTTTGCGACTAAATAGTCAGTATATTAAAACAATATAGTTCGTTGTTTAATTACGGCTATATATATAGTCAGTGCCCCGTTATTATTTAGTGTTAGATTACGACTATATTGCTAGTGTCCCGCTTATTATTTAGTCTTTTACTGCGGCAATATATTGTCAGTGTCACTTGTTATTTCATGATGATCTGTGACTACATGTATATAGCCAATGCCCGAATTATTGTTCAATATTTAACTGTAACTATAGTCTAATTTATTGCTCATGGCGTTACTGAGACAACGTGTGTAGTGTTCAACTATTATGCAATACGTCAGAGCCATTGTTTATTTTTAGTTCAAGAGCATATTATATATAATATATATTTCGTGAACACACACATTCAATATTGTGTTAATGAAAAAAAAACCTATACATTAAGGAGCTTGGTGGTGAAAACCCCAATTTTATATTTGCTTGAGGGGTGCCTTGGAATTAATAATGCAATTGAAAAACTATTTCACTCAATGAAATAAAAAATGGAGGGGTAAAAACCCCAATTTGTGAATTCTTAGCTGGAGCTCTGCAATGTTGTATTGTGGCAGCACAGTCACTGCCCACTTTAATTCAGTGCTGTACTGTGACTACACCCTCGCTCAGGTACCCCCGAGACCAAAATTTAGAAGCCAAAAATAAAAAAAAATGTTAAAGAGCAACATTAAGGCCTATAAGCAGAAACTCAAATGTTTAATGCCGAATTTACCAACGCGCGTAGCAATCTTTGTTTTAATACAACTGAATATTTGTTTAAAATAGCTATTAAAAATTGTGATTTCAAGAAGATGTTTCTAAATCGAGTGCATGTATACTTATTTTCATTTCCAATCTGTTTTACATATATTTCTATACATATTGTATCGAGCTTGTTTTCTTTCACTTCGTTAATCCCTAGGCTTAAGAGCCTGGTTTCTTAGAAACTTAATGAAGAAAGCCAAAAGAATGTTGTTTATGTAACGCATTCTATAAAAAATCAATAACAGTTTGTGTTCATGAGAAGGAATTGTAATTATTTGATCTTTGTGCGGAAGTATTACCGAGGCAACTGCTGACCAGAGTGACGCATTGGCTTTTCTGGGGTTCCTCAAGGGATTTCGACAATCGTTTTAAAATTGTATCTACATAATGAATTACAACTAAACTTAATCCAAGGCCATTTCAAAATAAGATGTGGTAAAATTTCCAATGAAACAACGTTCCATCAGAAAACAAATGGCGTAGAAATAACAACTATAGGTAAGCGTATGATCTTCAACAATGAGTAAAGCCCATACCGCATTGTCAGCTATAAAATGCCTCGAAATGATAAATGTAAAACAACTAAGACAATTAAAACAAGAAAACTTATTAATGTACAAAACAATAAACGAAAAACAATATGATATACAGAAACAAACGGCAACCTCCTGACTTAGGAAAGGCATGTACAGAATGTTGTATATTCACTTCAATATGCTCAAATGCGCTCTTTTGGATTATGCATGTTTATCCAAAATATCATTTCTATTTAGAAACCCATGTATATTTAGACCATAACATTCGATTTTACAGTTACGTGTAAATTGTATGGGATGGGAGTCACTTCCTTATAGAGATGTGGGCGCATCAATTAATTCATAGTAAACATTGGATCTATTTATATTTATAAAAACTGAAAAGTTATCAAATTTCCATATTGGACCTCATATTACATTTTATAATCATGTCTTATTACTGAAAATTCCAAAATACTATACCATTTTATCTAATATCTCTTACTAGAATAGTCTGGTCTTTGTTTCAGTTAAACGACTATTCATCAGTTACAATGCATTGTTTACAATTAAAAAAATATAGCTTTATTTGTTTGCAGTATTTCGTAATTAATTATTAATATCGCATTTTCGTCCATTGTTCTACATTCGTAATAATAACTACACAAAAAAAAAAAAAAAACTAAGTGCAGGTTAAACGGTATGGATGTTTGTCATTGTTGAAGAACGTACGATGAACTATAAAGCTCTGGTGGATAGTTGTCGCATCTGTAATCATACCACATTCCTTATTTTTAATATAATTATTTTTTTTAATCGGGAACCAAATGCTTATAATCGGGAATACACAAGTTTAGTTTATCTATATTAGCACAAAACATTATGTATAAAGATAGATGTTTCGCGAGAGAAAAAAAATAAACAAAAAAAGTCAACTTTTAAAATTGAGTAATTTACATATGTCAGAGGCATTTTTTTTTTCATACAAATTGAATGTCAAATTATTCTAAAACTTGGAGAAAAGGTACGCCTCTTATAAAATCTTGGGTCGTTTTGAGTTTGGTTCAAATCCATTTTTCTAGTATTCAGTGTGGATTCAAAATTAATTTTGAGGAATTATACAATAAGAATACATCTACAAACTAAGCCTAATATGGAAACGTTTGTTTATATCGTAAATACACATACGGAAAATATATCTTAAACACACATACGGGAAATAACTAAAAATGCGTGCCGCGAATTGGGGTATACTCTCACGTTAGCGGGTTCAGAACATTTTGAGCCTTCAATCTTCTTTTTCAATTTGACTCCTGTATATTTTTAAAACCATTTGGGGTGTGATAGCAAGTAATATGTATTCCTGTTTGTTTGTTTGTTATATATCTGTACTATAAATATAGAAACACGTAGTTTCAAGTTATTGAACAATGTTCTTAATTATTTTAATTTGATACGGAAGAGCCTTTTGCCATATGATGTGTTCCCTGTGGGTTACTGAGTAACTCTACACACCTACATATACACAAAAATTAACGACTTCTTTTAATTCTAATATAATAGTTGAAAAGTTACAAATCTTTTTTCATAATATAATTCTAAAGACATGAAAGAGATGAGACGAAATCTATTGCCATAAAAATTTCCTTGGACATTTTCAAAAGCCTAATAAAAACTTAAATTATTCGGATAACAATCTGTTAAATTGTTATACATGTATATCATTTTTCCTTTAAACGTAAATTCTAAACAGGAAAAACTATTTGCACTGAAGTTTGACAAATATACGGAAGCAAAATTTATCGGGAAGTTTTTTTTATATATTAAAAGTACCTGAAGAGTCTTATCCATTAACTACACCAACGTTTTATTTTTTATCGAATCTTATGATCAATGATCACATAAGTAATTACATTATCTGCTTTGTGGCATGCTGTATATTATTTTAAGCTTTCAAGGTCATACGGAGGTTAAATGTTTAAAATACCTACTTACATATTATACATCAATCACACTAACCTTTCTCTCCGACATAATTCCAACATACATGGGGGATAGTTAATGAAATCAGTGAAAAAATAATGAAGCATCTGTTAAAAGAAGTTTAAGACGATACATGTCAACTGAAACAAAGAAAATTGTTTTAATAGCAGACGAGAATAGTTGCATTTGCCAATCAAAGTGCACATCGATATGGCACAGACACGGGGGCATTCAAAGGTCACGTGTCCTCGCACTTGTTATAGTCAGTCAGCGCGAGACTGGATTTAGAAACTGCAAATAAATTCCCTGCAAAGTAATTCAGCATTGACCCGATAAAAAATAAAGTTGAAGGGTTTATTTACGGTCAGCCGGCACTGACCGCGGTCTGACCCGTTACTGACCACATTTAAATCATCATTCGTAGATGAAATAAAATGATATTTGAATTACCCAGTTTTATCTTTTGTGGCCGTCATTCAAAATTACTTTTAAAAATTCTAAACTATTAAAACATGCCTCAAATTTCAAGTTGCACTTCTGTTGACCGGTGTCGTGTCCTCGGCGACCTAGCATTGTGTTATTGTCTAGTGCGTATTTAGTTTAATTGTATTGATCTTGTTATTAACTAAGCGTCGTTAGTTCATATGCATCTGTGAAGAGGACATGCTGCATAAATAATACCCATGGGAATCAATCGCATTTTAAATTCACAGAATAATATCTTTTCATATTTTTTCTTTTTCTTTGAATTGGTATTAAGTGGTCCACTTGTAACAATAATATAAATTGTCAAGTTAGGATAAAACAATATAAGTAAAAGTCTCTTTGCAAAGGCCAAATTTTCGTATATTCTTGATAGTAGTTTCGTGATGGACTTGGGTAAAACACAAACATATCTCAATAATATTTCAAATATTTCAAATATGCAAAATTTAAGATTTTTAAAAAGATCATTTTGAACGTTAGTCTTACCTATTTCATAAATCATTCATGAGTTTAAAT
Source organism: Mytilus galloprovincialis (assembly GCA_037788925.1). Taxonomy (NCBI): domain Eukaryota; kingdom Metazoa; phylum Mollusca; class Bivalvia; order Mytilida; family Mytilidae; genus Mytilus; species Mytilus galloprovincialis. The sequence goes on along the minus strand of CM075334.1, from coordinate 5,372,265 downwards.
AAAACAAAGAACGGTAAAAAAAAAAAAAAACACCAAAAACTAACAATTGAACCAGAATAATTTTAACTTTGAATAGCATCAAACTGTATATGGATGTTTTAAATTAACGTACTTATGTTATATTGTTTGTGTATTTTTTTTTCTCCGTGGTTAATACGAATTACACATCTAGCAAAACAAATTGGAAAACAGACCCAACCTTATTTAAAGCATTTTAATGATTATTTCCAATCTTTTAAATTGAATAAATCCTTAAGTATAAATTGCTATTTTCACAATTTATGTTCTCGGATTTCAGCTCGTTGAACAGTAATTAAGAAAGGCAATAGAGGAGAAAACCATTTATTAATATTTGTTTACATTTGTGGGGCGGGTATTTGTGACCCATTCGCCTATGTGGGGCGGGCATGACCCATTGGCATAGCATTTTCACTCACAGTCCTATTCCGTATGTCAAAATCATATCCAACTAAAATAAGAATTATTTTAACTTCAAACGATTTTTAGGCTGCATCAAATGGGAAGTGCTATTTTGCAGGTTGCGGGTTGCAGGTTGCGGGTTGCGGGTAGCAAGTTGCAGGTTGCAGGTTGTGGGTGGCTGGTCACACATATGAATATTATATATGTAATAAGGTCATATTAGGGGAGTTAATACATATAAAATATACCCAATGACTGCTAAATTTAATATTATTTATTTCTTACAGTACACATGCTGTAAGGTAGAAGTATTTTGTTAGTATTTAATTTTATCCTTTTTTTTTTTTTTAAATTATCTTCAAATTTTATAATCATCATTTTAATACACATACAAGTACCCATCTTTTGATGCTTATCATACTGCTCAATTGCTACTAACAGTTCTAAACTTTGATTCTAGTGAAGTTAAAGCAATAAAAACTTCAAATTGACATAGGCTGAACAGGTTCTATAGAACGCATTAATCTGTCTCAATCTAGTTACATAAACAATAAAATCCCTTTCAGTGGACATTCAAATTTTTGAGGCTGTAATTAAGAAATTATTCGCTTTAAATAACTATATGCCCTTTTTTGCATAAACAGAAGCATCTAGCATCTAGCATCTCTAGCATTTATCTGGTTTCTCAAATGTCAAGTCAAACACTGCAACTTTTTTTTCTATGAAACTTTATTCGAGGTGAGCAACAAAAAAGTTTCAGAAGTGTGTCCAGCTGCTTCAACGGCAATTTTCTGTATTTCTGTTTGGCCTCCCCAACTTTAAAATGGTTTGTCAGAGACAAAACACAATTATTTAGTTTACGTATAATTTCTCCAATACAGACTGAGTGACGTACTTAGATACTAAGCAGTACAAAGGGAAGCATTTTAAATCGGGTACTGCTATTTTGCATGTTGCATGTTGCATGTTGCATGTTGCGTGTTGCGTGTTGCGTGTTGCATGTTTGCGTGTTGCATGTTTGCGTGTTGCGGTGTTGCGTGTTGCATGTTGCATGTTGCATGTTGAATGTTGACTTAAAGGATAAAGTTAATTCTTTATTTACTTTAAACAATACAGTTTATCAGTATAATATGCATAAATATACAGTTTACAAGTTGTATAGCGTTAACATACACATAAATAACATTTACGTCAGAAATATCAGTCACATATTATACAGTTTGTGAGTTTCAATAAAATTGAGAGAGGAAATGGGGAATGTGTCAAAGCGACAACAGCCCGACCATAGAGCAGTCCACAGCCAAAGACCACCAATGGGTCTTTAATGTAGCGAGAAACTCCCGCATCCAAAGGCGTCCTTCAGCTGGCCCCTTAAAATATGTATACTAGTTCAGTGATAATGGACGTCATACTAAACTCCAAATTATACACAAGAAACTAAAATTTAAAATCATACAAAACTAACAAAGGCCAGAGGCTTGGGACAGGCGCAAAATTTTGGCGGGGTTAAACATTTTTGTGAGATCTCAACCCTCCCCCTCAAACTACATATAATAAACATAGGTCTAAAATATTATTCCTGCACTTAAATGCATAGAGTAAGTACTTTCCTAAATTACAGAGTTCCTTAGTGTTTTCAACAGAAAGCAATAATTTTGTACTAATTTATAAGTTGACGGTCCTTTAATATTTCTTGATAAACTTCTTACGCATATCATTATAATTTGTACATTGTAAAATAAAATGAAATTCACCCTCTACTACATTTTATCACACATTATACACATTCTACTATTTCTACTTATTCCATAACAACGACCAGTTTCAATGCATAGATTATGTGAGGACAGGCGAATTCTCGTTATCCACTTACAAGCTATTACAGGAATACATTTTTGTAAATAAAATTGTAATTCTACATTTGAAACAATATACTTATATATTCTACCCTTTGGTGATGTTTCAAGCGTGAAATGCAACTCGTGTTTAACTTGATCATATATCCGTTGTTTGGTTGATAGTAAAAAGGAACTATCCAAACAAAGTACCCATTGGTTGTCTCAATAATAATATCTATCTGTTGACATAGTGTATACTTCAATTCATTTAATCTATCAACAAAAGTCATCAAAACTTGGATTCTGGAGACTGATCTATAGTATTAATTAGATGATATGGGATAATTTGATAGAATTTTATGACCTGTTAATTATTTTCAATGACAGAGATTTTCTCTCAACATAGAGATTTTTATATTCGGCTAACATAAATAAACAACTTATCAAGCTAAAGGTGAAATGATCAATTGTTGTATGGGGTCATACAACAATTAAAAACAATTAAAATTAAGGAATGCCCATGTGAAATGGTTTATTGTAAAAAGAAGAAAAGCGAAAGGAAGACAAACTTATAAATAAGCTCAATGACAGTATTTTAAACTTTAATTAAAAGACAGATATTGATAAAAGTGCAGACTCCATGATGTATGTCATAGATATAAGGGTGAACATACGATGACTGATAAAAAAAATTACAAAAAGTATTTGTATATCCAATTTTACAAAAACTGTAAAAGAAATAATGGAACATCATGCAACACGCAACATGCAACATGCAACACGCAACACGCAACATGCAACACGCAACATGCAACATGCAACACGCAACACGCAACATGCAATATGCAACACGCAACACGCAACACACAACATGCATACTAGTCAATTTCTTTTAAATCGAGTGACGTCCTAGATTTCAGGTTTTATATCTTATTAGTATCTTCCAATTACAAGTGCACATCCTAGACATGTTTTTCAAATTATTATAACAAGTGAAACAAGTCATCACAGAAGAAACAAAAGCAACGAAACTGATCTTAACAAACATCATATGACTTTGTAGAAATAAACTTATAAAAAGAGGTTATGATAAGTTTCAAACTACTAAAGATATTAAAGATGTGAAATGCAAGATTAAAAGATGCAGTACTGTGTTAAATAGTTTTAGAAAAAAGGAAATTCCACTTACACTGGTAACTAAATATATCATCATACAGTAAAATTCTTAATAGAGCTACAAAGAAACCTTGGTAGGTTTAACAAGGAGATGAATATTGTAAAACAATATTCAATAAAATGTACAATGTCCCCCTCCTCGCGTTTCACTTATATATTTAATATTTTTAAGTAACTCTTTTTAAAAAATGCGTTGTATATAATATTGCTGATTTTAAACTTTCATGATCACGCTAGTACAAGTTTTATGAAAATCTAGTGAATTGTATCCGTGAGAACACTAGCAAGACTGGACGGATGGACAGACGGACATACAAACGGAAGGACGGGCACCCAGTATTTCAATGGCAACGCGTAACGCAGGGTATATCATGTTTGATGTAAATTGATGTATTATATTGTTAGGTGTTTATTTACATCAGAATGTTGTTTAATTTAAATGGATACCCTGACTGTAACATTGATCATAAAATTATGTAAATTAAATACACCTTCTCATGTAAATGCCCTCGTGGATTCTGGAATGTCCCATCACATTTTCAGATTTTTGCTGTTTTCATGGCAATGGGAGCTATTTTTTTAATTCCAAAGTCAGGTGCACAACAACACATGGTGGTCAACATTATGTTATAGTTCCATCATAATTAGTCCATTCAATTCCGAGAACTAAGCTGGACAAAAAAGTATGGAATAAGAATAAGTAAAAAAGAATCGTACAAAAACAATATGTCACCCGACCTCCGTCAGGGTGACACAATAGCAATAATACCGAACCCTAAGGATAATTTAAATCGGGAAGTTCCTAATCATATGTTCAAAATCAAGACATTCTAGCATCTTAACTACAGAAAAGCAATTTATAATTTTCATATAACACATCTATCGTATTGCATTAAATAAATTTGTTATCATTCTAACCAAAATGGAGTTGTTTTTCTTAAATTCAAGATTTTACTTAAATACGTATTAAGTTAAAAAGCAGGAGAATGATAGCGTTGTCGATAACGTTACTTTTATACATTCGAGGTACTATATCGTCGAATTCTTTTCTTGTCCCAATGGCAATTAACATGATTTTATATTCTTGTATATATAAGTATATTCAATACTGTTATTTTAATCCAGACCCTCACGTTATTATAAATTTCTTATTGAGTAAATCCTTCCAAGGCAATCACAATATGTTATTTTTTGTATATGTTTTTATTAAGGAAAAGAAATAATAAAACATGATATCTTTTTTTTTCTTCAGTCAAGGACGGGATACTATACTAACTTGAAACGATTAATAGATTTTCTTTACTAATTACGAGCTTTGAAATACTACACCTATTTACTTTATAGCTCTACGTAATCATCCAGCGTTTAACAGTTCAATACTAGACTGACCTCCATTTAACCTATCAAATATAATTGGAAATCAATTGGGAAACGTTCAATATATTGTTTTAACGAGTCGGTGCGTGCTAATGCAATGATTTAATTGTTAACAAATTGTTTGAAAAATAGTTGTGAAATGCATAGTAAAAAGTTTATGCTTTGATTTTTTTTTTCAAGGTTAAATTTATCAAGGTTATGACACGTTGTCAAAAGCGCAAGTCATTAAAATGTAATATTTCTTGTAACCGATTGCATGAACATTTATTAAGCTATATGTTGTAATAATTTAAATCGATTAAACATTATTTTTTCTTGTAACAGATTGCATGAATATTTATTAAGCTATATGTTGTAATAATTTAAATCGATTAAACATTATTTTTTCTTTACTAAAGTCGGATTATAGGTCAATATAACAGTTAGCTCTCAATCTAAGATATTATGCAACAATTTTTTTGAAGATTTAAACTCAAAGGTTTTGCTGTTGCTATGAAATGGAGGGGCGAAAGGTACCAGAGTCACATCCAAACTCATAAGTTGAAAAAAAACTGACAACACCACTGCTTAAAGTGGTACCCAACACTTTCACTAAAATTAATTTGGCTCGTTTAATTTTCATAAAATTTTGTCAAAGTATTTACTCTGACACTTTAACAAAAATATAAAAATTTAAAAATGTTTGAACCAACCGTTTTGCCAGAAAAATTATACTGGTTATATAGCAATTTGACAAACACCAATTTTGATCTTTGAGACGCTTAATATTCCTTTTACAACACAACGTAATTAAAACGTTTAGCTGACTTTACAGAGTTATCTCCCTGTAGTGTTAGGTACCACCTTAATAGGGAAAATAACAATTGTACATAAAACACAGCATAGAAAACTAAAGACAGCAACAGAAAATCCATCAAACACTGGGGAGATCCCATGTGCTCTGGAAGAGTAGGCAGATCCTGCTCCAAATGTTGCATCCGTCGTGTTGTTCATGTTAGTACAAATCCAGTAACAAGTCTAGTTCGGTAGGCCACATTTATAAAAAGGGGTTAGGATTGTAGTTACGACACTAGGAACTTATCCGCTATCATCTGTGAAACAGATATTACATAATGGTCAACCAACCGTCCGTAACATTTATGAAGGAATAATTTCAATTTCATCATTTGCAAATCTAGGTTAGATAGCTTCTTTGTGATCAGCAACTCTCCATCAAGGAAATCATGATAGGAAATACAAGCCAGGGAATATCATATCAATTGGGAGATATATACTCTGTATACAAGAGCTGCTGTTATGTTGCTACATAGAAATGAAGAGTTCACAATTGGAAAGTTGAAATCATCTCTTTTGTCGTAAAGTTTTGATTAAAGGACATTAATAAACACTCGTGTTCGAAAGAGAGATGAGAGATACCAAAGGGACATTCAAACTCATAATTGAAAAATAAACTGATGACGCCATAGTCAAAAACGAAAAACACAAACACACATACACATACACATACACATACACATACAAACAATACATTGAAAATCAAAGACTGAACCACACAAGCCCCATAAAAAAAATAATCTTTGAGCATTTGGAAGACCCAGCAATGAACCGTTGTTTGTAAGAACACTAATGTAGTTTAGGTATCCAATACGGTGACGGAAGATATAAGTTCTTCGTCCTTGGTTGAAACTCCAAAAGAATATAGAACAGACCTATAACTACCCTGGATTCCCTCTTTTATAAGTTTCATGGGGTATATTTTGTGTTTCGAAGTGAATTGTTAATACATGTACCTTATACATTTATTAAGCAGTTTATGTAAAGTGATTTACACGTAACAACGGTGTTGTTTGTGGCATTGTTTTCGGGGACAACAAAATATTTTTCATGAAGGGCATTCAAAACTCTTAAATCGAAGTGAAACTGACAATTTTATGGGAAAGAATTAAAGCGAAATACGAAAAGACAAACAAAAGTCATGTTCACTAAGCAAAACATAAACAGACTGAGAAAAAGAAGCCCAACCAAAAAGTAAGTCCACTCGTGTTCGAAAGAGAGGTGTAAGACACCAAAATTAAAGGGACATTCAAACTCATAATTGAAAAATAAACTGATGACGCCATAGCCAAAAAAAAAAAAAAAACACAAACATACATACACATACAAAGAATATATAGAAAATCAAAGACTGAGTAACACGAATCCTATTAAAAAAAAAAACTGTGAGTGGGAAGGATAAGCTGACCATGTTCCACAGTAAGCTGCTGTCTCAGTCAGATTTTAAGGGTTTAATATTCGAAGAACTATTTTGATTAGAAAATGATATGTTTTACATCTCTGTAAATCACCAGAAATTTTAAATTTCTTAATCTTAAATTTCAAGTTAAGTTCAATGTTTTAAACAATGATATGAATTCTACATCATAAACAGAACACACCAATAAAAACGATGTCTTAGATAAGATGTTTTGAATATCTTGTAATTGGCAAATAAATAATTATCCTATCCCTTTATGTGCTTTTTTATTTGTATAAATGTCTCGCACATGTATGCCTGAATATAATCCATGAAAAATATATTAATGATAAAACAGTTTTTATCTTTACATTAAAAAAAACATGTATGGACGAACATACTGAGATGGCAAACATAAACTAATCTAAAAATTATTAGACTAAAACATTACTGAACGAAAAAAAATGACAAGCAAAACATAACAAACGGGATAGCACATCCTCATTTTTACGGAAATGTTGTTAACCGTGCCCGGAAATTTAGTAATGATCCATGTAAACTTGTCGCTGCTTTAAATAAACTTATTCTAAAAGGTTACCTATTCAACACTGTAATAAGATCATTGAATATTGTTTTTATTGGTATAAATATTGATTTTGTTATCAGTAAATTAAAAGCTAACTAAATATTACTAGTATGTTATATGCATATACATATTCATGGATCTACAATCTGTCGATACCTGTAACTTGGCATTGCACAAGGTCATGTTTTTCTCTGGCTGTTTATGACGTCTTTACACTAAATCCATTGGTTGTTGGATGTGTACGGATTGATAGTTTAGTCTTAGTTGCATGATTTTTTTATTAGTTGTTAGTGGCTTTGAACTAGCTGTCAGATAACTTCGAGTACTCTCAGATCTGTTCATTGTGTCTTTTGGTGTCGGGATGTATAAGTACCGGGCCACGTCCACTTGTATTTTTGTCCATCTGATGAGTTAAACCTTTTTCAACTGTTTTTTATAGTTTGTTCTTATGTTGTACTGTTATACCACTGTCCCAGGTTAGGGGAAGGGTTGGGATACCGTTAACATGTTTAACGCCGCCACATTATTTATGTATGTGCCTGTCCCAAGTCAGGAGCCTGTAATTCAGTGGTTGTCGTTTGTTTATGTGTTACATATTTGTTTTTCGTTCATTTTTTTTCACATAAATAATGCCGTTAGTTTTCTCCTTTGAATTGTTTTACATTGTCTTATCGGGGCCTTTTATAGCTGACTATGCGGTATGGGCTTTACTCATTGTTGAAGGCCGTACGGTGACCTATAGTTGTTAATGTATGTGTCATTTTGGTCTTTTGTGGATAGTTGTCTCATTGGCAATCATACCACATCTTCTTTTTTATATAACAGTCCAATAACACTACTTAGAAAACTAAAAAAAGCAACAAGAACTGAATACACTAAGGTGCTCTGAAATTATCATTATAGTTCTTGCCCCAATGCAGACACTGTTTTGATATAGAGTATTTGTCATATAGTTCACCATTTCACTTGAAGCAGATCTGTATTTCCTGATAGCTATTTTATATTATATTTTATTTTATGTTTTTAACACATCAGAATAAGGAATAAGGAGAGGTTGTGTTACTGCCAATGTGAACACTATCAACCAAATACCAAAAGACTTGGATTTAAATATATCGGTGATAGCCCAGCCCTCCACAAAACTGAACGGGAGTTTGACTGCATAACACAATAACAGACTACAGAAACAGTTAGAAAGAGTGTTTCAAACGCAGACTAACACAAATCACAAAAATACCGTACTTAAAAGACAATTTTTAAACCGGACAAATCTAAAAGAACTTGCAGACACTGAAAGCTAGTTCAATGCTCATTGTAACTTATAGATAATCTTTTTTCTCCAAGACTAAAATATCAATATTTATGTACACATTCACCAGATTTAGTGTATAGACGTCATAAACAAAAGCATATCGTTGTACAATGCCAACATATAAGTATAGTATGTAGGACCATAATTGTTCATAACTGTATATCAATACATAGACTAAGGCGACAAAAGTTTACCGATGTTTAAATCAAAGTACAGTAAAACCTGACTAAACCGAACCCTTTCGGGACATGAGATGTTGTTCGGTTTTGGCAGGTATTCGGTTTCATCAGGTTCACAATGCATAAAATGTGATATGATTGGTCTTCAGAACAAGTTTGGATTAGACAGGTTTCCGGTTTATTCAGGGTTCGGTTTAATCAGGTTTCATTGTACTTAATTTAGAAGAAACAAATCAAACTGTTGAACAGTGGTATAGTAATGTTGACTTTATTTGCCCCTGTATAACGTCATTTGGCTTAGCAATTATTGAATATTGCCATGTGAGAATTATTCAAAAGAATACAGAACCTTGTTTATATGACTTTAAAGCTATTCAATCAACGCGTTTCCTTTAAAACTTGTTTGGTATAGACAGACTGAGAAAATTTGTCATCCTAGTCCTTCACATTCATGATGTTTATCAAATAACAATGGATGTGAACACATTTATACGAAGGATGGTATTGGTGTACCCCTGTTAGTTACATTTAGTTCACTCATCATTGTCAATATGATGGAATTTGATTCAACTGTCGTACAAGTGAGAGGTTTAGCGCTTTAAAACCAGGTTTAATCCACCATTTTCTACATTTAAAAATGTCTGTGACAAGTCAGGAATATGAAAGTTGTTGTCCAGTCGTTTGATGTGTTTTATCCTTTGATTTTGCCATTTGATAAGGGACTTTCCGTTTTGAATTTTCGACGGAGTTCAGCATTTTTGTGATTTTACTTCTTTTTTTTTTTTTTGCACCAACGAAACCATGAGTTTATCGCAGACGTTACTGCTGAACATGATTTATTAACCTTTTTTTGTCATTATTGTCTTCAAATCATAACTTGTAAATATTGATTTCCGTTCAATTGATGCACAGTCACTCAAAATCATAACTTAACCGACGTTTGTCAATCCGTTTAAGTTGTCTTGCCATTTCTGAAATTCCGTTCACCAAGGAATCTTAGAAGAAGAAAACAATTGCGGGTTATGGAAGGGCAAGGAGTAATCATCTATAAGATACATATTAGCAGTTTGTGTTATTCTGGGGCTTATATAATGTTATGTACTATTATTTATTTATAATTTAATTTTGGATGTAACGCGTCTTCTGATTGGCTGACGTTATTTTGTTATGAGCCCATATACATAATTTAGTCATGTGACCGTGACGTCATCAACGTTTTTTCATGGTTTTCTACGGTTTAAAATGGAATTTAGAATTAAATTATAAGAAATGACTGTAATATTTTTTCTGTCTATTCAAAATAACATAAAAAATGTGGTGCACACTGTTAAATAACCCGCTACGCGTGTTATTCAGTGTGCACCAATTTTTTTATGTTATTTTGAATAGACAGAAAAAATATTACAGTCATTCCTTAAATGTATTTCTCTGTCCTGAGTTTTCTTGCATTTATATATATATATATTATTCCTGTCACGTACTGTTGTAGTTATTTTTACGGTATTTTTTTTAAACATTTTCATATCACCGGAAGGTTTGTTTTTATTGCGATACTGGGTTTCTGTTGTTTCGTTGTTAACCTGTTATCTCACAAGGAAGCTATTAAACCAAGAGTTCCAAATAGTGATGTTGAAATCATCCCTTCGTAAATGTTACGGACGCCATCACGAGTTGGTTGACCGTTATGTTATTACCGGATTAATATCGGATATGTTTTTACGTCGTAACTACAATCCCCTTTCCCTCATGAATGTGGCCTACCGAATTAGACTATTTACCGGATTTGTTATAACATGAGCAACACGACGGGTGCCACATGATCATCCCTAGTTTTTGGTGGGGTTCATGTTGCTTATTCTTTAGTTTTATATGTTGTATCATGTGTACTATTGTTTGACTGTTTGTCTTTTTCCTTTTTAGCCATGGCGTTGTCAGTTTATTTTTTATTTATGAGTTTGACTGACCCTCTGGTATCTTTCGTGCCTCTTTTATCGTTAATGTATTTCCCTTGGTGTGATCTGATTTGTCGATTTGCGACTACCGAACAGCGATTTACTATTGTTGCCTTTATCAAAATACCTATCTTTTGGTGTTTTGGTGGAATGTTTGTTAATAAACAGTTAAAAGAAAAATATGTTCTAACTTATGCAAGAAATACAAAGACTCATCTAGGGTAAACAATGACTTGAGGGAGCCAAGTCCATATTTTGGTATTATTTGTTCACATTTTCAGCTTTTGGGTCAATAACAAACGTACGATAAGCCATGTGTTTAAAACATTTTTTTTAACATATTTCCTAATACAAATGCGACTTACAAATAAAGGCAACAGTAGTATACAGCTGTTCGAAATTCATCAATCGATTGAGAGAAAAAAACAAATCCGGGTAACAAACTTCCATTCTCAATTTTATTAAACTGAGGGAAACACATCAAATATAAGAGGAGAACTACGACACAACAGAAACACAACATTAAAACGTAAATATTTATCAAAAGTACCAGGATTATAATTTAGTACGCCAGATGCGCGTTTCGTCTACATAAGACTCATCAGTGACGCTCATATCACGCACACAGAAACGAACTATAATATAACAATGGCCATTTTCCTGACTTGGTACAGGACAATTTAAGAAAAAGATGGCAAATGTTAAATGAAACCAGGAAGTCGACAAATATAATAAGACGACAATTAATCAGTTTTGCTAACAACAAAGATATACGTGAATTGTTATTGGTTTTTATGCGCATCGGAGATATAATCATCGTCTTGTAGTAGTCTCACTTTTCGTAATGTCCTCTTCGTGAACTGATCTATGTCAAAGAAACATACTAAACTTAGCTAAAGAATGAAATATGACAGTATAGTGTAACAATATATTTCTATCTGAACACACCAGTAAACCAATTTTGATCTGTCTAGAACTAAAGCTCGTATAGTATTAATATGCACATACATAACATATTAATTTAATACTATAAATCCAGAATTATTGAGTTCATCTATTATTGCGAGTTTATCATTTTAGACTTAAATTCGTTTACGATTTTGAGAAAAATCCTCATAATGCGAGTTTAAATTATTGCATTTACAACTCTGTCGCATTTTTCGCAATAATAAAAACCTCGCAATAATTTTTGAATTTATTTGAAATGTATATGAAAACACCATACGATGGAGCAGAGGGTGTGTTACTGTTGAAAATTAGAAATTAACGATCGGAAAGTCGAAATAATCACGTTTGTCATCAATTTTCATTGAAATATGAGCCATTGACTGACATTTTGATGAAATATCAAATCTCAACAAATATGTTGTCACTCAAAAAAGTCTAACATTGTAATTATATCATCTTCGGTATATCTGTTTGTAGAGCCAGCTGTTCTTCAAAATGCAAAGTTTGTCATGACCAAAAACAAGGAATTTGTACGTCCCATATTTTTTTTTATAAGAATTAGTTCTACTTAAAGAGAAGATGATGTCGATCTTTGAATTGAGCACGGTTGTAAAAATTGAAAGCACTTGCTATTAAGGCATAATTGTCATGATAATTATTAAAGATTTAGGGGACGATCTTTTGACATTTTAAAAATCCACATCGGATTGACATCGCTGATTGACTATATGTCTGGGGCATCTTTTATCGTAGATCTGAGAAAGACTTGTGTTTTGTTCACACATGTCAATATAATGGAATTTTTCGACTGTCACATAAATGAGAGGTTTAGATAGCAACAAAAAAGGCAACAGTAGTATACCGCTGTTCAAAACTCATAAATCCATGGACAAATAACAAAATAGGGGTAACAAACTAAAACTGAGGGAAACGCATTATATATAAGAGAACAACGACACAACATTAAAATGTAACACACACACACACACACAGAAACGGACTAAGCATTAGACAAAATCCTTTGAGAATAACAAATATAACATCAAAACCAAATACATGAATCTGGGATAGATAAGTACCGTGACACGTCTTATAGTAATGTGAATTCACACTCAAAAATAAGAGAAAACAAACGACACAACGGAAACACACGTTAAAATGTAATACACACAGAAACGAACGATAATATAAGAATGGCCATATTCCTGACTTGGTACAGGACATTTTAAAGGAAAAAATGGTGGGTTGAACCTGGTTTTGTGGCATGCCAAACCTCCCTCTTTTATGGCCATGTGAAATATAACATTAAAATGACAACACAGGTTCAACACAACATTTTTTTTTAAATGTCTTGTTCATGGCAGTTGTTATCTTATAGTTCATTTCTATGTATGCTGCATTGTCTTTTTTTTTTGTGCACTTCAGTATTTCTGTTGTTCCGTGTTCAGTTTTAGTTTTAACCCGGATTTGTTTTCTCTCTTTACTACTGTTGCCTCAATTTGTGGCAATAATATATTGACGATCAACCTATATATGAAAATTAGTCACAATTTCCAAACAAAATCTGTGAAGAAAAAATACCTTTTTTACTAAAACTAACTCCTGTTTTTTATAAACCAACACCAAATATATTGCATCCACTATTCTGAACCCTCAACCAAGACGCTTTTCTAGAAGGAATTTTCTTAGGAATGCTCTCACCAAAACACAAAAAGCTAGGGATGTAAACATACGTAGAAGCCATATAAACGAAAGGGACCAGAAAGAATAACAAAATGTATAGAAGGTGAACGTTGGGTCTTGGAAATATATATAGTTCCGATGATCATGTTAAAATCTTGGAAACATAAACAATGAACAACTTAGAGAGATGTTAGGCAAGGGCCTGAAATAATGAATAGCCTATAGCTACTTACCATTAAAAACAAAATTCAGGTAAATAATGAATGCAGTTGAAAACCATGCCAAAAGATCGACTAATTAGTTGAAAAAAACATGACAAAGCCATGGCAAAAACAAACCCACAGATAATGTACTAAAAGTAATACACCATAAATAATAAAGAGCTGCCGTACATTTACCTATAATGATTAACTTTTTTTAAATTGTTATTTGGATGGAGAGTTGTCTCATTGGCACTCACACCACATCATCCGATATCTATGAGCAACACGGAACCCACCTTGGGTTGATCTCAGATTCCCCGAAAAGTTTTCTACTTTGCCATCTTTTGCCTCATTCGTACTGTATGTTTCAGATGAAGGTAAATCTAGATACAGCGCCTTGGACGTAATAAATTAAGTTTTTAAGTAATATTCTTGGCTCGAAAAGCTGACATAATTTACTAACAAGAAGAGCTCATTTTGTTAATCTTTTAAATTTCATATTTAGCTAATGCTTGATGAATGTTTCCATAAATTTGACTGCTTCCTTCTTTTTGTTCATGACGTTGGACTGTAGGCCATTGTTCTTAGTCCATTGTTACAGAATTTGTCCGGTAACTGCCAAATTCTTGTTCTGCAGCATAAGTAGTTCTGAATTTATGCGTAGTACTGGTTTGAAAAAATAAATTAATGCCACAGAAAACTTATATTCCAGTAGTCTTCGCTACATGTGAAGCGACATAATTTGATTTGGATATCAACATAAACGGCGATTATTTTATTGCGGAAATGCAAGAGTACTCCATAGAAATCATTTGTAAAATCCTGCCTTGTTAACATGAACAAACGCGTTATTTCCAACACGTTTAAAAGGAGGGTATGTAACATTTACGTATTCGTAGATGTAAATAAAGTATGATGTATTTACTTGAAAATGGATATATCATGATTTCGATATAGAAATTGCCGCCCTAATTCTATTTTCATGATTTCTATATAGACTGTGCTCTAGCGTCCTATGGCCCCTGTAAATCCTAAAATGGCCGTAATAGTGCGGTGACATTAAAAGAGTTTAATTTCACTTCATGGTATACGGCTAGAAATTGTCACAATCCTAGAAAATTGATTTTACTTGAATTTAAGATTGGTCGTCAAAAAGTCGTATGGTGCATTTATTAAACTTTTAGTCAGCAAATTTGACTTCAAATGCAGATCAATAGTGGCATGCAGTTTGGCTTTTTATTCAAAAGCTGCCATCGAATATCTTTCTTTTTTGTTTTATTCAAACATCAGACATAATGCTCTATGTATAAGGCGAAAAAGATCATCGTAAAAGTCTTTTGTTGAAAAATTATGAAGGTAAGAACGACTGTTAACGGGGATATTTTGTGTTTTACCAAAATCATACAATAAAGCGCTGATGAATGGATTATATCGTATCTACTATAAAGTAATAAAAGTACAATTTTTCTTTTCATGTGCAATTGTTTTTATAAGGTAAGTTTGTTTAAAACGATATTTTTTTAAACTTTCAAAAATCTCTTCTATTCAATCATTAACTTTTAAAAATTCCTGATAATGCATACATAGTTTTACTGTAATATTTTGGACTTGATATTACTTGTTTTTGTTGATGTTTTATTGTTTCGTAGAATTATTTGAGTGTCCGTATTTTTTTTTAAGGTTGTATTAATATAAATTTATTGATATAAGAGGTAAAATAAGTTTTTCAGTTGTTTATTTAAGAAATAGGGATCCGACAAAATCCCAAAAAGATAACAAAACTGGAAAGTCCGTTGAAACTTGGCTTTAACATTTCAAAGAAGCAAACATTCAGTTTAATTCCTTAAATAATATCATTTTCTTAAATGCGGAGGAGGAATAATTGATTTTTTTTACCACTTACAGTTAATCGAGGTATTTTGACACAGTTGATAAGTGTAATGATGAAATTTACCCGAAATTGCGCGGATGATCAGTGTGACTTTAGTTCGTTCATAGATCTACATCTATGGTTCATTCTATTCGCTTGAAAATTGTTAAAGTGGATACGAATGATGCACAAGTCTACATAACATAGTGGTATTAACAGTTCGCACTGCAATTTGAACTGCAAACCTTTTCAAAGACCTAAAGAAAACCATTTTGCTTAGGTCTTTGATGTCAAATTCCAGATATCTATTGGAGATTTTCTGTCTCTCTTTTACCCACACGGCAGACAGTAAATACTTACATTTCCCAGTTAGCTTGTGATAAAGGATACTACAGAAACTAGAATGTTTGCTTCATACAATGTATCTTGACATTTTCTTTGATATTGAAACAGACTGACGTCTACAAACAGTAATCTATAACAAATTTTGGAGGGCGATTTTAAATCTCCATGTCTCAATGTACTACACTCATCTGCACCGTCGTATAATGTGCACATATCTCAAATGATAACTTACGCTCGTGCATGTTGAGTCAATACAGACTTCATGAACAGGAGTGTACCACTAACTACTTAAAACAGGCCGCAGATTTCAAAGGGATATTCAAACATGTTAGTCGACGATAATATGAAAACGACATGGTCGAAGAATGACGACGTAAATGAAAACAAAATTCTACAAAACTCTACATAGATCACAAAAAATCAACACCACACATACTACACCAGGTGTTATATCGTGTGTGCCAGGAAGGTTTAGCAGATTCTATTTCAACTATTACACCTTGAGTGTCGATTTTTAGATACTAAGTTTCAGATCAAATTAATCTGAAAAGTAGCAATTAATTTGTGTTCCATTCCTGTTTGTAACGTATTGATACTTCTGATTCGCATGATAAGGATTACATGTTGTTGACACAACCGAACTGAACTGTTTTTGATTTTTTTGGAATTCTCCAGTTTTTGTTTTAAAAAAACATAAACATCGGTAAACTACTGTTGCCTCTAATGTTTCTTTGAGACATACAGATAAAATAGCAGCTTGCTCAAGTCAAGAAATCAAAGTCACGGCTATCAAAGGTTGTGCTATGCGTACTATTGTTTGTCTGTGGGTGTTTTCCTTTTTTAGGCCATGGCGTTGTCAGTTTATGTTCGACTTATGACTTTTAATGTTCCCCTGGTATCGTTTTTCTCTCTTTCATATGCCTGCATCTATTGTAAAAAAAAACACAACCAATACAAGGAATTTCATTCTCTAAAACAGAGATAAATTTAAGTATGCTAATTTGTCATTTAGCCACTATAAACCTTTACTAGGATTTCAACTTTATTTTAAATTACAAGAACATTCACTGAAGAAAGTTGGATTTTTATACAATCAGCAGTGTGATATAAATGCTAACCCTAGTTCAGATATCAAATCAATTAAACAGCCCAGAATGTAGGGCAAAACGACCACGACAATCGGAAACATTCCGCAGACTACAGTCATGTGATCATGGCTAGTGTATACTGTCGATCAGAGATGGGGTTTTTTCTTGACTTTTTTTCAGAGATATTTTGAGTTGCAAGCAGCAAGGGCAAGAGTTTTCTTTCAATACATGGTTCTTTTGACATTTGTCTTAGAGGTGCACTGATGTTTCAGTTGTTTTATGTCCCCAATTTATAGATTGATATGGCCAAAGTGTATTTTGACGAAATGTTCTGAAATTGATGTCCAATGATGCTGGATAAAAGCTCGTTATATGTGCATGTGGTGTGGTACATAGACATTGGACCACCACGCTATTGTAATGCACAACACGTTAAATGTTCGAAGTTTAACATTCATATTAGCAATATTATTATAGGATTCGTGGCCTAAGAATTTTGTCGTGTTCTTTAAACAGTATGTACCAATACTGACATTCGAGATTTGCTAAACCTTCCACTAACGAACATATGTATTCCAGTCAAGGGTAAGAACATCGTAAAAACGTTCCCACATTAAAAACAAATCATTTGAGGTCTGAATTACTGATTAAAGTAACGTATATTTAGTGCTATTATAAACTATCTTGCATAGAAAAAATAATAATATCTTGCGTCACTTAGTTTGGGATTAAATAATAACAGAAACTTTCTCCATTTACAAACGAATAAAAGGCTGTTCTATCATAAAACATATGTTTTTTAAGTTGTTTAATAGTTTATCCTATTCCGATTAATACAAATTTATTTCACAGAAATCGTCACGACATTGTGAAAACGCCATTATAAGTATGTTTTGAAATAATTTTTGTTGTCTGTTTTGCATGTACCGTATTCAACGTATATGGCTAAAACTTAAGTTTTCAATTTCATTGAGGTATACTAGATGGTTATATTAATAAATACATATTTGTTCATTATTTTCTATAATTTTTGTTAAGTTTTGACGGACGGTGTTCTTATTACTTGAAAAAAATACATCATTTAAAACTGAAAACTACCCCCCTTTTTGTAAAGTCGCATACGTGTAATTGGAAATCTCATTTAATGATGGGTTTCCACTTTTTTGATGAAAAATTAAATAAGGAAGAAAATGGATTCAAGTTTTCAATCATTCTACTGTAAAAAGTGTATTTTAATTGGAGTTATATATTCAATTTTGTTTTTCATTGAGAACGACATGTGACCTTTGATCAAGACTTCTGAACTAGAGGCTCTAAAGAGCCTGTGTCGCTCACCTTGGTCTATGTGAATATTAAAGGAAGCAGATGGATTCATGACAAAATTGTGTTTTGGTGATGGTGATGTGTTTGAACATCTTACTTTACTGAACATTCTTGCTGCTTAAAATTATCTCTATCTATAATGAACTTGGCCCATTAGTTTCAGTGGAAAATGTTAGTAAAAATTTACAAATTTTATGAAAATGGTTGAAAATTGACTATAAAGAACAATAACTCCTAAGGGGGTCAATTGACCATTTCGGTCATGTTGACTTATTTGTAAATCTTACTTTGCTGAACATTATTGTTGTTTACAGTTTATCTCTATCAATAATAATATTCAAGATAATGACCAAAAACAGCAAAATTTCCTTAAAACTAACAATTCAGGGTCAGCAACCCAACAACGGGTTGTCTGATTCATCTAAAAATTTCAGAGCAGATAAATGTTGACCTGATAAACAATTTTACCCCATGTCAGATTTGCTCTAAATGCTTTGGGTTTTGAGTTATAAGCCAAAAACTGCATTTTACCCCATGTTCTATTTTTAGCCATGGCGGCCATATTGGTTGGATGGCAGGGTCACAGGACACATTTTTCAAACTACTAACCCAAAAGATGATTGTGGCCAAGTTTGGATTAATTTGGCCAAGTAGTTTCAGAGGAGAAGATTTTTGTAAAAGATTACTAAGATTTACGAAAAATAGTTAAAAATTGACTATAAAGGGCAATAACTCCTAAAGGGGTCAACTGACCATTTCAGTCATGTTGACTTATTTGTAAATCTTACTTTGCTGAACATTATTGCTGTTTATAGTTTATCTCTATCTATAATAATTTTCAAGATAATAACCAAAAAGAGCAAAATTTCCTTAAAATTACTAATTCAGGGCCAGCAACCCAACAACGGGTCGTCCGATTCATCTGAACATTTCAGGGCAGATAGATCTTGACTGTTAACAATTTTACCCCATGTCAGATTTCCTCTAAATGCTTTGGGGTTTGAGTTATAAGCCAAAAACTGCATTTTACCCCATGTTCTATTTTTAGCCATGGCGGCCATCTTGGTTTGATGGCCGGGTCACAGGACACATTTTTCAAACTACTAACCCAAAAGATGATTGTGGCTAAGTTTGGATTAATTTGGCCCAGTAGTTTCAGAGGAGAAGATTTTTGTAAAATATTACTAAGATTTACGAAAAATGGTTAAAAATTGACTATAAAGGGCAATAACTCCTAAAGGGGTCAACTGACCATTTCAGTCATGTTGACTTATTTGTAAATCTTACTTTGCTGAACATTATTGCTGTTTATAGTTTATCTCTATCTATAATAATATTCAAGATAATAACCAAAAAGAGCAAAATTTCCTTAAAATTACTAATTCAGGGCCAGCAACCCAACAACGGGTCGTCCGATTCATCTGAAAATTTTAGGGCAGATAGATCTTGACTGTTAACAATTTTACCCCATGTCAGATTTGCTCTAAATGCTTTGGGGTTTGAGTTATAAGCCAAAAACTGCATTTTACCCATGTTCTATTTTTAGCCATGGCGGCCATCTTGGTTTGATGGCAAGGTCACAGGACACATTTTTTAAACTAGATACCCCAATGATGATTGTGGCCAAGTTTGGAATAATTTGGCCCAGTAGTTTCAGAGGAGAAGATTTTTGTAAAATATTACTAAGATTTACGAAAAATGGTTAAAAATTGACTATAAAGGGCAATAACTTCTAAAGGGGTCAACTGACCATTTCAGTCATGTTGACTTATTTGTAAATCTTACTTCGCTGAACATTATTGCTGTCTACTGTTTATCTCTATCTATAATAATATTCAAGATAATAACCAAAAACAGCAAAATTTCCTTAAAATTACTAATTCAGGGGCAGCAACCCAACAACGGGTTATCCGATTCATCTGAAAATTTCAGGGCAGATAGATCTTCACCTGTTTAACAATTCCATCCCAGTCAGATTTGCTCTAAATGCTTTGATTTTTGAGTTTTAAGCCAAAAACTGCATTTTACCCCTATGTTGTATTTTTAGCCATGGCGGCCATCTGGGATGGTTGACCGGGTCACCGGACACTTTTTTAAACTAGATACCCCAATGATGATTGTGGCCAAGTTTGGTTTAATTTGGCCCAGTAGATTCAGAGGAGAAGATTTTTGTAAAAGTTAACGACGACGACGGACGACGACGGACGACGGACGCCGGACGCCAAGTGATGAGAAAAGCTCACTTGGCCTTTTAGGCCAGGTGAGCTAAAAACTGCACCATATTTTCTTTTGACGACTAGAAGAATCTCAAAGTAGACATATTTCCGAATACAATGATATATGATATAGCCGTATACCATTTTTGACGATTAAAATTTCAAAATTCCGACTTTGGTCATCGGCCTATAAGACGTCCAATCAATCTATGAGTATTCGACAGAATTATTCGGTTACTTCAGTTGTCGGGTTGATATTTTGATTAATTTTTTTTTCGTCTTACTGATTTTTGTAAATTATGTATTTTATTTGCCCCATGCTATTTCCTTATTTCTAACAATGACCTACTTCACTTTACAATAAGAAATTTCGTTTCATGTTGACACGAAAAATCAGTAATGGAGATTCTGTCTTTCATTCAACTGAAAGTAATATTATCATTTCAATTGATATTTTTTAACGAAATATATAGTAAAATGTTTTCTAAAGCTATTATTCTTATACGGATTTTCTACTTAAAGTTTTTTTAATTAGTCATAAAATAAGTAATCTCAACATAAAACTGAAAATAAGATAAACAATCGTCATTCAAAAAACGAAAATCAATTATCAGCTTATAAGGTTATAAGGATTAGATTTCATGAATAATTTCAAAATCATATTTTAGGGGGGGGGGGGGGGGACAATGAAGCTCCGCATTCCTTCATGTTTTAATACAATGAAATATTAATGTATTTGTGTGATGTTATTTGCTACTTGTTGTTGGAATTTAGTTGGGTATTTTGATGTGTAGGGTTAGAATAACGGAAGCAAGTCATTTCGTACCTTGACCATTTCATACCTCTGCCATTTCGTACCCACATTTGCCATTTCGTACCAAACATTTACCATTTCGTCCCCAACATTTACCATTTCGTACCCTATGGGCCAAATGCATCTACCATTTCGTACCTCATGGACTTAATACATCATGTACATGTTAGCTATTTCAAATCATATATAGTTTTGTGAAGTTTGTCATGATTTTTATGTTTTTTTAAATATAATATCAATACAATTGTGCATCTAGACTAAAACAATTATAATGACTGATGAGTTGTTGGATTTAGCAGCAATTGAACACTTTAGTAGTTGTAATCACACTGTGTTTGTTTGAAGGACTTGTCCTTAATTAATTGTTAACCTCTAGAAATTCGAGTTTTATTAACGAACAAATAAGTAATTATCTGCAACTGTTTTTCCTATAGTAATTAACAGTAACAGGTACGAAAAAGTAAACATACAAACCTTCCATGAGGTACAAAATAGTAAACATACAAACCTTCCATGAGATACGAAATGGCATAAATATAAAATGTTAATATTACATGAAGAACACAATGATCAGGGTACGAAATTGTCAGGGTACGAAATGGTTTTTGTCAGGGTACGAAATGGGGGTACGGAATGGTTAGGGTACGAAATGACTATAATTCGGAATAACTATTCTTTAAAGTTATGTAAATATTTTTGTTCCCGCCACAAGCCAATGCTTCGATCCTGACCACTTTCTTAAAGTTATTTTTCAATCGTATCTGATAACGATAATTGTTGTGTCACATGTGAACCAGAAGAAAGTTGATCTAAATCTGTTTTATCAATCTGTTTATTTGTTCTGTAAATATTCAGATTGTATCATTTTTCCTATTGTATCCTAAACCTAGTAGGAGGAGATACTTTAAGCATCGGTAGTAAACTACTATTGTCTATTGTGACATTATTTTTATGACGAGTGACAAATATATAGTACGAGACACGTTGAGCATCGGTAAACTACTATTGTCTATTATGACATTATTTTCATGATAACATATAAATACATAGTACAAGACAAGTTGATCATCGGTGAACTATTATTGTCTATCGAGACATTATTTTCATATTGAGTGATAAATACATAATACGAGAAAAGTTGAGCTTCGGTTAACTACTATTGTTTATAGCAACATTATTTTCATGACGAGGGATAAATACATAGTACGAGACACGTTGAGCATCGGTAAACTACTATTGTCTATTGTGACATTATTTATATGTCGAGTGATAAATACATAATACGAGACAAGTTGAGCATCGCTAAACTACTATTGTCTATTGTGACATTATGTATATGTCGAGTGATAAATACATAATACGAGACAAGTTGATCATCGGTAAACTACTATTGTCTATCGGGACATTATTTTCATGACAAGTGATAAATACATTATTTTTATGACGAGTGATAAATACATAGTACGAGACAAGTAGACCATCGGTAAACTACTATTGCCTATAGCAACATTATTTTCATGACGAAGATAAATACACAGTACGAGACAAGTTGATCATCGGTTAACTACTATTGTCTATCGTGACATTATTGTCATGACGAGTGATAAATACATAGTATGAGACAAGTTGACCCTTGATTAACTACTATTGTCTATCGTGACATTATTTTCATGACATCATTTTCATGACGACTGATTAATACATAGTACAACACAAGATAAACTATTATTGTCTATCGTGACATTATTTTCATGACGAGAGATAAATACATAGTACGAGACAAGTTGAGAGCATCGATAAACTACTATTGTCTCTCGTGACATTATTTTCGTGACGACTTATATACACATAGTACGAGACAAGTCGATCATCGGTAAACTACTGTTGTCTATCGTGACATTATTTTCATGACGAGTGATAAATACAAAGTCCGAGACAAGCTGAGCATCGGTAAACTACTTTTGTCTACTGTAACATTATATTTATGACGAGTGATAAATATATAGTACGAGACAAGTTGAGCAACGGTAAACTACTATTGTCTTTCGGGAAAATGTTTTCATGATGACTGATTAATACATAGTACGAGACAAGTTGAGCAACGTTAAAATACTATTGTCTATCATCACATTATTTTCATGACGACTGATTAAAACATTGTACGAGACTCGTTTAGCATTGGTAAACACATATTGTCTACCGTGATATGATTTTCACGACAACTGATAAATATATACTAGTAGTACGAGACAAGTTGAGACTCGGTAAACTAATATTGTCTATCCTGACATTATTTATATGTCGAGTGATAAATCCATAGTCCGTGACACGTTTAGTATCGGTAAACTATTGTCTATAGTTCATATTATCGGCGCACCCGATGTCATTTATATCTCCTTGGTACATGCGTTTCCCATGGTTGTTTTCCTGTTGGTTTTTAGGTTCAAAATGAATTATCATCTCAGTCTACTGTTGTGATTTTGTTATCACCAAATCTGTTTGCGATGAATGTTTGGTGTGGTTTTCTTGTCCCTGATACTAGGGGTAAAGTGAGCTATCGCAATACATAAATAACATTCTGGAGAACCAAAAATCAACCCGGTTGGTCATGGGCTTGTCTGTTTTAAAATATTTGACTTATAACTTTTGTTGTACCTTAGGCCTCAAAATTGTTTTGTTGAGCTTTTGTATGCGTGGTCTAAAATATGATGAAAAAGACCTTTTTTTTTTTTTTTTTTTTTTTATCAATATTACGGATAAAAAGATAATATTAATGAAATGGTTCCAACTATAAAACTGTTCTCAATATTTGTTTTCTTTTAAATTTCTGTATTTGTTTTAACGTCAATAGTTTACCTTCATGACGCTTCCTTTATTTCGCCTAAACAATGTCCTTCAAGGATTATTCGGTACATTCTATTTCAGACGCTGTATCAATGAATAAGAATGAGAAAATCTAATATGATTTTCGTTGTATTACTCCCTTTTCTGAAAGATATTTCATCAGGGATGCTCATACGTAAAAATAATTAATCTTAGGAACATCCTGTTATGTCTCAAATATCACATAATTTGCTAGTTTTATAGTTCCTGGTATCTATGTACTATATTTTAATGAAGGTTATGAATTAAATAGGATCGGTTTGAATAAAACTGTTCGCCAGAAGAAGAAACAATTGAAAGCAAAAAATGATTGAGGTTAAAATTGCCTTATTAAAACACCATCTCCTTGTTATCTTTAATCTTGAAGCTCACTCAATTATTCAATAGTTATGTGAGTTTTTCGTCTGAAAAAAAATCTAAATGGAACAAAACTGCTTCACTTTCCTAAGCACGTGACTATGTCTACGATGTTGAGTGGCCAAGCGACATTGGCCTTTAAAAAAAAACAAAATTCAAACACGAAAGTAGACAACATCATAGCCGAAAAAATAACGACGAAAATACAAACAAATAAATACTGTGGATTCCCTCTCATTGGGGAACACCAATTTCGCGGTATAACATTTTTTCGTGGTTTCCGTGTAAATAGGCAAACTACGAATTTCAATGTTAAAATAAAGATAGGGACTTTACGTTTTGATTTTTCCACGGAGCTCAGTATTTTTGTGATTTTAGTTTTTACATAAGCTTTAATATGCACACATAGGCATTATCATATAATCGAATATTCACAAACATGCGATGTTTTCCCAATCTACGAAAGTTGGAACCCTCTAAATTGAATAAATTTACAGTAGGTGCTCCGAAATGTTTATAAAAAAAACAGATGTAGAAGAGAGGTAAACGAAACCTTTAATAAAGAACAAGCTTCCAAACAAACTCATCATGTAATATTCTGGGAAGACTTTACATTGTACCTAATATATCAACTATCAATTATTAATAGATGTTTGTCCTATAAAATATATACCGCTAAATTAAAAACAAGCAATCAAATTGAATAAATGAATAACACAAAAACTGAAAACGCCATTCATTGCTTAGGCGACCAAACAAACATATAAGATTTAAACTAGTTCATTAGTTTCACCTTGAAATCCCAATTTAAGCATCAACTGTAATCCAAGTTAAACTGTTACGTCTTCACCATTGAAATCAATGCTGTAAGAAATCAAATTTCGTATAATACTTATGTTGACTCTTTAATTCAGTTTGAAGATAGATTGAATGAACCAGGAAGAACGACGGACGGTCGATATGTCTATGTTAAGGGATCTACCCTTTGATTTTTACGTAGTGTTAGGATAGGGAAAAAAATCCTGCTTTTTTTAGTTGTAATCCTTGTCCTGTCTTTTCATTTTTCACTCAAAATGTGACTGAAATAGGAGAGATATATAGCCCGTTTTCTCAGATCAGAAGTTCATGGTTTTGAACAATCATATACTAGACTGTGAACAGAAAAAACGTTTTCAATTTTTATGCGTCAATATATGTTTACAGATTTTGCAAAACATTTTCTTATTCCTAATTGATAATATGAATTAAGTTCAAAGTTTTTTCTCAATCCTAATTAACAATGTGAATTAAGTTTAAAGTACTTTCAATTATAGTATTTTTCTTTTGTATGTTTATCTATTCAAATTTGTATATATTGTGTTATGCATTAACATTGTATTGGTCTCGGTTATTGTATAGAAAGGTATATACTATGAAAATTAGAGCGAGGGGCTTTGCCCCAAGCTCTTATTTTCATAGTATATACCTTTCTATACAATATCCAATTTAGCACATATTTACTACTTGAGTAATCCTGTAATTAGTCTATTGATATGTTTTGGCTGACTGGATGTAGCTCATTTACGTAGTTTTGTAAATCTACTCACTATAATATCATTGTAAAAATGGGATTTCAAAAGGCCCTTGACTTTAGAATATAAAGAAGGTAGCTGCTGGTGTAAGTATGTTTATTGATATGAACGAAGCGTTGTTTTACTATACATGTACTTATTTACATGGTAAGATGACAAAATGAATTGACCCAAGAGCAGACTATTCTTAAATTGCAGTGAAAGCTTTACATTCTTGAAATATTTTTTTTTAATTTCACATAAAACCTAAAACTAGCTTTTGAATGAGTACAAACAGTTGGATCCCCCTCCCACATCTTTGGTTGAAACACCTTTTAAAAATGGCTGGATCCATAGGTAGTCTAGTAGATAGTTCATATGCATGAAATATTTGTCACTGGACAGTAAGCAACCAATTATCGACCAATTTATGACTACATATATCAAATTGCTTTATTAATAATTTCCCTTCAAAAGATTCATGGTTGACTCTTTTTGTGTACAAAGTAATTGCATGGAAGATAAAGGATTACATTTTAGATTGAGTTGTTAATCAAGGTATAAAGCACCATTATTATTACTCTTTATTTAAATGAAAGAAACTTTTTTAATTGTCAAAACAAAATTTAGATCAAAAGATTGATTAGTAGGATGTTAAAAATCTGTTTGAAAACTAATTACAAACTATTTAGTTAAATTTGGAACACATCATTTATTTCAAAATAGCCAGTAGCAATTTTTGTTCTAATATCTTGATTACAATACAATGAAATCTTACCCTTGTGGTCATTCATGCGTAGTTACTTAGTACACGGAAAAAGTATGTACTATGAAAATTAGAAGGCAAATTCAAGCAATTTGATTGGACGAGAAGTTGTAAGTATGTGCTAAGTATCAATATCTCTCCTAAGGGAGGCTAATAAAGATATATATAGCCGGTTTTCTCAAATCAGAAGTTCATGGTTTTGAACAATCATATTTTCGATGCGTTCCTAAATGCAATTATACATGTAGGTACAAAGAATCTTCAGTTCAGCACAGGCCTGTATACGGTATAATTCTATTGTCTATCGTGACATTATTTTCATGATGTTATTTTCATGACGACTGATAAATACATAGTACGAGACAAGCAGAGAGCATCGGTAAACTACTATTGCCTCTCGTGACATTATTTTCATGACGACTTATATACACATAGTAAGAGACACGTTTAACATCGATAAACTACTATTGTCTATAGCAACATTTTTTTCATGACGAGTGATAAATACACAGTACGAGACAAGTTGATCATCAGTTAACTACTATTGTCTATCGTGACATTATTGTCATGACGAGTGATAAATACATAGTACGAGACAAGTTGACCCTTGATAAACTACTATTGTCTATCGTGACATTATGTTCATGACGAGTAATAAACACATAGTTCGAGACAAGCTGAGCATCGGTAAACTACTTTTGTCTACTGTAACATTATATTTATGACGACTCATAAATATATAGTACGAGAAAAGTTGAGCAACAGTAAACTACTATTGTCTTTCATCACATTATTTTCATGACGACTGATTAAAACATTGTACGAGACTCGTTGAACAGTGGTAAACACATATTGTCTACTATGATATGATTTTCATGACGACTGATAAATATATACTAGTAGTACGAGACAAGTTGAGACTTGGTAAACTACTATTGTCTATCCTGACATTATTTTCATGACAAGTGACAAATTCATAGTCCGAGACACGTTTAGCATCGGTAAACTATTGTGTATAGTTCATATTATCGGCGTTTCAAATGTCATTTATATCTCCTTGGTACATGCGTTTCCCATGGTTGTTTTCCTTTTGGTTTTTAGATTCAAAATGAATTATCACCTCAGTTTACTGTTGTGATTTTGTTATCACCAAATCTGTTTGCGATTAATGATTGGTGCGTTTTTCTTGTCCCTGATTCTAGGGGATAAAGTGAGCTATCGCAATACATAAATAACCTTCTGGAGAACCAAAAATCAACCCGGTTGGTCATGGGCTTGTCTATTTAAATTTGACTTATAACTTTTTTTGTACCTCAGGCCTCAAAATTGTTTTGTTGAGCTTTTGTATGCGTGGTCTGAAATATGATGAAAAAGAACCTTTTTTCTTTTTTTTTTTTATCAATATTACGGATAAAAAGATAATATTAATGAAATGGTTGTAACTATGACACTGTTCTCAATATTTGTTTTCTTTTAAATTTCTGTATTTGTTTTAACGTCAATAGTTTACCTTCATGACGCTTCCTTTATTTCGCCTAAACAATGTCATTCACGGATTATTCAGTACATTCTATTTCAGACGCTGTATCAATGAATAAGAATGAGAAAATCGACAATATAATATGATTTTCGTTGTATTACTCCCTTTTCTGAAAGATATTTCATCAGGGATGCTCATACGTAAAAATAATTAATCTTAGGAACATCCTGTTATGTCTCAAATATCACATAATTTGCTAGTTTTATAGTTCCTGGTATCTATGTACTATATTTTAATGAAGGTTATGAATTAAATAGGATCGGTTTGAATAAAACTGTTCGCCAAAAGAAGAAACAATTGAAAGCAAAAAATGATTGAGGTTAAAATTGCCTTATTAAAACACCATCTCCTTGTCTTGTAATCTTTAATCTTGAAGCTCACTCAATTATTCAATAGTTATGTGAGTTTTTCGTCTGAAAAAAAATCTCAATGGAACAAAACTGCTTCACTTTTCTAAGCACATGACTATGTCCACGATGTTTAGTGGCCAAGCGACATTGGCATTCAAAAAACAAAATTCAAACACGAAAGAAGACAACATCATAGCCGAATAAATAACGACGAAAATACAAACAAATAAATACTGTGGATTCCCTCTCATTTGCAGACCACCAATTTCGCGGTATAACATTTTTTCGTGGTTTCCGTGTAAATAGGCAAACTACGAATTTCAATGTTAAAATAAAGATAGGGACTTTACGTTTTGAATTTTCCACGGAGCTCAGTATTTTTGTGATTTTAGTTTTTACATAAGCTTTAATATGCACACATAGACATTATAAAATCGAATATTCACAAACATGCGATGTTTTCCCAATCTACGAAAGTTGGAACCCTCTAAATTGAATAAATTCACAGTAGGTGCTCCGAAATGTTTAAAAAAAAAAACAGATGTAGAAGAGAGGTAAACGAAACATTTAATAAAGAACAAGCTTCCAAACAAACTCATCATGTAATATTCTGGGAAGACTTTACATTGTACCTAATATATCAACTATCAATTATTAATAGATGTTTGTCCTATAAAATATATACCGCTAAATTAAAAACAAGCAATCAAATTGAATAAATGAATAACACAAAAACTGAAAACGCCATTCATTGCTTAGGCGACCAAACAAACATATAAGATTTAAACTAGTTCATTAGTGTCACCTTGAAATGCCAATCTAAGCATCATTTGTAATTCAAGTTAAACTGTTACGTCTTCACCATTGAAATCAATGCAGTACGAAATCAAATTTCGTATAATACTTATGTTGACTCTTTAATTCAGTTTGAAGATGGATTGAATGAACCAGGAAGAACGACGGACGGTCGATATGTCTATGTTAAGGGATCTACCATTTGATTTCTACGTGGTGTTAGGATGAAAAAAACTCCTGCTTTTTTAGTTGTAATCTCTGTCCTGTCTTTTCATTTTCACTCAAAATGTGTTTATGAACTGAAATAATAGAGATATATAGCCGGTTTTCTCAGATCAGAAGTTCATGGTTCAGTATGAACAATCATATACTAGACTGAACAGAAAAAACGTTTTCAACTTTTATGCGTCAAATATGTATACAAATTTTGCAAAACATTTTCTCATTCCTAATTGACATTATGAATTAAGTTCAAAGTTTTTTTCTCAATCCTAATTAACAATGTGAATTAAGTTTAAAGTACTTCCAATTATATATTTTTTTCTTTTGTATGTTTATCTATTCAAATTTGTATATATTGTGTTATGCATTAACATTGTTTTGGTATCACTATCTCTCCTAAGGGAGGCTAATAAAGATATATATATATAGCCGGTTTTCTCAGATCAGAAGTTCATGGTTTTGAACAATCACATTTTCGGTGCGTTCATAAATGCAATTATACATGTAGGTACGAAGAATCTTCAGTTCAGCACAGGCCCGTATAAGGTATAATTTTTACATGGAATGTCTGTCATCTTTTTCAAAGGCAGGACCGAATAGAGTGAAAAATAAAAAGGCAGGGAAAAGCTAAATACTAGTACGAAATAAAGTATCCGCGATAAATAAAGCATAACACATCTTCCATATAAATCATTATGGTGTCTCTTAAAATTAAGTCATGTCTCGGAAGACACATTTTCATTAATTATTTTACTTACATACGCTGACATAGCAAGACTCACAATGATGACAATAACTCAAAATATATTTAAACAGCAATCAAAAATCATGAGTTGAAGGTTGTCTTTTTTTCTTTTTCGAAAAGACAAACACTGAAGAGACCAACATTACCCCCAAAAACTAAAACCAAGTCAACAAAAATACAGGATCGCGTCAGATGATCCTGAAGGGTAGGCAAATCCTGCTTTTCTTGCCGGCGTCTCTGATTCATACCCAATGTATCATGATTATATCCATTTATAGCATTTGTCTAATTTTCCCTGCTTGACATTGGCATTTCTGTTTGCTTGTTGTACTTCCTTCCTTTTTCTCAAAGGGGATGAAACTGCCTTCTTTGCATCTCAGCATGATACCCTTGGGTGTTTCACACTCTGGTCATCACAAATATATTATCAAATTAGCAACAATTTGGTGAAAAATCAGAACTCAATATCAATCGTCTTAACATTAATACAGTCAAGTGTTTATTGTTGTTGATTTGTATGTGTTGATTAGAAGGCGGTTACAATAAATTCAAAAGTTAAGCTTTGTCATCAGTACATATACTATGACATTCTACTTCGAAAATAAATATAGAAAGGCATTTTATACAAACGCTTGTTTAAAATAAATATATAGTAAATCTGGAGTCCTTTCCCCAAGCGCCTGTGGTTTATTTGTAGAGATATTGGTCACACGAAACAACAACGTCCATTAGAATTAAAACACCTACATTAATAGCTTTAAGTCAGATGGCATCTGTTATGTTACACAAATCATTCGGATAATGATGAAATAAGGACCATAAATAGAATGTTTATTTTCCATCGTGTAACTTTATTTAGTTGTGTTTGCCACTACTAAAAATATTCCAATGTTCTGTGTACTAAAACAAATCCGAGGCCGATCAAAAGTGCTCTACTTTTTTTTTAGGAAAAAATTATAATTCGGAAAAGTCAAAGGACCTTGTTTTTATATATATTTGTTTATTTATATCTATATAGTGTCGCATTTAATATATTAATCAATTGTTCTCTGATTTCTCAGAGTTGGTCAATAAACTAATGATATACCAGGATTAAAATTTTATAATTACGCCAGACGCGCGTTTCGTCTACAAAAGACTCATCGGTGACGCTCGAATCAACAAATGTTTAAAAGGCCAAAATAGAGTACGAAGTCAAGGACACGATGCTTCATTGTTCATGGTAGTATTGACTCTTATATCTGTCATTCATATATTGTTTAGTGTACTTGTTCAGGAAGGAGATGGTGTGGAATGTTCTTCAGTTATTCGTGTTTTAAACAAACGAGGGAATGGTTAAAAGAGTGCAAGACAAAACTTGATTTCATGTTAGTATTAGATTTACACTCCTGATATCTTAATAGACTTTTTCATCTGATTCGCATATAAGTAATGACAGTAATAAATAAATAATATAACTTTTGTTTGTTCTAATTATATTTTTGCTCTTTGCATCTGCGTGTATTAATTCTTAAACGTTTATATATATTCATATGTCTTATAGACTTTCTTTGTATTAACGGATGAAAAGAGGGGGGACCCCACACACATCTTTGAGATTTGATGCAGGAAAAAAAGTAGCTTTGCTACTCTCACCACTGCGCCACTTACAGAGTTATAACATATCCACAACATATCTTTTAAACTGGCGAAAACGCTAACTAAAATGGTCCTTAATTAAATCAAATCAAATCAAATATTTTATTGTCGTATACACTTTACAGTTTGTGACCAACATGTATTTTATAAAACACAACAAACACAATAAATATATATACATACATATCAAACATACACAATACAAACATATAATCAAACCCGGTGAAAGTCGTTCGAAATATACAATGTACATGAAATATTTTCCACTGGAAGTTACGTTCGAAACAATCTTGAGCATTTTTACATTAAATATTACTTACAAGATAAAAATCAGTCACGTTTTTAGGTCAGAAATGTTTTGGTGACCACAGGTTCATGTAATACATAAAATATTTTGTCCATATCTATATAAAATAAAATGTTGTAATAATGGTCATTGTTAACTCATGCAGGTAAAATATGCGATTAAATCTGTACCTCAAAGAAAATAGTCCATAACTGACCATCGCGGCCGGAGAAAATGAATGTCCATGTGTCAAAAGACATGACAAGAGAGGTCAACTTACATGATAACGACTAATATTAAACTTTTCCGCTAAGTCATATTAAATCATAGCTTACCATTGGTCATTTTTACATCAAAGACAAAAAATGGTGTAAGGATGTGTATTCAGGTAGCCTATTAATTCTTAATGATAAATATATTGCCATTTAGACGTTTGGACGCCATGAATTTTAGTTTAATGTGACAACTGGACAAATGTAATATTTTATAATTAGCTGTTTGGTAATAACATGTATGTTCTGCTTTTCCTAAAGCCGTACTCCTAAAGGACATCATGATGGACAATGTTTATATTACATATATAAGTACATTTATGTCAAAGGAACTCGAGCTAACAGTTTACTGGTATCTCTTCACTTAACACATAGTTATAGAAAAAGTTTAATCCAGATGCGGATTTAGGAGAAGAAAGGGAGTCTCGAACTCTCCCCTTTTAAGAATCTCAGAATATTGTTAAATTATACATAGGTGGATTCAGGGGGGCTAGGGACTTTCGTTCGAAATTTTTTGTTGATAATATATGGAATCACTGAAGCATAACTGTAGAGGGGCCCCTCTTATGGCACACAGTGTCCCTCCCCCTATCCCTTATAAAAAGTTCTGGATCCGCCACTGTTATAATAAAAATATAGATATACATTGTTACTATGCATAGAGTATTTACAAATCCCACCTATTACGCCGGTTATTTTGTTAGTGGGTTCTCTTTTTGTCAGAATCCTGGATCTGCATCTGAATGGAATCATATTCATATATGCATTGGGGTAACTTCGTGAATAGCTATATTGGTATTTGGGACGAACTCGACTGTCAAACCGCCGTGCTATAGACTTCCATCATCAATTTGCTGAATAGTTAAGAGTACATTGTAAAGTATACATATTTGATGTAATTGTGGTCGATAACCTATATTGGGGTTTCCTGTTTAGTCGGAAGGGGAGAAACAAATATTGTGATTTCCGTACGCAAGCTATTGTTTACAAACAACAATATATATGTTAAATGATTTATTTTTATTTCGTATTACATGTTAGTTGGAAGTCGTTGAACCATAAACTTATTTATCTGAAGAAAAAAAAAACACTGGCGAAAGTCAATAATACAAGAAGAAATCAACACACAAAATAAATAAATAAACTCATTATTCATATTTAAAATATATATATATATATAGTTTGTCGAGTTGTCATCCTAAACACTGCACCAAGAGTATTCCCTACAGCCAGGCCATACGAATAAAAAGGATTTGCTCCACCAACGATTTTGCAAAAAAACGTCTACAAGAACTTCGCGGTCATCTTAAACATCGGGGCTACAAAAGAAAAGACATTGATAAAGGTTTTTCTCGTGCTAACAACATCAGCCGAGATGAGCTTTTACAATATAAAGACAAAAAGGTCAACAAGTGGGTGCCTTTTGTGTTGACTTACCATCCAAAATTTGACAACTTATCTTACCTAATCCGCGAAAATTGGAAAGAGATCGAAAAACATCCTAAACTATCCAAGATCTTTCCCGAGCCACCTGTCTTGGCTTTCCGCAGGCCCAAAAGCCTTAAAGACTTGCTGGTGAGAGCTGACTTATCCTCTCAAGCAGCTCTTCATCTGGGGGCTCTCGCAAGGGTTGCGGAAATAAACGATGTCTGACTTGCAAACAAATACTGGATACCCAGACTTTTAACAGTTACTCCACTGGTACAGAATACACCATATTTTGCAATGTTAATTGCAAGACTTCAAATGTTGTGTATCTCTTACAGTGTAAATGTGGTAAACAGTATGTTGGCGAGTCAGAACAGCCGTTTCACAAACGAATGAACGGCCATCGTAGCGACTACCAATGCAAGCCAGACCTCCCTCTCAGTCGACATTTGAGATCCTCTGGCCACACTAAGGCAGATCTCAATCGATTGACCATTAAAATCATTGACCGCAACTCTGCTTGGTCTAAGGAGGAGAGACTCGCTCGGGAAATGTTTTGGATAAGGAAATTAACAACTTTGGCACCAAATGGGATAAATGAAAAGATGTAGTTCGACTCCATGTACTGCTTCACATTTAGGTTATATTACTTATTATTACAGTTTCTGTTTCTATTTCTTAACCTTTCTCATCCATTTAATAAACTTGTTAAAGATACCCATTTAAATTGCTTAATTTTTTGGGATGTATAAGTACCTAGCCACGTTCTTCTAGTTATACCTATTCAAAACTTATTATAACATTTTTACGGCTGTTTCTTCGCGATGTTTAAATACTCAAGAGTCTGTTGCAGCTACTTTACTCTGTCAATTTAAAATATTTATAAATTTAAATGGTTCAGTGCTATCTATTTGGTGATTTTTATTGACGTAATCATTTTTGTACCATCATAATTGTTGTTCCCGTTAAAGTTTTAGAATTGTGCTAGTTCATATCATACATAATTATTTGTATTTAAAGCATATATTTGAACTCTCTGTTGTAATAAGCCATATAACCTATGTCATATTTAATAAATTTTTAGAATGGTGCTAGTGTCTGAACTGATGTTCGGTTTGACTTTTTTATTGTATAAATTTCAAGATTGTAACAGTTTAATCTAAGAAGACTTAAAGATGATTCATTTAACACCAGAATCTCACTGAGGAAGGATATCTGTTATCCGAAATATTTATAAATAATTACATTTATAGTTACCTTTTTTTTTTGTATTTGGAGTTGTTGTGTACACTTTTTTAGGCGTTTATATAATTTATTTATTGTGTACATGTATCGTTACTTGTAACGATCCAGCCCACGTGGTGAAAATCGTTGACTACTATTCAGACGTTTTATATATATAGTTTGTACATGTTAGCCTCGTTGCATCTAGTTTTTGTCATTTCATGTCGAAGTCTTTTAAAGCTGATTACGGTTTGTTTTTGTCTTAGCGTTTTAAGCCGTTCGGTGTCCTAAAGTTGCTTAAATTCGTTTGTTATATCAAAGTCTCAATGCTGATCCTGCTGATCTTATACCAATCTCCTTACTTTATATTGGTGGACGATTTGAACAAAACTCAGTTTAGCCAGGAAAGTCTGTTTCAAAGACCTGATGTTGATTTTATATGGAAAATATTAAGTTGGTTTTCGACTTTTTTCATATTTTGTGAGTTTTGGGATGTAAAAGCTCATAGTCGTTTAATTCGCCTTAGCTTTTCCGTTCGCACACCCTTAGTACACCGTCACCCCCACAACCTATTTTGTACCCCTATTTTTGAATTTTTTTACATATTGTGTCTGTTTGTTTTGTTCACGCATCGTTGTCAATATAATGGAATTTGATGCGACTGCGACTGTCATACAAGAGAGAGGTTTAGCTAGCTATAAAACCAAGTTCAATCCACCATTTTCTACATGGGAAAATGCCTGTACCAAGTTAGGAATATGACAATTTTAATTATCCATTCGTTTGATGTGTTAAAGCTTTTGATTTTGCCATTTGATTATAGGGACTTTCCTTTTGAAATTTACTCGGAGTTCAGTATTTTTGTGATTTTACTATTTAGACGCCTTAGTTTTCCCATTCGTACACTCTCGGTTCACCATCAACATCACTACCATTGAGAGAGAATGTAAACGGTTCTGAGGTGCTTCTGTTTAACTATTTCTTGCTCTATTTGGAGACATTTACTTATTTGCGCTGAGGAAGACAGAATCTGTCGTCTGAAAGCAATGTGGCATAATATTATAACGGAAAATCGGTCTACTAACACTGCAGGACTTATTTGACGTAAAAAAGTCCAAGGACATAAAGAAATCTCGGTTTAATCCGACTTTAATTGTATAGATTCCATTAATTTCATTTCTATATATGTCTCTTGTCGACAACATCTTATAATCAATTACGAAACAAGATAGTTGTTTGTGGTAAACAAAAACATGGTGCAATTTTCACTTAATCTTACATTTTTCCTTCAAAACAACAACATTATTACACGAAAAAAACAAATGAAAAATCTTCTTGTTTTCTATTTTTCTTATTTTATATGTTTGTATCATAACATTTCACCATTCAATTGTTACATATTGTTTACGTTAAAATACAATTAGTTCTTTTTATAGTTTGAGTGGCAGCTGAGACTTAAGTAGTTGTACACAAATTAATTGTATTGGGAGTGGCGTAGGAGTAGACTGGATACTATAAAGACAGGGGGCAAACTTCTCAAAGAAACAAACAAACAAACATAATTTAACCAAAAAATAATCAGTTTCAAAATACATAGTCTAGAAGTAAACCAGTTTCCTCAAAAATGTGCATTTATTAAAATTTCTGGAGATTTTCTAGCACTGCTGCTTGCCAGTATGCTTTTAATGGGAAAAAACCCAAATTTTTAATCTTACAAAAAAGTCACAAAAGCCTAAGTATATCATATCTGAATAAAATTATATGCCTAAAGAAATAACTCAGGAGTGGATTGCGATTTATAAAGACAGATATTTTATAATGTCTTCTGTGTATTTTATAATGATTATTACTTACAGATGGTGGTATTCTGCTTTTCTGCTGTCATATTCTCTTGACTGCTCATCTTCCTTCATCTATGAATCCCTGTCGCTCTCTGCCGGTGCTTTGATGTCTTCAGATGGTTTCAACCTTCACCAGATGTTTCGACCCTGTACCATTACATCCTCTGGTTGGCGGGTCAGTAGAGGTGTAATATGTATGCGTGTATAGTTTTTAACGAAAACATGTGTACCTGACAAACAAACCCAGGAAATAATTTAAAAATGTCATGAAATGATACCCTAACGTAATAATAAGTATATATTATTTCGCTTAACTCGGAAGTAGAGCACTGCTCGGTAAATATTTGTTTTCTATGGATTTTTATATAATTTTGCGTGTATGGTTTATTAAACAGAAAAATCTATCTATCTTTCAATCACCAAAAAAGCAGGAACTAATTAAAAATGTCACAATCAACTTAAATAATAAGTCAATGTTCGCTTAGCTCTGGAGAGGAGCATGTGTAGAGAAAAAAAAAACACCGTTGTTTTTTAACGTTTTTAATACTTTGTTTTACAAATTATGAGGAACAAAAGTGTTCATATCGGAAAAGTTACCTAAACTTCTGAAAATAAAATCCATTTTTTCATCGATAAAGACAAAATATTCAAAGATCATATTAAATTATTAAAGTTAAGACCCTTGAGCATTTTTTGCCAAAGTTTACAAGGATTATATCTCAATCTACGAGCTCTTTATACAACATCATTGCAAGGTTAAAAAATATGGTGCGAAAAAAAAAAAAAAAAATGTCCAAACTAACTCTCTGTATCGACAGAAAGAGTATAGTACTTAAATGTTTCCAGTAATTTAAGAAAACAAAATCGCCAGCTAATATTTTACCAGTTTTACACAATTTTATTAAAATTAGATGTTTCACTCTGTCCAGCTACATCAGTTTGTCACGACAAACAAATCTAACGGAGCAAAATAAAAGATCTGGCCTTTTTTATGACCGTGAGGCCTGGTTTAAATCAGATTAAAGTCGAATCGTACACGCCGCGACAAACAAACTAACGAAGCAAAGTGATGGATCTGATTTTTTATACAAAGATTTCGTTCATACAAATTCACAATATAATTTTACAACTAAAAAAATTGGGATGGATTAGAACGGACATTTAAAAGCTGTATAGCCAGTCAAGGTCGTTAAAAACTTCCATTTGTTGTACCTTAATGACAGTCATATTTTGGATCATTTTTGATGGAGCAAACTCTTTCATTATCTATGCGTCGAAATATGAGGCATTCACAACTTTATAAAGTTTCAGTTTTCCATTCTCGATAAGCATATTATTCAATATTTTCACTCTTTTTTTTTTATTCTTTAAATATTTTTTAACAATAAAAAAAAAAACTACGGGGAAAGTTAAACATAAAATAGATTGAGGATGGCCTTAAACTAAGTCTGCTTCACGAATAATTACAGTTGTTCAACTGTTACTCGAACTTTTTAGTCGTTTCTAAAAAAAAACATGCTTAATATAAGGAAACCTTATCTAAATCATTGACAATTTAATCAGACTGGAATTACAGAGCATTTTCTTTTGATTTGAATCTTCTGACAGAGTATTACTACGTCTGGTATTGATTCCGAAAATAAAATTAAATAAAAAAAACTCGTTAGATGGGAAATAAATAAAATGATAATGACCTTTCATTGACGGATTATTTTTTTTTCTTCTTAACTATTAGATTATTATATTTACAAAACAATTTACAGTTCAAAAGATTATAGGTTCGAGGACGTGAAGTGTATAAACTCGAATGACATATTGTCCAGTGGTAAATATTCCATTGATGTTCAGTTCAAGAATAAACAATTAATCAAATTTGGTAATGACAACCTGACTGAAAAATGTTCATTTGCTTCTTCAAAAAGGGAAAAAGAATACAGTTTCCCTTCATTAGGCTATTGAATCTTAATGCTCAACATTATCTATGTTCTTTATATAAGATGTGGTATTACTGCCAATGAGATAACTCTCCATCAGCAACTATCATCATATGACGGTCGACCTTTGCTTTACTGAAGTACAAATATATCGACTACTTCCATCCAACCAACTGGGGAAAAAACTATTCAGACTGTTTTAACTGAATTGATTCCAGATTGAAATGGCCAAGACTGTCAATAAAACACAAAAAGGTTCAAATATTTTAATGACTTAGGAAGTCATACTCTGAGTACTTTGAAAGGTAAACGTTTTTTCCCGTTGATAAAGATGCCAACAATAATGTTATCAATCTGGTGCTGAAACAACTCAGTTTGGATGCGTCTTTTTGAAGAACATTGTGTTTACTTCCATAAAGAACCTACATTACTTCCATCATTTATAAAACAAATAAGTTCTAGGCCATCTGTGTGCAGTTCCTAATTTTCTTCTTTTTCTTCCGTTAAGGAGTTGACCTCATATTTGAGTGATTAACTACCTCCGCTCGGTAAAACAGGAGGCTTCTCCATTGATTAAAAGTAAATATTGACAAAATAATTAAAACTATATACACTGTACAATTTGGCAGGCTGATGTCTAGATAGCCGCTGCATCTGGGTCCAGGGCACACTGGTTAATCTGATCCTGAACTCCTCAAGTGGTGGTGCAGCTGCTACTGTGTCTGGCAGTAGGTTCCGGTCTTTTATAAAGCGAGGGAAGAAGGAGTTGTTGTATACTTCCTTAGTAGCTCTTATCTGTCTAAATCTGTGGCAACCCCTTGTTCAGTTGTCCCCAGGTGTGTAGTAGATAGCTGGTTGTATCTCCACAAATTGGTTCTGTTCCATCTTGCAGCATAGGACGAGTCGCTGTTTCATTCGTCTATACTGTAGGAGATCCCACTAGAGTTGGTCTAATAGTCCAGTGACAAATCCTGGGGAAGTGTCTGTGTACTGGTTGTAAACAAATCGTACTGTTTTGCGATACCCGATCGGTATTGGTAGTGCCTGAGACATGTAATACATGTCTCTGGTAGTGCACTAACATTTACGGTGTTAAAACATATCACTAGAACCTCGAAGTACACCCATGAGTCCACGGTCAGTTTACCGTGAATCTTTGTGAAAATAAAAAAAAAACTTTTTGGTAAATACAATAGTATGACAAATTCAGAATAAAAGTGAGAGTTTTCTTTAGATAATTCTACATTATATTCATTATCACTTGTCACACATATCGGGGATCTTTCTTCATACATTGAAGGTAAACCAAGGGTAAGGGAGATAACCCTTGAAATCCCTGCTACGTTTGTGTTAATAATTCTCACAAATAATTTCTTATATTCCAAATAACACATTATTTTACTTCTCGAATGTCAAAAAACCGTGAGGTCATTATTAGGCAAGGTATACTACCCTACTTTCGAAGTAACCTAGTACAACAGACAGATAGATTGGTTATCTGTCGGACTAGTCTACTAATAAAGGAGGGTAGTTTACCTAACCTTATAATGACTTCACGGTTCAGCTAGCAAGCAAGCTAAGAATGATATTACCTTTGCCTATACAATGAATTCCGCTTTTAAAATTGAAGTATATGGAAATGAATCAGTGCCAAACCAGACAGTCATATTCTGATGAAATTTTGTGAATACTTATGTCTCAGATGCACAAGAGATCCTGAATTCATAACTTCAGAGACAAACATGTCTGCTTCATACCTACATCTTAAATTTGGCATGAGGGAACACTTGAAACTAGGATTTATGAAATATTGAATGATTTCAGTTTTTCAGTTTTCATATTGTGAAGTTGTCATTCTTGAGTATAAATATACCGTAAGCAGAACCTCTGTCATATATAGTAATCAGTAATATTGTAGGTCAAGTTATTCTTATTGTGTTCCTTTAACAAAAGATGAACAGTCATTATAAAGCCATAGTTTCTATTGTAAACAATCATAGGGCACAGTTGCAACTTTGACTATAGCAAAGTGTTGCACTTAAATTGTGGCTTATGATTGTCATAAAAATGCAGTGAGGTGTAAGCTATTGCTAAGTCAAAGATGAAGAACAGGAATTAACTAACTTTTTCTTTGTAAACTGTTGATAGGAATTTTGTGTCATAAACACCTATACCATATCTCTTTGTAATTTTTGTGGACAGTCTGAATGCTAACTCTTCTTTTCTTTAGGAGGTGGTGTAGTAAAAAGTGCAATAATTTGTTGAAAGTTTCTGTGAAATAACAATATACCTTGAAGTGTGGAATTTCACTTTTAGGGGGAAAAAAGGGAGTTTAAAGGATCAGGTGAGAGAAAAAGGTTAGCAAATCCTTTATAAAGTTTAATTGAACAATACTTTTCTAAATCTTTGCTTCTTTTTCCCCATATAGATAATAGTACATTGTACCAATCAACTGTTTCCTTACACTCGTGTTCATAATACTATCATATAAAGTGACATATACTGTTGATGCATTGTTATTCATGGGTTTTCATGGGTGAAGGTGAACCACAAATTTAAATGTGCAACGAAGTAAAAGTCTTCTATAGACTTCTGTAAGGACTTATACAAAACCATGAAATAATACAATTTTCCTTCAACCCATGAAAATTGGTAACCACGAAAAATAAAAGAATCTACGATATATTCATATTGTATAATAGTCTTAAGAAATCACAAGTATGACTTACTTGAGTCTCATCCATTTTATATAATATGCTGAAACTAAATCAAACCATTGTTTGCCTTCTCCGATTCTAAAATTAAGTTTATATTGTATGACTTGATCATTAAAATGTTAGTCAGACTTAAATAACAGATATGAGGAATAGTCCAGACAAAATGACCATTAGCAAACTATGATTTACCTAACAATTTGTTTATCTGACTAAAATGCAATTTTGAAAGTTAAGGCCAAAATTAAAAATATGTTTGTTTCCGCTCCCCCACCCAGGTCAAATATTAGCCCCCAGGTCAAAAAATTTATTCCTGAATAATTTTTTGAAAAGTGCTTGTTAGCAAAAGAATTGATAATCTTTTTAAATACACTCAAATTGAGCACAAACAACAGATAAGTGGCCTCAACTGGACAAGTCAAACCATCCATGTGCACATGCTATGACATCCAGTTAAAAAAAAAAAAAAAAACCTGCCTGCCTGGTCTGTTTACAAAGGGTAGACCCGGGGGAGGGGAAACAGACATTCTTTTAAATGTGGCCTAAGGTGGTACCTAACACTACAGGGAGATAACTCTGTAAAATCAGCTAAACGTTTTAATTACATCATGTTGTAGGGAATGTTAAGC
Source organism: Mytilus galloprovincialis (assembly GCA_037788925.1). Classification (NCBI taxonomy): domain Eukaryota; kingdom Metazoa; phylum Mollusca; class Bivalvia; order Mytilida; family Mytilidae; genus Mytilus; species Mytilus galloprovincialis. The sequence continues at coordinate 5,329,528 of CM075334.1, read as the reverse complement.
TTCTCAACGATTAAAATTAGTGTTGGTCAAACTGCTATATAACCAGTGTAATATTTCTGATCAAATGGTTGGTTCAAATTTTTTGAAATTTTAATAATTTTGTCAAAGGGTCAAAGTAAATACTTTGTCAAAATTTTATGAAAATTAAACGAGCCAAATTAATTGTAGTAAAGGTGTTTGGTACCACATTAATTTGGTTCTTTTGCATCAAAATAGGTAAGTATAAAAACAATTTTATTGTTTATTACAATTTTTTTTAAAACTATTTCACTTTCATGCTGTCAAAACCTTTTGATATTTTTACAAGATTTAAAAACAATATTTTTGTTTATAACACATTTATTTTTAAAACTATTTCCTTGTAATGCTGTCAAAAACTTTTGATGTTTATCAAGATTTTGTAAATAAAAACTGAAAAAGAATGTATTTATAACTTTATTACATAAACAAAAATATTTGTTCAAGACTGAATCTCTATGGTATCAATTTGATTCTTCTGACGTGATGTGTAATCTTTAAAACTTGCTTTCACTCCTTGACTGTAACTATGACAACGACCTTGAGAATTTGACTTGAAAGTAAGTCACATTATGATTTTCCAGTGACATAGCTTACTCCTCTTGTTGGAGTTGATGATTTAAAGTCTGATGAAACTCCATGACTGTGCCCATGACCATGGCTATGACCATGACCTTGTCCATGACTATGGCCATGACCTTGATTGTGACTATGTCCATGACCTTCAACATTTGACCTATATCCAGTGTCTAATATTGGTGATGGCCCACGTTGTTGATATTGTCCTGATGTTCCAAAACTTTGTGAGAATGCTGGACTACCTAACACACTAAAACCTGAAGCCCTTGTCCAATCGTCTTTGAATATTTGAATGGTCAACATACTGACCATGCTAGATAACCTGCTGTAGACATGAGCTAGGACCATCTGTTCATCAGCATCACGTCTAACTCTTACTTGTACTGATCCTGCCTGAAAAAGATAATGTAACAATTTATTCCTTCAGTTAGAGATACTGTTAAAATGTACTAAAGAATAAACTAAATATTGAGAGCTACAATGATTTGGATAAGGTTACACTGTTTTCCTCTAACTACAGTTGATATTAAAGAGTTTAAAATATATAATGCTGAAAAATTGTACCACTATTCACTTTGCATTTAATTTGTAAACCATCATGACCTATATACACTTGGAATATTTGATTCCATAATTGTGTGGAGATACTTATTATTGCAAAAATTATCTTAGCAACAGCATGCTGGAATATTTTTTTTACAGAACAATTTGAAAGAAAAATATGCAAAGAACTTATCCCACCTGCCAAAATTAGTGTTTCATTGTCTAGATCATTGGAGATAACACATCATGGGAGCTTTTATTATAAAATAGGATACTAAAGTAAACATCAAACTTGTATAAAAGTCTCACCAGTGTTCCAAATGATAACGTCCAGAAATGTTCATGTCTAAACTCCAACACACCATCTAATGTAGAGGCTTCACGTATTATTTTGTCTAACTGACTCAGTAAATGTGAGGGTGTTGTCTGAAAATAAATAAAATTTGATCATTAAATTAACTTTTCTTTCAATGAATTAAAATTTAACAGATCTGTACAGAAACCGAGTTGAAGTATGGGAATATCACTGGTGAAGACATTCTGATTGGCCAATTTGTATTGTTGTAGTATGGGAATATCACTGGTGAAGACATTCTGATTGGCCAAGATGTGTTGTTGTAGTATGGGAACATCACTGGTAAAGACATTCTGATTGGACAAGATGTGTTGTTGTAGTATGGGAACATCACTGGTAAAGATATTCTGATTGGACAAGATGTGTTGTTGCAGTATGGGAACATCACTGGTAAAGATTTTCTGATTGGCCAAGATGTGTTGTTGTAGTATGGGAACATCACTGGCAAAGACATTCTGATTGGACAAGATGTGTTGTTGCAGTATGGGAACATCACTGGTAAAGACATTCTGATTGGACAAGATGTGTTGTTGTAGTATGGGAATTATCATTGTTTTGTTGAATTATGACAAAGGTTACATTCTGATTAGTCAAGATAAAGTGTTGCATTACTGTAGATTAATTTATTTTTGTGAGAAAAGGTAAAAAATGTAAAATCAATTATCGCTATTTTATGAAATTTTCCTTTCTAAGCACAGTCGAGTGATAAGAAAAATCATTGCTAGACATTAAGGGCACAGGTGTTGTTGTCAATGAAAATTAACAACGTTGTCATAGGTAAAATAGCAAAATAAACAGATTATCATTGGACATCTCAACTTGATTGCTTTTCTTAATTTCCCAGTACCAGCTCAAGCAAGAAAATCAATCTCGTTGAGATAATCAACGATAATCTATAAACATACAAATTTCATCATTATGGTATTATTCATACCTGCAAAAGAATTTTGCCAGTGTATGCACTCATTGGAAACATAGTGCCACATGTCATGATAGCTATAGATACAGCTGCCCAAGTATCTGCTGAGTGATATAATCTATAAATAGAAATCATGTCACATGATATCATACAAAACATTGAGGAATATCAGCTAAAACAGTAAAAAGAAACAGTTCAAGATGTTGTCAGATGAATAAGGTAGTGTTCACTAATCATTATTACTTTCTGAATCTAAAATTCCTATCTTATTTCATTAAAATAAATAATAATTATTTTCTTATTATCAAAAATAATAATGTTGAACACATTTCTTTTTGGTTTTTGTATTGTGTTATGGGAGAGCTATTTCATAGATATTTGTTCTTCGTCCAAAACCACACTTATTCTTATAAATTGATTTATGATATTACATGTACTGATAACCCAAGAATCAGGATAATTTGTTTTGTCCTTGTTTTATTATGTCTAGAGAATAATCCAGCCTATACTTACTTGGTGTCAATAAGTATATGTGTTATAATAACTGCTATTCCTCCAGTAAAACCAATCAGGGCCATTGGATTAATCCTTGGTAACAACAGTTTACTCAAACCAGGTATTATATGGCACACACTACAAAAACAGAGACAATACTTAAATCAGCTATTTCAGAAATATGTCATGTGTTCTAATAACCAACTTAGACTTGACAAATTAACAGCATGATTGAGTCACAGGGACTTGGTTAGCTGATTAAATGTTTGGTGTCAACGTTAAAAGCAATGAGAACATAATACAAATAAACAGGAAACACAAATTAAGATTTGTAAAACATTGATAAAAACAAAAATTTAATCAACTAACCAGGTCTCTGTGGGCTCTTTGACTACTGATGCCATTTTGTGCATTTCTGTAACGTAGGGTCCATGATATGCATATCTTCCTTTAACAAACTAGAACTACAAGGGTTCATGACATTGCTAATGTCTACTCACCTCTCTGACATATCTGTCATGTGTTCCTGTAACCAGCTAGAACAGTTCATGGCTACTCACCTCTCTGACATATCTGTCATATGTTCCTGTAACCAGCTAGAACAGTTCATGTCAACTCACCTCTCTGACATATCTGTCATATGTTCCTGTAACCAGCTAGAACAGTTCATGTCAACTCACCTCTCTGACATATCTGTCATATGTTCCTGTAACCAGCTAGAACAGTTCATGTCAACTCACCTCTCTGACATATCTGTCATGTGTTCCTGTAACCAGCTAGAACAGTTCATGGCTACTCACCTCTCTGACATATCTGTCATATGTTCCTGTAACCAGCTAGAACAGTTCATGTCAACTCACCTCTCTGACATATCTGTCATATGTTCCTGTAACCAGCTAGAACAGTTCATGTCAACTCACCTCTCTGACATATCTGTCATATGTTCCTGTAACCAGCTAGAACAGTTCATGCTTACTCACCTCTCTGACATATCTGTCATATGTTCCTGTAACCAGCTAGAACAGTTCATGGCTACTCACCTCTCTGACATATCTGTCATGTGTTCCTGTAACCAGCTAGAACAGTTCATGGCTACTCACCTCTCTGACATATCTGTCATATGTTCCTGTAACCAGCTAGAACAGTTCATGGCTACTCACCTCTCTGACATATCTGTCATGTGTTCCTGTAACCAGCTAGAACAGTTCATGGCTACTCACCTCTCTGACATATCTGTCATATGTTCCTGTAACCAGCTAGAACAGTTCATGTCTACTAACCTCTCTGACATATCTGTCATATGTTCCTGTAACCAGCTAGAACAAATCATGTCTACTAACCTCTCTGACATATCTGTCATGTGTTCCTGTAACCAGCTAGAACAAATCATGTCTACTAACCTCTCTGACATATCTGTCATGTGTTCCTGTAACCGGCTAGAACAGTTCATGGCTACTCACCTCTCTGACATATCTGTCATATGTTCCTGTAACCAGCTAGAACTGGATGCATCAACCACATGGTTCATGGCTCTATTGGTTATACTGTATGTAAGGGTAAAATGCACAAAGAAGGCAAACAATGTACCTATCAACAATCTACCTCTGAAATTAAAAGAAGACACTTATTTAAACAAAAGATTTTCTAAATATATATCCATTTGTTTTAAACTTTATTTTAGCTGTGTTCAAAAAAATTAAATATGAAATTAAGTCAATACACTGTGAAAGCTGCACTACCTGATTTCACAGTATTGTTTTATTCTTCCTTATTTGTTAAACTTTGAACATATATATTTTAAATATCATTTTTGCTATCAAGAGGAACCTCTTTAAGGGCACAGTAATTAACATTGATCTTCCCAAATTTCAAAGCATCACACAAACAGTTAATGTTGTTACCTTTATATGGTATACATATGAAGTCATCTAGAAAAACAAACAAAGTTTTAGTGTTGATAAAAGTTATATTCCAAGGACTTGTGTTGATAAAAGTACTAAATCAAGGATTTGTGTGGAGAAACATACTAAATCAAGGACTTGTGTGGGTTGAAGTACTGAATCAAGGAGACGTGTGGTTTAAAGTACTAAATCAAAGACTTACGTGTGTATATCAGGTTGTATAAACATTCGCTCTACACTGAAAGTAAAAATATACAAATTTCATATTTTTCAATTTACAACATTGAAATAAATAATCAAAAATAAAAAGTTTCTGCTGAAGTAGAATTTCATAGTAATGTCAAATGAACAGTATGTATGTTTTTTTTCCTTGTTAAAGACCGCATGTTGATCTATAGTTGCTGAAATTGAAGACAAACACCTCTGTTTGATAGATGTCTCAATGGCAATCATACCACATCACCTTATTGTTTTTTCATTTTCATATTGGGGATTTGGTGGCTGTTTAGTGTAAGTTGTTGCACAACTTGTTCACTAGCCTGTCAACACTGGATGTGAGTTCTAATCCCACACTGGGCAGGTGTGCTCAACTCCAATCTTAAGTGGCCAGGATTGTTTTTTTTCTTACTGATGGTCGATAATTCTCTCAGGGCACTCCTGCGTCTTCTACCAATAAAATTTAAACACCCCGAAATAGCACAATAGTGTTCAAAGTGCCCTTAAACACCAATCATTCAATCTATCAATCATTTTCATATTCATATATAAAAAAGAAGATGTGGTATGATTGCCAATGAGACAACTGTCCACAAGAGACCAAAATGACACAGACATTAACAACTATAGGTCACTGTACATATAGTTTATGACAACATATAGTTTATGACTCTTCTTTCAAGTTCAAAATTGTACAGCACTATCCTCTTCTAGATACTAGATTTACAAGGAGTTTTATGTTGTTGGTCATTTCAAAATTATTGGTTTCCAACTTCCTGAAGAAAAGTTGACCTTATAAGAATTTGGTTATTTTTTAGGTACTTTTTTTGTCAAACAGCTCTCCGACTGTTTAAGATCTTATATAATCCTCGGCGTAAAAATATTTGGCTTTGAGCATTACTGATAAATCCAGAAAAGTGCTTTGAATGCATGAAATTATTTCAAGATTAGTTTTCATTTTTTTCCATGCATAAAATTAGTGCATGCATCTAATAATTTGCTCTTCACACTACTGGTAATATTGTTCAACTTTATGGCACAACAGATTTTTCCCTTGAATACATGAATTCTTTTTTATTTTGTTCTATAACATTAATTAAGTTCAACACCAAGCCACCAACCTTTCTTTTAAAATAAACAAAGATCCTAACTGTGCCAGCATAGTACTGGCAAATACTCCTAATACCTCATACCTCTCATATCTGTAAAACAAAAGGAATAAGTTCATATGTCAACCATAACATTATGTACATATTTGTTTTTCCTTCATTATTTTGTACAAAATTTAGAACATTAGTTTTCTCTTTTCAATTGTTTTACAAATTTCATTTAAGGGCTTTTAATAGATGACTATGTAGTATTGGTTTTGCTCATTGATGAAGGCTGTATAGTGACCTATAGTTGTTAATATCTATATCATTTGGTCTCTTGTGGAGAGTTGTCTAATTGGCAATCATACCACATTTTCTTTTTTTATAACTACCATTGCCTTTCTAAACTGAAATGTACTTGATGAAGGTTATTCCAAAATATGTGTCCTATACATAGAAATCTGTGTAGTAAATTGTTTTTTTAGAATGGTCTTACAACATTATTTGATTAGAGTTCTAAAAGGCAACCTCACATGATATTTTAATTTTTTTTATTGCAAAATAAAATGAAAATCTCTGTTTTTCACTTATTGTAGCTCAAAAATACAATGTGATGAATGTTGATTACAGGCTTATTTTCACTAACTGTTACACACAGTAGCACAATTTTCAATCTATGAAAAAAATAGTGTTTGGGGGGGGGGGGGGGGGGTGTGTCAAAATTAAATGGTGAAGTTGAAATCATCCCTTCATAAATTTTACGGACACCATTACAAATTGGTTGACCATTATTGAATAACCTTTTCACAGATGATATCAGAAATGTTCCTAAAGTTGTAACTACAATTCACTTCCCTTTTCACCATGAATGTGACCAACCAAATTAGACTATTTACCAGCTTTGAAATAACATGAGCAACAGGATGGGTGCCACATGTGCAGAAGGATTTGCTTACCCTTCGGGAGCACCTGAGATCTCCCCCAGGTTTTGGTGGGGTTCGTGCTGTTTAGTCTTTAGTTTTCTATGTTGTGTTTTTTGTACTATTATTTGTTTATTTGTCTTATTATTTTTTTGCTATGGCATTGTTACTTTATTTTGGATCTATGAGTTTGACTGTCCCTCTAGTATCTTTTGCCCCTCTTTTATGATGAATTACAATGTATATTACTCTCATACCCAAATGAATATGTTGATGTAGGTTTCTGCATCTGTACCCATAAAGTCAACAGACATACCAATAAACTGAAAAGACAAATATGATTTTATGTTTTTGTTGGATAAAAATGTACATGTTTAGGCTGTAAATATATACCCACAAATAACTGTTATGACAAACGAATAAATGATGCAAATTTCTTAAATCTATTTCTTTCATAACTTGATCCTTTAAATAGGACAAGTTTCCATTCTATTCAGATTCTTCTAAACAAAAGAAACTGTTTTAAAGCCTTTTACAGTTTGAAATATTCAAAACAAAAGGGAAAATTAACATGAACTTTAATACAAAAGAAAACAAAAATAAAACAAAAGACAAAAGTTTAGAATAGATGAAAAGGATGATCACAATATAACATCAATCAGTGACCAGGGATTGATGGAATGATATGGTAGGTTAAAGTTCATGGTCATCTTTTTTTTTTTTTTTTCGATGTTTGTTTCAAACTGTAAATATCTTTCCAGTTTTAACCAGTTTATGTTGTTAAGAAACATAAATGAATAATAACATGTGCGAAAAACATACCAGATAAAAATATTTGAATTTTGTAAATATACAAACAAACTCGAAACTAACATGGATGAAAGGGCCTAGCTTGTACACCTTTTAAGGACGCTCGCTGGTATAAGATTTTCAGAAAAAAATGAAACATTTATTTTTCATTACAAATTTTATCTTTTACCTTAAGTAGTGGTTACTTCATCATATGATACAAAAATCATTCCAAAAAATCAATTTGTGTTGGCCCCAGGTGACTTTTAAAATGTAGATATTATTAAAAAAAAAGCTCCAAATTATCTCCCTTTGGTGCAAAAATGCCAATTTTTAGCATTAAAATTGAAATATCATTTTTAAATCATCGGTGACCTATATTTTTTATTGTTGTTTTCAAATAAGCTGTACATACAATAAAAATTGGTAAAATTTTAGCGATTTCTGTAATTTAGTTCTTTTTTTATTTCGATATTACCGCTATTTCTCCTATTTGTTCAACAGAAAAAAATGACATCAACAAAAATATATGTTTCTTTCGAAGGCAGATTGTGGGCGTAAATGAACGGTGACCCCATCTTTTTATTTCATTTTTCTATTAAGTATAAGATAAAGTTCATTTGTAGAAAAAGATAGGGAAATCCTATATTAAATAACAAAATTGATTTAGACCCGCGAGCCACCTTAAGTGAGACAAAGAGACTGGTGCATACAAAGCAAATGTTCCTAAGTTGTAAATTTTCATAATCTTTGACACAAGGAATTAAAGAAGGTGTTCTTGATTCTAATATGTTTTGTTAAAATCCAAGCACTATGTATTTTGGTGAGGATTTTCGTAAAAGTTTTGATACATAAAAATATTTAACACCAAATTGCAAGTAAATGTTAACTGAAAAAAAGACAAAGTCTGGCATCTATCAGTAAAATATTAAAAAAAAAATTTGCTTCAGATATCATATATAAGCGTATGTCTCTTAAAAGTTGTCTCATTGGCAATCCCACCACATCTTCTTTATTATATGTTAAAGTTTCATTTAATTCTTTATTGAAGGGCGTGCATAACATATATTCACACTTAGTTTTCTTTTACTCTTTATCATGTCGGATACTATGTGGAATCAGGGGGAAAATATTTTCATAACAAAAACATGGTTCTTTTTGAAATTTAATTTGTAACTTCATGATCATGTATGTCATTTACAAGACATTTTAATGTGTGTTTGGTTACAATCTTTGTGTTTTCTTTTGTAAATATGGCCTTCTCATCGCGGTCAGGAAGTTCGATTTCGTAATTTTCATAATTTTGATATTTAAGTGGGTTTTTGTTTGTTACACAAGTTTTTATTTCATTGACATTCTAAACAACAAATACTCATGATAAACAGACGTCAACACTGGAGATAATTTACAGATTTGTACCATACATAATAAAAGTGAAAATTAACATGAACTTTGATTTTTGTAGTACAGTGACTTTAAGTGAAAACTAACATGAATTTTTAATCTACAAAATAATACAAAATTGCATTGAACTTTAATTTACAAAATTAGCAAAAACTACCATGAATTTTCGTCTTACACAAGTGTTATTAACAAGACCAGGAAATAACACCTATAACAAGGTGCGATTTCATACGCAACTAAAGTGAAAATTAACATGATCTTTAATCTACAAAAATTGAAAATTGCATTGATCTTTAATTCACAAATACATGTAATCTAATGCTTCCATAATCTTTAGGGTCTTACACAAGCTTTTTTAACAAGACAAGTAAATAACACCTATAATAAGGTGGGATTTCATACACACAGTGACACTTTAACAGTTTAAAGGTGAAAATTAATATGAACTCTAAATTTTGTAGTACACATGTACGTACATTTTAAGTGAAAACTAACATGAACTTTAATCTACAAAATTATTGGAAATTGCATTGAACTTTAATTTACAAAATAATCAAAATCTAGTGTACCATGATCTTTATTGTCTACACAAGTGTTAATTACAAGACCAGGAAATAACACCTATAATAAGGTGCAATTTCACCTGAAGTGATAATTACAAATTTTCTTTAGGTCTCTATAACTAAATTGCTTATGAGATACTATCTAGGGGTTTCATTATCTTTCATGTTGACTGGTAATTTCCACGTTTCTAGGTGGTATTGTCCATTTGACTTCTATATATTTGCAGAAAAAAATTCTCAAAAAATCATTTTTTCAAGTAAATATTTTTTTACTTGATGTTTGTTAATATATGATATATACGAACTCTGACTATTAATTTCATAATTTTTGGTCAATAAATAAAAAAGTTTCCAATTAGGTCTCTATGTTAAGTTTATTTTTTGAAGTGTTGATTACCTGATGGAGTAAGTATAAGTAGTGTAACGGCCATCCAACCAAAACAAAAACAACATACATGTGCTTTTAATGTTTGTTTATTTGTACCATGTGACTTTACCTATTTAAATATTAAAGGACACCAATGAAAAAAGTCATCATTAGATTATTGATTTTATATCATTATATAAGTTAACTTACTATACACAAGCTTTTCATGCTTTTAACATGCTGAATTGCATAACAAAGACAAAATAGAGGCTCTGAAAAGTTTTATTGAAAACAAACTAAAGTTTATATACATTAAGTTATTTATTAATGTGCACATCTAGGAAGCAAACAATTTAGGAATATATTTTTTTTTATACATGATAAATCCTGTGATAACTCATGTTCACAAAGCATATGAAGGTAAACATATAAAACATTCATTTTCATATCATTTGCCAATAACGTACTGGTTTACTAGTTTATACTATATCTAATATTTTTTTAACAGTAAATGGAAAAATGCAGAATGCTATAATATATAGAACAATTATTACAATCACATGACATGAAATCTAATTTTATTTGCTGTTCAGTAAAGGTCACCTTAATTATTAAGTTGATATTCAAATATACAATGTCACATGGTACAAATAAACAAACATGAAAAGCACATGTATGTTGTTTTTGTTTTGGTTGGAAGGCGGTTACACTACTTATACTTACTCCATCCGGTAATCAACACTTCAAAAAATAAAATTAACATAGAGACCTAATGGGAAACTTTTTTAATCATTGACCAAAAATTATGAAATTAATAGTCAGAGTTCATATATATCATATATTAACATACATAAAGGAACAAAATATATAGAAGTCAAATGGACAATACTTTTCAATTTATTCCATGAATATTTTATGTATAAAAATTCCTACATTTAGGCGGTACTGGTCAATAGCATAGGAGAGTAAAAGTACCGGGTACCACTTCCTAATGAATAGCCTGACTATCCCATTTCACCTTTTACAAATAAATAAATGAAGGGAAATAACTCTCATATGGAGTGTTCAGATCTCTTCGCTCACTACATTGTCAGTTTTTTTTTTTCGACTTGAGAGTTTTAAATGTCCCTTTGATATCTTCAGTCTTTTTCCCCAGCAAATTATAATGTCGTCATTAATTCCTACTCATTTATAGCAAATAAATGAGAATGTTAAAAAGCCGACCCTAAAATCTTAAATCTTACAAAGAACTTAAATCTCCACTACTGTCTTACGCAAACTTGATTACATATCAGGAAATAACTCCTATTATGGTGAGATTTCAAAATAATCAAAAACTACCCTCGTCTTTACAGCCTTCCTAAGCTTTACTAATACAACAAGGAAATAACACCCATATAAAGGTGCAATTTCACAATGAAGTGTTAATCATCAATATTCATTATCATATGCTGACCTTCTAATGTTGGTTGGACGTGAACTTAACTTAACAACCTCAGTCTCTAGTTTCCTATCTAGTGTTTTGTGGACTTTTTGCTATTTTCTGTTTTTTGTCTTGGTACTGTCAGTTTTTCTTCTACTCATGAGTTAAAGCGGTACCTAACACTACAGAGAGATAATTCTGTTAAGTCAGCTAAACGTTTTAATTACGTTGTGTTGCAAAGGGAATATTGAGCTTCTCAATGATCAAAATTGGTGTTTGTCAAACTCTATATAACCAGTGTAATTTTTCTGACAAAACAATTGGTTCAAAATTTTTGAAATTTTTATATTTTTGTAAAAGGGGTCAAAGTAAATACTTTGATAAAATTTCATGAAAATTAAACTAGCCAAATTAATTTTAGGGAAAGTGTTGGGTACCACCGTAAGAAAGTACCCTTGCTACCTTCCACACCTTTTTTTATGTAATTTTCCAGCAAATTATGTGTCTTCATAAATAATTTCCTGAAGACTTATAGCAAAAGATTAAGAAAGTAATACATGTAAATGACAATAAAACAACTTACCTTAAACAGTCGAACATTGTGAGATAGGTATAGGCTGTTAAGGCTAGAAAAATAAAGAAAAACAACTTTTCACCAGAACATTATATCTTTTTCTTGTTAAAAAATGCATATTACCTATTGATGTCTATTTTGGTTAACTTTTGTATCTTTTTATGTGTTAGTTTTTGTTATAATACTGAAGTGATTTTGTTGGTAATTTATAGAATGTGAAAGCAAGTGAACTTCACATTTTGCATGAGTGGAAGCCATTCTTGCTAAATTGTGATCATGGCTTGCTTTCATTTTTTATAAATTAAACACAGCATTCAGTATTTATATTTACAGTTCTCCAAAATAAAATATATTTAAGAATTGAATGCTTCTTTTTGTAACTTCATTGGGATGTAAAAGCGTTGACCGAAGTACATTTTGTATGAAGCGCGAAAGTGCTTCATTCTAAAAATGTGTGCACGGACAACAATTTTACAACCCTATGAAGATACAAAAAGAAGCCTTCAATACTTATAATTACATTTTTAGCTAGGATCATGAAAACACGAACTTTATCATTTTTTTTATTTAATTTACCTGTGCACTTTATTGTGGGACTTTGTGTTATCATGAATGATAAGTTTTATTGAGTGATGCAATTGCTTACGGAATAACATGTGATGTGCAGTTATCCATTCAGAATAAAGTATTATAATGAAACATACATCTAATGTAATTATTTGTTATTAACATTTTGAATATGAAAAAAGAACAATAGACAAAACTTTGGCAGAAATTGTCCATTGACATGCAATCAGTATTAATCAAATTGAAATCAACAATAGGTCATAAAGTTGAAATTTGCAAAATCAAGATGATAAGATACATGTAGCTCCAAAAATATTCATCATACAATGATATTATCAAATATTTGTATCAATTTTCCATATATAGAATATATATACAATGTACATGTATAAGTAATGTAAAATGTAAATTGAAAACATATGAGGGAATCAAATGATTCATCTTTCATCCATTAAAAGACCAGCACTTGTATGAATAGGGCATCTATTATAAATGTTTTAAAACTAAAAGTGATTATGAATACCTTGATTTGTTTTTATTACAAATTGATTTATAATTCAATCACATATTATGATATAACATGAGCAACAAGATGGGTGCCACATGTGGAGCAAGACCTGCTTACCCTTCTGGAGTACCTGAGATCAACCCCAGCTTTTGGTGGGGTTTGTGTTGCACAGTCTTTAGTTTTCTATGCTGTTTCTTGCGTACTTTAATTTGTCTATTTGTCTTTTTCATTTTAGCCATGGCCTTGTCACTTTATTTTGGATTTATGAGTTTGACTGTTCCTCTTTCGCCCCTTTTATATTGCTATGAATAAATGATATAACAAAGAAGTCCATACTTACCCATACTGTTTGTTGTGTGACACCATATTAACAACACAAAGGTACAAATAAAATTAAATACTAAAAATGTTAGTATCTTTTTACTCTGAAAAGAAAAAAAGATGAAAACATTCAGTATAAATATTTACTGATTAAATGCCTTACACATCAGTTTAACATTAGGGGCAGATACAGTCATTTATTTATCATGTCTAAAAGGGAGGTTTGGGGGTTTCAACCATATTTTCCTTTTCAAATGCATTGATTGTAAAATAAAATAGGGGATTCCAACTCATAGACCCCCACCCCTGGATCAGCAACTGACCCATTGGTAGCCTTTTTCTGTTTTCTGCTCTTTGGTCAGGATGTTGTCTATGTTACACATTCTTCTTTTCCATTTTCAATGGTTTCCTTTGTGCTGTTTTTGAAAATTTGGTGTAGAAAATTTGTATTATTTTTTACCTGTCATGTTTGATATCATGCTGCTATGTTTTCTTTATCATGTCCAATAGAATAAGCAAGTCAAACCACAAAAAGTTAAAGCAAACTAAGTATGTGCAGCATTGTGACAAGGGAAATAACTCTACTTAGATATTTGGATATCCAACAAAAATAACTAATTATCTCCCTTGAAACTGACAAAATCTAAAAGTTACTACATGTTTAATAGTTTCACAAATCAATATAAAGCTTAAGAAAAAATAATAAGATGAATAAAATTTTCCTACGTATAATAAATAGTTTGAGAGAAATGGAAATGTTATTATCTGATCCATTTATAATTAAACAGTATAAAGATTTTTGTTTTGCAAAAATACACCTGTTGTAGTCTTGTTACATTAGATATTTCTTTGAGCACTGTTTTGAAGAAAGATTTCTGTGTAGCTAAAGGGTAAATTGTTCCCTGAAATAGAAGAAAAATAAACATACACTTTAATAAGCAAAATTGCAAGCAAATAATTTTTGAAAATAGATTTATTTTTTACAGTTTAAGATCAAATGCTATATTATATATACAAGAAAAGGTTTGATTGTGAAATATGGAAATTAAACAGACAATATTATAGCTAGGTTTAAAAAACATTGGGTTATTAAATTTGAAAAGTCACTAGTTTAGTTTTGCAAACATGGTAAATGCAAGTTACAACATCTTTAGTAAAAATACTATCAACAGAAACTCAATAATATATTTCTCTCAGATAAAATAAAATAAATTAAAATCATTTAGGTATTTTCTTTATAATACAATAAAAAACAGCACTTATCAGAAAGACATAAATGCATTTGGAGATCCAAAATTAATGTTGACTGTAATTTTAGAGCTATCATTTGTTGGTTTCCTATGTTTTTTTAATTTTGGGATGGGAGGTTGCTGAGCTTGAAAAGGGGGGGACTGTCATTTATAATACTAATTAGTAGTAAATACTTACAGAAGTGTAATATTTTGTTCTCTCTCTACTAAATTGGCCATCTGCAAGAAAAATAATATTTTTGTTAACATAGACCATGTAGACTACATATTTGTAAGAACTATAAAAAAAAAATAAAAATATTCTAAAACTTTTGCTCTTTTATTTTGTAATCAATTAATTTTATCTACTATTAGGTGTAACACCACCATTGATTTCCCCCTATTAGTCTTTTTTAAAGTTGCACTTTTCAAAATATTGTGCAGAATTTATCTTTCTATCAAATAAAGAAATACTTGGCATTAGTAAAGTTTATCCTGTCCAGTACTATAGAAAAAATTTCACATAACATTTCATTGCATATAAAAAAATTACCATCACTGGAAATTAACCAATTAATTTCTCCCCTTGTTTAACCTGTGTACAAGCTTTAGTAACCATTTAACCTCAAGTTTCCAAAATAGTCTATAGAAACCCCAAATACATGTAAAAAAATAATGGTGCTTTGAAATACCTAAGACATACGTTTATGCCAAAAACCCGGGTTTTATGAGTATTGTAATGTAATAAAAATGTAGGATTAATTACCTACAACTGACGTCCCAAAAATATATAGGTGCTCCTATTATTGGAGGAACATTACACAGTTGTGTTTACACACATGGCAGCACCGAACACATTGTAAATCCATTTGACAATATCTAAACGTTTCGAAACGAAGTGAAAAATATCGTGCGCCACGTGGGCGCTTACATTTGTCACTGTATGCGCCATTTCTTGTCAATATGCGCTATAGACGCAGGGCGCACGTCCTTCCCGATCACTGGAAACTTAGTGGGATTAAACAATTTAAAGGTTTATCTTCTGAGTTTCTTTTAATATTAAAAAAATTCCTGTTCCACTTTTTTAATCCATAAGTTCTTTTATAAAGACAGTGAAATATATACATGTTACACAATTCTAATTCTATCATCACCACAATTGATATCAAATTTGTGCAATGATTGACATGAAATAATAAATGTTAAGGCTTTTATGGAGAACCTGATACATTGTATATAGAAGGAAAACTTATTTTTTAAAACAGGTTAATTTTAAATTTCTCAAGTTTTGAATAAATTGTGATCATGGTGATGTCAGATGACTAATAACTAGAATATTGAAATATATTTAGCTAAATTGAATTGAACTATTTCAAAGTTATTCTTAAAGTTTCCATTTTCCAATTAATATTAATCTTATTACAAAAACAAGTACAAATGTATCATCCTGTGCCCTGTGCCATTTTTTTTTTTTGCCACTAGACATCACCAACTACTAATACATTTAAGAACAGACTTGATGAAGACTGGATGAACCAAAAATCATGTTCGCTCCCTTTCAATTTCTTACCCCACATGTTCGCATGGTCCTTTATAGCCAGTCAAAACAAAATCTTTAAAAAGAATGTGAACATGTGGGGTGCGAACCTGAAAGGCAAATGTGAGTGGGAGCGATTTAGGCCGAACAGACCAGGATTCGAGAAGAATTTGATGAAGAGACTGACAGTGTTGCTATATCAGTAACAAAACCTATATTTTATAAGTAAATCAAAGTTGATATATAAACTTTTTAGAAAGTGTCCAAAAAAACAAAAATACTGAATCACTATTGCATTACAAATGTAACCATACTGGTATTTGGAAAAACAAATACATGATATTCATTAATCTTATTTCATACCATCTAAATCTAACGAAACACTGCTTTGTATGATATCAGGGACTGAGTGGAAAGTACTCATTTCTGTGCATGGATTTGTTTACGTTTCATATTCTGGGTTAATAGGCGCTTGAAATTCTCTGCACATTGACTCTATTGATAGCAAACGCACAAAAGATAGAGACTAATTTAGGATTATAAGGGTGCTTGCAAAAGAAAACACAAGCTTATAAAACATTAAAAACTTAACGAGTTATGTATAAGAAGGGACCACTGGTATTTTATGTAAATGGTAAAAAGGTAAGAAACATTTAAAATTACTTCACACATAGTAATGACATTGTTGCTGAATAATTTAATGACTAAAAAATTAGAAATCTGTGTAAAAAGTACACCTTGGGCTGTCATTTGCAGTGTCCTAAAATGGGAACAATACCTGCATGCCTAACAGCCTTTTATTTTTCTCAATAAATATTTAAAGGAGTTTAAACCATGTACTGACATAATTTCAATTTTCTCACAAATAAGGTTTTCTATTTCTCTAACTCCTGTTCATACATGTGATGGACTTTAAAAATCAGATCAGGAGATTGGGAAATTTTGGTCAGGAGGTTTTTTATCAACATATATTTTGTCGTAAATGTAACTGCTTGATGTAGAAATTGTCTATAAAAGTGTTTTTTCTTCAACTTTCCAACAGAATACAATATATCTTTATCATTTTATAGTTTCATTGTAGCCTTTCTATTTGAATGATTTCACATTATTAAAAAAAAATTTAAGAAGAGTCTGTTTTCAGTTTGTTTTTTCAAATATTTGTTATTGTCTGCCTATTAATAATACACTATGAGCTTGAAGTTTTTAGGCAAGTTAAAACCTTAATTAAGTTATCAAATGATAGACAAATTAATCATAAATGTCAGATTTTTTTTATATTAATTTCAATACAAGCCTTGCAAAGAAGTCTATATTCCTCAAAATTTTTTAAAATTTATGTTACTTACAATGTATTTGTCCCAAGACATTTAAAATCATTTAATTACCATCTTTTTATGACTATTTGATTAAAATATATATATATCCTTTGTATTCTTCTTACAATTTACCTTATTTATAAAAAAAATAACTTAAAACAGGATAAATCAAGGGGAAGTAACCAAAATCGATTTCAATTATCTTCCAACACACAGTTTTTATTACACATCCACAGTTTTCTAGAGGTAAACATTGTTGATTACCAGTATGTTTGACACCCAAGCTGTCAGGCGAAGCCATATAATTATACATCCTCTTTGATTTACTGGTAAAATCTAACACAGTTGTCAGTTACACCCGTAGTACTACCTAACAAATTATAAAAAATGGCGGCTGAAAATTTTCATTCATAAAAGATTTCATACACAGGATTTTTTTCTCCTAAAGGGGAGGAGGGGAAGAGACCCCTGAAAACGGGATTATTGTACTCCCGTCGGGAGGTTCACATGTATGTCTGTTAGTACATGTAGTTGCATACCTATTGTTGGTCAGTATTGATATTATTTGAAATGACATTGGAGCTGAGTTATTGTAGGGTGCATGGCATATTATGTTTAATTTTTATTACCATAGTTTCATTTAATAAGTTTTTTTTTTGCTGTCTGTATCTCTTATTCCGAAGTCGAGAATTTCTCATTTTCTTAAAAATATTTAAAAGTTGGTTTTATTTCTTAATATGCTTATGGGACAACCATTTGATTCTGAGGGGGGCCTGGGAAATTTAAGGGGTCAGAATATCACCTTTCTTGTAGGATACACCAAAAACGCTAAACAAAATAAGCAGTCAAAATGAGGTACAGAATATATCATCTTCTTATTTTTTATATACAAATACTGATAGCATTGCAATCCAGGTTGGATCCAAAGTCCAAGGAAAGAGGGGTGTTATTAAAGTCCTAGGAAAGAGGGGTGTTATTAAAGTTATTATTATTGCAATGATAAGAATGTGCAATCTAATATCTATATATCTATATATGTAAGTG
Organism: Mytilus galloprovincialis; assembly: GCA_037788925.1. Classification (NCBI taxonomy): domain Eukaryota; kingdom Metazoa; phylum Mollusca; class Bivalvia; order Mytilida; family Mytilidae; genus Mytilus; species Mytilus galloprovincialis. The sequence goes on along the minus strand of CM075334.1, from coordinate 5,310,849 downwards.
TTTAACGACCTTGACTGGCTATACAGCCCTCGCACGGTCGGTCTAATATCTAATACATATGACTGTATAAATAAAGTTTTTCCTAAAATCACAAAAATAAATTTAAGGACATACATGTAGGTGAGGTATATCAAAGTGTCAACAGTTTATCTTAGATTTTGCAAAATTGAAACACTGAATTATGAAAAAGCAGCTCAGCTTTAATTAAAAGCTTTAGGTGTTACAGTGTTCTATCTGAAATATGATGACTATAGTCCATTGAGAAGGGAACTTATTTGTGGTAAATCATTGTTTAAAGATTTTGTTGATTGACGAATATAATAAGTCCCTTTATCTATTTTCTAAATTGCGGCATAACTTCCTTCTTTTAGTAAAGATCTACATATAAATGATTTGATATTTATAAACCTTGAATACAAGACAATTTCCTCTTCTCTAATGATTTTTATGATATACATATCAATTTTTTGTGTTATTTGATAACCATCTTGATTTTTGTCAAGTACATCTAAGACTAGCATTACAATCCAGCATAACTTAAGTGTAAGTTTAAATTATTATAGGGAATATAACATATATATATATATATATATTCTTCCTCATGGCACTTCATGGGATGTAAATGTAATCCAACACAATAAAATTTTAGACTATTGACAACCAGATATGTATTTGATTAAAATATTTTATTAAATATTAAAAACCGTTTAATTTAGTTTCTGATAACATTAAGCAGTTTATATGTTAAAATTTACAAGAAATATTCAGACATCAATATGAGCTGCATTATATATAAAGTACATGTTATAAATGTTATATGGCTGCGGTTGGTTTATTGTCATGTACTTTCATGATTGATTGTAATAAATTACCTAGTTCACCATTCATGAACATGAGATTCACATCTGTATGCTTTTTCTGTCAGTGGTTTTTTAGCCTGCAATATTTATGTCACGAAATGAGACATAGTAAGAGATCTTAAATTCGATTGTTGGCTTATGTGAGAATGCGGTTGGTCAGCTTTAAACTTCTGACATAAAAATTTCTTTACAAGGTGTCTGACACCAATAACTTTGTTGAACATGTTGAACTATCTTGGAATTTATAAAATTTTGTACAGAACTTGCTTATGACATATTCATGTAGAAAGGATTCAGAGCACTTGTTTTCATCAATTTTAATAGAAATAGTTCAATATCAAACCATTTAAAACATAAAAATTAACTTCAAAAAGATCTATAGGTACAATTGAATTATACATTCACAAGGAAATAAGTGAATTTCAGCTGTCTGCTATCTAGATAACCCTTGATAGCAGGTGCTTTGTGACAAGTTATTTAATTACGGCTTGTTTAAACAGTAAATGTAATTACAAATCTTATAAGTTTGATGACCGAAAAGTATTTTTCAGGTAAAAATGACTACCAGTGCTATTCTTGACTCACATCTACACTTACAATGCGACAGCCAAAAAAAAAAAAAAAAAAAAAATCAAAGAACAATTAATACAATTAAAAACCAATTGTTCAAAGAACAATTGAAGATCTTTCCACAATTAAAGATCTATTTTATTATCAAAATATTAAAAATCAATCTAAAATGTCAGTTCCTATGGCTTTATAATGTATAAATATGAATTTAAAGTAAAGGTCACTGGCGGTTGTCTCCGAGTACTTCGGCTTCCTCCACCATTATAACAGACATCCCGGTGTCCTACACGCTCCCTTGGGCGGTGTTGGGTGGGGATTGTTCTTGTGGTGGGATAATATTGTAAAGGACACATCTCCATTAATCCTTAGGAAGTGTACATGGATCCGCTGTACCCTTGCAGTCAATCAAGGGGTGCGACTCAACTGGCGGAATCTCGAGGTACATACATACATTGCTTTTCTATTATATCTTTCTATGTTAAAATGAAGAATTGCTGTCTCATTGAGTTATACCCCACTTCTTCTCAAATGATTAAACCAAAGAAATATCTATCGATTTTAACACAAGTTGCTTTCTTTAAAAAAAGAAAAGCAATACATGAAACTAAGACCACTGACTGCCGGGTCACTAAAAGATTGTTGCTGAATTTGTGTTTGCTTTTGAATTGAAATAATTGACTGTGAATAGAAGAAGCCAGTTGAAAGTATATATTTACAGCTTCTATTTGAATAGTTATTTTAAAGCTCGACTATTTCATTTATTACTTGGGAATGTACATAATTTTCCCGATTACTAGTTTAACCATTTGGCAAATCATAATTTCTACTAACCGGATGACTTGTGCAAATTGCACAAACCTATCGCAATATAAATTTATGCACTCAGTTTGCTTTGTAAGCTGGAATTCTGGATGCATTTATTTTTATCTATCATATCTTTATATTTTGTTTCCTACATGAATGCCTTTATATTCTCAACTCGTATTTGAAGCTGTCTGGTAGATGTTGTATGCGGTGAAACCTGTGGCATGCAATTGATTGGGACCCATAAAACATCTCAAATTTTAAGGATTTCCTGATTTTACTTAAATTCAATCAAATATTCTACAGGAAAACTTAGTTTTGCCGAAGAATTTCTTTATTCAGAAGTTTATGAATACCTGAACATACTTTTAAAATAACCAATTTATATAAAAAGGTATGTAGATGTAAAAAGATACCAGAATTAAAATGATGTACACCAGACACAAGTTAAGTCTACAAAAAAAGCATCAGTTACGCTCGAATGAAAAAAGTTAAAAGGCTAAATACATTACAAAGTTAAGGAATCTATTCCTTGGGTAGACAATCCTTAGCTTTTAGAAAAGGTCAAAGTTTATAATAGGACAGTGACTCAAAAAAGAAACAAAAGAGAAACAACTCGAAGTCAGAATACCGTGAGTAATGATGACCGTGCTTGAAAATCACATGTAAAGCTCATTCTGCCGTGTCCTGAATTTAGATAACAAAAACGAAAATAAGCTTTCACGAGTGTTATTGATGCAAGTAGTATTTTAGCGCACGAAATAGTAAATAGAAAGCATCTCACTAATACTCGGGAAAAGAATACGCATTTGCGTCATCACATATCTTAATCTTATAGTTGTCAAACTGCCTACATTAAATGTTTTGACTCCGGATTCATTGACATTTTATCCGATTTTTTTTAGAACGCAAACCGATAGTGTGCTTTTGAAATGTGATCTAAAATGTGAATGAATCAAGACGTGTAGGATGTTGGTCAACACAATGAATACCATTTTCAAAACCGTACCATAGTACAAATATGTAGATGCTATAAGGTTAAACTATTAAAACAAACAAACAAAAATTGAATTAAAACTTTATAATAAACTAACGTTCCTGTTAGTATTTTTTTTCAAATTCTTTTGAATATATATAATATCAATAAAGACAATATTAATCAAAACCAAGGAGTAAACAAAGACTCACAAAACCAAAGGACATTTACATCAACAGTTATAAATAATAATTAAGAAACAACATGAACTCCACTAGAAACCGGGAGTGAAATAAGGTGCTCTGGAAGGGTAAGCATTTCCTGCACCGTATACGGCACCCGTCATGTTATTTCTTTGTTCAGTTCGGTAATTATGGAATGTTATTATGACTAAGGAAGAATATCATATATGATTTCTGACACACGTTTGTCATAATGGCCAATCAGCTCATGATGGCGATCGGAAATATCTTGAGTGATGACCTTAATTTAATTGATTCATAGCTCTGTCTTAAACACGAACGTCAAGTATTTACGGATGGACATTTTATTTATTGAATGAATCTATTTTTAAATTCTAACATTCTACTTTGTGAATATATAACTATACAAAATATAAGCAAAGACTTCTAAATCCATACTAAAACAGTATAAAATAATCAACATTATGGTTGTTATTAAATTTTGTTGTCGTTATTGTAAATTAGTTTTACGGTTATTGTGAGCTGCAAGGATTTAAAATCATGCTTTATGAATTGAAAACACACAAGTATTTTTATTCACGACCGTTTAAAAATTTAAATATTTAATTTTATCTTACTTTCCGTTTTATGGATATATTACAATACAAAAAATAAATAATACTTACTCATAAAACTTAAATACTAAAATGGTATGAAATAATTAACATAGAAATATAATGATTATTGTTTATAAACGTTTTTTTTTTGTAGGATGCAAGAATTTATTTAGATTTAATTTTTATGTTTCCTTTACAAATGAATATTTAAAAATACCAAAGCAGACGATCTTGTCATATAAAATACTTATTTCTTAATTGCAACTCTGAAAATATTCTGATTTCAATCATTGTTAGTTTCTTCAGAAACATAGATACAGTATATATTTTATATATTTCTTTGATTCCGATTGAATTAAATACTTTTGATAATATTATCTTTCTGTTTTCCGATCTACTATTAATATTTTAACCAGAATGTTCTCTCCCGTAAGTCTATGATGAAATTCACAGTATTCCGTGGTTAAATCTTCAAAAATAATTAGTTTACATGTTATCTAAACAACAGAAAATACCACGTTATAATTGACCCAGATACACACAGTGTACAGTGGTCGTTTTAAAATAAATATAATTGCGTCGTCAAGGGCCATCAAGGGACTATATCTAAGACGTAGATAACAACCTGTTAAGACCTGTATAAATGACCGAAAACTTTCGAGACGTTTGACTTCCGGCCGAGAGATATCGAGTGGCCCATAGACACATCCAAAACTCGCCAATATATAAGCATGAACCCCCTGAGGGGGTTCATGCAAAAATTGTTTTAATACCATGTTACAGATTTACATTTTTATTACAGGTAGAAGATCCTGATCCTGATCCAGGTTATACTTTACTGTTCTACCTTAGAAAGAAATGTATCCTTTCAAACAAATAAACACTAAAGCTCTGTAGTTTTTGGGGTTAATATTGCATGAATTTATAACAAAACTCATATGATACTGATTTGATATCATATCTTCCACCCCTACCATGGCAAGGGTGACTTGGGAAAAGAAATATGGTCCCTAAGGTTTTTCCCAGACCAACAGTAAATATCTTGCCAAAGTGGGGCATTTGTTTGGCTATACAAGTTTGCAGGGATGTCCGATCAATAAACAATAAACTTATTATCAGATTTTCTACTCATAGAAATCATTCAAAACAACACAATAGGAAGCTGTTGTGCTTGTTTGCCTAAAAAAAGTTCACATTGTGGCTGGAGGCTGATATTCTACAATAACAAGACCTAGAAAATCTGATAACCTATATGTATTAGTGATGTACAAATGATGCATGGCTTTTGTAAGATTATTGATATCACCTTTTATCATAAAATTAGATTAGAATATTTTAATCTATTTTTATGACATAAATGATCATGTATATATTTGTCATTTGTGTTTATCTCATTGATAGTAATAAACATGATGAATATGTAAAAAATATGTTCATATAAATAAGAAGATGTGGTATGAGTGCCTATGAGACAGTTCTCCATCAAAGTCACAATGTATAAGTAACACAGTTATAGATCAAAGTACTGCCTTCTACACAGAGCCTTGGCTCACTCCGAATAGCAAGCTATAAAGGGACTCAAAAAGAATTAAGTATAAAGTAATTCAAACAGGAAAACCAATGTTCTAGTCTGTATTAGCTTGATTATAAAGACATTTAAACAAAAACAAGTAAACATACATTGAAAGAATAAGTGTGAATGGTTCATTGCTTGTGAAATAAAAGTGTGAATTATGTATACACATGTTTACATGTATGTATCTCAATTTTTAGTGTCTTGTCTCAATAAAGTTATGCAAGTTATACTGAGGCCATCAGGAAGCTTTTGTTCTTGTTTGCTGCCAATGCCTCACTTTCCAAGAAAGGTTCACATTAATTGTATCTCAAAGTTGATATTTTATAATATCAATATATGACAACCTGATAACCTATATATATATATATATATATATATATTAGGGAAGTACAAATTGAAGTGTTGAAAGTTGAAGTGCAATCAACTTGAAACTTAGTTAATATGTTCCCTATGATATGATCTTTCTAATTTTAATGCCAAATTAGAGATTTTACCCCATTTTAACGGTCCACTGAACATAGAAAATGAGAATGCGAATGGGGCATCCGTGTCATATGGACACATTCTTGTTTAATTGAAGTTATTGTCTAAAAGAAATGACTACGAAATAACTGTGTTCTCAGTCCATATAACATTATATGGACATATTCCCCATTTATTTAATGTATGTACATTTTTATTTAAGGAATGACTGTAATATTTTTTCTGTCTATGAAGAAATAACATAAAAAATGTGGTGCACACTGAATAACGCGCGTAGCGGGTTATTTAACAGTGTGCACCACATTTTTTATGTTATTTCGAATAGACAGAAAAAATATTACAGTCATTTCTTATAATTTAATTCTAAATTCCATTTTAAACCGTAGAAAACCTTGAAAAACCGTTGATGACGTCACGGTCACATGACTAAATTATGTCTATGGTCTGATAACAAAATAACGTACGCCAATGAGAAGATGTGTTACATCCAAAATTAAATTATATGTAAATACTTGAATTTTTATTGTTTGGTCTACTGTGGATATATTATTATTGGTTGGATATCAATTGTCATGGATTTCATGGGTATTCAGGTAAAACACAAAATTAAATGTTCAACAAATGACAATTTTTCTAAGGCTGGTATGAGGACCTCGGCAAAACCATGAATTTTAATATCCATGAACATGCACGTTTTCCTTTATCCCCAAAAATTGGTACCCACGAAAGTAATTGAATCCACAGACAAGAAATTATTAAACATGTTGTTTTCAATTATTTCGAAGGGAATACTTAGGCAAGCTGTGTCTTGCATTGATGGCAGTCACAGTGACTGAAGATGTGGTATGATTGCTTATGAGATAACTCACCATCCAAGTCACAATTTGTAAAAGTTAACCGTTATACAGTTTTTACATGTCACATGTGAATAGTAAATATTAAAAATACAGTTAGACATGATAAACATAGGGAGAATATGCCTAAATTTAATATGAAATGTAAACCTAGATAATTACTATAGCTGTTGAAATTATTATGTCCTTAACAGTATAATAGTATGTTTGACGGGGACAAAGCTTGGTTGTGGAGAAGGGGGATGTGGTGCATGTACTGTCATGGTATCAAAATATTTACCTGACACAAAAACTGTCAAGTAAGTGTTAACTTTGATGTGTTCTTATTATACATACCAGTACTTTTGCTTGCTTTAATTTCAAAATTGAAAAATCGGGATCCTTTCAATGAGTAGTGAATTGGAATTTCTGGTTGCATAATGAATGTTTTAATTTTGGTGTATTTAAATATGGTACTTTCATCAAAAGGCAACATTGATTAATATATAACCTTGACCAAGTTCAAAATAAGCATATAAAAGATTTCAGGTAAGTGTGAAGCAAGAAAGCAAAATAAACTTAGGCCAAATAAAATAGAATGTGTGGTTCCAGTTACATCTGAAAAAAAGTAAGGTTGATAGGTAGGGATTTTTTTTTATTTTATGTTTTCTTTTTACATTGAGTCTATGGGAGCATCATTCTGACTTTAACGGTGCTTAATGAAAAATGACAATAAAATCTTTAGGGTAGGCTAATTTCAAGACGAAAAAGTAGGGAAGGTAGGGTCACTAGAACCACACATATATTTTTATTTAGTCTTAAAATAAACAAAAGAAATAAATCTTGGGTCAATTCTACTGATATCAAAGTATATCAGTGTTTATATATTGGTTATCCACTAATAGATATAGTTGATAATAGAAGTGGGGAAAGTGTCAAAGATATAACAACCAAACCAAAAAGCAGAAATCAGCCCACAGGCACCAATGGTTCTTCAACACAGCCAAAATTCCTGGTGTGCTTCAGTTGCCTTTAAACAATAATGTATACTAGTCTGCAAAAATAAACACCACACTTAATACATGTTACATAATTGTTATTGTCATAGTGATCCTGCTTTAACTTTCAGACTTCTATTGGTTTAATGTCTTTGTCAGATGAAAAAATCTAATTCCTTCCACTGCTGTAATTTCTGTCTCAAAACAACCATTAATAATAAATTATAATAATTAATAAAAAAGGATAAGTGGTATATGTCAGCAGACTACAACCTAACAACACAAATAACCAAAAGAAACTTCTACAAAGAGTTTATTGCATGTAATTAATATTGACTGTTAATCACTGTAACAAATACTGACAGTCTTTCTCAACCTTTTTGGTTCATCTTTTACAATCTGTCTGTCTTGTCTGTCTGTCTGTGTGTACAAAAGCATCCCTTTCTTAATTGTTATGAAACTTATACAGATAGAAGAGATAAGAAAAGTCTAATGTTTTCCGGTCAATAGGTCAAAGGTCAAAGTCTGTTTCTAAAAACTAGAAGGAAAAAATGTAAAACGGTTTTCTTAATGGTAGCTTGAGTTTACCTCTCTTGATTTAATTAAAATTAGATAGATGGAAGTAATAGGAGATGTGAGATACTTCTTATTGATTATTGGTCAACATTCAAAGGTCAAAGACACTGTTACTTAAAATAGATAGTTAGTTTTTGAATGGTATCCTACTTTGAATTGTTACATATATTTATACATGTAACAAATTAGCAATAATGATACATGTTTTATGTCCTTATAAACATACTAGTATTTTGAATTGTTACACCGGCATTAAATGTCAAATTTATCCCATTTGAGGTTATTTAAATTCTTGAATTTGATTTGATAAATACTAAGACCTAATTCAGAACTACAAAATGTTTTTAGAAAACAATATACAAATCTGTTGGAACAAGACTTTGGAACGAAGAAGATATAGATATTAATGCATATTAAGATTTGAAAAACATTTGTAATTGCAAGAAATAAAGTTCAAAAATTTCACAGAGGAAGTTAAAAAAAATTGTTCAAAGGAATTTTTCCTACTTATATTTTAATTACTTTGATAAGGGAATAGCTTTCTTTATATCATTACCCTAGCATAAGGAGACTGTTACAAATTAGGTTAAACATTCAATCAATTATTGACAGTAATTCAAAATGAATATGTGGACCTTTTATTTTTAGACACTTTTCTGCCAATGCTTGTCTTATACCAATATGTTCTCTACATGGAATGGCAGTCACCACTGTGGAAGGAATTGGCAGCATACAAAATGGACTTCACCCAGTACAGGTAAGATGGTCAGACAGTATAAGCTATTATGTTCAGAATATTGAATGACACACAACTATTTTTATACGACCGCAAAATTTGAAAAATTTTTCGTCGTATATTGCTATCACGTTGGCGTCGGCGTCGTCGTCGTCGTCGTCGTCGTCGTCCGAATACTTTTAGTTTTCGCACTCTAACTTTAGTAAAAGTGAATAGAAATCTATGAAATTTTAACACAAGGTTTATGACCACAAAAGGAAGGTTGGGATTGATTTTGGGAGTTTTGGTCCCAACATTTTAGGAATTAGGGGCCAAAAAGGGCCCAAATAAGCATTTTCTTGGTTTTCGCACTATAACTTTAGTTTAAGTTAATAAAAATCTATGAAATTTTGACACAAGGTTTATGACCACAAAAGAAAGGTTGGGATTGATTTTGGGAGTTTTGGTTCCAACAGTTTAGGAATTAGGGGCCAAAAAAGGGCCCAAATAAGCATTATTCTTGGTTTTCGCACAATAACTTTAGTTTAAGTAAATAGAAATCAATGAAATTTAAACACAATGTTCATGACCACAAAAGGAAGGTTGGGATTGATTTTTGGAGTTGAGGTCACAACAGTTTATGAATTAAGGGCCAAAAAGGGGCCCAAATAAGCATTATTTTTGGTTTTTGCACCATAACTTTAGTATAAGTAAATAGAAATCTATGAAATTTAAACACAAGGTTTATGACCATAAAAGGAAGGTTGGGTTTGATTTTGGGAGTCTTGGTCCTAACAGTTTAGGAATAAGGGGCCCAAAGGGTCCAAAATTGAACTTTGTGTGATTTCATCAAAAATTGAATAATTGGGGTTCTTTGATATGCCGAATCTAACTATGTATGTAGATTCTTAATTTTTGGTCCCGTTTTCAAATTGGTCTACATTAAGGTCCAAAGGGTCCAAAATTAAACTTAGTTTGATTTTAACAAAAATTGAATCCTTGGGGTTCTTTGATATGCTGAATTTAAAAATGTACTTAGATTTTTAATTATTGGCCTAGTTTTCAAGTTGGTCCAAATGGGGGTCCAAAATTAAAGTTTGTTTGATTTCATCAAAAATTGAATAAATGGGTTCTTTGATATGCCAAATCTAACTGTGTATGTAGATTCTTAATTTTTGGTCCAGTTTTCAAATTGGTCTATATTAAGGTCCAAAGGGTCCAAAATTAAACTAAGTTTGATTTAAAAAAAATTAAATTCTTGGGCTTATTTGATATGCTTTATCTAAATATGTACTTTGATTTTTGATTATGGGCCCAGTTTTCAAGTTGGTCCAAATCAGGATTCCATATCAAGTATTGTGCAATAGCAAGAAATTTTCAATTGCACAGTATTGCACAATAGCAAGAAATATCTAATTGCACAATATTGTGCAATAGCAATTAATTTTCAATTGGAGTTATCTTTCTTTGTATAGAATAGTAGTTGATAATATATGTTGGAAATTTGCCAGACATGACTATGATGTCATTTTCTATTTTTATTTGCCAATAACTTTATGTAAATAACTTCATTGGAAATTTGCCAATATAAAATGTTGCTGATGAAGCTTTTTTTCCTTATCTTATCTAAAATGTTTTTAGATAATGTATGTTGGACATTTGCCAGACATGACTATGATGTCATTTTCTATTTTTATTTGCCAATAACTTTATGTAAATAACTTCATTGGAAATTTGCCAATATAAAATGTTGCTGATGAAGTTTTTTTTATTGTTTTATACAATAAACAATGTATATTCACTTTTACTACCAACCAATCTTTACCATTCAGTGATAACAAGCACTTTATTTTACATTTTAATATTTTATGATGTATTTAAAAGAGTAGTTATTGTTGCAAACTCCATTAGAAATTTGAATTGATATCAGTTTTGGAAAAAGGGAAACGGGGATGTGAAAAAAAAAGGGGGGGGTTAAATTTTTCTCATTTCAGATTTCATAAATAAAAAGAAAATTTCTTCAAACATTTTTTTGAGAGGATTAATATTCAACAGCATAGTGAATTGCTCAAAGGCAAAAAAAACTTTTAAGTTCATTAGACCACATTCATTCTGTGTCAGAAACCTATGCTGTGTCAACTATTTAATTTTAGATTTAAAAAGTTTGAAGAAGAAATCTTTAATTGATTTGTAAAATCTTGACATTTGTTTTGTGTAAAAAAAAAACCATGTAATGTCAAAAATTTGATCACAATCCAAATTCAGAGCTGTATCACGCTTGAATGTTTTGTCCATACTTGCCCCAACTGTTCAGGGTTCGACCTCTGCGGTCGTATAAAGCTGCGCCCTGCGGAGCACCTGGTTTTTTTTAAATTTATAGCATATTTGATGGACTTCACTAAGGATAAGATCATATGAAATGTCCATTGTAATGAATATCCTCTTTTAAAAATAATAGGCATTTTTTGTGAAACCAAAATTTTTATATGATGTTTACCGAATTTGGATGATGTGTGAGAACCTCTGAGATTAATATAATACTTTAAATTACTTCCCAAATAAAAAGGTTGTATGAGGTTATAACATACCATTTCTGTGACTTTAAAAGATGAATTTAAGATTAAAATCAAGAAATTAAATTATTATGCCCCACCTACGATAGTAGAGGGGCATTATGTTTTCTGGTCTTTGCCTCCGTTCGTCCGTCCGTTCTTTCGTTCGTCCGTCTGTGCGTCCGTTCGCTTCAGGTTAAAGTTTTTGGTCGAGGTAGTTTTTGATGATGCTGAAGTCCAATCAACTTGAAACTTAATACACATGTTCCCCATGATATGATCTTTCTAATTTTAATGCCAAATTATAGTTTTGACCCCAATTTCATGGTCCACTGAACATAGAAAATGATAGTGCAAAGTTCAGGTTAAAGTTTTTGGTCAAGGTAGTTTTTGATGAAGTTAAAGTTACATCAACTTGAAACTTAGTACACATGTTCCCTATGATATGATCTTTCTAATTTTAATTCCAAATTAAAGTTTTGACCCCAATTTCACGGTCCACTGAACATAGAAAATGATAGTGGGAGTGGGGCATCCGTGTACTATGGACACATTCTTGTTTAATTATTATAATAAAATAAGGGGATGTGGTATGATTGCCAATGAGACCACTATCCATCAAAGTATTTAAGTATTTATAGATTATCGTTGATCATCTCAACGAGATTGATTTTCTCGCTTGAGTCGGGAGGGCGAAAGCGAGAAAAGCAATCGAGTTGAGATGACCAATGATAATCTGTTTATCGCTATTTTACCTATGATGACGTTGTCAATTTCATGTCAATTTCATTAGCAACGCCACGTGCCTCCTTAGTTTCTAGCGATAATTTTCCATCTCAAGCGAGTAGCATGATACCAAAAATTATCACAAAAAAAGATCAAAGGAAAAATGCACAAAATAGCGATAAAATATTATCTTGGTGTAGTGTATTTGTCTACAGGGTAGATTCTTTTGGGTTTTTTTTTCATGTCATCTGTTTAACCTTTTTTTATAGGAGAGAATAGCCAAGTCACATGGTTCACAGTGTGGGTTCTGTACTCCTGGTATTGTCATGTTTTATCTTTGTTTTATAGGAGAGAATAGCCAAGTCACATGGTTCACTGTGGGTTCTGTACTCCTGGTATTATCATGTTTAACCTTTGTTTTATAGGAGAGAATAGCCAAGTCAAATGGTTCACAGTGTGGGTTCTGTACTCCTGGTATTGTCATGTTTAACCTTTGTTTTATAGGAGAGAATAGCCAAGTCACATGGTTCACAGTGTGGGTTCTGTACTCCTGGTATTATCATGTTTAACCTTTGTTTTATAGGAGAGAATAGCCAAGTCACTTGGTTCACAGTGTGGGTTCTGTACTCCTGGTATTGTCATGTTTAACCTTTGTTTTATAGGAGAGAATAGCCAAGTCACATGGTTCACAGTGTGGGTTCTGTACTCCTGGTATTGTCATGTTTAACCTTTGTTTTATAGGAGAGAATAGCCAAGTCACATGGTTCACAGTGTGGGTTCTGTACTCCTGGTATTGTCATGATTAACCTTTGTTTTATAGGAGAGAATAGCCAAGTCACATGGTTCACAGTGTGGGTTCTGTACTCCTGGTATTATCATGTTTAACCTTTGTTTTATAGGAGAGAATAGCCAAGTCTCTTGGTTCACAGTGTGGGTTCTGTACTCCTGGTATTGTCATGTTTAACCTTTGTTTTATAGGAGAGAATAGCCAAGTCACATGGTTCACAGTGTGGGTTCTGTACTCCTGGTATTATCATGTTTAACCTTTGTTTTATAGGAGAGAATAGCCAAGTCACATGGTTCACAGTGTGGGTTCTGTACTCCTGGTATTGTCATGTTTAACCTTTGTTTTATAGGAGAGAATAGCCAAGTCACATGGTTCACAGTGTGGGTTCTGTACTCCTGGTATTGTCATGTTTAACCTTTGTTTTATAGGAGAGAATAGCCAAGTCACATGGTTCACAGTGTGGATTCTGTACTCCTGGTATTGTCATGATTAACCTTTGTTTTATAGGAATGAATAGCCAAGTCACATGGTTCACAGTGTGGGTTCTGTACTCCTGGTATTATCATGTTTAACCTTTGTTTTATAGGAGAGAATAGCCAAGTCTCTTGGTTCACAGTGTGGGTTCTGTACTCCTGGTATTGTCATGTTTAACCTTTGTTTTATAGGAGAGAATAACCAAGTCACATGGTTCACAGTGTGGGTTCTGTACTCCTGGTATTATCATGTTTAACCTTTGTTTTATAGGAGAGAATAGCCAAGTCACATGGTTCACAGTGTGGGTTCTGTACTCCTGGTATTGTCATGTTAGACCTTTGTTTTATAGGAGAGAATAGCCAAGTCACATGGTTCACAGTGTGGGTTCTGTACTCCTGGTATTGTCATGTTTAACCTTTGTTTTATAGGAGAGAATAGTCAAGTCACATGGTTCACAGTGTGGGTTCTGTACTCCTGGTATTGTCATGATTAACCTTTGTTTTATAGGAGAGAATAGCCAAGTCACATGGTTCACAGTGTGGTTCTGTACTCCTGGTATTATCATGTTTAACCTTTGTTTTATAGGAGAGAATAGCCAAGTCACATGGTTCACAGTGTGGGTTCTGTACTCCTGGTATTATCATGTTTAACCTTTGTTTTATAAGAGAGAATAGCCAAGTCACATGGTTCACAGTGTGGGTTCTGTACTCCTGGTATTTTCATGTTTAACCTTTGTTTTATAGGAGAGAATAGCCAAGTCACATGGTTCACAGTGTGGGTTCTGTACTCCTGGTATTGTCATGTTTAACCTTTGTTTTATAGGAGAGAATAGCCAAGTCACATGGTTCACAGTGTGGGTTCTGTACTCCTGGAATTGTCATGTTTAACCTTTGTTTTATAGGAGAGAATAGCCAAGTCACATGGTTCACAGTGTGGGTTCTGTACTCCTGATATTATCATGTTTAACCTTTGTTTTATAGGAGAGAATAGCCAAGTCACATGGTTCACAGTGTGGGTTCTGTACTCCTGGTATTGTCATGTTTAACCTTTGTTTTATAGGAGAGAATAGCCAAGTCACATGGTTCACAGTGTGGGTTCTGTACTCCTGGTATTGTCATGTTTAGCCTTTGTTTTATAGGAGAGAATAGCCAAGTCACATGGTTCACAGTGTGGGTTCTGTACTCCTGGTATTGTCATGATTAACCTTTGTTTTATAGGAGAGAATAGCCAAGTCACATGGCTCACAGTGTGGGTTCTGTACTCCTGGTATTGTCATGTTTAACCTTTGTTTTATAGGAGAGAATAGCCAAGTCACATGGTTCACAGTGTGGGTTCTGTACTCCTGGTATTATCATGTTTAACCTTTGTTTTATAGGAGAGAATAACCAAGTCACATGGTTCACAGTGTGGGTTCTGTACTCCTGGTATTGTCATGTTTAACCTTTGTTTTATAGGAGAGAATAGCCAAGTCACATGGTTCACAGTGTGGGTTCTGTACTCCTGGTATTGTCATGTTTGACCTTTGTTTTATAGGAGAGAATAGCCAAGTCACATGGTTCACAGTGTGGGTTCTGTACTCCTGGTATTGTCATGTTTAACCTTTGTTTTATAGGAGAGAATAGTCAAGTCACATGGTTCACAGTGTGGGTTCTGTACTCCTGGTATTGTCATGATTAACCTTTGTTTTATAGGAGAGAATAGCCAAGTCACATGGTTCACAGTGTGGTTCTGTACTCCTGGTATTATCATGTTTAACCTTTGTTTTATAGGAGAGAATAGCCAAGTCACATGGTTCACAGTGTGGGTTCTGTACGCCTGGTATTGTCATGTTTAACCTTTGTTTTATAGGAGAGAATAGCCAAGTCACTTGGTTCACAGTGTGGGTTCTGTACTCCTGGAATTGTCATGTTTAACCTTTGTTTTATAGGAGAGAATAGCCAAGTCACATGGTTCACAGTGTGGGTTCTGTACTCCTGATATTATCATGTTTAACCTTTGTTTTATAGGAGAGAATAGCCAAGTCACATGGTTCACAGTGTGGGTTCTGTACTCCTGGTATTGTCATGTTTAACCTTTGTTTTATAGGAGAGAATAGCCAAGTCACATGGTTCACAGTGTGGGTTCTGTACTCCTGGTATTGTCATGTTTAGCCTTTGTTTTATAGGAGAGAATAGCCAAGTCACATGGTTCACAGTGTGGGTTCTGTACTCCTGGTATTGTCATGATTAACCTTTGTTTTATAGGAGAGAATAGCCAAGTCACATGGTTCACAGTGTGGGTTCTGTACTCCTGGTATTGTCATGTTTAACCTTTGTTTTATAGGAGAGAATAGCCAAGTCACATGGTTCACAGTGTGGGTTCTGTACTCCTGGTATTATCATGTTTAACCTTTGTTTTATAGGAGAGAATAACCAAGTCACATGGTTCACAGTGTGGGTTCTGTACTCCTGGTATTGTCATGTTTAACCTTTGTTTTATAGGAGAGAATAGCCAAGTCACATGGTTCACAGTGTGGGTTCTGTACTCCTGGTATTGTCATGTTTGACCTTTGTTTTATAGGAGAGAATAGCCAAGTCACATGGTTCACAGTGTGGGTTCTGTACTCCTGGTATTGTCATGTTTAACCTTTGTTTTATAGGAGAGAATAGTCAAGTCACATGGTTCACAGTGTGGGTTCTGTACTCCTGGTATTGTCATGATTAACCTTTGTTTTATAGGAGAGAATAGCCAAGTCACATGGTTCACAGTGTGGTTCTGTACTCCTGGTATTATCATGTTTAACCTTTGTTTTATAGGAGAGAATAGCCAAGTCACATGGTTCACAGTGTGGGTTCTGTACTCCTGGTATTATCATGTTTAACCTTTTTTTATAAGAGAGAATAGCCAAGTCACATGGTTCACAGTGTGGGTTCTGTACTCCTGGTATTGTCATGTTTAACCTTTGTTTTATAGGAGAGAATAGCCAAGTCACATGGTTCACAGTGTGGGTTCTGTACTCCTGGTATTATCATGTTTAACCTTTTTTTATAAGAGAGAATAGCCAAGTCACATGGTTCACAGTGTGGGTTCTGTACTCCTGGTATTGTCATGTTTAACCTTTGTTTTATAGGAGAGAATAGCCAAGTCACATGGTTCACAGTGTGGGTTCTGTACTCCTGGTATTATCATGTTTAACCTTTTTTTATAAGAGAGAATAGCCAAGTCACATGGTTCACAGTGTGGGTTCTGTACTCCTGGTATTGTCATGTTTAACCTTTGTTTTATAGGAGAGAATAGCCAAGTCACATGGTTCACAGTGTGGGTTCTGTACTCCTGGTATTATCATGTTTAACCTTTTTTTATAAGAGAGAATAGCCAAGTCACATGGTTCACAGTGTGGGTTCTGTACTCCTGGTATTGTCATGTTTAACCTTTGTTTTATAGGAGAGAATAGCCAAGTCACATGGTTCACAGTGTGGGTTCTGTACTCCTGGTATTGTCATGTTTAACCTTTGTTTTATAGGAGAGAATAGCCAAGTCACTTGGTTCACAGTGTGGGTTCTGTACTCCTGGAATTGTCATGTTTAACCTTTGTTTTATAGGAGAGAATAGCCAAGTCACATGGTTCACAGTGTGGGTTCTGTACTCCTGATATTATCATGTTTAACCTTTGTTTTATAGGAGAGAATAGCCAAGTCACATGGTTCACAGTGTGGGTATGTACTCCTGGTATTGTCATGTTTAACCTTTGTTTTATAGGAGAGAATAGCCAAGTCACATGGTTCACAGTGTGGGTTCTGTACTCCTGGTATTGTCATGTTTAACCTTTGTTTTATAGGAGAGAATAGCCAAGTCACATGGTTCACAGTGTGGGTTCTGTACTCCTGGTATTGTCATGATTAACCTTTGTTTTATAGGAGAGAATAGCCAAGTCACATGGTTCACAGTGTGGGTTCTGTACTCCTGGTATTGTCATGTTTAACCTTTGTTTTATAGGAGAGAATAGCCAAGTCACATGGTTCACAGTGTGGGTTCTGTACTCCTGGTATTGTCATGTCCATGTACACACTGCTGAGAAATAATCCACAACCTACTGGAGCAGAAATGGAAAATGCATTTGAAGGTTATCGTTTTTTTACAAATATAGTTCAATGTATCTGCATTCTAAATCAAATTTATGAAAACAAATGTAACCATGGTTACCTTACTTCATTTTGATAAATACTGGGGCTTAATTTGAAAATTGAATGTTGATTTCATAGGGGGAAATAACTATTAGTTATATTTTTGATAGCAAAATTATGATACTATTTGATATTCTCCTTGCATTTGGAGGGGCTGTTTTTTAATCAATTCCTAGTAGAAAATATTAAAATTAAAATGGGTTCTATAGTCTTGTTTTCATGATATTTTACCAAAAAAAGAAGTAATATCTGTTAAATTATCTCCCCCTGAACTGATTTTTAGATAAAGATTGCATGAAATGCAATTAAAACCTTATGGGACTGACTTGATATCTAAATCTTCCAAGACTTATCACTACCTTTTTGATACACAAAATATAGTGCATTGATCATAACATTCTATACATCCTAACCAGAAATTTAACGACGTAATATATGCCCAGATATTCAAGGCACAAAATGATGTTACACTTGTCAAGAAAATTACATAACTTTTGCAAGGTGCACGAATCTAATACCTGTTCTATGTCAATGTTAAATTCATTTAAAATAAAATTGGAGTTATCTTCCTTTGTCTAGAATTGCTGTTAAATCAACTACAAGCAATGCAATATTTAATTTTACTTCCCGTTGATAAATTGAAGCAATCTTTACCATTCAGTGCTTACAAGCACTTTGATTTTTGCTGAAGTCATAGCCTCTGATAGAATCAAAGATTTTTTTTCAACACTGTAAACACTGTGATGTCTGTGATAAACTCTATAGACCTATAAATAATGTTTATATACTTTCAGGTAATCTGTGTAGATGTACTGGCTACAGACCTATACTAGAAGGATTTAAATCATTTACTAAGGTAGGGTTTGCTGCTGAAAATAATTATATCTTAGTGTAAAATAGCTGTAAAGGCAATTTAAATGATAGGGTTGTTCTAGTAGTGAAATATGAGGGTATTGGGCTCTTTTTATGCACCTGCTGCTAGGTGATTGGGTCATTACAGTTAACCCTGATCCTTCGTAAGTCTTTCAGTATGTCTGTCCAGAAATTGGTTTTCATTTTCTCAATGTAGTTTGCATTGATTTTTTTTTGGATAAAAATCATACACAATTAGTGGCATGATATAAATCCTTACCCTTGAAATAAAATTTTAAATCTGAACTTCAAGATTGATTTTCCTGTTACACAAGTTGTTCTGAGATAGGGAAATAAATTCCGTATTGTAGGAATATTCCAAAAGAATTTTTTTAAATACAGAACTTGATCTAAATGCTAAGAATTTTGATATAGAAAAAGTATAGACATGTTGTAATATTGTTTGTTTTTTCTTCATTGAAAGGAGTTTTGTCAGATGGGAGAAAATTGTTGTAAAAATACAGGAAATTGTTCTAATGGTGTTGTAGAAAATGGAGTAAGTATAACATGTATAAAGTTACTATTAAGAATGCTACAGAACTGATTGGTTTTATATTAGGCGAGCAATTCTAAAGTTATGAGTTGTCAGACAATTACACATTATAGTTTGAAAATAAGTGTATTATTGTTTGCCGCATTTACTGATAATTCTTTTGTCATTTGACAAAACACTTAACTACAGAATACTTCCTATTTTTCACTCCAAAGTAGTGAGGCCTTCATCCCATATCAAAAGGTTAGATTTGATAGCAAGTCCGAGACAGCCTGTACATTTATTTGATCAGTATAATAACCAGACATTGATAAAAATCAACAGTTTATAAATCTATGCATCTGAATATAAAAAAAGAAGATGTGGTATGATTGCCAATGAGACAACACTTCACCAGAGGCCAAATGACACATTAGCAGCTCTTCATTAGGAACACTCAAAGCCAAATATTTAATTGCCAAGGATGTATAAGAATTGAAACATTTGAAGAGCTATATGACTACAATGAACCTAAAAGTTATAGCAGTAGCCAAAGTTATTGACTTTGACTAAAGGAGTTTGAACCTCAGTATCTTAATAATTTCATTATTAGCTCACCTGGCCCAAAGGGCCAAGTGAGCTTTTCTCATCACTTGGCGTCCGTCGTCTGTCGTCCGTCGTCGTCGTCGTTAACATTTTACATTTTAAACTTCTTCTAGAGAACCACTAAATGGAATGAAACCAAACATGGCATGAATGTTCCTTATGAGGTGCTGACCAAGTGTTGTTACTTTGTAGCCGATCCATCATCCAAGATGGCCGCCAACGGGGGACTTAGTTTAACATAGGACCCTATGGGAAATGCATACAAATGACTTCTTTTAGAGAACCACTGAATGGAATGATTCCAAAAATAGTATGAATGTTCCCTATGAGGTGATGACCAAGTGTTGTTACTTTGTAGCCGATCCATCATCCAAGATGGCCGCCAGTGGGGGGGACTTAGTTTAACATAGGACCCAATGGGAAATACATACAAATGTCTTCTTTTAGAGAACCACTGAATTGAATGAAACCAAACATAGCATGAATGTTCCTTATGAGGTGATGACCAAATGTTGTAACTTTGTAGCCGATCCATCATCTAATATGGCCGCCAGTGGGGGACTTAGTTTAACATAGGACCCTATGGGAAATGCATACAAATGACTTCTTTTAGAGAACCACTGAATGGAATGAAACCAAACATAGTATGAATGTTCCTTATGAGGTGCTGACCAAGTTTTGTTACTTTGTAGCCGAACCAACATCCAAGATGGCTGCCAGTGGGGTGACTTTGTTTTACATAGGACCCTATGGGAAATGCATACAAAAGTCTTCTTCTAGAGAACCACTGAATTGAATGAAATCAAACATAGCATAACTGTTCCTTTCCTAATGAGCTGGTGGCCAAGTGTTGTTACTTTGTAGCTAAATTTTATCTTTTTTTATATGATTTCAAAAACCCAAGTAGTCAGGTGAGCGATACAGGCTCTTGAGAGCCTCTAGTTCATAATCAGATAACTTTAAAAAAGGATCATCATAAATCTTGTCAGTACCTAGGCACTGACTCATAAACTAATGATGACCACAGAGACTACTTTATATATTCAGAAATTATTTTGCATATTTATTATAACAATTTATGAAGAATGGGCAAAAAATTTCACAAAAAAAATGCATACAGATAGATGTTTAAGATATCAGTTTGCAAGTTCTTATTAATGAGATCCCCACCATGTTGAATTTATACACTGCTATCTGTTTTGATATGATGCTATCATAAAATAAAATAAAATTGTTTTTTGTGATTACAGACAGAGAATGGACAGACAAGTGATTATCTACCATTAGATTCAACACAGGATCCTATTTTCCCTCCAGAATTACGGGTAAATATCTACCATTAGATTTAACACAGGATCCTATTTTCCCTCCAGAATTACGGGTAAATATCTACCATTAGATTTAACACAGGATCCTATTTTCCCTCCAGAATTACGGGTAAATTCCTTATTTTTAAAATTGTATCTTTCCTCTTGAATTAAGATATAAAACACAATCAAATCTCACCTTAGCTCAACAAAATAGTTTTATACATGCTGTAGATTCAGTATTATTTGTTGGATACCAATTTTCAAGGATTTCGTAAGTACAGGTAAACCACGAATTTAAATGTTCAATGATTTAAAAATTTGCTATAGATGATCGTATATATGCACACTTTGGCAAAAAACAAAAAATCAAATATCCATTAAAATGCCACTTTTCTTCAATCCACAAAAATAAATGAGTCCACTGTAACCATGGTAACAGACAATTTTATGGATTTCCGAGTATCAACAATAACAAATTTCCTGAAACTTTTCATTAGTCAATTTGTTTATTTATTTTTGTTTTTTTTTCTTCAGACTGACCAATTTGACGTAGAAACTATTTCATTCAAAGGAGAGAAGGTAGAATGGTACAGACCAACAACACTTAAACAACTACTAGAATTAAAAGGCAAACACCCTCAAGCCAAACTAGTCATAGGAAATACAGAAGTTGGTATGTACTTTTCATTTTCACATCAATAGACAACTTTCGAGTTCGATGCATTTCCGTCAAAAACTCTGGTTTTAGTGAACGTCATTTGTGCGTTTAGGGGCGTCCTCACTTTTGTTTCAATGTTGAGCGAGTGGTTGGAAAACTATAATTCTATATTGTACGAATTATTCAGCAAATTAACTTCTCAAAATTGACAATCAGCACTGATTTCATTAGGGAATTGTCATTAAGTACCTACAGAACAACCATTATTTCTAGTTTATCCTGCACAATGACGATCACTAAGATGCTTGATGAACGTAAATAGTGCAGGGATACAGGCGATCCCCTCTATCTGGTAAATGACGTCATAAAGGCGCGCATAATTGACGAGTTTTTGCCAGTGACGTCTATTATATAAATGGTACATAGAATGTTTTACTAAACCTTATCGATTTTAGCTTGCTTTGTTAATCAGAATTAGGGAAACATTAGGTTTATATAATTTTGACAGCAAGCCAAGAACACACAATTAAAAGAACAAATCTACTTGTTTGAAATTGTTTCAAATATAGCAATTTTAGCTATAAATCACCCTATTTTATCTTAGAATGATATTCTGAAAATACCTAAAACTTTAGACATGTTATAGAAAGCAGGGTCAATATGTGCTCTATTTTTTTTTAATGAGCACAAAAATGATAAAAAAAAACGTGTGTTTGTATGCCAATGACATGTGAATGAAGCATAAGTAGATGTTAACGCATATTTAAATTATAGGTTTTTTTTACCTTAAAAGCAAAATTGGCATGCACAATAAGGATTTCTGTTTTATCGTTACTGAAAATGTATTGTTTTTGTTATTACACAGGTTTAGAAGTCAAGTTAAAGAATATGAATTACCCAGTTATTATCGGCTGTACTCACATACCAGAACTCAACCAAATTACACAACTAGATAATGGGGTCAAGTTTGGGTCATCTGTAACTTTAACTGATATAGAGAATACATTAAAGACACTGATAAAAAAGCTGCCAGGTAATATGGGGTCAAGGGTCACAGATAATATAGAGAATACATTAAAGACACTGATAAAAAAGCTGCCAGGTAATATGGGGTCAAGGGTCACAGATAATATAGAGAATACATTAAAGACACTGATAAAAAAGCTGCCAGGTAATATGGGGTCAAGGGTCACAGATAATATAGAGAATACATTAAAGACACTGATAAAAAAGCTGCCAGGTAATATGGGGTCAAGGGTCACAGATAATATAGAGAATACATTAAAGACACTGATAAAAAAGCTGCCAGGTAATATGGGGTCAAGGGTCACAGATAAGATTTTTTGTGTATTTCTCATTCTTTTCTCTTTTTCATTCAAATAAAACAGCACACATTTGAAACATAATTTTTTTTAAAGGTATCAAGGTTAAAGGTTGTATTTTGATATCAAGTTTGAGCATATTCAGCCATCCGTATAAATATTCAAAGAAATAGAATAATATTTCTTATTTAATAAAATAATCGTATTTACTTTCTTTGCGTAATAAGAAGTAATTCGGTTCTAGACCTTTATATAATTATTTTGGCGCCTTTTTCTAATTATCGAGAAAACACCAAAGCGAGTTCTACAGTTATATTTAGATATTATTTATTACAATGTTTTTGTATGGAAGTTTATTTTTTTTCTTGTTCTAATTCATATTATTTATATTTGTAGATTGTGTGATTCCAGAATTGTGTTGATAATTTGGACCTTGAAATAATTTAATACAATTTGGACTAATATATTGGATATGAATGAAATATTTTTGTTGAAAAAAGTTTATTAAAACTGCTTTGGTGCATCTCTCAATTCACATAAGTCTTTAGTTGTCTTTGAAGTAATCAGAAAAGTTTTATGTTCGGATGAGCAAGCGAATGAGAACATAATGCATATTAAAGGCATTAAAATAAAAGCATGTATATCAATAATTTAATTTTTTTTTTTATAAATTAAACAGTAATAGATAATTTGAATGTAAAAAAAAAATATGCCAAAGAAATCATGTGCTTGCAATTACAAAATATCACTTCACCCATATTTCTGTAATTTGACTGACAGAAAGTGCTGGAAACCGACTAGCACAAATTTATTTTTATTAATATGCAATTTGTATTCTAAAAAAGTTGTCAATTTTGTTAAAACATGTTTTCCTTTTTTTTCCATTATAGATTACCAGACCAGAGTTTTCCAAGCTATAGTAGAAATATTGCGATGGTTTGCTGGACACCAAATCAGGAATGTTGCTGTAAGTTTGACAGATAAATGGAGTAACAACATTTTGGAATGAATGTCACTAGCTTGATAGCTATATTTTCTAGGTCTCATATCTTGCACAAACAGGGCCTTGGTGGCTGAGTGGTTGAAGTAGTTACTGCTTTAATCACTAGCCATTCAACACTGAGGTTGTGAGTTCGAATCCCTGCTCATGCAGGTGCACTTGACTCCAATCTTAATTGACTAGGATTGTCAGTTTTCCTATTGAAGGTAGGTGGTTTTCTTGAGGCATTCCAGCTTCCTCCACCAATAAAAACTGGCCGCCATGAAATAGTCTAAAATCGGTGCTTAAAAGTGGCATTGAAACACCAAAATCAAAAATCAAATCTTGCACAAACAACATAGTATGAGCATTTGCTTATTTCAAATCCTAAGTTGTAGACTGCCTTGAACCCACTGATGTCATATGTATAGTCCCTTTGGACAACAGGCACGGCCTCAATAAACAGGAAGTAACCTTACAAGAATATTTGAATGGCTGGTATCCGGAGAAATAGTTTAGGAACTGTAAATAATACTAAATGTATATGTGAAAATATAACCATATTTTTCATGGAACTATTATATAAGTTGTGTATTGTTTATGAATGTTCTATTTTATAAATATAATAAGATATATTAAATATTGATATTTTAAGTTAAGTTTTCTTCCTTTGTCCATAATCATTATATAGTTGATGAATAAAATTCAGGTCTGAGAAACATTTTCTTAGAAAATTTGTTTATGCAAAATATATAAAGATTTGAATGATTTATTTTAATCCTCTGGTTACCAAATGTTCTTCTTGATGTATTTTAGGCTGTTGGAGGTAACATTATCACAGCTAGTCCTATATCAGATCTTAACCCACTGTTTCTGGCTGCTGGTGCTGTGCTTGAGGTGGAATCTGCAGGTAACCCATTATTATAACATAGAAAATGTCTATATTGATAGATGGTAAAGCAAAAGGTGTTCTGGGAGATAACTCTTTAAATCAGTTAAGCGTTTGTAAAAGTCAGGTTCATCAATGTATTTTAAGCATTTACCTGAAACAGATAGAAAATAATCTATGTAACCTAGAAGCTTAGAATATATTTTTGAAAATGGTTGACACAAACGTACTGATGATTTTAAGAGTTATTTCCGTTAACCTAGGTCTACCTCCTTAAGACAACCTGGAGATTTAGGCATTATGAACAATGCTTGGAATGATATTACAACAAACCTATAAATAGAACACAACACATCTGCCAATAACTTAATATGAAGATGACCAACTAAACTTTACGAAACAAATAGGGTTGAACTCTATTGTTCTGGATTTTATGCATCTTAAGAAAATTGATAAACATGTGCAATACACATCTTAATTGCATTCAATAACTTTTTTACAAGGACAAATTTAGTATATAATGGGAGGAATCTAAAACCATGAATCTAAAACAATATGATAACATCATGACCAAGACATAAAAGTCAAACAGACAAACAACAGTCCACTAAACTCTGCAACTAAATTTTAAAATAGGATTTAATGGAATAACCTATAGCTTCATCTGCTCTACATTTAAGAGATAACTGTATTGTATTTTAAACTCTGTCGGCATCAATTAGGGATTTGATGGTCACAAATTAAGTTTACTGGCGACGCGTTAGCAGAGACAGTAAACGGGTATTTGCGACCATCAAATCCCTAATTGATGCCGTCGGAGCTTAAAATACAATATTGTTATTTCCATTCTAATGAAACTGACTGAAAACAACGTTAAAACATCTATATTAAAATTTGTCATATGCCGTCTGCGCTTGCGCCTACATCCCATAGCATCAATTGTCAATTGATGCCATGTAAAGAAGTAACGTTATCCAATCAAAATGAACGTTACAAATTTGTTGCATTAGAATTCTGCAATTGAAGAGATTAACATATAGTTTTGGTCTGTAAACAATATCATGAGATAAACTTTGCTTGTTTGTGTTGTTGTATTTGTTTTTCATCACATTTTCACTTATTTAAAATAAAACATATTTGTAGATGGTTCAAAGAGAAACATAACAATGAATGATAAGTTTTTCCTGGGATACAGAAAGACAGCTTTAAAATCAGATGAGGTTTTACTCAATGTAACTGTACCATTTACTAGGAAAGTAAGTATAGTTAACCATATTTATCATTCTCAATTTTATTGTAAGATTACTTTGCTGATGTAACAGTCATACTGAATTCTTTTTGTCCAGCCCCCCCCCCCCCCCCCCCCCCCCCCCCCCCCAAAAAAAAAGCTTTAAATGTTTGGATGGTTTTTTTTAAAGAAAATTTCAGTACTTGAATATACTTTAACTAAATTTTATTGTAAAAACTATAATACATAGATACAAAAATATGTTGTGTAAGTGCCAAAGAGACAACTCTCCAGCCAAATCACAATTAGTAAAGAGTTAACTATTATAGGTCAATGTACAGCCTTCAACATGGAGCCTTAGCTCACACCATACAGCTAGCTATAACAGGCCCCAAAAATGACTAGTGTAAAACCATTCAAACTGGAAACCCAACAGTCTAATCTATATGAAATATGAGAAACACTTATGAACCACAAGAAGAATAAAGTGAAGACCAAATTATGATTTGATAAACAGATATATTGCAGACAATTCTGTGTCTTTTAACACATGGTTTTAAAAATCCAACTGAAAATGCCTTCATGATATTTTTTTTAAAATTGTTATTATATGAAATTTTCTTGACAAATACTTATTGTATAAAACTGTACATTAAACTGAGGGAAACAGATATTAATTTCAAATTCCACAGTTTAGTGTTACTTGAACATTGAACATTTTTCGAATGATTATTTTACAGAATGAATACTTTGGAGGGTACAAACAAGCCAACAGAAGAGAAGATGATATAGCTATTGTCAATGCTGGCTTCAGAGTTTTGTTTGAGGACAATACAAATGTCATTAAGGAGATGGCCATGGCGTTTGGAGGAATGGCACCTACGACAGTAATGGCTGTCAAGACTATGAAGGAAGTCGTTGGAAGGTACGTACTGAATATAGGTTTGAACTTTGGGTAGGGGCAGTCTTTTTTTCACAAAAGTTACTGGAATATTCATCAAGGATACTGTATAGCAACTTGTTTTTTGTCAAGACTTTTTTTAAGAGTAGTTTTGCTCTCAGCATATAATTTCCGTACTAACTTGTTGTATTTACATAAGGAATATCAAAGTTTCAAAAATAAGTGGCCATTTTTTTTTCGAATTTGAAAATAATTGCTTTCAAAATTAGTTGGTTTACAATTATTATAAGGACAAAAAAAAGTGGTGAAAGTTCAGTGGAAGGATAAGGTACTTATTGGTGTTGGAGAATACATAACATTTATTGATTGCTTGCTGGCAGCCTGCAGAGTGCCCCAAAGTGGTTCCCACTTGATTAGATGTAAACTGACAAAAAGTTTCATTTCTTTGTTACAGGAAGTGGGATGAGAGTTTAATAGATGATGTCTGTCGTTTGATGGCTGATGACCTTCAGTTGACTCCTGGTGCTCCCGGAGGGATGGTAGAATACAGACGAACACTTACAACAAGCTTTTTCTTCAAGTTTTATTTGACAACACAGTTACAGCTTCAACAACAGGTACAGTAAACATTTTTTTGTTAATTAATTTTCTGTATTTGTCTATAACAATTGATTATACAGACATTTGCATTCTACATTTGGGCTAAGTTTCCTTTGTTTTTGTGACTAGTTGTCTCAATGAAAATCATATCACATCACCTTATTCAATATTACAGGTATTAGAATTATTTTCATTTATTTATTGTTGTGGGTACCAATTTTTGTGGATTAATTAAACCGTACATGCTTGTGGATATTTGATTTTGTGGTTTTGCCAAAGTCTGCATACAAGCCTACCGGTATGTTAAATTTGTCATTTGTTGAAAATTTAATGTGGTTCACCTGTACCTACGAAATCCACTAAAATTGATACCCAATGAATAATACAGTATATTCAACATAATAAAGAAGATGTGGTATGATTGCTAATGAGACAACTCTCCACAAGATACCAATTGACACGTCACAGAAATCAACAACTATAGGTCACCATACGACCTTCAACAATGTGTAAAGCCCATATTGCAGTCAGCTATAAAAGGCCCTGAAATCACAAATGTAAAACAATTCAAACTAACTGCCTAATTTATGTACAAAAATTGTCAGATTTCTTCATATGTTTAATCCATTTTTTATTAAAGAAGTCAGGACCAAGTAAAAAAGTGCCAAAGTCCTTTACAAGTGCCACACCTAATTTCCATCGAGATGCTAGTAAAGGTTCACAAATCTATGAGGAAGTGGCACCTGGGCAACTGCCACAAGATGCTGTTGGACGACCTTTGACCCATTTGTCTGCCATGAAACAGGCCACAGGAGAAGCTATCTATGTGGATGATATGCCATCAATTGAAGGTATATTATCATCCTTAATATAGAATGTATAGTTTCTTTTATAATTTATTATCAAATGTTGCATGTAAATCTCTATGTAAAACAGAAATGCAATATTTGACAATATTTTTACTTGTCTATTTTATGAATTTAATAGACCTGAAATGTATGAACATGCAATTTCATATAATGCTCCTGACAATATTTCTTAAAGATTAGGTACCTAGTGGTCTAATTATATGTAGTCAAAAACTATTATATTACTAGCCTGTCAACACTACGGTTGTTAGTTTGAATCCTGCACTTTT
The DNA here is from genome assembly GCA_037788925.1 of Mytilus galloprovincialis. Lineage (NCBI taxonomy): Eukaryota > Metazoa > Mollusca > Bivalvia > Mytilida > Mytilidae > Mytilus > Mytilus galloprovincialis. The sequence goes on along the minus strand of CM075334.1, from coordinate 5,281,942 downwards.
TTCAATGTTGGAGATGCCTTTGTAACTGAGCAATCTAAGTATTTCATCTACAGTGATCACTCTAGTGTCTATTATTAACTTCTTGAGGTTGTGAGTCAATCTCCAACACAGAGTTCATATCCTTACCATACATGCTCTGCAATATTACACTTAAAAAATGACTTATTATTGAGTGCAGTTTTATGTAGTATTGAACTGAAACGGATATAATCTCTGCGGCAGAGAATTGTTGTGAGTTGGAATCCTACTTGTTGTAAGATTTGTTTTCAACTTGGATCTTAATTATTGACATTTTTGGCAAAGGTTGTTGTCCTTTCCTGATATATACTCCTAATATAACCAAGTGGAATATATCATCATCTATCAAATAATCAGTCAATCAGTTTTTATCAAAAATAGATCTCTCCATACAATGCCACTTTAATTAACAGATTGCAGCTTTTGATACATCAAGGTCATATAAGTAGTGCATGAATAGAAAAAAATCTATTTCAACTGTACTTATATTTTTTTGTAGGAGAGTTGTATTTAGCCCTAGTTACCAGTACACAGGCTCATGCTAAATTACTGAAGGTTGATCCGACTAAGGCATTGTCAATGACAGGAGTTGTTGATTTTATCTCTCACAAAGATGTTCCAGGACATAATACTTGGGGAGTTATTCCTGAGGAGTCATTTGCTTCCACTGAGGTAACTATGAATGGTGGTTCATCATGCATAAGATACCTCCTATAATACAAATTATTGAAATCAAATTTAGTTTTTAAAAATGAGTGTTAAACCAGAGATATTGTACTTGAAAAATCAAGTGTGAGATATTCTATAAATCTAGATTTTCTCAGCTATTTTTGTTGAATAGGTCCAATTTGTGGTACTGTGACTTAAGTATTTGAAGAAAAAATAATGGTTGTATTAAAACAAATTCATTAATTCCAGGCACACTTTTGTGATGAATAACAACTACAAAATTAATATTTCTTTGGACATTTCTATATCCTTTTTTGTACAGGATTGTTGTTTTGTGTTTGTCTTCTTTATCCTCTCTCCCTTTCACTTTAACTCCTACACCATGTATGTTATAGTGTATTTATTTTATAGACATTGTTTTATATAATTGTGTCAATATTGCCTGTTTGTAGGTGTTGTGTATTGGACATATAATTGGAGCTGTTATAGCCGATACACAAGCTCACGCCCAGGCTGCTGCTAAAGCTGTCGATATTGAATACGAAAAACTTGACAGTATTATAACTATTAAGGTAAGACATTTTGAATTTATTTCATGTTAAGTATGAAGGGGGCACGGCTTAAGCTGTCAATATTCAATATTAGAAACTTGAGAGTATAATAACCTTTAAGGTACTACATTTTTAATTGATATTATGTGTAGTAATAAAGGGGTGTGACTTAAGCTTTCAATATTGAATATTAGAAATTTGAGTATAATAACCATTAAGGTATGACATTTTTAATTGATTATATGTGTAGTAATAAGGGGGCGTGGCTAAAGCTGTCGATATTGAATATGAAAAACTTGAAAGTATTAAACTATCAAGGTAAAACATGTTTTATTGATTTTATGTGTAGTATGAAGGGGGCGGGGCTTTTCCTGTATGAAGGTATACATGGATGTAAAGCTTGTATAAATGACATTTTTGTAAATCAAGTCAATCCATTCTCAATTTTAATCATTATACAATTTGTAGGAGGAGACAAATCTATATATATTCAATATGATAAAACTCATTTGTTTAATTATTTTCCATAACATTGTAATGAAACAATACATCATATTACAAAAGTTGTAGAAGATGGGCAAAAGATACAAAAGGGAAATTAAACTCATAAGTCAGAAATGAACTGATGACATTGCTAAAAAAAAGAGCCCTTAAGACAAACAACAGTATACAAAACATGACAGAAAACTAACAACTTAGCAACACAAACCCTATAAAAAACTTGGGTGATCTAAGGTGCTCTAGAAGGGTAAGTAGATCCTGCTCCACATGTGGTACCCATCATGTATCTTATTTATTTGATGTTTAAATTACAGAAATTATTTTGAAATATTTTTGTTTCCCTTAAGGATGTAGACCTAGGTTAAGGAAAATAACTCTGAAAATCGTTACTATGTTTGTGACAGCCATTTTCATCAAGACTATTTCCAATCTGTTTTAGGTAAATGCTTAAAATACATTGATAAAACTTTTTCAAACGCATAACTAATTTAAATAGTTGTCTCCCTGAAGTAAGGTCTACAACCTTATTACATAAGTTACAATTTAAATTGCAGGAAGCCATAGCCAAAAACTCTTACTGGACTGAAGCTAAGACTATTAATTGTGGTGACATTGTGAAAGGATTTGAACAAGCAGATCATGTAATAGAAGGAGAGGTACACGTAGGGGGACAGGAACACTTTTATCTAGAAACAAATGCCACCCTAGCTGTACCTAAGAATGAAGACGGTGAAATGGAATTATTTGTGTCAACACAAAACCCTACAGAAACTCAGGTAGGTGGGATCTGTAATTTGGTTTATGCTTAATATTTCAGGGTTGAAAAGTTTGGAAAAACCTAGCTAGCCAAGGCTGTTTAATGCTGATATTTCACTGGCCTTTTGTAAGGTTTAAATTAACTATATGTGACGTCCTACGATGATTTATGGTGTACATGTCTGTCTGGCAGGGTTCATCTGATCTTGATCATGTGTTCAGGATCTTGATAGTGTTAAATATATGTGATATCTTAAGGATAAACTTGATCCATGGAATGCTTTTTTTGTTAAAATTTGATGAGAGGTGGTTATTTTAGGCAGATAACCTTAACAATTATATGAAATAAACAAAATAAAAAATCAACTAATGGCAGGGTTAAATGAAAAATTTAAAAGTGTCTTACTTTAAAAAATGTATTTATTGAGCTCCCTTTGGCCTCGTATGTGTTTTTCTTAACGCTTTCACACTTGCTGTTTTTTTTTACAGTTGGTAGTTGCTGAGACCTTAGGTGTAGCAGCAAATAAAATACTTGTTCGAGTTAAAAGATTAGGTTAGTATTTTTCTGTACCATACAAACAACAAGTAATATGTTTATATAAAGATTAAAACATTTAAAAGACTGCAACATCAGATCAGTACAATAGAACTACTATATTAATTCTTATAGGCAAAATATTAGGTCAATATATTATTTACAATTTTTGCTGTTTTTTATAATAGAAATACAAATTGGATCCTTGCTAGTTAAAAATTTCATACAAAGATATACTGTGGATTTATTATTATTCGTTGGATACCAATTTTCGTGGATTTCAGGGTTAAAGGTGATCCATGAAATTAAATGTTCAACAATTAACAAATTTTCTAAAGGTTTGAAGGCACACTTCGGCAAAACCACTAAATCAAATATCCATGAATATGCAAGTTTTCCTTAATTCACGAAAATTGATGCAAATGAAAAAAACTGAATCCACAGTATAATGATTTTTAAGACATTAGAGAGATAAAAATGAAAGGGGAGATAATAATTTTATGTGATAGGTTTTATGATAATATTTTTGTGACTGTTTTTTTTAGGTGGAGGATTTGGAGGAAAAGAAACAAGATCAATCTGCCTGACTACACCTGTGGCTCTAGCAGCTTATAAGTAAGTTTTATCATCATAGGTTAGAGGTAGCAATCTGCCTGACTACACCTGTGGCCCTAGCAGCTTATAGGTAAGTTTTATCGTCATAGATTAGAGGTAGCAATCTGCCTGACTACACCTGTGGCTCTAGCAGCTTATAAGTAAGTTTTATCGTCATAGATTAGAGGTAGCAATCTGCCTGACAACACCTGTGGCTCTAGCAGCTTATAAGTAAGTTTTATCGTCATAGATTAGAGGTAGCAATCTGCCTGACTACACCTGTGGCTCTAGCAGCTTATAAGTAAGTTTTATCGTCATAGATTAGAGGTAGCAATCTGCCTGACTACACCTGTGGCTCTAGCAGCTTATAAGTAAGTTTTATCGTCATAGATTAGAGGTAGCAATCTGCCTGACTACACCTGTGGCTCTAGCAGCTTATAAGTAAGTTTTATCGTCATAGATTAGAGGTAGCAATCTGCCTGACTACACCTGTGGCTCTAGCAGCTTATAAGTAAGTTTTATCGTCATAGATTAGAGGTAGCAATCTGCCTGACTACACCTGTGGCTCTAGCAGCTTATAAGTAAGTTTTATCATCATAGATTAGAGGTAGCAATCTGCCTGACTACACCTGTGGCTCTAGCAGCTTATAAGTAAGTTTTATCATCATAGATTAGAGGTAGCAATCTGCCTGACTACACCTGTGGCTCTAGCAGCTTATAAGTAAGTTTTATCATCATAGATTAGAGGTAGCAATCTGCCTGACTACACCTGTGGCTCTAGCAGCTTATAAGTAAGTTTTATCATCATAGATTAGAGGTAGCAATCTGCCTGACTACACCTGTGGCTCTAGCAGCTTATAAGTAAGTTTTATCATCATAGATTAGAGGTAGCAGTCTGCCTGACTACACCTGTGGCTCTAGCAGCTTATAAGTAAGTTTTATCATCATAGATTAGAGGTAGCAATCTGCCTGACTACACCTGTGGCTCTAGCAGCTTATAAGTAAGTTTTATCATCATAGATTAGAGGTAGCAATCTGCCTGACTACACCTGTGACTCTAGCAGCTTATAAGTAAGTTTTATCGTCATAGATTAGAGGTAGCAGTATTTTAGTCATGCATGTTCAAATCTCATTGATCTTATAAGCAACAATTTCAAAAGGAGCAAAACACAGAAAGTTGACAAGTTAAGCCTCTATTGCTACATGTGAATCACCTGCTATGCATGTCCACAATAAATACCTACATTTCTTTGCCCCCAACTAGGCAGAATGGGAATTAAGTGTTACCCTTGACATTCCTTACGTACATCCTAAATTGGTTTCTGTTCTCTTACTTAAAGTTGGCATAAACAAAATATTAAGAGACTTATACACAATGCTTATTACCTTAAAACACATTTCAAGTTACTTTTACATTTCTCCAGTTATGTCCCTTTATAATGTTATATGCAAGTTAAAATGCAGCATTGATATATTTTTTTCTGATAGAGATTGCTTGTACTTTATAATATTTGATGACTTATTAGTAACGTTTAGATAGATATAAGAAGATGTGGTATGAGTGCCAATGAGACAACTCTCCATTGAAGTCACAATTTGTAAAAGAAAAACCATTATAGGTCATAGTACGGTCTACAACATGGAGCCTTGGCTCACATCGAACAGCAAACTATAATGGACCGCAAAAATTACTAGTGTAAAACCATTCTAACAGGAAAACTACAGTCCATGTAATAAACTAGAAAAGAGAAACACTTATAAACATTTAATTTATAATTGAAACATTTAATAAGGTAGTTAACATATTTTACAGGCTAAAAAAGCCAGTGCGTTGTATGTTAGACAGAGATGAGGATATGCTGATAACAGGTACCAGACATCCATTCTTAGGACAATATAAGGTATTCTAGATTATAAGACAAGCACCTGTTATTTGTGAATTTTAAATGTACAAATGATAATTTTAATTTAAACTGAAGTTTTATTTAATTAAAAATCCTTTTGTCTAAATATAAAAAAGATGTCTTTTGTTCAAATATTTGAATGTTCTCTCACTGTGGTAAAGTTGTTTTGTGCTGATGCAGCATATAGAAATCACTTATCAATCAACCTATTATTTCATTACCCAAGGTTGACTTTTGTAAAGTGAAATGATATCCTGGACTTTTTCTATGTGGTAGTATGAACTGTGTGGGTGATTGTCAATTTAAATTCACCCCAAAAATTATTATTTACATAAAAATTGCAACAATGTTCATTGAAAGATTTTTTTTTGTTATTCTGGTGCCAGATTTACTTACTGTAAACCAACTAATTTCCGGAAGCGATTTATTTTTCCCAACTTTTGCATGTAGAAAAATGATGCTTATATAAATCCTCGCAAATATGTAGAACTAGAATTTTTCCATATTTAATAACATTTAGTAAATTTGAGATTCATTTAATAAATTAAACCGTGAAATGGGATAGAAAAGGGTTAATCGCGATATAAAGTATCACCGAAAATAAGTTGGTTAACAGTATTATTAAGTTGTTATAGCTAAGATGTTCCAGATGTAGTTTTAATACAATGTATGAGATTATATGTAAGAAATGCATTATGCAATAAGATAGGATACAATATTTTAGCTACCCTCATAATGTTGACTAGATAACTAAGAAACATTAAGTAAGGGAATTATGAACTGGCTGATTCTGTATTGGCCACGGTATAGATTCTCTATCAGCTGTTTATACCTTCATCCCTTAGGATCTATCGGCTTACCAGAAATTGGGAATTTTTTAATAAATGCACGCAATAATTTCTGAATTTACAGTATCACAACTGATTCTAGTTTTTATACGCCCGTCTTTTAGATGGGACGTATTATGGTATACCGTTGTCTGTCCGTCCATCTGTCCGTCCGTCATCCACACTTCGGACAATAACTCAAAAACACTTTCACCAATTTCCATGAAACTTAAGTGAATTGTTTATATCTATTGATGTAAGCTCCCTTTCATTTTTTTTTAATTTCAGATTTTAAGTTTTGGATTTATGGGGCTTTATTCATAAAAAAGGGGGGATTTTCAACACTTCGGACAATAACTCAAAAAGGCTTTCACAAATGTCCATGAAACTTTGGTGAATTGTTTATATCTATTGATGTAAGCTCCCTTTCAATTTTTATAAATTTCAGATTTTAAGTTTTGGATTTATGGGGCTTTATTCATAAAAAAGGGGGATTTTTAACACTTTGGACAATAACTCAAAAAGGCTTTCACCAATATACATGAAACTTTGGTGAATTGTTTATATCTATTGATGTAAGCTCCCTTTCAATTTTTATAAATTTCAGATTTTAAGTTTTGGATTTATGGGGCTTTATTCATAAAAAAGGGGGATTTTTAACACTTCGGACAATAACTAAAAAAGGCTTTCACCAATGTACATGAAACTTTGGTGAATTGTTTATATCTATTGATGTAACAAATAATACTTAATAAAATCTGATGAAAACATAAAATTTGTAAAATCTTTAGTTCAATTTAAAACATTAAATTTCTTGTAAAAAATAGGTTCCATGAATGTCATACGTTTGTACTATTATTGAATGGTTGCAAGGATGAAAGCACATTAGCAGTCCCTGAGATACTAACTGTTCCCTGAGGCATATATCATTTTATGATAACATTTTTACTATCTAAGCTTTTGATAAAAATCAAAGACTGTTTTTGCATATAGGATGTTTTACTCTTGTTAAAATTGGTTGCAATTGAAATCACAAATGATACCTTAACATTGCAGCTATTTTATAGAGTTCGGTTTCGGTGGAAGGGTTGAGCGCAATAAAAAATCTTATAAAACATAACTAGTCTACAATAGCACATAATAAGTGAACAAGTGACAACATGAAAATCCTAACATGTGACTAAATATTCCTTAAATGTTAAAGGGTGTCATTTTATGAAAAAAATAAGGAAATCAAGTCTCCTAAACATTTATCAATATGATCATCTTGTGAATATTCTAAACAATAAAAAGGTAATAATCATTATCCACCATATTAAGCACCATTTGAACAACTTTTGCATACATCTTTGTATAATTTAGTATGGATTCCTTACTGTGTTCAACAGAATCTAACTATGAGCAATATACCCCAAGAAAATTACCTTCTTTCAAACTACTATAAAATTTGGAAATCAGCCATAGAATTACTAAAACCCATAATCATATATCACTTTCCTTATATTGCACTGAAGACTTCTATGTTATATGCCAATGTTAATGATATTTGTTTTTTATGCTAAATATTGAAAAGCTGAACTAGGTTTAATCATCAGTGTCTTCTTCACTGTAATCACTGTCCTCATCATCAGAAAAATCCTCATTTTCATTCTCAGAAGAGGCCTCCTCATCATCAATGAAATCTTTATCTTCATCATCAATGAAATCCTTACTTTCATCACCTACTTCCTCATTTAGATCATAACTTTCAGTAGAGTCACTTTCACCATCTTCACTTTCCCTGTTATCTTCTTGCTGCTCCTCATTGTCATTGTAGTCTTTTTTGCCATTTTTATACGCCCATCGTCAATGAAATCCTTACTTTCATCGCCTACTTCCTCATTTAGATCATAACTTTCAGTAGAGTCACTTTCACCATCTTCACTTTCCCTGTTATCTTCTTGCTGCTCCTCATTGTCATTGTAGTCTTTTTTGCCATTTTTATACGCCCGTCGTCTTTCAAACAACGGGCGTATCATGCGCTAAAGTGCAGCCCTTTATTATTAACTGTAAAAGGGAAGGTTTCGCCCAAGGTGATTTATCTACATACCACAATTTGATTTGAATTTTTACTTACTCTAAAAGGGAAGGTTTTGCCCAAAGTATTCTTCAGTATAACCATTTAATTTCAGGTTGGATTTACAAAGGAAGGCAAAGTCGTTGCTGCAGATGTAAATCTGTATAACAATGCTGGTTGTACATTCGATTTGTCTGGAGCTGTAAGTATCGGATATTCTATATAACATAAAAAAAGGGGGGAAGATTACAAGGGGATATTAAAAACTAATAAAAGAGATAAACTGATAACACCATGACTATAAATTAAACAAGGTAAAATAACAGCATAAGTTCACAAAACACTACATCAAAGAATAATTTAATTTTGGATGTAACGCGTCTTCTGATTGGCTGACGTTATTTTGTTATTAGCTCATAGACATAATTTAGTCATGTGACCGTGACGTCATCAACGTTTTTTCATGGTTTTCTACGGTTTAAAATGGAATTTAGAATTAAATTATAAGAAATAACTGTAATATTTTTTCTGTCCATTCGAAATAACATAAAAAATGTGGTGCACACGGTTAAATAACCTGCTACCCGCGTTATTCAGTGTGCACCAAATTTTTTATGATATTTCTTCATAGACAGAAAAAATATTACAGTCATTCCTTAAATAAAAGAGTGAGATAAAAGAACCCAAACAAAAACGAGGGATGATGTCAGGGGCTCCAGAAGGGTAAACAGATCCTGCTTCACTAGTGGCACTCATATAAAATTAAATATATTTTGAAGAAATTGTTTCTTTCATGATTCCATACTGAATAGATTTAGAGTTTTAGAGTTATAAAAAAGTCCATGAATTCTTATATTACATATCAGATGTTAGGTCACTTTTGATTGAATCATGTTTGTCGTCACTATGACAGATTATGTCTATAAAAAAATTTTGCCCAATAGAATCCATGTTTGGGTTGCTGGGATAATCTAGTAGAATATTTAAAAAGTGATCCAATTTTAATATGAATAAACTTAACACAATTTTTTTTTTCAGTTAATGTGTTTTTCTAATACTTTTTGGTAATTTTACATACATCAAATGAACAATCATTTGTAAATGCCCGAAGTCTCAAAACTGAGAAAATTAAGGTTCGAAGAAAAAAAATCAAGAATGGTCCCAAAATTTTAACTTGTTGGACCTTTATTCTTTATAAAGCTGTGGTGATTCTTAACCATAATAACCTGTGACCCCACAGCTTTATAACTTTTGGAATAGTCCTAATGTTTTTTTATTTTTAACCATTGATAGATTTGGGACATTTAATGATTTTCATATTTAGGAGTAAAGTAATGTGTATGCTTATAAATCTGTATTTTTTTATTGCCTATGCATATAAATGTATATTTTACATTTATATTAGTCTGTCATTATAAATAAACACACTGTGAAAGTACTTATTCTTGTATACATGCATTTTGTTTTTCTTCATCTATTTTGATATATTATGATCTTTGTAACCTTGATTCTGATTGGTCGTGTTTGAAAATTACAAGCTAAAATCCATCATTTTGTGTTGTAATTGATGAGAGACTGGCACCATACAGCTCTGGTTGATTTAGTGATATTTAACAGTCATACGTAGAAAAAGCACACAACATTTAGATAAATCCCAGTGCTAGTAGCAATAACAATATTTTTTTTTTGTCATCATACTTTGAATGAATAAGTAAAATTCACATTATTTATTTCTAATCACAGGATCCTTTCAGACATGACAAAATTTATCACCTTCATTCAAACTCTCTCTCTTTTTTCACATCACTCACTCTGATAATGTTAATTAGGTACAATACAAAAGAAAGTCAAGCTTTTTGTATTCAATTTTATTTTTAAATCTGAGGGGATGTCATACATATATGGTGGGAATATTGGAATGTTGAAATTTACCTGAGCTGTTACTGTGTAGATCTAAAAATGGTTCCTATAGTTTTATTCAAAATATTTATTTCTAATCATGACAAAAATTGTAAACTAACTTATATTCTCCAACAATTTATTTCTACTCGCAACTAGAAAATATCAAGGATATAAATACCGGTAGTCATGAATATGCCAAACTTTGATCTTTTTTTATATGAATATATGAAGTTTGAAAAAATGTGAATATAAATTGCTGCAAAATCAGCTGACAAGGGCTTTAAAGGTATACATCAAAAGAAGTTGGTTTACAGAAGTTTTATATTCTATTGGTATAAAAGGAAGTAAAACAATTATTTTATTCATTTCCAAATTGTTGTCTGCTCACCTTTAAATTCTGCATCATCCATGATAACACAGTTTTCATATCCCAGACTTATTACTCAACAACATTGCTCCCTATGGCTGACATTTAAACAGTAAACTTTTATTTTCATGTAGGAATGTTATCATGAATCTGCTGTTTCAGATACTTATTCATTCTGGGTAATAATTTAAAAAAGTGTACACCAAAATGTTGTGATTAATTCAAAAGGTACTAAACAATGGAAATTCAAACAATGACGTAATGTTATTTTTATTTTGGATTACGAACAATAAAATAACCCATATTCTTTGTTATTACAGGACATAGTTATAAGTAGAAATTAGGATATTCCACAAATTATGATTTCACAGTAAAATTTTCTTAAAAATAGAAAGTATTCTTTGCAGGTTATCTATTATTTTTCAAACTATTTTCTGTATAAATACAGGTGGTTGAAAAATGTTTACTACTATTTGATTATTGCTACAAAATAGAGAACCTTGGACTTGTTGGCTATGCTTGTAAAACTAACATCGCATCCAATACTGCTTTTCGAGGATTTGGAGGACCTCAGGGTATGCTGGTTATGGAAACTCTAATGGATGAAGTTTCTTCATTTCTCCATTTAGATCCAGATTCGGTAAAGTGATGAAAAATCCTGATAAATGTTTTTGATTAGGCTAGAGTTGCTTCCCTTATTTAATCAGAATGTTCCTTCTACCAACATCATAGCTATGTCCCTTTTCCCACCACTTGCATAGAACTATCCCCTTAGTATATACATTGTTTTCATTTAGGTGCTTGAGCAGGCGTTATTGATGTTTGAAAATTGTTACAAAATTGAAAACGTGAGACTGACTGGTTATGTGTGTAAAACTAACACCCCTTCAAATACAGCTTTCCGGGGGTTTGGAGCACCTCAGAGTATGCTGGTTACTGAAACATTCATGGATGAAATATCTGGTTCCCTTGACCACACACCTGAACAGGTAAAATTGTTTCAGAAGACAGCATTTGGCTTCAGCTTACAGCATAATCACTAACATATTATGAGAAAAGATCATTCCAATGGGCACCACTTTCCCTGATTTTGTTAGCGATTAAAAAGAGTAAGGTTTAAAGCTTATTTCTTTTTTATGCCCCTGCAGTAGCTGAGGGGGCATTTAGTTTTACCCTTGTCTGTCTGTACGCACGTACGTTTGTCCGTAGGTACTTATGTCACATACCTCACATTTACCGTTGTTGAGTTATGCCCCTTTACAAATGAAAAAATGCTGAATTTTTTGTTTTGGTTCTTTAATTTTAGTTTGCCTCAACCAAATGTCATTAAACTTATTATACAACCGCAAAAATTGAAAATTTTTTGGTCGTATATTGGTATCACGTTGGCGTCGTCGTCCGTAGTCGGCGGCGTCGGCGTCCGAAGACTTTTGGTTTTTTCGCACTATAACTTTAGTATAAGTGAATAGAAATCTATGAAATTTAAACACAAGGTTTTATGACCATAAAAGAAAGGTTGGGATTGATTTTGGAAGTTTTGGTCCCAACAGTTTGGGAATTAGGGGCCAAAAAGGGCCCAAATAAGCATTTTCTTGGTTTTCGCACTATAACTTTAGTTTAAGTAAATAGAAATCTATGAAATTTTGACAAAAGGCTTATGACCACTAAAGAAAGGTTGGGATTGATTTTGGGAGTTTTAGTCCCAACAGTTTAGGAATTAGGGGCCAAAAAAGGGTCCAAATAAGCATTATTTTTTGGTTTTCGCACAATAGCTTTAGTATAAGTAAATAGAAATCAATGAAACTTAAACACAAGGTTTATGAACACAAAAGGAAGGTTGGGATTGATTTTGGGAGTTGAGGTCCCAACAGTTTAGGAATTAGGGGCCAAAAAAGGGCCCAAATAAGTATTTTTCTTGGTTTTCGCACCATAACTTAAGTAAAAGTAGATAGAAATCTATGAAATTTAAACACAAGGTTTATGACCATAAAAGGAAGGTTGGGATTGATTTTGGGAGTTTTGTTCCCAGCAGTTTACGAATAAGGGGCCCAAAGGGTCCAAAATTAAACTTTGTTTGAATTCATCAAAAATTGAATAATTGGTGTTCTTTGATATGCAGAATCTAACTGTGTATGTAGATTCTTCATTTTTGGTCCCATTTTCAAATTGGTCTACATTAAGGTCCAAAGGTTCCAAAATTAAACTAAGTTTGATTTTAACAAAAATTGAATTCTTGGGGTTCTTTGATATGCTGAATCTAAACATGTACTTAGATTTTTGATTATTGGCTTAGTTTTCAGGTCTATTCAAGTTGGTCCAAATAGGGGTCCAAAATTAAACTTTGTTTGATTTCAACAAAAATTGAATTCTTGGGGTTTTTTTATATGCTGAATCTAAACATGTATTTTTTATTATGGGCCCAGTTTTCAAGTTGGTCCAAATCGTGGTCCAAAATTAAACTTTGTTTGATTTCAACAAAAATTGAATTCTTGGGGTTCTTTGATATGCTGAATCTAAACATGTACTTATAATTTTTATTATGGGCCCAGTTTTCAAGTTGGTCCAAATCGTGGTCCAAAATTAAGCTTTGTTTGATATCAACAAAAATTGAATCCTTGGGGTTCTTTGATATGCTGAATCTAAACCTGTATTTAGATTTTTGATTAAAGGCCCAGTTTTCAAGTTGGTCCAAATTACGGTCCAAAATTAAACTTTGTTTGATTTCAACAAAAATTGTATATATGGGGTTCTTTGATATATGCTTAATCTAACCATGTATTTAGATTTTTGATGTTTGGGCCCGATTATCAGATTGGTCCACATTGAGGTCTAAAGGGTCCAAAATTGAACTTTATTTGATTTCATCAAAAATTGAATTCTTGGGGTTCTTTGATATGCTGAATCTAACCATGTATTTAGATTTTGGATATTGTACCATAATAGGTAATGTCCAATTTAAAATTTAAAGTTTTTAAGTTTAAGTTCTTAGACCACATTCATTATGTGTCAGAAACCTGTGTTGTGTCAACTATTTAATCACAATCCAAATTCAGAGCTGTATCAAGCTTGAATGTTGTGTCCATACTTGCCCCAATGTTCAGGGTTCAAACTCTGCGGTCGTATAAAGCTGCACCCTACAGAGCATCTGGTTCTAGTTTCCAGACAATAACTTGTGTTTAAGTGTATGGATCTCTCTGAAATTGAACTACAAGGTTCCATATTACAAAGGAAAGGCTGGAATCGAGTTTTGGGGGTAATTGCTCCAAGGGGTGGGGGGAGGGGGGTAAAAAAGTATGGTGGGGTTCGAAATTTTTTAAGGGGTTTAATAATATTTTTTTCAAAATTTTTCAAATTTCAAATTTTTGAAAAGTTTTCAAGAAGAAATCTTTAATTGCACAGTATTGCCCAATAGATTTGTAAGACCTTGACATTTGTTTTGTGTCAGAAACCTATATTATGTCAAAAATGCGATCACAATCCAAATTCAGACAGTATCAAGCTTGAATATTGTGTCCAAATTTGCCCCAACTTTTCACGGTTCAAACTCTGCGGTCATATCAGGCTGCGCTCAGCGAAGCATTTTATTTTATTTTGTAATCACGTGAAATACTAAAACTAATAAGAGAAAGGCATACTGATAACACCTTTTAAAACAAAAATGACCAAAAGTCAATCAACAGTCTACAAAGAACAACATAGTAAACTGAGCAACTGGGACCCAAACAATTTACCTGATCCAGAAGGTAAGTAGATTCTGTAAACTCACTAGATATCTCCTTCCATGAATGTGTTCTTTGAGGAAGATCTGAATAACAGACAAGTAAAAGCAAAAAATATAACCTCACGATCAGGTTCTGCACAAAATTTAAGCTCATATAACCTCAAAATCAGGTTCTGCACAAAACTTAAGCTCATATAACCTCACGATCAGGTTCTGCACAAAATTAAAGCTCATATAATCGCTTGATCATGTTCTGCACAAAATTTAAGCTCATATAACCTCAAAATCAGGTTCTGCACAAAACTTTAGCTCATATAACCTCACGATCAGGTTCTGCACAAAATTTAAGCTCATATAACCTAGCAATCAGGTTCTGCACAAAATTTAAGCACTTATGTCATGATCAGGCTCTGAACAACATTTTAGCTCATATAACCTTATGATCAGGTACTGCACAAAATTTGTGATCTTATTGCTAACATCAGTTAAAGTGATCTTGTTGTTTACCTCAGGTTAGTTGGTCTTATTGCTGACCTCAGGCTCATTGATCTTATTGCTAACACCATGTAAAGTGATCTTATTGCTAACCTCAGGTAAAGTGACCTTGTCGCTAATCTCAGGCTTATTGATCTTATTGCTAACACCATGTAAAGTGATCTTATTGCTAACCTCAGGTAAAGTGATCTTATTGCTAACCTCAGGTAAAGTGACCTTGTCGCTAATCTCAGGCTTATTGATCTTATTGCTAACACCATGTAAAGTGATCTTATTGCTAACCTCAGGTAAAGTGATCTTATTGCTAACCTTAGGGAAAGTGATCTTATTGCTAACCTTAGGGAAAGTGATCTTATTGCTAACCTTAGGGAAAGTGATCTTATTGCTAACCTTAGGGAAAGTGATCTTATTGCTAATCTCAGGTAAAGTGACCTTGTCGCTAATCTCAGGCTGATTGATCTTATTGCTAACCTCAGGTTCTGTGGTCTTATTGCTAACCTCAGGTACTAATATTACAAATTACCAACCTCAGGTACTAAGACCAAATTACTAACATGAGGTACTAAGACCAAATTACTAACATGAGGTACTAAGACCAAATTACTAACCTGAGGTACTGAGACCAAATTACTAACCTCAGGTATTATGACCCTATTACTAACCTCAGGTATTATGACCCTATTACTAACCTCAGGTATTATGACCCTATTACTAACCTCAGGTATTATGACCCTATTACTAACCTCAGGTAAAGTGACCTTATATCGCTTTGCTCTATGTTGAAGGCTGTACGGTGATCATAGTTGTAAATGTCCGTGTCATTTGGTCTCTTGCGGAGTTGTCTCATTGGCAATCATACCACATCTTCTTATTTTCATACTATAGCTATAATCCCAGGTACTTAGACCTTATTACATACCCCAGGTACTGTGAAATTGTTATTTGTGAGAAACTCACCTTT
Source organism: Mytilus galloprovincialis (assembly GCA_037788925.1). Lineage (NCBI taxonomy): Eukaryota > Metazoa > Mollusca > Bivalvia > Mytilida > Mytilidae > Mytilus > Mytilus galloprovincialis. Next base: position 5,266,085 of record CM075334.1, on the reverse strand, counting down.
TACTGTTCTGTTTTCACCAAAATTCAATATCAAACATTTCCACTAATACTCTAATAGTGAATACAAAAATTGTGTTTACTAAAACCACCAAATTCTCAATTCATCAAAAAATAAAAGTCTTTTTTCCCATTAAACCTTGAATTTGTAAGAAAAACTGTGTTTACAAGAACAAGTACTTTAACAGTGGAGAGGCATAATTTACCTCACTGGTATAGCTTTTGTATTGGAGCTTTTTTTTTCTTTATATTATTTTGATTTTAAGTTTGATTTAATTAATTTTAATTTTAATTTTAATTTTTTTATTCTTATTCTTATTCTTATTATTCTATTCTTATTTTTATTTATTTTAAATTTTTTTTATTTATTTTTTTAATGTTTTTTTAAAAAAAAAAATTTTATTTTTATTTGTTGAAAGGGACTTTATTTAAAGCAAAAGCTGTTATCTATATTTTCTATTGAACCATAGAAGTAAAATATGCCTAAATATAAAATTTTCTGCATAACTATCCTTCATACAAACATATATCAATTCTTTTTGACAAAGGTTTTAGACCGAGGTTTGTTTCACTTAGACAATGCCTATAAGATTGCCAATTTTAAAGCAGTCGGCAGGACATGTAAGACCAATATTCCCTCAAATACTGCATTCAGAGGTTTTGGTGGACCGCAGGGAATGGTTGTTGCAGAAACATTCATAGATGAAGTAGCTACTTATCTAAATTTTTGTCCAAGTCGGGTAGGTATTTTGTTTGGTAAAGATTTAAAATATGGTACAAGCTTGATATCTATACTTTCCAAATTTTATCACTTCTTTTGAAAGTTGAAATAATGACGTGCAGTGTGTTGAACATTCTTTAGAGTTGGTCTCATTTGGGTCTAAGCATGACACCTGATTTGCCAATTTTTTGGTAAATTAGTGTGACATGTGAAAGTCAAATTATTGTGAGTGATAACAGGAAACAAAGTCAGGTTGGTCTCGTAAAATTACAAGTGTTGTTTTTACAATGATAAGCAGGATATAGGAATCTGACAAAACAGTAAGCTGGATTCTGGATCAGATCGCCCTCCCCAAAGAGACTCCCTTTAGAATCCATCCAACAAATTTTATGCAGTTTCTTTATATGCTAAACTCAAATATTCAAGTTACAAAAGTATGAAATTTTATACCAAAGTCAAACTCTGCTAATACTGTCAACAAATATTTGTTCCTAAAAAAAAAGTATATTATGAAGGAACTTCTATTCCGTGACAATACTAGTATTCTGGAAAATAATTGGTTGACTTTTTCAAAGTTGTCATGTAACAGAGAGTCAATAATTGGAATGAAGTGGTAAGAATATATTTTATTACGGTATATTGCACTTGCTTTACACTGCCTAACAGCCCTTCATTAGCAATGATATTTTAAGATTATAAATCTATTCTATTATACAACATGAATTTTAATATGACATTCTTTTTTGGCTTTGGAAACAAAGCCATGTTCTAATTCCAATAAAACATAGGCTGCACATGATTAAAGTTACAATTGAAATTACAATGTCAGTTCAAACTCAGTTATATTTTAAACAACACAGGAGATCAAAATGAACATATTTGTTGGTGTTGCTTGTTAGGATTTTAAATGCAATACATGTATTCCAAAAGTAAGTTTTATATATGTAAGTATTCATTTTTTATTGTAAAACGGTTGATTTTCTAAATTGTTTTATCTTTGTCAAATAAAATGGTTGCCTTTCGAATATGTATTATATATCCCTTTCAAAGTAAATAAGTTTTAAACTTTCCTATTAGAATCAAAAAAATTGTATCATGCCATGCTATATGTTCATTTTAACATGGATAGGAATTATTTTTGCCAACATTTTACACCTCACTAAATATACTGATTATAAAAATATTGACAAATAAGAACAGTTTGTTTATTCCATCAATCCAATTTAATATAACTTTTGAAATTGTAATATTTTTTTTCAAATTTCCGCCTGATACATTAAAATAATTACGATAATATTTTATTTTATTTTAGAAAAGTTAAATCATGAAAACTTTCTAAAATATTTGTTATTTATTTCACTATCAAGTTCTCAAATTTTAAAACCACATCTGAAATAAATTTTGTCTTTATTTAAGTCTAAATTAGATAACTTGAAAAACCTCTAACATAACATTATCAATTATTGTACTATCAGGTTCGTAAATTAAACATGTACAACGAAGGAGACCTGACCCACTTTGGACAGGTAGTGGAAGACTGCAACGTAAGAAAATGTTGGGAGGAATGCAAAGACAGGAGTGAATTTATAAAGAGAAAAAGAGATGTGGAAATATTCAATAGGTCAGTTATTTAAGAATGAAGTGTAATCATATGATATTTCATGATTTGCATTTAATGGATGAATTTTAAGTTTTAAGAGTAAGTATTAAATATTGCATTATATTTCCTTATTCTTTTCTTTACATACATCATATTAGAATTTTTGTCGAGCCTGCAACTTTTGTTGCAGAAAGCTCGACATAGGGATAGTGACCCGGCGGCGGCGGCTACGGCGGCGGCGGCGGCGGTGTTAGCTAACTTCTTAAAAGCTTTATATTTTAAAAGGTGGAAGACCTGGATGCTTCATACTTTGTATATAGATGCCTCATGTTACGAAGTTTTCGTCAGTCACATGTCCAATGTCCTTGACCTCATTTTCATGGTTCAGTGACCACTTGAAAAAAAGTTCAATTTTTTTGTAATGTTGAATTCTCTCTTATTATAAGTAATAGGATAACTATATTTCATATGTGCGTACCTTGCAAGGTCCTCATGTCTGTCAGACAGTTTTCACTTGACCTCGACCTCATTTCATGGATCAGTGAACAAGGTTAAGTTTTGGTGGTCAAGTCCATATCTCAGATACTATAAGCAATAGGGCTAGTATATTCGGTGTATGGAAGGACTGTAAGGTGTACATGTCCAACTGGCAGGTGTCATCTGACCTTGACCTCATTTTCATGGTTCAGTGGTTATAGTTAAATTTTTGTGTTTTGGTCTGTTTTTCTCATACTATATGCAATAGGTCTACTATATTTGTTGTATGGAATGATTGTAAGGTGTACATGTCTAGCGGGCAGATGTCATGTGACCTTGACCTCATTTTCATGGTTCAGTGGTTAATGTTAAGTTTTTGAGTTTTGGTCTTTTTATCTAATACTATATGCTATAGGTCAACTTTATTTGGTGTATGGAAATATTTTATGATCTTTATGTCAGTCGCACAGGTTTGATTTGACCATGACCTCATTTTCACGGTTCATTGCACAGTTAAGTTTTTGTGTTTTGGTCTATTTTTCTTAAACTATAAGTAATAGGTCAACTATATATGTTGTATAGAAGCATTGTTAGCTGTACATGTCTGCCTGGCATGGTTCATCTGACTTTGACCTCATTTTCAAGGTTCATTGGTCTTTGTTTAGTTATCTTGGTTAATGTTAAGTTTATGTGACAGTTGTTATAAAGCTTAACTTTATACTTAGGACTATCAATATAATATCAATGGTTAGTATAGAAGGCGAGACATTTCAGCGTGTGCACTCTTGTTAAATTGTATAGATAAAAACTAAGTTAAAAAAGAATTATTGATATCTTGCTGTAAACTTGCTACTTGTTTTCTATGTTCTTCCGTTGTAGGAGGATGATATCTAAGAAAAGGAAAAAGAAGGGGGGAACCTAGGGATGGAAGTGGGGAGGGAAATGAGAGTAGAGGGGAGGTTGAAAAAAATCATGAAAAGTCAAACAGATTAAAAGTAATGCCAGAATCTCAGAATATACACAGTATATTATATATTGATCAAAAGTTATTGGGAATATGGGAGTGAAGTGGGAATTGGCTTGCTACTGTTGGTCCAACTATGCTATGGTAGTAACCAGTTAGTCACTTTAGCATCATTATTCATTTTAAGAGAAATGCATTGGGAAGATCTGACTTATTTTGTCTCTCGTTTCAGTGAAAACAGATGGAAGAAAAGAGGGATCTGTATGATTCCTACAAAATTTGGTATTGCTTATACAGCTACTTTCTTAAATCAGGTTTGTTTAAAACATCTGATTAAATCAGGTTTGTTTAAAAGATCAGATTAAATGCTTAATGTTATATTTAATGTTTTGCTGTTGCACAAATATTTAGTACTTAAATGAATTGCATCCATGTTTGAAGAAATTTAAAGTATATGTATATTGAAATTTGCTTTGTAAAACAGATATTTGAGTTTTACATCAAATTAGTAATGTAAAGTTACATTATCAGATTAATGAAAAAATTACTGTAAATAAAACTGTAATCAGAGAAAACAGATCTCTTCTAAGTTTTGATAGATAATAATGCAATTTACATGTATAACTCGGAACAAAGAAAAACAAATTTCGTCAGATGAATCCTCTGGTTTATTTGATGACTAACATGTTTTTTGCTGTTATAAAAAAAAATGAATATAGATAGAAAAGTTTTGTAAGACAAGCATTACTCAAATAGTTCAATCGCACTCCATGTCTGATTTTCTCCCTCTCAAATGCAGCCATCTTAGATCAGCAGAATATAATGACTGAATTGTTCAGGTAAAGACAATCTAACTGAAATTTCTGATAATTTTTTAATTGTTTTTTTTAATATTTTAATTTGTAATTAAACAATAGAAAGAACATTGTGGTAGGTAAAATTTAATAACTGAAAATTTCTGTAAAGTTTTGGACAGTTATTGTTTTTTGTGTTACAGGCAGGAGCTTTAGTTATGGTGTACAGAGATGGGTCAGTATTGGTCACTCATGGAGGTGTAGAAATGGGACAAGGACTTCACACTAAAATGATACAGGTATATTTTATAAGGTAGTTCCATTGAGGAAAAGAAATATGACAAGGTCTTCACATTCTTGTCATCCCTTTAGGTTTTGATAAGAGGGTGATAGGAAGACAGGGGTATGGAAAAATTGAAAGCAAAAAAATACTAAAATGCTTGACAAGCTGCTTTATAATTTTATAATCTAGCATACATGTTAACAAATAGATATATGGACAAGTAGTAGATAAAAAGGGGATTCAAATGTTAGCCTTAAGCTGAAAAATAAGACAACACCATAGCCAAAAGAAAAAATTACAAAAAAAAACTTTAAATAATTGTATGGGGTAATTGTCTTTGATTGCTTAAAGATGTAACTTAAGTAATCAATGAAAGAGCTATTCCATTAAAATGTATGTGTTGGTAGGAAGGGAAGTTTAATTATTGAATGTTAGGCATGGGTCTTTTTTATGCCCCACCTATGATAGTAGAGGGGCATTATGTTTTCTGGTCTGTGCGTCTGTGCGTCCGTTCGTCCGTTGTACCGTTCGTCCGTCCGTTCGTCCGTCCGTCCGTCTGTTCGTCCGTCTGTCCCGCTTCAGGTTAAAGTTTTTGGTCAAGGTAGTTTTTGATGAAGTTGAAGTCCAATCGACTTCAAACTTTGTACACATGTTCCCTATGATATGATCTTTCAAATTTTAATGCCAAATTAGAGTATTTATTCCAATTTCACGGTCCATTGAACATAGAAAATGATAGTGCGAGTGGGGCATTCATGTACTGGGGACACATTCTTGTTTCAGTATGTGTCTATCACCATTATAATTTAATTTTGGAAGTAACGCGTCTTCTGATTGGCTGACATTATTTTGTTGAGCCCATATACATAATTTAGTCATGTGACCGTGATGTCATCAACGTTTTTCATGGTTTTCTACGGTTTAAAATGGAATTTAGAATTAAATTATAAGTAATGACTGTTATATTTTTTCTGTCTATTTGAAATAACATAAAAAATGTGGTGCACACTTTTAAATAACCTGCTACGTGCGTTATGCAGTGTGCACCAAATTTTTTATGTTATTTCTTCATAAACAGAAAAAATATTTCTTAAATGCAAAATTATCTTAAAAATGGTTCTTGGTTGCATGGATATTTTTAAAGTCTCTTCCTTCCCTCCCTCATACATTCTATTATAATAGCTCTAACAATATCTTCGTTTCTTTATATTGTAGGTTGCTAGTAGAGTTCTGAAAATTCCAACTACAAAAATACACATCAGTGAGACTAGTACAAATACTGTTCCTAATACTTCTGCCACAGCTGCTAGTGCTAGCTCTGATCTCAATGGAATGGCTGTTAAGGTAAGGCTTACAAAAACTAGCTCTAGCTCTGATCATTGTGGAATGGCTGTTAAGGTAAGGCTAACAAAAACTAGCTCTAGCTCTGATCATTGTGGAATGGCTGCAAAGGATTTAAGTCTAATGGACACGAGTCTTAGCTTTGATAGTGTTAAATGGCTACAAAGGTAAGGAAAAAGAAAAAGCTCTATAGATTTGATAATTGTTGAATGGCGGATTTCTTATAAGGCTTAATGACAAACAACTAAATCCCGGTGAATTTCTTAATTGAAAAGATTTACTGGCTTGTGGCAGGATGTTCTCTTCAAATCTAAATGGAACTCATAATGATAATAGCTGAATGTCATTGCAGGTAAAGCAGTATTTTGTAAAAATGCAGTATAACTAAATAATATTTTATAATTTTAGGTTGCCTGCCAGACAATCTTAGAAAGAATAGAGCCCTACATCAATGCCAACCCTAAAGGGACCTGGGAAGATTGGGTAAGATGTATTATTGTATTGTGTAAGTTCAATGCCAACCCTAAAGGGACCTGGGAAGATTGGGTAAGATGTATTATTGTATTGTGTAAGTTCAATGCCAACCCTTAAGGAATCTGGGAAGATTGGGTAAGATGTATTACTGTAGTGTGTAAGTTCAATGCCAACCCTAAAGGAACCTGGGAAGATTGGGTAAGATGTATTACTGTAGTGTGTAAGTTCAATGCCAACCCTAAAGGAACCTGGGAAGATTGGGTAAGATGTATCACTGTATTGTGTAAGTTCAATGCCAACCCTAAAGGAACCTGGGAAGATTGGGTAAGATGTATTATTGTATTGTGTAAGTTCAATGCCAACCCTAAAGGAACCTGGGAAGATTGGGTAAGATGTATCACTGTATTGTGTAAGTTCAATGCCAACCCTACAGGAACCTGGGAAGATTGGGTAAGATGTATTACTGTTTTGTGTAAGTTCAATGCCAACCCTAAAGGAACCTGGGAAGATTGGGTAAGATGTATTACTGTATTGTGTAAGTTCAATGCCAACCCTAAAGGAACCTGGGAAGATTGGGTAAGATGTATTACTGTATTGTGTAAGTTCACTGCCAACCCTAAAGGAACCTGGGAAGATTGGGTAAGATGTATTACTGTATTGTGTAAGTTCCCTTCTTCATGTTCTTATTCTTTCCAGTTTTTGTCGAGCCTGCAACTTTTGTTGCAGAAAGCTCGACATAGGGATATATAGTGATCCGGCGGCGGTGGCTACGGCGGCGGCGTTAGCTAACTTCTTAAAAGCTTTATATTTTAGAAGGTGGAAGACCTGGATGCTTCATACTTTGTATATAGATGCCTCATGTTACGAAGTTTCCATCAGTCACATGTCCAATGTCCTTGACCTCATTTTCATGGTTCAGTGACCACTTGAAAAAAAAGTTCAAATTTTTTGTAATGTTGAATTCTCTCTTATTATAAGTAATAGGATAACTATATTTGATATGTGCGTACCTTGCAAGGTCCTAATGTCTGTCAGACAGTTTTCACTTGACCTCGACCTCATTTCATGGATCAGTGAACAAGGTTAAGTTTTGGTGGTCAAGTCCATATCTCAGATACTATAAGCAATAGGTCTAGTATATTCGGTGTATGGAAGGACTGTAAGGTGTACATGTCCAACTGGCAGTTGTCATCTGACCTTGACCTCATTTTCATGGTTCAGTGGTTATAGTTAAGTTTTTGTGTTTTGGTCTGTTGTTCTCATACTATATGCAATAGGTCTACTATATTTGTTGTATGGAATGATTGTAAGGTGTACATGTCTAGCGGGCAGATGTCATGTGACCTTGACCTCATTTTCATGGTTCAGTGGTCAAAGTTAAGTTTTTGAGTTTTGGTCTTTTTATCTAATACTATATGCCATAGGTCAACTATATTTGGTGTATGGAAATATTTAATGATCTTTATGTCAGTCGCGCAGGTTTTATTTGACCGTGACCTCATTTTCACGGTTCATTGCACAGTGTTAAGTTTTTGTCGAGCCTGCAACTTTTGTTGCAGAAAGCTCGACATAGGGATAGTGATCCGGCGGCGGCGGCGGCGGCTACGGCGGCTACGGCGGCGGCGTTAGCTAACTTTTTAAAAGCTTTATATTTTAGAGGGTGGAAGACCTGGATGCTTCATACTTTGTATATAGATGCCTCATGTTACGAAGTTTCCATCAGTCACATGTCCAATGTCCTTGACCTCATTTTCATGGTTCAGTGACCACTTGAAAAAAAAGTTCAAATTTTTTGTAATGTTGAATTCTCTCTTATCATAAGTAATAGGATAATTATATTTGGTATATGCGTACCTTGCAAGGTCCTCATGCCCGTCAGACAGTTTTCACTTGACCTCGACCTCATTTCATGGATCAGTGAACAAGGTTAAGTTTTGGTGGTCAAGTCCATATCTCAGATACTATAAGCAATAGGTCTAGTATATTCGGTGTATGGAAGGACTGTAAGGTGTACATGTCCAACTGGCAGGTGTCATCTGACCTTGACCTCATTTTCATGGTTCAGTGGTTATAGTTAAGTTTTTGTGTTTTGGTCTGTTTTTCTCATACTTTATGCAATAGATCTACTATATTTGTTGTATGGAATGATTGTAAGATGTACATGTCTAGCGGGCAGATGTCATCTGACCTTGAGCTCATTTTCATGGTTGAGTGGTCAAAGTTAAGTTTTTGAGTTTTGGTCTTTTTATCTAATACTATATGCCATAGGTCAACTATATTTGGTGTATGGAAATATTTTATGATCTATATGTCAGTCCCGCAGGTTTTATTTGACCTCGACCTCATTTTCACGGTTCATTGCTCAGTGTTAAGTTTTTGTGTTTTGGTCTATTTTTCTTAAACTATAAGTAATAGGTCATTTATATTTGTTGTATGGAAGCATTGTTAGCTGTACATGTCTGCCTGGCATGGTTCATCTGACCTTGACCTCATTTTCATGGTTCATTGGTCTTTGTTTAGTTATCTTGGTTAATGCTAAGTTTATGTGACAGTTTTTAATAAAGTTTTATACTTAGGACTATCAACATAATATCAATAATTAGTAAAGAAGGCGAGACATTTCAGCGTGTGCACTCTTGTTAGAAATATCTAACTATAGACTTGTGATATCAAAACAATCAGACCTAGATTAAGTTTTACCCAGAGTTATTTTCCTTGGCATGAGCAACACAATTTTCGAATATCATGAGTTAACCCAAATTTTCAAATTGCTCAATGTTAAGATATTAATATTTTTATTAATGTTTTTTGTGTACACTTCTTTAATCAGTTTTAGAATAGCTTATTTTTACCTGTATTTTTTTTTACCAGTAGTTTTCTGAACAGATATTTATTTATTTTCCAGGTGAATTCAGCCTACTTTGACAGAGTGAGCTTATCATCTACAGGATTTTATAAGTAAGTATATATATATATAAAGTTGTAAGTTCAGTAAGGACCATGTTTGGTCTTCAGTAGTAGGTTCATTTGTTTCAAGATTGGGAAAAAGTTCAAGTTGATAAATAGACATGCAAGCTAGTGAAATGTTAAAAATTTTTGTCATAATTTTTCAGATTTTGTATAGATTATACATGGGAAATCCAGTTTTGTGTGATAAGTAGATTTTATTCAAGAAATTTTGTTATGGGGTTCTCCATTTTGAGTATATATTTTAATTTTGTTCACAGAACACCTGGTATAACAGGATTTGATTTTGAGAAACAGGAAGGACGACCATTTAATTATTTCACTTTTGGTGCCAGCTGTTCAGAAGTTGAAATTGATTGTTTAACTGGAGACCACCAGGTAAGAGTGAAATAAATTATCTTCTGTTTGTTTTAAGGAGGTACTAAATGCTTTGACTAAAATAGATTTTCTCTCCTTTAATTTTCAAAAAATTAAGGAGGCTCGCGGGTACAAAAATTTCAGCAAAAAATTAAACATTTTTCTTTTCATTACAAATTATATTTATTATAAAATTTATGATATGGTACAAAAATCAACAAACAAAATCAATTTGTTTGGCCCCAGATCACTTTTAAAATGTTTATATCATCGAAAAAGCTCCAAATTATCTCCCTTTGGTGCAAAAATACCATTTTTTGGCATTAAAATTGAAATACCTTTTTTAACACATCGGTGACCTATATTTTTTATTAATGTTTTCAAATAAGCTGTACATAAACTAAATAATTGTAAAATTTAAGCGATTTCAGTAATAAGGTTATTTTTTTTATTTCGATATTTCTCCTATTAGTTCAACAGAAAAAAAAGACATTAACAAAAATGTATGCTTCTTTCGGAGGCAGATTGTGAGCTTAAATGAACAGTGACCCCATTTTTTTATTTCATTTTTCTATTCAGTATAAGATAACATTCGTTTATAGAAAAATATAGCAAAATCTTACATTAAAAAAAAATTAGACCCGCAAGCCCCCTTAAAAGAAATAGTTACTTTAACCTGTTGATAGAAATATAAAAATTTCCAAGAAATTTGAACCAGCAGTTTGTTGAACGCTAAATAGAGCAGCTAAAAAAAATTTATTCAAATATGAATCGAAAAAGACAACTACTAATGGAATATAGATTACATTGGACATTAAAGGTACTGTCAAATCTGTCAAATAAACAGCACCATTGTAGCAAATCTATAGAAGATTTTATAACATTTTACATAAATTATCTGAAATATCAACTTTGGCATTATAGTCAAATAGCATGCCTCATCAAACATAACAAGAAAGACCTATAATAGCAGGGGTCTGGAAAACGTCATATTTGCCAGACATGACCTAAGCTGAAAGCTATTTGTTCTTAACCAAACTGAAATTTGAAAAAAGGGCACCAATTTTAAGTCATCACAAAATGACAGAAATTGTGTAAAAAAAATCTGGTTCCATGGATCCTAGCAGGGGTTTTATTATCTTTCATGTTGCCTGGTACTTTCCACATTTCTAGGTGGTACTTTTCAATTTATTCCATGAATATCTTATATAAAAATTCCTACATTTAGGCGGTTCTTGTCAATAGCATAGGAGGGTAAAAGTACTGGGTACCACCTCCTAATGAATGGCCTGGACCTAGTACTGATTTCTTTAATTTCATCAAATTAAATAAAAGAGATTTTATGTGAGTTTAGAAGCTGTGGCGTTACATTTACAATTATCAACACTAAGGGGGTGGGGTATAAGTTGACATAAAAAAATTAATTAGAATGTAGGGGAGATAAACCATATGTGTTTTACAATGATAAAAGTTGTGTATTTTTGTAACAGGTATTAAGAACAGATATTGTTATGGATGTTGGTTGTAGTTTGAATCCTGCTATAGATATAGGACAGATTGAAGGAGGCTTCATGCAGGTTTGTCATCAAACATATTTTGTTTCAAACAATAAATTATTTAATTTTTTAAAGCATTCAATGAAAGATATATTTTGTTTCATTATAATAGCAAGAATAATAGAGTACTATTTTTAGCAATATGTTTTAAAGAGATCTACATTGATATACACCCCAACAATGAAAAAACAACTATTGTACAGAACAAAAGACTGAAAAATTAACCAATCAAAATACTGGATTTGATGTTTCAAGTACAAAATAAAGTTTTATAACCGATGGCCTTGCAATATACACCTAAATTTATCTAAAGGACAATGTTTTTCTGGTACTTTTGAACAGGGATATGGTATGATGTTACTAGAACAACAGAAGATGTCTCCTGATGGTTTCCTGTTTACTCGAGGCCCATCGAACTACAAGATACCAGGCTTTGGAGATATTCCAGTAGAATTTAATGTGTCTCTACTCAAAGGCAGTCACAATCAAAAGGCAGTATATTCTTCCAAGGTGTGTTAATCTACTTCAAGATATATGCTGTAAACCAAGAAGTTTTACAAGCGATTTATTTTTTCAATTCTATATATGAATGAAAACCAATATGATTAGTAAAGAATATGTCAAACTTGGATCTTTCCTTGTATAAATATGTACCAGATGCTCTGCAGGGCCCAGCTTTATACAACTGAGAGGTCGAACCATGAACAGTTGGGGCAAGTATGGACACAACATTTAAGCTTGATATAGCTCTGAATTTGGATTGTGATTAAACAGTTGACACAACACAGGTTTCTGACACAGAATGAATGTGGTCTAAGAACTTAAACTTAAAAACTTAAAAAATTTAAATTGGACATTTACCTATTATGGTCCAATATCCAAAATCTAAATACATGGTTAGATTCAGCATATTGAAGAACCCCATATATTCAATTTTTGTTGAAATCAAACAAAGTTTAATTTTTGACCCTTTGGACCTTAATGTAGACCAATTTGAAAAAGGGACAATACTGTGCAATTGAATATTTCTTGCTATTGTGCAAAACTGTGCAATTGAAAATTTCTAGCTATTGTGCAATATTGTGCAATTAGATATATCTTGCTATTGCACAAAACTGTGCAATTGAAGATTTCTTGCTATTGCACAATACTGTGCAATTGAAAATTTCTTGCTATTGGACAATACTGTGCAATTGAAAATTTCTTGCTATTGCACAATACTGTGCAATTGAAGATTTCTTGCTATTGCGGAATACTGTGCAATTGAAAATTTCTTGCTATTGCACAATACTTAATATAATAATTTTGGACCCCAATTTAGACGAACTTGAAAACTGGGCCCATAATCAAAAATCTAAATACATGTTTAGATTTGGCATATCAAAGAACCCCAATAATTCATTTTTTGATGAAATCAAACAAAGTTTTATTTTGGACCCTTTTGGCCCTTTATTCGTTGGAACCAAAACTCCCAAAAGCAATCCAAACCTTCTTTTTGTGGTCATAAACCTTGTGTTAAAATTTCATAGATTTCTGTTTACTTATACTAAAGTTATTGTGCGAAAACCAAGAAAAATGCTTATTTGGGCCCTTTTTGGCCCCTAATCCCTAAACTATTGGGACCAAAACACCCAAAATCAATCCCAACCTTCCTTTTATGGTCATAAACCTTGTGTTTAAATTTCATAGATTTCAATTTACTTATACTAAAGTTAGAGTGTGAAAACCAAATGTCTTCGGACGAAGACGACGACGTCGCCAACGTTATACCAATATACAACCAAAAAATTTTCAATTTTTGCAGTCGTATAAAAATTGAATAATCATGAAAACAAATCATCTCAAAATTAATTGAAAAGTACTATAAAAAGGTTTTTCTTGTAAAGAGTAGATAAATTTTCAATGGTTCTGGTACACTGTATTCATCTTACCAGCTGTTTTTTTCAAATGCTATAGACACACATGTTCAACAGATGTTGGATTTTTTCCCCCAACAATCAACATTTCCAAATAAGAGGATCCTAAAATAGAGGGAAAGGGACTATGTACAATTTTTCGCTGTATCTGTGAAGATAGATACAACATAACAAACAAGTCTGTGAACATTGAAATATCATAGACATTATAATTATGTTTCTAAAATTCTTTATTTGATGAAGTATTTATGTCAAATTCTTTATTTTTTACAGGCTATTGGAGAACCTCCATTATTTTTATCAGCGGCAGTATTTTTTGCTGTCAAAGATGCTATTAGATCAGCTAGAGTTGATTCTAAACAAGACACCAACTTTACCCTTCATAGCCCTGCTACTGCAGAGAGGATCCGAATGGCTTGTAAAGATCAATTCACAGAACAGGTACAGGTTCATTACTTGGGATTCATTATTATTTGTTAGATACCAAATTTTGTGGCTTTTGTTGGTATAGGTGAACCACAAAATTTAATGTTTATTGAATGACAAATTTTCTATAGGTTTGTAGGCAAATTTTGGCAAAACCAGGAAATTAGATAATTATGAATATGTAATATGTATTCCTTAATCCACGAAAATTGGTACTCACCAAAAAATTAATCCACTGTATGACAATCAGCAAACTAATTGCACAGATTTATCGGTGCTTATGAAATGTCAGCTTTACCCAAGATTGTTCTTAGTAAATGGTTATAAGATATGTATTTAAAATATTTTTTACTTTGTTTGTTGTGAGCATTTAACCTTAAAATTTACCTTACACAAATATTTCATCCTTTTTTTATACAAAACTGTGAAATGCAATGAGGAATACAGTAAATATTAACTGTCAGACCTTTTTGGGCCCAAAATTTGAAAATAACCATTGATGTGGTATAATAACAGTAATGATCTTGCTTAAAAGGATTAGGTAAGCAGACTTTACTATGCTCCTCAATAATGCGTTTACAGTAAGTATGCAAGTCATTTCTGTGCGTTCATTACAATTTTTTTTAATATTTACAGTTTCCTGAACCTGAAGAAGGGAGTTATAAACCATGGTTTGTGAATCTTTGAAGACTGCTGATTGGTGGATAACCTTGGTTTGTGAATCAATGATGACTGCTGGTTTGTGAATCTATGATAACTGATGATTGGTGGATAACTGTGAACTCATAATAAACCATGTTTTTGGATTTCAAATTTCTACAAATTGGTGGATTACTGACTCATTATAAATCATAATTTATGAATCCGTAATGACTTCAATCAGTTGGTTTTAATACTGTGGACTTCTTTGTGAATCAAAGATGCATAAAACTTTACAACTGTATTTTATTATTAAAGTTTTTTAAGTTATTATTTTAAGGTTGTTAACCTGTAATCTTTGTATGATAGAAGAAATGCTAAATTTTAATGTTTTTCAATGAAAATAATTATTCTTCTTGAAGAATTTAAATGTATTTTTGTAAATGCCCAAGCCACTCATCAGAATGGGACATAAACTGTGTAAAAACATGTCATTCTGAAACCAATATTTTTCCAATTTTTTTTCTGTTAAGACTGTTGATATCAAGTTGATTTTTTTAGTTTTTAAGATGGTATTACAGATCTAGTTTGTTATATATCAGATGTAATTCTTTTTATGAATGTGGATAATGTATGGTGAAACATTTTTCACAGTAAGGGCATTAGAATACAGCTAGCTATATATATTTTAAATGTTATGTGTTGGGATTAAGCTGAAAATAGTATTTATATAGAGAGTTATTTTGATGAAGAATTGTTATAATTGATAATAATAATTATTTTAATTAACCAGTTTTCAGGGACCAATTTATGCAATTTTTTTTTTTCTTTCTCAATATTTTTGAAAGTTATAATGATCATGAGCAGATACATACCGGTATTGTTAATTGAGACCCTTCAAGTTTTTTAACAGTCGGTCAATCAGGCTCTATGTCACCAGTATAGATGTGATGAAATTCTGAATTTAAGGCATAAAGTCAAAATTTTAAATGTGTAAAAGGTTTGCAAAAAGTACAAATCACCCTTTGATTGATCTAACACCATCTTTTTTCGTGTCATTTTTTCAAAAGGGGACGTACATATACTTAATTGGGAGTATTTTTCAGATTTTTATGGAATTTTATATTCTGTTTTGGTATATCTGTGAGGAAGACAGATTGACTGGCTTGCAGCTTCAAAGGTGCTTTGAATTGTGTGTTAAGGATGCATACAATTAACATAACATTAAGTGTATGAGCCTCAGTGTATACCCTACATCTCTTTTTACTCAAATTTTTCAAACTGCAAGGTTGAAATAGTTTTTTGAGGTTAAATTGTACATATTTATAATTAATGAAATGCATAATCTTAACAATTTTATTTGTAAAACTTTTTGAGATTACATGACCATAATGGAATAATCAATGAATATTATTTTTCAGACTTGTCCTAAAGAAAACAAGTTTAATGACTGGAATTTTTAACTATTTTACAGTGATGACCATTCTGTCCTAAATTGTATTTTCTGACCAATTCATCATATAGATATATAACAATTAATCCGTCTATTATGTTTTTCTAGTCTGTTTAATTAATTTATATATTTTATTGGAAATGTGTTTTACTACGATAAGTTATAAGTTTAGCTAACAGCATTTTACACCATGTTTAAAAATATCATTGAAAGTGTTTTATCCATAAAAGATCAAAATAATAGTTAATCATAATCCTAGTCCAATTGAACAAATTTCATATGGTCAATTATTATTTATAATTTTTTATGCCCCACCTACGATAGTAGAGGGGCATTATGTTTTCTGGTCTGTGCGTCCGTTCGTCCGTTCGTTCGTCCGTCTGTCCCGCTCCAGGTTAAAGTTTTTGGTCAAGGTAGTTTTTGATGAAGTTGAAGTCCAATCGACTTCAAACTTTGTACACATGTTCCCTATGATATGATCTTTCTAATTTTAATGCCAAATTAGAGTTTTTACCCCAATTTCACGGTCCACTGAACATGGAAAATGATAGTGCGAGTGGGGCATTCGTGTACTGAGGACACATTCTTGTTCTTCAATTATAATAGTTTTTCTGTTGTCTTTTTGTTGTTGAAAGGACTGGCAAAAATTATAATCACACTAACTTGTCTGTAATCAGGTATTTCTTTTTCAATGATAGTTTTAATCAGGGTGTACATATATATAGCCTAATATACATAGAAAAATATATAAACTATGCTTGAAGTTGTATTACATATACTTAAACTAGCAAACAAATTTTAGTCTTAAATGGTCATTTTGAATTTGACATCATCTGAAAATCTGAGCAATAAATTCTTCAGTCATGTCCAGTAAATTTTCAGACTTAACCACTTCAGTAAATTCAGTACTGTTCAAACAATTAGCTTGAAGTCATTTGGGTACTGTTCATTAGGTTTTCAGATTATTCAGTATGATGTAGATGTGTTCTGTAAATAACAACTATAGAACAGCCTGAACGTAAACTTAACAAATCTTAATTGACTGCAAATTAAGATGTAACATTTAAAATGTTGACTGACCTCTAACTGTGGTATTTTCAGCAGACATAATTCTATCAAAGTGTGAAATTTGGGATTGATCCATTGCTATCAAACTAAGTTTAGTTTTGTTTCCTTGGTTTTTATAGATGAATTTATAAAATAAATATGATGCTAATGTATATGCTGAAAGATATTAAGCAGGAGTATTTATATCTATATAGTGTTGACTTTTCTTTTTGCAGTTCTATCTATTTACACTCACATGTAAATTTGTGTTAATCTGTCTTAGTTTTGCAGGATAAGTAATTCTCTGTAATAAACAATTATAACCTTTGAACAAAATCCAATAGTTAATAAGTTTGTCATTTGAAACAAATTATTAGACAGCCTTGACAAATTTTGATACATAAACTAATACTATTTTGAATGCCATTCATCTTTTGTACATTCGATCAAAGTTCTTATTGTCAAAGATGTTTATAGAGAGAACATTTTATAAAAGGGCAAGTTTTTTTAAACTCACCCAAAGATATTTGGTCTTTTGGGTTATTCCAAAATCTCAGGAGATAATATGTGGACTGTTCCATTGATATTTATAGGGTTGACACCTATGTTTTATCAGTTACCCTCTTAGAAAGAATTAAGTAAGTGAGTATAGCTTTAAACGAAAAATATTTATTTTTGATAGCTTTAATATACACAAAGGTCAAAGTTGAATATATATGCGGGTACTACAATCAAGTTTTGTCTAGACTATGGTGAAGTATATATGTAGCATTTATAACCTTGTTTTGAGATTGATTGATATATACTGATGTATTGCTTGTATATATGATTTGTTTGTTTGTTATGCTTACTATGTATTTAGGAATAAAAAATTGATCAATGCTTTAATATTATGCTGTTTCATCTTTTGTCCCAGGTTATGGGGAGGGTTGAGTACTATCAAACATGACGTCAATGATTTCAGTTGTATCTAGATTATAGGCCTGTCATAAGAAATACATAACACATACACAGTTTAAAAATGTGTTTCTTTAATAAATAAATGTACACAAAACCATGTACAAATTTAAACATATATATTATTTATGCTAACAACAATTTATAAGTAGAAATCCCACATAACAAATGGTCACAAAATGACACAAATATACTCCACAAGTACCTGTATTAGTAGTAGAAAAAAACCAACAAATGTCACATAAAAGATCTTGACAGAATCCAATCCAATCAAAAATTCCTTTTATGTAACAAAAAAAATTAAATCGAAATTAAGCATAAAAAATTGGAAAAATTTTACTTCATTACATGTTAAAAACATATTCTAAGACAGTTAAAATCTTAACTGATGTCATTATGTCTGCAGAACACCATTTTAAAACTATGATTACCGTTAAATGCATTTCATTTTCCTGTAGTAAACACAAACAAGAATGTGTTTAAAGTGAATGGATCCCCAACTCGTACTATCATTTTCTATATTCACTGGACCGTGAAATGGGGGCCAAAACTCTTAATTTGGCATTGAAACCAGAAAGATCATATCATAGAAAACATGTGTACTAAGTTTCAAGTTGATTGGACTTCAACTTCATCAAAAACTACCTTGACCAAAAACTTTAACTAAAAGCAAGATAGACTGACGAACCTAGGAATGAACAAAAGGGATGCATAGACTGAAAAACATAATGCCCCTAAGTGAGGAATAAAAAAAATCCACTTTTCGATCATTAACTATAAAATCAATACCCTTTTTTCAATTTAATTCTCTTGATAAGCTGACATTAGATATTTGGAATTTCCTGACTAGGAGAATCTCAGATTAAGAAATGATTGCCTAGATGTGGATGTAATTAAACAAGATCAATTGTGTATCACCTATTAATTAAAAATATATTTAAAATTACATACAAAACAGCAATATACATAATATATCGTTCTGAAAGTTTGTGATTATTCACGACAATATATCATGCAAATTTTTAATTTCAACAAGTGAAGAATTTTAACAATGGATTTCATTATTTTAACAATAACATCATAATCATCATATTTAAGGTGGTACCTAACACTACAGGGAGATAACTCTGTAAAATCAGCTAAACGTTTTAATAAGGCTGTGTTGTTAAGGGAATATTGAGCTTCTCAATGATCAAAATTAGTGTTTGTCAAACTGTTATATAACCAGTGTAATTTTTCTGACAAAACGGTTGGTTCAATTTTTTTTGAAATTTTTGTATTTTTGTTAAAGGGTCAAAGTAAATACTTTGTCAAAATTTTAAGAAAATTAAACAAGCCAAATTAATTTTAGTTAAAGTGTTGGGTACCACCTTAAGACAAATAAGGCAATAAGCATGATAAGGATAAATATTCACTTACACAATCATATAACATTCATACACAAACAATGTATTGTAAATTCAGAAACAATTGCCTACATTTATTATTGAAATTATTGAAGAATAAACAAAAATGTGAGATTAATTATTGCGATTTTAAGAAAATTTTCATACAGATAACGTATTAGATATCTGAATGTGAGGTCTAATTATTGCAATACTCACTCATTCACATTATTCACAAAAATAAAAAACTTCAATAATTTCTGAGTCTGCAGTACCAATCATACACAAACATTGTTTACTCAAACATGAATTTCATCAGATCTATAACCACAAAAATCACTTAATTGTTTTTAACAACAAAAATAAAATCAAGCATTTTGATGTGTTCAAAACACTTTATGAATTACTATTTAATGAACATATAATTATAAATATTCATTTTCAAATTTCATATAACAACCTACACAGTTCATGTGTTAACTCAGGTAAATCTTTGATATGATAGTCACCTGAAATAAGTTGTTCCACATGGACAAAATGGATTTCAATGTTTAAATAATTTAGCATATGATTTCAAGTGAACAGTTCATCCATTTGCAGTTTATACATTGGATTATAAATTATCATGAATCCAGCATTAAAATTAACTTGATAAGATTTTTTATAATTCAAAATGATTTGTGTTACATACAAAACTACAATGTTTACCAAAAAAAGCCCTATTTACATATTAACCAAAAGCTGAGCAAATATTTGGAATGTATAATATCATTTTATATACAAATGTACTATCTAGTGTTTATGCATAGTTTTAAGTCTTATAACGTCCTTTTTTCTTCCTTGAACCTTATAAGCTGAGTAAGGCCTTATTTTCTAATCATCAATAATAATATTGGTACCGTTCATGCTGACAAATATCAAGGAGAAATCTGGTAAAGGTTTAGTGTTAAAATTCAACCCTAGTTTTAATTGCAGCATGATACAAATGAAAACAGCTCTTTCCATCATTTGGTGTCACATGAAAAAGATGTATAACAAAAGACAACTTTCGAGTTATGCCATTCCCCATATTTTTTAATTTTGTCAGTTTTTGACGGAAATGCAACAAACTTGAAAATGGACTATAATTAGGTTTTTTTAAACCACTTATAAATTACAAGACATGCATTCAATTCTCCTATTCACAGTTTAAATAAATAATTATAGTATTTCCATAAAAAATCACAATCATAAATAGTGTACAGATTCACCTGTTGCTTTATATGTGGTAAATGCCTCAAGTGGTGACTGATTTTGAAACCTTGTTACAGCACCATGTGGCAAACATTTCAGCCAATCATACAACAAAGAATATAAATATAAATGGAAGATCACTGAAGTGAAATATTCAGTAAAATTATTGCTTATTATGACTAATATAAAAAAGAAGATGTGGTATGATTGCCAATGAGACAACTATCCACAAAAGGCCAAAATAACACAGACATTAACAACTATAGGTCACCGTACGGCCTTCAACATGCATTCTTCGATTGTACCGCAATCAGTTGATTAAGATAAAGTTCAAATGCAGTACAGTCTCATGATTAACTTTTACATGTTCTATTTTTATTTATAAACTGAGACCACTATTAGCTAATCATTCCAGAGTCTGATAAAAGTTCAAAAGCAGCTCCAAGTCCCCAGCTTACTTCTACATGTTCTATTTTCTTAATCACCTAGAAAAAAAAAGAATTGTAAATCACAGAAATCGTCCTCTCTTACACAATAATGGACCTGAAAAAGAACATCTCTTGGTACCAAAGGCCCATGTAAATACACACAGAAAACCAAATATTTTTTGTGAGCATTTTCACTTATATGAGTATTTATCATCGTACTTGTGATTGAGTGTCAAACTTAAATCTGTTTGTATGTACATATTATTTCAATAGAAATTTGTTTTTTTGAATCCTGAAAATAAATAACCACTAAGTCCTTTGGCTAGAATTTGCTTATCACGAAAAAGTCGTAAGGAAAGACTGTTATGTTTTTTCTGTCTAAATATTTTTTGAGACAGAATTTTCTTATACTTAGCCAAAATGAAGATTTTACTATGCTCTTTTCAAAAATAAAATAAAAAGTATGGGTCACCGTACTATTTTTCAAGCTATGAGTCGTTAAAAATTGCCTAAATTTGGTTAGATTGTTCATGGAAAAACACTTTTGTGTGCATAAAAAAAAATCTATGAGATAGAATTTTGAAATAAATTGTGAAAAGATAGGTTTTGTAATATGTTTTAAGAAAATAAAAAGAAAAAAGGGTGTCACCGAACTTGTTTTCTTGCTACAAGTAAAATTAAAAAAATCTCTATCAGTCCAGTGTATTTTTTTCCTAAAAGAGTTATTTTCCCTTAAATGACTCATTTGAAAAAAATGATTCTAAAAGCAAAGAATTTGATATTTGTTTAAATATTTTGTATTATACAATTAATCAATAAGTTTTTTTTATATACATAAACATTCTAACCAATACGTTGCAAATCTTTATCTAAATTTGCAGATTTCAGCAAATAATTAGACCGTTTTTTTACTGTATTTGTACAATCCAAGATGGAGGTATACCATGAATCTACCTTAAGCAGGGCTCACGCTACCAGGCGACTTGGGCGAAGAAGTCGCTTTCCCGACTGTCACTTCGCTTTCCCCGACCCCCAAAAGCGAAAACAAGACGCCCTGTTCTTGACGATACTCGCTTTCAGTCGCTTCCGTCATCAGACATTTTCATTTTTTACCAAGTTGATGAAACATCAATTTTTTATTGATAATTAAAGAAATTTAGAGCTAAACGATTCATTATCTTAAGAAACAAGAGGCTCTCAAGAGCCTGAATCGCTCACCTTAATTCTTTTGGTTAAATCTCTCATCAATGATTATTTTGGCTTTTCAATTTATTTAAATGTTTTTTGGATCGTCCTATTTTCTTCAAAAGCCAAAAAAAATAATCATTTTCTCCTATGTTCTATTTTAGCCATAGGAGCTAAGTTTCTTGACATACAAGGAAATAAAATATAAAATTTATACTAGATACTCTGAAACTCATTTAGCCTAAGTTTGGCTGAAATTGATACAGCAGTTTCAAAGGAGAAGATTTTTTAAAGTAAGTCAACATGATGAACAAATTGTGAAAAAAGTCTTTAAAGGGCAATAACTCCTTAAGGGGTCAATTGACAATTTTGGTCAAATTGACTTAATTGAAGATCTTACTTTGCTGAACATTATTGCTGTTTACAGTTTATTTCTATCTATAATTATATTCAAGATAATAAACAAAAACAGCAAAATTTCCTTAAAATTATCAATTCAGGGGCAGCAACCCAACAACAGGTTGTCTGATTCATCTGAAAATTTCAGGGCAGATAGATCTTGACCTGATAAACAATATTACCCATGTCAGATTTGCTCTAAATGCTTTGGTTTTTGAGTTATAAGCCAAAAACTGCATTTGACCCCTATGTTCTATTTTTAGCAATGGCGACCATGTTTGTTGATAGATCATAATTTCGGATACAATTTACAAACTAGATACCCTAAGGAACATTCAATTAAAGTTTGGAAGTATTTGGCCCAGTAGTTTCAGAGGAGAAGATTTTTGTTAAAGATTACTAAGATTTACGAAAAATGGTTAAAAATTTACTATAAAGGGCAATAACTCCTAAAGGGGTTAACTGACCATTTCCGTTATGTTGACTTATTTGTAAATCTTATTTTGCTGAACATTATTCCTGTTTACAGTTTATCTCTATCTATAATTATATTCAAGATAATAACCAAAAACAGCAAAGTTTCCTTAAAATTACCAATTCAGGGGCAGCAACCCAACAACGGGTTGTCTGATTCATCTGAAAATTTCAGGGCAGATAGATCTTGACCTGATAAACAATATTACCCCGTCAAATTTGCTCTAAATGCTTTGGTTTTTGAGTTATAAGCCAAAAACTGCATTTGACCCCTATGTTCTATTTTTAGCAATGGCGACCATGTTTGTTGATAGATCATAATTTCGGATACAATTTACAAACTAGATACCCTAAGGAACATTCAATTAAAGTTTGGAAGTATTTGGCCCAGTAGTTTCAGAGGAGAAGATTTTTGTTAAAGATTACTAAGATTTACGAAAAATGGTTAAAAATTGACTATAAAGGGCAATAACTCCTAAAGGGGTCAACTGACCATTTCCGTCATGTTGACTTATTTGTAAATCTTATTTTGCTGAACATTATTCCTGTTTACAGTTTATCTCTATCTATAATTATATTCAAGATAATAACCAAAAACAGCAAAGTTTCCTTAAAATTACCAATTCAGGGGCAGCAACCCAACAACGGGTTGTCTGATTCATCTGAAAATTTCAGGGCAGATAGATCTTGACCTGATAAACAATATTACCCCGTCAAATTTGCTCTAAATGCTTTGGTTTTTGAGTTATAAGCCAAAAACTGCATTTGACCCCTATGTTCTATTTTTAGCAATGGCGACCATGTTTGTTGATAGATCAAAACTTCGGATACAATTTATAAATTAGATACCCTAAGGAACATTCAGTTAAAGTTTGAAAGTATTTGGCCCAGTAGTTTCAGAGGAGAAGATTCTTGAAATAGTTTACGACGACAGACGACGACAGACGACGGACGACGACGGACGCCAAGTGATGGCATAAGCTCACTTGTCCCTTCGGGACAGGTGAGCTAAAAAGGTTGAAGCATTGTCTTTGCAGTGTGTAGCAGGTTAATTAATAAAAAATATAACTTTTTTATCACTTCGTGCATTTCCGCAAGTTCCGGTGCTTGTTACTCGAAAACGTACATCAACCTAAATTTCGGCGGCAAAATAAGTTTGTTACTTCATTTAAACGTGATAAAAGTTGCCTCCAGTAAATGTTCAATCCATTTATTGTATTAAAAACGTCATGTTCCTTTCCAAATAACTTGTCAAACATCGTTTATTTTTGTAAATTTTCTTGCATTCGTCCGCCATTGACCGATTTCTTAACTACGGATCTGAACCGGACCAGCTATGGCCGAAATCCGTACTTTTTACAATAATTACTACGGACGGACGGATGGAACAGATGACTGAAGAATATTGATCCCAAAGGGAAAAATTACGTATTCCACACTCATTAAGAGACTTTTGGTTACATCTAATTGATTGGTGTATATAATTTCCTATATTTTTATGGATTGTTTCAAAGTTGCTCAACTCTTAGACTATTAATTATATTATGGCCCAGCTTAATAACTTTTATATTTTTTTTTATGAGAAACACTGAATTTCATACACAAGATTGATTTGAATTAAATTGTAATTGATATATTATAATTTCTTTACATTTTTTAAAATAAATAAAAAAAAATTTAGTGCTAGATATTAAATATTTAGTTTGTAGTTTCTCACAAGAACCTTAGTAAAACTTAAACAACTTTTAATTTGAAATTTTACTTTAATTGTATACTCAGATATGAATTGAATAATATAAAAAGAACATTATTTACATATGACCCTTTATACTATAGTAAAGTCCAAACATTGTAGCGCACCGCGCGAATGAGCACTTCTCTTTCAAATCTCACCACTTCTCCCTATCAGTTTCAAAAAGAGAAGTCACTTCTCCCTATAATTCTGAAGTAGTGTGAGCCCTGCTTAAGTGATAAACTTCTAATCACACAATAGACATGATACAGTAAAACAAAATTGATAATGAAGTATAGAATTACAATCAAACGAGGCACTAAGAAGGAAAAGTATTTTTCTAGCCTGTATGGAAAATTAAACTTAAGTCACTTTCATGGTAGTCAAAATAACATATTTCACTGGTTAAATCCCAGTATAACAACCCTATCCCTCTACATTCCCAAATCACCCATTATTATTGTGTTACTTTGTACTTACAGTAACTTTTGTTTTTGACCTCAGTCTGTAGCCATCGTGAAGTAATGAATACATGTACAGTAAATCTAACCCTAGAAATGGTTTCTTTGAACTTGGATTATCGAAAGCTACAATAAAAGAATTGGTTATATTTTCATGGTGATTAACTTTTAGTTTCTCTGTGTTGTATTTTTTTGACATTTTTCAACTCTTTTTCATTTTTCTTTCTTTTCATTTTTTCTCTTTTTTTCTTATGGTGGTAGATTAGTACATTCTGCACTTTTTTCTCTACACTTTCAGAGAGACCTGATGAAACTAAACCCTATATTATCCAGACATCTCAATTTATATATCAGGACCAATACATATATCTTCTAAGAATTAAAATTACTATGGATTCATTATTATTATTTGTGAATTGGATACCAATTTTCGTGTCTTTCATGGATAAATGTGAACCATGAAGCCCCCCATATTATATGGTAATTATGTGAACAATTCTCCTTCATTAAGTTTATTACTAAATACCTTTTTTAGCTGCCCTCAAAAAATCTTGGACAACTAATTTTCCACCTAAATCTGAATCTGCAACAAAAAGAAAAACATTAAAACTGAGACTAAAAGATAAATAATGTGATTAACCCTCCATGGATTTTTTTTTCTCTCAAACTTGATTCGCATAGGATTTTTTCAATAAAAAAAATCATCAGGTTTAAAGTATTAATGCATTGTGAAAAAGAATATTTCATCAATGAAATTCAAGTCAGATATTCTTATGAATGTCCTTTTCATATTGGATACACATTTTTTAAAGTCTGATGCAGACATTTTGTAGATGAGGCGTTTCAACTGAGGTACTACACAGGCGTCAAAAGGTTTCATTATGGAGGAAAGGGGTGGCGTCAAAAAGCGTCATTATGGAGGAAAGGGGTGGCGTCAAAAAGCGTCATTATGGAGGAAAGGGTTTAGTAACTGTTGTTTGTTGCTGTACATCACATTGTTTTTCTCTTTTCCTTTTTTTACATAAATCTGACAATAAGTTTTCTCATTTGAATTAGTTTTACCTAGGACCTTCCTAGGCCTCTTACATCTTACTATGGAGTGTAGGTTTTGCTCATTGTTAAAGGATGAAATTGACCTTCTACATTTTACATCATTTGGTCTCTAGTGCAGAGTTGTCTCATTGGCAATCATACCACATCTTCTTATTTTCATAGGACTGGAGTAGTGGCAATAAAAGGATCCACAATAAAAAAAATGGATGAATTTTTTTATATGCAAATGAGTTTGGGGAGTTTGCTTACAGTTCATCTAGACTGTGTTAAATATCTTACAATTCTTGTTCAGTTACAATATTTTTAAAATAACAGGAAAATTCAATTCTGTATTTATATCACTTATGAATTATATCACTTTGACCTAACAATTATATCCATCCATATTCATCTATAAATATCTCTCATTCAAGTAAGGATTTCTAACCTAAATAAACAACAGCTATAGTTAGAAATATAAAACTGAATTCAACTTGCCCTTTTGCACTCTTAAATAATTGAAACAAAAAGGAGCTCAAGGGAGGGGGAATAAATAGTGCAAATAACAACTAATTATGTGTTATTAAGTATCCATAACATGCATTTCCAATTAATGATAATAATAAAACCCAAGAACATGCTTGAACTATTTCAAATAATTTATACACAAAAACCTACTGTGGCTTCATTAATATTCGTGGGATACCAATTTTTCGTGGATTTTGTGGGTACAGGCAAACCATGAATTTAAATTTTTCGAAGGGAATGCAGGCTTTCCCAAGGAAATTGTATATCCAAGAAAATACAAGTTTTCTCAAACCACAAAATTGGTTCCATGAAAATAAATGAATCCACACTTTTTAATGTTCCCAAAACCTTATACATGTACAATATATGTATATATTTCAAAACTGACAATATACCTTTATGCTTTTCATCTTCAGCAGCTGTCAAAATGTAGAAACAAATAATGTCCTTTTTTTTAGAATTCTAAAAAAGTTTGCCTTCTTTTCTCTTTAAGTCTAAATTTATTTTGCCAACCGGTTATCAACAGAATGACTGTGAAGAACAAAACCTACCATACAACTTAACATTTTTTTAGCACCAAAACCTTGTATATAATTAGGTGAAAGATGATAATTATTATATCATCTGCCTCTTAGTTTAAACATATTTATTTATAGTGGATTGGGAAACAAGTTTTGCAACTTATATTAATCCCTTTCCAATTTACGGGTGTGAGTGCTGCCTTGTAGCAGCATTAGCCTACTCTTTTTCGAAATCTACAAGGGTGTCTTTAGCGTGCAAGAGATATGGCTCTCTCTTAACACGGGTCAGCCATTTATCGTCCCCTTCCGATGGACTATCATCGTTTCCTCAAGACCATACTCGCAGATGGTGTCAAGGGAGAGCCGAAAATTGAGTTCCTGAAATTTTCATCCCAAACGGGAATCGAACCAGGAACTGGGTTCATGGTAGTAACTGTGTAAACATGACAAATTTCCTAATTGGTAGAGGACTAATCTAATCATTAATGACCATCATGCACCATTGTGCAACATTATCATTAGCCCATTCTTAATTTCCTATTAAGGTGGTATCAAACACTTTGACTTAAATTAATTTGGTTTGTTAAATTTTCATTAAATTTTACTCACTTTGACCATTTGATAAAAATATCAAAACATTTCCCAGTAAATTCTATAAATATATGTGGGATTTCCCTCTACATACCTATTAATTGTGAATCTATGGCAGCATCATAGAAATAAGAGAAAACATAGATCTTATGTATCTATTTATAACATTTCCCAGTAGATGATATAAATAGATGTGGGATTTCCCCATACATACCTATTAGTTGTGAATCTACAGCAGCATCATAGAAATAAGAGAAAACATAGATCTCATGTATCTATTTATAACATTTTCCAGTAGATGATATAAATAGATGTGGGATTTCCCTATACATACCTATTAGTTGTGAATCTACGGCAGCATCATAGAAATAAGAGAACACATAGATCTTATGTATCTATTTATAACATTTCCCAGTAGATGATATAAATAGATGTGGGATTTCCCCATACATACCTATTAGTTGTGAATCTATGGCAGCATCATAGAAATAAGAGAACACATAGATCTCATGTATCTATTTATAACATTTCCCAGTAGATGATATAAATAGATGTGGGATTTCCCCATACATATCTATTAATTGTCAATCTACGGCAGCATCATAGAAATAAGAGAAAACATAGATCTCATGTATCTTTTTATAACATTTCCCAGTAGATGATATAAATAGATGTGGGATTTCCCCATACATACCTATTAGTTGTGAATCCACAGCAGCATCAAAGAAGTAAGAGAAAACATAGATCTCATGTTTCTGTAATTCATGCACAGCCTGAATCTTTTGTCTTACAAAATCTTTTACTACGCTGTAACAACTGTTAAATGAACTTTGAGATTCTCCACTAAAAATATAAAATAACAAAATGGTTATTAACTGTTAAAAGAATTTTGACATTTTCCACTAGGATAAAAAGGCAAAAAAGTTTCACCAAATGTTAAAAGAGCAATTCAGATTCTCAACAAAAGTAAAGACAGAGTTCACTACAAAAAGAATTCTAAAATCTTCCTTTTTTAAATAGATTTGAACTTTCAGAGAAAAAAAATTTGCTACTTTGAATATTAAAGGGTTGATTTTATGTCCTTGTACTGGGTTGAAACTGCTGCTGGTAGACTGCAATTCCCTGTGTGGTATCATCAGCTCAATAGTTAGTGTTTCAGTACAGATATGATATTTGAAATACTAAGGATTTTCTTATCCCAGGCATAGATTACCTTAGTCGTATTTGATACAACTTTTTGGAATTTTGGTTTCTCAATGCTCTTCAACTTTATACTTGTTTTGCTTTCTAACTATTTTGATCAGAGGGTTAATGATTAGTTTAATATAGGCGAAAATGGTTTCTCTTTGATTTTCAACTTCATACATGTACTTGATTGGCATTCTGACTATTTTGATCTGAGCGCCAATGATGAGTTTTATGTAGATGAAACACATGTCTGGTGTATCGTATTATAAGCCTGGTACATTTGATAACTAATATAACCCCAGAAAGCTATACTTACCTGACAGAGAACACCATAAAAGTTGAAATTTACATGAGGTTATAGAAAACACCCCCCAAATATGAAATTTACCTGACATTATAGGGAATACCACCAAAAGTCCAAAGAGAAACAATATTTGCTGGTAAACATACACTCTGTAATTTTTGTTGTTTTTCTGAAAGTATAAAGCAGATTCTTAAGGTGGTACCCAACACTTTCACTAAAATTAATTTGGCTCGTTTAATTTTCATAAAATTTGTCAAAGTATCTACTTTGACCCTCTAACAAAACCAACCGTTTTGTCAGAAAAATTACACTGGTTATATAGCAGTTTGACAAACACCAATTTTGATCATTGAGAAGCTTAATATTCCCTTTACAACACAACGTAATTAAAACCTTAAGCTGACTTTACAGAGTTATCTCCCTGTAGTGTTAGGCACCACCTTAATTGAATTTGTAACTTATATAAGATGTAACATAAGATTGTTTAATCTGGATTCACAATAGAAGGTAAACAGATTAATTGTCTAATTCTAAAATTTGATATATTGGATAGGGTGAGAATTTATATAAGACTTATTTATTTTAATCATGAACCTGACATAAAAAAAAATACCAATTTTTTTTTATTATGATACATTCTTATTTCTTTCTCAAAATACAAAAATCTTTATAGAATGATGGTCGCTAAAAATAGGTTGAAAACATTCTGTACCTTTTTTATTTCCTCCTAACAGTTTAAATCTGGTTGACATCAAACCATATCCTAGGTAACTGTAAAAAACAAAAACAAACTAAAGACAACACAATTAATTTTCAGTTCTATAAATTCCATCTTCAATATTTTAATCTTTAAAAGAGTATTTCTCTGTACTGTTTCTATGCATTTGAAATAATTTGCTGCTTTATATATATCTTATCAGCATTTTCTGTGTTTTAATGATATGATTATGTTATCTATATGCTGTAATAACATTAACGGTACCATATTTACTGCACCAGATGCGCATTTCGACAAATAATGTCTCTTCAGTGATGCTCGTGGCCAAAATATGTAAAATCCAAAGCTTATATAAATGACGTAGAGCTATAATTCAAAAGTTCCAAAAAGTATAGCCAAATCCGTGAAAGGAATCTGTAAAATGCTCTCAACAGCTTATGTTTGTATTGTTATATCTGAACTAAATCAAAATAAAACTTTCAAATTTGTATTCATATATTATGACTTAACATAACAATAACAAGACTGACGGAAGTTTGAGACAAGGAATATAACTGATGAAACTAATCAAACTACTTTTAGCATGTGATAGAAAATGATTAAATAGATTGATTGCTTATTAAATGATCTGAGTCAACATTTATAGTTAATTCTTCATAGGCAGTAATGGTAACGTTTTCCTCCGTTGCTCAGTCCATATCGTTTACTTGAACATGTATGATGGCTCATATCGAAGCTGATACATCTATACATGTGTGGTTAAATTTTCGGGGTGGCAAGTGAGATTACTTTTTTCGCTAATTGCTGGACCCCGGAAGATGGTGAAAAACGTCACTCTCCTCATAAAATAATCCCAAAATTCTGATCATAAAATTCAATAAAAAATTTGTCCTTATTAATAATTTATTTAAGGTCAAATCTAAATATTTCTTTTCTCATCACATCAGCTCTATCAAACAGTTCTTATTGTTCATTTCTGTCCATTTTTAAAATCACAGCATCCACAATTGTATGGCGGACTAATATTGTTTTTTAATTATGTCATCTGAGTTCCTCATCTCAAGGTCCATTAGGGATCCTGACCCATCTCTATCTGCATAAATTTCAGGAGCAAATATTATTTATCTTTCCACAAAATGATGTCAAACAGCATTTTCTGGTGTCAGGTCTTCTGTTATTATAAGGTAAACCAATATTCGTCTGAGTACAAAGAATCATGAAAGATATGTTACAAATAACATTCAAGAAGTTGTAACTAGTCTTTAGTTTGTTTGAAATTATTTGTTTGTCATTATCTAAAGAGGGACATATTCAAATAAATGTCATTAATGCTGCCTGCAGACAAGAGACATATTTGTCCTTAGAAAGGTCAAATTGTTAACTAAAACTTAGTTTGAGTTCAATATCAAATTTGATAGCTGGCAAAGTAACAGTCCAAAGTTAGTTATTTCACCTTGCCCTGAGTATAATTTCTTCTATGAGCTAACCAGTTGTGATGCAGATCAGCAGTAAAGCAGAAATTTTTAATTTCAATATATATACAGGTACTGTAAATTCAGAAATATTGTGAGGTTTTTATTATTGCAAAAAATGCAACAGGGTTATAATTGCAATAATTTATACTCACATTTTGAAATTTTTTATATGAATAATAATAAATAATAATAAAATGTTAATATTGCAAAAATCAAAATCGCATTTTAGTCTAAAATGAAAAAATCGCAATATTAAATGCGCATAATAATTTCTGAATTTATAGTATTTGGATTAACCAACCAGGGATTTAACCAACAACCAACCAGACTCTAGGTAAGCACCTCTACCATGAGACCACAAAAGAAGTAATTATTAATTAACATTATATGAATTACCTGTGAGTGTATAAATTTAATTTCTTCTTAAACAGTTCCATAGATTTTATGAAGTCTTTTGGCACTGTGTCTAATGTTTCCTGGGGAAAAAATATAGATTGATACATCCAGTTTATAAATATTAATAATACTAGAACACACCCGTGATATTGCGGGTCCGTGACTGAATTAAAGTATATAACTATGCGTAAGCCTTATTTTAGTACAAATGTATTAGTATTGTGATCTGATAAAGTCATGCCTAAGATACACTGCTTTTAAATCTTTCTGTTTGAACCTGTTGAACTGGAAATTATCAATTATTGGTAATATTAATTATTTGGAAAACAAAAGGTCCTGGAATGGAGTATTTTTTAATCAACAGCATTGTCCTATATTAGTTATAAATAAAGTTGAATTCTTTGATTCGCTGTTTTACGTCATGCCCGCTAACAAATTGGAAATTGTACCTATACGCCTTATTTTAGTCCAGATTTTTAGTATTCTTATTGTTATCTTAGAAAGTCTTACTGATTAAAATACTACAATAGGAAACAATTTGACAATTTAGTAGTGTCAACCCAATGATTATGACCCGTGTATATAGCATATAAATCCTGAATACACCGTTTGGTGGTGCGCCTGTCAGATGCGGAACGTACAGATAAGGTAATAGGTAACAGGTGAATATACTATTGGTATTGGTATCGGTATCGGACTCGACCCGGAACTTCTTAATTATTGGCAATATTAATTACGTGGAAAACAATAGGGCCTGGAGTGGTGTAATTTTTAATCTACACCTTTGTACTATATTAGTTATATATAAAGTTGAATTCTTTGATTTGTTGTTTTTACATGATGACGGCTGACAAATTGGACCTCGTCATTTTAGTATTATAGATAGGGTTATTTATTTATTCATAGTAATTAGCCATTTCAGCAAAATAATTCAAAATGATTGCCTTTAACATCCAAAATTGTCAGGGAAATAATCTTTCAGACTTGATAAAATTAAATATTGACTGTTTCTAAGGGCCAAAAAAAAATAATTTTCAAATTATTTTCAAATGTAAAAATATTAATATACAAAATTTAGGCCTTTTTCCTAAGAAGTATTTTGCTTCTGTTGACTAGCTGCTGTCTCATTTATGTTTACCTCATCTGTCTAAAGTTTTTTTTGAACTTTTGAATTTTATCTTTCAAAAATTGTTACGAGAATATCTTTAAACGACAGTAAAATAAATATATGTAACTCCTAAAGTACTATACCTGCTTATTAGGTATAAAAGTTATCTGTGAAGATCCACCTCCCAAGTCTAAAGCTGCAACATTATTCCTCCCAGATATAAAATCTCCTAAAAAGAAAATTAAGAAGACATGTAATAAAAGCACAAACAGGAAAATCCTGAAAAGGACTGAAAAAACTGTATTTAGGGTTATACCGACTGCTATGTAGTATGACCAAACTTTACCCTTATACCATTTATTAACACTTCAAAAACATACTATTTTATGAGTATTTTCATAGTGTTAAATTATGCCAATAATAAATATTCAGGAAAAAAACATGTTTCGATGCTGACATTTATGGTTTCCAGTGGTATACAGTATATAAATGTCAATCTTGATGATGTTCTGTAGTTGTTGCTTGTAGTTGTTTAATGTAATCTTTAAGGTTTTTTGTTTTTTTTTGTTAAAACATTGACCTTATGTCACCTATTTAAATAAAGAACAGTAATTAAAGCACTGTTCTTTTTCGTATATTGTATTTTGCCTTGTTTTTGATGAGATTTATTTCCCATGTTTATCTTACCTGTCATAAAACTAATTGTCAACCAGCTGAATATTCCTGCAATAAAACAAAACAATCTTATTACTTACTTCACAAGGCAAATTAAATGCGTATTCAGGATAAAAATTTGTTACAGTAATATGAAAATTAACAATTTCAAAGTTTTTGGTATGAACCCAGAACCTTCTGCACTCAAGAACCCACAACCTTCTGCACTCAAGAACCCACAATCTTCTGCACTCAAGAACCCACAACCTTCTGCACTCAAGACGAACTGCTACCACAAGACAAATAAGGCTGTAAATAATTTGCTGTGTAAAATTATATACTGTTATATTGAATTTCTTGATACTTAATTTGTTGTGCTGTAACAACAGATTATTTATAAATGTATAATTACCTTCATCTGCTCCTTCCATTATATCAACATCTTCCTCTTCGTCCAATAAGAAAGGGTAGTCTCTTATTAAATTTCGTACCTACAAAGAAGATGTGGTGTTATCCATTATTCAAAAAACAGACATGCCATGAAAGCTGTTTTTGAATATTAGTCAAGGTAAATTTTTGATAGGGCCTGGGCAAAATACATGTAATATATTTGTAGATAAATACTTTCAAAGTTTACCTTCTTTATTCCTTCAAGAAAATACGAAAAACAGGTGCAGGTGATGGTATATAAATGATCAAGCTTCTCAATGAAGGATAAAAATAAAAAATATTCCTCACAGCAACTTCATTCTGTCTAAGGTATGAGTCAAAATTTTCACTTTTAAAAGATGTTAAAACTTGTTCTTATTTCAAATTAATTCTTTTAAAAATATTGAAGACACTTGGCAAAAATTTACAAGAGTCAGTTTTGGCAAATTCTGACAATAAGAGGTAATTTTGATCATCCGAAAACCATGTTTGTATAATGATTAGATCACTTTTCAAATGTACGGCATTCAGTAAGAATCTACTATGCCTTTTTAAATTAACCTAAAAGTTTGTTAGCTTACCTCTTTTAGTAAAATATCTGCTACACCCTCTCCTAATAACCTTAGACCTGCTGTGGCTAACAATGATACTGGTGTTCTTTTCTGTAATTCACTAGGTACTTCAGCTAAAGCTATATTCAGTAATTGTCGTATACTTTCAGCACCCTACAATATATAAATTAAAATGATTTGGCATAAATCTTTAAAGGTTTGCATTATAATGGACATGTGTAATAACTTCCAAGTTGATACCGTCATACCTGCATTGTAAACTATCTTAACCAAACTCTTTTCTCAAATCCAAAGTATCCGTTTTGGAACCAGTACACCTCAAAAGAAGTCTTTCTAATGTACATATTATGACAACCTCTACTAAACCTACCTTTTTAGGATCATCAGCAAAGCTAGAGAGACCAGGTTTAACCTGCTCAAATACTTCTCTCACTAGTTTTAAAGGACCTGTAAAATAGAGAAACAATTTGAAACACATCTCAATTTATAGATTCTGATCTTAATTAATCATCTTAAAAACCTCTAATATGTCACACACACTGCATCAATTACAAGACTTTGCACTCTGC
The DNA here is from genome assembly GCA_037788925.1 of Mytilus galloprovincialis. Taxonomy (NCBI): domain Eukaryota; kingdom Metazoa; phylum Mollusca; class Bivalvia; order Mytilida; family Mytilidae; genus Mytilus; species Mytilus galloprovincialis. Next base: position 5,230,735 of record CM075334.1, on the reverse strand, counting down.
ATTGATATCAAGGATTTCAGGGACTCAATATTGTTCACTATGGCAGGTCAAAATTAAAGACCTGAAGAAAAAAAATTCAGTGCCTAAATTCATTATCATTTTTCATTTACCAGAGTCATGCATATATGACAGAGAGACTTAATTTTAAAGTTAAAAGCTTGTACATTGTACATAATACTTTCTTCACGAGAAAAATAGTTGTGGTGCCTATTACAAACATTTGACATATAATACATGTAATTAGCAACAATAAACCTTTCATTTTTGCTTATGTGCTTTGTATAAATGCCATTTTGTTTTTCTTTGTTTACATATTAGTTTGTTTTTGTGATGATTAAGATGTTGTCTGCTGTACCATAATTTTGGACATTTTTATGTATTATGTCTGTTTGTTCAGTTGACACATTGTTGTCAATATAATGGAACTTGATGTGACTGTCATACAAGTGAGAGGTTAAATCCCCCATTTTCTTATTATATAGCAGTTGATTTCTATTTTTCTATTTGTTTGAGCTTTTGATTTTGCAATTTGATAAGTGACTTTCTGTTTTTCTGAATTTTCCTTGGATTTCAGTATTTTTGTTATTTTATGTTTTTCATACAATGTAAATACCTGACCACACTCTTTACTTACCAGAGGTTCGCTTAAACTGGAACACATGAACTCTTGACCCTGTGCTACCAGCATCTAACACTACAGCATAAATGTCTGAGTTCTTTCCCATCACACGCTTGTTATCAATATTCGTTGAAGGTAGTTTTGGCATCCTGACAGGTCGCTTAGCTACAAATTCTACAGTTTCTACGTCTGAAAGGCCATTAGCTGATGGAACGATGTACACAACTAACAGAATCAAACAAACTAAGGCTATAACTGCGATCATTCTCCCTCGTACCTCGTACATGCTCCATGACTTTGTCCGTGTTAAAAATGATGATGTAGATGGCGATAGGCTAAGTAGTGTCATTGATGCTGATTTTTTCATGTTGTCTTCGTTTTCTTTGTCCATTAATATCTTTATAAATATTTTAACTACCAAAAATGTTCACTACCAACTGTTCAATGATTTGATCTCTGTAATAAATTTAAAAAAAACTGTGTAAGAGTTATCATCATGATCATCATGATCATAAATTTGTGTGATGAATATTCACTTCCATCTTTTTAATATTCATCCAAGTTCAGAGTTCATGTTTTTCTGTTATTTGTTTTTTTCTGGGCTTGGGTGGCCATGTGGTCTAAATAGTTACTAATGTAATTAATCACTAGCCAGTCAACACTGAGGTTGGGAGTTCGAATCATGCTCGTGCAGGTGCACTTGACTCCAATCTAAATTGACTAGAATTGTCAGTTTTCCTATCATAGGTTATGGTAATAGATTTCATTTAAAAGTGCCCAGAAATCAAAGAATTTGTGAAATGTGTAAAAGTGGCGCAAAATTGAAAATGAACAGCACATGCTACTAAAACCGCAGTGGTTACTACAGTATCAGAGAGACTTTTGTATTCAAAATGTCCAAAATTTCAGAAAAAAAGTATAACCACATTGTGCAATAAAAAATAAAATAAAGCTTATACATGCATTTAATAAAATGGGAACTAAGTCATCAATATTACAGTAAAAAATTCAATAACATTTCAGCCAAAGGGTCGACATGAACCTTAAGGATGTTCGCTGGTCATGTTTTTGGCAAAGTTGGCGCACCGTATATGGGGTGAAGTCGTTATATAAAAGCAAATAAATATTTTCCATGATTTGTTTTAAATATGTATCTGGCCTTTGTTAGTCTTGTACTATTTTAATTTTAGTTTCTTGTGTACAATTTGGAAATTAGTATGGCGTTCATTATCACTGAACTAGTATATATTTGTTTAGGGGCCAGTTGAAGGATGCCTCCGGGTGCGGGAATTTCTCGTTACATTGAAGACCTGTTGGTGACCTTCTGCTGTTGTTTTTTTCTATGGTCCGGTTGTTGTCTCTTTGGCACATTCCCCATTTCCATTCTCAATTTTAATTTTATTCATCAATAAAAAAAAATTTAAAGCAAAAGAATTTCCACAATAAGAAATTGTTTTAACTAAAAATACACGATATCCGTTTCCGGTTGATTGTAAATAAATGTGTCGGCTGCAGATGTTTACATTGAAAAATCTGATTATACACATTTTTAACCTTTTAGATCGCTTTTATACATCTTTATACGTTTTACTTTTTATATACATTTATAATCAGTAATGGCTTAGTGTACGCAGGATTTTAAATCTGTTAAAACAGCAGCGTAAATCGGAGGCAGTATCTGAAGCTCAATGAAGACGATGGGACAGGGAGACTTCAAAATTATTTGACACAATATTTGTTCAGGACCATCCATACGCTGCTGTTTCTAAACGGTCATCTCCAGATATATCTAACTGTGTTAATGAGAACATAATTGAAATTGACGGCAGTAACATAACAGCAGATTTTTCAGAATGGAGAGTAGGTCGTAGGGTTGTAGAATTGGGAGTTTTGGCGGATGGTCTAGCAGCTTGCAAGAAATGTGGTCTTCCCCTTTCTTTGCAAAACTGCAGTACCATAAACTCTCACGGTCTAGCTGCCATTTTGAAGATAGTGTGTGCCAACACAGCATTTCTCTTCACCAACCTAATCCCCACAGGAAAAAGACATGGAAAAGTATGGGATGTCAATTCAAATTAGCAGCAGGAAAACATTTTAGTAAGTAAGTAATGACTTTATTTAACGAGGGTGACTCAATTAGCTTTCGCTAATCTACCTTGAGGGCCTACCTTGAGGCCCTCAAGGTAGATTAGCGATTTGTTGTAGTTAACATGAACAAAAAAAAAGGGTATACTTAATAAGACAATGGTAAACATGGTAAAGGGTTATTTTCGTGCAACGTGATCACTGTTTTTTATTTCACATTCAGTCCTGCAAGACAAACTTGTGCCTAATTCAACGTGTTCTGCTAATTAAATTTGATGTACATCATGATTTTCAAATGCTTAATTTGGGTGCGTTGTATATACTTCTTTAATAAATTTCTAACACTAGCTAGGGATCATCATTGTTTTTTGATAAAGAGTAAAGGACTATAAACATGTATAAAGGTCAAAGTCTTTATTTTTCAAGCAACATTCATAACAGAAATTATTTTATATATTATTTCCATGCAAGCACCCCTTAGGCTTTACCATGTTTACCATCCTCATATATAACACCTTTTCAGAGAGGCAGTTTTATTTAAAAGTGGGGCGAGTTGGTAAAACAATTTGTGGCACAAATAGATGTGGGCCGATTTGTCAGTGGGGCAATTTGTCCTACTTCCAACCTTTGTCCAAGGTAAGTAAGTAAGTAAGTAAAACTTTATATGGATTAGGCATATTGACAAACAGTACAAACATAAGCTCTAATGAGCTTTTGACCGATAGTGGTAGACGTGTTATGCACCATTGGCATTTTTTTTTATACATGTAAATAAATCATTTTAAATTAAAACCAAGTTACGGCATAAAAGTTTTAGTGCCATAGTTGGGTCGACAACCTAGAAATCAAAGTATAATGGAATTTCGAGACTGGGTGACATTTTTTTTAAAATGGGAGTTAGATACCTTGTGATATATAAAGGATTTTTTTCAGAGACAAGTGCCTGTGCCTGACCTGAAGGCTGAATTTGAACAGTTGAACACCGGCACCTTATTCAATGAGATCGGAAATTCGAATTTGATTTAAGGATTTTATCTTACCATATAAAATACATCCCATTACCCAAATGTTTCTTATCTCGAGCATGTGTTAAAAAAAACTGTTAAGATCCGTGTTGTTGACAAACACGTCGTCTACTTGTCTGGTACCTTGCTTAACTGTTTTACGCTAGTACCAGTAATCCGTGTTTTTTTTTAAATGATAAGAATGTTTTTTATTATAAATATATTTTTAAATTGACATCTTATTTTAACCATTCTTAAAAAGTATCATAACTCATTTGTTACAAGTATTGATTTATCTCGTTTGACGAGATCCACTGTAACCATAACATTGTCAACAAGATGGCGGCGATCATGTAGTCCATTTGGAAATTTGGGATTTAAGCAAAAGATCTGCATTCCTTTTAATTTAGCTACGAACTATATATCATCATAATGCCAAAGAAGGGAAAGAAAGGAAAGGGGAAGAAGGGCAAGGGGTATATAGCTTTTTACACACTAATAGTCTTTCTAAACAAGACTGAATACATAAAGGCTCTTCACGGTTAGTTCGGCCATATTGGATAGGGGGCAGATTTTCATAATAGAGGTAAAAATGGTGTGAAAAATACGGGAAAACATCATTAAAACAGAGCTGTTGCTTGGAAACACACATAGGATTTCCCACACTTTCATACCATTTCCACCTCCTTCCAAAAAATCTGCCCCCTATCCAATATGGCCGAACTAACCGTGAAGAGCCCTGAAAGTAGGTCGACTAAAGACTGTAAATTATAACACCCTGATGCATAATTAGTACCTGTTTTCAGGTGGTCTGCATTTTGACGTTGTAAATAATATGAGGCAGGCATTACCTGTAAATGGGGACGAAGTCTGTATGAATTATTTTTTTGTAACTTACATATTTGTTTAAAAAAAGAAACGGAAATACCGTAACGTTTCCGACTTTGGTTCTGTTGTTAGGGATTTAGTTGTGATGTTATTTAAGTTATGACTTGCGGGGAAAATAAAAAAAGTCTGGATTTTTTTTTTACAATTTTATGTTCATTAATAGAAGATTTTTTTTATTGATTTTTCTACTGTAATTGGGGATTTCTTCCCCTTTCAAATATGCAGACAACTAGATTATAGATTTATCAGGTTGTATTTGCATATTTTGCATGAGAAAAACAAGTGATATTTTCTATTTCACCAGCAATCAAGAAGATGATATGATAAGTTTGGGTTTAAAGTATCAACATCAGTTCATACGTGTACATTATGATGTCGCTGATATGTTCAGGTCAAAGTTAATAAGACCAGGTCAATGTATTTGACATCACAAAGCAGAGATTTGTAATAATATTAAGAGCTGAGCAGAGTGATATAGACAGTGGGATGACCGATTATGGTGATAATAACAGGTTGTGGACAACCCATCAAATGAATACATTTGTAACAACACTTCTCTAATTCTATGGAAATTTATCCCTTTCTGAACCCATTGTATAAAAAAATTTAATCAACGTGTGGTTGCAGGTGATCTCAAAAGATGATTGGATGATTTTAAGGGTCATAACCTTTATAGCTTACTTAATGAATCAAAATGTGCTAACAGGTGTTAATGAAATCGACAACTTCGTGGAATGTGATCAATTGGAATGTGAAAGGCACTCAAAGGGGATTTCGTTTAACAAAAAAAGAAAAAAATATTTTTTAATCATTAGAGAAACAGATTCTTACATAGATACTCGTGGATTATCGAATTTATCCAATCTCGATAGTTAAATTATAAATTTTAAAGTACTCGCCGAGGCTCTGACTTTAAAATTGATAGTTTAACTATCTCGATTGGATAAATCCGATAATCCACTTGTACCAATGTAAGAATCTATATTTAACTACTCTAAAAAATTAAAGAAATTAGCAATATTTCAACAACTTAGTCATTAAATTTAAAGCTTCAAGCTCAACCATACTGAATCCTGAGAAATCTGCTCAGACATGGCATGATGCAGACATCTCCAAAGTATGATTGATTTACAATTAGCATTGTCTAATTGCAGAAAAGATATATACCCAGTAATAGGGAGTAAATAAGAAATTAATAGTTTAGGTTTTACTAGTATATTGCTTTCACTACATGACATATTTATTAATTCTTTTCTAATTATAAATCTTCTTTTTGCAGAAAGAAGGGGGGAAAGAAGGGAGCAAAAAAGCAAGAATCAGTAGCAAAGTTAGCTGTAGCAAATTCGAAAGTATGGGAAGCCAAACTAGACATAGCAGAGACTGCAAAAGGAGAATACAGGTAATAACTACAAATATGGAGAGCAAAGATAGACAAAACAGAATAATATCTTAAACAAGAATGATATAGTTTCCTAGCACATGACACAATCATGAAAGTCATGTCTTGGAAATAACTATATATCTTTATATTATGCTCTCAAGACAAAAAGGTTTAAAAGCAAAAAATACAAACAGAACAACCAAAAGGCAAAACAATCTAAAACTAGCTTATGAAAAAAAGAAGACATGGTATGAATCTCAATGAGACAACCTTCCACACAGGCCCAAATGACACAGACATTAGCAACTATAGGTCACTGTACATGTACCTTCAAAAATGACCAAAACCAATACATGTACCTCATATTCAGCTATACAAGGCTCAAAATGACAAATGTAAAACAATTTAAACTAGAAAACTAACAGCCTGATTTATGTATAAAATGATGAACAGAAAAATAAAGCCTGAAGAATTTGCAACTTTTAATGTAAAAAAGAAATTGAACTTTTTTATCATGTTTATACTTATTGAATATATAAATGCATATTATTCAGAATGATTCAGGTAAAAATCCTTCTTAGTGTTTTCAATAGTAAATGCTTTTGATAATGTGAGTGATACACAGAGTGTGTTATTATTAACTAGTAATATAAACCCCATTTACTCAACATCAGCAAACAAAAAATTACAAAAACACCTTGTGCAAACCAGGTTGAAAAAAATCATTTTCATGGATACTTGATTCCAAGGTTATAAGAAATTTTGTAAAAAGGCTATAGAAAATAGAATTTTCAAGTTTTTTTTTAGTAAAGATTCATCTTAACCTACAAAATAACAAGAATATGTCCCTAGTACACGGATGCCCCTTCCGCATTATCATTTTCTATGTTCAGTGGACCGTGAAAACAGGGTTAAAACTGTAATTTGGAAAGATCATATCATGAGGAACATGTATACTAAGTTTCAAGTTGATTGGACTTCAACTTCATCAAAAACTACCTCGACTAAAAACTTTAACCTGAAGCAGGACAGACAAACAAACGGAAGGATAGACGTACAGACATGAAAACATAATTTCCATAAATGGGGCATAAAAATAAATAGTACCCTGTGAATAAAAAAGAATCCAAAGTATTCCCCAAAGATTGTCAAAAGCTTTTATGGTTGAAGTTGAAAGACCATTTTTTGTTTTACAGTAAGATCAATGCTTGATTATTTTTCAGGGAACATGCTAAGAAACTTATGTTAGAGAATGATCAACTTCAAAGTTCTATGGTACAGAATGAACAGGAATCTATTGAAATATTTACACTGCTGCAACAAAATGAAGAGAAAAAGAATAACCAGGTCAGTTAATAACTTGTACAAATTCACTATACCTGCTATAGGTGTGTATAATATACATTTTATATAAACTCTGGTGAGTTATTTGTGCAAATTCTATATTAACTGTGGTCAGTTATTTGTACAAAGTCTATATAAACTGTGGTCAGTTATTTGTACAAATTCTAAGTAAACTCTAGCTAATTATTTGTACAAATTCTATATACACTACAGCTCAGGTGGATCTAACTTGGTCCACCCACCAACAGTTGGTTTTGGGAGTGGGCATGCAATTTCTTTTGCTGATTCAAAAGATTTGTTAGTACAATCTATTGTAGTAAAAATTCTATATAAACTCCAAACTGTTATTTTTATGCCGCACCTACGATAGTAGAGGGGCATTTTGTTTTCTGGTCTGTTAGTCCCGCTTCAGGTTAAAGTTTTTAGTCAAGGTAGTTTTTGATGAAGTTGAAGTCCAATCAACTTTAAACTTAGTACACATGTTCCCCATGATATGATCTTTCTAATCTTAATGCCAAATTAAAGGCTTGACCCCAATTTCACAGTCCACTGAACATAGAAAATGATAGTGCGAAGTTCAGGTTAAAGTTTTTGGTCAAGGTAGTTTTTGATGAAGTTGAAGTCCAATCAACTTAAAACTTAGTACACATGTTCCCTATGATATGATCTTTCTAATTTAAATGCCAAATTAAAGTTGTGACCCCAATTTCACAGTCCACTGAACATGAAAAATGATAGTGCAAGTGGGGCATCCGTGTACTATGGGCACATTCTTGTTTGTTCAAGTCATTGGTACATATTTTTAATATTAATGACTTTACAACCTAGGTGTTAAACATTATTTATTCATTCTGTCTCAGGTTATGAATTCAATGCGCCCAAAATTTTCACTGCTATCAAATTTAGTCTTTAACAAATATAGTTGAGTTTATTGATTACTGTAAAATACAATAATGTGTTGTATAACATATTTTAGATGGAGAAAATGCAACAGTCCATTCGTGAGGTTAAAAAAGAACATAGAAAAGAGAAAGAAAACATTGTGGAAGGTTTCAGTAAACAAATAAATGAGCTGGAGGAAAAACTTGAAGAACGAACACAGGAAGTACATGTAATGAGAAGCGAACTTAAAATGGTGACTGATTTCCAGAAACAGAAAACATCTATGATGAGGGAATTAGACAATGTAAGTTTTTATTTGAATGTTCAAAACTGTGAATATTTCTAAAGTTTAAATATGCTGTCAGGTCTCCAATTGCAGTTATATTATTTTTAGTATTTAATAAAATGATTAAACGTATACAGATTGTAATTTTAGAACCCATAATAAAACCAGAAATTTAGTGTTTGACCATAATAAGTTTCATCCAAAAATTATTGCTGATTTTTTACACTGATATAAAACAAAAATATTAAAGTGAAATGGAAATGTCTTACTGTCTGTTATATTTAGTTTTCAATTTTAGTGTTAATTTATTTTAGACGCCTTTGGCTTAGTACTAAAAAACCTGTGTCTGCTTGCATCGTAATCAGTAACTATGATTCTAATTTATGACTGAAGACTTTTAGAGTAGAATTTATAATAAAATGTATAATTATGCATTCTTAGTTAGATGTAATTTTTTTTTTCAGATTAAAAATGATATGCATAATGCCAACAGAGACCACAAAGGCACACTGGCTAGAATGGAACAGAAATTCTTTGAAGAAAAGGTATGTCTGGAAAACCTACTTTAATGAAAAATATACAACATGTGTAAAATCAGGAATCATATTCTGTTTTATCAATAAAAAAACACCTGCCTGATCATCATAATTGAATTTGAATCGCCTATTGATGGGAGGGAAACAACTTTTAATTCAAACTTGGTTAACTTTTCAGATGAGACTACAACAAGAAGCCAATCAAAAGATAGCTGAATTAGCAGAAAGAGCACACACAGAAGCTATTGCGTATGTATATTTACAGTGATAGTTTATGTTGTATTCAGCCGTTTAACTACAGCAATAGATGTGTGCAATAAAACCTATGTAATATTCATGTTTCATTATTTACGTAAGACAATGATAAAACTTCATATGTGCATTGAAGAACCCAGATCTATGAAGGGTAATACAAAAAGAATCAACAATTTACTATAACAGGCAAAGATGTCTATGTCATTTGGTCTCTGGGGGACAGTTGTCTCATTGGCAATCATACCACATCTTCTTTTTTTATAATTAAGGTGGGACCTAACACTTTCACTAAAATCAATTTGGCTCGTTTAATTTTCATAAAATTTTGACAAAGTATTTACTTTGATAAAAATATAACAATTTCAAAAAATGTGAACCAACCATTTTATCAGAAAAATTACACTGGTTATATAGCAATTTGACAAACACTAATTTTGATCATTAAGAAGCTTAATATTCTCTTAACAATGCAATGTAATTAAAACGTTCAGCTGATTTTACAGAGTTATCTCCCTGTAGTGTTAGGTACCACCTTAAAAGTTCAAAATACTGAAATGATTTGCCAGAAAACTACAATCTATATCAACTATGGGGCAAACTATGGACATACTGGTGTACTCAAATTTGTTTTCAAATATGCAAAAGATAAATGATGGTTTTCACTGGCCACTCTGTTTTTTTCTGTATATGAAATTGACCGCAAATAGAATTAAGAAGGTTGTTTCTGTAACTAATAGAAATGATTATTAATTCTATATGTATCTGATTTTTGTAGTAATTTAGATGAAACAACAAAATCGGTGTACAAGGAGAATGTAAGATTATCAGAGGCCCTGAACTATCACATGAAAGAAGGAGAAGTACTGAAGAAGAAAGTAGCCAGGTTAGACGAAGAAAATGAAAGTTTGAAAGGAGATAAAGAATTAAATGATATGTTGATTCAGGAGAAAGTTACTCAAGTTAAACAACAAAAAGAACAGATCAGAGAGGTAATAATTGGCGAAGAAGTAAAATAACCAAAATACCAAAGTCCAAGGAAAATTCAAAAAAGGAAAGTCCCTTATGACAAAAACAAAAGCTCAAACATATCAAACGAATGGAATTATTCAATTAAACAAGTTTCATATTCCTGACTTGTCAAGGAACAAAACTTTCTGAATTAAACAAATATCCAGCAATTAATGTTTTACTATATATTAAATGAGAAAAATGGCTGAATGAACATCACAATCATTTAATGATATATAACTGAAGTTTTATAATGATAGTTTATTAGAAAATATGGGAATGTGACATTTTTTTAATTATGCCCCACCTACGATAGTAGAGGGGCATTATGTTTTCTGGTCTGTGCGTCCGTTCATTCGTCCGTCCGTCCCGCTTCAGGTTAAAGTTTTTGGTCGAGGTAGTTTTTGATGAAGTTGAAGTCCAATCAACTTCAAACTTGGTACACATGTTCCCTATGATATGATCTTTCTAATTTTAATGCCAAATTAGAGATTTTACCCCAATTTCACGGTCCACTGAACATAGAAAATAATAGTGCGAGTGAGGTTAAAGTTTTTGGTCAAGGTAGTTTTTGATGAAGTTGAAGTCCAATCAACTTGAAACTTAGTACACATGTTCCTTATGATATGATCTTTCTAATTTTAAAGCCAAATTAAACTTTTGACCCCAATTTCACGGTCCACTGGACATAGAAAATGAAAGTGCATGTTTCAGGTTAAAGTTTTTGGTCAAGGTAGTTTTTGATGAAGTTGAAGTCCAATCAACTTGAAACTTAGTACACATGTTCCTTATGATATGATCTTTCTAATTTTAAAGCCAAATTAAACTTTTGACCCCAATTTCACGGTCCACTGGACATAGAAAATGAAAGTGCATGTTTCAGGTTAAAGTTTTTGGTCAAGGTAGTTTTTGATGAAGTTGAAGTCCAATCAACTTGAAACTTAGTACAGATGTTCCTTATGATATGATCTTTCTAATTTTAAAGCCAAATTAAACTTTTGACCCCAATTTCACGGTCCACTGAACATAGAAAATGAAAGTGCATGTTTCAGGTTAAAGTTTTTGGTCAAGGTAGTTTTTGATGAAGTTGAAGTCCAATCAACTTGAAACTTAGTACACATGTTCCTTATGATATGATCTTTCTAATTTTAAAGCCAAATTAAACTTTTGACCCCAATTTACGGTCCACTGAACATAGAAAATGAAAGTGCATGTTTCAGGTTAAAGTTTTTGGTCAAGGTAGTTTTTGATGAAGTTGAAGTCCAATCAACTTGAAACTTAGTACACATGTTCCTTATGATATGATCTTTCTAATTTTAATGCCTAATTATATTTTTTATCCAATTTCATGGTCCATTGAACATGGAAAATGATAGTGCGAGTGGGGCATCAGTGTACTTTGGACACATTCTTGTTTGGTATATTTCTAGATTTCCAAAACCCAAATATGCCATCTAGCTTCCATTTTTGAGAACATGATCCAAGCATTAAAACAAAAAACCTGAATTAATAATTTCATTCTGTTTTTTAGTATACAATATTGATAGAAAACAATATTGAACAGCCTAATAATAGAAAAGTTGCATCATTTTGTAATAGTAACCAAAATCATTAAATTGTGTGCCTTTTATTATCTCCCCTTAAAGTCTTAAACTGGTAGGTATCTCCTCAATATTCAATTCCTGAGGTATTAGAAATGACCAGTAAATTTTTCTTCATTTTATACATATTTGATACCATGTATTAAACTGACTTTTACATGCTGTTAAATGTGGAGGATTATTTTTATGCCCCACCTACGATAGTAGAGGGGCATTATGTTTTCTGGTCTGTGCGTCCGTTCGTCCGTTCGTTCGTCCGTTCGTTCGTCCGTTCGTCCGTCTGTCCCGCTTCAGGTTAAAGTTTTTGGTCGAGGTAGTTTTTGATGAAGTTGAAGTCCAATCGACTTCAAACTTGGTACACATGTTCCTTATGATATGATCTTTCTAATTTAAATGCCAAATTAGAGTTTTGACCCCAATTTTACGGTTCACTGATAGAAAATGATAGTGCAAATTTCAGGTTAAAGTTTTTGGCTTCAGGTTAAAGTTTTTGGCTTCAGGTTAAAGTTTTTGGTCAAGGTAGTTTTTGATGAAGTTGAAGTCCAATCAACTTGAAACTTAGTATACATGTGCCCTATGATATGATCTTTCTAATTTAAATGCCAAATTAGAGTTTTGACCCCAATTTTACGGTTCACTGAACATAGAAAATGATAGTGCAAATTTCAGGTTAAAGTTTTTGGCTTCAGGTTAAAGTTTTTGGTCAAGGTAGTTTTTGATGAAGTTGAAGTCCAATCAACTTGAAACTTAGTATACATGTGCCCTATGATATGATCTTTCTAATTTAAATGCCAAATTAGAGTTTTGACCCCAATTTTACGGTTCACTGAACATAGAAAATGATAGTGCAAATTTCAGGTTAAAGTTTTTGGTCAAGGTAGTTTTTGATGAAGTTGAAGTCCAATCAACTTGAAACTTAGTATACATGTGCCCTATGATATGATCTTTCTAATTTAAATGCCAAATTAGAGTTTTGACCCCAATTTTACGGTTCACTGAACATAGAAAATGATAGTGCAAATTTCAGGTTAAAGTTTTTGGCTTCAGGTTAAAGTTTTTGGTCAAGGTAGTTTTTGATGAAGTTGAAGTCCAATCAACTTGAAACTTAGTATATATGTGCCCTATGATATGATCTTTCTAATTTAAATGCCAAATTAGAGTTTTGACCCCAATTTTACGGTTCACTGAACATAGAAAATGATAGTGCAAATTTCAGGTTAAAGTTTTTGGTCAAGGTAGTTTTTGATAAAGTAGAAGTCCAATCAACTTGAAACTTAGTATACATGTTCCCTTTGATAAGATCATTCTAATTTTAATGCCAAATTAGAGAATTTATTCCAATTTCACAGTCCTTTAAACATAGAAAATGATAGTGTGAGTGGGGCATCCGTGTACTGTGGACACATTCTTGTTCTATTGTTTTTTACTTAACTAGAAAGAAGCAACATTTCAAAATTCCAATTCAGAACATATTTTAATTTTAGTTACAAGAAAAGGTGGAATTATTAGAGAAATCACTGAGTCACATGTCTAGAGAGTTTGACACTACGAGGAAAGACTTATTAACCAGATCAAGAATAGAAAACGAAGCTTCAAAGATAGAAATAGCTAAATTACAACGTGTGATTGAACTGAAAAATAAAGAAATGAACAAAGTGAAACGATTAGCCAAAAATATTCTGGACCAGAGGACAGAGTTAGAACGGTTCTTCTTAGAGTCATTAGAACAAGTACGAATGGAAATAAATGCTAATCAGTAAGTAGTTATATCTCTGACTTAAGTCAGAAGTAATGTTATTATTATACTAGGAATATCCAGCATTATTAACATGGACAGGGTTTAAGCTAGGATTTTGAGGGCTTTAGTCACTTTTGCGCGCCATGGAAATCAACCTTTTTTTTGTGTATAAACAGCAAGGGACCAAGGATGTATGTTACTAGCTTCATCTTTGTCATATTTTAAAGGACTTGTAGGCATGACTGGCAGTCAGTATTGTATGATTTGACTGTATTGCCCTTATTATGAAAGATTCTGACATGGATGTGGAAACTTAGTTCACAAGATTCTCTTCAGTTTGTTCCAGAGGACATTCCTGAACAACACAAGTTGGATTAGTTTTTTTTAAACAAGGAATCACAGTAGAAATTAACTTGCAATGATTTTATCACTGCATAATCATTATCCTTATAAATCGTCTAAATCGAAATCTGGAGATCATTTCTATTAAGTTGGATGTATAAAATCCTTTTTGGAACGAGTATAACGACTGAAAGGAGGTTGTAAACAAATCAAGAATAGATAACGTTTTCTACTTTCGGTTTTAAAATGAAACGAAAACGGGAAGTGACACGTGAATAGTAAATTCAAAACGAGTCCGGATTCATCAGGAAATTATCATTTTTCTGTTTTAATTCCTTTAGTAAGAGATATATATTTGTCTCTCTCGTTTAATTGCTTCTAAATGATATCGTATTTTACGTTTTTTTATCGGGGTCTATAAATAGTTATAGGATTACTTTCACGCATGCGTAGCACAAAGTACAGGAAGCACCTGTTTATCTCGTGAAGACAATTTGAACGTTTTGAATAAAGTTCTATATAATATTTTTTAAATGGAAATTGTCGAAAGTTTTTGATGGCAATTTATATCAATTCTGACGAAAATGCATTCAAATGACGAATCTACGACAAACGAACTTTAAATTGTGATGGTTTGAGAAATAATGAACTTCAAATGCAAACTGTCCGGGGGTAACAAATTATTTCGATCAAATGACGAAACTATACTCCTGGTTGTTGAAATGCCAACTGACTGATGTTCCTCGGGAAAAAATTATAGTGGTCAATTATGAGATTTATTAATAATTAACGGATTAGTGACCCATCGGATGGCGAAAAGCAGATTAGTTGTAATCACAACTTGTAACACCTGTTGAAAATGTTAATTACCTGGGGGTCATAAACTTGTCAAAAACATAAAGACAGGTAGATTTATAGTATTTTAATGAGAAAAAATTTTTACACTTTCTAAATTTAAGTGACGAAATTGATTTGAAAAACTTTCGTCAATGCGAAAACCCTTTCGTAAATTACGAAAGTGACGAGCGCTAGCAAAATCACTGAACATGGACAATGGCTTTCTTAGAAAATATTGTCAAAGTTTGTGATTGTATATGTCAATTTAAAAAGTGACTATGAAAGCTGAAATGCAGTTATATCAATATTGGGCCCTCATTTCAAAAAGATTATTTAGTTCCATCTTTTCAACTGTATTCCGTTGTCTGTGAAAATTTGTAACATTTATCATTAAGAAAGCTAAACAAGTATCTCTTATCATAAGTCAGTGATATTTGGTATGCAGTTGCAAAAATTAACATCTGGCTATGTAAATATGAATATCCATCACTGTCTTGCCAAGGGAGATAATTCCATCTCAAAGTATGTCATATACGTCATGTACACCCATGTTTTTATTGTAATTGTACCTCATTTACAGGTGACATTTTAACAACCATATTGATATCATTTGATAATAAAATGTATATAGTATAGTATGTTCAATATTTTTTAAAGTAGCATTTTTATATCTGTAGCAGTAAGTATGGAAGTATTGTGTTATTTTTTTACCAACTTTTTCAAGATATTGACAGTTGCATGAAATTAAGATCACTTAAAAAATATTCACATTTATCATTGTAAATTCACAAAAACGTTATAACTATTATGTTCTTTGTCACAGTGGATCACAGTGTATTTGTTTTTTAAATTGATAGGGATTTGTGTTTATTTTAAGCGAATATAATTTTTACTTAACTTTAATGCTGTAATTTTCTAACATTCACCGTATAAAGAAAACTTGGCCTTTTAGAGGAAAGTAGTTTTTAAGCCCTCCTATGATAAAAAAGTGGTGCATCATGTTTTCTTTTCTGTCCGTCTGTCCCATATCATGCATAAGATTTGTTGTTTATCACAAAGTTGTGATCACATCAACTTGAACCTTACTTCATTTGTTCATTAATAGATTAACTTTTAAAATTATATGTCAAATTTCACTTTCAACCCTGATTTAACAGTTCACTGAACAGGAAAATGTAATAGTGTGAAGACAGTACATTCTCAGGTTAAAGGTTAAGGTAAAGGTTGTCAACCAAGAAGTTATGGTCACGTCAATTTAAAGTTTTTTAAAAGTACTGGAAATCTCTCATTTTATAATTTACAGCCAATGTTAAGTTTCCAATATGAATTATTTCAGAGCACAATACAGACAAGATGCCCAGAAAGCTTACCAACAGAAAATGTTAAATGCTTACAGTGGCAAGGGAGATTATCCAAGGATTAGGACATTCAATAGGTCAGACCAGAGTACTAATAACGTGTACTCAGATTTACAGGCTGCTGAAAAAATGTAAGTACCAGAGATTATGTATATCTTATATTAGTATATTCTATAGTATATAAGTAGATACTGAATTAATTATTCTGCTAAAATTAGCATGCAAAGAAGCTATTTAGATTACATACTATGCACTTTCTTTATATTCAAACTCTAACTAATAATTATATTGCATATATAACTTTCAGTTTACATATTGACTTAATCTCTAGCTTTATGGAAATAATGGTATATGAGGCATATCGTGTAAACGAAAATAGTATGGAATAAGTTTTTTTGCTTTTAAAGGCACTTTTCTGGATTCGTGATCAGGGACACTCAAACCCAGACATTTGAAACAACAGATGAGTTCAGAAAGTTTTTCATGCATTTATTATTGAGATTGCTAAACAAAGGACATAAATGTCAGATTGATTATTTTGTTTTCAGAAATTAATAAACATAAAAAGATGTTGACAAATTTAAAAAGCAAAGTGTTTTATTTTTCTGAAAACTACATGTATCCCATCAAAATTTTCAATATAACAAAACATTGCAAAAATTTTTTAATTTACAGTACTGATCTTTCATAAATGATTCAACTGTAAAAAGCAGTTATCTTCAAATTTGTTATTTTATTGTTTACTACCCCAAATGAAAAACTGTCAGTACATTGTAATTGCTTAATTTTTTTTGTCCTGTTAAAGCAAAACAAATCAGATTTTTGTTTGTATTGCTATCTTTTATGAAAGTATTACTTAACAATCTCACAGAATATATAATTATTTATTTTATTTGATTTATTTGTATCCAGAAATATAGTGTATGTATAGATTTGTTGTTTGGTGGTTATATATTTATATGTCTGCATGGATATGGATTTTGTAAACACAGGACAAAAGAGTTTTTGATATATTTCTCCTTACTGATTACACACTGGATATTTTAGGACTGCACTTTTCTTATACTGCAGATAATCTTTAATGTATGAAATTGTTTGATAAATTTGGGAACATCACTGAGAAAACATCTTTTTGCTTGATATATTTTTGGCTCTTATTCCTTAAATCTGCATATTTGTTAGCGTTAGAAAGGGCACACATTTTAGTAGTATTGATCATCTTAATTTCACATAATGATATATAAGGGAACAACTGACTGTGTTATATAAGAAACTTTGCCAATTAAGCGGGCAAAAATGAATGAATTGTTGAATTTGATATTCAGCTGTATTCAAATATGATACAGTCATGGTGACTTCATTTTAAAGGTAGAACTTTGTATGTTAGCTATAGTCACAAATGTAGCACCATTAGCAGAAATATTGTCTTCAATTAGGGAATACATTCCAACAGATAAATCATGGACATAAAATAAGTTGACCCCTCAGAAATTGTACGTCTGTCCATTAACAATTGGGGTACACAGTGCATACATAAGAATTCATTAGTTCAATATTTCTTAAATCAAAAGCTGGTTTATAGTTCAAAACTTTTATCACAAATATAAATATATATATATATTGATACTTTTATATATATTTTAAATGCATGTTTACGATTAAATATACCATATTTTATTTGAATACTAAAAGCTGATAATTTATATAATTAGAAATCTGATTTATGATATTTTAATAATAAGATGAACTAAGATTTATTTTGAAATGGTATATTTAATTTCTTCACTAGAGACAAGTCAAAAGTCTTCCAAGGAAAATAAATTTTATAGTAGTTTCTTTTATATTCATAGTTTACCCAATTGAAATAATTTATTATGAAATAACTACTTTGAATTTCAAAATGTACTTAATTGGCAAATAAGATATACATTTATTATAAGTATTTAAGTGTTTGATCCTTTTAAATGGAAAAATAAAGTAAATGAAAGATGAAAGACTTTTGACTTAATGTGTTAAAAATAAAAGCATGATATCTATAGTTAGTTATCTTCAAATGTAGAAATAATTGCACGATATCTATAGTTAGTTGTCTTCAAATGTATAAATAATTGCACGATATTTGTAGTTTGTTATCTTCAAATGTAGAAACAATTGCACGATATTTGTTATCTTCAAATGTAGAAGCAATTGCACGATATTTGTAGTTAGTTGTCTTCAAATGTAGAAATAATTGCACGATATCTGTAGTATATTATCTTTGAACTTTTTTCTACTTTGTGCTTCTCTTCGTCAATCATTATCAGGAAAAAATTCAAGTAAGTTTATCTTATTGTGGTTTTTGTTTACTGATTAAGGAAAGTCGACAATGGGAAAGAATTAAATGGACAAAGATTGGGACGGGAGGGAATAAACTAGGTGAAAAGTCATTGAGTATATTATTATTTGAAAGGAAGCAGATCACTTCTTGACTTATATTAATTTATTCACTTTAATAAGGTAGATAAATGGTATACCGCCATCTTGGATTGTACAATCACAGTAAAAAATCGGTCTAGTTATTTGCCTAAATCTGCAAATTGGAGACAGATTTGCAATTTTAAGGATAAACTGTTAAATAATGTAAAGAAAACTTGGTAATTTATTGTATAATTCAAAATATTTAAACAAATATCATATTTTTTGTTTTTAGAATCATTTTTTTTCAAATGAGCCATTTAAGGGAAGATAACTCTTTTAGTAAAAAAATTATACTGGACTGATAGGGAATTTTTTTCCTTTTACTTGTACCAAGAAAACTAGTTCGGTGACACCATTTTTTCTTTTTATTTTCTTAAAATATATTGCAAAACCTATCTTTTCACAATTTATTTCAAAATTCTATCTCATAGATTTTTTTTATGCACACAAATGTGTTTTTCAATGAACAATCTAAACAAATTTAGGCAATTTTCAACGACTCAGAGCTTGAAAAATAGCACGGTGACCCATACTTTTTATTATATTTTTGAAAAGAGCATAGTAAAATCTTCATTTTGGCTAAGTATAAGAAAATTCTGCCTCAAAAATATTTACTTATGATCTACCTTAATATATTGTAAGCTAAATGCTTTAGTTTGCATTTCCTCTATTCCCTATTCTAGAACATTCTGTTCTTATAAGAAATCTTCTAATGTTTATTACTATTATCACAAATAATTGAAAAAATGGAGAGCATATTTAAGAAGTGTTTCAGTACTATTAAATTCTGGAAGCCTTGCATTGGTATTTATTTATTTCATTCTTTTTTTTTTGGAGGAGGAGGAGGGAATCATTATTTGTGCTGAAAAACAGTAAATGAATATCTATGATTTAGTTGTGGTGCATGTGGTTTAATTTCATTTTCTTTAAACAGCAACTTCTGTTGTCAAGGAGAAATATATATATTTAGCATTCCTTAAAACAAAACAAATTAGATATAGGAAGATGTGGTATGAGTGCCAATGAGACAACTCTCCATCTCCTAGTTTCTGTGAATTTCATCTTATTATGAATTCTAAGTTGGTTTGAGGGCTGTAGACATCAACTTGAGTACTAACCCTCAAATCCACAAAATTGAACGAAGCATCACTTAAGAATTTGAACTATGAACTAATTCAACCCTTTCATCCCTCTTCAGGTATGATATTGGTGGTAAATGTGACGTCAGTGATCTAACCTGGGAACAGAAAGAGAAAGTTCTGCGGTATCTGTTTGCCAGGATGAATGGCAGTGCCAAACCACCAAATCTTCCCAAGGCACCACCACTGCCTGCTATAGATAGAAGCCAACAACTCAGTATCACTGGGGGACAAATGTATGTTATAATTATCTTGATAGGGAAAAAGGGGGAACACACAATTCTGTGATAGAATTACGTAATTGTATTCCTTAGAAAGTGGTCAACAGTTTTAAAAATATCTGTTATTTTATGTTTTTGTCTGTTTTTGTTTCTGTCAATTGTAAAAGTAATTCAAAAGCAACTTCTTTTAAATAAAATTGATTTAATTAAGCAATAATAATTCTGAGATGTTCAGCATTTTTTTTATAAATCTTTGTGTGAATCCTAAATTTACTGCATTTTCAACTTGTGCTTTTTAAAGTTATAACTCTGTTAATGATTTTTCTCCATGTTTTGTAGGCCTGACGAGTCTAAAGATGAAACATTCCTGACACAAGCTAGAATGGAAGAAGCTGAACCAGTCGGGTCTTAGAGAGAACACATCATTTACTGACATTTACTGACTTGTGCTTTTTATGTACCAGAGTTATCTGTCTTTAATGGAAATGATGTATTGATACACTGTTTCAAGAATAGAACAGAAAGATTTGAAGGGTGTTTTTTTTAAGAAAAGAACACTTTACTTTAAAGGAGAAAATATAAATGGATATTGTAAAAAAAACTCTTGTTTATACAAATGTTATGCCTTTTATCTACTTTTTGTGTCAATGTATGAGGATAGTATGGAAGATGAATGGGAGTTGAGTGCTTGGTAAAACAAAACAAAAATATTTTATGTTACTTTTTGTTTATTTTTTTTTTGAGAGGAAGAGAAACAATGAAATATTTGCTTAACTGTGACAATTTGAGTTATCTCCCCTGGTTACTAGGATCAAAGATAGTATATTAACAACTAAACATGTGTCTTGTGACTGATATGTACCTTTGCTTGTTTAAAATAATATCCTATCTTCATAGATTAAGAAGATGACTTAAATTGTACACAATCAAAGATGAAAAACATTTTTTTTTCGTCATTTGGAGGTGATAAAAAACATTGTGAATGCATGGGTTTATATCTTTCTTATGTAATGTTTATTATGAAAGTTGAATGTAGAGAAATGTTCAGTGAAAAGGAGCAGATTTTCTGTAAAACTTAGGAGTGAATGAAACAGTTATGTATCTTCTTTGACTACTGAACTTAAGAATTTTTTGAATTTTTTTATCACAATTATTAATTTGCTTCCCACAGCAGATGGCATTGTCAAGGATACTTTGACTTAAAACATTTCTTTAACCTTTATTTTCAGGATAAGTTCCTGATAGAAGTGAATGCTATACATATTATTATCGAAATGTCCAAAAGAATTTATATTGTGTACCTATTGTTTACATTCCGTCCCTTACAATAATGATAGTGATCAGATGTTGACAATTAAGCCTTAGATAAATGTGATAGTTTATTTTAATTTTATCAGATGTCTATTTTATTTTTGTTTTTATGTGAAATCTGTGATAAACATATTATATAATTCTGTCTTTGTTTTATTTATTTATTTCACTCAAACAACTGTTTTGAAATTTTTATCAGACACCTGTCGATGATGTGATTTATAAAAGTATATGTTCATCATTTCAGATTATGTGATTTTTAACTGTCATACTTGATGTAATATTCTACTCCTAATATTGTCCTCATATGACAACAGAGACTGTAGTAAGTGCAGAACATTCTGATTGCCCTATACTAAAAATATTTTCATTAAGTAAAGTTAACAAAACAAATGATGAGACAAATATATTGACTGGACAATAATAAAATAAAGACTCAACATAGGTAAAAAATCTTGATTGCCCTCCAAAAGAAATAAATACATGTACAATTAACACATACTGAAAAAGACCCATGACCCACATTCAATAATTAAACTTTCCTTCTTACCCTCCACATACATTTTAATGGAATAACCTCAAACATATTGACTAGGCAATAATACATTGAAGATTCAAATAAGGTTAACAGTAGTATTCCACTGTTGTTCTAAAGTAATAAATCGCAAACCAAAACCAAGAGAAACACATCAACTATAAAAGGAATACAACAGAATAACAGAAACACTGAAGTGCAACATACACATGTACATAGAAACGAACTATTTGATAACAACAGTTGCAAAAAAAAAAAAATCTGATTGCCCTACAAGAGAAATAAATACATGTACAGTAAACTAATGATGCAAACACATAAATTGACCGGGCAAGACGACAATGACGACTAAACAGAGGCATAAAATACTAATTGAATTTTTATAATGGTTTCTAATCTTGAATTGTTAGATAACTGTCATTATTGTTTGACCTGCATCTGTAATTCTACCCTAAAATAATTTTTTTTCATTTAAGGATGAAATGAAAAGAATGGGTATATCAGTCAAAATATACTATTAAATCCTTGTACCACTTTCCTGCAATCATTATCTGCTTTCCAGTTAGCCCATACATTCAGAAAATTAAATGATCTACTAGCTTCTGGCAAGCATCTTGCAATAAAAAATGAAAGGGTTATTTTTGGCAGCATGCTTGTTGCAAGCTTGGTGTGACATGCATGATATTAGTCTTGCATGCTTGCAGTTTGCTTGCAGAAAGTATCACAATCATCTACTAGCATTCGGCAAGCATTTTGCAATATTAAGATATAATGTTTGCTTGTAAAAGCATGCTGCAAGCTAGTGGTGAGCATTCTACAATTGATTTGGGAACGTCCATGGCTTTAAAATCATTGGAGTTGAAAATTCTTCATGTAGGTACATTCAGGAACTACTGTGGACTTCTAAAAATCTTAAATTGATATTTTCATTTGGTGAGCATTCATGCATACCCCACAGTACAGCATCATTTATATAGAACAGAACAAAACTTAAATTAGATTTAAAATAATCAGTCAGGTAAGAGATTAGATGACAAATGTGGTCAACGTGTTATCATTATATCATATCATGTACTATGTACCCGTCTAATGTAGGACCATTAAATATTTACTTCACCTGGATCAGTCATATCCATAGGGGAAGACGACATTTTGAGAAACTGACGAAAATGAATTAAAGTTGTCATACTGAAGTACTTTTCCTACAGCAGAAGGTATGTGGTTAAAAGATTATTTGTTGAAATAAGATGTATTAATAGAGGTATTGATAGATCATCTTATCGAGTATATTTGATTATTATTCTTTTCAAAAATTTACACCTCTCGATGTTGATGAGATAAAATTATAATTTGCATACATATAAAAGTCTCAATAGAAAAAATAGTTTAAATCTATTACTAGTATATCTCAGTTACATCAGTTTTGAAAATAATTGATCCCTATAGCCATGCATGTTAAAACACAGTTCAAATTTAAAAAATAAATTTGTCAAAGGTTTCCTAGAATTAAGTGTCTCAGCTGTTTTCTGTAAACGCATAAGGTTTACTGCCAAAAACTAAGTTTATATATTAGTGAAATATAAGGAAAAATACAGAAAAAAATTGTATTATTTCTTCATATGCCATTTCTGGATATTGAAAACTCTTTTCATGACATGCTGTTCCAACTATTGTGAATTCTGTGATGGTTTGAAGAACTTAATGATGCTTGATAATATTTATGCTTGGATTGTTTCTTAAAGAAAATATACAAAAACAAAACAAAAATAAGTTCATTTATCAATGAAATGCAGAAAAAAAATAATTGAGACCAAAAAAGGATTGACTATTTAGTTCACAGATACATATTGTTATGCCCCATTTAAGGGCATTATGTTATCTGGTCTGTGCGTCCGTTCTTTCGTCTGTCCGTCCGTCCGTTCGTTCTTTATCTGTTTGTCCCACTTCAGGTTAACGTTTTTGGTCAAGGTAGTTTTTGATGAAGTTGAAACATGTTCCCGATGATATGATCTTTTTTATTTTAATGCCAAAATTAGAGAAAATACTTTTCTAATGAATTAAAAGTCTATAATTTGAGTTAAACCCGAAAACTGAATATGAAGTTTAATGTTTTAAACTTATTTAAAGTCAATGAAGGGTTTAGTGACAAACTAAATAATATTTTGTATATTAGTATATAAGCCTCAAGAAAAAAAGGTAGATCTTATATGTGTCAAACTAAATGGAATTGACCATACTGCACAAACAAACAGAAATATACTGGTCTACAGATGTGTGCAACAAAACAGATAGTTATGTTTAAATTCAATGCAATAATATCAAGAACAAGAAGTACATCAATGTCAACGATATGTTGAAGATCTTGAAACTGATGACAGGACCAGAGCATTTGAGATCAAACTCGAACACAATAGTCTTTAATAAGCAAGTTAGAATCATTGAAAACCTTAGGGGAAATTTTTGTGGATAAAACCGAAATGGCAGTGAAAGCAGAAACAAGTGTGGGGAGAAGAGCACAAGTAGAATCACGAGAACAATCCAACATAAACAACATGACAATGAAAAAAGAGACAAATATAAAGATCAACATGAAGAATATTAATTTTATCAGTGACATGATTTGTCTGATGGATGGAAGATTTATAATAGTTAAACAAAATGGTAAAGTTAACTTCCTTTCTCCAGTTGGTAAACTTGAGAAACAGCTAACATTACCTGGTGAAGCTAGTAGTGTAACACAAATTAACCAGGACTCTATTGCCCTAACTTATAATAATGTAAGGGCCATAACACTTTTCAATATGGAGCAAGAAACAGTAACTAATGTAACCACAGTAGACAAAGCATGCTGGGGATTATCATTCACCAACAATTCTTTGGCTGTAGGATTCGAAAAAGATGAAATCCGTATTATAGATTTTGTCGAAATATTGAGTATCTTTAATCACTGTAATGACAAAGTTATATATACAGACTTTAAAGGTAAAGCTATATTCTGCGTTGATGAATCAGGTGCGCAGATCTGGGAATATAAACAGGATTTATATTCTCCAACAGGAATTTGTACAGATTCATATGGTAACATTTTTGTTGCAAACTTTGAATCAGAAAGAACAACAGTAATATCAAAAAGAGGAAAGGATAGTAAAGTACTGATAAGTGAAGAGGTTGGACTGAATGGTCCTTTGTGTATTTGTTTTAATCAGAATAAGTCATCATGTTTTATTGGCGATTACTTGAGTATATATTTGACAAAATTCAATTTATATTCTGGATAAAATACACAAAGAGAAATCTAAATGATATTACTAGTGAGGAGATATAAGAAAATGTTTAGTTGTCTTATTGTTGTTGACCAAAATTATAGTTCCAAAATAACCTGTACAGTATTATGAAAATCACTATCAAAACTGAAAATATATATAACCTATTACTTTAAATAATTTAATGGTCAAAATTTATTCTTTTGCAATCTTAAATCTTTGCTAGAATTTCTCCGGGGAAAATTGAAAAAATAAAATCCAGTTGAGACTTAGTAATGTTCATGGTTTTTTTTTTTATTGTTAAAAATTTATATGATGACACAAATGTTTCAAGGACTCCGAAATATTTCATCCATTTATCATTTTACACTCACTCACTGTAAAAACACATTTTTATTAATATACTTTTTACAGTGACTGTAAAAAGTATATTAATAAAAATGTGTTTTGGTTTTAAAAAAAGAATTATAATAATTATCACAATTTTTGCAGAAATAATATTCCAATTTCCAATTTTGTCATTTCTTGTATACAGCATTTGCAGAAATCACAATAACTGTTTCATTGTGGATAATATTTTACAATCGCAATTAATCAATGAACACAAACATTTTTAAATACTGTGAATTCATTACTTCAATATTCATTGGGTATCAATTATTGTGTAATTCTTGAGTTTAGATAAACTATGATTCAGATGTTCAACTTAGTGTTAATCGTCTATAAGATTGTATGCAGAGTTTACCAAAACCATGAAATCGAATATCCAATAAATTACTACTTTTACTGATTTACGAAAATCGGTACCCACGAAAACTAAATTAATCCACAGTACACAGAATTTTAATGCAGATGGAATATTTTTTCAATTTCATTTAATTTATGAGGGGAAAAAGTACTACAGACGTACACATTATGATACTATAAAAATTATAAAACCATTTGATAACTAGATGAACTGATGTCTCATCTGTATAAAACTGTATAAAAATTGGACAGTAGCCCAAAAAATTCTTTGAAAATGAGATGTGACAATACTTATTCAACTGCATACAAATGTCATCAACTTTTAATTAGTTATTCATCATTGACCAGCAGGTGTACTTCTCATTTACGCAACTGTGTCAATTGAGAGACAAATATGCGAGGTCTTCTTTGAGGTGCAGGGACAAATAAATTAAGACACAATTTGCTTCAATTAAACTAAACTTGGTCTATACTTACTACGGGTAACTCATTTATAAACTGTATTCAATGAACCCGCCAATCAACCAAGATGTCGGCTATGGCTAAAAATAGAACATGGGGTAAAATGATTTTTTTTTGCATATATCTCTGAAACTTAAGCATTTCGAGCAAGTCTGACGGGATACAAATGTTTATCGGTTCTAGGTACTGACGTTGTTTATCATATTAACAACGTGTTATACTATTCATTTATTTGTCAATATGAATATTACCTTTACTATATATAGTCTGTTTTTATTAGCTCACCTGGTCCAAAGGGCCAAGTGGGCTTATCTCATCGCTTGACGTCAAATTAAACCAAATTTGGCTTAAATTATCTTTGGGGTATCTAGTTTTAAATGTATCCGATGACCCCGCCAATTATTCAAGATGGCCACTATGACTAAAAAAATTATGGTAAAGTGTAGTTTTTGGCATATATCTCTGACATTTGGCTACTTAGAGCAACTCTGACCGGGTAAAAAGGTTCATCAGGTCAAAATCTATCTGCCCTGAAATTTTCAGATGCACCAGACAGTCCGTTGTTGGGTTGCTGCCTCTGAATTGGTAATTTGAAGGAAATTTTGCAGTTTTTGGTTATCATCTTGAGTGTTATAAAAGATAAAGATAAAATGTAAACAGCAAAATTGTTAAGCAAAGTAAGTTCAACATAAAAGTCAGCATGACCAAAATTATCATTTGACCAAATAAGGAGTTATCAACATTTAAGGTCAATTTTTTTAGTAAAGGCATAACATCCAGATTGCCCTACAATTAGAATATGACAACAGAGACTATAGTAAAGGTATAAAATCCAGATTGCCCTACAATACAAATATGACAACAGAGATTATAGTAAAGACATAAAATCCAAATTACCCTACAATAAAAATTATGACAACAAAGACTATAGTAAAGGCATAAAATCTAGATTGCCCTACATTTAAAATATGACAACAGAGCCTATAGTAAAGGCATAAAATCCAGATTGCCCTACTATAAAAATTATGACAACAGAGACTTTAGTAAAGGCATAAAATCCAGATTGTCCTACAATTAAAATATGACAGCAGACACTATAGTAAAGGCATGAAATCCAGATTGCCCTGCAATTAAAATATGACAACAGAGACTATAGTAAAGGCATAAAATCCAGATTGCCCTACTATAAAAATTATGACAACAGATACTTTAGTAAAGGCATAAAATCCAGTTTGCCCTACAATAAAAATATGACAACAGAGACTATAGTAAAGGCATAAAATCCAGATTGCCCTACAATAGAAATTATGACAACAGAGACTATAGTTAAGGCATAAAATCCAGATTGCCCTACAATTAAAATATGACAACAGAAACTATAGTAAAGGCATAAAATCAAGATTGCCCTACAATAAAAATATGACAACAGGGACTATAGTAAAGGCATAAAATCAAGATTGCCTTACAATAAAAATTATGACAACAGTGACTATAGTAAAGGCATAAAATCCAGATTGCCCTACAATTAAAATATGACAACAGAGACTATAGTAAAGGCATAAAATCCAGATTGCCCTACAATTAAAATATGACAACAGATACTATAGTAAAGGCATAAAATCAAGATTGCCCTACAATAAAAATATGACAACAGAGACTATAGTAAAGGCATAAAATCAAGATTGCCTTACAATAAAAATTATGACAACAGTGACTATAGTAAAGGCATAAAATCCAGATTGCCCTACAATTAAAATATGACAACAGAGACTATAGTAAAGGCATAAAATCCAGATTGCCCCACTATAACACTATGACAACAGAGACTATAGTAAAGGCATCAAATCCAAATTGCTTAAGTAAAGGCATAAAATCAAGATTGCCCTACAATAAAAATATGACAATAGATCTAGAGACTATAGTAAAGGCATAAAATCCAGATTGCCCTACAATTAAAATATGACAACAAAGACTATAGTAAAGGCATAAAATCCAGATTGTCCTACAATAAAAATATGACAACAGAGACTATAGTAAAGGCATAAAATCCAGATTGCCCTTCAATTAAAATATGACAAAAGTGACTATAGTAAAGGCATAAAATCCAGATTGCCCTACAATAAAAATGATCACAACAGAGACTATAGTAAAGGCATAAAATCCAGATTGCCTTACAATAAAAATTATCACAACAGAGACTATAGTAAAGGCATAAAATCCAGATTGCCCTTCAATTAAAATATGACAAAAGTGACTATATTAAAGGCATAAAATCCAGATTGCCCTACAATAAAATTATGCCAACAGAGACTATAATTAAAACATCAAATCCAAATTGCCCTAAAATAAAAAATTGTGACAACAGAGACTTAAGTAAAGGCATAAAATCAAGATTGCCCTACAATAAAATTATGACAACAGAGACTATAGTAAAGGCATAAAATCCAGATTGCCCTACAATTAAAATATGACAACAGAGACTATAGTTAAGGCATAAAATCCAGATTGCCCTACAATAAAAATATGACAACAGAGACTATAGTTAAGGCATAAAATCCAGATTGCCCTACAATAAAAATTATCACAACAGAGACTATAGTAAAGGCATAAAATCCAGATTGCCCTTCAATTAAAATATGACAAAAGTGACTATAGTAAAGGCATAAAATCCAGATTGCCTTACAATAAAAATTATCACAACAGAGACTATAGTAAAGGCATAAAATCCAGATTGCCTTACAATAAAAATTATCACAACAGAGACTATAGTAAAGGCATAAAATCCAGATTGCCCTTCAATTAAAATATGACAAAAGTGACTATAGTAAAGGCATAAAATCCAGATTGCCCTACAATAAAATTATGCCAACAGAGACTATAATTAAAACATCAAATCCAAATTGCCCTAAAATAAAAAATTATGACAACAGAGACTTAAGTAAAGGCATAAAATCAAGATTGCCCTACAATAAAATTATGACAACAGAGACTATAGTAAAGGCATAAAATCAAGATTGCCCTACAATTAAAATATGACAACAAAGACTATAATTAAGGCATAAAATCCAGATTGCCCTACAATTAAATTATGACAACAGAGACTATAGTAAAGGCATAAAATCCAGATTGCCCTACAGTAGAAATTATGACAACAGAGACTATAGTTAAGGCATAAAATCCAGATTGCCCTACAATAAAAATTATCACAACAGAGACTATAGTAAAGGCAAAAAATCCAGAGTGCCCTTTAATTAAAATATGAAACTATTGACCGGTGTTATAGTCTTTGAAACTATTGACTGGCAAATAGTCTATGGAATTAAATTGCATAAATAGTACATTTTTTTTATATAGAAAAAAACAAACCAAGGTATGTTACTGCAAAAACTACAAGAAACTGATTATTGTAATTAACCACATGTAACTGATTATTTCAATCAAAAGAGACTAAATCCATTCATCAATGGAAATGCAGCAAATTAAAAAAAAAACAAAGTTTTTTTTTCAAATTTAGCCTCCGAACCTGACATTAACTCTCAATCAAAAAAAAAAATCATAAAATTCTAGGAAGGTTTGACCAAGTTATTAATGTCTTATATTACTTTAACCCCAAATCTATCTTTATGTTAACTGCCAAAAAAAAAGTTGTTTTTACGAAGGGGGGAAACTTTGTATATCGAAACCGGTATGTACAAATTAAGTGCAATAAAATCCTATTGTAAGAAAAATATTTCGTTAAAACAAATGACTTTTGTCAGTGTCAATATATAGGTATAATGAAATTAACTAAACTTATTAAATATGGCACTTGTTAAGCAGGCTTTATACTTATGTATCCCGTCATACTTTGAACCACATAATTATTTTATTTATTATTATTACTTTTACTGTTAAGTCTGTTTTTTGTTATATGAGACAATATCTGAAAAAGTCTCATTTTTGGAAATAAGAAAAAACAAAAATATTTTTTTTAGACCCAGTATTTTAATAGCACAAATCGAAGAACACACATTGGGGATCTAGGAACTGTTGTCTGTAATTCAAACAATTGTTTAATAAGGAAACAATGGCTATTTTAAAAATGGTACAAAAAAAATCCAGTTCTTTCATGTTACCAAAGTGAATCAATTTTAAAAAGTTTCTAATGGGAATAAGGAATAGGTTTAAGACAATATTTGTGGTTTACTGGTATATCCTGCAATAGTTTATCAAATGCCAATTATTGATTTTAGCATTTGCAATACAAAATGTTTAGAAATATACTTAAATATAGTCAGATATGTCGGTAACATGAAAGAATCTTGAGTAACAGCACAACCGTAACAGGACAGAGTTGGTAACAGAAAGGATTTTTCTGCTTTATTTTAAAGTTTAAGAAAAATACATCATTTTAAATTGGTCACAATTAGAAGATAACAGCAAACAATGTCATTTATCCTTTGAAACTGTATTTGCAAGATGAAAAATCTACCTAGGTAATGAAAAATTCTAAAATAAATTCCTCTCTGTTACTATCTACTAAACTAGAATTGCACAATGTTCTCTGCTGTTATCAAAAGCAAAAAACCTATTTTTTTATTCAATATACTTTATATTAATTTATTTTGAAATTTATTTAATATTGTGGTGATAACTTATATTAAATTAAATGGTTGGCATATAGTAGATCAACTTTTCGATTCTTCAGTGAAATTGTCTTGAACATCCTTCCTGTTACTGATGATGGTTATGCTGTTACTTTTTATCAGGTAACATGACAGAACGTAACAGAAAGGAATTACGCGATAGTTTTTGTCCTTTTTATCACATTAAATGTAAGTGTATTTCCTGTGACATATAACTTTTAAAAAGATGATATAAAAACACACTTAATGCTGTGGTGCACACTTAAAAATATTCTCAGAAAGTGTAAGAAAAGGCTGTAACAGGATAGAACACCAATAAGTATTTTTCTATAAATTCTTACCTTGGATGGGCTTGAATTTTCAAACCTGGCCGCCTTTCCAACTATTTATTTGTACTAATACATCCAGGAAATGATGCTCTTCACAATACATAATGGAAAAATAACTCTTGGTCTTGTAAACGTTTCCACAGGTTAAAAAAACCAGTGGTAACAGGAGGGAAATCACCCCTGGGGACAAATTTTTTTTCTCTTAAAATTTGCAAAATTTTATTACAAGCTATAGTTATAATATAAAAAGACAAATTAGGGGCAAGTTTATTATATAATATATCATATATGTGAGAATCGGACGCCTGTTTAATTAATTTGGATATTATTTGAATGATTTAGTTTTCAAAAAAACACAGGGGACAACATGATTTTAGGGGGGTTGAACATTTAAATTACAATATTTTATTGTAAGAAATATAAGAATGAGTGTTTAATTGGCAGGTCATGGTGCATTATATAATTTAGTTTATACTGAAACTTAAAATTTTCTAAAAAGATGGTTAAATAAAAAAATAATTGCTGGTGAAGTGCGGGACATAGAAATTAGACTTTTTCAGATATTGTCTCATATTATAAATTAGACTTTTTAAGATATTGTCTCATATCTACTTTACGTGACTCTGCATTTATGTATGTCGTCATACTTTGAACGACAAAATTATTTTATGTCTACCTGTGCGAATTTCAAACGCGCAATTTTACACCAGTAATGAAAACCTTCCATCCTTTATTGGTAGACTTAACATAGATAAATAAATTCGTATAAGATAAGCAAAATGAGGATGTTAAATTTGATGTATGCCTTTTTGCACTTCTTCGTTACATTTGTTGTTTTTATAGTGATTGAGATGATAACACAATGTTGACTGTTGTACCCCTATTTTTGACATTTTGACTCTTTGAGTATGTTTGTTTTGTTCACACATCGTTTACAATGTAATGGAATTTGATGCGACTGTCATATAAGTGAGAGGTTAAGCTAGCTATAAAACCAGGTTCAATCCACCAATTTCTACATTAGAAAATGCCTGTACCAAGTCAGGAATATGACAGTTGTTATCCATCCGTTTGATGTGTTTGGACTTTTGATTTTGCCTTTTGATTTTGGACTTTCCTTTTTGAATTTTCCTCGGAGTTCAGTATTTTTGTGTTTTTACTTTTTTATAATATATATTTTGTATATTTTAGGTCATGGCGTCCTGTAAACCTGTACAATGTGGACCTTGCCAAGAAGGAAAAGTTAAGACTGAAGCTGACATCTGGTGTAACAACTGTGAGGAAGGATTATGTTCAACATGTTCTGGTCATCACAAAAGATCTAAGTTGTCACGTCATCACAAAACTATTGATATTAAAATTCATAAACCCTCTATTCATGCTATCCAAACAGTCTGTGACAAACATTATCAACAACTTAATTTGTACTGTACCGGTCATTTAATGCCTTGCTGCGATCAATGCATTTCCACAAGTCATTCAAAATGCACTGAAATAAAAAGTTTAGCTGGTGTGGTGGAGAAAACAAAAATTGAAAAATTTAAAGAATCTTTAGATACAGATATACGTTCCACCTTAAACATTTTGAATAAAATGGTGGAAAATAAATCAGGAAACATCAAAAGAGAAGAACAACAATATGAAAGTATAAAGGAAAAAATTGCAATATTTCGAGCGAAAATAAATAACCATTTAGACCATCTGGAGGAGAAACTATGCCACGAAATAGATACCATCTTAAATCAGGAAAAATCAAAAATGTCAAATTTGACAACTGAAATTGAAGAAAAGAAAGGAAAATTAAATGAAATTAAAGATCAGCTAAATGCAGTCACAACGAAAAGTTCCAAACTCCACTCATTTCTAGAGGTACATCAGATTGAACAGCAAGTACACCAATGTCAACGATTTGTTGAAGATCTTGAAGATGATGATAGGGCCAAAGAATTAGAGATCAAACTCAAGCATAATGAGGAAATAGATGAGATACTTTGCAAGTTAGAATCATTGGAATCATTAGGAGAAGTTATTGTGGATAAAATCAAAATAGCAGAAGAGAATAGAGGAACAAGTGTAAGGAGAGGAGCACAAGTAGAATCAGGAGAACAATCCAACATAAACGATATGACCATGAACATTGAAACAGAGATAGAGATCAACATAAATAATATGATCAGGGACATGATTTGTCTGATGGATGGAAGAGTTATAATAAGTCAAAGCACTGGTAAAGTTAACTTACTTACTCCTGATGGAAAACTTGAGAAACAATTTACAATATCTGGTGAAGCAAACAGTGTAACACAAATAAATCAGGACATTATTGCCATAACTTATAGTAATGAGAGAGCCATAAAAATGTTCAATATGGAGAAGGAGACAGTTTCTAAAGTAATCAAATTAGACAAAATATGCTGGGGATTATCATTCTCAAATAATTCTTTTGCTGTAGGTTTGGATAAAGATGAAATCCGTATTATAGACTTGGCAGGAAATACTATGAAGTCAATACCAGTTCAGAGTAAAACCGAATTGGATTTCTTTGTTTACTATAATGACAGAGTTATCTATAGTGACTATGAAGATAAAGCTGTAAACTGTGTTGATGAATCAGGTACACATATCTGGAAATATAAACAGGATTTGTCTTTTCCAGTAGGACTTTGTACAGATTCATATGGTAACATTTTTGTTGCAGACAATGTATCAAATAGAATAATAGTTATATCAAAAGATGGAAAGGATAGTAAAGTACTGCTTAATGAAGAAGATGGACTAAAGGATCCTTCGTTTATTTGTTTGAAACATGATGATTCATCAGTTTTTATTTGTGATTTTTTTGGTAAATATTTAACAAAATACAATTTATCTTCTTGATAAAATATGTTTCCCATTAATCATGTTAATCTTTATACTTACTGAAACAAGAAATTTTTTAAAAATAAAATGTAAACATATTTATGTAAAAGACAATTATAATATATATAGTATGATTTGGGTTTTTTACCTAAAGCTGCTGAAAACAACAGATATAAACAGCGTTCTGCAAATCCATTATTGTATTATTGTAAAAAAAAATATGATAGGATGGGTTTTGCCATATTAATAATTAGCATTTCAAATTTTGATAGCATTATTTGTTTTCAGCATTTCAAATAATCACAAGGAGTTTATTTGTCTAATCCATTAATAGTAATATTTTCTATGCTTTTTATACTTAGAAAAATGTTGAAATAAAAGCTGATTATTCAAAACTTGCAATAAAATCCGTAAATGCCAGAAATTATCTAATATTGTTTCGGGAATTTGTCTTGCAAAAAATTACAAGTTCCAAATGACATAAAAGTGTAGTTTATGGAATAACTTATTAATCAATATCTCCGTTCAAATTGACCTCAAGTACAACTTCATTAAAAACAGTATCCAAAAAATTGCTTTTTTGAATATTTAGAGGCAGTGTACTTATTTATGCACGATAAGTTTCATGCTCCTACTTTTACTTTAAATATGCTTGAGGTAATTTGAATGATGCCAGTACAATATGAATTCATAATTTTTACCTGTTTTGAAAATTGTATATTATATAACAATCTCTCATTTTGGTTTTTCATATGTATGTGTTTGTTTGGTTATTTTGTAATTCTCTGTTCTTATTTATTTCAATGTATATGATGAAGACCTCAGTGAAATTTGTTTTATAATAATTATTTTTATTATAAATGGTTTACCAGACACCTTTCGTTATAGTTACTTTTCATATCATTATAGATTCAAAACTTACAACATTGTCTTTGGCAAATGTGATTGTTGATATAAACATTATAAGAACAATCATTGTATTGACAGTCATTCTTAACTCTTTAAAGGTAAGGTGAAAAGAAAAATAAATTGTTGCCTGAGATCACCCCTAGTTTTTGGTGGGGTTTGTGTTGTTTATTCTTTAGTTTTCTATGTTGTGTCATGTGTACTATTGTTTTTCTGTTTGTCTTTTTCATTTTTAGCCATGGCGTTGTCAGTTTGTTTTAGATTGATGAGTTTGACTGTCCCTTTGGTATCTTTCGTCCCTCTTTTAAATTATGTAACTTTATTTTTAGAGAGCTGAAATGCAGTTATACTTTTTTTTAAGTATCGTTTTCCATATGTAGATATACATTTATTAGAACATAAACGTATTGTAAACCAAATCATTTTCGAGGATACTTTATTTCGCGTTTTACTTATTCTTGTTCACTTCGCGGCTATTTAATTTCGCGATATTCTTATTTACTTAGTTTAGTTTAATAAGGCGAGATCCAAATTTTAAGTATTCGCGACGATTTATATTCGCGTTATTTTTCTACTCGCGAAATTCGCAAAAATAAATCCCTCGCGAAAATAAGTTGGTTTACAGTATCTATTGCAAATCAAGTCTGATTGAAATACAGATCATGTGTCCAAATAAAGGCAACAGTAGTATACCGCTGTTTAAACTCATACATCCATGGTCAAAAAACAAAATTGGGGTATCAAACTAAAACTGAGGGAAACGCATCAGATAATCCAAGCTTAGCTTACAAGGATCTAAAAATGTTCCGTTTTAAAGACTTTTCGGTAATTCTCTGGTTTATTCGGATAAATATATGCTTTCAAATGCTATGCAGGCTGAATCTTCATTAGCTGATGTAATAACTACCAGAACAGGAAAAAAAACGGAGTGTTGTCAGATCCTTGTAAGAAAAACTAAGACACAGAATCTGTATTTTAATCAGATTGATGCAATCTTACATTCTAAGAATCCTACATGGTATGCAAGATCAAATTTGGAATTCCTATTGTTAGTATGTGTAACAAAATTCTTCGACTAAATGAAAGATTGTAAATACTTAGAGGAACAGAAAACTTTTAAACTTTTTAATTTATTGTTTTTCAAAATACGACTTTTAATCAAAACATGAATATAATGACAAAAAAAAAAAATTATCTAATGATAAAACTATGTAAATTTATAAGAAATATCAACATAGGTATATAGGTTGCACTTTGTAAATACAGTTTTTTTCACAAACCACGCCTCTATTGCAGTATTGGGGTGTTGTAATATTCATAGATGTTTTGTTTTGTCTACCTCTTGGTTCCCTGATATTATCTGTATAATTCATCTCATGCAAACATAACTTGGGAATGATACCAGTAAATAAACACATGCATAGCAGTATAATTGAAATCTGTGGAAGACCTAAAGTGAAGGGAGTGGCAGTACAGAATTTTAATATAAGTTTTTACTCTTAGAAATTCTGGGCATAAAATTTTGAACTATGCAGCAAAGCAATATATTTTGACCTTTAAAAAAAAATAATAGTGCATATGAGTTTCCAAGAATTTTTTACGAAACTTCATAGTAAAAGTGTTACAGTTTTTTGTCGTAAAAGGAGTTCTTATTTGAAATTGTAATGTGTATATTTTTACAGAATTGCAACCTATATGCCCCTGGCAAATGTTGAATTTCATAGCAATGTGTTTATTCTTTTTGATGTAAATATTGTACATTAATGGTGCTTTATACCTATGTATATTGTTGATTAGTAAAATGGTATATAGTCTTTTTGATATATAGTATGCTTTATTGATGAATTTAATGAACACCATGATTTATACTATTATAATGATTGAAAAACAAATATACAACCACTGGCAGGGTTCTCTATAAGGCAAGTCCATGAAACATGGAAAATCCGTCTTGACTATCAAAACTGAGATGCAACAACACTGTACAAAGTTGTGTCAACTGACCACATACTTAAAAAATAATCTAAATTTGATGTCGTCATTTCCTTGCTCTATTTTGTCATAGGGTCTGATATAATGAATTATATAGCAATAAAATTTTATCTTCTCATTTCTGGACTTGCCATTGTAAAACATGATGAGTACCTGGAAACAAACATCCTTAGTGAGAACCCTGCACTGGATTACAGCATCCATGATTGGGACAGGTACATTGAGAAATTGACATGGTTTAATTTGTTTGTAAGAGCTGAACCCTATCCATAACCTAGGAGGCTCTGACACAGATCAGATGATACAGCACACAATCTTTTTTTTTTTAAATCAGCGGCTAATTATTCTAAGAAATCTTTTACTGAAATAACAAAAGAGCTTGATCGCTCTGAGGGATACCATCCCTACCGTTTCCATTAATATATTTTTTATTTTTCAAAAAAAATTTAACTGCACATATATTACCTCTTTGGTTCAACTTAAAAAAACAACATTATCCGACACAAATGTTTAAGTAATGATGATCACGGTATTGCGCCTAAATTTTGCCTTCATTTCAAAAAGATTCCTTCTTAATGTTATCACATACCCAGTGTCAAAACATATGCATTTCTAAAGGCATACAAAGGTCAATCAGTTCTTTCTTCGGTTTCAAGTTAAGAAGAAATTGCAAAATATATTTACTTCAACTTTGTTTGTATTTGACTTTGCTTTCTAACTGTTTTAGTGCATGCGCCCGCAGCGCCACTGATGAGTCCTGTGTAGCCAAAAACACTCTTCTAGCCTACCAAAGTATAAACAAACCATTGTAGATTAGTTAGAATCGCCCTTGTGTTTGATGCTGTTGGTACGAAACTACCCATCGCAGTTCAAAATAATTAAGTGGATGTAAGCAATTATTAGCAATCATATGTCATTCAACTATGAGAAATACCTATACTGCATAAACTGCTATAAAAGGCCCCGACATGAAAAATATGAAACAATTCAATTGATAAAAGTAATTGCCTAGTTTTCAACAAAACAATTTACGAAAAACAAATATCACTGACATGAACCAACAACAACCACTGATATATAGGTGCATTTACATTTATCAGTGAAATGCAACAAAAGACAAAAACAAAAAATTCTAAAGTTTTCTCTGGATACTGTCTTGTAATAATGAAGAATAGCTGCCTTTTTCACAATTCAGGAAGTTTTCAAAATATCAATGAATTTTAAATAAGTTACATTTTAATGTTGTGTTTCTGTTGTGTCGTAGTTCTCTTATATTTGATACGTTTCCCTCAGTTTTAGTTTGTAACCCGGATTTGTTTTTTCTCTATTGATTTATGAATTACGAACATCAGTATACTACTGTTGCGTTTTTTTACGATTACGAGTGATATATTGATATTTGAAACACTTATACTTTTAGACTAAAAGTTAACACGACCAAATAAAATAAGGTATTGTATCTGAGACACACATCAATCAGGAAACCACTTTTAACATTGTCCTATGGACCATACAAGAAGGTCAAGGTCAAATGAAAATATGACACACATGTACGCCTTACAATCATTCTATAAGCCAAAAACAGAAAATCAAGTGATTTTTGTATTTGTGAAATAGATCAAACCACAAAAACGTAGCACTGGGCAACGAAAAATCAAAGATCTTTTAACGTACACACAATCTAAGACTCTCTTTTCTTGCAATAGAATTATAAAAATAGATTTTTCTACACTTTACAGAAGTAGTCCCCATTCCAAAATAAATGACAAATTGAAGGAGTTGGTATTAATTTGTTTCATAAAAAAGAAAGGTTAACGTAGATACAAAGTATCTTGTCTTGGGGAGGGATAAATCCACTTTTGTAAAGAATCACTCTGATTCAAACAAAAAATTCTCTGAAACTGACATTATCAACATGCTTGATTGCTTGAATGACAACATATTTGTTACGTTTGGAGGACGTGTTTTTCAACAGATGGTCGGAATACCAATGGGAACCAAATGTGTCCCTCCTCTTGCCAACTTGTTTCTTTATTATTATGAGGCTGACTTCATACATGAATTTCTCAGGAAAAAATATAAGAAATTAACAACACCTTTACGTTCCGCTATAAAGATGATGTTCTCTTACAATATTACAAAATTTGGTGACTATGTTGAACTAAAAGAGGGACGAAAGATTTCAGAGGGACAGTCAAACTCATAAATCGAACATAAACTGACAATGCCTGGCTAAAAATAAACTCCTTTACATAGTTGAAATACTCAAATAAGTAGTTTGTATGTATTTAATTTACTGGAAAAGATGTTTTGAAAATCTTACATAGGCATGGTATTCCCCCCCCTTTTTGTGCCATGGTATATTGAACACCTTAAATATGATAGCCTACATATTGAACATTAGAGAATCTGCAATAGCATTTATTAAAAACAGGGGGGTAAATTTTCTATTATAGGATTCAAAATAACATATGGGGAAAATGACCTCAAGGTCAAAATACCATGCTGTATGATGACACTGGATATGGTATTATGACCCCGGGTTCACTTTTCAGGGGGTTCAATATACCATATTACAGGCCATGTATTTTGACGAAACAGAAAAGAGAGCACACAATTTATTCTATATACCATAAGGACTGGTTGAAATCGGTTCAGTAGGAGAAGATGTTTGAAATAGTTTACACCGGACGGACGATGGACGCCAATTGATTGCAAAAGGTCACATTTCCTTCGGAAATACGGGCTAACAAGTAACCGATAATTGCATTGAACCACAAGTTACTATCTATTGCATCAACCACAAATAACTGACTAAAGCACTTAACTACATGTATCAATTGCTTGTTCTTTTCTAAAGATGTGATTTAATAATAATAATAAGCCACAATTTAACAATATTCTTGACTGTCCTTTATTGAATTAAATATTTAATTCAAAATACAGGAGTAAGCGCTATGTGTCATAAAAGTCTCTTCAAACCACAAAATAGTTTGTGTGAGGAATGTGGTTGTGTCAGATTTAGTATAGGAACACAATGAATATAGAGTTATCAATTAACCATTGATTAAACAATGCAAAGGTTTTAAATTATATTTTAAACAATAACTTATGATAAAAAAAATAACAAAGATTAGACTTGACAAAAGGAATAAGTTAATATTTGGTCAGATTGTCCTTTAAATATTTACATTTTGTCTGGATCAGGTATAACCATATCCTGTTTTACTTTATGGTAGGAAGACATTTTGATAAACTATGCAGGTAATAAAATAAATGTGTCATCTTTAAGCCTCGGTCACACCTTACCGGATAGCATGAACAGACGCCTAACGGTTAAAATAAAAGTTTTCCGTTGACAAAATTGTTATCCGTTGGTAGTACTGACCAAATTAAACGGACGCGTAACAAATGCATTACGGACACTCACCGGATATGCAACGTACGAGAAACGGAAATATACCGGACAGAACAGTTGTCGAACGTACATCCAACGGACGAGTACCGCATAAGGTAGCAATACACAGTTAGGAAAATAACTTAAAATTGACACTCATAATTTTAAACACCCTCTGTCCCCTCCTGTCTAACAAATAAGACTTAATATTTGTGTTATGCATGTATATATTTATAGAAAGAGAATCTTCCATAGATTTGATTTCTAATGGTCATAATGGTGAAATGTAAAAAGTAAAATCACAAAAATACTGAACTTAGAGGAAGATCAATTGGGAAAGTCCATAATCACATGGCAAAATCAAATAACAAAACGCATCAAAAACGAATGGACAAGAACTGTCATATTCCTGACTTGGTACAGGCATTTTCAAATGTAGAAAATGGTGGATTAAACCTGGTTCTATAGCGCTAACCCTCTCACTTTAATGACAGTCTCATCAATTTCCGATATTTTTACATTGATGCGTTAAATCCCTTTTGGGTGTAACCATGGCAACAATCTGCATTTCTTTGATACAAAATATATCAAAAAAGGGGGGTGAACATGTCACAAAAGTCTCCAAAATTTGGTCCAAAGGAAAATTTCAATCAATTACAGTGATATCTTTCCTGAAAACAATAGGTTTATATCTATCAAGTGGTCAAAAAAAAATCATATGCATTTCTGCTCGTTTTTCCATAAAATTGAATTGAAAAGATCGAGCTCAAAATCTGTGTTGATAAACAGTACAATAATTTATGGACCTATGGGCGGTACGGATAGGAAAATACGGACTGTCAAACAGATAAATGGCCTATAAAACATGCTAAAAACAATCTAAATGTTCATATTAATCCACTAAGAAGGCTATATTATTCTTCAATTATCTAAAAATCAAATTTATTGTACAAAAACTTTCATGTTTGAAAAATTCATCATGGCCATAATGCGAAACTAAACTTTTAACTGTGTATTGCTACCTAAAACAGACACATAACGGAAGCGTAACGGATAAAATGGATGAACAAGATATACGGAAAAATTAAAGGCGACAATAATAATACATGTAAATCGCATACATATTCAAAACATTTCTGTGTAACTGGTCTTGGTTTGTTCTCAAAATGCCGCCAAAGGGCAGTGTCTGGCCTCAATAAGAGCTGCTTGATTGTGAAGACGTGCCCTTACTCTAAGATCGATTATGAATAATAAGAATTCTAATTGGCAATTTCTGACGCGAAATTTTCAATTGGCATCGATCCATTTCAGATCCGTTCATCATTCGTTTTATCAGTTATACTTCCGGAAGAAGTCCGTTTCATATTCGTTCAACATCCGTTTGATCCGTTAGACGTCAATTAGCAGTCCGTTGGTGAATTTATCTGCCAGACCTCCAACGGATGTATAACGGACACGTGACGGATACGAAACGGAATTATTGATATCAAAATCCATAAACCCTCGATTCATGCTATCAGATCAGTATGTGACAAACATGGTCAACATCTTAACTTGTACTGCCCCTGCCATTTAATGCCTTGCTGTGAGGAATGTATTTCCAGTAGTCATTCAAAATGCACTGGAATAAAATATTTATCTGGCGTAGTGGAGAAAACAAATATTGAAAAATCTAAAGAATCTTTACATAAAGATATCTATTCCACCTTAGACATCTTGTATGAATTAGTAAACGACAAATCAGGAAACAACAAAAGAGGGGAACAACAATGCGATAGCATAAAGGGCAGGATTGTGGAATTACGAAAGAAAATAAATACGCATTTAGACCATTTGGAAAAGAAATATACCAAGAAATAGACAACACCTTAAATCAGGAAAAATCAAAAACATCCAATTTGATAACTGAAATTGAAAAAAAGAAAGTAAAATTAAAGGAAATGAAAGACCAACTACATGGAGTCAAAACACATAGTTCCAAACTCCAATCATTTCTAGAGGTACATCAGATTGAACAGGAAGTACACCAATGTCTACGATATGTTGAAGGTATTGAAGATGATGACAGGGTCAAGGAATATGAAATCAAATTAAAGCAAAATTATGAAATAAATAACACAATAGTCAAGTTAGAATCATTGGAATCTTTAGGAGAAGTTTTTGTGGATAAAACCAGAATAAAAATAAAAAGAGAATCAAGTGTCAGGAGAGGAGCACAAGTAAAAGAACCAGAACAATCCAACATTAATAACATGACAATGAATATCGAGACAAAGATCAGAATCAACATGGAGAAGAAGGAGAATATGATCGGTGACATGATTTGTCTGATGGATGGTAGAGTTATTATAGTAGTTGCAAACTTAGGTAAAGTGCACATTCTTACTGCTGATGGTAAACTTCAGAAAAAGCTATCTATACCTGGTAAAGCAGGCAGTGTTTCACAAATCAATCAAGACAGTATCGCCTTAACTTTTTTTAATGAGAAAGCCATAAAGCTTTTTAATATGAAGAATGGAATAGTTTACAAAGTTACAACACTAAACAAAAAATGCTATGGACTTTCCTTTTCCAATAGTTGTTTAATTGTAGGTTTGAAAGCAAATGAAATTCGTTTTATAGACTTAGAAGGAACAACACTGATTTCAATACCAGTTCAGAGTAAGTCCTTATTGAGTTCCTTTGTTCACTATAATGACAGAGTAATCTATGCTGACTATACTGGTAGTGCCGTATACTGTGTTGATAAAACAGGTGTACAGATCTGGGGATATAAACAGGATTTATCAGAACCAGTAAGACTCTGTACAGATTTATATGGTAACATCATTGTTAC
This sequence comes from Mytilus galloprovincialis, assembly GCA_037788925.1. NCBI lineage: Eukaryota > Metazoa > Mollusca > Bivalvia > Mytilida > Mytilidae > Mytilus > Mytilus galloprovincialis. The sequence continues at coordinate 5,187,492 of CM075334.1, read as the reverse complement.
AGATCATGGATCAAATAGAATACTAGTAATATCAAAAGATGGACAGAATAGTAAAGTACTGCTTAGTGAAGAGAGTGGACTTAAGTATCCTTGGTGTATTTGTTTTAAAAGTAATGAGTCATCAGGATTCATTGGTGATTACTTTGGCAAATATTTAACGAAATTCAATTTATGTTCTTGGTAAAAATACACACAGAGTTATATAATGATATTACTAGTTAGAGAGGAGATATTAAGAAGTGTATAGTTGTCTCATTTTTGTTGACCAAAAGTATAGTTGTAAATCAAACTCTACAGTATTATAAAAATAACAATGAAAATTGAAAATATCTATAACCCATTACTTTGAATTTCATGGTCAGAAATTTTTGCTGTTTAATCTTTAGCGTTTGCTAGATTCTCAGGGGAAACAATTGAATAAATAAAATCCCGGAATTTGTTTAAAATTTTTTATTTGGCGTAAAAAATAGAAACTTTGTATAGTTTATGTTTTGTTTATTCTCCAAAATTTGATATGACACAAATATTTCCTTGAAATATTTTCCCCTTAATCATTCTGTCACTGTTAAATGTATATTAATAAAAATGTGTTTTTATTTGATAACTTGATAAAATTTTGTCTCATCTATATAAAAAATGGACAGTGGCTCAATAATTTCTTTGAAAATGAGATGTGACAATACTTATTCAACTGCATACAAGATATCAATTTTCATCAGTGATTTATCATTGACGCAACTGTGTCGTTTGAGAGACGAAAATGCCAGGTTCACCGAGTATGCATTTTTTCTATGAGGTGCATTGTCACATATTTATAACAATTTTAAACTATTGACTAATTGATATTTTTTAAATTAGACATGGTATATAATTTTAAATTTCATGATAATGCTCTCATGTTTTACCTTGATATCAAATATCTTTGAAATCTCAGTACTCTGAATGTTTACGTAATTTGTTTGTAAAGAAAGGACTACAATTAAATTAATTATAATTTTCCAGGTCTAATGGTAATATTGAAAGTTATGTGAACTTAATATATCACACTTTTTTCAAATAAATCACACCCACTGACTTTAAAAAAAAAAGGGCCCACTGATCTGATACTTAGCATACACAATTTTCCTGTATTTGCTTTTAACCAATGATATTCCTAGAAATTTATAGGAGGTAACTTAGAGAAAATGTCTAGCCAGCTTTACCTATCATGATATGATTGAATTCGTGTTGATGGTCTGTACTCATAAACTTAACATTATCAAAGAACCATGTAAATGAGGTCAAAATCAGATGAACAATGCCAGACAGAGATGTGCAGTTTACAATTATACCATACACAGATATAGTAAGATTATTGCTTATTACATCTGAATAACATACCTTATTACAACCATCAAACTATGACAAATGAACAAAAAGTTTGAGTTCAAGGTCACAGAAACCATGGGAGTCAACGTTTACACCGTTAAATCATTTCTTACACAAAATAAAGTTCACCTTTTGTTAACATATCTAACACACAAAGCCATAAACACTTAACATTCACAAATCAACCAAGAAATTGAAGTCAAGGTCAATTAAAACCTACCAGACCGACATGTTCAGTTTTCAATGAAAACCTAAACAATGTTCAATCGATCAAAGGACAAGATCGTATGAAACCTGTTAGTCACACATGTAAACGTTACAATCATTCCATATGCCAAATAAGGCAGTAGTATATCGATATTCCAAAGTCATAAATCGATTTAGAGAAAACAAATCCGGGTTACAAACTAAGACCGAGGTAAAAAATATCAACTATAGGTTGCAATTCTTTAAATATAGATAATGTAATTCCCTATAAGAACTTCCTTTGCGGCTAAATCTGTGATATTTTTACTATGAAGTTTTGTTTAAAATTATATCCCAGAATGGAGAGTTGGTATGCACGACTACTTTATTCAAAATATAGGGGTGTGCGACATGTTTTCAACATTTATATGCTTTGAACTTCTAAGAGTTAAAACTTATACAAAAATACTATACTACTTTTACCCCCACTATTGGACTTCCTAAGAATTAAATTTTAGGCGCTACCCTGTTTTTTCTATACTGGCAACATTCCCAAGTTATGTTCACCGTAAAATCTTTCGACCACCTTTTGTCTATAGTATCTGAAATCGTGAATTTTTCCATAAGTTATTGGGCAATATCAATACCTACTGCTAAGTACGTGATTCATTGACAAAGTTGATTAAAACATTAGGAATCATGGATGCTACAGCAATACAACTCTAATCGATCAGTTGACACTCTATTTAGAACCGTGTATCTATTAAATCTTTCTCGGATACAGAGGTATAACGTAACTTAAATGTAAAAAACTAGAAAAGAAACAAGTATTAACTTAATTGTGACAATTGTGAAGTAGGACTTTAAATTTCTGTAACACGTCAATGGAATATATATGATGTATTGGCTGATAGGTTTGTTTTTATGGATTAGATTTTGCTCAAACAAATAGGTTTGCATTCAATTGCAATTCCAAAGATAAGAAATCCGAGTATTGCTCACTTCAACTTTTCTGATAGGGAATATATTGCCAAGAGTTCAAAATACCTTGTTGAAGCATGAGTTTTATATTCAAATATTTAGAAGAGTATTTCGTCAATTTTAAAATCTTTTTAGGATACAAAGAACGATAACCAACCAAACTCAGGACATGGTCCTCATACCCTGACGTCAGACAGGCTCAAAATATGGTGGTATCTAAACAGTTTTAATTTTTAAAAAAAATCTCCAATAGCCTAAACAGACCCTTTGTTGTAAAACATTTGTTTGTGTTTGTCTATCATTGTTAATATATTTTTTTAAGATACTTGTTTTGGTGGCTTATTGGCTTATTTTTACAATTTTACCTGTTTTTCTCAGCAATTTTTCCATTTGTAAAGAGGCATAACTTTAGAACGGTTAAAGGGACATCACCAAAAAGCAAACTTGATCTGATTTTTGTGGTAATAAGCATTGTGTTTAAGTTTCATATCATTTGGTTAGAGAACAGAAACGAAAAATTCATCATATTTCCCATTTTTAAAGGGACATAAATCTAGAACGGTTGACTGGACACCACCAAACTTCAAATTTGATCTGAGTTTTGTGGTTATAAGCATTGTATTTAAGTTTCATAATATTTTATTTAGGTAAACTAAAGTTAGAGAACGTAAAAACAACTTTGAGATGTACGTACAGATGGACGTCAGGACTTACAGACGGACAAGGGTTAAAATTTAATGCCCCTTCCGCTTCGATGGGGGCAAATTATGATTACTGTAAATTCAGAAATGATTGCAAGATGTTTAATAATGCAGATGATACGACTGATTGGGTATATTAATTCACATTCTGACATCTGATATTTATATATGTATGAATGCAATTTTTTTCTAAAAACTAAATAATAAATCTTGCATTTTTGTTCATTCTTGAACGGATAATAAATGTATGCAATCATTTCTGAATTTACAGTTTCATGTTTCTATAACTAACTTAGTAAATATGCTTTTGATATCTGCATTAATAATAAGCAAATCTTAAGAGAGGTTAAATATCAAATTCTTTAGCAGTTATCACAGGTTTGTATTGTTTTAGTCTCTATTGGATAGTTGACGCATCAGCAATTATATCACATCTCCTTATTTTAACTATGGAAAAGCATGTTTGACAAGAATCCAGACTATTACCCTTATTTTTTTTTCAAATATGAATTTCTATGAAAAGACACTTTCCCATTTGCCGTACAAAAAAAATTCTTTTGTATTTGATACAATTTCTGTGCAACTGAAATTGGTTAAAGCTTATTTTCATGGAACATATTTCTTTTTTTAACATACATTTATCATGCGTCATTCTGAAATGATATTTTCTCTGTAAATAGATAAGAAACGTGATGTTCAGTAGTTGTTGTTTGTACATGTGGTTCATAAATCTTTCTCGTTTATTTTGAATAAAGAAGACTGTTGGTTTTCCCGTTTGAATGGTTTTACACTAGAAACTTTATGGCCCTTTATAGCTTAATGTTCGGTGTGAGCCAATGCTCCTTGCTGAAAACCGTACTTTGACTTATAATGGGTTTTTTTTTAAACAAATTGTTACTTGGATGGAGAGTTGTCTAATTGGGACTCACACCAGAAGTACAATTGATATAAAACAAGTACAGTTAAAAAAATCAGATGAGGCAAATACATATTTTGACCTGACATTAAGATAATGAAGACTCAATAGAGGCATTAAATCCTAATTGCATTTTTTCTTTTTTTTTTTTTTTGTTGACTTGTTTTGATAGATTACTGCCTAATTATTGTTTGTCCAATATATAATTTTATCTTAAATTAATTTATTTCATTGAAGGTTAATTTAAAATAAATATGTTATGAAATCAATTTATCTGAATATTGCAATAATGCAATTGACCATACATAACTGACTTTTGCAATAAACCCATGTAACTGACTATTACAAGTATTGCAATTGTACTTTTATGACTGATGCAATTAACTACAAGTAACTGACTATTACAATTATAACAATTTACCATACATAACTGACTAATGCAATACACATAATGTGACTGACTGCAGCGTTTAACAACAATGTAACTGACTATTGCAATGAACTACAAGTAACTGAGTATTGCAATGAACTACAAGTAACTGACTATTTTAATGAACTACAAGTACCTGAACAATCCAGATAACCACATGTTAATGCCATACTTTCTATTAAAGTGATTTACATTTGTAGTAAAATATAATATATATATCCATTTCATTTAAACTTTGATGGATAATTATCTCATTCGCAATCATAACACATCTCCTTATTTTTACATAATTTTACAACTGTCATTTATTCAATTAACAATATTCATAATTATTTAAAGGAATGGGTCTCATAATGTAACATAAAATTTTCATCTTTAACTTAACAGTTTGATTCAGGAATAAGATTTTTTGTGGATTTAGTATTAGAACTAAATGAAATATAAAGCTATCATTTAGCATTCAATTCAACTTTGCAAAGGGTTTAATAAGTTTAACAATTACCTATAATAAAAAATTAAGTCACAAAAAGATTAAATCTGACAAAATGAATGAACAAATTGTTGCTCGGAATATTGTCAATACATGTATATATCATATTTCAATGTACATAATAAAATGAAAAAAAAAAAAATTTCTTTACAGTAATTATTAATGACAGTTGAAGGGTTATCTAAAGATAAAAGTCAAACAAAAATGTGCAATTACCACGATTCGAATGCAGTGCGTTCATATTAACAAACATTTGGGTAAACTTTCCACAAATGCAAAGTTTCCCATCGCCAACATACATTCTTAAACCTCAATACTTGACACCGTTTTTATAGAGTCGTAATGACTAATTGCCTTTTTACTAGAAATATATATATATATATAATTAAATAACGGTGTTTCGGGTTTTTTTAGCTAAGTTTTATTTTAGCAAGGGTCCCGTCTCAAAAGTCTCCCTATTTAAAAGTCTTGTTTTTGCTAGGTTCTCTTTTAAATTTTTACTGCGTTTATACGCAATGATAGGCATCTGCTTTAAGGGGCATTAGCTACGAGATATATCAAAAACCTAATATATTATTTATTTTGGCTCAATCAGTAATGAAATACAAATAGTGAAATAATAATTCCTTTATAGTAGCCAATAATGTTCAATTTTGTCAAAAGAAGCAAAAAAAACATTGATTATGAGTTATTCACTTGCAAGTGAATACTTCGACCTCATTGAATCCGTTTTCATGTGAACTTAAATTTAACTCCTTAGCTTGAGATGGATAACACGTGAATTGTATGTGTAAAGTTATTTAAAGGAAGAGAATGTCAACATTGAAAGTGAAACCAAGGTAAATCATTTGATTGACTGATTCGATCCACAAATAAACATTCTATTACAGGTGAAAACGATGATAAACCTTTTTTTTATCTGTAATATGAAATTAAATATAACCTAGAATAATTCAACAGCACGTGTTTGCTTAATCTCTTTATATCTATATTTATGTTTACATCGCTCATATGGTCATCGGATGACTATAGAGGTCAACTCGATAAATAATTAGATGGCGTCTACACTCAAATACACACGAAACGAATCTAAGTATTTTCATACCTGTGCCTTGTTTATTGTTTTATTTAGACTTTTAATAGTTTGGGTAAATGTTTTACATTGTTATAAATCAAATATAAGAATTTGATTAGAATCGGTGAACATGAATTTGACAGCTAGTGCCCCTTTAAATATTGTTTTACAATATTCATCTCTTTGCAAAATTTGCCAATGTTTCTAAATAGCTCTGTTAAGATTTACAACTGTAGGGTTATATTTAGTTACTAGTGTAAGTAAAATTTCTCTTTGTCTAAAATTATCTGACAGAATACTACATCGTTTAATCTTGTATTTCACATCTTTTATGTTTTTTGCAGTTTCCAACTTATCATAGCCTCTATCTATAAGTTTATTCTCCAAAGTCAGAAGATGTTTGTTAAGATCAATTTTGTTGCTATTGGTTCTTATATGACGAATTGTTTAACCTGTTATAATACTTTTGTATGATTAGGATGTGCACTTGTAATTGGGAGATACTGATGTCAAGGACACCACTCGATTTAAAACGCTCCCCTTTGTACACCTCAGTATTTAAGTACGTCACTTCTGTATTGGAGAAATTATACGTAAACTTAAGTAGAGGGTCAATGTTGTTTGCAATTGCAAAGAACTCATCAATTTGTGATTTGTTGCACTCTGTAATCATGAAAACATCGTCACGATATTGACAAATCATACTAATGCTATTTTTAAATTGAAATCTGTCTAAGATTTTTGTAAGTATTGTTGACATATGCAGATCGGTGGCAGTGGGTGAGAATATTCCACCTTGTGGCGCCCCTATAACTTGTTTATATAAAGTCCCATTAAATTGGCACTCATTGTTTTCCAATATAATTTTTGCGTTCATGCAATACAACGCTACAATTCACTAACTCACAGTCTTAATAACGAATGTGTTCCCCGCGTGCTGCAACGCAATCTCTACAACGACGCGGCATTGACCTGACTGGAAGTCGGATACGGTGTTGTTAAATGTTTGTCCATTCTTCTCGCAATGCAATTTCAAGTTGGCGCAGCGTAACTGATGGCGGCTTGTCCAATTTGATCCCATAAGTGTCCAATTGGACTCAAATCCGGCGATAAGGCAATTCTTTAGCAAAGCTTTACAAAACAAACATGAGAAAAGCACTCGTGCGTAAAATAGCGGTGCACTCGACTCCCCTCCCTTTTCTGTAACCAAGCACGTATTTTTTTTCTAAAATCATTCAAGCGTAAAGTTTCATTTTTAAACCGATATCGGTAATCATTTAAAAAAATATATATACAACAAATGGAAGTTTTTAACGACCTTGACTGGCTATACAGCCCTTGCACGGTCGGTAAACTAAATATATATATATACTTTTTTTTAAATATTTGAAATTTACAAGTGTTGCGTTTTCATGGGCACTCAGTATATATAGTTAACCTTGATCAGATAAAAACATGTCTTTATTAACTTCCTGGTCGGACATTTTGAGTAAAAGTGAAGGGAATGAGTTAATGGTGTCATAAAACAACTAAAACGACTTTTCCTTACATCAAAAAGGTATTTGATTAAAAAAAAAATACATCTTAAAATAAATGTGTAAAAATGGTATTGGATTTTATCAACTTATTCAAAACTTAACACCTCTCGATTTTGATGAGATGAAAGTATTTATTTGTATATATTGTGTACAAGATGTAAGTTTTGAGACCTACCCTTTTTCCCAGGTGAAACAAATTTAAATTCTTAAATGAATAAGTGCAATGTCTAAAATTCAAATTTATATACAATGCTAATCTCCTTTTCCTCAATTAATATTTTTCTACTTATACCAAAATCATATCCATGAAAGTTCGATCTTATAACATTATGTAAAAATGTTAACTTTTATATTGTATCATGTAGTTGTGAAAATATGACAGATATATGTGCAACAAAAGACAGTGTGCTTGCTTGAAGTGTGTTAAGCTGTTCAGAAAACACTGATAACAAACTTGTACAAAAACTCTGTACGAATTATAATTTGCACAACATTACAATTTGTACATAACATATACATACAAAAGCTTCAATAGATGGATATACATCAGTTACATATCAAAAATCAGTTAAGAAAATAATTGATCCCTATAGCCATGTTAAAACAGTTGACATAAACATAATTCAAAACAAAAAAGGTTACAACCTTTTATGAAAAAGAACAAAATTCAATTAAACAGTATGTCATGGGGTCATTAATGACCCTTATACAATCTATTGTAAAATGTAATATCTGGGGGGAAATCTGATAAAAAATCTCGAGTCTTCAACTTTTTAATAAAAATTTGTGAATGTTGTGGATATTTCAATTCTCAATTTAAAAAAAATCTCAGTCATTTGATACTAACATGATTTATAACAAAACTTTATATAATTGTAAATTTTGAAGATTATTAAGAAACTTATCCTTCAGGCAATGTTGACTGTAGATGAATTTGGCTATGATATTTGGGTCCTCAGTGGTCACCTAGCTTTTTAACGGTTTCAGTTCTTATAAATCCCTATTTGGTATTGCTTGTTCATGTTGATAGTAAATCTTTAATCGTTATCAAAGGTACCAGGCTTATAATTTGATATGCTATCTACATAAGACTCATCAGTGACGCTCAGATCAAAATATGCCGGTTCAGGCATGAAAATACAGATTTTTTGTGTTATTAAATTTGCTGTTACAAAATATTAAAAATTATTATAAATTAAGGAATGTATCTCCCTCATGCAAAGCTCTGATTCCTTTCACGGATTTGGCTATACTTTTTGGACCTTTTGGATTATAGCTCTTCATCTTTTATATAAGGTTTGGATTTTACATAATTTGGCCACGAGCATCACTGAAGAGACATGTATTGTCGAAATGCGCATCTGGTGCAGAAAAATTGGTACCGTTAATGTAATAACTAACTATTGCAATAAACCACAAATAACTTACTAAAGTATTAAACCACGTGTGCACTTTTTTTTTAAAGAGATGATTTAAGAATAAGCTATGATTTTACAATATGCTGGACTGTCTCTTACTCAATTAACTATAACATTGATTACAGAAATAAGCTCTATGTGGAATTTAATTCTCTTACATTTACCAAATAGTTTGCGTGAAGAGTGTGATTGTATCAGATTTAGTATTGGAATACAATAAATATAGAGCTGTCAATTAACTATTAATTGAACAATACAAAGGTTTTAAAATTTAGATTTTGAATAATAACCTATGATAAAAAAATAAGTCACAAACACAGATTAGACCTTACAAATTGAATAAGTTTATATTTGGTTGGATGGTTTTAATATATCATATTTCATTGTATTAGGTATATGTACGCCCTTCAACATGTATAGTTTGTTTAGATCAGGTATAATCACATTCTTATTAACTTTAAGAAGATTTAAGAATGTGACGTCGGATTGGACGTCGATTTGAGGAACAAACGCAGTTAGAGACTGGACATCGATCTGAGTCTAACATATATAACATTTTAGAACTAAAGATTTTAAAGAGCCAGTGTTGTTCTCCTGCAACTTCAACTTCATACTTTATTTGGCCTTTTTAACCTTTTTGGATTCGAGCGCCACTGATGACGAATTAGAAGTGTAATTTTTATTGTTATTAATAAATGTTATCGTCCATGACGGTATTACCAGCCCAGTAGTCAACACTTCGGTGTTGACATGAATATCAATAATGTGGTCATTTTTATAAATTTCTTGTTTACAAAATTTTGAATTTTTCAAAAAACTAAGGATTTCCTTATCCCAGGCATAGATCACTTAACCGTATTTGGCATAATTTTTTTGGAATTTTGGATCCTCAATGCTCTACAACTTTGTACTTGTTTGGCTTTATAAATATTTTGATATGAGCGTCACTGATGAGTCTTATGTAGACGAAACGCGCGTCCGGCGTACTAAATTATAATCATGGTACCTATAACTATAACAGTATTACAAATCTAATCTTGAATTCTATCCTAATTCTAACTTATTTTTGGGATTTTTTTTTAAAAATTCAAATGTGACTTCACTTTGTGCGTTGATGGATTTGACTGACTCGACTGTGTATTTTTATGTGCATGTTGTTTTTTTTTTATGTAATGTATCCGTTTTTATTCTGTAGTTAGTCACCACTCCAGTTTTATAAAATTTACTGTTTGCAAAAATATAAATTATTTTAAATAATAAGGATGTTCTTATCCCAGGCAGAAAACCCTAGCCGTATGAGGCACAACTTTTTGGAACATTTGGTCCTCAGTGCTCTTCAACTTTGTGTTTATTTTGACTCTCGAACTTTTCTGATCTGAGCGCCACTGGTGAGTCTTGTGTGGACGAAACGCGCGTCTGGCGTATTTAATTTTAAACCTAGTATCTTTTGTTAGCTATTATTCGTGTGTTTCTCTGTCCTATATGTTCTCCCATTTATTTGTATTGTAGTCCTGTCATGGAATGTTGTCATTTTAATTTTATATTTAACATTGCCATAAAAGTTGGAAGTTTGGCATGCCACAAAACCAGTTTCAACCCATCATTTTTTTTCTTAAAATGCCCAGTACCAAGTCAGGAAAACGGCCATTGTTATATTATAGTTCGTTTCTGTGTGTGTTACATTTAAATGTCGTACTTCTCCTCTTATATTTGATGCGTTTTCCTCAGTTTTAGTTTGTAACCCCGATTTATGAATTTCGAACAGCGGTAAACTACTGTTGCCTTTATGAGTCTTTTGAGGACGAAACGCGCGTCTGGTGTAAATACAAAATGTAATACTGGTATCTGTGATGCGTTTATTTTCAACAAGGGTCACTTTTAAGTAAAAATTATCATTAAAGGGAAATAACCCTATTTTTTAAAAGTTAACAGTCACGTTGACATATTTGTAGATTTTATCCTTTCCTTTTCCTTTTGAAAATTTCTATTTATCTATAGAAGTTTTCATGATAATAGGGCAACAAGGCATAAATGGCAAAAAAAAAGTATAATTTATCACTAAAAGGCTCTAACTCAAAGTATGAGTAGACTGATGATCTTTTGACATGCTAGTTGGCTAAATAAAGGCAACAGTAGTATACCGCTGTTCAAAACTCGTAAATCTATGGACAAAAAACAAAATTGGGGTAACAAACTAAAACTGAGGGAAACGCATTAAATATAAGAGGAGAACAACGACACAAAATTAAAATGTAACATACACAGAAACGGACTAAGCATTATACAAAATCCGATGAGAATAACAAATATAACATCAAAACCAAATACATGAATTTGGGATAGAAAAGTACCGTGACACGTTTTATAGTAATTGTAATTCACACTCAAATATAAGAGAAAACAAACGACACAACGGAAACATAACGTTAAAATGTTACACACACAGAAACGAACTATAATATAACAATGGCCATTTTCCTGACTTGGTACAGGAAATTCTTATAGATAAAAATGGTGGGTTGAACCTGGTTTTGTGGCATGCCAAACCTCGCACTTTAATGGCAATGTTAAATATAACATTGAAATGACAACATAATATTACAGGACTACAATACAAATAAATAGGAGAACGTATTAGACAAAGAAACACATGATTAATAGATAACAAAAGACATTAGGTTTAAAATTTAATACGCCAAAAACGCGCCTCGTCCACACAAGACTCACCAGTGACGCCCAGATATTAAAAATCGAAAGTGAAAAAAAGTACAAAGTTGTACAGCACTGAAGATCAAAAGTTGAAAAAAGGTTGTGTCGAATACGGCTATGTTTTTATGCTTGGGATAAGAACATCCTTATTATTTAGAACAATTTATGCTATGCAAACAGTAAATTTTATCAAATGAATATAAAAGATATACATAATGAAACTGAAGTATTAACTAATTACAGAAAACAAAAACCGAATACATAATGCAAAGACCAACACAGAAAAATAGACACACCCGACTTAGTCCAGGCCTCAACGCAAAAAATCATAAAAATGACGTCACATACGAATGGTGAAAAGGCAGAAAAATTACGTTACATGAATTTCTGAAACATCACAAAAAAGACGTCACATTTGAAAAACTATATCTCAAAAGTAAGATAGAATTAGGATTGATTTAAGATTGTAATAGAACTAAATACTGATTTTACATTTAAACGCAATGCACATTGCAATACTTATTAATAACAATTAACTATAATATATATATATATTTCAAGTTTGTTTTGAATCCAACTTCAACCGTAAATTATCGTAGAATACGTTGACACAAAATCAAATCTAATAAATGAAGGCGGTGATTAAATTTCTTTACCATAACACATGAATATAATAGAAAAGACGTCAACAAATTTGAAAAAATCCGACGAGAACCACAAATACAACATCAAACTAAACACAGGAATTTGGGATAGACAAGTACCGTAACACGTCTTATAGTAATGCGAATTCACACTCAGCAAAACAGTCACAATCGGGAATTAGTCACGTTCGGTAATTAATAGATAAGACGACGTAATGACAAACCACAATCTACCATGTGGTAAAAATGTCATTAGCTAGTTTGGTCAAAGACACATCGTATGGATCAACTAATTTGTGATGGTGTCCATAAAATTTACGGAGTGTCAATTTTAATCTGTCCTCCTTATAACTTTGTTGAAGCAGTTTCTGTGTAAGGAGCACACTCCTGTATATGAAGTCCGTATAGTTTGAACAAGCACGAGAATAACGAATTAATTGTAATATGTAAACACCATACGAAGGGGCAGAGGGTATGTTACTGCTGAGAAATGGGAAATTGATAATTGGGAAGTTGAAATCGTCCCGTTTATCATATATTTTCGTATGAAGTCGTCCATTTGCGTCAATATTCAGGAAAAGATCAAGGTATGAAGCAGTCCCAAAAGTGGAAATCGTCATTAAAGGACATTAACTTCATTAGGGAGACAGCTAACAAGACCAGTAACCTTGACTTATTCCTGGTATCTATGATGAGTTTATTTATTTGCAGATCTTGTTTTCCTGATCAATTGCTTGTAAAGTATCTATTCATCTGATATAATTTTTAAGATATAAGTAAAAATGCAAAAAAATATATTAATCATAATTATAAGACAATCAATATAGTAATGAATCGACCGAAGATTTCAGCCATGTTGACTAATTAGTAGTTCTTTTCTGTCAGATCAATTTTGCAATCAAATTTTCTTTCTCTCTCTTATATTTTTTGAGATAATACTAATAGGCAAAAATAAAAAAAAATACATGGGAAAATTCAGCATTTAAGTGCAATAACTCCTATAAGAAGCCATCTGACAGTTTTTTTTTTTTATGTAATTGAAGTATATGTAGAGTGCAACATTCTGAACATTCTTGCCAGTCATATTCTCTCTGTTTATAGTGTTTTGAGAATAACAGGCAACAGATGCACTTTATCCCTGAGCTTTATTTTTAGCCATGTCGACCGTTTCTGATGGAAAGCTGAGGTCATAAGACATATTTTTAAATAATATACCCAAAGATGATTGTGGCAAATTTTGGATAAATTTGTCCTTGTTTCAAAGTGGAAGATTTTTATAAAAGTCAAAGACGGACAACGACGATGTACAGTCAGTCTGACAAAATTTATAACAAATTTTCAAGAAGTGACAGTTTATGAATTTGAAATTTATTCAGAAACAAAACTTTTATCTTGACAAAGTTGACCTTAAATAAATGTGGCTATCATTTTATGTCCTTTGTGGTCATATAGCTCTTCAACTGGCTTTTTAATTTTTCAGCATTAAGTGTTCCTGCTGAAGGTAAATCCAAAAAAGCTCTTTAGACTTATGATATTATAAAGTGGTGTTTCGTATTTTTATTCATTATTTTTTTATGAAATTCTAAGGTTTTAATAAAGTTTCTCATGTCTCAGGAATTAAATACACATACAATGTGTAAATGTTACCTGCCAAAAAGACTTAAATCTGTAAAATGCACAAAAAAAATAATCTAATTTATCACGTGATCACAAAACTATTGATATCAAAATTCAAAAACCCTCCATTCATGCTAACAGATCAGAATGTGACAAACATGGTCAACAACCAACTTTGTACTGCCCTAGTCATTGAATGCCTTGCTGTGATGAATGTATTTCCAAAAGTCATTCAAATTGCACTGGAATAGAAAGTTAAGCTGGCGTTGTGGAGAAAACAAAAATAAACACCAAAAAAAATTCTTTAGATAAAGATATAAATTTTGTTATACACATCTTGAATGAAATGGCGAGCAACAAATCAGAAAATATTAAAAGAGGGGAACAACAGTATCAAAATATAAAGAAAACTGTAGCAATATTGAGAAAGAAAATAAATAAACATTTAGACCAATTGGATTAGAAACTATATCAAGAAATAGCTACCATCTTGGATAATGAAAAATCAAAAGCATCAAATTTGATAACTGAAATTCAAGAAAAAAAAGAAAAATTGAACGAAATGAAAGATCAACTACATGCTTCCACAACCCATAGTTCCAAACTCCAATCATTTCTAGAGGTACATCAGATTGAACAAAGAGTACATCAATGTCAGCGATATGTTGAAGATCTTGAAGATGATTACAGGGCCAAAGAATTTGAGATCAAACTCAAGCAAAATGACGAAATAAATATGATACTATGCAAGTTAGAACCATTTGAATCCTTTGGAGAAACAAAAATGCTAGTGAAAAGAGAAACAAGTGTGAGCAGAGTAGAATCAGGAGAACCACCCAACATAAACAACATGACCATGAATATTGAAACAAAGATAGAGATCAACATAGAGAGGGGGATCAGTGACATTATTTGTCTGATGGATGGAAGATGTTTAATAGTTGAACAAAAGGGTAAATTGAGACTCACTTCTGATGGCAAACTTGAGAAGCAATTAACAATACCTGGTAAAGCAAGAAGTGTAACACATATCAATCAGGACTCTATTATGAACTTATAATGATGAGAGAGTCATAAAAATGTCAATATGGAGAAGGAAACAGTTACTAAAGTAATCACATTAGACAAAAGAGGGACAAAGGTACCAAAGGGACAGTCAAACTCATAAATCTAAAACAAACTGACAACGCCATGGCTAAAAATGAAAAAGACAAACAGAAAAACAATAGTACACACGACACAACATAGAAAACTAAAGAATAAACAACACGAACCCCACCAAAAACTAGGGGTGATCTCAGGTGCTCCGGAAGGGTAAGCAGATCCTGCTCCACATGTGGCACCCGTCGTGTTGCTTATGTGATTACAAATCCGGTAAATAGTCTAATTCGGTAGGTCATATTCATGAAAGGGAAGGGGATTGTTGTTACGACGTAAGGAACATATCCGATATCATTTGTGAAACGGTTATTCCATAACGGTCAACCCACTCGTGATGGCGTCCGTAAAATTTACGAAGGGATGATTTCAACTTCACCATTTGGAACTCTTGGTTTAATAGCTTCCTTGTGAGCAGCAAACCTCTATCAAGAAAATCATGATAGGAAATGCAAGCACGGGAATATCGTATCAATTGGGAGATATATACCCCGTATGCAGGTGCTGCTGGAATGTTGCTACTTAGAAATGGAAAGTTCACAATTGGAAAGCTGAAATCATCTCTTTTGTCGTAAAGTTTTGTTTTCAACCGACCCTCATTGTCAATTTCTAGATGTAAGTCAAGATATGAAGCCGACTTTACTGTATCTGTAGTATCCTTTATCTCTAGTTCGATTGGATAGATGCGTTCCACATAGTCACCAAATTTTGAATTGTTTAGTGAAAGAACATCATCTATATAGCGGAAAGTAGAGTTAAAGGATATTGCTAACTTCTTATCTTTCTTCCTAAGAAGTTCCTGCATGAAGTCAGCCTCATAATAATAAAGAAACAAGTCGGCGAGTAGAGGGGCACAGTTTGTTCCCATTGGAATGCCGACAGTCTGTTGAAAAACACGTCCTCCGAACGTAACAAATATGTTGTCAATCAAGACATCAAGCATCTTGATAATATCAGTTTCAGAGAATTTTTTGTTTGAATCAGAGTGATTCTTTACAAAGTAGGATTTATCCCTCCCTAAGACAAGATACTTGTATCTACGTTGGCCATTCTTTTTTATGAAGCAAAGTAATACCAACTCTTTCAATTTGTCTTTTAGTTTGGAATGTGGAATACTTGTGTACAGAGTAGAAAAGTCTAATGTTTTAATACTGTTACAAGATGAAAGAGAGTTAGATTGTATGTACTCTAAAAGATCTTTTGAATTTTTAAGTATCCACATCTGATTCACGCCACCTCTAGAATACGCAGTTTCACAATAACTTTGAAGCCCGTCTTTGATTGCTGATAAAATAGATGTTAATAATTTAGAAAGAGGTTTCGTGGAGCACTTGGAAGACCCAGCAATATACCGTTGTTTGTAAGGACACTTATGTAGTTTAGGTATCCAATACAGTGATGGAAGATCCAGTTCTTCATCTTTGGTTGAAATTCTAAAGGAACATAGAACAGACCTATGATTATCCAGGATTTCCTCTTTGGTAAGTGTCGTGAGGGTATATGTTGAGTTTCCAAGTGAATTGTCAATACCTAATTCGTTTATCAAGCAGTTGATGTAGTGACTTTTACACACAAAAACGATGTTATTTGGGGCTTTATCTGCGGGGACAACAACATATTTGTCATGGAGGTCGGATAGGTGTTTTGCAACATTTGGGTCTTTAAAGATTGACGTAGCATGGGCATTGATGGACCCATTCAGTTTCTTAATTCTGATTTGTATCAACGACCTCACTGCCTTAATCCATTCGGAAAGAGTGTCTACGTCTTCCTTCTCGCGCTTAGCCCATTGCCTGGCATAATCCTCGACTAAATCCATCAAAATTTTAAAGTTGTATTTCCAATTGATGGATTTAGGCTCACGATATTTGGGACCTTTCGATAACACATTTCGTAGAGAAGTGTTATTAACAATGTTAAGGTCGCCGGTAATAACGTGGCCAGCAGGATTATATGTGAATTTGGAACTAGCACAAGTGCAATCAGGAGGTTTAGACTTGAAGTCGTCAATATCGAGATCCTGCAAAATGCGTTTGTAATTGAAAATTTTAGTTGCAATAGGTTTGGTATAGGTATAAGAAATTATTGGTACAGACTGTTCTTTGAAATAAGGAGGTATTTTCGATTGCACTAATTTATGATGAAGGATATTGCCTAGGTTGACGCCATCGAGACCTTTGTTGGCGAAGGAAAGATTAAGAAAAAATCTTTTCTCTTTTTCATCTTTTCCAATGCGAACTGGCTTGAAAAGTCTGTGACTTGCAATATCCGAAATTATAGCTTCAAGTTTGTATTGGCTTGAATGAGGGTTTGTTACAGTGGATTCCAAACATAAATTGAACAGAGAATGAAGTTTTGAAAGGGGTAATGAATAAAGTTTCGTGCGAATGTGATGAATACCAAACGGCTTTTGTATGAATGGCAGCAAGTCATTAATAGAGACATCATGCAGAGAAGGTGATGTATAATGACGATGACCATGACTGCGTCTACGTCGAGGAGTCGAGTTGAAAATATTCATCACATTCACCGAGTTACACGAAGGACTAGATAGAATACCTATACCATCAATTTTGTCATTGCAGCCATAAGGTGTTGCAGTTCCCAATTGTCTAATCCAGTAGTCTTCTTTTTGTCTACGGAGAGTCGTTGAAAGATTAGGATTGTTAGAGCTATGGTATATCTTTTCGATAATGCGAACTGTCATAGAAACGATGGAATGATCGGGCTGATTGAAATGCTGGTATAGAATGTCGTTAGCATTAAGGTTAATGTCTGATCTATGACCGCACATACGTTTGTTAAGCCTTCCTTTCGTTTCACCGACGTATACCAATCCGCAAAGGTTGCACTCTAATCCGTAGACGACATTTATCGATTTACAATTCAGATCATCGTAACTTCTGGTGAAATATGACTTCTTGGTCAAATTAGACAAAGTATGCTATAGACTTTCATTTTCCAATAATTCTTTGGTTGTAGGTTTGGATAAAAATGAAATTCGTATTATAGATTTGGAAGGAAATACACTGAAGTCAATACAAGTTCAGAGTGAATCGTTATTGAATTTTCTTGTTCACTGTACCGACAGAATTATCTATAGTGACTATAATGGTAATGCCATATACTGTGTTGATGAATCAGGTAAACAGATATGGCAATATAAACAGGATTTATCTTTTCCAAGGGGACTTTGAACAGATTCATATGGTAACATTTTTTGTTGCAGACTGTGCATCTAGTAGATTAATAGTAATATCAAAAGATTGAAAAGATAGTAAAGTACTGGCCAGTAAAGAGGATGGTCTGAAGAATCCTAGGTGTATTTGTTTTAATCATAATGAGTGATACTATAGCAAATATTTAACAAAATTCGATTTATCTTGTAGATAAAATATACACTGAGTATTCTAATGATATAACATTAGATGAAATATAAATAAGTTTCTAGTAGTCTTTTTTAATTTTGTTTTCGACCAAAAGTTGTAGTTTCATATTCACATGTTCCATAAAAAACTGTAGACTATTGTAAAAATAACTATTTAAACTGAAAATATGTATTCATTATTTTTTCTATCTTACAAGTTTTATTAAATCTAAGAAAAAAATCAAAGTTATATGAACATTAAATTGAGAAGGAAATGTTAAGGAATGTGTCAAAGAGACTACAACCCGACCCAAGAGCAAACATCAGCCAAAGGCCACCAATTGACCTTCAATGCAGCGAAATATACAATAGAAATTCTAATTATTACAGTTTCTAAAATTCTAAATGAGGAGAATGTTTTTAATAAGCAGTTGGGTTATGTGAAAATAATGAAAAAAAAAGAGAAAAAAATATACTTCATGATTTTTTTAAAGACCAAAATTTGATATGATGACAAACATATTTGAATATTAACTGTGTTTCAATTTTTAATAGAGAATAAAAAAATTCAGATATCACAATTTTGTTTTTAAATGGATCTAAATAGTATTCTGTAGTTAATTTAGAAATTTTTGTGAAATTTTATCATGAAGGAAATTGTGATGGGGCTGGTTTTTTCTAAAAAAAAACATTCTCATTTCAAATTTTGATCCAGAAATAACAGTTATTTTCATTTTTTTTTATCATAATTCAACAATCGCAATAATCAATGCATGCACACATATCTGAATACTGTGGATTCATGGGGATTCGAGGAATACCAATTTTCGCGGAATTCATCGGTATAATTAAACCAATAATTTAGATCTTGCCAATTGTCTTTATGAATATATGCAGATTTAATCAGAACCAAAAAATCAAACATACGCGAAAACAGTATTTAAATGCAGATGAATTATTTTATCAATTTTGTTTTATGCATGATAAAAAAAAGATATTACTGACGTTAACATTATGATACTAAAATACAATACAATCATTTGATAACTTGATAAAATATTTTCCAAAAGAATGTGTCTCATCTGTATGAAAATTATACAGTAGCCAAATAATCTCCATTACATTGAAATGTGCCAATACTTATTCAACTGAAATACCATCAGTTTGTCATCAGTGATTTGTCATGAAGCTAACAGGGCCAAAGACTAGACATGAACATTTCCCGAACTATGTCACAGGTCTTCGTCTTTTAGTGTGCGGTGCAGAAACAAATAATAACAAGAGTGCACACACGAACATGTCTCGCCTTCTTTAATTCCTAGCCATTGCTTTTATTTTGATAGTCCAAAACATAAAGTTTTGATACAACTCTAATTTAAACTCAACATAAACCAAGAAAATGACAAGTAAATGTTTGGTGTGAGCCAAGGCTCCTCGTTGAAGACCGTACTTTGACCTATGATGTTTTACTTTTATAAATTGTGACTTGGATGGAGAGTTGTCTCATTGGCGCTCATACCACATCTTCTTATATCTATACACAGTAAATACATGTACACCTTACAATCATTCCATACATCAAATATGCTTAACATATATATTTTTTTTATATATGTTAAACTATAGCATAACAAAATAAGGTCATGGTCAGATGATACTTACCAAACAGACATAATCACCTTCCCATCAGTTTATACATTATAAACAGACCAAAAAAACAAAAACCTAACATTGAGGAATGAACCATGAAAATGAGTTCAAGGTCAAATAAATACGAGAAAACAAGAAAATACAAAAGTTATCAGTTATAGTATATTTCCACAATTTTTTCAATAAGATTTATTCAATAAAATGTATATTTGCTTAGATGATCATCACAAAGACTGGTTTACTGTAACAATTCAGGAATATGACAGTTCTTGTCCATTCGTTTAATATGTTTGAGCTTTTGATTTTGACATTTGATTAGGGACTTTTCGTTTTGAATTTTCCTCTAAGTTCAGTATTTTTATGATTTACTTTTTACTATCATTTTTGAAAGAAAAAGGTCCAAGACCTTTTTTACAAAATGCGTAGATTATTCAAATATCTCGCTAATATCTTTTCATTTTTTTTTTTTCATATAATCACATTAAATATGTTAAAGACATTTTTTTAAATCAAATGATGGGTTCAAGCCCCTTCTGTATCTACACATGATAACAGTAGTAAAAGGTTATCTTGTATATTAAGAAAACTATTGAAATAAAAACTGATAAATTCAAACTTACAATATTGTTCTTGTCCTTGGCAAATATGACTGTTAATATAAACATTGTATGAACAACCATCGTAGAGACAGTCATTCTCAATTTTTAGATCTCATTCCACATGTTCCATATAATTGTATGAATTTTAAGATTATATATCATGTATATGTGTCACTATTTGTGGTGCCCATGAGCTGTCGTGAATGCAAGATGTTCGGTGTTATTCTCCAGTTAACATGTTATTATGTACTAAAATATTATTTATTTATACGTTAACAGGTCTGTCTGGAACTGTCATTTGACAATGACGCCATTATCTTAGTTCATTTGTGATTTTGAAGTGTTAAGGTTTTGTCTATTAGATATGTTAGAAAAAGGTCAACTTTATTTGTTGTATGAAAGTATTGCATAGTGTACATATGGTGTCTGAGCGTTCATTTAACTTTGAACACATTTTTACGGTTCATTTTTCAATGTTAAATCCAACCAAACAATATTCTTCAAGCAAACTGTTGAGTGAATAAAAATAATTTTAAAAGGTTTTGTTTGATCTAGTATGGGAAAAGAATGAAATATAGAGTTAATTGATCTATGCACCAATCTAATTAGATTTACAACTTAATACCTTGTGATAAAAAATAAGTCACAAAAAAAAGATTAGATCTGACAAAGTGAATAAATCAATCATTGGTGGGATTGTTATCATTATATATAATCGATTATGTTGTACCCGGTATAATGTATACCCTTTAAATATTCATTTCACCTGGATCAGGTATATACATGTCTTTATTAACTTCCTTGTCGGACGACATTTTGTGAAACTGTGAGGGAAATGGATTGAAGGTTTCATACAAAAGGACTTATATATATCAGGAGGTATTTGATTATTGTGGATATTTGCATTTTACATTTTGAAAAAACATTCGGTACTGACCTGATTTACTAAAATTAGTCAGTTTATGAATTTGAACACTTTTAGGAAACAAAGGTTTAAATTCATTCAGGTAAAATTGACCTTCGATGAATTTTAAGGTCATTTGTGGTCATAAAGCTCTTCAACTGTTTCAGTTCTTATTCATTCTTGGATTTTATTTAATATTCAGGATTGAGCGTTCTTGGTGGCGATAAATTATGAAATTTCTTCGGACACATGAAATTTATAAAGTGTTGTTTCACATTTTTTTTAGATATGAATTTAATTTTCATGACATTCAATATATAAAATTGAGAATGGAAATGGGGAATGTGCCAAAGAGACAACAACCCGACCATAGAAAACAACAACAGCAGAAGGTCACCAACAGGTCTTCAATGTAGCGAGAAATTCCCGCACCCGGAAAAATGCGGCGGGGTAAAACATGTTTGTGAGATCTCAACCCTCCCCCTATACAATAAAGGTTTAACAAAGTCTCTCATGTCTTAAGAATTTAATATCCAAACTGTGTGTTAATGTTACCTGCCAAAAAATACATTTATTTTTTTGTATATTTTGCCTCAGAGCCTGACATTATCTTTTAATGGAACGAACTGTGCGCCTCCCCTTGTCGACATGTCAAAAACAGCAAGATCAAAGTCAGGTCATTTAATTTCACTTTCAGATTTATTGATGATGTTCTGTCCATCAACAATCCAAACTGTTCTGATTGGATTCCATTAATATTTCCATTAAAGAAACAATAGAAACGGCTTCCTCCGCCTGATTTTTAGACCTAAACCTTGAATTTGACATACGCGGTCATCTCAGTACCAGATTCTATGACAAAAGAGATAATTTTGATTTGAAATTATAAATTTCACCCACCTTAGTAGTAATATCCAACTTCACCTCCATATGGGATATACATTTTCCAACTTATTCGGTATTCAAGAGTTTGCAGCTCCTACTCATACTTTGTAAAACGTCAGCAGTGTCTGAACAGAAAGTTGATGAACCAGGGTATGTCAAAGAACGTATCGTCAATTTTCTAAAAAAAAAAAAGGTTTATCGGCAGGTAATATACCTGGCTAATAAATATTGTCTTGATGAATATTACATTTCCTGTTTAGTCTGTTTTTATTGATATTCATTTTAAGTGGCTCGGTACTTGTACGACCCTTCATCCCGTCATTGTGTTTTTGTTCTAAGATCATTTCGTATTCCTG
This sequence comes from Mytilus galloprovincialis, assembly GCA_037788925.1. Lineage (NCBI taxonomy): Eukaryota > Metazoa > Mollusca > Bivalvia > Mytilida > Mytilidae > Mytilus > Mytilus galloprovincialis. Next base: position 5,164,500 of record CM075334.1, on the reverse strand, counting down.
TCTTTCATTTTTATTAATTTACTTTGTCTATATTCCTTTTTTGGTGTTTCTTTGATACATATGGCGTGGCTGTGTAGTAATACATCCCGTTATTGTGCTATTGTATAAAATTTTTGTATTCTATTTTCATGTTTGCTTATGTGCTTTGTCTATATGCCTTTTTTTGTTTCTTAGATACAAATATGACGTGGCTCTGTACTATGGTAAACTTATGTATTCTTGTCTTAAGTTTTTGCCAATATGATTGGTCTTAATGCCATTTTGTGCTTCTTTGTTGCGTATTTGTCTGTTTTATAGTGATTACGATTATAACACAATGTTGACTGCTGTACCCCTATATCTGACATGTTTACCTATTGTAACGAAAACCGAGCGGTAAGGCCTTAATTGTAATCTATTAATGGTTATCCCTTAGTGCGTTGCTATAAGAATGTGTTTTGTAAGAATGTTTAAGTAAATATGAAATAAAAGTTATATCTGGTGACCCTTCTTCGGTAGCGTGGTACTCTTGTTTCGTAGTACTCTGGTTATCTGTCTACACACTGGCAAGGTTGTTCACTCTGGTAAAGTAATGAATGGATCGTATATAAAAGGGTAGATTGGAGTATAAGTTTTTGTATAGAACCCCCCCCCCCCAAGGGACTTCCCCTATATTACATTGGGTTTGTTTTATTTTCCCATACAAGAATATATATAGTTTAGGGGTGGGGATCTCGACCGTAAAAGAAAATCATTTGTATAAACAAACAGAAAACTTGATACAATTCGCAAGATTTGTATATCGAAACAGGAAAAGATAGAAATGTTTAAATTAAATAGAAAAAAAATTGAAAAAAAATAAATATTTCGTGTCAACATATAGTAATGACTTCAACTTAACCTGTTAACTTGGACCTTGTTAAGAAGGCTTAATAACGTATCTTTTGTATATATAGGTTATGGCATCCAGTAAACCTATACCATGTGGACCTTGTAAAGAAGGAAAAGTAGACATCAAAGCTGACGTCTGGTGTAACAACTGTGATGAAGGATTATGCGCAATATGTTCTGGGCACCACAAAAGATCTAAACTATCACGTTATCATAAAACTGTTGAAATCAAAAGTGATAAACCATCCATTAGTGCTAATAAAACAGAATGTGAAAAACATGGTGAACAATTTCATTTGTACTGCCCCAGTCATTTAATGCCTTGCTGTGATGAATGCATTTCCACAAGTCATTCAAAATGCACTGGAATAAAAAGTTTAGTTGGCGTGGTGGAGAAAACAAAAATAGAAAAATCAAAAGAATCTTTAGATAAAGATATGAATTTCGTTAACGACATCTTGAATGAAATGGTGAACAAAAAATCAGAAAACATCAAAAGAGGGGAACAACAATGTGAAACCATAAAGGAAACTGTAGCAAAATTTCGAAAGAAAATGAATAAACATTTAAATTATCTTGAGAATAAAATTTACCAAGAAACAAAGATCGCATTAAATAAGGAAAAGTCCAAAGCCTCAAATTTGATTGCCGAAATTATTGAAAAGAAAGAAAAACTAAATGAAATGAAAGACCAACTACAAGCAGTCACAACACATAGTTCAAAACTCCAATCATTTCTAGAGGTACATCAGATTGAACTGCAAGTACATCAATATCAAAGGTTCGTTGAAGATCTTGAAAATGATGATAGGACCAAAGAATTTGAGATCAAAATGAAGCAAAATGATGAAGTAGAAAAGACATTTAGCAAGTTAGGATCATTTGAATCCTTAGGAGAAGCGATAGTTGTTAAAACAGATATAGCAGTGAACAGAGAAACAAGTGTGAGGAAGGAAGCACAAGTAGAATCACGTGAACAATCCAACATAAACAACATTACAATGAAAATTGAGACAAAGATACAGATCAATATAAAGAAAATCATAGGTGACATAATTTGTTTGATAGATGGAAGAGTTATAGTGGTTGAATCCAAAGGTAAAGTTAACCTTCTTACATCTGATGGCAAATATCAGAAACAATTAAATATACCTGGTCAAGCTAAAAGTGTTACACAGATCAATCAGGACACTATCGCCATAACATTTCCTGATGAGAATTCCATTAAGATTTTTAATATGGAAAATGAAAGAGTAACCAAAGTTATCACACTAGACACAAATTGCTGGGGATTATCATTTTCCGATAGTTGTTTGGTTGTAGGTATTAACAATAATGAAATCCGTTTTATAGACTTGGAAGGAAATACACAGAAGTCAATAGAAGTACAGAGTGAATCACTACTGGAGTACATTGTTTCCTATAAAAACAAAGTTATTTTTGGTGACTGTAGTGGTAAAGCGGTATACTGTGTTGATGGATCAGGTAAACAGATCTGGGAACATAAACAAGATTTATTATTTCCAGTTGGTCTTTGTACAGATATGTATGGTAACATTTTTGTTATAGACTATGATTCTTGTAGAATGAAAGTAATATCAAAGGAAGGAGTTGAGGATAAAGTGCTAATTAGTACAGGGGGTGAGCTGAACGATATTTGGTCAATTTGTTTCAAACATAATGAGTTTTCAGGTTTTATTTGTGATTTCAAGGGAAATTATTTAGCAAAATTCTCGTTATCTTATGGATAGAACATACATTGAAGAATCTGACTTGAGAGAAAATATAAGGAGTGTCCATTTTCTCTTTTATTTTGTTGTTGACCAAAATTATAGTTTTACGTGCCCATGTTCCTTTATAAACTGTAGAGTATTCAAAAAGTAACTTTTGAAACAGTAATTGATATCTATCAATTACTGTAGAAAGGGCATTAGCTCCAAAAAATCTTTCGTTTATTCTGGATCAGTGTTATGGAATGAACTACCAAACAGAATGCATAAAGCCCAAAACACTTTTACTTTTGAACAAAGTTACTTAGTATCAAGAAATACTTGACACAGTCCTGGTAAGATTCAGTTTTTTTAATATGATTTTAATTAGATTTATGGTTTTTGTTTTTACCTTTTATCATGTTTATAATAATACATTGAACTACTTGGCTGTTAATTAACAATGTGTAAGTATCTTTTTTTATTCATTGTAGTTTGTATGCGAGGGCCTTATGGAAAATTAGTGTATTCTAACTAACTGAGTTTACCCTCTTTGAATACAGAATTTATTATTATTATTGTATCACGATAACCGATTTTACTTAAATTTTCGTAATTGATTCTATAGATGTTTCGATCTTATTTTGACCAAATTGAACCAAACTGACTACTAATAGCTAAATATTATTTCAATATTCCGCGTTAATAACTATTTGAAACACACACAAAAAATCTATTTTTTTTATTTTTATGTCTTAATGATTGAAATTTAATTTTAATAATTCCATACAAAAAGAAAAGATATCTTAGTGTTTGATGGATTATATTCAAAATAACTTCATTTACATTCTTTATAATTTAAGAGTTTTATGGATTAAAGAAAAATACATGGCTAAATATTAATATATTTCAGTTTCTGCCTATTATGTCTGTTTGTTTGTTCACACATTGTTGTCAATATGATGGAATTCAAAGCGACTGTTATATTGTCATATAAGGGGGAGGTTTAGTTCGCTTTAAGGTCAGGTTTAATTGACCATTTTTTACATAAGGAAATACCTGTACCAAGTCAGGTATATGATAGTTGTTTCCCATTTGTTTGATGTTTTTGAGCTTTTGATATTGCCAATTCCAAAGGCACTTTCAGTTTAGAATTTTCCTTGGAGTTCGGTATTTTTGTTATTTCTTTTTCTGTTGTTGTGTTTCCTTAATCATCACTTTTATTGTAACATTTGTAAACAAATGATATTTTCAAATATGAAATATGTACAAATATTAATAGACAGTTATAATAGATATCACAATTTCGTGTTGAAAGTGTGAAATGCTCAAAACAACAGATTTGAAGAATATATTAATTATCTTTTATGAGAAAGAAAAATGTTGAATGTATTTTTATAAGGATAATAATTCTAAAATTGTAATAATACTTTAAATATTGTTTTTATATGTCATAACATTTAATCTTTATCAATAAATTAAAACATTCTACATTGGCTAGAGATATTTAGGGGAGGGTTGAGATCTCAACATGTTTAACCCCGCCGCATTTTTGCGCCTGTCCCAAGTCAGGAGCCTCTGACCTTTGTTAGTCTTGTATCATTTTTAATTTTAATTTCTTGTGTATAATTCGGAGTTTAGTGACGTCCATTAACACTGAACTAGTATATATATTTGTTTAGGTGCCAGCTGAAGGACACCTCAGGGTGTGAGAGTTTCTCGCTGCATTGAAGACCTATTGGTGGCCTTCTGATGTTGTCTGCTCTATGGTCAGGTTGTTGTCTTCTCTTTGACACATTCCCCATTTCCATTCTCAATTCTGTTTTATTGCTATACTTTTATTAACAATTACAATCCTACATCCTATATATATTTTATATTGGCATTACGCAACGTAATGGTTTTTTATAAACTGTTTATAGCGTTTTTCTGCTAAATCAATTGGATGGGTACTGATTGGTATTTCGTCTTGGATACATGATTTTGTTATAAAATGTTTTAAGTTCAGTTTCTGCAAATACTCCCAGATCAGTACTTTGTGCCTTTAGCTAATTTTATGTTGCTGCTTAGTATATCTGATGATTCAGAAACTTTAGAACTGATGCTCACAGTTTGTTCTGACTTATTGTCTTTGTTTAACCAGACCCATGGTTATAAAAAAAGAATAAGTTTTATAAAAAAACAAAACAAATATGACTCTCAGTATAAACATTATTAGAGCAATCATTGTTGAGACTGCCATTTTGAACTAAAGCTGAAAAGAAAAATCAATTGTTAATAGTATGTAAATATTGTAATTTTATGGAGTTAGATAAAATTTAGAATTTCTATTTGAATTTTGTGAAAGGAAATGATATTGCCAATTAATTCCATTATACCATGTATGATGTAAAAATGTAACCATTATTAAAGATAGGAAGAATATAACATAAAAAAACAGTTTTGATAAAACTTAGTTAATTCATAAGAAAAAACACAGGTATATATTTATATATATTTCCCTTGCTAAAATTGTACTTCATATTGTATAAGCAATTTTGTCAATGTTGTTTTATTGTAAATATTGTACACTAAAATTGTACTTCATATTGTATAAGCAATTTTGTCAATGTTGTTTTATCGTAAATATTGTACATACATGTCTTATCTTTACCTAGGTAGATGTTTTATTTTTGGAATAAAGATATATATTCTTTTTGGTATTGTACCTTATTGTTGAATTTAATCTTTACATTATAGAAAGAACAACATACATTGTATTAACTCTTTCGCTAGGTTCATAGCAACTATTCAGATTCATGAACTTGTAATTTATTTTAACTTAACAGACTGATCAAAATTTAGCAGTTGAAATAAATCCTAAAACACAATACTGATCATGCTGATGTTCAGTAACTTTATTTGTACATTTTACTTGTTACAGTTGCAGTTTTTATTTCAGACCTATCTTATTTGTTATTACTCTTACTCTTAATGACTAGCATAAAAATAAGGAGTTGTGTTTAAGATTGCCAATGAGACATTACCAAATGACAAAAAAATAATAATTATAGATACTGTTTGCCTTTAGGAATTAGCAAACCAATACTGTATAGACGACATAAAAGCCTCCTGTTTGACAAAATATTGGAAATAATGCAAATGAGTAAAACATAAATGATGGTTTATAACACACAACACTGATAAAAACAGATGTATAAAAGACAACAACCAACACAATCCACTGGATAAAAGGTCCCTTGTTTGGGATTGACACAACAATAATGTGGTTTGGTTTAACGTTTTTGTGGGAGTTCTATAATGTATTTAACCTAAGAGGCTGGTTCACTAGTCAGTTATTGCATCAAAACACAGTTTTGTGTCAACAGCTATCAATCTTTCAAATACCTCTTACTGACGCAAGGCACAGCTAAGAGTTTATATGACAGGAGGCTGTTATTCAGTGGTTTCCTTTTGTGATTGCATATCGTATTTAAACATAAATCAGGTCGTTATATTTTTTTTTCGTTTGAATTGTTTTTTACAATTGTCATTTCTGGATCTTTCAAATTTTGGTATGTGATATTGATTGTTTTCATTGTTGAAACTGTACTATGGCATTTAGGTGTTAACGCCATTTTCATCTTTGGCAGAAAATTTTGTTTAAATGACAATCATATAACATTATTTTTATTTTTTTGTATATCTTACAAATATTCCATGTAACAAATATATTTTCATTCTACTTATTGTATCTGATAACCTAGATAGACCGTTGGTTTTCCCGTTTTAATGTTTTTACCCTTGTCCTTTTTTGCGGCCCATTATAGCTTGCTGTTCGTTGTGAGTCAAGGGTCCGTGTTGAAGACCGTACTATGACCTATAATGGTTTACTTTTACAAATTGTGACTTGGATGGAGAGTATTCTCATTGGCACTCATATCACATCTTCTTATATCTATTAACAAAAACATAAAAAGTCATAACTATAAAATTGAGAACAAAGTCAGATGAACCCTGCCAGACAGATTATACACATTGGAATCATTATACACTGCTACTTTTGCATAGGTACTATTTCTGTACTTAAAATCTGTAGTACTGGAAATTTACTTTTGACATTTAGTACTATTTGTTTACTTTAAAATTATTGTACTATTTACGTACCTGTATTTTACAGTACTTGATGTGTACTTAAAATTTTGGTACAGAAATAATACCAAAAGCGATCACAATATTTCATGTTTGAAAATCATAATTTTAAGAGATTTGAAATAGACATACTTTCAAAATGTTGATAATGTAACGTTGTAACCAAAAATATGTAGTACTTAAATTTTCAAGTACAAATCAAGTACTGTAAAATACAGGTACCTAAATATTACAATAATTTTAAAGTAACAAAATAGTACTGAAATTAAAAGAAGATGTCTAGTACTACAGATTTTTGGTACAGAAATAGTATCTATGCAAAAGTAGCTGTGTATGTATTAATGTAGATTATATTAAGTCCAATTTCGTTTGCTAGTTTCACTCTGTTGAATATAACAGAATAATATGCTTATAGGTTGATATTTATTGGTGAAAAAGAACACTTAAAGCAAAAAAAAAACTAATAATTGAAAGAGATTGGAAGTCTTCTTACCTGATGCAGTTTATTAACCAATTTTAATCTGAAACGCTCATTTTTATTTAAACCGCTTAAAAAACTGAGTAATAATTTTAAAGTAATTTCAGTTTTCCAGTCAATTTTCAGGCTTATCTACTGCGATGAATTCAGTACAGTTCAGACCACTTTTGAGTTTGTCCGTCACCGAAAAAAACTCGTCAATTATGCGCGCCTTTATGACGTCATTTACAAGATAGAGGGGATCGCCTGTATCCCTGCACTATTAACGTTCATCAAGCGTGTTAGTGATCGTCATTGCGCAGGATTAACTAGAAATAATGTTTGTTCTGTAGGTACTTAATCACAATTCCCTGATGACAGCAGTCTTGATTGTCAAGTAGGAGAATTCAATTTGTAGAATAATTCGTGCAGTGTAGCATCACAGTTTTCCAACCACTCACTCAACATTGGAACGGAATTGACGACGCCCCTAAACGCAAATGATGTTCACTAAAACCAAAGTTTTTGACGGAAATGCATCGAACTCGAAAGTTGTCTATTCACTTGGAATCAATTTGCATCAGACGATTTAGTGGTTGGTAATTTACCTGAATAAATAATCGTCTTTTCATACGAATTATAGTATTTTTATTTTTATGTATGTTTTTAGCTTTTACTGTTTAGTCCATTTTTTATAATATATTTTTGGTGTGGCTGGGTATTTATACATCCTCCCATAGTGTCATTGTGCAGTGATATTTTTTTCCGCTAGTCCTGTCTTTCATTTTTATTTAGTACTTTGTCTAAGACTAAATAAAATTGAGAATGGGAATTGGGAATGTGTCAAAGAGACAACAACCCAAGTGTGTTTATGTCATTTTGTTGTTTTTCTTTGTTGAAAGAGTTATTTGGGTTCTTTTTACCTATAATGTCTAAAGATATAAGAAGATGTGGTATAAGTGCCAATGAGACAACTCTCCATCTAAGTCTCAATTTATAAAAGTAAACCATTTTATGTCAAAGTACGGTCTTCAACACGGAGCCTTGGCTCACACCCAACAGCAAGCTATCTGTTTGTTTTGCTCATACATTGTTGGTATTATAATGGAATTCTATGACGTTACGCACAGTATTGGTGAACCCTACTAGTTCCGCGTTTTTTCTTCCTAATTTGAGCATGTCTTTTAGAATAAATGAAAACTGGTATGATATGTAATGTCTAAAAGACTATAGTTTTATAGTAATATCTTTGAAATAATAAAATTATAACATAAAATTAAATCAAATAACCCTAAAGGAAAAAAAACGTCAAAAAATATGAGCGTAACTTGTAACATGGAAATCGAGTTTTTTTAGTAATTTGAATCAGAAAATCTTATTTTTGCACGCAAATTAGCGGGAAATGCTATGCGAAATTTTAGCACAATTCGCTATGACGTCATCTGACGTTTTGGGCATTTTTTTCAAATATGCGAGTTAGAAGATGCATTGAAATGTTCAAAAGATGATGTAACAAGACATATGAAATAGGGGGAAAAAATTACAATGGATTCTACGGTAAGAAATTTTATAGAATGCAATAATATATAAACGAAAAAAAAACATATATACTTAATGTGCTTTTAATATCGTTTACAAATAGTACAAACATATGGTTTGGAAGTGGAATTTTCTAATCGAATTTTAACTTTTTGCTTGTCTAGTCCATTTTGTTACCGTGTGCTAAATGCACAAATTATGTACGTTTTCGTAAAGATGTTGTACATTCGGATGTAAATATAAATCAATTGTGTATCTTATTCTTTAATTTATGTATTGTTTTCGTAATGTGTTAATAAAAGTCTTTCTCATATAAAAGGAATTTTGAATAAATAATGAAAGACAAAAAAATAATAAGAAAATCGAAATGTCTAGTCTGATTTGTTACCGTGCAATCTTGTAACGTTTTTCCGTGATTTTCAACGTAACGTTTATTTTGTCATTTTAATTTTTTATGCATAAACTACGTTCTTGTAGGCCAAAACAAATTTAACCACCACTGAAAGAATAAGATTAAATAAAGAAAGAAAGGAAAAAAGAAGAAGAGAACAAAAAGCGAGATGCTACATAAAAAACCGTTACAAAAAAAGAAAATTATCAAAGACTAAAGCACTAAGTGAAACAAAGAGCGCAATTAAACAAAGACTTTATAATGAAAGAAGAAAACAGCAAAACCTGCAAAAAGATAACAAGAAGGAGAACAGAAGGAATTACATGAATAATTACAGAAAAAGAATACGTGCTGATCTAACAAGTACACCAAAGAGTGACGAGGGAATCCCATTTTCTAACAGAATGGATAAAGCGAGGTAAAAAAATTGAAAATAAAATAGAATGACATAAAACAAATTGTTAACCATTAAACAATTAAATATTCAAAATCTTAAGACTCATTCTTTTACCCGTGTACTGTGGGACTTAGACATCTATAACCGCATTTATTTGAATTGGGATTTATGAAATAAAAATAACTACATGTACCAAATAAATTGATGAAATCTATCTTAAACCAAACCCGAACATTAAAGGGGATCTGACAGTATGCCATTTCTTGAAATAAAAAAAACAATAAAAATAAAGTAACTTTAAATAGTTTTTTGTATAAAAAATTAGTATATCGAAGCTAGAAGCATTAACTAGTCCAAATACACATGAATGTGGATTAAGACAAGGGAAGAAATAGCTCCCCTTTTCATGGGAAGAGTTTTGTTATCAATAGACACAAGGATTCTTTTTTGCAGGTTATATATAAGGATAATCCTGATCACATACAAACCGAGCATTCCTTTTTTGTAACATATTTAAGCGGAAGTCAAACTTACGACAGCGGTACAGGCTACATTAATTTAAATCAGAACCCCCCCCCCCAAAAAAAATTGCATTCTATAATTATAAATACAAAAAAAGCTTCGTAAATTTTATGTCTCGTAAAAATCATCATGGGTTTATTCAAATGAAATGACCTGTTTTCTTTTTTTTTTTCAGGTCAATCAAAAAATTGAAACAAGCACTTCCAATAACTCCAAATAAACGAGCGGCTGTACTTTCTGCATACGTTGACTGTAATCGAATTTTAAAATCACCAGGAGTTAAAAAATTTCATGATTCGTTTGAAGAAAGCGTAGAAAAAATGGCGATTCGTAATATACAAGATGTAATTACGTCGGTAAAACACAAGAGAAATGGAGAAGCTAAAGCTGCATTAAATATTCTAACTTCGTCTGTTAGCGGTGAAAATATATCCGACAAAAGTTTGGCAAATATATTAGGCGTAAATAGTAGAACTTTACAGAAAGGGAAAAAAAATAGAACCAAAGTCTTGCATTCAGAACACTCGTCATTTCTTTACACGACTCGGAAAACCAGATCCGATGCCCTGACAGAACGAACCAAACGAATTGTTCATGACTTCTGGCTTCAATCAAATGTCAGCAGACCAACAAATAACAAAAATGACATCAAACGAGTAAGAATTAGCCCCAATGTATATTCCTCTCATTCGTGTTATATTTTAGAAAAAACACAGACCGAAATATTTCTTCAGTTCAAGAATGAATATCCTGATGAAAAGATTGGACAAAGGGCGTTTGAAAAATGCAAGCCGTATTTTGTAAGAACAGCACAGTTTAAGGACAAAGTTACATGCTGTTGTCGACAGCATGTTGAGATGAGGTCACTTTTTAAATCATGTATGCAATTTCGTAAAAGATTACTGTCCAGGGAAGGAAGCAGTGAGGTAAAATTGTATGAATCTTTGAGTGAGCTTGTAGATGATACTTTATGTACTCGTTCAGCAAATACACACCAACATAAGATATCGTGCTTAGATAGGCTGTGCTCTGAATGTGGCGTCTGTAAATTTTCAATGTTGCCAGGAGAATTAGATGAAAGTGATGTCCAAATTTCTTGGGAACGATACGAATACAAAAATGTTAAAGTTAAAGGTGATAAAATGATAAGGAAATTGGTTCTTGTGAGAAAAAGTTCTTCCCCTGCTGAAATGTTTCAATACTTAAAAAAACTTTTAGAGACATTTCCTGCACATCAATTTCGCGCATACTGGCAATCTAAGCAAATGAAATCATTGGTTGAAAATCTTCCGATAGGTCATTGTGTAACAGTTCACGATTTTTCTGAGAATTATAAATGTACTGAACAGAATGAAATTCAATCCTCTTATTTTCAGAAATTAGAGGTTTCACTACATGTTACAATATTACATAGACATTCAGTTCTCGAATATGACGGAAAAGATAGCACCGCGGAAGAACCAAATATTGTCACTGAACAGTTTTTTGTGATAAGCCCAGACCAAAAACATGATCATCATTATACACATTGTGTGCAAAACTTGGTCTCGGAATATTTGAAATCTATTAACTGTGAAATATCGGTAATGCATGAGTTTACTGACGGGTGTAGCTCACAATATAAAAGTCGACATTGTATGGGAGATGTAAGTTATTCCTGCTCCGATTTTGGATATGCAAAGATTCTTCGAAACTATTTCGAAACATCTCATGCGCGTGGTCCACAAGATGCAGCAGGCGGGTTTATAAAGAAACAAGCTGATCTAGCAGTTATTCGTGGTACACATGTGATACAAAGTTCAAGCGACCTATTTGATTACGCGCAGAGTAATTTGTCCACTACGGCAGACTCTTCTAAATGTTCTCGACGAATTTTTCGATATGTAGACTCTGTTTATCGAGATCGGGATCGGAACTTTCTTCCCGTTAAAGAAAACCGAAAAATTCACCAAGTTCGATCATTCGATGATGGAGAGATTTTTGTAAGAAAATTATCTTGTTATTCTTGTCAAAGTTGTATTGTTGGAAATTATAGCACCTGTATGAACGATGCACAATTAGGAACATATAATAAAATAAAAATGGTGAAAGAATCGGAACATAATGACTCTGATGCCGATTCCAATAACGACGAAGGGGTTGATGACGAGACTAACATTTGTGACTTTGTTTCAAATGGAACAATTTTTGCAGTTAAGGCTGATGACACTGATTGTCCATATTATATTTTAAGAGCAAGCAAAGACCCAATAATTTTAAGAAAAACAGCTACCGACAAATGGGGTGCCTCGTATCATCAGGGAAATAAAGTTATACATGGTTACTACTTTAACACTATTGATAATGACCCATTCAAATTGAAGTTATTAAAACGAATTCCGGCAATCGTTCCCGCACTTTCAGTTATATACATTTGTTCAGAGGTTGATATTGATGATAATGGTCTAATCAATTTAAATGAGTCTCTGCATGGCCGAATTCTGCGGTGCTTAGACCACGAATAAAATGTATTTATAAATGATGTTTCTTTTTTTGTCGATCGCCATTATGGAAATTATCCTTTCAATCATTCAAATATTTATCAAACTTCAAACCTTCAACAATTAATATACTTAAACAATAACACGTACATACAAAATCTATAATTTGTAAACTGCAATTTTTATTGACTCACAGTAGACACAAAAGAAAAAAAAACTTAAAAAAGATTTAGATGCAAACGTTGACACAGGCTTCAATAACGTTTTCTCAACGTTCCGTCGATGAACGTTTTCTGACGTTACAAACGTAGCACCAATACTGTGCGCATAGTCTATGCGACTATCTTACAAGTCATGGGTTAAGTTAGCTATCAAACCAGGTTAAATACACAGTTTTCTACACTAGGAAAAAGTCAAATAACAAAAATACTGAACTCCGAGGAAAATCCAAAACGGCAAAATCAAATGGCAAAATCAAAAGCTCAAACACATCAAATGAATGGACAACTGTCATATTGACTTGGTACAGGCATTTTCTTATGTCGATAATGGTAGATTAAACCTGGTTTTATAGCTAGCTTAACTTCTCAATTGTATGACAGTCGCATAGAAATGTCTGTACAAAGTCCAGAAAATGTAAGTTGCTTTCCATTCGTTTGATGCGTTTGAGCTTTTGATTTTGCAATTTGTATAGAACGTCCGTTTTGAATTTTTAGTAACCGCATTCGTTATGATGCCAATTTTTTGAAATATGCAACAGTAGGGTTTTGATCTGATTTCATTGGACATGGACATTTTAGTGTAATGGTGTCTTACTCCCTTTGATACATCCTATCATTTTGGTGTAACATTATATACATATTATATATTACATAACTTAGTATCTGAGATATCAACCTTTTGCGGAACCCAGTGTCTCGCCTATTTTTGCTATTAATCGCAGCCTCAACAAAAATGTGGAAAAAAATTAATAAAAATATTCCTCTCGATACATTGTACTATCTTTTGATTTTTAAGAAGCTTCTGTCCAAGTTTTTTTTTACAAAATTTACTTCGAAATACTATCTTAAGATCATAAACAAGCTTCTCTCCAAGTTTGGTACAAATCCAGGATAGTATAAGAAAGTTATTAATTTTAAAAAACTTTAACCACAGAGAGAATGTATTGTATCCTGGCAGAAATACTAAGTACATTTATAAGTAAAATACGGACTTCTGGATACTATCTTATAATCATAAACAAGCTTCTGTCCAAGTTTGGTAGAAATCCAGAATAGTTTAAGAAAGTCAAAATTTCAAAAACTTCTAACTACAGAGTGAATATTTGTAGACGCAGCTGACGGAATGTAGGATCGCTATGTCTCGCTTTTTCGACTAAAGTCGAAGGCTCAACAAAAATATGAAGATTGTGGTACAATTGCCTATTAGTTTACTATGAACCAGAAACCAAAGGAATGAAATATACCTGTAATCAACGAGTGATATTAAGATCAGAGTGACGTATAACACCTGGTAGCATACAAAAACCTAAAAACAAAAATCCAAATCCATTCATTTGAAGTGTTTAAGCTTTTGATTTTGCCATTAGATTGGGGATTTTCTGTTTTGAATTTTTATCGGAGTTCAGTATTTTTGTGATTTTACTTTTTACATTAAATCTGAAATCTGAACTTGAATACAAATTAATCAAAGGTTATCAAGCTTATAGTGTAGGTAGGAGTGATCTTATGTCATTGTAAAGTTATTATACGCTAATTAAGTTATATCTCACTAAAAAAGGTTTAAGAAAAAAAAATGAGTTATGATAAATAGAATATTTCTATAAAACAATAGTTTTCTGAAAGGCACTCATATCACATCTTCTTATTTATATCTAGTAGTTACCAGTTGATATATAGCACTTGATTGGTTGAATGCTAATTAACATCCATTTGCAAATATAAGGACAAATATCATCTTAATCATATATTTATATAATCTGCTGAGTGATTCACTGACAACCATAGTTGAAGTTTTATTTTCTTAGCTCAAACGTGAAGTTCAACAAAAAGTCTTATCTCCCACATAGACACATTAAACTGTATCTGACCTAAGCAGGTATAGATAAAACTCGTTGAACCCAAGGCCTTATGCATTTTTTAAATTTGAGGATTAAAATTATGCAAATAAAACACGATAATGAGCACATCTTATTTTTTTATGGAATAAGAATTTACAATACAAACTCAGCATGCAGATATAAGTTTTTTGGAAAGTAATCGTAGATAAATCTTCAGATAACATAAAGAGCAGGTAAAAAAATAAACAGGACGAAAATGAAAAAGCTTAATTATTTCATATATATATACTCTACTTTGTACATAATACTTTTAAAGTTGACCTCTTTGTTACAAATTACAATATCAGTACTGTACCATGACAGGAAATAACCACGTGGGATATCACTTGACAGGACATCTCCCTGGTACCTTTGATAAATATAAGCACATAATCATGACAAATATATGTCATTATCTATCACCTTACAAGTTGACAATCAATGTATTTCTACAAGTAATACAGGTTTTTTTAGAATATTTAGTTTATTTAATCCACTATTTTTGAATTGACATACATGTATTGTAATGTCTACAAATAATCTATTAAGAGAATATTCGGATGATATCTTATTTTGTTATAGAAAATAAACCACCTAAGTAATCAGCATTAAGAAACATGGAATAGAATAAAAAGAATCCTAAAGCTAAATTCATCTTGATTATTTCAGTTGAAAATCATCAACAACTGTTTTGATTATAAATATATTGGCAGATCACTCTATCACAGATCTATAAAATGTACAGTAAATATGTAAGAAGAAGCCTACTCTATATAGTTTTGTCATTCATGCAACATTTTGAAAGGGACAACAAATTTTGCTGTTAAAGAATGTAATGAACTTTTTCTGTAATTCTGTCTTCTGAAAGGCAGTTCTTTCTTAGAAGACTTGAACAGAAGTTAAAATTGAGAATGTAGAAAGGTGATACATGTACAATTCAGGATATATCTGTTTTCTATACATATATGAAAATAAACTTATTGTAAAATGTTGAGAAAGCTGTGAAAATTGCAAAATTTGGTTGAATAGATTGGGATTTTGAATTGGTGGTAGGGCACTTTGAAAGGGGATTTTTCTGTAAGTCTGTTGTTCCTTATAAAAATGAAATTATCAAAACACTTTTTAGTTAAGTATGCCAAAAACTAATCACAAACACTTTGTATGTTTTGTAAACTAACCCAATATGCATTAGATTCTTAAACCTTGAATTTGCAAGAGCTGTCTTCTTTTACCAAAAAAGTTAGTACATTCAGAGATCAGTATTTTTGTGATTTCCCTTTTTTTTGTAATTTTTTTTATTCAAAGACCTCAGAGATCTATCAAACAAAACAAAAATATTGTAGTCTTTTGTAAAATTGAAAAACAAAAATCATAACAAAATAAAAATGAAGTTTCAGCATATACAATATCTAACATTAGACTTATATTTGATAAGTTTTAGCAGGCATCTCTCTTGGTATCTACTGGTTTATACATGAGAAAATTTCAAACCGTATCCCAAACTTTTATTTAGGAAACCAAAATATATATCTTTTGGATTTATACTGTAGAGACAGCTGTTTTAGATGAGATCAGATCTAATGAATATCATGATTTGATGTCAGATATTCACATTTAACCTCCTTTACCCTGAAATAAGGTCTATTCCCATTAGACCTTGCATCCTAAATTATTGAACGCTATCTTTTTGCTTGTATTATAATAAGCATAATCAGATGTATATTCTATACGTTATACATATTTCCAATATTAAATTAAAACAAACTATGAAAAATAACAAAACAACCTGAGTATTTAGTTGAATTATAGAACAAATTAAAAATGGAACTATTTACATCTTAAATTAGAAAATTAACTATTACGAAAAGCAATATGACTACCCCTGTGCTGAAGGCTGGTCAAGTAAATATTCTAAACGCATGATTTTATAGGTAGTTCTGATGTACAAGTCACCAACATTCTCAACAGTTACTAATTTGACACTTATGAAGAAAAATACTTCAGTTAGTCTACCTATCTATGGTAATGGGTAGCATTTCATTACAGATGTCATTTAAATGGATCAAGAATGTAAATATTTAATTAATTTGAAGAAGCACTTTATAAGATAAAAATCATTAATACACTAAATTTTAATCATAGTATTGCCTTTTTCTCTGGTACATAATTTCATCCCTTTAAAAAAGCTTCTATTATATGCTTAAATATTTCAAAAACTCAGATGGGTCTTCAGTTCAGAAAAGATGACCTGATTGCAATTGGTCTACTGTCCAAAACATTGTCTTATCATTTTCTGGACATCATTGACAAAAATGCTTGACATAAGATGACAAATGCTTGATTACAAATGTTTGGCACACAATAACAAATGTTTGGCATATGTGACAAGTGCTTGACAAATGAATACAAACACTTAAAAAATCCACAACAAACATTTGACACATGACTTTTACACACAGGAGATTTTACACTACTTTTACAAGTAACAGTCCAAACAATGATCCCAATGCTAATCCAACAGTCATACACACAGACATCGTAGCTCCTGTAAACTCTGCATACTGAGGGAATACCTTCCTAAAAATAGAAAGTAACAACATATTACAATGACCTTTGAATTCTTAGGGAATACTTTCCTAAAAATAGAAATATGCAACATATTAGTATGACCTCTCCCTAGCTAAGGAGGGAGAGGAAAATTGATTTTTGTTTAACATTAATGTATTATAACATTGCCAGGAAAGTAATAGGAGTGTAAGAGGAGTAATTTTCATGATGTGGTTATGTGACTGAAAAAGCCTTGTGACCAAGTGATTGGAATGTATTATGACCAGGTTACAAATACTAACTAGGCACATTACATTACAGGTTCTGGACTGATTAGATACTAATCAGAAAATACAATTTGGCTATTCATAACTGTGAGCGTCTTGTGATCAGGTAAATGGATATTAGTATTAAGTATACTTACTAGAGACCATATGTTACATGTAGTGCTTTATAATAAAAGAAATAAAGAAGAGATTATACTATCATGTAATGAGACAGTGGAGAGAGGGTTGACTGTCTGGTACTGAAGATATACTGTAAACCATTTAGTTTTTAGTTTTCACTGTCTTTTGGTTTTTGTTGCACTTCATTGTGCTGTTGTATCATTGTTTTCCTCTTATAGTTCATGTGCTTCCCTCGGTTTTAGTTTATAACCTAGATTATTTTTTCTCTCAATCAATTTATCACTTTTAAACAGCGGTATACTAATGTTGCCATTTGTTTATGAGCTATTTATTGATGCAGCTTTTAAAATTAGAAAAGAAAGAAAAAAAAAAGGGTATTAGCAAATAGGACAAACTAACATCAACAAAATTTAAACCAGGTGCTCCGCAGGGCGCAGCTTTATACGACCACAGAGGTCAACCCTGAACAGTTGGGGCAAGTATGGACAAAACATTCAAGCGTGATACAGCTCTGAATTTGGATTGTGATCAAATTTTTGACATTACATGTTTTTTTTTTACACAAAACAAATGTCAAGAATTTACAAATCAATTAAAGATTTCTTCTTCAAACTTTTTAAATCTAAAATTAAATAGTTGACACAGCATAGGTTTCTGACACAGAATGAATGTGGTCTAATGAACTTAAAATATTTTTTTTGCCTTTGAGCAATTCACTATGCTGTTGAATATTAATCCTCTCAAAAAAATGTTTGAAGAAATTTTCTTTTTATTTATGAAATCTGAAATGAGAAAAATTTAAACCCCCCCCCCCCCTTTTTTTCACATCCCCGTTTCCCTTTTTCCAAAACTGATATCAATTCAAATTTCTAATGGAGTTTGCAACAATAACTACTCTTTTAAATACATCATAAAATATTAAAATGTAAAATAAAGTGCTTGTTATCACTGAATGGTAAAGATTGGTTGGTAGTAAAAGTGAATATACATTGTTTATTGTATAAAACAATAAAAAAAACTTCATCAGCAACATTTTATATTGGCAAATTTCCAATGAAGTTATTTACATAAAGTTATTGGCAAATAAAAATAGAAAATGACATCATAGTCATGTCTGGCAAATGTCCAACATACATTATCTAAAAACATTTTAGATAAGATAAGGAAAAAAAGCTTCATCAGCAACATTTTATATTGGCAAATTTCCAATGAAGTTATTTACATAAAGTTATTGGCAAATAAAAATAGAAAATGACATCATAGTCATGTCTGGCAAATTTCCAACATATATTATCAACTTCTATTCTATACAAAGAAAGATAACTCCAATTGAAAATTAATTGCTATTGCACAATATTGTGCAATTAGATATTTCTTGCTACTGTGCAATACTGTGCAATTGAAAATTTCTTGCTATTGCACAATACTTGATATGGAATCCTGATTTGGACCAACTTGAAAACTGGGCCCATAATCAAAAATCAAAGTACATATTTAGATAAGGCATATCAAATAAGCCCAAGAATTTAATTTTTGTTAAAATCAAACTTAATTTAATTTTGGACCCTTTGGACCTTAATGTAGACCAATTTGAAAACTGGACCAAAAATTAAGAATCTACATACACAGTTAGATTTGGCATATCAAAGAACCCATTTATTCAATTTTTGATGAACAAAGTTTAATTTTGGACCCCCATTTGGACCAACTTGAAAACTAGGCCAATAATTAAAAATCTAAGTACATTTCTAAATTCAGCATATCAAACAACCCCCAGGATTCAATTTTTGTTAAAATCAAACTAAGTTTAATTTTGGACCCTTTGGACCTTAATGTAGACCAATTTGAAAACGGGACCAAAAATTAAGAATCTGCATACACAGTTAGATTCGGCATACCAAAGAACCCCAATTATTCAATTTTTGATGAAATCAAACAAAGTTTAATTTGGACCCTTTGGGCCCTTTATTCCTAAACTGTTGGGACCAAAACTCCCAAAATCAATACCAACCTTCCTTTTATGGTCATAAACCTTGTGTTTAAATTTCATAGATTTCTATTTACTTAAACTAAAGTTATTGTGCGAAAACCAAGAATAATGCTTATTTGGGCCCTTTTTTGGCCCCTAATTCCTAAACTGTTGGAACCAAAACTCCCAAAATCAATCCACACCTTTCTTTTGTGGTCATAAACCTTGTGTCAAAATTTCATAGATTTCTATTAACTTAAACTAAAGTTATAGTGCGAAAACCAAGAAAATGCTTATTTGGGCCCTTTTTGGCCCCTTATTCCTAAAATGTTGGGACCAAAACTCCCAAAATCAATCCCAACCTTCCTTTTGTGGTCATAAACCTTGTGTTAAAATTTCATAGATTTCTATTCACTTTTACTAAAGTTAGAGTGCGAAAACTAAAAGTATTCGGACGACGACGACGCCAACGTGATAGCAATATACGACGAAAATTTTTTCAAATTTTGCGGTCGTATAAAAATCACCAAAATAAATAAAATAAATGACGGCAAAAAGAGAAAATCAAAATAAATAGTTGGGTACTTACTTAAGGAACATACATTACATACAATATAATAAAATAAAAAAGATGTAAAAAATATAACCAGTTTGGTGAAAGGTAAAATAAAATAAAGGGCTGCGCTTTAGCGCATGATACGCCCGTTGCTCTTTTAACTTGTCTTTTATGCTTTAAATTAATTTATATGATCAACTAGAAATAGTTGCATAAAATTTTGTGAAAGTGTTAGTTATTGTCCCAAAATTGGAAAATCCCCCCTTTTTTAAGCATAAAAATTCATAACACGGAAATGAAAAATCTGAAATTTACAAAAATTGAAAGGGAGCTTACATCAATAGATATAAACAATTCACCAAAGTTTCATGGACATTGGTGAAAGCCTTTTTGAGTTATTGTCCGAAGTGTTAAATATCCCCCTTTTTTTATGAATAAAGCCCCATAAATCCAAAACTTAAAATCTGAAATTTATAAAAATTGAAAGGGAGCTTACATCAATAGATATAAACAATTATCCAAAGTTTCATGGACATTGGTGAAAGCCTTTTTGAGTTATTGTCTGAAGTGTTGACGACGGACCCCCTTTTTTATGAATAAAGCCCCATAAATCCAAAACTTAAAATCTGAAATTAAAAAAAAAACGAAAGGGAGCTTACGTCAATAGATATAAACAATTCACTTAAGTTTCATGGAAATTGGTGAAAGCCTTTTTGAGTTATTGTCCGAAGTGTGGACGACGGACCCCCTTTTTTTATGAATAAAGCCCCATAAATCCCAAACTTAAAATCTGAAATTTAAAAAAAACGAAAGGGAGCTTACGTCAATAGATATAAACAATTCACTTAAGTTTCATGGAAATTGGTGAAAGTGTTTTTGAGTTATTGTCCGAAGTGTGGACAACAGACCCCCTTTTTTTTTATGAATAAAGCCCCATACATCCAAAACTTAAAATCTGAAATTCAAAAAAAACGAAAGGGAGCTTACGTCAATAGATATAAACAATTCACTTAAGTTTCATGGAAATTGGTGAAAGTGTTTTTGAGTTACTGTCCGAAGTGTGGACGACGGACGGACGGACGGACGGACGGTACGACGGACGGACGGACGGACGGACGGACAGACGGACGGACAACGGTATACCATAATACGTCCCGTAAACAGGCGTATAAAAATACAAAACTCCCAGGAAAATTCTAACCAAAAAGTCCCTACGCAAATGACAAAATCAAAAGCATAAACACATCAAACAAATGGGTAACAACTGCCATACCATACATGCATTTTCTAATGTAGAAAATGGTGGATTAAACCTCGTTTCATAGCCAGCCAAACCTCTCACTTGTTTGACAGTCACAAAAAAATCTATTATATACTTACTTTGGACCATACATTACACACAGTGTACTCAGATAACCATTAGAAATGCCCAGCAGTATGATATAGATATACTTACTTTGGACCATACATTACACACAGTGTACTCAGATAACCATTAGAAATGCCCAGCAGTATGATGTAGATATACTTACTTTGAACCATACATTACACACAGTGTACTCAGATAACCATTAGAAATGCCCAGCTGTATGATGTAGATATACTTACTTTGAACCATACATTACACACAGTGTACTCAGATAACCATTAGAAATGCCCAGCAGTATGATGTAGATATACTTACTTTGAACCATACATTACACACAGGGTACTCAGATAACCATTAGAAATGCCCAGCAGTATGATGTAGATATACTTACTTTGGACCATACATTACACACAGTGTACTTAAATAACCATTTGAAATGCCCAGCAGTATAATGAACACAAGTGGATACATGTCACTATTGAACATAAGTGTTGTATTATGTCTCGGCATTACATTGCAGAACATCAACAGTGGTATAAACACAAAACGTAGAACAGACAATGTTAACATCAACTTCGTCTGGTTTGGCCGAGGCTGAAAGTAAAAACATAATTCATGAAATATATATACCGTATATAAAATTTGTACCATACAATGTGGTTCTGATTCACTGAATATCAATTAAAAATGATTTTAAGTAAAATCAATGTCTTTTTTTCCCCATTAATCAGTATATTTATAATGGTGCCAATTTTCAGGATTGTATTTTGTTGGTACATGTACAACATACTTGGTTTTTGTGAGTTGTTATCTCTGTACACGGATACAGAACATTTTTGTGAAAAAATTTTGAACTGCTACAGGACATTTTAGTGTTGACATAACCTAAAGTTGGCATAGAGCATACAGAAAATTTATATTTCTTTGAACATTTGCATTTGTGATTAACTTCTACCTACAATATTAATAAAATTGGTATCCCACAAGTAATAATGAATCACAGCATTTGCCACCAACCAGCAGTGAGTCAAAACTGTACAAAATATGTGATGCTCTATTATTACTTACAAAATGAACAATTCCAGTAAAAGATCTTCCTGTCCAATCTCCAACATTGTATAACAGGAAACAGATAACAGGAGTGAAATATTTTACTGAAAATAAGAAAAATAAAATTCAATATAATTCAATTTAGTTCAATTTACAATACAGTCAAACCTGCAATAAAGGTCACCTTTTTAAGGGAAAAAGCCTTTACTGTTTCCACTGTTATAATGGTTATGCATTTTTAACCAAATTTCAAAGGTATCCACTCTTATACGTCAGTTATTTCTGGTTTAAGGAATGACCTTCAACCATGTTTAACTGCACATGGAAAAAAGAATTACACTTTTACCCTTTTTACCAATTTTATGCTGTTTTGGGATGTACCACAAAAGTGATACAACTTTCAATGCAGTGTCTTTGTGAATAAATTTGTGGTTCACATGAGACTGAATAACAACAACTTATCTAGAACATGAAAAAATTTATAAAAATAGATTACCAAATTTTCAAAGTGTTATTTTTAGTTATTACAATAGTTGGAACTAATTACCATGATTTCCGAATATTTTTCATGAAACATAAACTTGATAGTTTCACTCCTCATACATTTTTTTCATAGAACTAATTTTCTAACAAAAAAATTTTTTTGAGGAGAAATTCCAAAAGGAAAAACACTTTTAGAACTTAAGATGTTTCTGCCTCAAGAATTTGTCAGTTTCTCTGTTATTTGTCTAAACTTCTCCATAGTTCAGTCTTACTAATCATTTATTTTTTGGATCCTTTGTAATGTTTGGGATTTATAATAACTTTACAATAACATGATGTCAGAATACTTTTTTTTATATAAATGAAAGTCAAAGTACTACCAATAAGTGAGTGAAAATGTGTCTTCCTAAAGAATGCTACATCCTTGAAATATTTTTGGTGTGCAGAAATTCAAAATGGGAACATACTTTACATTTTTGTTATATGAGAGCTAAATTTCAGACGTTTTTTGGCTCTTCATTTCTTTGGTTAACTGAATTTTCAATAGTCGTATTATAATGTTTTCTTCCTCATAAACACAAAATAATCAGATGTACTGTGAGATATTTACGCCTACATATATTAAGGAGGTTGATTAAGGTGCTCAGAAAAATATGATGAAAATATATCCTGTATGTTCATAACATTTAAACAAAAGAAGTTTTCAGAGGGGTGTAATTCTGAACATAACAAAAAATAATGACATACATCTCCAGTCCCCACTATCACATGACTGTATACTTGATGCCAGGGCAGGAAAACAGGCTAGTGTCACTAGGAATACCAAACATACACTAACTCCCTCAGACCAAATCTGAAAATTAATAACAAATGCCACATCTATGCAAGAAAGTTTACATAGTTCTACATTTATGATTTTTTAAAGTATAACTTGATTTGGTAGCAAAATTGTACTTGAAAATATTGTACAGCTCGTACTAAAATGCATGTGATACAGTCAAGAAGAATCATTAGAAACTAATATTAATTCAGTGCAGTAGTTTTGCAATTAAAAAGAAAAAATTCTTGCTGTTTTTTTTCTGTAGCAAATATAATTTATCATTAAAAAAAATCTTTGTGATTTACCAATTAAGGATGCATTTTAACTAGAATTAAACAAAAAAATCTTACCTTTTTAAACACATCATGGTGATAAGAGAAAGGCTTTAATTCTACACTTTCACTAATGACATCATCTTTAATAAGAGGCTCTTTCTCATTTTCGTCTTCATAACTATATGAATTATTTACAGATTTGTCACCTCCAACTGTCACAGTTTCAGCAGTTTTATTTGCTGAAAACAATATTAGAAAAGATCTCATCTTATTATACAATCTCTAATTCATACAAGTAAATTTCCTTATGGCCATATATAAATAAAATGCCAGTTATTTTTTACAACTGTAAATTCAGAATTATTTGCCATGATTTTGCAAGAAAAAAACTGTATCTTAAATTTTAAAGAGAGTGTTTTATATTCTGACAGCATCAGAAGTTCTGTATATAGCATTAACTGATCTCACATGTTTTTCCCTTGTTGAATAATTGAATCATAACTACATTTAGGTCATTTCTGAACACTTCCTCAAAGTCAAATTTAAATCAGTACAATGTATCAGATTTGCTAATCTAGTTTTCTCATACTAAATCATATAAACTTTGAGCAATATGTAACCTGAGAGCTATATAAAGTATGCTAGTGTTTATTTTATTTGATATATCTTTATTGTATAAAGAAGCCTCGATGGCCGAGTGGTCTAAGTAGTTACTATTGTAATCACTAGCCAGTCAACACTGAGGTTGTGAGTTCAAACCCTGCTCATTCGGGTGCGCTTGACTCCAATCTTAATTGACTAGGTTTGTCAGTTTTCCTATTGGTTTTCTGAGCAATCCGGCTTCCTCCACCAATAAAAAATGGCCACCACGAAAGCCTAAATGGGGTGCTTAAAAGTGGCGTTAAAACACCAAAAATCAAAAAATCAAATTTATTGTATATAATTAAATGATGCTTTAGCACTTAATAAACAGATCTGTTGTTTCACAATTAGATCAAATATGGCATGAGAAATCTTTTGAAAACCAGGTTTGCATTTCAAACTTTGATACTTTATAAACAGTGGTATTTTTTATGACCTTCAAGGAAACAGTAGACATAGCCTTATTGTCATTCCAATTTTAGAGTAGGATTATCCATCTCAGACTGAGAAATCAACCAATCAAATAGGGATATTTGTCATAAATGTGTACTTAGTACTCATTCAAATTGTTTTCTTTAGTACAGTATAGTATTAAAAAAAATCATGGTTGTAAGCCCTGGTACCAAATTAGTATAATGAGTACATTCTTTTGTACTTTTTGGATACTGAGTAATGTTTTAAGACTGCAAAATCTGGTATATAGATTTACCCTCAAAAAAGATATAACATTTTTGGTATCATTATAAAAGTTTTGGTGACTTTAAACACTTTAAAGTAATATTTTTTTTCAAAACTACCATAACTTTGTAAACACAAACCTTGTTTATTTAAATAATATCTTGAAAATTCCTGAAAAAATAAGACAAGTTATTAAGTTTTTCAATTTTCATTCATAGGATACTCATTTGTAAAATTTGGAAAGAGGATGAAGAGCAAGAATGGTTGAGCTTTTCTTCAGTTTCTTAAAATAAAAATTAATTTTCAAATCTTCAGACATTTAGTAGGGGCCTTCTATAGTTTTATGTGTTATTTGTTATTTATTTGACTCATTGCTGAAGGAAGTATTTTGATCTATATTATTTTATATAACTTTCAGGTTATACAGTTCAGCATGATTATTCTGGGAATTGAAACATGTAAAATCGAAACAAATTACTGCATCAATCCATAAAGGGTTGTTATTTTACACACATTTTGGATTTTTTCATCGTAGCTAAACCCCTCATATCTGAGATATCAACTTAAGGGTTTCTATCTTATTGTAGATTTACATTGGGAAACAATTGTGCCCCTATTCTCGACGACTTGTTCCTTTATTATTATGAGGCTGACTTCATACAGGAATTAAGAAAGAAAAATAAGAAGTTAGCAATATCCTTCAATTTTATTTTCCGCTCATTAAATAATTAAAGATTTGGTGCCTTTGTTGAACGCATCTATCCCATTGAACTAGAGATAAAAGATACAACAGATACATGTACATTTAAGTCTGTCTCATACCGGTATCTTGACTTACATCTAGAAATTGACAATGAGGGTAGGTTGAAAACAAAACTTTACGACGAAAGAGATGACTTCAGCTTCCCAATTGTGAACTTTCCATTTCTATGTAGCAACATCCAGCAGCTCCTGCATACAGAGTATATATCTCCCGATTGATACAATTATTACTGAGCTTGTCTTTTCTATCATGATTTCCTTGATAGACGGTTGCTGCTCACAAGGAAGCTATTAAACCAAGAGTTCTAAGTGGTGCAGCTGAAATCATCCCTCCGTAAATTTTACGTAAGGCATCACGAGTTAGTTGACAGTTATAAAATAACCGTTTCATTGATGATATCGGACATGTTCTTTATGTCTTAACTACAATCGCCTTCCCTTTTCACGAATGAGACCTACTAATAAAGACTATTTACCGGGTTTTAATAACATGAGTAACATGATGGGTGCCACGTGTGGAGCAGGATCTGTTTACCCTTCCAGAATTGAGATCACCCTGACTTTTTGGTGTGGGTTGTGTTGCTTAGTCTTTAGTTTTCTATGTTACGTACTGTGTACTTTTGTTTGTTTGTTGGTCTATTTCTTTGTTGGCTATAGTGTTGTCAGTTTATTTTCTATGAGTTTGACTGTTCCTCTGGTATCAAATAATCTTTCACCCCTATTCTTTTACAAAGAGTTGCTCCACTGATTTCAATAATAAAATGTTTTCAACAGGATTTTTAAAAGAATATTTTTTTCATTAAACTTACATTACTATAAAGAGATAAATATCCTAGCAATGTTATTAGAGTCCATCCTGTTGCTATTAAAAAGAAGATAAAAGCACTTTCAGATACGTCAGTCCCTACAGCTATCGTTACTATATTGGCTACAGCAGCAAATATACCTCCTACCGCCTGAAATATATATAATATCAATATAAATTGTTATTTATTATATACTTCTTAATAATTACAAAGAAATGTTATATCTAATAAAATAATTCATCCTTGGTGATAATAAATGTGGAATGTGTCCATAGGGGCACAGATGATGCCCAGCTAGCATATAACATAATAAAGGGACATGACTCAAGAACTTGCATTTCATGTTTTGTTGATTTCCTCTCATAGTTAATGTGTTTCCCATGGTCTAAGTTTGTTACCCGGGTTTATGTCTTTTGAACAGCGGTATACTTCTGTTGCCTTTTTTGCTTAAATCTTAATATGAAAAAAAACTAACCTGACCACTCATGCTGGCTTGCATGTATCTGTGTGGTAATACACCAGCTAATCCAAACAATGATGTTGTAAATATTGAACTACAGGCTGTGAAATGTAAAAAATAATTATTACTGCAAATGCAGAAAGTATTACAAGATTTTTTTATAATTTGGATAATACAACTGATTTGGTATAATTCACATTCTAATTTCTGATACATATTTACGTATGCAGTTTTTTCTAAAATCTCAATAATTATCCTTGCATTTTTGTCCATTCTTGAAAAGCATATAATAAATGTATGCGATCATTTCTGAATTTACAAAGTTGAGATTAACCCTGCCACGTTTACACCTGTCCCAAACAGGAGCCTCTGGTTTCTGTAAGTCTTGTATGTTTTTTAATTTTAGTTCATGTATATGATTTGGAGTTTAGTATGATGTCTATTCGCACCAAACTAGTCCACATTTTTATTTAGTGGCCAGCTGAGGACCAACTCTGGGTGCCAGATTTTCTCCCTGCGTTTAAGACCCATTAGTTGCCTTCCGCTGTTATCTGCTCTTTGTGCAACTGAAATTAGTAAAAGGTAATTTTCATGCAACATATTTTTTATCATGCTGAAATAACAATTTCACTGGGCAGGAAACATGCATTTAACTTTTACATATATCCTGTGTTGCTTAACAGAATCAATTAAAACGAACTCCTATAGTGATTTATTGTTTGGTGTCTAATGTCACTTTCACCATTATTATGATATTTCATGGCAGTCAGTTTTTGTTGGTGAAGGAAGGCCCCATCAGATACCGCGGGCTTTCATTAGGAAAACTCCTATAGTAGAGCCTTTACAAAAATACTTCATCTCTTTCTAATATACTGATTATAACTATTCGCTCATCATATCTGGTTATTAGTATTTAGAAAACTTACCATTTAATATGACAACAGACACTATTGTAAAGGCATAAAATCCGGTTTGCCCTACAATGAAAGTAAAAACATCTACATAATAGTAAAGTTAATAAAATAAATATGTTGACTTGAAAATAAGACAGAGGCATGAGATTTTGATTGCATAATAGTCACATTATTGAATAAAAAATTGACCCGTGTTATAGTCTTTGAAACTATTGACTGGCAAATAGTCTATGGAATGAAATAGCACAAATAGCACATTCTTTTTATATGGAAAAAACATACTGAGGTATAATAATAACCGACTATTGCAGGGAGAGTGTACATACTAAAATGTCTCTTATTCTTTACTAACTATTATTATCATGTTGGTTGTCCTTAGCATTAAGCTTAATTATAACTATCACATAAACTTAACATGATACAAGCAAATGAGGTCAAGGTGAGATAAACCAAACAAGAAATACATGCACACCTTACAATCATTCAATACACTAAATATAGTTCCCCATTTCCATTCTCAATTTGACTTATTGCTTATAGTATTTAAGAAACAAACTTAACCATGAAAACTTAACATTGACCAACGGACCACCAAAATGAGGTCAAGGTCAGATGTTTCCTACCAGACAGACATATATACAGCTTACTATCCTTCCATACAACACATATAGTTGACCTATTGCTTATAGTTTAAGAAAAACAGACAAAAACAGACAAAAGCAGACAAAAAGTGATAAAATTGAAAACTTACAATATTGTGTGTCCTTGTCCTTGGCAAATACGACTGTTAATATAAACATTACAAGAACAATCATTGTAGAGACAGTCATTCTAAACTTTAAAGGTAAGCTGTAAAGAAAATGCAATTGTTTGTTAATCTTATCATTTCAGTTATACTTTTTTTAAGTATCTTTTATATATATGTATGAGTGCATAATCTTATCTACATTTGTACATTTGATGTATATGCAAACTAGCATACCAAGATTCCAACATGATATGCAACATGAAATTTTTAATTTCTATTTGTATTCTTTGTAACATAAATACTTCCATTACAAATAAGATTGTAAAATACTTCAAATAAACAAAAAACTTTTCTACTGGTTGCTTTTTTTAATTTGTAAATTGGTCATTCAAAAAAAGTTCAAATCAAATGAAAACTTCTAGACATACATGTACATTTAACTATCATAAAAAAAATACAGCTGACCATTGATTATAGTACCTGAGAAATAGACAAAACCACAAAACTATAGCATTGGCCAATGAAGCATTAAAATGAGTTCAAGGTCAGATGAAACCTGTAAGTCAGATATAAACACCTTACTATCATTCTATACAATACATCTAGTTGACCTTTTGATTTCAGTATTTAAATTCATGAATTTATCCTAAAGTGTGTTATATACTTATACCTACCGCTGAGTACATAATGTAGTGACAAAATTAAATATAAGATTAGGAACCATGGAGGATACAGCAATAGAGCTCTCAAAGATGTAATATACTAGTACATACTGCTGAGTACATAATGCAGTGACAAAATTAAATATAAGATTAGGAACCATTGAGGATACAGCAATGCAGCTCTCAAAGATGTAATATACTACAAAAATGTAGTACATACTGCTGAGTACATAATGCAGTGACAAAATTAAATATAAGATTAGGAACCATTGAGGATACAGCAATGCAGCTCTCAAAGATGTAATATACTACAAAAATGTAGTACATACTGCTGAGTACATAATGCAGTGACAAAATTAAATATAAGATTAGGAACCAGGGAGGATACAGCAATAGAGCTCTCAAAAATGTAATATACTAGTACCTACCGCTGAGTACATAATGCAGTGACAAAATTAAATATAAGATTATTAACCATGGAGGATACAGCAATAGAGCTCTCAAAGATGTAATATACTAGTACATACTGCTGAGTACATAATGCAGTGACAAAATTAAATATAAGATTAGGAACCATTGAGGATACAGCAATGCAGCTCTCAAAGATGTAATATACTACAAAAATGTAGTACATACTGCTGAGTACATAATGCAGTGACAAAATTAAATATAAGATTAGGAACCATTGAGGATACAGCAATGCAGCTCTCAAAGATGTAATATACTAGTACCTACCGCTGAGTACATAATGCAGTGACAAAATTAAATATAAGATTAGGAACCATGGAGGCAACAGCAATAGAGCTCTCAAAGATCAGCTGATACTCTGTCTGGAACCGAGTATCTTTGTAATCTTTTTCTGGTACAGAAGTGTTACGTAACTTAAATTCAAAGTACTGAAAAAGAAAGATATATGTGTGTATTCATGACATGACAATAGACAACTTTCGAGTTCGGTGCATTTCCGTCAAAAACTCTGGTTTTAGTGAACGTCATTTGTGCGTTTAGGGGCGTCGTCACTTCCATTCCAATGTTGAGCGAGTGGTTGGAAAACTATAATTCTATTTTGTACGAATTATTCGGCAAATTGAATTCTCAAAATTGACAATCAGCATTGCTGTCATTAGGGAATTGTCATAATGTACCTACAGAACAACAATTATTTCTAGTTTATCCTGCACAATGACGATCACTAAGACGCTTGATGAACGTAAATAGTGCAGGGATACAGGCGACCCCCTCTATCTGGTAAATGACGTCATAAAGGCGCGTATAATTGACGAGTTTTTGCCGGTGACGGATGAACTCGAAAGTGGTCTATTGGAAAATTGGACTTATAATGTTTGGATTATATCAATGACATACGGTGACTTATACCTGTCTCAAGTCAGGAAACTCATCAGTTGTTGCCTCGTAATGTTTTTGTCATTTGGAGAATTTTTTGTTTTCAGTAGATATATGATATAATAGTTTCTTGTTAAAGGCCCTACAGTTGCCTACAATTGCTGACAATCAGTTGAATTCATTTGCACTTTGATGAATAGTTGTCTCATTGGCTATCATACCACATCTCCTTATTTTTATCCTTAATATAGTGACAACTTGTTTGTATCCAAATGATGAAAAGTGTTTCACCATGTTCAAATTTGGAAGACACTCATCTCTTGTTGGACTGAATGTTGACCTCCAGTTGTCTTTTGTTTTGTTTTGCTAGGTTGCTGTCTCATTGACATATACCCCCTCAAGCTTCTCTTTATATATTTTATGTACAAATTATGATTTGTATTTTTGTACAAAATTTGACTATATGATAGATTGGTAAATCAAACTATAGGCAGAGGCGGATTTAGAGGGGGGCCAGGGGGATTATATAGGGATTCACTGAAGCATGACCGGAACAGGCCCCCTCTTAGGCAGTTAGTGGGCCCCACTTATGAAAATTTCTGGATCACCCACTGATATGTATCGTCTTCAGTCAACCTTATTTATTTAAAACCACTTTTAATTGAAATGATGACATATAAAAATAATTTCAATTTATTTTAAAGCAACAAAATTGTCCATATGTTAATCTGTCCCCCTAATCTGTTATCATAGTTTTTCACCAAGATTCACTTTAGATATAATTTACAGAAACTAAGAGAGATAACTTACATCTTTGGCTGTTATGAAGAAATTCCATGGCAACAATGAACCGATTCCCAAAACATAAAATATAATGTAAACAATATTCAACCTGCAAGTAGAAACATAAGTTTGTTCTAATTCAAAAATATAGTTGTTTTAAATATAAGATACATGTAAATATACTCCATGTACTCCAGGTAGCTAGGTATACATTTAGATAAAATATTATATCTATACACAATATTGTTTCGTTACTCAGTAGTTTTGAACTATAGATGATATGGGTTCTCACTAAGTATTTTTGAAGGAGAGTCCTGGGACTCTTCATTTTTGGCCATGATTAGTCCAACAGTAAGATAAGATATTCTATTGCAATATGATTTATCATTTTGTACTCCATGACCAAATAGAGCAACGAAATGGCATACTGTGGATTCATTTATTTTCGTGGGTACCAATTTTCGTGGTTTGAGGAAAACTTGCATATTCGTGGATATTTGATTTCGTGGTTTTGACAAAGTATGCATATATTCCTTTAGAAAATTTGCAATTCGTTGAATATTTAAATTCGTGGTTTCCCGGTACCCTCGAAATCCACGAAAATTGGTATCCAACGAATAATAATGAATCCACAGTATGCATTAAATTCAGATTACTTTTAAACTTTTGCTATAAAATGATGATACATGTGTTTAGTTTATACAAAATTTTACAATCTTGATTCATTTCTGGACTCAATAATTTAGTCTAAGATGCATGATTTTTTCATAAGTTGTTAGTGGCTTTGAACTAGCTAGCTGTCAGCAACTGCAAGTACTCTCAGATCTGTAATTAGTGTCTTTTTGTTGTTGGGATGTACAAGTAACTGGCCATGTCCACTTGTATTTGTAGTGTTTGTATTTTTATCCATCTCATGAGTTAAGCCTTTTTCAACTGATTTTTCATGGTTTTTTTTTATGTTTTACTGTTACACCACTGTCTCAGGTTAGAGGAGGGTCGGGATCCCACTAACATGTTTAACCCAACACATTCTGTTTGTCTGTGCCTGTCCCAAGTCAGGGGTCTGTAATTAAGTGGTGGTTGTTTGTTTGTGTGTTACATATTTGTATATTGTTCCTTTTTTGTACATAAATTAGGCCGTTAGTTTTCTCGTTTGAATTGTTTTACATTTTCATATCAGTGCCTTTTATAGCTGACTATGCAGTATGGCCTGTGCTCATGGTTGAAGGTCATACAATGCCTAAAGTTGTTAATTTCTGTGTCATTTGGTCTCTTGTGGTCTGGAGAGTTGTCTTATTGGCAATCATACCACATCTTCTTTTTTTATAATCTCCAGTTTTGAAAATGGCGAGTCCAGACAGATTTTCATGAATCTAGACTCATGGACTCACCTTAGTGAGAAACCTGAAATTGCTTACATCAACTTCATTCAAACTTTAGTGGATAGTTGTATTTTTGACAATAATAACACATCTCCTTATTTTTATAATGTTACATACAGACATATAGGTAAAATGTATATACTATAATAAATGATATAGATGATGAGTGACTCACAAGGTACTCAGTAAGGATTTTCCAGGGACTCATAATTTTTAACCAGAGAAAGTCAAAAGTTTTGTAAAGAAAAAATATCATGAATATCTATGCCATTAGCTAGTTATTAGGTGTGTGAACATGCATAAAAGAAAATGCAAATCAAATTCAGGAATATAATTTTTATCTTTAGGACATATATCTGAAAATTGTAGACTTATCTTTAAAAGCAGAAATACTACTGCATATACAGAAAAGTTTTTGGGTAATTTTCGATCAGTTCTAAGGTTCATACATATTGCGTATTTGGAAGTTCTTGGGGAAATAGTTGTACCCTTTAAAAATCTATGGCTATTTATTGACCTGATATTCTTATTTGAATTGTGATACATTTGCGATTTCTGGGCCTTTAATAGCTGACTATGCAGTATGGGCTTTGCTCATTGTTAAAGGCCACACAGTGACCTATAGCTGTTAATTCTGTGCCATTTGGTCTCTTGTGGAAAGTTGTCTCATTGGCAATCATGACCACATCTTTTTTTTTATACTATTTGGAAATCTGTGCAATGTCTTACCACATACACATGTGAGGGGGATAGGACCTTAATCGGGTCTCGAGGATCTGGTGATTTTAAGCTGGAGATTTCAAGATTGATCCTTTCGGGATACTGGAATTCTTTTTTCGACTTTCGGGATTTAAATTTCTTTAAATTCAGGACCTCAGGATTTCATGATTATAAGCCTGGGATTTCGGGATCAGGACCCCTCCGACCCCCCCCACCCCCACCCCTCTTTTTTCACACGTACAACCATTTATTCTTTCAGGTGTCAGACATTTTCCATTATAACATTAAATTTTATGGGAATGTCCAGTATTTGCAAACAAATAGCTATAAGGTGTATTTTCTTTATTACCAATAAAATGTATTGCTATTTGGAAATCTGTGCTGGTTGACCCTAGAATTTTCCACTCTTGAAATTTTGATGTCACACAACTATCAGTTTTGTTTTCCATTGTGGCATCAAAATTATACTGGAAACCTTTGTTATGTCCAGTAACGGCATATATACATAGCGATAAGGTGTAGATAATGCATCCTGCACCCCTTTTTCAGAAAAAGGAACACCAAATAGACAAATGAATTGATAATAAAGACACATTTCCAATAAGCAATAACTGCATTAAAAATACTTTTCATTTTGTTCAATCGAATTGCACTGGTTATACCTGTCTTTTGGTTCAGCATTTCGATCAGGTGGTGGTACTTGAGATTCCATATTTGCAAGTGCTTGTCTAGAACTGCAGTTCAAAAAACTTTTGTCATAGCAAATAAGAGAAAGGCATGTGACTTAGACCCGATGATTGCATTCTAATTCAAATTACAACTTTGATAAAAACTTCGTCGTTTACTTAACTAATGTCACGTAAACTTTTTTTATAATTTTGTAAACAACAAGTCAGCTGAAAGTGAAACAAGCAGGAAACG
The DNA here is from genome assembly GCA_037788925.1 of Mytilus galloprovincialis. Classification (NCBI taxonomy): domain Eukaryota; kingdom Metazoa; phylum Mollusca; class Bivalvia; order Mytilida; family Mytilidae; genus Mytilus; species Mytilus galloprovincialis. Next base: position 5,129,608 of record CM075334.1, on the reverse strand, counting down.
GAAATAAACGTTTAGAAAATTGACGCATGCGTATATTAGAACACGTGTTGAAAATGGCACTTTCCACACCAGTATCTTTTTCTTCAAATGGAGAATATTGCATGTATTCAAGTCCTGATGGCGTTCTTAAAGTATATGATACATCGACCTCAAAAATCAGTCAACAGTATACTCCAAGTTCACACCTGACAGCAACGTGTACTTGTTTATCATGGGGTCCTAAGAGACCCAGTGCTGTAAGTCATTAGAGATAAATTCAAAACCAGCAGTATTTATTTTTTAAACAGATATACTCAAGTAAAAAGTTGAACCAATTTTCTTGCATAAGAATGATTGACCAAAGGTTATTAATATTTGAACTATTCATCAAGCAATTGAAAAAAGATGGGGTTTTTTTTTATTGGCAACCTGGGAATATTGAAAATATTTTTTGTAGGAATCTAATTAAGCCATGACCATATGTTCTGGACGCACCATCATTTAACCATTTATCTGTGGGATGTGTCCTGATTCCTGTCATCAGATTTAGACTGATTTAGTGCTGCAAAGGGAATACGTACGGTCAACATGTGTCACAATACTTTGTGATCACTGTCATTGACATTAAGTTTTCAAACTATTTGTCATCTTGTTCTCTTTGCCATGTTCTTCTGTCAACATTTTGCCATTTGTTGGAGTTGAACTTGAGGGACTTTGACCTTTTTAATTTATATGACGCCTTTTATTTCAAGGATGAGCTTTTTTCCCAAATATGAATTGATCATGATATTTACTTCAAAAAGAAAGTTAAAATGTAAATTGCTTGTCAATATGATTTCATCTTTATATTTTTAGAAAACACCAAAGAAAAAGAAAAAAAGGAAATCCTTATCAGATGATTCAGCTGAACAAGAGAAAAATGATATTGTTGCAATAGGAACCAGTTCTGGAAATATTCTATTGTACAGTATAGTAAAAGCAGATATACAGAGTCAGTTGGTAGGTACTAATGCATAACAAAATTTGCATATATAATATCCTTTAACAAAACAATAAAGGTAGTATCTCACTTAATGTACATGATGTATGACTTAAAGTTAAACAAGTTGGGACAACCAATCAAATGAGGAATACTAGTCTAGTGTTTAAAACTTTATTTTTAAATCCACATTTTATTCATGAAAAATGTAGCAAGTTTCCCATATCATGAATAGTCCTACAAACACAAGACTAAGAAATTTTCCTAATTTTGATTTTTTTTCAAGGATAGTAATGTTTGATACTTAAAATAAAAAAATGGCTGTTTGAGAGAAAAAAAATCTGTTTACTAAGATTGGAAATATTGTGAAATAGTAGTTGATTACTTTGAATACTGTAGACCTAGTTAATTTCATGACTGGCAAGGAAAAAAGGAATATCTTCCGTTATGTACTTAAATATATTAAGTAATAAAATCCCAAAAAGTGATGTTGAGTAGAAGGTGCACAGTTATATATATATTTATACTATTTGGAAATTTCTTTTCAGGATAAAGGTCACAGTGAATCAGTAAATGACCTCTGTTGGGATGAAAATCAAGGTTATTTGTACAGTTGTAGCAATGACCATAATGTCATCCAATGGGATGTCTCTACAGCTAATGTTAGACAGTAGGTATCTCATGAGGGTTGTCCTCTAAAGTCCAGCTAATCTTATGAACTTAGATTATTTGACGTAGAAATTTCCAGCCTTGTTCAAACCTTCTCGCAAAATGAATAACAGATTCTAAAAATAGCTTCTGAAATCAAATATAAAATTGCTGATGATAATCATGATACTGGAGGATAATTTTCCTGAGTATATATCTATCTATCAAGTGCATTCTTGTATGTCTTAACTTATGAAAAATATCTTTGAATATGTTTTTATGATATTTAGTAAGACAACAAAATAGACTTTTACGTGATTTATGATTTCATGTGTAAACAAATTTATTATTGTTTTTCAGCAAATGGAAAGCAGATAAAGGAAGTGTACATTCAATGTGTCTGTGTTCCTCTAATCATTTGTTAACTGCTGGTAGATCAATTAAACTGTGGAATGTAGAAACTAAAGAATTGTTAAAGGTAATTTTGGTCAGAAAACATTTTGAAACATTTAATATATTTATGCCCCTGCCGTAGTGGAGGGGGTATTAAGTTTTACCCTTGTCTGGTCTGTACGTACATACATACATCTGTCCATACATCCCAAAGTTGTTTTATGTTCTCTTACTTTAGTTTGCCTCAACCAAACTTATACACAATACTTATTACCTCAAAACAAGGATCAATTTAGAATTTTGGTGGGGTCACTAACTATTATAGTGTTATGCCCCTTTACAAATGGAAAAATTGCTGAATTTTTGTCGAGCCTTCGACTTTAGTCGAAAAAGCGAGACTTAGCGATCCTACATTCCGTCGTCGTCGGCGTCGTCGTCGTCGGCGGCGTCCACAAATATTCACTCTGTGGTTAAAGTTTTTGAAATTTTAATAACTTTCTTAAACTATACTGAATTTCTACTAAACTTGGACAGAAGCTTGTTTATGATCATAAGAAAGTATCCAGAAGTAAATTTTGTAAAAATAAAATTCCTTTTTTTCCGTATTTTACTTATAAATGGACTTAGTTTTTCTGCGAGGATACATTACATTCACTCTGTGGTTAAAGTTTTTAAAATTTTAATAACTTTCATAAACTATCCTTGATTTGTACCAAACTTGAACAGAAGCTTGTTTATGATCATAAGATAGTATCAAGCAGAAAATTTTGTAAAAATAAATTTCCACTTTTCCGTATTTTACTTATAAATTGACTTAGTTTTTTTGCCAGAAACAAAACATTCACTCTGTGGTTTAAGTTTTTAAAATTTTTATAATGTTCTTAAACTATCCTGGATTTCTACCAAACTTAAACAAAAGCTTGTTTCTAATCATAAGATATTATTCAGAAGTAAATTTTGCAAAAAAAAAATCACTTTTCTGTATTTTACTTATAAATGGACTTAGTTTTTATGCAGTTAAGCTGCATTATGCGAGCACCCTAGATTTGTGTTCTTCCCAATAAATGCTGAAATACTTGCCATTGTTATTATCTAGCTCGCTTCTATGTTATATATAACTAATTGAACACTTTTTTAATACTTTTTATTCTGGATTACAAAAAATATGATCAGAAAAACCTTAAATGATCGTCGATTTATCCAAAAGTTTTAAAGTTACACATAGGAAGTAGTGCTTATTAAGAACCCTTGTGTAGTTCATTATGACTTGTACTTTCGGCCAAGATGTCAAAGAACAATTGTATGAAATATTTAATCGCTGAAAATCTCTTAAGACAAGTAGTTTAGATTTCCCAAATGGCAAAAGTCGTAGGAATATTGTTTGTCATCAATACGTAGTACAACTACGTCAGTAGTCTATTATATAATAAATTCAACTGTTCATGCTGTTGGCGGCAATTTCAAATTAGAAAAAGAAATGTTCGTATCTTTTCAATTTGGAGGCAGGTGTGCAAATTAGCAGTAGTCCGAGATCCGCGACCTTCCACTTTTGCAAGCGGAATTTCGCCTAGGATAGTTGGTTTCTAGCTACGCCCGACGTAGTCACCTTCCACTTGAAAGAAAATAAGAGTTAACTTGGCAAACCATTACCTTTTCACCATGTTCACCAAAGTCTCCAATTAAACGAGCTAAAAACTTATTTTTATCATTATTATTCATGACAGCGATGTTCGTTTTGTTCAATCGCTAGCTTTATACAGAAAATAGCCGACAAATATTGTATAAATTCGAGTAAAATCGTATCTGATTGACAAAAACAACATTGTAAAAACATAACAAGTGCGGCCGTGAAGACAAAATTTTACAATATCGGATCCGATCCCGGAAGCGGATAAGGGTAATTCCGGGTTTGGCGATCAATTACGCAGGTGAAAAAAATACATCTATGCATGGTAAATGAATATAAACACTAGAATCGTAAATCAAAAGATATATATAAAAGAAAGAAAAAGCAAAAAAATATTTTATGCAGAAACTCAAAATTCTTTTTGACAAATTTTAATTTAATAAAAATCCAATACAACGTGACAGCTGGGAACAGTATATCTAACAATATACATGTTCATGGTCACAGTCTAAATTTTCTTTATCAGTGATAAATGATGATAATGCATGTGAGATGCTTTTAAAGTGTAAACATAGTACTGCAATTTCAAAGGATTATTTTTTTTATCTCAGTTTTGAAGGGTCAATTAAAGTAGCTGAAAGTTTCTTTATTTTCACAAATAATGCAACTATATTATATATACCTGAATGTAAGTAAATCATATGATATATAGGTGGCATCCTTTGGGCCACTCCACCCCCTCCTGTTTAATAACTTGGAAACGGTCGAGCTCCCACCCCTAAACCATATGAGGAGCAGATCCAGGATTTTAGGTTAGGAGGGGTGCTAACTTAAATTTTCTCCGAGCAGAGCGAGGCTAAAAAAATATTGAGGTAAAATTATCGGAATATTCTTTAAGCTGAGAACAACCCATGCTTTGCAAATTTATGGGGGGTGCACGCCCCCCCCCCCCCCCCCCCCCCCGACTGAATCTGCCCCTGCATATATTCAAGTATAGGACAATATAATGAAATATAGGGGGAGTCCATAGAGTTACCCCACCCTCCTATTTGAGAACTTGGAAACGGTCGAGATCCACACCCTTTAACCATATATATTCATGTTTGTGACAATATGAAAAATCAAATGAAATATAGGAAGAGTCGCTGGGGGTCACCCCAACCCTCCTGTTTTAGAATTTAAAAATGGTCGAGATCCCCAACCTTAAACCATATATATTCATGTATGGGACAATATAACAAATCAGATTAAATATAGAGGGAGTCCCTTGGGTCACCCCACCCCTCCTGTTTGAGAATTTGAAACCCGTTGAGATCCCCAACCCTTAACCATATATATTCATGTACGGGACAATATAACAGTTCAAATGAAAGATAGGGGGCGTCCCTGGGGTCACTGTACACCCTCCTGTTTGAGAACTTGGAAATGGTCAAGATCCTCACCCCTAAACCATATATACTCATGTATGGGACAATATAACAAATCAAATGAAATATAGGGGAAGTCCCTGTGGTCACCCCAACCCTCCTGTTTAAGAACTTGGAAACGGTCAAGATCCCCACCCCGAAACAATATATATTCATGTATGGGCCAATATAACTAATTAAATGAAATATAGGGGGAGTCCCTGGGGTCACCCTACCCCTCCTGTTTGAGAACTTAGAAACCAATGAGATCCCCCCCCCCCTAAACCATATATATTCATGTATGGGACAATATAACAAATAAAATGAAATGTAGGGGAAGTCCCTAGGGTCACCCTACCCCCAGTAGCGGATCCAGAAATTTTCATAAGTGGGGGCCCACTGACCATCCTAAGAGGGGACCCGCTCCAGTCACGCTTCAGTGATTCCCTATATAAGCAACTAATTTTTTTTCCCAAAAGGGGGGGGGGGGGCACCCCCTAAATCCTCTGCCTACCCCTACATGTTTGAGAACTTGGTTTTTGGTTAACTGCCTTCAGCGCTTACAGCGCTTTGATTCTTCCAGTTAACATTACATACAGTCTGCAGTTAAAGTTTATAAAACATTTATTAGATTCATAAACTATCCTGGATTTTTTACCAAACTTAGAAGCTTCTTTCAATCAAAAGACAGTATCGAGAGGGAAATTTTTATTGATGTTTTTCCTCATTTTTGTTGAGTCTGCGATTAACAGCAAAAGTAGGCGAGACACTGGGTTCCGTGGAACCCTTACGAATTTTTTATTTCTGTTCTCTAACTTAAGTTTGCCTAAACCAAATTTAATGTAACTTATTTATAATATTTATTACCACAAAATTCAGATTAAGTAAGAATTTGGGTAGAGTCACTTTTACCGTTCTTCAGTTACAGTACCCTTCAAAAATATCGATTCGATTTCGTTTTTTTCCGATTTCCGTGTTTCTTGGAATCACACCGAGTACCGCGGATTTCACTCCTAAAATCCTCCAAAGATTCTCTCCCAACACCGCGTGGCTGTTAATTGGTTTATTGGCCATCGGAATTACTAAAAATTAACGACGCGTGACAACATAATCGGATTACCCAGATAATTTACCTATGAACATTAAACGATCTTGGTTGCACAGGTGTGCTTTAAAATCACGGTATTAAAAATTGAAAATGTTTTCCTTTCTTTGACAGATAAAGATGTGACAATATCATTTAGAATAAGATTATTATTATCTTATATGTTTTTGTCCTATGCCATTATCTTTGAAATAAAACGTACATACGAAAAAGTATGAAGAAAATACTTGTTATATTGTGTTTCTATTACAATCCCGTCAGGTCATACATTGCGCTCTCTCAACAAGGACGATTTTGCCACAATTAGCATCTTTTAGAACTTATTCAATAAGCAATTATCGGCGCATTAATTGTTCATTATTTAAAAAATCAACTGGCTAATAAAATCATGTTGTTTTTTCGGTAACACGATTCACCGGATCATCAAGTAAATTACGAACAGAAACTGTAAAATGACAGCTCTGTTGAACAAAGGAAATAACTTCAAGCTATATTGATGGCGCTCGTCATTTTCGCATTTTACAGAACGGGTTTCAAATTGACGAAAGTATTTATATCAGTTTCGTCATTTAAATTTTGGAAAGTGTAAAAATATTTTCACTTTAAAGTATTATAATTCTACCGGTCTTCATGCGTTTGACAAGTTTATGACGCTCAATCAGTAAACGTTTACAAAAGATGTTAAAAGTTGTGATGATAAGTAATCCGCTTATCGCTATCCGATAGGTCACTAATCCTTTAATTAATATCAAACCTCAAAATTGCCCATCATAATATTCTATTCCAGTTAAATCAGTCATCATTTTATTTTCAAAATTTCCAAAACGCCTACAATTGGCAGTTCTTTATTGTATTATTGTCATTTGAATACAATTATTCACCCGGACAATTTCCATCATAATTTCAATATTTCATCAACCGTAATTTATATTATTGACCATGGACATATAACTAATGTCCAGGCTACTTCCTTTTTTGAAAGATAAAACATTAACATTCAAATAGTTAAAGATGTGTTCTCGTTTTTTCGGATAAGAATTATATTTTTCCGATTAATCAATTGTAAAAGGACCTTCCGGAGCCTCAATACGATTGCACAAAAATGTCGTTCTGCAACTTTAGAAACCTTGAATGGACTTTCCCACGGTCGTCTAGAAAGGTCACCTGAGTTTACTAGTACGCGATATTTTTTCCCGCCCTTTAAAAAACTCGTGCTTGGATAAAATTGATGTTAACTATTTTTAGCATTTAACATTGTTAAGTAAGTCACGTTCAAGTTCAACCCAAACTGTTGATAACTGAGATGTGTATCGTGGAATTGTCTTCTCACGGCAAATAATTGTTTTTAAAATCTTTTGTTTAAAATACACAAATTTACATTCATTGTGCGAAAATAAATATTATACAAAGAAGAATTAATGCAGCCGTAGAAGTATTCCTGTTGTAACCGAAATGTATTATTATCCTACTGTACTGCCAACAAATCGTAAAACGAAAATGCCGTTATTATTAAGCATAACGAATGGTGAATAATATTTTCCTTTTTACTTGAATATACATAACTTTCAGACACGTAATTTTATAATTTTCTTTAAACTTCTCAGATTAATTTAGCGAAAGTTTCCGGTTATTTTTACACAAGTTATGTTCATTTCGTAAATAAACTATTAATTTACTGGTGAAGACATCGAGGTCAAAATTAAGTAGTTTTCATTTTTCTATTAAACTTAAATACAATTGAAAGAATTAACAACAACATTTTGCTTTTAAATCTTATATTCATTCCAGCAATTAGATAATCGTAAAAATAAAACGGCCGTAGATTTACACAATTATTACGGGGCTATTATTATGCCTAATGAATGGTGAATAAATTTTCCTTTTTACTTGCATATGCAAAACTTTTAGACATATAATTTTTAAATAAAGACTTTAACTTTGAAGTAGAATATTTGGTTTTTCACATATTCCACTATATTTTATAATCGGATTTTTTTTAAAAAGCAAGTACATTAAGGTTAAGATATTTTTAGATGGGCTAACAAAAAATACGAAAATAATTTGACTTTAGTTTTTATTACCACAAATTAAATTTAATAAGAATAGAAGACATTTAAAATTATACACCTGTTTGACACTTAAACTGATACAGTAGACCGGAAATATAATTCTTTATAACTTCAACCTTTACCTGTCAGGTAATCCAATTACCCATTCAGTCTTGTGCTGGTAGAGATCAAAGTAGGATAAGGGCAATTAATTCCTCGGTGTAGAGAGTGAGCTCGTTATCACAATAAACATTTACCTGATTTTGGGAGAGATTACTCCCAAATTCCTCCCAACATTTTGGGAGGAATATCGGAGTTTTTCGGAGTGGCTCCGACATTTTCCTCGGTGTAGGGTGTGGGAGAGCTGGTCCTCTTGAAGGGTACTGTATGTTCTTTTATAAATTTATTGGATATGCAGGCGAGGGCTTCATCTGTCCCATAAACACATTCCCAATTTATTTATTTTAAATGAAATAACACCAAACATTTAAACGAGGAAGACAGTCAAAAGTGAATTGTTTCCGCACACATTTTTTTCAGTAATAAATATGCCAACACATTTGATTCATATCATTTCCTCAAGCAAGAAAAACTCTTTTGCTGCTTGTCTACTTATTTCTTAGACATGGTATGGATACTGTCACAATTGATGTGTTCTTCCCTTTGGTTTAAACCCCAAAACAAATGACATTGAATGGTGTTTAACATTAAATATATTGACAGAAAGGTAACAATTCAAATCAAGTCTATTGCAAGATTAAACATAATTGTCATATTTTATTTGAAACATAAGTTTGATTGGTTTGCATTGGAAAGCTACAGGTGAACAACATAAAAAAAAAGGAGATTTGTATGAGGCAGTAATGAAAATTTCTTGTTGAATTTGCAAGGTTTACTAGAAAGAGAAAAAAGATAATTTATTATATCCACATTGCTGCATTTGAAGAGTTGTGTTACTAAATGTATTCCAAATCATATGGAAGGGGCACATTTAACATCTAGAATTCACTAAAGTGCAAATTTTTGTTTTTCATCTTTATATGAATGAATGCTGAACAATTCCCACAGTTGTTGGATGATAGCCTGATCTACATCTACAATCCTTTCTGGAATAGTTGTGAAAAGATTTGTAACAAATTCCTGTTGATATATTTTTATTGTATTTAGAAAATAGTGTTCTGTCTATATCCTGATTTTACAGAATTAAACGTGGATTTGTTTTTTAACCATTTTGTTTTCTCTTTTCAGACATTTACTGGTCATAAAACAGAAATTTTCCGTCTCCTTCCGTTACCACTGTCAGCAGATGCGTCAGATTCACCAGAAAATATGTATTTTTTATCGGCAGCACAGAATGATAGAATCATTAATGCATGGTGTGTATACAAGTTTTAATTTGGCATTTTTAAAATGGATGAGAATTTTAAATAAAATAGCAAATAAGAAATGAATAGTAATTTAATTTTGATGAACATGAAGAGAACGGATAACGCAGAATAATGCATACCACAGACTCCCTTAACACACCTGTAAATATCCTAAGCAAAGAATTATCACTTTTATTGTCGTTCTTCATCTCACTGTTCTTAACAGGAAACAAAAGCTCAAACCTAGATTACCCCTATCACTAATTGGGCCATTCCAGTTAATTTCTGACAGGTGGGGATGGATGGGGAGATTTTTTTTCATACCTATCAGAAAAAAACATCATGAAAAACTACCTATCAGATCTATAAATTAAGACCTATCAGATGTAGAGTTTCTGTTCATATTGGGTGGATGGGCTTTCATGGGAAAAATTGACCTATCAGAATTTTTTACTGCAAGGATTGTACCCATCAGAATTTTAAATACAATACCAGATAATGCATGATACGAAACTGTCTTCATTCCAAAGCACCCCTAAGATCTGAAATAGGTATTTTTTGTAACCCCTAAGATGTAATTATTTTTAATTATTTACTGCTGCAAGACCCTCAGAAATTTTTGCATATAAGTGTAAGTGTCAGATGAAAAAACCCAAAATTTCACCCCTAAGATGTATAAATTTTACACCCCTCAGAAAAGACCATCCACCCCCCTTTAGCAGATATTAACTGGAATGGCCCATTAGAGTTGATGTTAATCATTAGGTCTCCCAAACAAAATTTGGAGACTTATTGTTTTTGCTCCGTTTTTTTCTTTATCTTCCGCCACTTTAAAGATAAACATAGCGGTTCTCTGCATTTTGATATAACTAACTGGTTATATATTTAACATGTTTCATTCCAGGCAAATAAACACATCATCTTCTGATAAGAACTCAATAACATCATTTTCACTGCCCGAAGAACCAACATTATTGGATGTTTGTCAGCAGTCGACAGAACAGGTACAGTAGATATCTTATCAATATTAGAGGTCTTTTAGTTATATGAGTGTACACCCACACACTCATTTGAAATTCAATACTTGATAGATATCACACAAGAATAAGACATTAAAAGTAAAACAGTGCCATCCTTTAGTTAAATACTGTTAAATTATTCAGAACTTTTAAGCATCATGAAGGATCTTAAGCAATATGAAACACCATATTTGAACAATTGACAGATTACATTTTGTAGTTTGTTCATTGTTAATAAATGCTGGTCTAAAAAGAACAAATTTGTAAGAAAGCAGTAATTTTTTATATGAATCAGTAAATATTGGATATTAAAATTCATGATGCATATTGAATTTATTTGAAAAGAAATGAGGATGCTATCTACAATTTCAAGAACAAACAACACAAAATCACGATTTTCTGCAATAACTTGCTTATAGTACTGTAAAGCACCTATGGCAGTTTTAACAACACAAGGCCAAATTCTGTATACTGTTTAATCATTCACACTATTTGAAGAAAAAGACATTTATAATTAAATTTTTTTTATACATTTTCAGGTTGTAATGTTATGTTCTGTAACAAGAAGTGGACAGGTTGTAATATTTGAGCACAAATTAAATGGGTAAGGCTTTGTCTATTTTATATGTAAAGCTCTTAATTGCCTCATTAAAGTAAATATCAAAGTTGTGAACAAAGCTTAACTAAAACTTGGACTATTGAAAGATCTCTAGATACCATCTGCCTTTTGACGTGTCACTCTTCCGGATGCAGGAATTCCTCGCTGCATTGAAGACCCATTGGTGGCCTTTCGGCTGTTATCTGCTCTTTGGTCGGGTTGTTCTCTCTTTGACACATTCCTGGTTTCCAATCTCTATTCTGGTATTAATGATTACAGGAAAGAACATTAATAAATGTGTGAAACTGATTGACAAGTAAAAGCAGTCCAGTAATAGAAAAGATACTATTACTGAGAGCAAGCTATAAATAAAAAGAATGATTTATTGCTCTTCTTTCAGGAGATTAAAAAAGCCATTAAAACCTAAAGTTCTCCTTCAAGTATCCACATCAGGTGCCAAGGACACCTTACCATTACCTATACCTATACTGGCAGCACAGATTTGTGATCAAGACATTCTAATTGTACATGGAAACTTCCTTAAACCAACATTTGAAAGAGTGGTAAGTAAAATCACAATTAAGTTTTAGTTATATGTTATCTCCCTTGCGGTTTAGGAATTGAAATTCAGTTTCATTTCTATTAAACTGATAAGATAAAAGGTACAAAGATTTGATTTGAATTTTTGTGTTTTAACCCACTTTTAAGCACCACATTTAAACTGGTCAGTTTTTATTGGTGGAGTAAGCTGGAGTGCCTGGAGAGAACCACCGACCTACGATAGGAAAAAGTAACAATCCTAGTCAATTAAGATTGGAGTCGAGTGTCCTTTAAGATAAAAAGAAGAAAAATTTATATTAGTTCATACAACAATACAAATTTAGCAGGACAACACTAAACAGGCAAAACTATGCGTACAATCTCTCGACAAACAACAACAACCTAAAAATTCTAAAAGTATATTCTCCATTTTATATGGAATGCCATTGCTTTATCAACCTTTACACATGTGCTTAATACCTGCACATTCATATCAATTTTGTCTAAACAGTTAACCAGTATGACTTATCTAATAACTTGCCATTTATTATTATTTACAGCGTTATAATTCTGCAGATCCCGTACAGTGTTTAATCAGAGAAGATCCCAGGAAAGTCTCACTACAAACAGATAGAAGTTTGTCAAAGGTAAGCTGTAACATACACAATTTTCTATTTCTCACTTTTCTGCTTTTCTGAATTCACCATCTTCACAAATGCTCATAGTTGTTATATGGAAAGCACAAGATGTAAATAAACATTGAGAGCTACAACCGCAAGAAGCCTTTACAGCAGTCAAACCTGTGTTAAAAGTCACCAACATCTAAGCAAAAGTTTTCAGGTCACACTATTCTTGCCATGCTATAATAACGCATTTGCTTTTTTATTTGCCATTCAAAGAACACCCCATTTTAATTTTGGGTCAGCTTTCTCTTGTCTAAAGTACTAGTGTGACCTTTATTTATAGGTTTAACTTCTAAAAACTGCAATGTCATTAAACATTTGTCAATCTTATATGTAAAAAAATAAACAATAATTTATTACCCACCTTTACAATACTGGATAAAGTAATTTAATAGGATCTGTATACAGTTTATAGTTGACCTATGTTTTTATTAGTAATAACTATTACAAATACTAATGATTTCTCTTCTCTAACCAGATACAAACCCCAGATGTTTCCAAAGATTCTACAGTGTTGGTACCTGGTCTGATGGCACCCAGTGGTCCTTCACAGGAACCAGGAAGGAGGTCCAAAAGAAAACCTTCAATTACAGATGTAAGTATCATGGATTAGGACTATCATTTATCATGACTGGTCCCTGGTCTACTACTGGAAATCTGAAGAAAGTTACAAGAACAAAGCTTTCATGAATGTAGAAAATGTTTATTGCCTTTAATTGATTACCAATTTGGGCTTGTCTTTAACCTTTGTCAAACTTAAAAATTCAGTGTGTACATGATCTCGGTTCTAAATTTTCTTAGTCTCTGGTTTAACAGAATTTGTACAATGAGAGATGGTGACCATTTCCTGGGTTCTCAGATAGAATACAATTTGTTTGCGGAAATGAAATCTGCGGATAGTGCATCTAAGGTCAAAAGAGAAACAAATTCTGGATAGAGTTCCGTATGGTACAACAACAATTATTAACACAATTACCCCTTTTAGTTTATTATGTGGGGTGCCATATGGAATCTTTCCCAGTTTCTCCCATTAGTATGATAATTGTAGGCAAATTATACTTAAATTTAATCATCTTCAAAACACTCCTCAAGATAAATCATGTTTCTGTTTCTATTACAGATGAGTATGGAAGAAAGATTGAATGCTATTAGTGTAGATCATCCTAGTCACCCTACAAGAGAACCACCCCAGGCTGACACGTTAGCCAGATTGTTAACACAGGGATTACAGAGTCAAGATAAAAAATTAATAAACGTAAGTATTTTTAGAACTTGAGTTATTGAATAAAGGACTTTTAAGGCCAGGTATGCAGTCCAGGTGAAAAAGAAATATAGAAATACAAAATACTATAAACTGTCTTATTTTCATGAGCTATTTATTTACATGATATGGTTCAATTATGAATCCAGCTGAATATGTCAAAATTTGATATCTATTTTATACACATACATCAACAATGAAAAATATGAAAACAGATTGCTGTGAAGCTGGTTAGCTCTTATCTACAGTACAGCCAAATTAAAACAGTTAAATGTTATAGTTAACCCTTACTGCAAGATTGACTAGTGGATATAAATATGTTCATCCCTGAAGGTTTAAACCCTTGTTATTAAGGTTGAGCATCTTTAAATCTGTAACCTAATCCTGTCAGAATTAGGGAAGTTTATCTAAGGCTTTGTGTAGTGTAGGAAGTCCTTGTGCCACAATTCTTTTCAGGGTCTGTAGGTGGCATATTGATTGTTATTTTGTCTTGTCATGAGAATCAATTAAATATTTTCCACTGTACATTTAGCAATTGTTTTCTTGTAATTTTAGAATGTGCTGATGCAAGCTTCAGAAAAAGTTGTACAGAATACTGTGCGGAAGTTACCTATACAGGCTATTATTCCATTGGTTCAGGAATTATCATCGAGAATGCATACCCATGCTCAAAGGTAAGTACTTGTTTGTCATCTTAGTTATTATACCTTTGGTTCATGAACTATTATCTATTATAACATTAAATGTCTATGAGACAGCAACCCAAGGAATAACATAACCAAGAGATTCTAGAGTGCAACATATAGTCCTCAACGATAGACCAGTGTCTTAGAAAATATGTAAAGCTCAAAATCTGTTTCAGTTGTTGAAAGTTTGTGAATAAATGTAGATAAAATTGATCAAGGAATATCCGTTAACACTAGAAATTATGTATGTATTTATTATTTTCACTGTTCAATAATTTTTCAGAATTTTAGATGTTTTTCCGCACTTTTCATAACATGTGTGATTATTTTTCTTATTAGATTTATTTGTGTTTTTCAGTTCATCGAAGATTCTGAGATGGATAAAAACACTGCTGACAATTCATACTTCATATCTTATGACAGTAAGTAAAATACTGACATTAAAGAAAATATCAAGAGGAGTTAGTCAAGAAATTGTGAGGGAGGGAGCAGAAGGGTTTTTAAATTACAGCACAAAAGAAATTGTGTTAAAGCAGAATTTTATGATATAGCTTTGTGGGTGGATTTTTAAAGATTAAAGATCCAAGTTTTCATGAGCCTTTTAGTTTTATTTCAGATTCATGTATTCATTTTCTTCTTTTGATTTTTATCTAAGAAATTTATATCAGCAATATATTAAGCAAGTTCAAAAATGAGCTCAGATTTTACAGGAGTACTACTCTTGGAAATGGAAACAATATTAAAAATAATTGTAGTGTAAGCTATCTTCCATGTTTATTTCTTGGAAAATAATATGGCCCACATAAATATAATTGACAATTATTGTAGTTGCCCCTTTGGAGAAAATATGTGCTGTGGCAGAGGACATTGGAATTGGTAAATTTAATGTTCTTGTATATTTAATATTTGTAGTTTCCTGATATGGTTGAAAATTTAAGTACCTTGTACCAGATGATGGATTCAAGAACAATGATGTTTAACAAGCTGTCTCGCTTACAGGGAAAATTAGACCTGGTTTTATCACAGGTAAATATAGGAAAGAAAACACCTATATATATATTTACAGCCGATTGCATTGAGTGTGTAGGTAAAGCGTACAAAAGGTAATATCTTTTGTTAGCTTGTTTGCTAGCTGAACCGTGAGGGCATTAATAGGTAAGGTAAACTACCCTCCTTTAAGAGTAGACTAGTCCGACAAATAATCTATCTGTAGGACTAAACTACTTCGAAAGGAGGGTAGTATACCTTACCTAATAATGACTTCATAGTTCAGCTAGCAAGCATGCTAACCAAAGGTATTACCTTTACTTACACACTCAATGCAATCAGCTGTAAAAAAAAATGTACGGTCTTTAAAAATATATTTTAAATTCCAACCTAATTTGAATAATAAATAGATGTTTAGAAGTCAACAGTGTGGTATGTGAGCTTTGTAATTTTGTTATTTTACTTTTTTCAAGTGTATAATGTTGTATTAGAAAGTTAATCTGGTGGGGGGGGGGGGGGGGGGGGGGTGGCACTTTTCTGTACAGATTCATTATTTGATAATTTACAAATAGCATGGTTTGTAGTGAATGCTTTGTAACTTCAGATAACTAAATGATTGCAAGGTTCAAAATGTTGATCTTTTTCCTCATATATTTTAGGTTACAGCACAAGACCAACCAGAAGTAGAAACTGAGTCATTAGAACAGCCATTATTAATGTATCAAGAAGGTAGACAATATTTTGCTTTATTTATTTAAGTCCCTTTTGGTCAAATAGCTCCTTATTTATTTAAGTACTAAACCATCCATTGCTCTCAAAAACTTGGGTTCAAACAGTACTAATAAAGGTTGATAAAAAATAATCATTTAGGACAATGTAATTGTTATACCTGCTATAATGTGTTCAAACATTTCTTTACCCTATTATTGCATTAGCATAAGAATTATTTCCCTTGTATTACAGAATCTTCAGATGAAGACTTTGGATTGGATGATTTTGCTCCAACACAGTCAGATACAGAGGTAAGACTTGTTTACAATGGTTATACTTTGTAAAGTTGTATACTCTGTCTAATTAGATTAAAATGGAAAATAAAAAGAAACTGTATGACTCATTCTGCTGGCTTTCAGGTCAGATTAGAGGAACTGGTTTTATTTGGTAAAATAAACAACAGTAGAGCTTAAGCTTAATTTAATGTATGGTGTAGATCTTTACATTCTCAATGTATACTGGTTTTAAATGGATAGTTGTTTCATTGGGTAAATCTTATTTCTAAATATTCAAGAAATGTTCTGTTTTCAATTGCAATACAATAAAGTTTGATTTTTGTGGAGTGCTAGTTTTACCATTTATACTGCACTCGTTCTAATTGAGCAGTCAAAATGCGTTGACCGTATATTTCTATGTCATATACAGTCACTGACCTG
Source organism: Mytilus galloprovincialis (assembly GCA_037788925.1). Classification (NCBI taxonomy): domain Eukaryota; kingdom Metazoa; phylum Mollusca; class Bivalvia; order Mytilida; family Mytilidae; genus Mytilus; species Mytilus galloprovincialis. The sequence continues at coordinate 5,112,855 of CM075334.1, read as the reverse complement.
ATATCACTTTTCCTCATGAATATTTAATTAGAAAGGAGTAAGTTCAGTAAGACCCCTTTTTGGCCCCAAAATATAGCAGTTTTAGAAAATTGTGAAAATGTAATCTTTAAACTATATTTTGGAAAGTAAAATGCTTCCGCTACATAAATATGAGCTGTTTTTGCCACATACAATGCACAAATATCGCGTTCTAGCATCATTAAGTCATGATAAATTATTGAAATCTTCAAAATTTTAGCATTTTGGTTAATTTTTAGACGGTTTCCGTCTAAAATGAAAGTGGCCGCATTCGTGTTCATTCATAATATTGAAATGTAAGTTGTATTTGATGATAATACAAAACATATATAAAGGTTGAGGATGAACACGGATGCGGCCACTTTCATTTTTGACAAAAACCATCTGAAAAGTGACGTTTTTTGGCATATTTGATAGATTTTTCATATTTAAGCTTGAATCCGAGCGTTTTTAATGACTAAATCAGTTAAAATCTTTCACATAAACTAATCGAATCAATTGAAATAGACACTTAAGTGTTTAAAAAGTGTCCAAAAACTTTCGTTAGATGAACCTGAAATTTGAGGCCAAAATTGGCCCTTACCGGACCTACTCCTTTCCGAAATTATAATAAATTATTCATACGACCTATTCAACCTGTTCTTGTTTCCAATGTATACAACGACTCAAACTTATTTCTTTTGCAATTTTTAGAAAAATAACAGATAAATAAATTAATATGTTTTATGGTTATTGCTGATACTTTAGTTCACTCTCAAACAAATTCGTTCACCATGTACATTTCATCGTGTTGTATATTTCACCGCCTGAATGATATGAGGCCTTTTTATAAAAGGGAGAAGTTTCCAATATTTAAGCAAATAATAACATTAACACATTAAACAACAATTGAAAATGTTTTTTTTAGATTGCAGTATAAAGACAATAATAGTGCATTGACTTGACATATCAACGATATAAGGATTTGGCCCGAAACAGGGAAAAAGCTCGGTAGAGCCTCGCATTTCCCCGTTTCTAAGCCTCATCCTTATATCGTTGATATGTCAAGTCAATGCACTATTATTGTCTATTTATTTTACAACAGAAAAAGGTTACCATGAAGGAACAGTAAATTGTACCTTAAAACCATATAATGAAATGAACACTCACAAATGCAAATTGCAAGTAAGAAAATTGTTATATGAATGATATATTGAGAAATATTTTTATTTGATACTTTTAGGATAATGTAGATTTATTTGATGACATTGAAGAGATGGATAAGACACCAGACCAACAGAATGGGAATGAGGAAGAGAAAGATTCTGATGATGATGATGACGATGAAATGGAAGATTCTCCCATGGAAAATGGGGATGAAGAAATGGAGTCTGAATAATAAATGAGAAACAATAATAAACGGTGCAATACAAATGGCTTCCCAAGCTGACTGACTCTGCTCCAAGGAACTGGAATAGATTCTGGCTTCATGTTAAAAGGAAGTGTATTCAAGGGCTGATAACTATTCTTAATATAGAATGTTTCTGCCAGAACTGTTCTTTGTAAAGTCAGAAGCGTTCATTAAAAAGTGACTGATATCATTACTTAAAGAACATTCTTTTCCTGGAATGATATAAAATTGTGAACTCAGGGGTTACCTTGTTCAATGAAATTTTAAATTAAAGGTAAAGAAGGATTATATTATATTTTAAGAAGTCAAACTTATTTGTGTGGCATGTGTATGTAAAGTTTTAACCTCAGAATTCATTTTCCAGTGGTGCATAAGTGTTTGTCTAGAGTTGCTTCCCTTTACAAATGAAATTGTCTTTTGTCCATGGATAAAGGGAAGATGAGTATGCATATGCTTGTTAAGAGGTTGTAAATTGATGAAATATAAATAAATCATAAAATTGATTTAATATACAATTTGACAGCCTGGTCTAACAGAAACCATACTTCCCAATGCAAAGTCTTTTGCCGTCTGCAACTAAATGCATTTTCTAGAACTTTAACCTTGAAGTTACTGTGCAAACATTACACAAACATTAAGATTAAATCAAATTATAAAGAATTCTTCAAACAAATAAAAAGGTCACTTTGCTTAGATCATTTTGCTAAATTGTCAAAGGGCTATTATTTTGTGCATGTAAGCATTAATCATAAATCTAGAATTAAGGGTTTCTTAAAGAATTTCTTATCAGGTTCTTTGAGAAGTATTCTAGTAAATTGTATGTATTTTTCTATTAAAGAAATGTAATTATGAAATCACTTCTAGCTGCTCTATTTATTAGTATTATTGAAGAAAATACTTGTCATTGAAAATTATCTTTATTTATTAAAAAAAATGTAAGGTATAGCAATTTCAGTTTTTAAGGAGTGTTTACCGTACAAACTATGATAATAAAGAACACCCTTACTGAATGTTGCTACTAGGTCAAAGGTCAAGGGCAAAGCAACAGTTGAAAGTCTGAAATAGTCTTAAAATTCTGGTTTCCATAAAATTGAATATACAGATAGTTTTCAGCATGAAGGAGAAAGAATACAATTCAGTTTTGGTGGGTTTATTGCCTCATGATAGGTGTTTGAATACAAAAAAATGTACTTATCATATTTATTTATAGTGGGTGAAAATACTGTGAAACTGAGAGGGGTTTTATATGCATTTAGTTGTCTCTGGTGGTTAGTAATTAAAACTGGCTTTAGATATGATAGTGGAAAAGATGTTTCATTAGTTTATGCATTTATTTTTAATGATTAGGAATGGGATATTTGTTTTCAATAAGCTTTGTAAATTGGCACTTGTTAATTTTCTATTGTTCTCAAGGTGCTAGATGATTGAAATAATTCTTATGTTATTGGTGCATAATATATACCTGAATTGTATATATGACTACAAATACATGTGATTACAAATATACAGGTCTATAAAAAGAATTTTATGGGTGTCTTGTCTGTCAAATACATGTACTTAGTATTCAGGCAGGTATAGTACTAATTATGTCTCCCACCAGTTCATACTGGACTACAAAATGTTTGTGTTGGATCAGTTAATTGTAGAATTATTTGTGAAAGAATTCAAATATGGAAAAATTCCAAGAATTTATTTGCATAGCACGTGTGAGAATTTTAGTGTTGTTCAGTCAGGAATTTGGACTAGTTATTCTTTTTTGTTACTTTGACATTGTCCTTAAAAGTCTCTTTCTATGTATTCTCAGTTAGATTTGATCACATTAACCATGTCCTGACGTCGCCAAGGAATGAATGACGTCAGAGGAGTGAAGTTATCAGTTTATTTATTTTCTTTAACAACATGATTCCACTAATATGTGGGCCATCTTGTGTTGATTTAAACCTACATATGCATTTGTAACATTCATTTCTTGACAGGAGAATAAAAAAAAATGGGGCATTTATACCCTTAGAAGATGGGAGGGAATTTTTATAGGTTGTTTTGGGTTTGTTTTTACTTCTGAACAAGAGAATCCTGTATATGTTAACATTTTGTATATATAAGTAATTGATAGTCTGAATGCCGCTATGTTAATTTTTTTTACAGCCTAAATAATATAAGCATTCACCACTTTTCTTCCAAGAAGTTAACTTTAAACTATCCAAACAATAATTGCTGAGGTAGAAAACTAGTAAATTGATGGTTAAGTTGCCTAGGCATTATTAATTTTAATCCACAAAAAAATAATGAAATATTTATAGGAAAAATGTAATTGAACTGACCAGAAAAAAAATATTATACTGTGTGTGCAAGTGTATAGTTAAAATATATGGACTGCAAATAAACATCAATCATGGCCACTGATCAGATGAAATAAAAATTGTCATGTCCTTGATCATGTTATAAATAGTCAGACATTTTTTTATGAAGGAATTAGTATGTAATAAAAGTTTTATTGTTATTGTTGATGTGTACATTTTGTTAATGATGATGTAAAATACATATATAAATCATGCTAAAATATTGAGTTAAAAAGTCAATAAAAATATTCAGATGAATGTTTGTTATTATTTAAATGAAAGCCAAACAAAAGTTATTAGGAAAAGGATAGATTTTGAGGCACTCAAAAGCCACAAATAGTAGAATAGTCCACATTCATTTAATGGCAAAAACAAAGACAAATTGATAAAAAGACAAATAATAGTTTACGAAACAGTGCAGGGAAACTAAAGATGAAACAATGTGAAATGGGCAATATAGCATGATGCAACCATTGTATTGTGCCTGATCTGTAAAGATATTTGGTTAATATGTAAATGATGTATGGATTAAATTAACCCAATAAGAAAATACGCATGGTATTTGTAAAAATGATGATTTTTTGTCAAGCCTGACATAGGGATAGTGATCTGGTGGCGGTGTTGGCTAACTTCTTGTTAAAGAAGTTGGAAGACCTGGATGCTTCATACTTTGTATATAGGTGTTTCATGTTGCGAAGTTTCTGTCAGTCACATGTCCAATGTACTTGACCTCATTTTCATGGTTCAGTGACTACTTGAAAAAAGTTAAGATATTTTGTAATGTTAAGTTCTCTCTTATAAGTAATTGAATAACTATATTTGGTATGTGCGTACCTTGCAAGGTCCTCATGCCTGTCGGACAGTTTTCACTTGACTTCAGCCTCATTTCATGGATCAGTCCGTGAACAAGGTTAAGTTTTGGTAGTCAAGTCTGTATCTCAGATACTATAAGCAATAGATTTGGTGTATTGAAAAAAGTAAAAACACAAAAATACTGAACTCCGAGGAAAATTCAAAAAGGAAAATCAAAAATCAAAAGGCAAAATCAAAAGTCCAAGCACATCAAACGAATGGATAACAACCGTCATATTCCTGACTTGGTACAGGCATTTTCTAATGTAGAAAATGGTGGATTGAACCTGGTTTTATAGCTAGCTAAACCTCTCACCTGTATGACAGTCGCTTCAAACTCCATTACATTGTCAACGATGCATGAACAAAACAAACATACTCAAAGAGTAAAAATGTCAAAAATAGGGGTACAACAGTCAATATTGTGTTATCATCTTAATATCACTACATAAACAACAAATGTAACAAAGTAGCACAAAAAGGCATACATCAAATTCAACATTCTCATTTTGCTTTTCCTATAGTAAAGTCCTATTTATCTATGTAAAGTCTACCCATAAATAAAAGAAGGTTTTCATTACTGGTGTAAAATTGCGCGTTTGAAATTCGCACAGGTAGACATAAAAATAATTTTGTCGTATGACGGCATACATAAATGTAGACTCACGTAAAGTAGATATAACAAATAACAGACTTACAGTAAAAATAATAAATAAAATAATGGTGTGGTTCAAAGTATGACGGGATACATAAGTACAGTTTCACGTCAAATACGGCTGAATTTATCTATGTAAAGTCTACCCATAAATGATAGAAGGTTTTCTTTACTGGTGTAAAATTGCGTGTTTGAAATTCGCACAGGTAGACATAAAAATAATTTTGTCGTATGACGGCATACATAAATGCAGACTCACGTAAAGTAGATATAACAAAAACCAGATTTAACAGTAAAAGTAATAATAATAAATAAAACAATGGTGTGGTTAAAAGTATGACGGGATACATAAGTACAGTTTCACGTCAAATGTATATCATAAAAAAAAGACTAAACAGAAAAAGTAGTCTTATTGAATAAAATAGTTTTGTCATTCATAGTATGTCAAGATCCTTAAGTAAAAGTAATATCAATAAATGAAATAATTTTGCCGTTCAAAATATGTGGTTTTACATAACCACAGAGTCACTTCAAATGACTATCTAAAAAAGACATATAAAAGAATACTATAATACGTAATTAAGATGATAACAAACGTCAGTACGCAAAATCTATACTTCAAGACCATCTTGTATTATTTGTGAAGTTGATACGGAATATTTATCAACAAGTTCTGGGTATCTTCCGATGAACTTTTTTAGAAAAAGGACGAGATGTTCTTTGACATATCCCTGGTTCATCAATTTTCTGCTCAGACACTGGTGACGTTTTACAAAGTCTGAATAGGAGCTGCAAGCTCTTGAATACCTAATAAGTTGGGAAATGTATATTCCATATGCAGGTGAAGTTGGTATATTACTACTAAGGTGGGGGAAATTGATAATTTCAAAATTAAAATCGTCTCGTTTGTCATAGATTCTGGTACTGAGATGACTGTGTATGTCAAATTCGAGGTATAAGTCTAAAAATGAGGCAGATGAAGCCGTGTCTGTGGTCTCTTTAATTTCTAGTTCTGGTGGGTATATTAATGGAATCCAATCAGAAAAGTTCGGATTGTTAATGGAAAGAACATCATCAATATATCTGAAAGTGAAATTAAATAACCTGGCTTCTTTGATCTTCTTGTTTTTGACAAGTGTCTGAAGGAACTCCGATTCATATGAAAATAAGAAGAGGTCCGCAAGGAGAGGCGCACAGTTCGTTCCCATAGGAATGCCGACAATTTGTTGAAAAAGTCTACCTCCAAATTCAACAAATATGTTGTCAATAAGAAACTCCAGCATACTGATCACTTGTTCCTCTGTGTAGTATGTTTTACCCTTTTGTTCCTTATTAACAAAATATGCCTTGTGGTATCCCAAAGTGATAAATTTATAGCGTATGCTACCATTTTTATGATGAAAAGCATTGTGAATTATTTCTTTTAGACGGGTTTTCAATTTCACATGGGGAATGGTTGTATACAAGGTTGAAAAATCAAAAGTTTTAATAGAACTAATTTCAGAAAAAGACCGAGATTTAAAATTATCCAGAAGTTCTTTAGAGTTTTTCAGAATCCACATATGGTTAATACCACTACGTGAGTAAACAGTTTCACAGTATATCTGAAGACCCTCTTTAACTGCGGACAGAATTTTAGTCAATCTAATGGACAATTCTTTAGTAGAACAAGCAGATGAGCCGGCAATGTACCGTTGTTTGTACGGAATTTTGTGAAGTTTAGGTATCCAATACAAACAAGGTAAGTCCTCCGATTTGTTGTTCAATGCAATGTTCATAGAAGCCATGAAGGACTTATGATTCGCCAAAATCTCATCCTTGTCAAATGATATGTTTTTATATGTGGGATTACCTGAGTGTTCATTTATTCCTAATTCTTTTATAAGACACTCGTAGTAATACGATTTACATACAAAGACAATATTATTTGAAGCTTTGTCCGCAGGCACAACAACATACTTATCTTGAAGAGATGATAGACATTTCACAGCCTCTTTGTCACTGAAAATGGACTTAGGTCGATCATTCACACAGTTTTTCAACTTATGAATGCGACGTTTTATCAGAGACCTGATTGTTTTGACCCATTCTGACAAAGTGTCCAGTTGAACTTCTTCTCGCTTAGCCCATGCTCTGGCGTAGTTCTCAATGGAATCCATAATTATTTTGAAGTTATGGTTCCAATTGATGTGTTGGGGTTCTCTAAACTTAGGACCACGAGAAATCACCTTTCGGAGATTTTCATGTTGAATTATGTTTAGATCCCCAGTAATAACATGGCCAGAGGGGCTGTAATTGTAAGGCGAGTTGGAACAGTCACATGTCAGAGGTTTATTGAGGTATTGTTCTAAATCAAGGTCCTGTAATGCTTGTTTGTAGTTAAATATTTTGGGTGCAATGGTTTTGGTGTAACTGTAGGATACAATAGGAACAGACTGATTTTGAAAATAAATAGGAATTTTAGATGTTACCTCCTTGTGATGTAGAACGTTGCTGATGTTGATTGCATCAATTCCTCTATTGTTAAAGTGAACAGGAAGGAATTTCCTCTTTTCCTCATGTAAAGGTTCCGATCTTACTGGTTTAAAGAGACGGAAAAGAGCTACATCACAAATTATACTGACAAGTCTGTATATTGGAGAAAATGTATTAGTACCTCCTTTGTCAAGTGCATAATCTCTCAAACATTTTAGAAAATTAACCGGCAGTGAAAAAAGAATAGTTCTAATGTAATGTAACCCTAACGGATGATGCAGATGAGAAAGAAGGTCATCAAAGCTTCCAGAGGCCGATCTCGATTTGGAAGACTTTTTTACGTTAGGCCGATGGTAACGTTTTTGTCCATGACTACGTTGGTTTCGTAAGGTAGTATTAAATAAACTCATTACATTAACATCACTGCAGGCTGGACTTGACAAATTTCCTACTCCTTTGACATTATCATTGCAACCATATGGCATTGCAGTACCTAGTTCCCTTATCCAGAAATTTTCTCTATCTTTTCGGAAAGGAGTACTAAGTACTGGACTATTTGTGTGGTGATAAATTTTCTCGATGATGCGTACTTTCATAGATAACGAAGGATCATGGTCCGGTTGATTAAAGTGGTTATAAAGAACCCTGAATTGCGGATCTTTATTACCAGACCGGTGTTGATTCGTCCTTTTACGTAAAGTTTGTCGAGTTTCACCAACATAAAGTAGTCCACACAAAGTACATTCGATTCCATACACTACATTGTCCGTGGAACAGTCCAGAGGTTCGAAAGATTTAGTATAATACGTTTTTCCTGTTAAGTTGGCTGTAAGGTGTAAATGTCCAACTGGCAGGTGTGATCTGACCTTGACCTCATTTTCATGGTTCAGTTGTTATAGTTGAGTTTTTGTGTTTTGGTCTGTTTTTCTTATACTATATGCAATAGGTCTACTATATTTGGTGTATGGAATGATTGTAATGTGTACATGTCTAGCTGACAGGTGTCATCTGACCTTGACCTCATTTTCATGGTTCAGTTGTTATAGTTGAGTTTTTGTGTTTTGGTCTGTTTTTCTTATACTATATGCAATAGGTCTACTATATTTGGTGTATGGAATGATTGTAATGTGTACATGTCTAGCTGACAGGTGTCATCTGACCTTGACCTCATTTTCATTGTTCAGTGGTCAAAGTTAAGTTTTTGAGTTTTAGTCTTTTTTCGAGTACTATATTAAATAGGTCAACATTTGGTGTATGGAAATATTTTATGGTTTAAATGTCAGTCGTACAGGTCTTATTTGACCTTGACCTCATTTTTACGGTTCATTGCTAAGTGTTAAGTATTTGTGTTTTGGTCTTTTTCTTAATTTATAAGCAATAGGTCAACTATATTTGCCGTATGGAAGAATTGTTAGCTGTACATGTCTGCCTGGCATGGTTCATCTGACCTTGACCTCATTTTCATGGTTCATTGATCAATGTTTTAAGATTTCTTGGTTAATGTTGAGCTTATTTGACAGTTGTAATAAAGCTTTATATTTAGGACTATCAACATAATATCAATGATTAGTAAAGAAGGCGAGACATTTCTTCGTGTGCACTCTTGCTCAGTGATTTTCCTGGTTTTTACCTTATATCCTGAACATCAAATTTTTTTATTTGTCATCACTTTTAACAACAAAAAATGTCAACTATAGAAGATAAAACAAAGCTACATGATTGAAACCAACAACTCTATAAAAAATCTCCATGGGGGATTTTTTTGCAAATAGACCTGATGCTCCTCTTATATTGTCATAAGTGTTCTTAATCACTTTAGTGTTTGAATGTTTCCAAAAAGCAGGGAAAAAACCAATGCCACCAAGTATGTATGTGCTAAATACTTTTTAACTGTTTTAAAGTCCTCGGTTCATATTTTGCGGGCTAATGCCTCTCATTGTGTTAGTTGTCAGGTCACGGTGCTGAAGAACAATTCTGGCTCATTGAATCAGTCATTGGGCTTACATTGAAACAAATTTAGTGTGAACCCTTTTGAAAATCATGGATCTAGCTATGAAAGCTGTTCTAGTGTATAATTATTTCAATGAATGAGTTATGACCCTTGGAAACATTAATAATAAATGGTAAATTGCATTGGTAGGGCTTTCAAGTGTACAATTTTTGCCAGAATTTTATGAAACATATAGATTGATATCTTTGACGATTTCGAAAATCAGTGCCGATCAATATTTTTTTTAAAGATTTATGTCTTGTGGAAATATTAATTATATGGGAAATTGCAGTTACTGTTCTCATGAATGCAATCCTTGTCAGATTTTTATGAAATTTGCATGTCATACAATACAATAATAAAAATAAGATGTGGTATGATTAATAGTTTCTGTTATTATTACCACTGGGTCGATGCCTCTGCTGGTGGACTGTTAGTCCCCGAGGGTATCACCAGCCCAGTAGCCAGTGCTCCGGTACTGGCATGAAAATACGGATTTTTTGTTTTATTAAAATTTGCTTTACAAAATGTTAGAAATTATTATAAATTAAGGAATGCATCTCCCTCATGCAAAGCTCTGATTCCTTTCGCGGATTTGGCTATACTTTTTGGAACTTTTGGATTATAGCTCTTCATTTTTTATTTAAGCTTTGGATTTCAAATATTTTGGCCACGAGCATCACTGAAGAGACATGTATTGTCGAAATGCGCATCTGGTGCAGAAAAATTAGTACCGTTATTGTTATTCTGGTAACTTTCCATCAAAGACCGAGGGACAATGCTAGAAATGTCTTGGAAGTTTTTTTTCTTTTTTTTTCTTCCAAACACTTTGAAACAAAACTGCTGGAAGGCCTAATCAATTACAATCTTCAAAACTAAAAGTATCTAAAGTTATACCAAAGTTGGCTATAACTATGCACGAGTTTGGAAAAATTGTTTTAAATTATGTCTATATTTATATTCTAAATTTAGTCCTGATATCTATGATGAGTTTATTTACAATAAACTCATCATAGATACCAGGACTAAATTTAGTATATACGCCAGACGCGCGTTTCGTCTACAAAAGACTGATCAGTGACGCTCGAGTCCAAAAAAGTAAAAAAAAAAAAGAAAAAAAAAGGCCAAATAAAGTACGAAGTTGAAGAGCAGTGAGAACCAAAATTCCTAAAAGTTTTGCCAAATATAGCTAAGGTAATCTATGCCTGAGGTAGAAAAGCCTTAGTATTTCAAAAAATTCAAAAATTTGTAAACAGTAAATTTATCGTTATAACCATATCAATGACAATTCATGTCAGCACAAAAAGTGCTGACTACTGGGCTTGTGATACTCTCGGGGAAATAAATCTCCACCAGCAGTGGCATCGACCCAGTGGTTGTAAATAAACTCATCATAGATACCAGTACTAAATTTAGTATATACGCCAGACATTTCTAAAAGTTTTGCCAAATACAGCTAAGGTAATCTATGCCTTAGGTAGAAAAGCCTTAGTATTTCAAAAAATTCAAATATTTGTAGACAGTAAATTTATAAATATAACCATATCAATTACAATTCATGTCAGCACAAAAAGTGCTGACTACTGAGCTTGTGATACCCTCGGGGAAATAAATCTCCACCATTACAAACCATCCTTATATTTATTAATGATATTGCACATCCAATATTTCTAAAACGAATTTGCTTAATTGAACTATATTTCACTAAGTTTTGGTTATGACAAACAAAATCTATACGTGACTTCGTTCAACCAACTCATCTTCATTACCGAGTTAAGATGCAATTGTTTTCTATAGACATCTTTTCAAACCACTAGTTCCTGTTCTACCCTCTTGGGGATGAACATGACCCTCGGCAGTGGAATATCGTAAATCCAATTAACGTTTTGTACTATGTTAAATGTGCATCATTTTTAGAAACATACGTATATAATAATTTTTTGAGGTTGGATATATTTGCAAAAAAATCCTTATGAATAAAAAAGATAAATATGCTGTAAATGAAGGCAACAGTAGTTTACCGCTGTTCTAAATCGATTGCCAAAGATAAAAACAAATCCGGGTTACACACTAAAAGCTATAGAAACACACCAACTATAAGAAGATAACAAATGAATAACAGGAACAATGAAGTGCAACAAAAAACAAATGAACAACAGGAACAATGAAGTGCAACAAAACAAATGAACAACAGGAACAATGAAGTGCAACAAAACAAATGAACAACAGGAACAATGAAGTGCAACAAAACAAATGAACAACAGGAACAATGAAGTGCAACAAAAACAAATGAACAACAGGAACAATGAAGTGCAACAAAAACAAATGAACAACAGGAACAATGAAGTGCAACAAAAACAAATGAACAACAGGAACAATGAAGTGCAACAAAAACAAACCCCAACATATATAGAAACGAACTTTTTAATAACAACTGCCATATTTTTGACTTGGACATTTAAAGGGAAAATGGTTGGCTGAACCTGGTTTAATAATGGCTAGCCCAACCTCCTGCTTATATGGCTATGTTAATGACATGTTTCCCATAAGAAGTAGAAAGTGTGTAAATAGTATGTTTAAATGGCACGTTGGTATGGCTTGGTGCATGTTATTTTACCATAGTATAATTTGATGGTATGAATTATTATAGTTCTAGGGGAATCCAGACAATGGTAAACATCAAACATGTATTTCTTGTTTGGTTTAAATAAGATGAGGCTAATTTATTTTGTCACGTAAATGTGTAGACTGAAAACTGACGGTGATTGTAACAAAATATAGTTTCTACGTTGTTCAAATTAATCTGGTGTAGTATCATAAATAAATGATTAATAAATCCAAATAAAAAAAGAGCAAAGCAACATGACTGAGCAAATATCTTAACGTTGACTCTACATGGCAGTGTTTTTTCCCCGACAAAGCAAGAAATTATGGTCACTGGATGGAAAGCAAGCACAGTTAGAAATGTTTTGTTTGCTTGCTTGCTTTATTGTCTTTATCTTGCTTAAGCACTGTAAATTAGATTGACATCTGCAATCAAAAGATAGCCGGGGCTTCATTTTGTTCCCATTATGCTCTGCATTGTACTTAACATCGAATAACATTTAAGGATAGCATGTACAAGCTGAAGCGCCGCCTATCTTGATTGCAGATGTCAATCTTTGTTACCATGATTGCGCAAACATTTAGACAAGTAAAGCAAGCAAGCCAACCAAACCTTAAAACTACAAGCATTAGGAAATCAGCACTTACTGATTACTTTTATGACGTTGTAGTATAGGTAAAGAATACATTTTGATCCCTTATGTTTCTGGTGAGTGACCGGTACAAGTTAGGGAAACAGATTTATTCAAAAACTATGCATGATGATATAGTTTGTTTTTTTTTTTTTCAATCACCTTCACATGAGATAATAAATTAGCCTCTTCTTATTAAAAGTAAACAAGAATTACATGTTTCATGTTTGTCACAATCTAATTAAAAGAGGGACGAAAGATACCAAAGGGACAGTCAAACTAGTGTTACGGCCGAAATCACCTTTAAATTGTAGCCAACAAAAGACACAAATCAATAAAAAAAAATTATTATACAAAAGTTTACAAGAAGTATTACACAACTATTACTGTCAACTTATGAGTCCAATCTTTCATCTTTATCTGTGTCCGGAAATCTTCTCGGAATCAAATCTGAATATTACGTTCACTACTAAGGTCACAATCCAGTATGATGTTGTTTGTAGAATTAAAGTGTCAATCCAAATGCGGTGAATACTAATGTCTATCGATGTCTAAGTCTAAATCTAAGTCTAAGAGTGTGTGTTTAACTTTAGTGTCTGTATATATATAATTTTAAAGGAAAATTCTAGAACACTCTATAATGGAACATCCTAGAAAGTTACAACGGAAGTTTCTAGTAAAAGGTAGAAGTTTATATAACGCATCTTTTATTAGGATCATTCTGGAAAGTTCCAATCATTCTGTCATTGTTCCAGTGATTTCTAAACTGCACAGTTCTAAGATTATTCTGTAAACAACTATCAGGCCACACAACACAAATCAGGTCAACATAAATAAATACAATAATTACAATATCATAACACTAGATCTATGATTCCGTTATACTACATATGAGTACATTTGTATAACAAAATCAGAGATCGATATTTTAATTAGATTGATGGTTGCCATTGTCTGGATTTTCTTAGAATTTTAATAATTCATACCATCAAATTATACCATGGTATTCTAATAACAATCAAAAAGCCAATTTTACGTGCCATGTTTTAAAAGACGACATAAAATCTTGAAACTTTTAAGGGATAAATGTCATCAGTAGCACTTTGACATTATATTTTATCTAATCTATTCATTAGGTTCATGATCAATACATTGCAATTTTCTTTTATCCCAACTCAAAATATCATTATATGTGACTTTTTAAAAATGATCGAAGGACATATTACAAAAAATTATAATATTCAATATCTAAGGGTCATTTTCATCCCCGAGAGAATAGAATAGGGAATGTTGGCTTATAAAGAAGTGCGGAGAAAAAACAATGTAATCGTATCTTAACTCGGCTAATGAGTATGAGTTGGTTGCAAGAAGTCACGTATGAAGATTCTTGTTAGTAACCATTTTATTGCATGAAAGTACAGACAGATCTAAGAAGTCATATAGGAAGAGTTATTTTAAAATAAACTTTGTCTACCTTAGTGAATATTGATGAAAGAGGTAAACTTGTGTTAGAAATATAAGGAGTGCAATAATATTAAATAATCGAATGGCTTCATCAGCACTTTCCTTTGACCAGTTACCGAGGATGTTAAAAATAAGATTAAAATTCACGAGGAAACCATTGTACGATTGAAAAGGGACGAAAGATACCAAAGGGACAGTCAAACTCAAAAATCTAAAACAAACTGAAAACGCCATGGCTAAAAACGAAAAGACAAACAAACAACAACACACATGACACAACATAGAAAACTAAAGAATAAACAACACGAACCCCATCAAAAAACATAGGGGTGATCTCAGGTGCTCCGAAAGTGTAAGCAGATCCTGCTCCACATGTGACTTATGATGTTTTATGTTCCCATTTGCATCTTCTTTCCCTTTACTTTGTATCATAGCCATATATAATTATCTGTGCATATGGACACAAACAATCATTGATACAGCCATTTTTTGTAGATTTACTGTCCCTATTAAATATAGACATAATTTGAACAACGAGCTTTGTTAACCCCCACCGTGACACAGTTATGTAGATGAAACGTGCGTCTGACGTCTTAAATTATAATCCTGGTACATTTGATAACTATTTACACTACTGGGTCGGTGCCACTGTTGGTGGACGTTTCGTCCCCGAGGGTATCACCAGTCCAGTAGTCAGCACTTTGGTATTGACATGGATATCAATTATATGTTCATTTTTATAAATTTACTGTTACAAAACTTTGAATTATTCGAAAAACTAAGAATTTTCTTATTCCATGAATAGATTACCTTAGCTGTACGGCACACTTTTGGGGAATTTTGGTTCCTCAATGGTTCTTCGTCTTTGTACTTTTTTGGTTTTATAACTATTTTGATCTAGCCTCACTGATGAGTCTTATGTAGACGAAACGCGCGTCTGACGTATTAAATTATAATCCTGGTACCTATTGCCATAGCCGTAGATTTTGAATATATTTTGAACATTTTTGTTTTCAACTTCGTGACACAATTGTCTTTCCAACTGTTTTGATTCAATTTGCGTCAATAGTTTATGTTTGAGAGATCATTTAAGAGAAAGGACCAATCCAGACTCTAGTATCATTGTCATTTGGTCTTCGGTGAGTAGTCACTAGCAATTAGCAATCATAACATATCTCATTTGTTTATTGTATTAAAAAAAAACCTGTGAAAATGTATTACAGTTGTTATTATAAGGAAAGTTCAACTGAATGCGAAGGTAAAATAACTAGTTGAACTCATTTTCATTGTTTGTTCTTAATACGTGCTATTATATAGCAGTTCCAGCTTTAGGAGGTCAGTTGGTTTCTGAACTTCATCTAAATTGAAATCTGCTGAAGAGTTATCACATTGCCTTCACATCAAATATCATCCCATCCGGTATACATTATTATGATTTCGAATATTTTTGCTCTTACTACTTAACGCTGGGTGTTTTGCAGCGACGCAGCAAATACAAATTTTTAAACTCTTTGGATTGACTCTGCCAACCGAGTTCTGACCCACGGCATCCCTCGTTCGAGGCGAGCATGACATCACCGATGTGGATTGCTAGAGAAAAGATGATAACGCAATAACTATTTAATTACACATAAATTGAATAAATAGATGACCAATAAATAAAAAGAAAGTGCAAAACAACATGATGAAGTTAATATATAAACGTGGCCTCTACATTACAATTGATTTCCCCGACAAATCATGATATTATTGTCACTGGACAGTTGGCAAGCAACATTTAGAAATTGATGTTGGAATTTACTAGCTGGGGTATTTTTCATAACTAACTAGTAATTGATTCAAAATATTAGAACTATTAACCAAATGCATGTAGTTTGCTTGTTGGCTTGTTTAATTTATTTGTATTGATATTTGCTCTGGCATTGTAATTAATATTGACGTCAGCAATCAATAAATTGGCGGGGCTATTATTAATGTACAAAAATTGAAAAATAGTTGAAAACGGCTGCTGAACATCAAATCGATACAAAGTAACAAAGTAACAACTAATAAAATTACAAAAGACAAAATATAGATCCAAGCATGTTCTCAGTAACTGACATCTATACCTCAATTACTATGTTTCCACTGCTCAGCTGGTTCCATCATCAGTTGGATCCCATCTCCTCGACTGTTTCGGCGCTGTCCACGACAATCTCCAGGGTACACCGACTGAGTTGATCAAGTTCAACCAGGAACCAGCTAACTCTTCCACTGCTCTTCTCTCTTTCTCCATACCCAAACCAGAAGCTTCCTCTGCCTGTCTCCAAACTTTTCTTTCTGGTCCAGTTAGTCATACCAAGGAACACCAAGGCTCTCCAAAAATATTTGAGAAACAAAGCTTCTACAGCCTTCCTCCACTGGAAAATACCATATCCTCCAATTCTTCCCTTGGATGTCTGTTACCAGTTCCTGGAACTTGGCAAGCTTTCTCTCATGGGTTTTTTCCTGTCTTGTTTCAAATGGCACTGTTAGCTCTACAAAAATGACCTGTCTGATGATTCTGGACAACAGCACAATGTCTGGTCGGAGGGTTGTTGATAAAATATGTCTTGGGAAGGTAGTCTTTCCCCCAACGTCGGCTGCATCTCCCAGTCATTTGATGTTGCTAGAATACCACTCGCTTTGCTGTATGTGTTTCTTGATGACTCTCCATCTCCTTTGATGAAGTTAATGAATTTTGGCACCTTCTCTATCTTAGTCTTCTTCCTCCAAGACATGTCTGCCTTTTCTCGACGGACTTGGTCATGGCGCCATGTATATCTACCATCCTTCAGAGCTGTCCTGCAAGACGACAAAATATGTTTCAGGTTTGCTAGTCTACCGCACAACTTACAACTAGAGTCTTCAATCAGTGTCCACGTTGTAAGGGTTATAGTTGTTGGTAGTACGTCGGACACTGATCTTAGTAAGAAGCTTATCTTCTGACCGTCCATTCTCCTAATTTCATGTAACTGATCTTTCTTGGTCTTGCCATTTCCCATTTCATGTATTTCCTTCGTTATTTCATACTGACAACTCTTACTTGTTTTTCTTCTTCCTCAGGACGAACTTCTTGCTGAACAAGTTTCCTTCTATATTTTGCATTTTCTGACTTCCATAATGGCTGCTGAATGTTGCCAAAACCAAGTCGCCCTGATGTTACCGTGACCACTATGTCTCTATGCCTTAATTTGTTATCTGCATCTTCAACTGCACTTTGGGTTTTGGCGACTTTAAACTCCTCTGTAATAGTAGACAGTGGTAGTTGAAGGTTTGAACTGGTGCTGTACAAGACAATGCTGCTAAAACTCTTTGGAGACCCAAGCCATTTGCATAAGTGTCTGTTGAACATCCCCTCTAAACTTTCAACCTTGGTTAGAGGTACTTCGTACATCAACAGAGGCCATGTGATCTTTTGTAATATGCCATGCTTATAACACCACGCCTTGTACTTCCCAGGCAAACCAGACTTGTCAATAATGTCCATCCACTTTCCAGTTTGTGATACCTTCTCATCAACAGTCTAAAACCACTTGCCCAAGCTTTTGACTGGTTTCTACATGGTTGTTGGAATGATGTCGTTTCCGATTCTGATCTTTCTGTCCTGCACCTTTTCTTTCTTTAATATCAGACTCATTGTCTTTGAAGGCTTGAACTTTATTCGAGCCCAGTCCATAAGCTCATCTAGATTTTGCAACATCCACTTGCCCTCCAGAGCTGACTTTGCTGTTATTGTCATGCATGTCATCAATGAATGCTCTTGTTGGTGGCTGACTGACCCCAGGTGACATTACAGGTCCTTTGCACATCTTCTCTGCTGTATTTATAAGGTTTGGTTTCATTCATTGATCAGAAAATCAGTATTAATACCAATGAAAACAATATTCAAAGATATAATAACGATGGTGAATTTGTAACCTTTTAGAATAAGTTCATTTTAATGATTAATAAGTTTTACGTATCGCATCTAAATTTAAAGGCTATGTAAAGACTATGATGGTAAATTTAGGATGTGCTTTTACGTTAGAAATAAGTGTTTCTTCAAGTATAGCAAACTTTTCAAACCAAATATTTGTATCTATTGAAGAAAATAGTAAAGATTTATAGTCATTTGCGGTAACGAAATCCCTGACGCTCGGTGAATTATCATTTTTTTTCATATATTTAGTATTAAGTAGTCTGCAAATACGTGACTTAAGCGGTGCTTTCACTTTAGCAGTTGATCTTTTTGTTGAGGATAAGCTCATCATAGATACCAGGATTGAAATTATATTTACACCAGACGCGCGTTTCGTGTTTATGATGAGTTTATTTGCAACCACTGGGTCGATGCCACTGCTGATGAAGATGTATTTCCGCGAGGGTATCAACAACACAGTAGTCAACACTCCTGTGTTGACTTGAGTAATCATTGATATGTTCATAACGATAAATTAACTGTGAACAAAACATTGAATTTTTGAAAAAAACTAAGGCTTTTCTACCTCAGGCATAGATTACCTTAGCTGTATTTGGCTAAACTTTTAGAAATGTTTTGTCCTCAATGCTCTTCATCTGCGTACTTTATTTGGCCTTTCAAACATATTTTGATTCGACCGTCACTGATGATTCTTTTGTAGACGAAACGCGCGTCTGGCGTAAATATATATATTTTTTTTATCTTGGTATATATGATGAGTTTATTTATCTACAAAAGACTCACCAGTGACGCTCGAATAAAGAAAAATGTTAAAAAGGCCAAATAAAGTACGAAGTTGAAGAGCATTTAGAACCAAAAATTCCTAAAATAAATTGCCAAATACAGCTAAGGTAATCTGTACCTGAGGTAGAAAAGCCATACTTTTTCAAAAAATCAAAGTTTTGTTAACAGTTATAAAGACATAAGTTTTTAAATGGAAGAAAAATATATACTAGTAGTTGTGAATCAAGAAATGGCACTTTTCTGCCTCATAAATATTTGTGTCGTCATTTTGAATTTCTTGTACATGAGGAGTGCCGCTGCAGCTGATACTGTGGTATTCTTTGCAATACGTGTCTGAAATTCGTATGTTTTTCCTCCGGCTGTTTGATATTCATTCGTATTTTCTCAAGGAAGATAAACAATGTTCAATGCCGGGATGTAACTGCGTCGAAAGTTAACTATAAAGAAGACACAGGTGCAAGGAAAGAAGCGGTCATTGTTGTCACGAAAGTCAGATATCATTACTGACTACAGCGATATTAATTTGAAAAAAAAAGGTCACAATTTTGTTTTCTGAAAATATCCGTATCCTATCCTTCTTCGTTTAAAGGTTGTTTTTTTCACAATTCTCTACTATTTATATTTAGCACCTAGTTATTCTCCACTCTTTATTTTTATCTTTTATTTTCCGTATTTTTCCATTTTTGAACAGTCACTATTTTGTTTCCTGGAAATTATCCGTATCCTTCTCCTCTTACAGGTTGGGAAGACATATTTTCCTGGACATGTGCTGAATTCACAAAAAGGCGTCAAGGATTACCGGTTACATTATCTAGTCACAATTCACTTCCCCTGTACAGAAAGGTCTGTCCGCTTTCTCTTGTATTTGTCTTCATTATTTAGTCACAATTAACTTCCCAATTACAGAAAGGTATGTCCGCCTTCTCCTGTATCTGTCTTACTCACAAAGTATCGGAACAATGATAAAACCTCGAGGAATTTGTGACAGCGATATTTTCCTTTTTATTTTATTTTGTAACAATTCAAATTTTATCTAAAAGCAAGATACTATTGTTCTCAAAATTGTTAGCCTACACGTTAAGAAGTTAATCCATTTTAATCCTAGCATTGTCTATTTCTTGTTATCGTATATATGTTTTTAATTGTATTATTCGTTTATAGCATTACGTGACAAATTTCATTATTACATGTAGTTATGATTAAGTAAGATTACGTAATACATTTTATATCGTTTCTATGCGAATGGTCAGTTGGATACCAGCGGTCAAGCTGTACGGACGCCGTGCATTTACAGTGACATTCATTGTGTTTAGTATAGAACATTTATTGGAATTACCATTTGTTGTATCTTTCCGGAATATTTACCGTTGAACTTTTATTGTAATTAATGTTTTGCACTATTGAAGAAGTTATATATAAACCATCGTAAAGCTTAACTTAGTTTTGTTGACTTTATCCAGTGACTTTCCCCCCGAATTCTAAATATAACAGGAACGACGAAAACCCCTGTTATAAATTGGTGGAGGTACCCGGGACAGTTTGCTTAGTTTCAAACTTATTAGACAAACTGTACACAAGATCATACCCACGCTCTACCACTGTACAATGGATTACAAATTGAAACAAAGATTAAATAGGTGGTGTCCACCTGATCTTCGGAAGGAATACAATATGAACAATCAGCCATGTTTCGTAGAAAACGGTAATTATCCAATACGCTCGGATTTTCATCGTGTCACCAACTCAAATATCGATAAAACAGTGAGATGTTTCCGCTGTGGACAAACAGGACATTTTTATAAACAATGTGCAGAAATCAGAATAAGATCAAAGAAAAAGCTAAACAGAGATTTTGAAAGACTTTCCTTATTTATTCAACGTAAAACGTGTGAAAATTTTCCTTTCTTCAACTTGGACGATGCAGAATTTCGTAAAGCAACACGGGCAAATTCGATTCTATATTTCCAGGTTAATTTACTTCAAACGAGTCAAACCAAAATTTTGAAAGAAAAAGTGAAACTTGAATCAGTCGTTGATTTGGTAAAAGAACAATTGAAAGAAAACAGAAAATCGCTCAGACAGGAAATCGATTGTCTTAAGCAAGAGAATAGAACAATAAAATCGAAGCTCCAGAAAACAATTTCAAAAAGCACAGAAATATCGCGAGAAATAGAAATTCGGAATCTTGAAAACGATAAATTGGAGAGAACAATCAGAACGCTCTACACCAAAATAGCAGGCTTGGACGTATCAGAACTAGCAAACCAAAAGAAGATAAAAGATTTAACCACTAGTTGCAGGAAATTAGAAACGGAAATAAACGCATTAAGACATAACTCTTGTGACTGCAAAATTCCAAATCCATCGATGTCAAGGCCGATTCAAAACAAAGGACAAAATGTTAACCACGATCCATCCCGTGGAAGAAACCCATCCCGTGGAAGAAGAAGACAGTATTTTTATTAGACTCTGGGACAGAGTCTTATTTCAGTTGGAGGGAATTTGTGACAGCGATATTTTCCTTTTTATTTTATTTTGTAACAATTCAAATTTTATCTAAAAGCAAGATACTATTGTTCTCAAAATTGTTAGCCTACACGTTAAGAAGTTAATCCATTTTAATCCTAGCATTGTCTATTTCTTGTTATCGTATATATGTTTTTAATTGTATTATTCGTTTATAGCATTACGTGACAAATTTCATTATTACATGTAGTTATGATTAAGTAAGATTACGTAATACATTTTATATCGTTTCTATGCGAATGGTCAGTTGGATACCAGCGGTCAAGCTGTACGGACGCCGTGCATTTACAGTGACATTCATTGTGTTTAAGTATAGAACATTTATTGGAATTACCATTTGTTGTATCTTTCCGGAATATTTACCGTTGAACTTTTATTGTAATTAATGTTTTGCACTATTGAAGAAGTTATATATAAACCATCGTAAAGCTTAACTTAGTTTTGTTGACTTTATCCAGTGACTTTCCCCCCGAATTCTAAATATAACAGGAACGACGAAAACCCCTGTTATAAATACTTTATTTTATTGATGTGACAGTGGAAAAAGCAGCTTCGTTTATTATTTTGGACTTTAATACAAAATTCTCAATTGTGATATTTTAGACTTTAATTCTCTGTGTTTTATAATTCATTTTATTTTATAATTTCGTTTCTATTTACATTTCATATCCAGGACTTAAAATCAACATGCTTTGATATGCAATTTAATTCTTAGTTTGGACATTGAGTGACATGTTTCAATCTGTTAGCTAATTAGTGACATTTTACCTTATTCATAATGTATGTTCTTAATTGTCTTAATCAGATAATCATTTAATATTTATTCTTCAAGTTCTAAAAATAGTTTAATCTTTGTCAGTGAACAATATTACTCAAATTAATTGTTATTTGTTATGTCTATACTTGTCATTTCAATTGTGTATAAATACTTGTTTATAATTTTTATAAGCAAGATTTGGACTCAGGACTTTACACTGAACACAGTCCATCTGTAATAAAAGTATTCGTATTCCATGCTGAATTATTGGTTTATTCATCGCTAGTTCCAGAGTCTCAGAAGTTAGTTTTCACCAGAGTTTCAGAGTTCAGAGTTTTCATTGCTATTCACAGCAATCGTTCGTTGTGTGATCAGGTGCACCACACAGTTTCAGTAACAAGAGGCCATTCAGTCAGGCTCTTGTTACACGACCCGACAAGTCACCAAGTTTCCCCCGGTGACAGATTGGTGGACGACGACGGCGTGCTGACTTCTATGCTCAGCACACGATCCAGAGACCTCAACCAGCCAAGCGAGTTCCCCCGATAAGTAGCGTAGACAATATTCAGCGATGGAGTACAGCTTTCGACCACAATGGAGACCATGGAACATCCAGTCAGGTTACAGTCCAGCATGTGGGAGATGCGGTAAATTCCATAAACATTATATTTGCAATTCAATCAATCAAAGATGCTATTCGTGTGGAAAATTCGGACACTATTCCACTAAGTGTTTTTCAAAAGTAGCAAAAGACCGACAAAGTACACCAGTTCAAGTGAAATCTAGAAAGCAAAAGGAGCGCGATTCAGCTAGGATACACAGCTTTATTCAACGTAAAAACATTATCCGATCCTTACCGTTCTCTGGTATGAGGAATTCAGCTTTCGTTCATTATTTGGATATTTCAAATGTACTCAAAACAGAATTAAAAAGTGTGAAGCAGAAAATTTTCAAGGAAAAAAATAAAAATCTAGAACAGCAAAAGTGCATCGAGGTACTAAAAATTCAATTAAAGAATCAGCAAATCATCGAATCAGAGAGAGACCAGTTCAAGCAAGAACTTGAAAACCTTCGTCAACAGAAAGAAGAAAGTGCTTCGCGTATTAACGTCCAGGAATATGAACATCAAATTCAAGAATTAAAGGACCAAGTAATTGAAAAAGACAAGACTGTGAAAATGGTGCAAGATCTTTACTTTATGCGTTCAACCGAATTTACAGACGAAATACAAACATTGAAAAATGAAAAATCAGACCTTCATTCCAAATTTCAATCTCAAGATAATTCGGTTAAACAGCTGACAGAAGAACTTCAAAACCTCCGTCATGAAAACTACATGTTGTCTTCAAGTCAAAATCAACAGCGACCCAACTATAACAACAGACACTATAACAACCGCAGAGGCGGCCGATTTAGATGGTGCTAAGTCCGAGGACGGACTTAATTGGGAGGAGAGGCATATGTGACAGTGGAAAAAGCAGCTTCGTTTATTATTTTGGACTTTAATACAAAATTCTCAATTGTGATATTTTAGACTTTAATTCTCTGTGTTTTATAATTCATTTTATTTTATAATTTCGTTTCTATTTACATTTCATATCCAGGACTTAAAATCAACATGCTTTGATATGCAATTTAATTCTTAGTTTGGACATTGAGTGACATGTTTCAATCTGTTAGCTAATTAGTGACATTTTACCTTATTCATAATGTATGTTCTTAATTGTCTTAATCAGATAATCATTTAATATTTATTCTTCAAGTTCTAAAAATAGTTTAATCTTTGTCAGTGAACAATATTACTCAAATTAATTGTTATTTGTTATGTCTATACTTGTCATTTCAATTGTGTATAAATACTTGTTTATAATTTTTATAAGCAAGATTTGGACTCAGGACTTTACACTGAACACAGTCCATCTGTAATAAAAGTATTCGTATTCCATGCTGAATTATTGGTTTATTCATCGCTAGTTCCAGAGTCTCAGAAGTTAGTTTTCACCAGAGTTTCAGAGTTCAGAGTTTTCATTGCTATTCACAGCAATCGTTCGTTGTGTGATCAGGTGCACCACACAGTTTCAGTAACAAGAGGCCATTCAGTCAGGCTCTTGTTACACGACCCGACAAGTCACCAAGTTTCCCCCGGTGACAAATTTGATGAATCTAGATATTAATGTACTTAAACTGTAATAGCCATATCTTTACTTCCAATGGAATTTTATAGTAGTTTCAGAATTGTTTCACATTATTTTTTTCATTCAGTCTGGATGGGGTTGTTCATTTGTGTATTTTCTATTTTCTAGGCATTTTTTTCTCTTCTCTTTTCTATACACTTTCAGCCAATTATATATTATTTATATTCCTAGCATCTCGCTATTTTCCACATTTTTTGTGTTCTGTAACCCCATCCATGCACCCTCAAACAAGTAAAATTGTCAAATCTAAAACATGCGACTGTCCACTTAACCCGTTACTAGGGAGACGCGTTGAACTTGTACGTGAGAGTGTGTGTTCCATACTGAAGACAATGCTCATTAGGCTTAGCCACAGAAACATACCATGTACTACAGTAATTTGTGTCATATCGTTTCCTTTGAAGTGCCACTTAAAATCTATATGCTAGAATTTTCGTAGACTATTTCTCATAGTAATTTTCAGGTATCAACTCTGCTCTACTAACAATAAAATAAAAATAACAATAAACAATCTTTATAAGTATCCGATATCACAAAACAACTAGAAGACTGAAAATTCCTGGTGAGGTTGAAATTCCAATTGATATTTTTCTGAATAGCAAATGTCTAGTGGCAAATATTACACAAACATTCATGTTGAAATAATCGGAGAAATTCACTAGAAGAGAAGTGATTAAACTGTTTAATGCATTTTCAATTCTAAAAGACCAACGAGTCGAAGAATTTAACTGAGGAGAATTTAGGGGTAAAGGGGCTCTGGTTTAAGCAAAAGAGAACATAGAAGCAATGCTAAAGAAAAGGGCGCCAAAACAAATAAGATAAGAGAATACATGCAGTGTACTCGTAATCGGGTGTGCTAATAAAGAAAAGAGAATAACGTGCAAAATAAAAAAGAATAGAGAAAATGTGTTGAATAATTGAAGAATATAAAATTGAAGGACCAACTATTTAGACCCTCGTATAGGCCACAAGTTTAAATGTTGTTTCTAGAATTTTTGTGTACAGATCGAACTTCCAATATCTATTCCGCCAGTGAAAGCAAATTTAATTTATATTTTAAGAAAGATTGAATTCGCACTGGTTCTGATCAGTAAATATTTTGTATGATAAAAAGCACGTTAAAAAATAAAATTATAGTAGTAATAGGTTCTTTTTCTTTGAAAGACGTGAATCACTTGGTATAATCATTTTGCAGTCGATCCCTTCTGAATTTAAAAAAAAATATATATAACAATAAGGGAATTCTTTGAAAAATGTTCATACTCCTTTTAAATTGACTTTATGGGGAAAACAGATGGTATTATCAATAACAATTGTAAGGAAAACAAATATTGGTGTGGTCTCATTGAACTGACTTATTTATAAGTGCGTACAAGTGTACTCCCCTCGCGTGTAGGAGCACGGACTAAGCATTTTAAAATTTGTATTTGATGCCTCTCTGCTAAGCACACAATTATAGTAGTAAGATCTCAGAGTCAAAATAACACGGATTGACATGTTTTCCGCGGATCATGGACTTGTGATTTAACACGTTTAAAAAAATCCTAAGTTAAAAACCATGCTTAGTGTGTCTGCATGTCTTGTATTAAGCACGGTTCATATTCATCTATATCACATAAACACGTTTTATCCTTATACGCGTGTAATAATTGCCATTAGACTTTAAACACGAATCCATTAATCCATTAATCCATCATCTCAAATTTAAA
This sequence comes from Mytilus galloprovincialis, assembly GCA_037788925.1. NCBI lineage: Eukaryota > Metazoa > Mollusca > Bivalvia > Mytilida > Mytilidae > Mytilus > Mytilus galloprovincialis. The sequence continues at coordinate 5,086,526 of CM075334.1, read as the reverse complement.
CATGCTTAATGGGTACCACACAGTGCTTCGTTACCGAATTTAAATACAAATCATTTCTTTTGACTGGATTTAAAGACTTTGACCTTTTTTTTTAACAGAAAACAGTTAAATAAGATCCCGGAAACTTATTCAGAAAATTCTTCAACTATTTATTATTTTTTTAAGTATGCTTTGTATAAGGTATATCGTTTCTTTTCTTTACGGTTCTCGAAGCCACAGGTAGATTTGATTATCCCCCTTTTTTTATTGTCGGTACATTTTTCATTCTCTAACTTAATAACATGTTTTGTTCATAATTAATGTTTAGTGACAAACTATTTTGTTTAATAAAAATGACTTGTCGAGGTAGGTGAATGCTTCTCTCAAAATGACCCACTAAATATTACGTAAGAGAAAGATCGAGGCATCACTTGATTTTGTTTTCAACATAGAATGCGTTAGTCATATTTGTTGAAATATCTTTATTTTTTTTAACATTAATTCTACACAGAAAATATAATAAAAGTGACAGATTTTTTAAACAATACGGTTTTTTTTTTGTATTTGTTAAAGGGGTCACATGTACATTTTTTCTATATCTTGAAATTGATGTTTATATTATCATATTTTCTCCCTTCTGTGTTAATGTCGGGGCCTGATATAGCTGACCATATGATATGGATTTTTTCTCCTTGTTCAAGACCCCCTTCTATGTTTATGTCGGGGCCTGTTACAGCAGACAATACGGTATGGACTTTTTCTCATTGTCAAAGGTCGAACGGTTGCCTATATAATTGCTTACATCCACTCCATTTGTACTCTGATGGATAGTCGTCAGATTAGCTATCATACCAAATCTCCTTATTTTTATATTGTTTTCCCTGACAATGAAATTTTTTTTTTCTTACGAACAAAGATAATTGAAGATGTGTTGTGATGTGAATTCCAATGTGATTATGAGACAACTCTCCATCCAAGTCACAATCTATAAAAATCTCGATTTTAAATCGAACGTTTTCTTTTAAATATTTTCGAATGTCTTTAGTAGTTTGTACCTTATATAATCGGTATACCTAGTATATTAGACGATCGGCTTAACACATTATATCAGATGATCTCTATGTAAATAAATTGTAAACAAAAGTTCCGTACCACAAACAAAAAACCTCGAAGTCAAGTTAAACCGCACTTAGCGATTTATCTAATGTGAAAATTATATAGATACCGGCATTGTACCAATCACAAATCTATACCACGACCTTTGATCATCAAAATATAACATGACTAATCAGAAAAATCTACGTAAAATTTCAATATGTAAGTATAAAATTAAATCTGCGATGATAGGATCTATGTCAAACAACCACCGATCCTTGGTGGTATAAATAAAGACGTTTATAGTACTATACCAATTTATTTAAATTAGGTAGTACATCTCTGAGTGATACGACCCCTCGCTACTACATATAGTGATCTTTATACGTCCGAAATACACAAATCTTGTCACAGGAACAAAATGAGCTCATGGAGAAAATTTTCTTTGTTTTAATTATTGTTATCATATTTCATAATTCACATCAAGGTAGGTTGTTATAATATAGATGTATAGTTATGGTATGGTGCATTTTATTCTTTTACAAAAAACTTATTAGGAGATAAAAGAAAGATTATGTATTTGGTTAGATTGATTTTTGGGGGATAAATGTGGTATAATTCGTCATATTCATAAAAAAGTATTCCTTCAGAATTAACAAAACTAAATGCACTATACAAGTTCAAAATATTCCGTTTTAAAAAGATGAATGAAACATAGCTCCATTATGTGCGATGTGTTTGAGGCTATTGACGTCTGCTGCAGCAAATCTTGCAGACAACAGTGACGTAAAAAGTCTCAGAGGGTAACATAAAATGCTTATACACCTCGAGATCATTCTTTAACTTTCATAATACCACCGTCCTGAACACCCCTTAAATACTGATTTATCTATGGATATTGTACCAAAAAAAATAAACATTGTTTATGCATGAAGTTGGAAGAAGCATTTACCTTACTGTTAAAGAAAAATATGTTTGGCAACAGAGCAACATTATAGAATACTTGTATGAAGGTTGAAATGTAATGCATATAAGTTCTAAATAACGTGCACGTTGTAGCCGTCAGCAGAATTCTTCATGTGAATATGAAACTCACATGCATGGTTGTAGAACGATTTAAAGTAGTAAGCGCAAATTTACTTTTCCAATGAGAGATCAAATGTTTACTTATTGACTTGACGGTTCATTTATACGAACGTGAGCAGTCGCCTAGTATGAAATGCAACTTTCCTGTAAAAAGAGCGCTTTGACCAAAAACACCCTTTCAGTTTGAGATATGTTATTGACCTTGGAGTTTTGTAATAGTTCGTAATTCTGCAAATGCATAGCTGCTTATACTGAATTGGATTTGTGTCATGCAAAGTAATACGTAGATTAATTAAGATGATTTTTTAAGAGCGATTCTATGTTATTATATGACTATTTTTGAGGATAAAACACTATAAAAATATTTGTAACTGAATATTTACTCTCCAACTCGATGAAAATGATTCATTGTAATGCAACGGAAACATGGAGATAAAGCAGTATAGCTCGGATAAAAATTCGCATTGATACTTAAGGGACTAGATGGGGTTTACAGAATACAGAAAGGTGGGTTAAAAAGGCAAAATAGGAACCAATAAAGTAAGAATATTGGAAAAAAAGGGATGCTAAAAAGTAAAGAGAATAGATAATAGTGGGATGATAAAATATAATGAAACAGAGAATAATAGAAGAAAAATTTTAAGAATTGAGACAAACTTGCGGTAAAATTTTTTTAAAGAATAGAGAAAAAAGAAATGAGGGATCTCCCATCCAGATCCTCCGAGTTGAATATCGGAGGAGATCAGTATAAACAAAAACGTCGGCATTTCGAACGCAGCAGATCTGTGACAATTGACCACGTACAAACATTATAACTAGTGCATTGGGTACTTATTTCGGATTCCCCAATACCTTATCTAAACTGTAATCATATCTATATAGCTCTGTAGTTAAACGTAAATTTGTTTGGAAATGTCAGGGGGATATTTAAGTTAAAAAAACAGCTATACAAAAGTCAGAAAGTTGAAAATAAGCCATCTTGTTTTGTCTACCACGACGCTTAGAACAAACACACTATATGCCTAATCGAAGAATATTGGCTAGGACAAGTAAAACTGAGATGTTGTCGTATGTTTAAATATATGAAGGCATTTGTTTTTGCTTACAAGTCAAACAAAGCTTGGGTCCTGCATGGAACCCGGTAACACAAGTTCTAAAATAAATATAAATATTAAGTGGTCAACGAATTCATTGTTTTTCAGCGACGAACAAGTCATGTACGCCCACGCACAATATGTTGATTTATTGGAGTATTGATCAATTGATTTTATGTGTAACATCCTGTTGACCATCCTTATAAATTATGTTCAGGACGATAACATGTTTATGTGATATGAGATTGTGAACCCGGTTTTGTACTAGACCTCCACGATGAGTCGAATTTTGACGTGCATAGTTACTCACGGAGATTACATGTGCCTAAACACAGACAGATTATTCTGACGACTCTAGATCTACCAGTATTTGCTCTTACTCCTAAACGCTGGGTGCTAGGCAGTTTTATTTTAAAGACTGTTTTTTTCTTTCCCTCCCATCCACATGCAAGTAAGAACGCCACCATGAGAGCATGCCATACACGCGATTTTTATACTAAGCAACACTTTGGTTTAGTGAAGTATATTTCCCGCCCTCTCTCCCTCCCCTTTCTAACGGATGCGAGTTTAAACAACATGAGAACATTCTCGCGATTGTTATTCTAAGCAACACGTAGGTTAAGTCACTAAATAACTTAAGTGCAGTATATTCTAAAACAGATCTTATCAGTTGTCTATTGAATGAGGCAATGTACACGTGATCTTTATTTCAGATTTTCGAGTATGTTCTTGTATTATTATGCTAGCAAGTGGATATGTAACGTCTATATCATGTATATAAGGCAGTACTCGCACCCGCAAAAGTGGAAAGGGATTAATATAAGTTGCAAAACTTGTTTCCCAATCCACTATAAATAAATATGTTTAAACTAGTATAGTAATTTATGAATGAAACATGTATGCCTAACGTCATGCTTTATTGATTCACCGTTTCAAGCTTGCCAATTATTTTTCGTCCCTTGATTTAGTTTGAATATTAGACGCCACAAATGTACGAATCATACCATAGGTTAACCACTGTTTAAGTAAATGTTAAATGTGACATCGTTAGATGACGATCCAGTGACCGTGCCAGTATGCGCTGGCCAATATATTCAGATTAATAAATCACACGTGTTATGATATGTTAAGACCAAGGTGGTTAGCCACCTTAAGAATGCACTGTACTAATTTTCAAACATCTCCTGTCTTCTATTCATCATTATTTTTTAAGATAGGGCAATGAACTATGCCTAAAAACAAACCTGTATTAAATAACGAGATAGTAGGGATTTTCTACGGATTATGAAATTATGAATAAGTAATTAAAATTACCAGGTAAATTTCGTTGTCTTGATGTTTGATATTTATAGAAATTTACCTTACAGTTTGTAAGAATTATTGATCTTTTTTAAAAGAAAAAAAATGTATCCATCAACGGTCGCTATTCCATAAAAGGGTGCTACTACATAGAGAATAGTTAACCTTATGTGCCCAGTTTTGGACTACATGGCGTCTCGTTTATTTACCAGCCGTTGTCTAGAAGCAGATGCGGATCTGTGTCTATTTGCGGCCGTCATTCATTTCCTTTGGCTCTCTGCGAGTGCGAATCTAAAATCGTATATACAAAACAAATGTGTATCTGCAATTTAAAAGAAAATGCACTTCCACGTCAATATCATTCATTGTTAGCCATTGCTCTCTTAACATTTCATAGTGTTTTCGTTTTTTCATTATCAGATGACGATTATAAGTCGGAATTTTACGAATAGTTCCTTATAACCTAAAAAAGATAAATATATTTTCGTTGGCAAATTTTTGATAATGTTTTTTTTTCCTTTATGTAATTTACCGTCTTTTGAACAGGGTGACATGATGTTGTTTATCAGGTTGACAGTTAAGCTTTTCAATACGTTATTGAAAGAAAAAAACATTTGCAATGTCTACTCATCTGTTTTCTTAATTATTGCGGTTTTAATTGTTATCCTTATCAATGGATTTTTTTTATTGCGGTTTTAATTGTTATTCTTATCAATGGATGACTGTAGGTCATTCATTTCCTTTGGCTCTGTGCGAGTGCGAATCTAAAATCGTATATACAAAACAAATGTGCATCTAGCATAAAGCATAAAAGATTTATTTAAAGTCGGTTATACATATAACAGTACAACATAAGCTCTGTAGAGCTTTTATCCGACATACATATAAGACAAGCACAATACATAAAACACATAAAACATAAAGCACATCATGCAAAATAAATAATGTTATCAAGCACAGCAATTAATAAGCATAATTAAAGCATATAAGCAAACATAAAATGCAAATTAAGTAACATTCATGCAACAGCTATTATAAAGCACTAAAAGAAATTCAAGCATTAAGAACACAAATAAAAAAAATAAAAATATGCCTTATAATTTAAAAGCCAGAGTATACAAGATAAATAAATAAACTGATCTACAGCTCATTGAGATCTGCAGGAGGAACACTGACACGAACTGCCCTCCCAATTACCAACCAAACTTTTAAACTTACCCAATGGCATCTCTTCCCTCATCTTATTTGGCAGTTCGTTCCAGAGTTTGGCTCCTGCATATCTAAATGAGTGTAGTCCATGGGTAGTTGTCCTTACCCTGGGAACATCTGCTATGTTGTTATTTCTAAAAGAGTAATTACATTTTTTTAATTTCTATAAGTTCATGTAGATATAATGGAGATTGTTTATTAATAATTTTATATAACTCTATTGCTATCATTCTAATTCTTCTGATTTCTAAGCTTGGTAATTTTGATTTAATTAACAGTTGTTGATAGGTACTACAGTAGTCTTCATATATAAATCTTAGGGCACGCTCCTGTATTTTCTCTATTTATCTGTGTATCTGCAATTTAAAAGAAAATGCACTTCCACGTCAATATCATTCATTGTTAGCCATTGTTCTCTTAACATTTCATCGTGTTTTCGTTTTTTTATTATCAGATGACGATTATAAGTCGGAATTTTACAAATAGTTCCTTATAACCTAAAAAAGATAAATATATTTTCGTTGGCAAATTTTTGATAATGTTTTTTTTCCTTTATGTAATTTGCCGTCTTTTGAACAGGGTGACATGATGTTGTTCATCAGGTTGACAGTTAAGCTTTTCAATACCTTATTGAAAGAAAAAAACATTTGCAATGTCTACTCATCTGTTTTCTTAATTATTGCGGTTTTAATTGTTATCCTTATCAATGGATTTTTTTTATTAATCAAACATAACATTTTATATATTAAGACATTTGCATCTATTTATAACAATTTTAATTAAATTTAGATGTTATTTAAAAAAAAACTTATATAAGCATAATTTAAAGATGAATTTAGTCATTTATTGATACTTTTTGTATTGACATTTTTTTAAGTTTTACACTGACTAATTATTGGAAAATTTGATGAATAATCTGTGGTGAAATTAGAGCAATATAAAAAAAGTGACATTAATGAGAAAGTAATGATTGGGGTGACCTGACGTACACTAGATTTGAATCGAACGAAAATATTGATGACGTCATAATCAGTCAATCAATACCGGACATCAATCATTAGTTTTCCTGATTGTTGGTGTCACCAACATATTCTTGCATTTATTAATAACGTTCATTAGCATAGATTTTATGTATGTGCCAGGTCAATACATGATTCAGTCAAGCGTGACTTGACAGTTCTCCGTTAGAAATATATATAGCAGCATTTCAAATTTTAGTCATCGTTTCGAAAGTAAAAAAAAATGCTTGCACTCTAACAATCCGCATCAAGGCCATGTTTTTCAACATATAAAACACCTGTGCCAAATTTTTCTATGAGTAATACGATAATAAATTTTCCATAATTAAGTTTATATCTGCATCAAACAGTAGCATGTCACACATTAACACTTCCTCATAATCATACTTTTAGTAATTTGATCAATTTATTGAACAGGCACGTGTCTGCCGTTCTGACGTTCAATAGCTCAGTCCGAAAGTTACGTAAAACGAAAATATTTCATAATAGACAAAACAGTTTTAAAAAACTTCGACTTACCAAATTCGAGGAATTTGGACTGCCAATGAAAAAAAAATGCAATATTTTGCCTTTTTGGTCATCCTAAAATTGCGAAGGTTTTGCAACATGTAGAAACACGAGAAAGCAAATGTTTAAGTACGGGGCACCCGACATATCATAGTATTCGTAAGGTTTTCATGATTTGTTCACAGTGCAAACTCATATTAAGTAATCATTGACTTTAAACCGGTTATCATTTATTTAGTTTTAACTTTAATATCCCCGTAGACACCAGATATCACTATACTATATGCATATTCTTTGGGAAAAAAAACTAAATTTTTCTATGAGTGCATTTATGTTGTCCTATCCGATATCAATTCAAAATTATTTTGTTTGATTCGCACAACCAGGAGATAAATAACCACAGAAGGGTATAGATATTCCAATGGAGTAGGTAAAATGAAGGGATGACTTTAACTTTATCCCTTGTAACCCTTGTTGCATTATCCATGCATAACCGTGACCCACCTAATTGTTTCCGAAAAAAATATCCTGTTATATTAAATTATATTTATAGGTATTTTCTGATATGAGTAAGCCGACAGTACTTCCACATTTTCTCACAGTATCACAAAGGCAATCCTATATATGTTAAAATGTATATCGTTTTCACTTTTTTGGTCTTTTTGAAAATGTTGTTTGTGCTGTATTTAGACCCCTCTACATCGAAATTTGATTTACATAAAATTGAGAATGGAAATGGGGAATGTACCAAAGAGACAACAACCCGACCATAGAGCAGACAACAGCAGAAGGTCACCAACAGGTCTTCAATGCAACGAGAAATTCTCCCACCCGGAGGCGTCCTTCAGCTGGCCCCTAAACAAATATATACTGGTTTAGTGATAATGAACACCATACTAAACTCCAAATTGTACACAAGAAACTAAAAGTTAAAATGATACAAGACTAACAGAGGCTCCTGACTTGGGACAGGCGCAAAAATGCGGCGGGGTTAAACATGTTTGTGAGATCTCAACCCTCCCCCTATACCTCTAGCCAATGCAGAAAAGTAAACGCATAACAATACGCACATTAAAATTCAGTTCAAGAGAAGTCCAAGTCTGATGTCAGAAGATGTAACCAAAGAAAATAAACAAAATGACAATAATACATAAATAACATCAGACTACTAGCAGTTAACTGACATGCCAGCTCCGGACCTCAATTAAACTGATTGAAAAATTATGTCTTCATCATATGAATATCAGGCACAATCCTCCCCGTGAGGGGTTTAGTATCATACCATTATAACATATATGAGAAGAATTACATGCACACGTATAAAAATTGCGGTTTTTATCCATCGCAACCATAGGTTTGAACGTTGTTTTCAATTTAAACTTGTTTATACCTTGATATAATATATATTTGTTATTTAAGGTTTTTTACATAGACAAGTACCTGTGCGATATCCCTATATTTAAAAGTAGATCACCAATTCGATTTTGATAAAACAAAAATAATGGAGTTTATACAATTTATAAATTGCAGCTCAGCAAATATATTATCGTTATATTGTACAGAAGAACCGGACATATCCTTAATTTTGATTTTTTAGAGGCCTAAAAGTAGTCTTTTCATATTGTTGTCTGATCTGCGGTCGGGTTGTTGTCACTTTGACACATTCCCCATTTCCATTCTCAATTTTATTTTCATATTGTTGTCTGATCTGTGGTCGGGTTGTTGTCTCTTTGACACATTCCCAATTTCCATTCTCAATTTTATTTTCATATATTAGTGTACACATTAGAAAAATGAGATGTGGAAGATATCAAAGGGATATTCCAACTCGTAAATCAAAAAAAAAATTTTAAAAATGACAATGCCTTACAAAAACTACGAAAATACAAACAACAGTACCAAAAAAAAAAAAGAGTATAGAAAAAATAAATACGAAGCACCCCACAAAAAAACCCGGTTGCGATTTCAGGTACTCCGGAAGGGCGAGCAGATCCTGCTCCATATGTGATACCTGGCTTGTTACTTTTATGCAATAACGTATATTTTTTTAATCTTTTTAAAATACATTTTTTTAATTTTATTTTTCAGGGCCAATTCTCCGTAGATGTCCATCATGTTCAATAGTGTGTAACAACGATAATATTAATCCACGATTACGTAAGCAGTGCCTCGGGTCTTGTCAGTGCGAACCTAAAAGTAAGTAAAGATATGTGGACCCAAATGCAGATTAAGAGGGGACCAAGGGTGACCGGACCCGAATTAGGGAACAACATATATAACTATTAAACACCTATGTGAATTAGACATGAGACAGGTGTGGCCTGAGTGTCGGAACCTAAACGAAAGGGTGGTGCGTATATATGAATCCGTTCAATGTAATTTGACACGATTAACATAAGGAATTAAAAAAAAAACATGTAATACAATGTCTGGTGAAAAAGCGTGTCTTGCAAGTGAAGCATTGTAATTAGACTGTTATCAAATGGAGAATCGCTTTCATAATTTTCTGTTACGAAACGAAACAATTTATTGAATTGTTTTTAGACGAGATTACCAGACGGCAGCGCATGCCATCCTAATCGGATAAATATTTATGTACAACTAAGAGCTATCTGAAATTCTTGATCTTATAAAATCTAAATAATAAGCATATATTTATATTTTCAGATATTCCACTCTTAGTCCCTGTTGTTTTATGTCCATATAAGATATGCAAAGAGAACTGTGGCTTCATGGGATACAAACAAGACAAAATGGGGTGCAAATCATGTGAATGTCAAGAAATCTAATAAGACAAAATGGGGTGCAAATCATGTGAAAGTCAAGAAATCTAATACGGCAAAATGGGGTGCAAATCATATGAATGTCAAGAAATCTAATACGACAAAATGGATGAGAAATCGACTAAACTGCAGGAAACTTTGCAAGACAGAATGCATTGAGAATTATGTGAATTTATTTTGTTGTTATTTGTTAAGTTATTGTTATATTTTTTTAATAACCTGTTGTTGTGTTTTTTTTTTTTTTTTCGATACCTCCAAAATTACCAATGGTGGTTATTTGATATAGTACTCGAGTGAAAATTTTCGGGTTCCGAACCCCTTTGCATAAAACCAAGGACTTGAAAATTAGTATTTGCTACCTCACAGTTTATCTAGCATGCGGCATCTAAATTAGTTAGAACAAAGTTTCGGATTTACGTCAAAACAATATGTGCTGGTTTGGTAGCGTGACTTCCAGTAGGCTGTTTCATTGTGAACTAGCACTGTCATAATTCGGGTCGATCAGTAAGTCTATTCAAAAAGAGGGACGAAAGATACCAAAGGGACAGTCAAACTCATAAATCTAAAACAAACTGACAACGCCATGGCTAAAAAATGAAAAAGACAAACAAACAACAGCACACACGACACAACATAGAAAACTAAAGAATAAACAACACGAACCCCACCAAAAAACTAGGGGTGATCTCAGGTACTCCGGAAGGGTAAGCAGATCCTGCTCCACATGCGGCACCCGTCGTGTTGCTTATGTGATAACAAATTCGGTAAATAGTCTAATTAACATTCATCATGACTGTTAATAATTACTGAATATCTATCCCAATATCAAAGATTATGTATCAATTGTCACAGTAAAACATTTCAATCCTTTTTCCTCATTTAAGACTCATCATAGAACGTAACCTATCATGCATTTTATATGTTATGTGTTAGAAACACGACGATACCTTTATAATGGAGCTGGAAATCAATATGTTCGTCTCCGTTGTTTTTCGTTTGGTTCCGTTTAGACAATCCTGAGTTCTCTTACACTTATCAGTATACTCTTGTGTTGTCGCCTTGTTAATTTTTTAATTACCCCCCCCCCCCCCCCCACCTGGTATTTTTGTTCACATTTTGATACTTACTGAAAGTAAAACGGTATCACACACAAGCCAGTCAAGGATTAAGACAGACAATGGACAGCCTGTACCAAGTCAGGAATATGACAGTTGTTATCAATTCGTTCGATATGTTTTAGCTTTTGATTTTGCCATTTGATTAGGGACTTTCCGTTTTGAATTTTCCTCAGAGTTCAGTGTTTTTGTGGTTTTACTTTTTAAACGTGAAAAAAGACGTAGATATTCTTTGCCAATGGATTAAGGCTGGCACGTCTTTGATCTTTTTGTATTTAATTATTTTACTTTTCTAATCTTTACACCATTCTAAACTTAAAGACAAATTGAAAATGTTGGTCCCGCTTTGTTTCATTTTGTTGAACATATTATTACAAAACCGGTAAATAGTCTAATTCAGTAGGTCATATTCGTGAAAAGGGCTCAGGATTGTAGTTACGACACAAGGAACATATCCGATACCATCTGTGAAACGGATTTTCCGTAACTGCCAACCAACTCGTGATGTCGCCTGTAAAAAATTACGAAGGGATGATTTCAACTCCACCATTCGGAACTGTTTAATAGCTTCCTTGTGAGCAGCAATCCTCTATCAAGTAAATCATGATAGGAAATACAAGCCCGGGAATATCGTATCATTTGGGAGATATATACCAAGTATGTAGACGCTGTTGGAATATTGCTACATTGAAATGGAAAGTTCACAATTGGGAAGCTGAAACCCTCAAGCTTTTACAAACCTCTTGTCTTACGGAGCGATAAAAACTTTATTGTGAATATCACTCTGAATCTAACAAAACATTCTTTGAAACTGACATTATCAAGATGCTTGATATCTTGATTGACAACATATTTGTTACGTTTGAAGGACATTTTTATGCCCCATTTATGGGCATTATGTTTTCTAGTCTGTGCGTCCGTCCGTTCGTTCGTCTGTCCCGCTTCAAGTTAAAGTGTTGGTTAAAGTTTTTGGTCGAGATAGTTTTGGTGAAGTTGAAGTCCAATCAACTTGAAACTTAGTACACATTTTTCCTATGATATGATCTTTCTAATTTTAATGCAAAATTAGAGATTTCCCCCATTTTCACGGTCCGCTGAACACAGAAAATGATAGTGCGGATGGGGAATCCGTGTACTGGGGATGTTTTTCACAACAAACAATTAGTACTCCCAGAGGAACCAACTGTGTCCCTCTTCTTTGCGATTTGCTTTTTAATCATATGATGCTGACTTCATACATATACTTCTTAGGAAGAAAGAAAAAAAAGTTAACAATACCATTTGAATTTACTATACGGTAACGATGATATTCTTTCGCTAAATAATTTAAAATTTGGTGACTAAGTTGAACGCATCTATCTCATCGAACTTGAGATATAGAATACAACAAATACGTTCTGTCTTTATCTTGACTTACATATATAAATTGACAATGAGTGTCGGCACCTAACCTAAAAAGGTAACATTTAATTGCAAACAAAGTACGGATAGTGTTTATCGTTTTCAACTTATAATTTTTGATTGTCGATTGTCCATTTGGTACCTTCTGCTTACTTTATTTTTTTACATTAAGCTTATATACAGTTGAAATTTTCATTCTCTACTGTCACTACTGTACCATACATAAAAAAAACCACCCAATTACAAAAAGCATGAGTTATAAAAAAGTAAATTCTGTTTTATGGCAATATGTTATTTTGTTATTTAACCGATTGTGGCATTTTACTGAATTCTCATGGAGGTTGAGTCATTCATAGCAGGGGACGCTTACTATGTCGATGAACCCAGTTTAGCTTCATTTGTAATTGATGTGATTCCTTCAGTTTTTGGTATGTTACTTTGAGTTGTCTTTTTTTAAATCGATTTAACAAATTTGCATTTATTGCATATTATGGCCTGTCTATATGTAGAGAGAAAACAATATTATGTAAGGGATAAATAAGGGCAACAGTAGTTTACCGGTGTTCAACAGTCATAAATCGATTTAACTGAAACAAATCCAGGTCACAAGCCAAAAACCGAGGGAACACATCAACTCTGAGAAGAAATCACGGAACAATAGAAACACTGAACTACTACAAAATCAATGATTTTGCTCATTGTTGAAAACCTATGGTAACATATAGTCGACCTTTGATCTATGGTGGATATACAGTTATAAAGATATGAAATTTATACTACATGTCCTTTAGATTTATATACATATTGTTGCTCTTTTTGCATATAAGATTTTCAGTTTTGATTTAAAGTACAAAAACAAACGGCAACTTCAATGGAAACTAATTATTTGATAACAACTGCTAATTTGAGAAAATTATTAATGATATAGTATATTACGATATTGGTATAACTCATATAATTGCAGACTATTTATAAAAATCTACCCACACAGCCATTCCCCTATTCATACATAGCTTCAAAGATATACTAATATAATTTAATTTTGGATGTAACGCGTCTTCTGATTGGCTGACGTTATTTTGTTATGAGCCCATAGACATAATTTAGTCATGTGACAGTGACGTCATCAACGATTTTTTATGGTTTTCTACGGTTTAAAATGGAATTAGAATTAAATTATAAGAAATTACTGTAATATTTTTTCTGTCTATTCGAAATGACATAAAACATGTGGTGCACACTGTTAAATAACCCGCTACGCGCGTTATTCAGTGTGCACCAAATTTTTTATGTTATTTTTTCATAGACAGAAAAAATATTACAGTCATTCCTTAAATATATTTGTATATGAAATTATAATTGTTTGTACTATTGGTCAATTATATTTTGCATTTCAAATGTTTAATCTGGTAAAATCTTAATTAGTTTATATTATTCGATTGTATGTGAAGGTTGAGATTCCCAACAAATGTCAAGCAATTGATCAATTATGTTTAAGTTTTAGGAATTATAAGATTCCCAACATATTTACTCTTTCAATATTTATAATTGATGCCAATCGAGAGGAGATTTATCAGGTTTAAACAATCACAAAGACACTGTGAGGGCCTAACATGTCTTTATCAATAAAACTCCTATAAACAGGGTTAAAAATGATAAGAGTTTAACAAGATTTTGACAAACACTTATTAAGTTAAAGAATATTCGACATAAAAGGAAAATTCTACTGGCAAAACGATTTCTTAATGAACTTGAGTTTCATCATCTATCTTCTGGCTTTCTCGGCTTATTTACTGTGATGTTTTCAATTCACGTTGCCATTATGTTGATGACTGTAGACAACTGCTGATATGCAATGTTGTAAAATTGAATTTGTATATGCGAATGAGACGAAAATTCATATTTGTTCAGCTTCAATGGAAAAAAAGGTTATTTCATTTCGTTAATTTTTTGTAAATATGAGCAAGTTACTTGTGAGTGGCCTGTTCTTATGTGGTCTGTTTTATCCAGATTCCGTTTATTGTCATTAAAAAAGGTCGTCAAGGATACCAGGGTTTTCATTTCGGGTCTTTTTGTAGTTAACTATGAGGTGTGGGCTTTGTTCATTGTTGAAGGCCGTTCGGTGACTTTTGCATGTTAATTTCTGTGTCATTTTGTCTATTGTGGGTAGTTGTTTCATTGTCAAAGTGTTAGTGTTTTAGGATTTTATGTTTGTTGGTTTTCTTGTTTGAATTGATTTCCATTTTATTATTTTGGTTCTTTTATGGTTGGGGTTTTGCTCATTGTTAAAGACGGTGATTTTTAGTTTTGGCACCCACGTCATTTTGAGAGCTGCCAATAAAATCACAGCTCCCTATATTTTTATGTCGGTAGAATAATAATAAAAGATCTATTATATCATTGAATACAGAAACGCATCACTCCTATTCCTTATTCTATTGTCTTTTTGATTTTTTACCCGAGTGAAATCAGACAAAACATAAAAAGATGAAAATATTTTGTCGGCCACAATGTCTGTTTCCTATCACATATATAATTAGGTGTTACAGTGTTCTTTCATTTGTCCTTGTAAATTATCAACCTTTAGTCCATTGTTTGTAACATCCATTTGACGTGGCCTCGTACTTATACACCTCGTTGTATTATTGTGCTTTGGTCATTTTGTATTCTTGTCTTCTTTTTTTCGCTTATGTGCTTAGTATTTTTGTCTTTCTTTTTCGCTTTGTCTTGATGCCATTTTGTTTTACTTTGTTGGAATATTTGTTTGTTTTTGTAGTGATTATAAGATTATAACACAATGTTAACTGCTGTACTACCTTTTTTACCTTTTTTTCTGTTTGTTTGTTTTGTCTTCACATTGTTGTCAACTCAATGTAATTATATCCGACTGTCATACATGTAAGCGGGTTATCTAGCCATAAAACCAGGTCAGGAATATGACAGGTGTTCTCCGTTCGCTTGATGTATTTGAGCGTCTGATTTTGCCATTTGATAAGGAACTTCCTACAGTTTTTAATAGTTATTAGTGTAGAGTTCGATATTTTTGTTATATTCAACTCTTTCAATGTTATCGGTTGTCTGTAAAAGTGTGTTGGTGTAGGAATGAATTGGATTGAGCAATGAGAACAAAACAAAGTTGACGAATAGAAACACATGTATAAATAAAAAACAACAGTAGTATACAGCTGTTCAACAGTCATACATCGAATAAGATCAAGTAACAGTGATACAAGGGCTATGTCACAGATTTCAGTAAAATTTTTCATACAACTCTTATTCGGTGAACTTCAACTGAAAATCGAAAAAATAATGCATTTATCTCACTTATCATTTGAAACATTATTGATTGAATTGTTAAAAAATGGGTAAACATTTGTACAGAAAACGCATTAAGTCGGCGAAGTACCTAATAAAATTGTCTTAAAATCATCAAATCTCTAATTGTAATCCATAGATTTTTCTTAGAAAACTAGTGTTGATGCATAAATTTCCGTTTTAACGATACAAAATAAAGATAAGGTCATCGACTTTGATTTTACGGAAAATATCATTTACAGTTTTGTTCTTTGTGAAAAAATCCGACAAAACGTCAATTTATTAGTAACGTCATCGCGTTGTAGGCCGTAAATAAAGGCAACAGTAGTATACCGCTGTTCAAAACTCATAAATCCATGGACAAAAATCAAAATCGGGGTAACAAACTAAAACTGAAAAACGTAGAGTTTTGACGTTGTAGGCCGTAAAACGTAGAGTTTTGACGTTGTCGGCCGTAAAACGTAGAGTTTTGACGTTTTCCACTACCAACAAGGTGACATATTTATCATTGGACAGAAAACGAACGCGGTAATATTTCTCGATGAGTCTAGTTAAGATTATAATAGTATAAAAAATCATATACTTCGGTGGTTAGATTGCATGACTTAATAACATAAAAACAGTGATTTTATCAGTCGGTGTTATTTCCCGAACGTGTATTATAAATGATTAGAGTTAGACATTAAAGATGACCAGAGGAATAAATAACAGTTCAGAAATGTTTATGACCTTGGAATGTATACGTCATCTTGAAAAAAAAACACACCTATACTGTACAATTTTTACAAAATGAAGAGTACTGAGTGGACAGAATTATCTAAGACTCGGGGCAATTTCAATCCGTTTAACACAACATTGTTATTTTTGATTTCTTTGTTTACAGAGTAAGAAGACAGATGCCCACGAATCAGGAAAAGGGACAGAAGCAAAGGATGGTTTACACTTCGTCTCAGCTGTATCCTCACCACTATTTAATTAAAATAAAGTTAACGTTCGGAAGGATCGAGTATTTAACTTGAAACTGTTATTTGATCAAAGCGATCAATTTCAGGAAAAAATCTCACAAAAGAAAAAATAAGTCCTGGACATTTCAATATAAATAACAATCCATTTTAGTGGAAAGATTATTATGAATGTGACCAACCGAATTAGACTTTTTTCCGGGTTTGTGTTAACATGAACAACTCGACGGGTGCAATATGTGGAGCAGAATCTGCTAACCCTTCTCAGTGAAAATACTCACATAGATAAAAAAATATATATATATATATATACATTTTTTAGCTCAACGGGCCCCAAGTGAGTTTATGCCATCACTTGGCGTCCGTCCTCGTCCGAAAAATTTTCTCCTCTGAAACTACTAGGCCAAATACCTTCAAACTTTAAATGAATGTTCCTTAGGGTATCTTGTTTATAAATTGTATCCGAAGTTTGATACATCAACAAACATGGCAGCCATGGCTGAAAATAGAACATAGGGGTCAAATGCAGTTTGTGGCTTATATCTAAAAAAACTAAATTTTTAAAGCAATCTGACATGAGGTAAATATTATCTATTAGCCCTGAAATTTTCAGTCGAATCGAACAACCCATTGTTGGGTTGCTGTCACTGAATTGGTAGTTTTAACGATATTTTGCGGTTTTTTGTTATTATTTTGAATATTATTATAGATTGATATAAACTATAAACAGCAATAATGTTCAACAAAGTTAGATCTACAAAAAAAGTTGATATGACCAAAATTGTCAATTGATCCCTTTTAAAAGGAGTAATTGTCCTTTAAAAGACAATTTTCCACAATCTGTTCATCAAGTTTGCTAACATTTAAAAAAACTTCTCCTCTAAAAAACAGGGGGATTGAGAGAGGTTCCAGTCCATCTATTATTGCTTTCAAGTCATTCGGTATTCGTCTTAAAATTGGTCCAAAATCATTGTTAAGTTTATACACACGTTAACCGTTGAATCACATACTATTGGCTTTTCCTGTTTACTGTTTTGTCTATTTAGTGTAGTTACATGGTTAAATTTGTCTAAAAATCATTAAAGGTAAATATTTTTTATCTCGATGATTGATCTACCAATTTTGATCATCAGTATATTGCTATTGCTTCTTTCCTCTAAACTATAATGTACATGTAATGATAAATTAGCACTGTCATTTAAGGGCAATAACTCTAAGTCAACAAACACTCGATGAAAATACTTACTACTGACTGTATATCTATATTTAGCTGATCTGTTTGCTGTTAAAATTTCCGTCTGACGGTCTATCTTTTATAGAAAGGAAACAAAATATACTAAAATGTGACAAGAACAATACTCAAAAATATAATGCTAGATGATATATGTTGTAAAGTGTCAAACAAATAAGTTTCATTGTTATTAACGTTTTTATTTCGTTGTTGATAATTTCATAATTTAGCTGTAATTAAAACTAATATTAATGTCATATAATGATGATTATCAGGAAACAACCCTGGAAGTTTGTTATTAACAAACAGGGACTTTTAACTGGAATGCTGGACAACTCAGAAGTACATTGTTAACAGCAGAAAGATCAATTTGTTGTTGTTGAATTTTAAAAAGAATATGGCCAGAACGCATGTAAAAAGTTAAGATTTTGACATGATTGTAGATCATGTACAGCTGAACATTAATGTTGTTAGTTATGATATAGATTTCTAAATAATAGGAATGATTAACCAACGTCATTCAAGAGATATTACCTTTATAAGGATCGGATTACGATCGGTTTATTTCCGTTTTGTAATTTATCCCCTCAAGTATTGACGTTTTTCTACATCCCTGGCTTCAAGAGTTTAGGTAGTCTCGATAACCCAGACGCATATTTAAATATAGCGTCTGGGGTGATTAACCGGACTGGTCAGATATTTATAGGGGACGTAACAAATAATTAAATATAGAACATATCTATAAATAGCACTTCCGTTATCCCCATTATATTTAAAAAAAAATAATAACAACAGTAAACAGTGTAACGTTACATGTATATGTGACTATTAAAACTGACATTCTTGTAGCTGATCCTATGTTGCCCAACTTGCAGATGGTCAATTTTAAAAGAACGATAAAAAACTGTAATTAGCGGCGATCTTTTTTTCTGAATTTTTGTCACATGTAAAAAAAAATTAAAGACATGATTTTTTTTCGTGGGAAAAATTTGGTTGATTATATCGTATAAGGAAACACTGTAGCATGACTGTATAGTGCCCTCCTTATAACAAGTTCTGCATCCGCCACTGGTCGTGTATAGAGGATACCACGCTCTCTGTGCGCTAAGAGAGGGATCCGTAGGTGGACCGTTGTACATAAAGCAATCCAATATACCTTAATTTTCTGGTGAGTTATAATTTCTCGAACATGTATCCCCAACGGGCTATAATTTAGGACCTCATCTTTATAATTATTGTTATTTTTTTCGTCCTGAACATTACCATTATTTACCACAAGACGATAACCAAGCAACCCAAAAGATCTATTTTTATATTTTAACACACCACGTTTAATATTCTCTTATCTTCATACTATAAACTACCATTTTTCTCTATTTTCATATTATAGCACACCACTATATATATTCTCTATTCTTTATATTGTATCACATCGTCCTGAACATGCATGAAATATTTGCCACTTGACGTTAAGCAACCAACAGTCGGTATATTGTAGCCACGTTAGTCTGTATTCCTTATTTTTAATTTTTATCCATTTTTCTCATTCTTATTTCTGTAAATTCTTGTTATAATTTATGCTTTCCTTTTTATGATAATCTTTCAGATATCTGACGCACTTACAAAACATTAGAAATTATTTTAAATTAAGGAATGTATCTCCCTCATGCAAAGCTCTGATTCCTTTCACGGATTTGGCTATACTTTTTGGACCTTTTGGATTATAGCTCTTCATCTTTTATATAAGCTTTGGATTGCAAATATTTTGGCCACGAGCATCACTGAAGAGACATGTATTGTCGAAATGCGCATCTGGTGCAAGAAAATTGGTACCGTTAATTTTATTACTACCACTGGGTCGATGCCTCTGCTGGTGGACTATTAGTCCCCGAGGGTATCACCAGCCCAGTAGCCAGTACTTCGGTACTGGCATGAAAATACGGATTTTTTGTGTTATTAAAATTTGCTGTTACAAAACATTAGAAATTATTTTAAATTAAGGAATGTATCTCCCTCATGCAAAGCTCTGATTCCTTTCACGGATTTGGCTATACTTTTTGGACCTTTTGGATTATAGCTCTTCATCTTTTATATAAGCTTTGGATTGCAAATATTTTGGCCACGAGCATCACTGAAGAGACATGTATTGTCGAAATGCGCATCTGGTGCAAGAAAATTGGTACCGTTAATTTTATTACTACCACTGGGTCGATGCCTCTGCTGGTGGACTATTAGTCCCCGAGGGTATCACCAGCCCAGTAGCCAGTACTTCGGTACTGGCATGAAAATACGGATTTTTTGTGTTATTAAAATTTGCTGTTACAAAACATTAGAAATTATTTTAAATTAAGGAATGTATCTCCCTCATGCAAAGCTCTGATTCCTTTCACGGATTTGGCTATACTTTTTGGACCTTTTGAATTATAGCTCTTCATCTTTTATATAAGCTTTGGATTGCAAATATTTTGGCCACGAACATCACTGAAGAGACATATATTGTCGAAATGCGCATCTGGTGCAAGAAAATTGGTACCGTTAATTTTATTACCTTACTCGAAAAGCACACATCAACTTACGTTTATGGAAAGAAAAACAACTCTAAGATTACAATGTAAAAAACCCTGCTTAACAACTTATCACTGGCAGATCAGTGAGATCACACAATGAGTCAACTCAATTTTTATTTACAAAATTAACTGATCTTAAAATTGCTAACGACAGCATAGTCTGAATGTTTCACCAATAATCTATATCGCCTAATCCTTTTGGGAAGAAAACATTTGGAGACCAACCTTCACACAATACCACTTTGCCAGTCTCCGTGTCTATGAAGAAATACAGAAGTTAACCAGTCATTCACGAAACCCAATACTCTTTGAATGCATGTTTGAATCAATCACATGGAAAAGATGGAATGGAATTTATCCCATACTGCATGCTAACTTATACAAAAAATAACTGAAAAGTGTATTCTCCTACTACAAACTATTATAATATCCATCATGACTTTTGTATAAAAGGGCAGCTTCACAAAAACAACAACTTCGAATTCTCCTGTACATGTGAACCTTTATATAAAATAAGGAGATTGGTATGATTGCTAATGAGGCAACAACCCAGCAGAGTTCAAATGACATGGATATTCGCAAATATAATCACTGCTCGGCCTCCAATATTAAGAAAACTCCATACCATATAGTTAACTGAGAAGGGCCAGACATGTAAATGAGATACAACGCAAACATGAAAACTGTTAAATTGTTTATATGATTTTTAATTTGTTAATACAAATCTTTAAAATTCTCCGACATATCTGACAACAATGTGTTTCTTGATGTTTGTTTCATTTACTTAATATATATCTGTGTACCTTTTTTCGCTTTGTGGTTGCTGTCAAAATAATGTTAACCCAACATTTTTGATACTGTGATTTATTTATAATGATTGCTGCTTCAGTAATTAAAAAAAAATCTTTGAATCTTTTTTCTTATAAAATTGAAGCTGTTTATGATACAATGAAAATTCGAATATTTATATAGATTTTTTTTAATTCTTCACATTTTAAACATAACATCTGTGTCCCGAAATCATCATTGGTTTGTCTACAAAATAAAGTAAATGTTAAAATCATATTAATTTTTGGTCACCAGCATAGCATATATGAACAAGAGTGCACACACTGAAATGTCTCGCCTTCTTTACTAATCATTGATATTATGTTGATAGTCCTAAGTATAAAGCGTTATTACAACTGTCACATAAACTTAACATTAAACAAGATAGTTAAACAAAGACCAATGAACCATGAAAATGAGGTCAAGGTCAGATGAACCATGCCAGGCAGACATGTACAGCTAACAAAGCTTCCATACAACAAATATAGTTGACCTATTACTTATAGTTTAAGAAAAATAGACCAAAACACAAAAACTTAACACTGTCCAATGAACCGTGCAATTGAGGTCATGGTCAAATAAAACCTGCGGGACTGACATATAGATCATAAAATATTTCCATACACCAAATATAGTTGACCTTTGGCATATAATATTAAATAAAAAGATCAAAACTTAAAAACTTAACTTTGACCACTGAACCATGAAAATGAGGTCAAGGTCAGATGACATCTGCCCGCTAGACATGTACACCTTACAATCATTCCATACAACAAATATAGTAGACCTATTGCATAAAGTATGAGAAAAACAGACCAAAACACAAAAACTTAACTATAACCACTGAACAATGAAAATGAGGTCAAGGTCAAATGACACCTGCCAGTTGGACATGTACACCTTCCAGTCCTTCCATACACCAAATATACTAGCCCTATTGCTTATAGTATCTGAGATATGGACTTGACCACCAAAACTTAACCTTGTTCACTGATCCATGAAATGAGGTCGAGGTCAAGTGAAAACTGTCTGACGGGCATGAGGACCTTGCAAGGTACGCACATACCAAATATAGTTATCCTATTACTTATAATAAGAGAGAATTCAACGTTACAAAAATTCTGAACTTTTTTTTCAAGTAGTCACTGAACCATGAAAATGAGGTCAAGGACATTGGACATGTGACTGACGGAAACTTCGTAACATGAGGCATCTATATACAAAATATGAAGCATCCAGGTCTTCCACCTTCTAAAATATATAGCTTTTAAGAAGTGAGCTAACACCGCCGCCGCCGCCGGATCACTATCCCTATGTCGAGCTTTCTGCAACAAAAGTTGCAGGCTCGACAAAAACAAAATGTTTGGAAAAAAACATCATATAGAAATATACATTTAGAAATGTCTTGGTGCAAGCTGAATTCCGCTACGGGATGCGAGATTATCTCGCTGTGGTGATGACACGACCCATTGGTGGCATTGGGTTGTTTCCTGCTCTTTTGTCGGGTTGATGTCTCTTTGACACATTCCCTGTCTGTATTCTCTATCAAAATCATGCATGAATTTTTATCATTGTTAAAGGCCATACAGTTGCCTATACTTGCTCTCATCCACCTCCTTTGAACTTGGGGTGGATAGTTGTCTCATTGGTATTCATACCGCATGTTCTTACTTGTATAATGTTGACCTTTTGGTACTTTTATTCTCAATTTTTGTTTAAGTCAACAAGATGTCCTCTTAATCATGTTGATGTCTACGGTAATGTATGTCATTGGGTTCACCGGTTGCTGCCTCATTGACACCTCCTTTCATTGATGCTGCATCTATTGTTTTACTGTCTTGTTTTGCATAAAAACAAATTTACAGTGTATTCCTCATGCCATGGTTTTGTTTCAAGGTTTAGATAGCCAATTGGTATATATTCACTGACAACATTTGTATTCTTTTATGGACTTTTTTTAGTGTGAAAAAAATGCCTTTTAAAAGTGCAAAAAAGTATTTTTCTTTTTTAAGTTGACCAGTCCAGACTTTGTTTACTAACAGTATATTTAAATTACTTTTCATAACAACGTGTCGCACTTCTTATATGTTTGTATAAGCTAAATGCATTTGTTTTAAAAAAACATCGAGCATAAATCATTTTGACCGTTTGGTGTATGTACAAAATCAGTGGCATCTTCTAGATATACTTTGTTTGTATTTCGTCTGCTTATGTTTTTAAATTGCGTTCCCTCCTTCAAATGTGTACAACATTGCGCATCTCTCCTTCCCCCCTTTTTTTTACACATATCAAAATGCAAACTCCTTTATACACTACATATAAATACAACAAACTTATCTTGGATGAAGTTCATATTTCGGCGTCATATCACTTTTCCATCAAGTATTTTTAAAGTTAACAACCCCAAAATGTATTTATAGCGTACACACGACTGTTCGAGTGGTCCCAGTCAATACAAAAATTGCCATTTATTGTATAATTAGTAACTTGCTTACGTAGCACGGACATGCATGAAAGAATATATAACTACTCGCTGTTTCAGTTTGCATTAAAATTTATGTAACAGTTTGTGTTGTTATATCATCTTACCAAGGTTTGATGTGCTGTTATTTTCCTTCGCGGTCATGGAAGCCATGCTGTCTGGTGTTTTCCACGACTTGTATGTCGTCACAAACAAAATATAAATAGCTTTAAACAACAATCGGTACACTCGGGCTTTTCAATAGCATTATCGTAATATAATTTCTTCCGAAGTCAATAACCAACTTCTTGGTTATTCGTCTTGGACATTATCTTTAAAAACAAGCTAAAAAAGCCGATACTATTCCGAATGTCATAAATTACCATTTTTATATCACTTGTCATCCAGACGCTCTACTTTGAAAAATAAAGCGGCTGGATGATCGAGACTAGAGTTTAGGGGCATACGGTACAATTACAGGGGAGGTAATGACGTTACTACCGTAAAATGTTATTATCTATACATCAAACTGCGACATCTCGGAAAAAGATACATGTTGCGACTGAATTTAATACTAAGGATTTTCTACCTCAGGAATAGATTGCCTTAGCTGCATTTGACAAATCTTTTAGGATTTTTTGGTTCTCAAAGCTCTTCAACTTCGTACTTTATTTGGCCTTTTTAACATTTTTTTTATTCGAGCGTCACTGATGAGTCTTTTGTAGACGAAACGTGCGTCTGGCTTAAAAATAAAATTCAGTCCTGATATCTTTGATGAGTTTATTTATCATTCAAACTAATAAAACCTGAAAATGACATTAGGCTTGAATACGTGTGAAGGTTATATGTACACATTTTTATGAAAAATGTCAACAAGGAATTTTCTTTAAATTAGACGAATACAGCATTAAAACTTGTTTTTTTTTTCTAAAACTTTAAGACTTTGCTAAAAATCAATTATTTCTAGAACAAAACTATACTATTGTAAAGCAAACGTATGTTGAGCAGATTTTCATTAGTTTTAACAAAAATCTGCTGGTGTTTATCTATTGAAACAGAAAAGTATCGTATGTTTACCCCGAAGGATAGAAATGTCCAAAAACCTGAAACTTTCAGTAAATGTCTAAAATTTCGACCCAATTTATTTCTATTTTTTAGGTGATTTCAAATTTCTATAAAAAAAATCAACTCTGAATCAAAACTGAGAAATTAAAATTGATACTTTAAGTTGAAATCGCATTGGTTAATGAACACAATACTAGTAATCTAAAAATATTCAATTTGATAGGTTACGAAGCTGCTTTTTTGAGATATTTGATTTAAACAAAAATGGCCGGCAAAGGCTGACTCGGTCTTTAAACTTTAAAACGTTTACAATGATTTTATATGGTTCCAAAATCAAGAAAAGAAATCAAGAATCTGCTTTAATTTTTTAAATGACTTTTCATGAGCTATTAAAGTCTTTTATGAAAGAAAAAATGGGTTTTATTGAGCAAAATATTTTACCTTGTATCGATGGATCCGAATTTCTGACATAAATTTTCAAAATATTACCTTAGTACATCCTAAAATTACATTAAATTGAGAATGGAAATGGGGAATGTGTCAAAGAGACAACAACCCGACGATAGAAAAAAAAAACAACAGCAGAAGGTCACCAACAGGTCTTCAATGTAGCGAAAAATTCCCGCACCCGGAGGCGTCCTTCAGCTGGCCCCTAAACAAATATATACTAGTTCAGTGATAATTAACGTCATACTAATTTCCAAATTGTACACAAGAAACTAAAATTAAAATAATACAAGACTAACAAAGGCCAGAGGCTCCTGACTTGGGACAGGCGCAAGAATGCGGAAGGGTTAAACATGTTTATGAGACCTCAACCCTGCCCTATACCTCTAGCCAATGAAGAAAAGTAAACGTATAACAATACGCACATTTAAAATTCAGTTCAAGAGAAGTCCGAGTCTGATGTCAGAAGATGTAACTAAAGAAAATAAACTAAATGACAATGATACATAAATAACAACAGACTACTAGCAGTTAACTGACATGCCAGCTCCAGACTTCAATTAAACTGATTGAAAGATTATGATTTCATCATATGAATATCAGGCACAACCCTCTCCGTTAGGGGTTTAATATCATACCATCATAACATATATGAGAAGAACATAACCCGTGTCATGCCAACAACTGGTTTTTTAATAAATGTGTTTCGTTCCGATGCAATGACCCTCTATAAGTGAATCAATATTAACGCCAAAATATGCAATCTTTAATGACCTGACAACAGTATCGTAACTATATCTCTTCGTAATAAGACTATTTAAAGGTTTTGTTAGTTTCTGAGGTGAGTACTGACATTGTTTGTGCTTTATAAAGAATATTTCCATAAAAAATTGGATCTGAAATACCTGAACGTATAAGAAGTCTGCATGTTGAGCTATATTTACGAATGATGTCCTTATACCGATGATAAAATTTATTAAATGTTTTGACTACTTTGTGATATCGAAAACCCTGGTGTAATAATTTTTCAGTAATACATAAATTTCTCTCGTTAAAATCTAAAACATTGTTACATACACAAGCGAATCGTACAAGTTGAGATATATAAACACCGTAAGATGGCGACAAGGGAACGTTACCATCTAAAAATGAATAATAAACGATAGGAAATGAAAAATCATCTCTTTTATCATAAATTTTAGTATTAAGGTTTCCGTTAGTGATATAGATATCAAGATCGAGGAAAGGGCAGTGGTTATTGTAAGTATTAGCTTTATTTAAAGTAAGTTCAACAGGATAAATTTCTTTAGTATATATACTGAAGTCGTCATTATTGAAAGCCAAAATATCATCCAAATATCTAAAAGTATTATTAAATTTGTTTATCAGATGTTGTTTCGATGGGTCTTTGCTGATTTTTGTCATAAATTGTAACTCATAGCAATACAAAAACAGGTCCGCAATAAGTGGTGCACAGTTTGTCCCCATTGGAATTCCGATAACCTGACGATATACGGAATCTCCAAAGCGAACAAAAATGTTATCTAGCAAGGGCATATATAGTATCAAAGCATGTCCAATTGACATAGTTTTTTTGTTTATTGTTACTAAAAAATGATCTAAAAGAGATTGAACATATATATTCACATTTGGACTTTTTAAATGCCCATTTAATTAGGCGTGTAATTTTTTTCTTTATGAGAATGTGAGGCAATGTGGTATACAGGGTAGAAAAATCAAAACTTTGAACAGATTCAAAATCACCAATATAAGCATGCAATTTATCAAGTACTTCCAACGAGTTCTTGACACTCCAAAAGTAATGTATTCCACTATTTTCGAAGGCCTTATTTGAACAATTCATTATCAGATTTTTTACTGTACCAAGTGTACTGGTAAGAAGAATAGACAATTTAGTAGTGGAACAATGGCTTGAAGACGAAATAAATCTATATTTGTAAGGTGTTTTGTGTAGCTTTACATGTATTATTAACAACATATTTGTCAATTCATCGGAGATATAAACCACAGACATTCGGGTATATATTCATAGCATGTTTAGCTAGCTATAAAATCTGGTTTAACTCACCATTTGTTTCGGAAAACGCCTGTATGCCGCATGTGGAGCAGGATCTGCTTACCCTTCCGGAGCACCTGAGATCACCCCTAGTTTTTTGGTGGGGTTCGTGTTGTTTATTCTTTAGTTTTCTGTGTTGTGTCGTGTATGCTGTTGTTTGTTTGTCTTTTTCATTTTTAGCCATGGCGTTGTCAGTTTGTTTTTGATTTATGAGTTTGACTGTCCCTTTGGTATCTCTCGTCCCTCTTTTATAAGTCAGTAAGATGACAGCTATTTTCCATTCGTATCGATATCAGTTTTTATAGACTTTCCACTTTGAAATTTACGTAGGAATTGGAACATTTTGTATACTTTATGCCATTAACCTAACCCTAATCCGATCAGTACATTTTGTATACTTTATGCCATTAACCTAACCCTAATCCGATCAGTACATTTTGTATACTTTATGCCATTAACCTAACCCTAATCCGATCAGTACATTTTGTATACTTTATGCCATTAGCCTAACCCTAATCCGATCAGTTGATGTTTTATATTATTTTTTACTTATATTGCAAATGCTTAAATATCTACCTGTGTGAAGGTTACATTCCGACGTCAAACGCGCGATTCTACGTCAAAGTTAATCTGTTGTATTACATTTTATACCTGGTACCTTTTGTTAGCTATTATTCGTGTGTTTCTCTGTCCTTTATGTTCTCCCATTTATTTGTATTGTAGTCCTGCCATGTAATGTTATCATTGTAATGTAATATTTAACATTGCCTTAAAAGCGGGAAGTTTGACATGACGTAAAACCAGGTTCAACTCACTATTTTTTCTTAAAATGTCCTACACCAAGTAAGGAAAATTGTTATATCATAGTTCGTTTCTGTGTGTGTTACATTTAAATGTTTTGTTTCTGTTGTGTCGTAGTTATCCTCTTATGTTTGATGTGTTTCCCTCAGTTTTTGTTTGTAACCCGGTTTTTTTTCTAAATCGATTAATGAATTTCGAACAGCAGTATACTACTGTTGCCTTTTTTTAATGTTCATCTAATCATTCGGTCCCAGTACTTAAAATCTTTCAATCCTTTATGGATGGATTTTACATACATAAAGAAAATTCCAAAATAAGAAAGCAATGAATGAGGTTGTTAAATTTGATATATGCCCTTTTGTGCTTCTTTGTTAAACATTTGTTTGTTTTTATTGTGATTACGATTATAACACAATGTTGACGGCTAAACCCATACTTTTGGACATTTTTACCCGTTATTTCTGTTTGTTTTGTTCACGCATCGTTGTCAATATAATGGAATTTGATGCAACTGTCGTATACAGTACTACTTTTTTCATAAGTACTATTTCTGTACTTAAAATCTGTAATAACTGAAAAATTAATTTTTAAAATTACTATTTCTATACTTTAAAATTATTGTTATATTAAGGTACCTGTATTTTACAGTACTTGATTTGTACAACATTTTGGTACAAAAATATTACCAAGAGTGATCACAATATTCGATGTTTGTAAATCATAACTTTAAGATATTTGAAATAGATAAACTTTTAAATTGCTTAAATTGTAACAGTGTAACCAAAAATCTATATTACCTAAATTTCCAGTACAAATCATGTACTGTATAATACAGGTACATATATATTACAATAAGTTTTAAGTAACAACATAGTATTGAATATTAAAAGTAAATTTCAAATACTACAGATTTTTAGTACAGAAATAGTACCTATGCAAAAGTAGTTGTGTACGCTAAAAAAAAAAAAACAGGTTCAATCCACCCTTTTCTACATAAGTCAGGAACATGACAGTTAATTAAGATCCATTCTTTGATTGTTTGAGCCTTTGTATTTGCAATTAGATAATGAAATTTCCGTTTTGAATTTTCCTCGGAGTTCAGTATTTTTGTGAAATTCATTTTTTCATATAGGCATTTTATAGATTTTCTAATGCAATTTTTTCATCTGTCTCTACCAATTATTCGAGTCAATAACAGCCGTCATATTTAATTAACAGGTCAATTAACTGTATAGCGATTATCACCAACATGATGAAATGCAATCACTAGTGTTCAAACCAAATTGCAAATTTGGTTTGGAGCTTCTATAAATTTATTTTATAATTTGGAAAATACGGTTAGTATGGTAAATTTGCATTTAACCCGAAAGTTGGGCACAGAAGACGAGAATTAAGTATTCAATTTTCTAGAAAGGCATTCAAAAAAATAAAGCAGACCATTTTTAAGTTTAAAGTTTTAAGTTCTATTATCGACTTTTGAATTTTTAGGTGAAAATGCGTTTTTTGACATTACAAATTTGTAAACATAAAACCAATTGGGCAATTATTAACTTTCGTATAGGTATCCAACTTCATTATTTATGGGAAATACATTGCCTTGTATTGTTTATTATTATGTAAAAATATTTGTTGAAATTTTGATTTAAGTAGTCAATGTCAGCTAAGCTTTGTAGTCTCAAATGACCGCTCGTGATGTTAATTCCAATCTGTTTAATCGGATTACAGACGTTCATATTGCAATTGGTTCGAACACTAGTGATTGCATTTCATCATGTTGGTGATAATCGCTATACAGTTAATTGACCTGTACATTAAATATGACGGCTGTTATTGACACGAATAATTGGTAGACACAAATGAACAGAACGATACAGCAATGTGGGAGTTATATAAAATGCTGACGATGACCAAACCATTCATAAAAATGAAGATCTTCGCATTGATGCTTACGTTATCCTTCATATTGAGTCAAGGTAAGATTTCAGAAGCTGAACTTTAACTGTAATGTGTAGTTTCTTTTAAAATAATTGATAGTTTTAATTAGCAATGGCCATATTTGTCGATTATTCTATTTACTTTATTTTCTTTTATATTTGTTAATTGATTTCATTATTGTTTTTTTTTCAAATTAGAAATCACGTTCGTTTTATGTGTTTGAGCTTTTGATTTTGCCATTGGACTACGGACTTTCCGTTTTTAATTTTCCTTGGAGTTCGGCATGAGCTTTTAGATGGCATGTCATTAGATAAAACAAAAAACAAAAAAACAATAAAAACATATTTGTGTGTTTTGGTGTGTTTTTATTGTTTCTAATAAAAGTTATATCAATTCAATTCAAGTCAATGTTTTATTAAAGTCTCATCTCTCAACAAGTACAATCAATCTTTATACATTGTAAATAACACTAGATAAAATGAGAGCCATTCTATACAGAATTATAAGAGACTATTAAAATGAATAGATATAATACACAATATGAAATAAAATACTATTTACAATATATAAAATTTCTACGTCTTTTTAAAATCAAATGACAGGTTTTGGCACACACACGTATCATATTTACATCTGAGAATAAAAACACTAACTTTTGATTATCATCTTAAGTATTAAAATTATCATTAAAAGTTTCAGCAACATAATATAAATGGTTTCTAAAATCGTCATAAAGAGGACATCTTAATAAAACATGCGCTTCATCTTCACTAAAAACGTCACATATATGGCACACTCTATTTTCTAAAACAATATTTTCATATCTCCCTGTTTTAATTCTTAGGGGAGCAACACCACATCTAAATTTGGCGAAAGCACTTCTGTGACTGAAGGGTAAAGGTATTTTGCAGTATTCCTCCGGTTCAAAATTTTCCTTAAACAGTCTCTAAGTTCGTAGCTTATTGCCACCTCTGCCCGATATAGATTTATCAGAATGTAAAACAGCATGCCAATTATCGACATGTTTATATTAATACTATTTAGTAATGCAATTTTTTGTAAATCACTTAACTTACTTTATTTCATCACTTCCTTATTTCATTATTTCATTAAATAGTTTATCAATATTATTGTAAGAAATGTTTTCTGATAACATAAAACATAAGTCGTTAAAACAAATACATATGTATGTGTCTTTATGGTATTGTGTTTTATGGGGCAAAAATGTAGTTAAGTGGTGCTATTTCTAAAAATATAGAATACACATTAGGTTATCGAGGTTGTTTTCAAGTCTAGGGTGGTGAAGGTTATCATATCTGTCAAATAGAATTGTACAGGGGGACATAATTGTACGACTAGAGAGAAAAGTTTGTAGTGAAATTTGAACTGAATAAGCTCTTCGCAAATACCCTCATTGAACAGAAAGAACACACAATGATTAAGTACTAGTCTTTGCTACTTAGCAATATAATAAATCAAATTTAAATTCTATTAGAAAATTAAAACGTTCTATTGATATATTGATATAATTTATTTAACATTGAAATAGATATGTTAATAAAAATATACTGAAATATGTGGTATAAAAAATGAAATATGTGGTATAAATGAAATAAAGATAAACAATTATAACTGACGGTACCAAATAAATGATTAGGGAATACACATAATTTGGCGAGATCAACCAAAAGCCTCGATCACATTGCTGTAAAAATACAACTAGAACTGCATGCAGAGCACAGTGAAAAAGATTTGACTCAATAAATTGGTGATATAAAAAAATGGTAAAAAAAGAAAAGACAAAAGACTCAAAATGTTAAATAAGAGAACTCTGTCGTCTTTTGATAACTAGTCCGAACCCCAATTAACTTTAAAATAATTCACCTTTATGCTATAATCTAAAATATGTCTGTTCGACTCCAACCTGGATTAAGACAATGGCGTCATAAGCAATTTCAGAAAAGCAAACCCTTGAGCAATGCCAACATTTAGGAAATCTACAGGATGTATATCTACGCAAGTCAATAATTGGCTTTCAATATTAATTTAATTGATTGGGGACTTTTGTTTTAAATTTTTCGCAGAGTTCAATATCTTTGTTATTTTACTTTTGATAACATTAACTGTCCCGATTTTACTACAACAAATGCGCATTTTTATAATGCATGTCTCTTTAGTTGCGCTTATTGTCAGAATATTTTAAAATCTGAATCCTATTAAAAAAAAACCAGTTGCTCTAAGAGCACGTGATTTAACCTTTTTTTGCATATTAGAATTATGCAAAAACAAAATGAAATATTCAGAGGGCAGATGCTAATAAAATGGCTCTGTAGAAAAGTACATGCATGAAGATTCCCTCAGTCGTAAAAGAATTGTTTCAAATATGACTTTTAAAAGTGTAATTACTTTGAAAAGAATAATCATGCTTAAAATCAAAAGCGATTCTACATTCATCAATCCCTACATCAGTCTTATGTTTGCATTGGTATCAATTTGTAATAGTGCATGACATTTAAAAATGTTTTTTATGTATCTGATTATCAATGCCTAATGGCTCTGGAATCATATATTAAAATAAACCGGTGTGTTACGTTTATCAACTCCAACACGAATGGAAAGTTGCCCGTATATCAATCCAAGAAAACTCAAGTTATGATACAACATGTTAAAAAGTTTACATTATATGATAGTTAGTTACGTCAACCTTAAACAAAAACAAAAAAAAAATAAACAAAAAAATAGGGAGCTTCTTTTTTTTCAATCGCGACACTTCTGCAAATATTTGATGAAATCAATATAATCAAGTTATAAAAAATGAATATAACACGTTATTAAGTATGTTCGTCCACGGCGCTATTCTGTATTTGCCTCATCAGGAACTCTAAAAGCCGAATATTTGAAAGCCAACATCCGAAACAGTTGAGGAGCTATTGACAAAAATCACCTTGAAAAAAGCTAAATCCATCAACTTTGCCTGATTGGGGTAAACCCTTATTTTCTATATGAAATTGAAATTTATAACCGGACAATATTAGAAAGGATTGTTAGAAATAGTGTCAGAAAAACTATACTGATACCTTCAGAACTCATATATGAAAGTTATATAGAATATTCATACACATACAGAAAGTTTTTAAGGGGAAGTAACTCATATATTTCATTTAGAACAAACTCTTTATTTTTTTTTTTTTTTTGAAAGTATTTTAAAACATTTACAATATAAAGTAGGAATATGTGGTATGACTGCAAATGAGACAACTATTCACCAGAATTCAGTTCATCTAGTTCAAACTCCTACCGTATTGTTTTCTTTAGTGTTACACAGTTTTGACTTTTTAATATATAATCCGCAATAATTATAAATTTCCCCATAAACCTTATCTTGAAGAAAGCTTGAAGGTCGTACAGGTGTCCTATAGCTTCTTACATCTAT
This sequence comes from Mytilus galloprovincialis, assembly GCA_037788925.1. NCBI lineage: Eukaryota > Metazoa > Mollusca > Bivalvia > Mytilida > Mytilidae > Mytilus > Mytilus galloprovincialis. The sequence goes on along the minus strand of CM075334.1, from coordinate 5,052,817 downwards.
GTCATTTGTCTCAGGTGAAAAGATGTCTCGCTGGTTATGTCTCAGGTGAAAAGATGTCTCGCTGGTTATGTCTCAGGTGAAAAGATGTCTCGCTGGTTATGTCTCAGGTGAAAAGATGTCTCGTTGGTTATGTCTCAGGTGAAAAGATGTCTCGTTGGTTATGTCTCAGGTGAAAAGATGTCTCGCTGGTTATGTCTCAGGTGAAAAGATGTCTCGATAGTTATGTCTCAGGTGAAAAGATGTCTCGCTGGTTATATCTCAGGTGAAAAGATGTCTTGCTGGTTATGTCTCAGGTGAAAAGATGTCTCGTTGGTTACCATCCCATACCTCTGTTTTCATACAGGTCACATATCATTATTATTTTCAATCAGTACACATCAAATAGCCTAAGTGTAAAGACGTCCTTAAATATGAAAACGCGTCTTTGTGCATATCCAAATGTACTTATTGATAGGTTGTTTAGAATTGTTTTTAATTATTACGTTTTAAGCAACATTAACTAGTTTATTATAGTGATTGTTATATGTCATAGGAAAACATCCATCTAATATTTCATTTTTTTATATATCATAGGTTGTGTGACCGTTCAAAAAGGAGAACGAGATTTCATAAGAGTTATATATCTGTTCTGAGATGTATTCTCTCTGATACCTTAATGAATAGAAGAACTCTTCATGTCTTTCAAAATATTGTCAAACATTTTTATGATGATCGAATTAGTGCATTCAGAATAGTTTATGTCACTATGGTGTCATTAATATGTCGACAATGACATATTTGACTTAAAATGTCAAAATTAAAAATAGTTCTAGGACAAATTGGATACGAGTCAAGGCTTTAACGAAAAAGATGTTTTATACGTTTTAGTATCAAGATATCATTAAAGGTAAAACATTTTATTACTTACAAATTCTCAAAGTGAGGGTATATAGCATTTTTTTTTAAATTTTGAAACCCTAATATTGATTTTAAAAATTCAAAGAAAAATAGTTAGTATTGTGAACATCTAAATCATGTCAATTAGTAGATTTTTTTTTTCGACTGCAGGGGTCCTAAAATATTATTGCATCATACCTTCTTCTTTCTCGCCTTACATACCATAACCTCTTTATTTTCAGGAAGTGATAAGGAATCATATACCTGTTCTTTCGTTACGGTTGACCCACTTTTCAAAGTTTACCTTTTTTATTATATTATGTATCAAGTATTTTCGTTGAACATTAACCAGACAATTAATTAATCACTCATTATAAAGTGCCTCTGATATATTAGTGTATCCTCTACAATGGGTGATTAAGGGCTTATAAAGGGGGAAAGGGTCTCTTGCTGTAAATACAAGTAAAAGAGGGACGAAAGATACCAAAGGGACAGTCAAACTCATAAATCTAAAACAAACTGACAACGCCATGGCTAAAAGTAAGTAGGACATTGAAATAATAAAAAAAAAATGTCTCTCATTTTTGAATATAAAGAAGTACCCTCTGCTATCTGTTTTACGCCTTTTTTATGTGCGAAGATAATAAATTTCGTCTAAGAGTTTTCTATTTTGCAAAAATATCATAACTAAATACTTTTGTATCTTTTAGATTCAAGCGAAAAATATGAAATGCAGAAATTAGAAATATAAATTGAGTCAATTTTTATTTCAAACATACCTTATTAGGAAGGTTAGATAGAAATCGTGTCAGAAAAACTATACTGAGCTGATGATACCTTCAGAACTAATATATGAAAGTTATATAGAATATCCATACACATACAGAAAGTGTTTAAGGGGAAGTAACTCATATATTTAATTTCGAACAAACTCTTTATTTTTTTGTTTTCTGAAAGTATTTTAAAATTTCATCTTGGTCATTATAAATAACATGTTACAGGTTATCCCTACGATTTGAAACAAATCACAAAGTGAATAAGCTTATGTTAATTTCAATCTCATTTTTAGTCTTTAGTTACGGGTAATTTTTTACTCTCATTTGCGAAAAAATACGAGTTTTACGTTAATATTTTTATACGATTTATAAAAATAACAATATCAATCATTACGTTCTTGTGATTTTTTAAGAGCTACCCACGAAATTTAAACTCGTTCTAACATTAACAGTACACAAATAACTGCCCCAAACAGCTCATTTCGGCAAATAATGTCACTTCAGAGATATACAATTAAGGCAAATAAAGGCAACAGTAGTATACCGCTGTTCAATTAACATAAATTGGTTAAGCGAAACCAAAACCGAGGGAAACACATCAATTATAAAAGGAACAACTACTTTGTAAAGCTAATACGAATCGGCATTGAATACTATTAAATTGGTGTAAGTTGAAAGAGCCACAAGTAAGGACAAATCAAGAAGTTCAACTAAGAGCTTTAGTTATGTATTTATTGTCATTTAGTTTCAACTGTTTCGTTTTTTTTAATCATTGACTTTCAAATATACGTTCTTAATGAAGATAAGTTCAGAAAAGGACTATAGACGTATGACATTTATCAAGTGTTGTTTTCATTTTTTTTTTTTCAAAGAAAACATTGATTTTGCCAATATATGTATTAAAATATTATTATTTTTAGTAAATCGAATGAAATAAACTATTGACCCTACATGTAATCATATGTAAAGGACAAAAAAATATGCCAAATAACCTGGTGAATACACATCCATTATCGGTTAATCAAGCATCCTTACTCATTATAAGAATATTACAGATTACATAAGCAGATGACAATCGCCTTTTGATACGCATAGATTGATAAATTAACGGTGTCCGTATAGATGTAATTTCAAAAGCATGTCGTATTGTTAACAAATGATAAGTATAAAAATCAGCGGTAGTTAACGAACGTCTCGTCCTTTTTCTAAAAAAGTGCACCGGAAGGTACCAAGAGATAAATATTTCGTATCAACTTCACAAATAATACACGATAGTCTTGTACTATAAATTTTAGGTACTGACGTTGTTTATCATCTTATATACAGTTTTATAATATTCTTTTATTTATCTTTGTTAATTATTACTTTTACTGTTTAGTTCATTTTTTATAATATTCACTTGACGTCACTCCCTCGAATATATATTTCAAGCATTATGTATTTTTCCTTGATACGGAATATTTATCAAAATGTCTTGGTATCTACTGATGAACTTTTTAAGAAAAGGAGACGAGACGTCCTTTTTCATAACCCATAGTTCATCAACGATCTATTCAGACGCTGGTGATGTTTCCTAAAAGTCAGAGTAGCAGCTGCAAGCTCTTGCTTACCGAATGAGTTTTGGAATGATTATCATTTGTCAATGCTATTCAACTTTATGTTACATTTTGGCATTTTAACTATTAACATACAAGTTAGAGGTTTAGCTATCTATAAAACCAGGTTTAATCCACCATTTTCTTTTTGAAGACAGTGCCAGTACAAATTCAGGAATATGACAGTTGGGGTCGATGCCACTGCTGGTGGAGATTTATTTCCCCGAGGATATCACCAGCCCAGTAGTCAGAACTTCTGTGTTGACTTGAGTTATCATTGATATGTTCATAACTATAGATAAACTGTTAACAAAACTGAAATTTTGAAAAAAAAACTAAGGCTTTTCTACCTCAGGAATAGATTACCTTAGCTGTATTTGGCAAAACCTTTTAGGAATTTTTGGTCCTCAATGCTCTTCAACTTCGTACTTTATTTGACCTTTTAAACATTTTTTGATTCGAGCGTCACTGATGAGTCTTTTGTAGACGAAAAGTGCGTCTAGCGTTATATAAAATTTTAATCCTGGTATCTATGATGAGTTTATTTGTGGTCCATTCGTTTGATGTGTTTGAACTTTTGATTTTGTCATTTGATTAAGGACTTGCCGTTTTGAATTTTCCTCGGAATGCAGTATTCTTGTGATTTTACTTTTTATTAGAGTCTTTTGTAGAAAAATACGTTGCAATCGTAAGAAAATAGTAAGCCTTGTATCTTTGATAATTTAGTTATACTAGTATTGACCAAATAATAAGCCTGGCACCTTTGACAACTTTTGATCTATCTATTTACTCTTTTTCAGCAATAGCAGATCCTCAATGTTTTGTTAGTTGTAAACATATATGCGCCATATCGAAATCACAGGCAGCACTGCTTTGTCCAATGTGTAAATGTGAGTATAGTAAAACGTTAAACAATATAATGTTGTCTTTTAGTAATGATAGAAAAGGATTAATATGATACAAAATTAAACAAAGCCATATCCACATTATGTTAATCGTAAATACAAATTCATTTATTTATGTCATGAAAAAAACATTTTTTTGGAAAAACCGAACTGATCTCTATAGAAAAAAATACACAGACGATGATGTCATCAAAATTGATAACTTTTTGATCGGCAACATATTTGCTGAGTTTGGTTGAATGATATTTCAAAAGACAAACGGAATTCAAATTGGTATTAATTATGTAACCTGCATCCAACCTTGGTTTTGTACTTATATATATAGCTCATACAGAACCTTCTCAAAGACAAAACAAAATGAATAGAAGTAATGTCATTTAAAAAAAGAAGATATGGTATGATTGCCAATGATACAACTCTCCACAAGAGACCAAAATGAGACAGAAATTAACAAATATTTTTTACTACAGCGCTCAACAATGAGTAAAACCCATACCACATAGTCAGATATAAAAGGACCCGAAATGACAAATGTAAAACAATTCATACGAAAAATACAACGGCCGGTTTTATGTGCAAAACAATGAACGAAAAACAAATATGATATATACAACAACAAAAGACAACCACTGAATTACAGTCTCCCGAATTGAATCAGATAATTCTCTTAATTTTTTAGTGTTACCTAGAATTTTCTTCTTGATGGACTGAAGATATTAATACATTGGTAAACTACTGTTGCGCAAATTTCTTGCGGTTACCATATAACATGTTGATTTTGTACGTCTGCATATTTCCATTTTTCATGCTGTTCACAGATAGCATGTAGACATTGTATATTCGAATATTTTTGTTTTTCAGGCTGCCCACAGATAACATGTAGATACTGTATGTTTGGATACGTACTAGCCAGAGACAGCACTGGATGTAGAAGTTGCCGGTGTAAATGGCCAATGTAAAAACCGAAGAAATCCGAATATACGCTTAATTGGTGCCACGTTACTCAGTGATTGTTTTTGAGAATCATTAAGAATAAACCTAGATTTTTATATGTTAGATATGTTTATGGCCATTTTACCATAAAAGTTAAGGATGTTCGCTGCTGTTTCAAATAGGAAGCATTTTAAAATACTGTAATACGTTAATAGCATATAAATACTGGAATTTAAAAAGCACAATAAAATGAAAGGTCTTCTTGTCCTCCTTTTTAATATATAGGCTATGAAAAATTTGATAGAAAATTATTCTCTCTAGATTGGTCATATTATGCATGGAATAAGGCTGTGAGGTCGTTGATACAAATCCGAATTAAGAAACCAAATGGGTCTATAAATACCCACGCTACGTCAATGTTTAAATACCCAAATGTTGCAAAACACTACCTCAATGACAAATATGTTGTAATCCCCGAAGATAAAGCCCCTAACAACATCATTGTTGTGTGTAAATATCATTACAAAACTGCTTCATAAATGAATTAGGCATTGACAATTCACTTGAAACTCAACATATACCCTCACGACACTTACCAAAGAGGAAATCCTAGATAATCATAGGTCTGTTCTATGTTCTTTTGGAATTCCAACCAAAGATGAGGAACTGGACCTTCCATCACTGTATTGGATACCTAAGCGACACAAGTGTCCTTACAAACAACGCTATATTGCTTGGTCTCCCAAGTGCTCCACGAAACCTCTTTCTAATTTATTAACATCTTATTGTATCAGCAATCAAAGCCGGGCTCCAAAGTTATTGTGAAACTGCCCATTCTATTGTTGGCGTGAATCAGATGTAGATACTAAAAAATTCCAAAGATCTTTTAGAGTACATACAATCTAAGACTCTCTCATCTTGTAAAGGTATTAAAACATTTGACATTTCTACACTTTACACAAGTATTCCACATTCCAACCTAAGAGGCAAATTGTAAGACTTGGTATTACTTTGTTTCATTAAAAAGAATGGCGAACGTAGATACAAGTATCTTGTCATGGGGAAGGATAAATCCTAATCTCCTAATTGATACGATATTCCCGTGCTTGCATTTCCTATCATTATTTTCTTGATAGAGGATTGTTGCTCACAAGGAAGCTATTAAATCAAGAGTTTTAAATGGTGAAGTTGAAATCATCTCTTCGTAAATTTTACGGACGCCATCACGAGTTGGTTGACCGTTATGGAATAACCGTTTCACAAATTATATCGGATATGCTCCTTACGTCGTAACTACAATCCCCTTCCCTTTCATAAATGTGACTTACCAAATTAAAGACTATTTACCAGATTTGTTATCTCATAAGCAACACGACGGGTGCCACATGTGGAGCATGATCAGCTTACATTTCCGGAGCACCTGAGATCACCCCTACTTTTTGGTGGGGTTCGTGTTGTTTTTCTTTAGTTCTCTATGTTGTGTCATGTGTACTATTTTTTGTGTTTGTCCTTTTCATTTTTGGCCATGGCGTTGTCAGTTTATTTTCGATTTATGAGTTTGACTGTCTCTCTGGTATATTTCGTCACTCGTTTGTATTAAAAGAATCACTCTGATTCAAACAAAAAATTCTCCGAAACTGACATTATATCAAGATGCTAGATTTCAACATATTTGTTACGTTTTGAGAAAGTAATATATTCCTGATTTGGTAGAGACATTTTCGTATGTAGAAAATGGTGGATTAAACTTGGTTTTATAGCTAGCTTAACTTCTCACTTGACAGTCGGATAAAATTCTATTATATTGACAACGTTGTGTGAACAAACAGACATAATACCGTAGGTAAAAACGTAAAAAGAATAGGGTACAGCAGTTAACATTGTGTTACAATCTTAAACACTAGTGAATATAACTTCAGGGTCCAAACAATGTATGCCTATATTAATTAAGCACATTTTGATTTCCAGTGGATTCCTCTGAATCCTTATATCTACTTGTAGAAATTGGAATTCCTATTAGAACTAGGAGGATTCTTGATCCTACTGAATACAGATTTATACATCGTATATCTCTGCGTGGAGAGCTCAGTGTAGTTTATAAAATCACTATAGGCAGCTGTGTGGAAAGTCCAGGAATAATGATGCAACAGTACTATCCAAAGAGGGGAAGCTACTTACTACAGACAAGGAAAAGTTAGATCGTTGGGCAGAACACTTTAAAACTATCATGAATAGGGCTGAAGCAAACAATGATATACTTGACATTCAACCGTTTGGAGATGCACTTGAAATAGACACAGAAGCTGTATGCAAAGATGAGATCCAAAAAGGCAATAAGACAACTGAAAAATGGTAAAGCACCAGGCATAGATAACATCAGTGCAGAATTACTAAAATCAGACATACAGTCAACAAGCGAGATACTACATTATCTATTTACCAACATATGGATAGATGAAGAAATACCAACTGAATGGGACAAAGGAATTATTATAAAACTGCAAAAGAAGGGAGATCTGAAACTTTGCAACAACTGGCGAGGAATATCATTACTTTCAATCCCCAGTAAAGTATTCCTTAGAGACATTAAGCATATAATAACTGATTCCATTAACAGTAAGCTGCGTGAAGAACAGGCAGGTTTTCGAAATAACAGAGGCTGCGTTGACCATCTTTTTACCCTGCGAAACATCATACAGCAATCCATAGAGTGGCAGAACAAAATATTATTAAACTTCATTGACTTCCAAAGAGCATTTGACAGTGTTATAAGAGAATAAATCTGGGACATACTAAGAGCATATGGAGTACCATCGAAAATAATCAAGCTGATAAAGATATTCTATGACAAGTATGAATGTAGTGTATTACAAGGATGCATAATCTCTCCTCTTCTCTTCTTAATAATTGTTGACTGGTGTATGAGATCAACCTTAGGAAATGGAAACACTGGGATAAGATGGACACTCAACTCCTTTCTTGAAGATTTAGACTTTGCAGATGACATTTGCTTACTATCCAGCAACAGAGCACAAATGCAAAAGAAAACATCTAGACTGAATACTATGTCAAACAAACATGGGCTCAAAATAAACATCGAGAAAACGAGTCATGTCAATCAACAACTAATCAAATAAAATTCCAATAAAGATTGGATCCTTAAACATTGAGGAAATAGAAGACTTTACATACCTAGGCAGAGTAAAAAGCAGTGATAATGGGACCACCAAAGCAAGACTGAGTAAGGCTAGAACATCTTTTGTCTACTCAGACCAATCTGGAAATCGTCATCCCTCTGCCAGAAACACAAAAATTAAAATCTACAACAGCAATGTCAAATCTGTACTGCTTTATGGCTCAGAATGTTGGGAGAATTATACAAACTAACTTCAACAAACTGGCTGCATTCCACAATACCTGCTTGAGAAGAATATGCAAATTCTTTTGGCCAAACAAAATATCAAATCAGGAACTATTCAAACTGACAGCACAAAGAGATATAAGAGATGAAATAAAAACAAGAAGATGGAAATGGATAGGCCATGTCTTAAGGAAAGAACCAGCAAACATTGCTAAAGTGTCACTCAGGTGGACTCCGACTGGCAAGAGGAAAAGGGGAAGACCGAAAGAAACATGGAGAAGAACAGTGGAAAGCGAGATGAAGGAGATTGGGATGTCATGGCGAGAAGTAGAGAAGAAAGCACAAGACAGAGTGTTATGGAGAGAGCTAGTGTTGGCCTTATGTGCATCAAAGCACGAAGAGGATTAAGTAAGTAAGTAAGTATTAAACATGTTTGCAGGCTCCCAACCCTCCCATTCACAATTTTATTGGTGTTGAGTGTTTGACTGAGGCATTTTGTAAGTAGCCCAGTAGATTAAAGCTGTCAAATTCATGTTCACCGATTTTAATCAAATTCTTATAAGCAAAGTTGTGCTGTTGGATTTTTCTATGTCTATTTAATTTCATATTATAGATGAAAAATAAATGTTTATCGTAGTTATTACCTGTATAAGAATGATTTTTTGTGGATCGAATCAGTCAATCAAATGATTTACCTTTGTTTCACTTTCAATGTTGACATTATTTTACTTTAAATTACTTTACACATACAATTCACGTGTTATTCATCTCAAGCTAAGGGGTTAAATTGAAGTTCACATGCATACGGATTCAATGAGGTTGAATTTTTCACTTGCAAGTGAATAATTCATAATAAATGTTTTTAGCTTATTTTAACAAAATTGAACCATACTGGCTGCTAAAATCGATTTATTATTTCACTATTTGCATTTCATTAATGATTGAACAAAAAAAATTAATATATTATATTTTTTATATTTCAAGTAGCTAGTGCCCCTTTTAAAAGCCAAAACGTTCAAATTATACTATTTTTTGCATTATTGTTTTTAGATATTTACTGAATTACCGTACTGTTTTTGTGAGAAGTTTACATTTGCTTCGAGGTGAATAAAATCAAATCTGTCAATCTGTTTCTATACAGAATGATTTCAGTCATATTTGGCAGTTTTGCAGATCTTTTAAATAATAATTCCAAAGTAGAGGACAGAGAAATTACACCTTTTCATATTTCATAAATTTAATATCATATATACAAATTATAAAAATACAATATATAAATAAATTATAATTTCTAAAAACATAAAATTACCAAAGCCTGGACGGATCAAAGACTCAACACTAACTTATTTATAAGGTGATCAGAAGGACCTATGTATAATGATATGAAGAACATACAAATGTTTTTTTGACACAAATATCCAATTACAAAACATAAAAACATAAAATCTAGCACATAGTTATTTCACAGAATTAGGGCATTTCTTTTGATAAAATTCATAAACTTAAAATGCCCTGCAGGGCAACTTCATTCCTTGGACCTATCGGCTGACCAAAATTACATTGCACGACTTCTGTTAGTGCCGAACCCTGTGGTCTAAACAGCATTATTTACTTAATTGATTGACAACTATTATACTATCAGCACCCAGTGTGACAGAGTATCTCATATCAGATCCTGGCTCACTCTGCTGCCTAAAAAATAGTCCATATCACAGATGCTTCTTTGTTGTAGTTCCTGTACAAATATTAACTTTGGATTGCAATCTGAAATCAATATACAGAACTTAGATTTCTGACATAAAATTAGTAACTCACAATATAAGTTTAACATTACCAAATGGTTGTGTATCAGTACAGTTGTTACAGTTTGTTCTGTTTCTTAATGTAGAAGTGATTACAGAATTGAATTTTTTATCTGTTTAACTAGCATTAATTGTCTTATAAATTATAGCTTTTTAGTTTTAATTTCTTTGCATTAAAAAATTACCCAAACTGTATCATACTGGTTAAATTTTTTTTAATTGTTTGTACTGTTGAGTTGCAGTCTCTTTGACATCCCTCCTATTAAAGAATGGCTGAATGAAGAATCTAATTCTGTATTTTAAAAATCTTTGTCCAAAATTTCATCTTACAGTTATTCTTCATGTTGTTATTTTCAAAGTTTTAAAATTTTTTGACCATATAATTCTATATTTATTAATAAAATTGACAATCACATTCAACATGAGTAAACGTCAATAGATCATTTTGACAAATTTAACCAATCGCTTTTAACTTTATTTACAGTCAATAGATAATCCTTAAAAAATTAACCAATCACATTTAACTTTATTTACAGTCAAAAGATCATTCTCATAAAATTGACCTATCACATTTAAGCTTTTTTACAGTCAATAGATCATTTTGAAAAAAATTGACCGATCACATTAATTTTTTACTTACAGTCATTGGATCATTATGACAAAATTGACCAATCACATTAAATGCCACTTCCTTCATATCAAATGGTTGATATTCCACATCAGGTGATAACAGCATGGCCAATATACCTTTTTTGTCTAACTTCATTTTTTGGAATTTGGCGATTTCTTCTTGTCTTTTCTGTTGTAAAGAATATAGATTTATGTTGTAGAAACATTATATATAATCAACACTGCCTGGTGAAAACAATGAATTCTAATCTTACAAGATGAAAAGAGTTCACAAATTGTTTTTACTGTAACAGTATATATACAGTTATGATCTAGCTAACATTGTTGTGAACATTGTAGTTTAAGTGTTCAGTAGAAAATTTGCTGCCTACCATTTTTCAAAAAAATAACCCAAACTTACAAAAAACAAAAACTTTCATCTACCAAAATGAAGAAATAGAACATGCTGCACAGACAGACAGTATTGCTTTTTACAATCGATGTTTTTTTTTTTACTTAATCTTTACTGCTAAACAAAGCATCATATGTAAAAAAAAAAAACAAAAAAAAAACATAGTTTATACTGAACAGTATCAGTAAAACTTAGTAACATTAGATAAATATACCTTTTATATCAATTCAAAACATTTCTAAACAAAAATGTGTCCATAGTACACAGATACCCCACTCGCACTATCATTTTCCATGTTCAGTGGACCGTAAAATTGGGGTAAAAACTTTAATTTGGAATTAAAATTAGAAAGATCATATCATAGGGAACATGTGTACTAAGTTTCAAGTTGATGTGACTTCAACTTCATCAAAAACTACCTTGATTAAAAACTTTAACCTGAACCTTGCACTACCATTTTTTATGTTCAGTGGACTGTGAAATTGGGGTAAAACTTTAATTTGGCATAAAAATTAGAAAGATCATATCCTGGGGAACATGTGCACTAAGTTTCAAGTTGATTGGACTTGAACTTCATCAAAAACTACCTTGACCAAAAAATTTAACCTGAAGCAGAACGAACGGACAGACGAACGAACGAACTGACGGACGAACGGACCCACAGACCAGAAAACATAATGCCCCTCTTATCGTAGGTGGGGCATAAAAAAATTCCTATAGTATCATCTCTGAAGAAATAAATCAGTAAATAAGAGAACAGATGGAACCAAAATCTTTTGTCCATTTTATAAATATTTACCATCTCAACAAGTAAATCTCCTGGTAACCATGGTGGCAATGAAGACAGATGAACCAATGGGTACACGCTACTCTGGAATACCAAGGCAAACTCTGTCTTCATGTACTCTATGTCTCGCTAAAAAAGTAAAGGGAAATGGTATATAAAACATGTGAAATTAAAGGGGTGTATTCCATGTCTCTCTTAATATGTATTATTCAATGGACACTTCTCTTATAAAGCCATTTTTCTCTCTGGCCTTAGGTTGACCTTTATATACAGATTTACCTGTGTCTAAATGAACTCAAACACATTCAGGTATACCATGTATGATGGCAAGAATTGGGATTCAATCTTTTTGTAATTTTAGTTGTTATTTAGAGTAAAAATAAACAATGGATTGAAGAATTAAACAAAGTACAATTTTCCAAATGGTTCAATTGTAATCAGAATTTGTCAAAACATTGAAATTTGGTATTCATGAAAATGCATTTTTTATTTACATCCCATGTTATTTGGTACTAATGAAAATAATCAAATCCTCCGTACTGCATTGTCAGTATGTGTCTTTGCATACTGCTGATAAAAAAATATATGAATTTCTGATTGGCTTGCATACAGACTCTTGCAAAACAAGAAAATCAATTATAAACACAAACACAATGTTTCATTAATTCACAAAAAATGGTTCCAACAAAAAAATAAATTATTTTACATTTGAATCAGAGCATTGTATATAGAGAGAGAGTTAGGGTAAAATATTACGAACTGTGATCTATAACAATTAAAGAAGGGTATGGGATTAAAAGAATGGCGAATGATAATAAGATTTAGTTTTTAAAGTAGGTAATGTCATGCAATGTTGCTACAAGTTTTAAACATTTCAATGCTGGTGTACGTAGTGTCACTAAAATGTGTTTCAGCATAGAAAGATAAAAATTTAGTGGTCAATTCAAATATCACACACTTCCTTTTTCATTTACAATCTTAATATTGAATTGGGACAATACATAAAAACATCCATGTAATGAAAGATATTATATTGAAAGGTTTTGGAACAGGCACTTTTAGTACCTTTTTAGTTCTTAAATATTCAGTTTTAATTCCTTATACAAAAAAAAAATTACTACCAAGAAGATGGAGTATCAAGATGCTTAACCACAGTATAGTAACCTGTTGTAAAATTATATAATCAGGAGTCAAAAGTCAGTAATATACAAAAAAAGTCTACTGAATTATAAACATGTTTCTGAGGAAACAACCTTAACCAGATGAACAGACAAACAAGGTTGTATCTACTACAATGACAGGACATTTTAATCAAATTGTGAAGTCCATTTCCAACTCCCAAATTCTACTTTTTTAACACATCAATACTTAGAGGTGTAACAATCAAAAATTAAGATAACTCCCTTTCATCCATTGCAAACACTATCTCCACAAACCAGAATAACAGTATACATATACTTATATGTTGAATATGAAGAAAATAATCACAATGTTTCTGCATGTCGCTCAAAGCCTTTTATATTTGATTAAAACTTTAAGTACCAATAGTCCAATATGATTCAAATACAGATTTTGTGCCCTGGTTTCACTAACACTACAACGCTGTGTTCTACTTTCATTTGGAACACGTTTTGGGGATACATTTTGTACATAGGTTATGTCAATGGTAAACATAATATTTTCAAAAAAGAAAGTAGAACACAGTTTTGTCAGGTCCTTGCATGTGAAGGGGGACACAAGGTCTGTATTTCATTCAAATTGGTTATAATGAACCCAACATCCATGATATTATGGGTATAAAGTGGAATGATTAGGAATGTAATATGAATACTCAATTTGTGTAGAATGAAAACACATTCAATCAGTAAAAAAGAAAGTTTTCAATCTTTGTCAAACATGAAAAGTATTTTGTACACTGTTTGTAGTCTATATACCTCACTAATGACATTAACGTCTAAATCAAACAGTATTTTTTGACAACTCTGAAAAAAGAAACCGATGGTTGCATACACATTTTGCTTTTCGTGGTCCATTTCAAACTAACTAGATAAAAGATGGTATGATTGCCAATTAGACATCTCTTCACAAAAGACCAAATCACAAAAATTAGCAACTAGCATATTAACAAATATAAACAAATGGTAAAGGAAACTCATAACAAAATTAATTGCAAAATTTCATAACGCTTCTTTTTTTTAAACGATGAACACTGCAAAAAAACACTTTTCAAGTAAGACAAGTAAACTAGATGTGAAAACTTGGAACAAAAATTTGGAGAAACCTGTAATGTATTTCAATAATTTTCTGGGATCAATATGAATTTTGTATATAAATTAGTAAAGCCAGTATACTATTATTTACATCTATTAAATAAAAGATAATGATACAGGTATAAGCAAATATTAAAATATCACACAGTTTGATAAAATGGAAGAAATAACTATTTCTCATCACTGGAAATGAAGTCAAACAAACAGGTGCAGAATCAATGGAATTAACCATAGATAAGCAATTTGTTTATATTGTCCAATAACAATTGATGTAACAAATTTACTCAGAAAATTTGCTGATATTGTCCAATCAAATTTGATGTTACAAATTTACTTAGAAAATTTGTTGATAATGTCTAATCAAAATTGATGTAACAAATTTACTTAGAAAATTTGTTGATATTGTGCAATAAAAATTGATGTAGCAAAATATTGCATTAGAATGTGTAATTGATAACATAACAATGTGATATTACCATGCATTCACACATGCTACTTACAAGCTGTACATGCAAAAATAAAAAAATATATATTTCATTATTACAAAACCTAAGGGACATAACTCCATATAAAACCGATAAAAAATGAAGAAGGCAAGTATCAATTGAATATATTTAGATACTGTAGATTAATCATTGTTTGTAGGATTGGAATTTTTGTGAATTTCATGGTTTAGGTTATCGATAAATCATTAGTTCAAATGTTTAAAGAAGATCACATCACAATTTCTTTATACTTGTTAGCATAAATCAAAATATCAGATATCCATACCAATGCACAAATATGACACAAAATAATAAGGGAACATTAACATATCAGCAAGGCAAGTGCCATAACTCTACATTTCTATTGGCAAAATTTAAAGTATATATGATTCTATCAAGGAGGGCATTATCTCTACTTATAAATACAGAATACATATTGTAAAATATTGATTTTGTAATATATATAAAAATAAAAAAAATCAGCAACCATACAAGATTATATTTAAATCTGTGTCATAATATGATATGTATTAAATGAATCATGCAATATGAATTAAAGGGCACAGTATACATATTCCGTGAATAATATATAAATTTAAAAAATAAGTAGAACTGTAGGCTAGCTATTGCACCCTTATTATATCCTTACTTTAAATATTTGGTAAACCAGAGTTTGAATGGAAATGGATATAATAATGCACCAAATGGTAAACCATGCTAACATAAAACCTAATAACAAATCTATGGCAGCTCGTATTTGTTATTCTCTACAAAAATACTACAAAATTTCACCAAAAGCCATAATGTGTAAGAATATATAAGTATTCTGTAAACAGTTATTAGATGAGGGATTTCTGAAAAACTCCACATGGTAAAACATGTTCACATGAAGGCTGATTTTAAACAAATTTTCAGTAAGCTTTCTTCTGAATTTCCCTACAAAAATGAGATGAAAATCACATACATGGCTTTTATGTGGAAGAATATTCAAGTTTAAACAAGAAGTTATTGGAGCTGAATCGAAAAAACACATCACACTTTAAGCATGCCCAAGTAAAGCCTCACAGATTATACCAAATTTCACATCAAATGTGCCTAAAATATCTCCTTTCATTTTTAGAATAAATATCATTAAAAACCAAAAGTAGGGATATACTTTTACACAGATCATCTGGCCCATTCCCTCTAGCCTATATTTATCTTATAGTCCTTACTAACAAATACACTGACTGATCCATTCCCTCTAGCCTATGTTTATCTTATAGTCCTTACTAACAAATACACTGACTGACCCATTCCCTCTAGCCTATATTTATCTTATAGTCCTTACTAACAAATACACTGAGTCAAAAGATTAACAACCTATTCTAAATAAAAACCCAACATGAAATTAAAAATTAACAAACGTGAGGAAATAAACTTTATAATATTGGTTTTGTTGATTAAAAATTGAAACCTTCTCATTTTTTTTTTTTTTTGGTTTACAATTATGTACTTGTGAACTTTTTGAAATATGAAATTTAATTTTTTTTAATTTAGTTTTACTCAGTGTATATATATATAAGGGATGACATCAAAAGATCGATGTAGGATAAAAAACTTAAAACAAAGAGTTTGGGGGTGGGGGTGGGGGTTAAAATTCTGCAAGTTTTGTATATCTAAAATTGATTTTTACATATATCCCTATTGGTAAATCAATTTTTCCCAAATTAAGTTAAGAGGGGGGGGGGGGGTCAGTGAAGAAACTATGTGAATTAAGTTTTTTTTTATCCTACATTGAACTTTTGATGTCATCCCTAAGGAATACAACAGTTTAAATTACACTATATAGATACTAAACTAAAATATACTAAATCTATTTATATCTTTTACCTTTTCAGGTGCCCTTATGATCTTTGTTCTTTCTATCCAAGCTTCCTGTAAACAGATTCATAATAAATGTCTGACATTTCATACAGCAGATTTAAAAATTTTATAACATTTTTTGTAATGAAAAATTGTAACTGATAGGTTTTGAAAAAATACAACTCACATTTATTGTATGCAGCATTTCATGTAATATCAATAATCACGCAATTTTACAAAATTTTCCTTTGATCTTACTGACTGATTATTTCCTTTCTCAGCGGAGTCAATTGATATGAAAAATTATAATTAGAAATTAATGGAGCATATGCGTTGTCAATGAAATTTATAACAATTTCTCATAGGTAAAATAGCGATAACCTGATGGTCATCTCAAGCAAGGAAAGCAATCTCGTTGAGATGACCAACTATAATCTATAATTATCTTACATCCACTTTATTTGAACTTTGGTGGATGGTTTGTCTCATTGGTAAGAATAACACATCTAATTATTTCACATTTATCTCACATTAAAAGCCTATTGTATAGCAATTAAAACATAAATGTATACACAAATTTCTGATTTTACAGTATATTTCATTTATGTGCATACAAACCAACAATAAAACTAGCATTATAATATCAATACTACCAAGTTTTAAAGAAATCAGAACTCTTTTGCCAATGTAATATTTTAAATACTACTTTTATACGTTCAGATTCATTCTAAGCCCACAAATACATTGGCTTCTTTGCTCCCAAGCATTTCACGGGTACATGATTTTCTTTCCAATTCCATAATCAAAAGGGAAGTAACTCATGCTGTCACAACATAGTTGCCTAAATCTTCATTGTATTTTTTTCAAATCAATTTTCCAGTAAGTGTTTTATGTGTTTGTGACTGTTTGACATATTTGAATAAATACGATCTCAATGTCACATGTAAATTTAAGTGTGTGTAAACTTACTCTAAATATCTTCATCAAATCCATCTGGTCAGCTGTAGCCGGGAATGTAGCAAGGAAAGGACTGTGAATCAACTCTAAAATAAAGACATATAATCAAAGAGCAGAATGCTCTGAGGGATACGTTTGCCATATAGTTTTCATTGACACATGTATAGCAGTTCTGCCAACTTTTCATTAAGCAAATTCGTGAGATTTGGCCAAAATTGAAAAGATCAAAGAGCAAAAAAAAATAGATCCAAGCGGATACTGCTGCAAAAAAGCATGAACATGCGTGAGTCTTACGCATTTTTGACAGCCCTGGCCTTGAAGGCATAAAACTTTGCTCAGTGCTTGGAGCACAAAAATCATGCTCGAAAACAATAAAGCTTTCATTGGTTGATTTCGAGTATGAGTACAAAAAACTGACTCGAAAGTTTTATGACCGCAAGTCCTGGTACAGCTGGATAGTATTATTTCAGTCAAAACTAATTCAACTGCATATGCAAATGTAATAATCTGAATAGTCACTCAACTTTAAAAATAGCCAATCCCGTATTCAAGTGTATGAGCAATGTACTTATTGTGTTTTATTTGTGTACTATCAATTCCAAGTTTACTTTCCACAGCAGTCACTGAGAGCACAGTCGCCTGAAGATTTCATAATTATACCGAAAAAATGTGGGAAATAAAATATTTTTAGTAGTATTATATAGAATAAATAGTCCGAGATTACTCTGACGTCCCCCGTGTTGACGTCCAACGGCTGTTTTGCCAGACAAGCTGGGGTCGTCCCCCGTCCCGCGGCCACAGCTTGTCTGGCAAAACAGCTGTTGGACGTCAGAGTAATCTCGGACTAACTGAAAGTGAGAGAAGGTATTTCACTTCGTATCTTATGGTCCGTATCTTATCACCGTTAATTCTAGGAGGAACCCCATTTCTAACTCTTTAGATATTAATTTCCTTTGGGTCAGTGGGCATGACTCCTTTCCGTACACAATCCTCTGTTAAAATTGAGATCGTTCTTAATATAATACGACATTTATCGACATCCAACGAGTTAATTTTTCTTGACGAGTCGTGTTGTATTTTGATTTTGACTGGAAATACTTTCGGAAGGGAGACAACTCGAAACGATAATATGGAAGACTCCATTTCGGCTGAAGGGGTGTTATAGGTAAAACTACATTGATTTTAATTTAACTGATGCATATGATTTTTAAATTATGCAACAACAATATTAAATCCTCAATAGCAGACAGACATAGAAAGAATCCCATGAGTTTCAAATTAATCAATAAGCAGGGAATCCAGAGCAACCACTCAATCTGATACCCCTTGAAATCAAGAAAACTATATGCATGCGCATTAATACATAAACAAACCTGCGATAAGACTTGCGATTTGGAACAAGAACGTTTATTAAATGATATGATGAATAGGTCTCCATTTCTTTATGAGAGTACAGTATCAGTTTCATAACGGTAAAATATAGAAAAACTCCAATTCAGTTCTTATATGACAGAAATAGAATTATCGGAATTCAGCTCGCATTTATCAAAACTGGGGAATTCCCTCTGACGTGTTTCTAAATTTATAAAAACACTAAATATATCTTATATAAATACTGCTTAATTCTGATTTTCCGTGTTGTTTAAAACACGCATATAAGTCAAGGGAAATATCAAACATGAAGGTTATGAGAAGAACATTACAGGAAAGTTGTTTATGTTCAATCCTTTTGCTTGTTTTTACCTTTTAAAGCAAGACAATCATAAGAATCTGAGATGTTGCTGAATGTTTAGAATAAAACGGCTGACGTGAGGGAATGAGCCCTGAGTCAACGGTAAAAGTCTACAGATTGCTTGAAAGCAATCGTATCCCAAAAAAAATCAAATTCATTTATAATCATATTTAAAATATAACTTTAAGCACATTTTCATCTTTGAAACCTGTCCCACATTATTCTGCAATTTTATTCTTAATTTAAATAAATAATGATTTCTTGAAAAAAAATCATTTTCATGTACACTGGAAAACCTTTTTCTGGATACTTTTCACTCATGACTGCTCATGTTGTACTGAGATATGACAATAGCATAAATACATATACATGTATGTAAGCTATAGGTGAGACATAAAAAACAACTTACCTGTAGATTCTAAGTCTACTCTATCTTTCAGTAATGTATCTGCTAAGATTTGACGATAGTATGAATACATGCTTATCAAAGATGCATTTCCTATAAGAATGTCTGGCAGTAAACTGTAAAAATACACATTTTTCTGACTATTTTAGAATGTATGGTGTAATCTTGTAATTATCCTACTGCATATATGACATTTGATTAAAATTTGCTTAGAAAATAAACTAATTATTCTTTAAAATCATATTTAAAATATAACTTTAAGTGCATTTTCATCTTTGAAACCTGTCCCACATTATTCTGCAATTTTATTCTTGGTTTAAATAAATAATGAGTCTTGTGTGGACGAGGCGCGTTTTTGACGTAATGAATTTTAAACCTGATGCTTTTTGTTATTCATTAATCATGTGTTTCTTTGTCTAATAAGTTCTATTTATTTGTATTATAGTCCTGTAATATTATGTTGTCATTTCAATGTTATATTTAACATTGCCATTAAAGTGCGAGGTTTGGCATGCCACAAAACCAGGTTCAACCAACCATTTTTTCCTTTAAAAATGTCCTGTACCAAGTCAGGAATATGGCCATTGTTATATTATTGTTCGTTTCTGTGTGTGTTACATTTTAACGTTGCGTCATTTGTTTTCTCTTATTTTTACAGTGACTTGACTGTAAGTGTTGCTATCCACCAATTGCAATTCATTCAAAATTTTGACCAAATTGCAATTTGTTTTATTAAACCAAATTGTTCAACTGGTCAGAAATTTGAACCAACTGCTGTAGAAAACCACAGTCAAGACTGAAAGTGCAAGGTGATAAAATAAAACATACTTACAATCCTATAAGACTTTAACTCCACTTTATTGATGGTATTTTTAAATCAGTCTATCAATCTGTATAGTTATATTATAGCCATTACCATACTAAAGGTGAACTGTTTTATTTTTAATTGCTATAAAAATGTCCAAACTAAGCTTTTATATAGTTTTTCTTTCGAAAAGTATTCTGTATTCATAAGAATCACACATTATGTGAATAAAAACATTTCATATTCAGTAAAATATTTGTGAAATTGCAATATGTTTGTAGGAAGGGGAGATAATCTTTTTTGGTTTCAAAAAATCTTTATTCAAAAGAATAGTATTTTAGGTTATCTCCACAAGGAAACTTATCAATAGCATATTGTTATTTCACACATATTTTACTGAATATATGATGTATTATTTTAAATGATATATGATTCTTATAAATATAAAATCCTTTTCAAAAGAAAAACTATAAAAAAGCTTAGTTTGGACATTTTTATAGCAATTAAAAATAAAAAGGATTTTATATTTATAAGAATCATATATCATTTAAAATAATACATCATATATTCAGTAAAATATGTGTGAAATAACAATATGCTATTGATAAGTTTCCTTGTGGAGATAACCTAAAATACTATTCTTTTGAATAAAGATTTTTTGAAACCAAAAAAGATTATCTCCCCTTCCTACAAACATATTGCAATTTCACAAATATTTTACTGAATATGAAATGTTTTTATTCACATAATGTGTGATTCTTATGAATATAGAATACTTTTCGAAAGAAAAACTATATAAAAGCTTAGTTTGGACATTTTTATAGCAATTAAAAATAAAACAGTTCACCTTTAGTATGGTAATGGCTATAATATAACTATACAGATTGATAGACTGATTTAGTAATACCATCAATAAAGTGGAGTTAAAGTCTTATAGGATTGTAAGTATATTTTATTTTATCACCTTGCACTTTCACATTTTGACTGAACAATTTGTTCAATATTCTGACCAGTTGAACAATTTGATTTTATAAAACAAATTGCAATTTGGTCAAAATTTTGAATGAGTTGCAATTGGTGGATAGCAACACTAACAGTCAAGTCACTGTAAGTGTAATTTCACATTGCGATAAGACGTGTCACGGTACTTGTCTATCCCAAAATTCATGTATTTGGTTTTGATGTTATATTTGTTATTCTCGTGGGATTTTGTCTGATGCTTTGTCCGTTTCTGTGTGTGTTACATTTTAGTGTTGTGTCGTTGTTCTCCTCTTATATTTAATGCGTTTCCCTCGGTTTTAGTTTGTTACCCCGATTTTGTTTTTTGTCCATGGATTTATGAGTTTTGAACAGCGGTATACTACTGTTGCCTTTAATTAAAACATATGCATCCTAAAGCTATGTTTTTCATAAGTTGATATGTTTTCAGAAATACAAAAAATGTAACTTAAAGAACTGTGAGCAAAGTAAATAAATCCATTTAAATCATTTGAATAAAAATATAAAGTAGGTGCACAATGCCATTAGGTACTGAACATTCACTAAAATTTCATTTAAATTATTAACTAGCAAACGAGAAGTCACAGAAGATCAAGAAGTATTGACTATCAAATGAATAAGCCATTGAAAAGACAAGCAGCAGAAAAAATGCTATTCAAGAAATATAGTTAAAATACAGAAGAAACAAGAATGTGTCCCCAGTACACGGATTCCCCATCCACACTATCATTTTCTATGTTCAGTGAACCGTGAAAATGGGAAAAAATCTCTAATTTGGCATTAAAATTAGAACGATCATATCATAGGGAACATGTGTACTAAGTTTTAAGTTGATTGGACTTCAACTTCATCAAAAACTACCTTGACCAAAAACTTTAACCTGATGGGGGACAGACGAATGGACGAACAGAAAGACAACTGATTGGACGGACGAACTAATGGACACACAGACCAGAAAACATAATGCCCATAAATGGGGCATAAAAAAAATAGTGCTCAAGATCTCTTAACAATGGAGAAACTTACTCTAACTGTTCTTTGAGTTCCCTTTTAGGAACATGCACCTTGATATTCAGTCTTGGTTGTTTGTTACCAGATATTAAAGACATGAAGGCATTAGATGTAGCTGAAAAATAAATATATATATATATTTCCATTCATCTCAAAAACTTCTATTGACAGGATCAATAAATATTACTATGTAATCATGTGTGTAAAATTAATGAGATTTTAAAAATTGCACTGAACATAAGTGTAATTCATTGTAACTTCTTTAAAACTGTGTTTTACTGTGTCTATTGCTGTGTGCTTGATTTTTCTTTATTGCCTTGAGGTATAGGGGGAGGGTTGAGATGTCACAAAACATGTTTTACCCCCACTGCATTTTTGGCGCCTATCCCAGAGTCAGGAGCTTCTGGCCTTTGTTAATCTTGTATGATTTTTTATTTAGTTCATTTACATGTTTTGGAGTTTAGTATTGCTGAACTAGTATACATATTTGTTAATCAGGGCTTCAGGTGCGAGATTTTCTTGCTGTGTTGAAAACACATTGGTGGCCTTTTGGCTGGTTTTTGGTCTTTAGTTGGGTTGTTCTCTCTTTGACACATTCCCCATTTTAAATTTTATATTTTCATTGAAAGCTGATCTGGAATAATAAAATTAAGATGCTTGTATATTTATGCAAGGATAAGATACACATATTGTTCCAAAGCTTTATTAAAAAATAACAATCACACCAACAAAAACGTTAATTGTTATAA
This sequence comes from Mytilus galloprovincialis, assembly GCA_037788925.1. NCBI lineage: Eukaryota > Metazoa > Mollusca > Bivalvia > Mytilida > Mytilidae > Mytilus > Mytilus galloprovincialis. The sequence goes on along the minus strand of CM075334.1, from coordinate 5,029,502 downwards.
ATGACAAAAATTTAGGCAGGTTTTACCACAAACAGTGACAGGAACAGTGCAAATACTCCTAATTAGTTTAGAGTTTATTTTCTCATTTTGCACAAAATGTTGTTAACACAAGAAATGAATGAGTACCAAGTGAACATTAATGAATCACTAGTATGTAGATCTTCAAATTGCATTAAAAATACACATAACTGTTAAGCTTATTTTCTAGACAATGAGATGGAATTTATGTATTTGGACAATGTGATTAATGTGCTTCAGATGTCAGTGGCGGATCCAGGGGGGGTGTGTTCCCGGGGGTTGGAACCCCCCTTTTTTTTGCCGATCAATGCATTTGAATGGGAGCATATAGTTGGAACCCCCCCCCCCCCCCCCCTTTACTCTGTGTTGGGAACTCCCCCTTTTTAAAATGGCTGGATCCGCCACTGGATGTGCATATACACTCTTGATACTTACATGCTTCAAAAATAAATATATAAATAATTACTTACTAAAAAATAATTTAATTTAGATTTTTATTTTCAAACCTCTTATTGTTCCATGTTAAAACCTTTTCAAAGAGATTCTCCAACTCTGCCATCTTTTATTGAATTCTTTAAAGTCCAAAATCTCAAATACGCAATTATTCTCCAGTAGCATAACATAACTCTATAATTTTCTATTTATAGACATCGTTTGTTTTTAGAAATAAATAGGGAAAAATACATTAAACCTACATCAAGTTATTATTAATGATGTAGATCGAGTTGTCATGTCATCTTAAAATAAGGCAAAAATTATTGAATAAAATGATATAGTTACTTACTTCTACGACTAATGGCAGGATCAACTTCTACATTCTTCTCATATGGTGTTCCTCCATTTACATAAAGATCAAATGTCCTGAAACAGATGTATAAAAGTTGTGATGCACATGGCTTTGGCAATTGGGACTGAGGATAATGCTGTGCATAGCAAGTAAAGCTAAGAAGTAAATTGTGAACTACTTCAACAAGTTGTTTGGCTGTTGCTGTGGAAAATGGGACAATCATAAACACAAATTGATACCTTCCAATGTTCTATCCCTTTTCTGCTTTGAAATAAAATCCACTTTCTTACCCTTCTTGGCTCTGAATAATACTCCCCTTTCTTACCACCTCTAATCTCTAAAAATACCTTCCCCTTTCCTATCTTTCTCTGCCCTTATGCTCCCCGTTCTTATCCCTTTTCTGCTCGAAAAATACTCTCCCCTATTCTATCTTATCTTGCTCCGAACAATCTCTTTGGTGGTCCCTTGTCTTTCCCGTCCCTTTTTCTTCTAAACAAAGGTCTTGTAATACCTAACAATTTACTTGTAAAGTATCAGGCTTCCCCATCCCTCTGGTACGTTCATAACGATCAAATTACCGACCAAGCATCAGATTCCCATACTTACTTGTTCATGATCAGATCACCAATGAGTTCATACAAATCGAGTAAAACCCACCCATTATCTCCATACTTACTTGTTTATTATCAGACCACCAGTAGGTTCATATAGATCAAGTAAAAACCACCCATTATCTCTATACTTACTTGTTCATGATCAGACCACCGTTGGGTTCATACAGATCAAGTAAAAACCACCCATTATCTCCATACTTACTTGTTCATGATCAGACCACCAGTGGGTTCATATAGATCAAATAAAATCCACCCATTATCTCCATACTTACTTGTTCATAATCAGACCACCTGTGGGTTCATACAGATCCAGTAAAACCCATCCACAACTACACTCTCCAGGCTCTTCAGTGCTCTGAAAAATAGGAAATAGTTAAAGTTTTCAAAAGTTTATTGCTTATTGTTATATGCAACCAAGATAAACAAAAATAATTTAGTATAGAGCTTTCTTATAAACTTTAAAGCAATTATTCCTTCTAGTGCTTATAATATCTACAGTAAAACCACACATTTGCAAATCCATTTTCTTCTGAGTAGTCAATTTCATCAGAATGTTACATTAGCCATTTACAAAATCTTATACTATATATATTCATTTATTTTTGTTAGGACCAATTCTCATTTGTCAAGTAAAATTGTACTTTCATGGATACTTGAACTCATGGTTTGACAAATTCTACATAAAAAACCATAGGAATTTGCATTTTATGAAACATTTAAATAAACCCATTACATAGAAAAAAATAATCTATATGTACAAAACATTTAAGTACGGTATACTGTGGATTCATAATTAATCATTGGATTCCAATAAACCTTATCGCTATTTGTCTGCCATTACTGGATATCACACAGGTTCCCGTAAAATTTTGACTTCATAAAACAAAATATCTGACGCCATAATGGAAAAGTGATTGTTGTATGAGTCAAAAGTTCAGGCAGCCAGGACAGCCGGGATTAGCAATAAGGTGTATTTTTGTGGATCAATGGTTAAAAGTGAACCACAAATCTAAATGTCCAAGGAAGTACAAATTTAATTTAGGCTTGTGTGCAGACTTTGGCAAAACCATAAATTCAAATATACATGAAAATACAATGTTTCCTCAATCCACAAATATTTGTACCATCTTAAGGTGGTACCCAACACTTTCACTAAAATTAATTTGGCTCGCTTAATTTTCATAAAATGTTTGACACTTTAACAAAATTTTTAAAATTTTAAAAAATTTGAACCAACCGTTTTGTCAGAAAAATTACACTGGTTATATAGCAATTTGACAAACACCAATTTTGATCATTGAGAAGCTTAATATTCCCTTTACAACACAACGTTATTAAAATGTTTAGCTCACTTTACAGAGTTATCTCCCTGTAGTGTTAGGTACCACCTTAAATAACAGAATCAACAGCATTGAGCAGTCAATATCAAAATAGTAAATCTCAAATAATTCTTAAATGATTATAATGTATCATGCCGTATGACCTTACAGGCAAGGTCAACAATTTCAACAACTATCGCATTTTTTTCTAAAAAGCTACCTTAACAATCTCCAGAGAAAAGCTAATAAAATTATTGTTTAATCTTTTATCGATTGTTTACTGGCTAAACATTCAGTGCTAATTTTATAGAATTGTGGCTCACACTTTCATACAGGGTTCTTAAAATAATCTGACTTAAAATACAGATCTTGTGTCCCCACTTGGCTTACAAAATGTTGTACTGTTGCTAATTATTGGTTACATTTGCTTCATTTGAAATTTAGGTATACTGGATAGTTGTCCCATTGGCAATCATACCACATCTCCTTATATTTACAAGGATCTGGCAATGCTATCTTCTACTTTCTGTTCTGAAAATGATTAGGCCAACCAATGAAGTTTCTCCCTGTAAATTTGTAAGGCAAATATCATAAAGATAAAATTTCAGTATCCATAGGAGTTCATAACAGGAAGGAGCCGAAGCATTTAGAAAACCATGTACACAGGATTTGTATTTAATTCAAATATGTTATAAACATTGTTTGTCTTTACTTAAATATGGTAACACTTCATTTTTAAACTGTTAATTTTGTTTACAAGCAACTACGTTAGTTAAAAATTCAAAATTCTACAAACAAAAATGCCACAATGGGTGCAACACAAAGGATATACAATCATGTTTCTATCATAAGCCATCTTACTTTTCCATACATAAAAATATCTATGGATTTATAATTTTTTGTGGGGTATCAATTTTTGTTGATTTTGTGGATATAGGTAAAACACAAAATTCAAAATTCAAAGATGCATAATTTTTTTATTAGCCGTCTTTAAAGCAGATTTTGGAAAAACCACAAAATCAAAATCCACAAATATACAGTTTTTTTTTTTCAATCCACCAAAATTTTGACCCACTAAGACAAAAAATACACAGCATCAGATAATGAACTGCCAAAGAAATTTTCCACACAATCTAAAATATGTGCTACAATTCAACCACAAGGGTTTGGAGAAACTAAGTATATTGTTTCACTCTTATATGTTATAATTTGAATATGATGATCTTTATATATTATAATTTTATAACATTTAATAAAAAGAGAGCTTTTGCCTAGCAATGCTAAAATTATAAACAAATATCTTACTTAACTTTGACATGCAGCAGGTATAATGTTAAGTAAGCAATAAATAATTTAGCATACAGTGGATTATAATTTGTACTTTAAATCAATCAGTTCTGTGAATTTACAGTTAAAACAATATTTGTGCAATCCCAGTGTTCAAAAGGTATAACTTAGGTGAATTAATTTTCAAGGGATGGTATCAAAGTGTAAAATGTCACATTTACTTTCAATTCATAATGTGAAATCACAGTGTTCAAAGGGAAGTAACTTTTGTGAATCAAATCTCAATGAAATTAATGATATGTGTAAAATGCCACATTCATATCCAATAAATCGTGCGCATCACACTGTGGGTTAATATTTTCAATCACAATCTTCAGCGAAAAAACAACTACTACTACCTTCTTTGATGTTGTCATCTTCAAAGTTAAAATAATAAACTAAATTATGCAGACATTTTTTACAAGCAAAGGGAGACAACAATTTGGTGGAGGTGAAATAAAATCAGATTAGTGTTGCCATAACGACTAGGTTAGTGATACAGTGATTTGAACTATTGCAAAAACTATATCTGATTATACATGTTTTTTTATAAATAATACTTTTTGAACATTTCCTGACCAATATGACTTTCAAAATGTGAGAGCTCACTAAAACAATAACTGCAGTATTAAAGTTGGGGATAGCAAAGTTACATTTCGTTTAGACCCCTAGAGCAAAACCACAAAAAACACAAAAAAAATACAAAAAAAAAAAAAAAAAAAAAAAAAAAAAAAAAAAAAAAGTATTTTCCCCCTATATCCTATTAACCCTTTCCTCCATGGATTTTTTTTTAATATACTTGATACGCATAGGATTTTTTTCAATTAAAAAAAATCATCAGTTTTAAAGTATTAATGCATTGTGAAAACCAATATTTCATCAATGAAATTCAAGTCAGATAATTCTCATGAATATCCTTTTCATATTGGATACAATCTTTTTTAAGTCTGATGCAGACATTTTGTAGTCAAAGCATTTCAACTGAGGTACTACACAGGCTTCAAAAGGTGTCATTATGGAGTAAAGGGGGTGGCATCAAAAGGCGTCATTATGGAGGAAAGGGTTAAGAGCTAAAAAAATATCTATAAAAAAAAAAAAAAAAAAATAATTTGCTTTTTGAGTATGGATGCATTTGAATATTGATTACAAAAAGGATAGATGAGGCATTTCAGGTTCCAATGTCCAGAAATTCATAATTTTTGAACAAAACTGTCATAATTTCCTAATCTTAGCACAAGTTTCATTTTTTAAGTTAGTCAAAAACTAAATGGTAAAATACATAGAGACAAATTTTAATGATAAAAAAAAAAAAAATAATTACGTGAAATTATCAAAAATAAATGTGGGATTATTCATAACAAGCAAACATTTTTGAATCAACAAAAACTGTATGAACTTTTCGTTTGTATTTTAGTAATCATTTATAATATGCAAATATTCCTTAAATTCAAATACTTTAGTACCCCGTTAATCTTAACACTGCAGTTATTTCAGAACACTCGCCAAATTAAAACAAAACCATATGCTCCGCAGGGCGTATCTTTATACGACCGCAGAGGTTGAACCCTGAACGGTTGGGGCAAGTATGGACACAACATTCAAGCTGGATTCAGCTCTAAATTTGGATTGTGATTAAATAGTTGACACAGCATAGGTTTCTGACACAGAATGAATGTGTTCTAATGAACTTAAAATTTTTGTTTTCTCTTAGAGCAATTCACTATGCTGTTGAATATTAATCCTCTCAAAAAAATGTTTGAAGAAATTTTCTTTTTTATTTATGAAATTTCAAATGAGAAAAATTGAACCCAATTTTTTTAATCACATCCCCCTTTCCCTTATTCCAAAACTAATCTCAATTAAAATTTCTAATGGAGTTCGCAACAATAACTACTCATTTAAATACATCATAAAATATTAAGATGTAAAAAAACTGCTTGTTATCACTGAATGGTAAAGATTATTTTAATTTATCAGTTGGTAGTAAAAAGTGAATATACATTGTATATTGTATATAACAAAGATTTAAGTTGATTCTGGACAAAGAAAGATAACTCCAATTAAAAAAAAATCTTGCTATTGCACAATATTTTGCAATTAGATATTTCTTGCTTACTATTCTGGACAAAGAAAGATAACTCTAATTAAAAAAAAATTTGCTATTTCACAATATTGTGCAATTAGATATTTCTTGCCATTGCGCAATACTGTGCAATTGAAAAGACTTGCTATTGCACAATACTTAATATAATAATTTTAGATCCTGATTTGGACCAACTTGAAAACTGGGCCCATAATAAAAAATCTAAGTACATTTTTGGATTCAGCATATCAAAGAACCCCAAGATTTCAATTTTTGTTAAAATCAGACTAAGTTTAATTTTGGACCCTTTGGACTTTAGTGTAGACCAATTTGAAAACAGGACCAAAAATGAAGAATCTACATACACAGTTAGATTTGGTATATCAAAGAACCCCATTTATTCAATTTTTGATGAAATCAAACAAAGTTTAATTTTGGACCCCGATTTGGACCAACTTGAAAACTGGGCCAATAATCAAGAATCTAAGTACATTTTTAGATTCAGCATATCAAAGAACCTAACTGATTCATTTTTTGTCAAAATCAAACTAAGTTTAATTTTGGACCCTTTGGACCTTAATGTAGACCAATTTGAAAACGGGACCAAAAGTTAAGAATCTACATACACAGTCATGACAGTTAGATTCGGCATATCAAAGAACCCCAATTATTCAATTTTGATGAAATCAAACAAAGTTTAATTTTGGACCCTTTGGGCCCCTTATTATGTTGGGACCAAAACTCCCAAAATCAATACCAACCTTCCTTTTATGGTCATAAACCTTGTGTTTAAATTTCATAGATTTCTATTTACTTATACTAGCGTTATGGTGCGAAAACCAAGAAAAATGCTTATTTGGGTCCCTTTTTGGCCCCTAATTCCTAAACTGTTGGGACCTAAACTCCCAAAATCAATACCAACCTTCCTTTTGTAGTCATTAACATTGTGTTTAAATTTCATTGATTTCTATTTACTTAAACTAAAGTTATTGTGCGAAAACCAAGAATAATGCTTATTTGGGCCCTTTTTTGGCCCCTAATTCCTAAACTGTTGAAACCAAAACTCCCAAAATCAATCCCAACCGTTCTTTTGTGGTCATAAACCTTGTGTCAAAATTTCATAGATTTTTATTAACTTAAACTAAAGTTATAGTGCGAAAACCAAGAAAATGCTTATTTGGGCCCTTTTTGGCCCCTAATTCCTAAAATGTTGGGACCAAAACTCCCAAAATCAATACCAACCTTCCTTTTGTGGTCATAAACCTTGTGTTAAAATTTCATAGATTTCCATTCACTTTTACTAAAGTTAGAGTGCGAAAACTAAAAGTATTCGGACGACGACGCCGACGCCAACGTGATAGCAATATACGACGAAAAATTTTTCAAATTTTGCGGTCGTATAAAAAAGGTAAAATCGATAGACAGTGCTTCTTTTGCATTTCTTGAAACCTACAAACATATGTTAAATAATTAGAACATCTTGTTCATACTTGATTTACTGAATTACTATTTTTGCTATAGTCCATTTATTATCCATACTCACTTTAGATTGGATGTCTGTTGACTGTTATTATCAAAGTAGCATGTTATATTATATACATGTATTGTCATAGCCGAGCCAGAAAGCGGCATCATTCTTACTTGTTATTAAATTTATAAGTAAGTACATTCATATATATATGCAGTTAGTGCTTACAAAACATAAACTGTTCTTTGAAGAAAACTGAGGAAAATATTCATTCATATAAATGATAAATACCTACTAACTGTTTCAATTTGAGTAGGAATGAGTTGTAGTTAAAAAGCTATGTGGTCTTTAAGAGTAATAGCAATTACATATCTTACATCAAAATCTATTTTCCGATGCGAAGTGGGTTTACTCTTAATGCTTATATAGTGGATCTTTTCATAAGTTACAATAACCCCAAACTGGATTCATTTTAATGTTAAATGATAAATTTTATATACTTAAATAATTTAATAGCTAAAAGCATAAAAAAAATAATATGATAAAATCAGAATTTGAATTTTGAGTGCAGTGTAGTGATCATTTGGACTTGTTATATAAAATATAAACGGCGAAATAAAAATCGAAAAGTTTTGAACACTATCTTGCTTTTCCGACTAAAAATACTAACTTATACTTTAAAATGGAAAATGTTACTTGTACATAACAATCAAGTATGATGTGAATTTTAGAATATTGATAAAGAATACTCACATTTCTTACAAATGTAAATCCAAGTTCGAATAATATTCCTGTCAAAACAAAAAGACAGAATAGGAAACTATTTTCTAATCATATTGCTATCGCTTAAGGTAAATTATTTAGCATAAAGTTTGAGCCCATGGTAAAATCAATATACATGTAGATTCAAGCCCACATGAATCATTTTTTATTTTTTTTTTATAAACCTGATTGAAATAAAAATGTTGCTTAAGGAGAAATTTTAAACATTTTTTTTTTCATTATAAGTTTTATTTATTACACTGTTTTGAAATTGTAACTCTATGATATGGTACAAAAATCAATAAAAAAAATTGATTTGTTTTTCCCTAGATATTAATATCATTGAAAAAGCTCCAAATTATCTCCCTTTGGTGAAAAAAATGCCATTTTTTTGGGCATTATACTTGAAATATTATTTTTTAACTCATCGTCGACCTATATTTTTATCATTATTTTCAAATAAGCTGTACTTAAACTTAACAATTGTAAAATTAAGGCGATTTCTGTAATTTAGTTCTTTTTTTTATTTCGATATTACCTATATTTCTCCTTTTAGTTCATCAGAAAAAAAGTACCTTAACAAAAATGCATGCTTCTTTTGAAGGCAGATTGTGAGCTTAAATGTAGGGTGTCCCATTTTTAAATTTTATTTTTCTGTCAAATATATGGTAAAGTTCATTTATAGAAAAAAATAGCGAAAATCCTATATTTATACCCGCAAGCCCCCTTAAAGGTGTTATATTTCCAGGATTTTTTACTAATAATTTATGACCCACTGACCTATTTTTTCTGGAAGCTGATTGGTTCTAACAAATATTTCAGCATGTTGTAAAGGTTCCATCACATCTGATATCTGTTAAATACAAACAAGGTTTGATAAATATATTAATAAGGTATATAAGGTATATAAAGATAGCCATGGTGTTGGCGTTAGTGCATCAGACTACTGACACAAATGTTCCTGGTTCGATTCCCATTCAGGATGAAAATTTCAGGGACTAAATTTTCGGCTCTCCCTTGACACCATTTGCGAGTATGGTCTTGAGGAAACGATGATAGTCTGTCAGAAGGGGATGATAAATGGCTGACCCGTGTTAAGAGAGAGCCATATTTCTTGCACATTAAAGACATCCTTGTAGATTTTGAAAAAACAGCAAGTTAATGTCGCTACAGGGCAGCACTCGCACCCACAAAGTGGAAAGGGATTAATATAGGTTGCAAAACTTGTTTCCCAATCCACTATAAATAAATATGTTTAAATAAAGGTATACAAAACATAAACTAACCTTATATAGTACTATCTATGATAGATATAAATGTATGATGTATTTCTAATGATTTGTCTCACTTTAATATGGCAACAGTACTCTCAGAATCTACAATTGTAAAATGAAGAGGTGAATGGACTTAATTTAAGAAGCAAACAACCTTAGGATTTGTCTTACTTTTGTAGTAAATGACCAGGTCTTTTCTTCTTTGTCCACAGAATGTACTTTCACAACATGAATATTACTTAATACCTGAAAAAGAAAATTATATCCTTAAACTTGACACAAATCAACACAAATCACATGACCTATATAAATTATTATTTAGTGCTTTGTTTTGTTCAGTGATTTTCAAACTTGTAACTGGAAAAAAGTCTTTATGAAAAGTGTGTAGGCAAAATAAACACACAGCAAAACATCCAGTGATTTTTAATGTCTAGCTTTTGTAATTCAGCATTCTGTAATTGATAACAGAATTTTTGCAAATTGTTAAAGCATCATGCTATTAGCTCAAGAATATTGAAGAAAATATGACAGATACAAGTCTTTAAGATAAAGGTAACCCGCACATTAGTTATTCTTTTTTTTAATTTGCAATGGTACACAATCTGTTATAACTTACATTTTGTCCATCAAACAGGCAAACTCTGACATATCTTGATTTTACAGTAATAGCTGAAATGATAAACATAGTCAATTAGTTACCTTTAATCCTCCAAGTGGTCTGTGTTTTGAACGTCTTAGGTATAAAAATATAAAACAGGGAATGCTGGCCGACAAGACAAATATTCACCAGAGACCAAAGGACAAGGATGTAAACAATAACTGTGAATTTATTTATTTTCGTGGGCACCAATTTTCGTGGATTGAGGAAAACTTGCATATTTGTGGATATTTGATTTCGTGGTTTATGCAAAGTCTGCATACATTCCTTTAGAAAATTTGTAAATCGTTGAAAATTTAAATTTGTGGTTCCCTTGTTCCCACGAAATTCACGAAAATTAGTATCCAACGAATATTAATGAATCCACAGTATAAGTCACTGTATGTATTCACAGTATTAACTTTCTGCTATTTTCAAATCTTTTTTTTTACTATGTGCCCAAATAACCTGAACTCCATTTAAACATCTTAAAAAACTCTATTAAAAGGCATTTGATTTAGAAATTTCCAGAAAATTTTGAGAGAAATAAGTAGAAGAAGATTCTAATATTCTTTTTCTTATTCTATTCTTTAAATAGCAAATATGACAAAATTGTCCAAGAAATTCCATCTATAAGGACTAAAAGTGTGCTGTCAGATAAATAAGTAAGAAAACTACTGTAGAAATCTAAAAACTTTTTGTTTGTAAAAAGGCTGTACTACCTTTTGAAGGTGTAGGAATCTGCCTACAACTTGTTATAGTTATAACTCTGTCAAATTTACTGTTTCTTGGCATTATCTGTAAAGTAAAATATAATTGTTCTATGTTATTTACACTATCTATTTACACTATCAGTTCAGTAGTAAACATTTTTCTTATAAAAATAAATATAAGTACAAAAAAAACATTTTCACCAATAAGACTTTTTGGAATATCAGAAATTTTAGTAATATTTTTCACTTAAGGTGGTACCTAACACTACAGGGAGATAACTCTGTAAAGTCAGCTAAACGTTTTAATTACGTTGTGTTGTAAAAGGAATATTAAACTTCTCAATGATCAAAATTGGTGTTTGTCAAATTGCTATATAACCAGTGTAATTTTTCTGATAAAACGGTTGGTTCAATTTTTCTAAAATTTTTATATTTTTGTCAATGGGTCAAAGTAAATACTTTGTAAAATTTTTAAGAAAATTAAACGAGCCAAATTAATTTTAGTTAAAGTATTGGGTACCACCTTAAGATTAGAATATTTTTTATATTTTTTAACTACTATATTTTAAAAGCATTTTTTTACCTGAGATTTTGTAGGATCATAGAATAGATCTCTATAGAATAAGTTAGATTTACTAAGTTTAGGTGCCAAGTAATTCTTCATTCTGTATGTATCATCTGAAATAAATTAAAGATAATATTTATATCATACTGTGGTAAAATAAGTAGGAAACCATTGTTCTATGTCCTTCTATAACCTTAGCGCATCTGTCTTAAAAGAACCAGTTAAGCAAAGGTATTTTTTTAGATATAACAAGAATGTGTCCCCAGTACAGGGATGCCCCATCCGCACTATCATTTTCAATGTTCAGTGGAACGTGAAAATGCTGGAAAATCTCTAATTTGACATTGAAATTAGAACAATCATATCATAGGGAACATGCATAATAAGTTTCAAGTTGATTGGACTTCAACTTCATCAAAAACTACCTCAACAAAAAACTTTAACCTGAAGCAGGAGAGAAGGACGGACGAACAAACGAATGAACAGACGCACAGACCAGAAAACATAATGCCCATAAATGGGGCATAAAAAGATGCTAAATAAGTTTGCATTATTTGTTGCATATTCTGGTTACAGGTATAGAAGGTTTTTATCTAGGAGTTTTTCAAAAGAGGGGTGATAGATACCAGATCGACATTTGACTCATAGATCGAAAACAAACTGAAAACGCCATGGCTAAAAAATAAAAAGACAAATAAAAGTACACAAGACACAACATAGAAAACTAAAAACTAAGCAACACGAACTCCATAAAAAGCTGGGGGTGATCTCCGGAAGTGTTAGCAGATCCTGCTCCCCATGTGGTACCTGTTGTGTTGCACATGTTATTACAAATCCGGTAAATGGTCTAAATTGGTAGGTGACATTCGTTAAAAGGGAACTTTCAATTTCCCTCTTAATTTGAAAAAAGACATTGTGTTTTAAGTATATACAAATTAAGTACTTTTCCTTACAAAGGGATGTAATTAAAAAGATGTGTATACAAAAATATAAAAGTTTAAACATAGGTCAATTGCTCAATCAAAAACCTACCAAAAATGGGAAATAACTCTATTTAAAATTGTTAAATAAATTAATATGAACTTTACCTCTGACAGATAAAGGTTTTAGTGTAGAAGGTCTAAATCCTGAAGGCATTGCTCCTAAAGCATGAAGTACATCTGTAGCACTCGTCTGAAATAACAAATGACTTATATGTAAAATACATCCATTTCATGTAATCAGGAGACGTAATTTTTAGGTTATCTATGTCTCTATAGTATACAGTTCTAGACTAATATTTGTAGTTAAGTTAAATTAACATCCTAACTATATATAGTTATTTGATTTAGTATAGATACAATATAAAATGTATAATCCCAATGTTCAGTTAATATTATACAGTTAAACCTACTATGAACAAATATCACCTCTACGAAGAGAACATGTCTTGTCTGGATACCTTCTATGTACCACTTTAGTTATACATATGCAAAACTAAATTAAAACGCCCCCTCTTACAAGGTCAATTTAGTCTGGACCTCAGAATGACCTTTATTTTAAGTAAAAACAAGTGGATGTAAACAGGGTATAGGGGTTTTCAACTGTTCCTGCATTGTCCTTGATTTTTTTTTTGGAATATTTAGAATTGACTATGAAAAAAGCACCACACATGACATGAATGCTAATAATTTGACTGTGTAAGGTTTTTAGGTATATGTTTATGGGTAAACTTTTACTTCAGGCATTTTTTTATTTTTCATGTTACAGTGATTTTTTTTTAATCTTTAACCAAGAAAAAAAATATATTAATATATATAACAAAACTGTGAGAAAATTTTACATCAAGTTCTCAAGTATCATGCACACAATGAAAAAAGAAGTTAAAAGTAAAATTGTATAACAAAAACTAATGGCAATATGCCAACATTGTTTACCATCAGCCTGAGGTTCATATGAGTATACTGAAATTTAATATCATTATAGCATTATATTAATATCAAAGCAAAATAGGGTTAAGTGCAAGAAAAAGATAAGATGCGAAATAATATTGTAAAAAGTAAGCATTCATTCAGATATAAACAGTCCTGAAATACTTTTCCTTATTCTTAAAGCTGTTTTCACTCTTATCGTAGACATTAATCATTAAACCCTTTCCTAATTTTTTTTATAATGTCTTGATAGTCAAAGAATAATTGAAATAACTTGCAGGTGTTAAAGTTAACCATATTGGCATTTAGTGTAATGGCTTTAGAATTTTACCTGATATTTTTAGTTATTACCCCTCAGGAATATAATTTATAAATTCAATATCCATCTGTAAACTGATTATCTATATACACCCTTCCATTCCTAGTTTTCATACAAACTATTTCTCAGACTGATAATTCGAAAAGATCTCATGCCGAAATATCTTAAATTGTTATAATCATGTGTGTGGTAAACGTCAACTTTGTATTGCTCAATCAAATCTTTTGAAAGATTCATAACAATTTACAATGTTCACATCAACTAGAGGCTCTCAAGAGCCTGTGTCGCTCACCTGTTACTGTATTTACTGATGTCGGCCATCTTGGTTGGTAGGTGGGGTCATTAGACACTTTTTTAAAATAGATACCCTAGTAATGATTGTGGCCAAGTTTGGTTTAATTTGGCCAATAATTTTAGAAAAGAAGATTTTTTTTCATATAAATAAATTTCAGGTCAGGTGAGCTAAAAATGATATTATTTATAGTTAGAAAGTGAAAGTGATGTGATTTAGGGTCTTTATCATTGTGATAGAAAATCAGGATAAAGGATGATTGTGATAGAACTCCATGACAATAATGACAACTCAAGGATGATTTTGACAGAACTCCAGGACAATAGTGATAGAAATCCATAACAATTGTGAAAAAAATCCAGGACAATTGTGACAAAAATGGCAGACTGTGTCCAGTGACATCATAAACAATCCCTCACCTCATCTTTTAAATCCTAATAAAACATCACAAATTTAGGATTACATACATGCATGAAATAATAAATAAACAGCTGCAACATATGATTAAAACACAGATAGCCCCAAAAAAGGCTAAAATATAGTCAATATTAAAAAAAAAAGAAATTCAAAGCAGACAATATAAATTTTTTTTTAAATTCTTGTTAGTTATGTTAGATTATTTTAAAACAATAACATCATTACAAAATTCTTTGTTTGCTGTTGTCCTTTTATTTCTTGAAAAAAGGTAAAGAAAAATGCATCATATATTTGAAGATTGTCAGTTTGTAAACACACAGATTATGCTGAAGCCTTTTTTTTGTTTGTTAAAAAAAATGAAATTTACAATGTTGTTTTCGTACATTAATTTCATTAAGAGATGACGGGTGCAGCAAACAACAATTTTTCTTCATTATTAGTTTTTTAATTCGAAATTTGTTAAATTATATAATATGATCCACTCAAAAAGAGAGATATCTATCCCCCTGAAAGATATTGTTAGTTTAAAAAAGAATGGACTCAGAAGTCCTTTTAGTGTATTAAGAAATTATTTTAACAGAGATCTGAAGGAAAACAAAGTTAATTAAATATGAGAGAACACTCATGTATACTCACTTTTTTATCTCTAAATGTCTTTATCGTTTACAAATACATTTATTGTGAATATTGATTAATTTAAACACTTCACACAAAACACATTAAGATGTACAACCAAACTCACAAAACTGTTAAAGGCTGTTCCAGAAAATACTATGCCCACCGTAGGTATAGCATTTTTTTTTTAAATTTATGTGGTGGTTGTATTTGAAATACAACCAGATGCTCCGCAGGGCGTAGCTTTATACGACCGCAGAGGTTGAACCCTGAACGGTTGGGGCAAGTATGGACACAACATTCAAGCTGGATTCAGCTCTAAATTTGGATTGTGATTAAATAGTTGACACAGTATAGGTTTCTGACACAGAATGAATGTGTTCTAATGAACTTAAAATTTTTGTTTTCTCTTAGAGCAATTCACTATGCTGTTGAATATTAATCCTCTCAAAACAAGAATGTGTCCTCAGTACACAAATGCCCCACTCGCACTATCATTTTCCATGTTCAGTGGACCGTGAAATTGGGGTAAAAACTCTAATTTGGCATTAAAATTAGAAAGATCATATCATAGGGGACATGTGTACTAAGTTTGAAGTCGATTGGACTTAAACTTCATCAAAAACTACCTTGACCAAAAACTTTAACCTGAAGCGGGACAGACGGACGGACGAACGGACGGACGAACGAACGGACAGACGGACGGACGGACGCACAGACCAGAAAACATAATGCCCCTCTACTATCGTAGGTGGGGCATAAAAATGTTTGAAGAAATTTTCTTTTTTATTTATGAAATTTCAAATGAGAAAAATTGAACCCAATTTTTTTAATCACATCCCCCTTTCCCTTATTCCAAAACTAATCTCAATTAAAATTTCTAATGGAGTTTGCAACAATAACTACTCATTTAAATACATCATAAAATATTAAGATGTAAAAAAAACTGCTTGTTATCACTGAATGTTATTTATTATAATTTATCAGTTGGTAGTAAAAAGTGAATATACATTGTATATTGTATATAACAAAGATTTAAGTTGATTCTGGACAAAGAAAGATAACTCCAATTAAAAAAAAATCTTGCTATTGCACAATATTTTGCAATTAGATATTTCTTGCTTACTATTCTGGACAAAGAAAGATAACTCTAATTAAAAAAAAATTTGCTATTTCACAATATTGTGCAATTAGATATTTCTTGCCATTGCGCAATACTGTGCAATTGAAAAGACTTGCTATTGCACAATACTTAATATAATAATTTTAGATCCTGATTTGGACCAACTTGAAAACTGGGCCCATAATAAAAAATCTAAGTACATTTTTGGATTCAGCATATCAAAGAACCCCAAGATTTCAATTTTTGTTGAAATCAGACTAAGTTTAATTTTGGACCCTTTGGACTTTAGTGTAGACCAATTTGAAAACAGGACCAAAAATGAAGAATCTACATACACAGTTAGATTTGGTATATCAAAGAACCCCATTTATTCAATTTTTGATGAAATCAAACAAAGTTTAATTTTGGACCCCGATTTGGACCAACTTGAAAACTGGGCCAATAATCAAGAATCTAAGTACATTTTTAGATTCAGCATATCAAAGAACCTAACTGATTCATTTTTTGTCAAAATCAAACTAAGTTTAATTTTGGACCCTTTGGACCTTAATGTAGACCAATTTGAAAACGGGACCAAAAGTTAAGAATCTACATACACAGTCATGACAGTTAGATTCGGCATATCAAAGAACCCCAATTATTCAATTTTGATGAAATCAAACAAAGTTTAATTTTGGACCCTTTGGGCCCCTTATTCTGTTGGGACCAAAACTCCCAAAATCAATACCAACCTTCCTTTTATGGTCATAAACCTTGTGTTTAAATTTCATAGATTTCTATTTACTTATACTAACGTTATGGTGCGAAAACCAAGAAAAATGCTTATTTGGGTCCCTTTTTGGCCCCTAATTCCTAAACTGTTGGGACCTAAACTCCCAAAATCAATACCAACCTTCCTTTTGTAGTCATTAACATTGTGTTTAAATTTCATTGATTTCTATTTACTTAAACTAAAGTTATTGTGCGAAAACCAAGAATAATGCTTATTTGGGCCCTTTTTTGGCCCCTAATTCCTAAACTGTTGAAACCTAAACTCCCAAAATCAATCCCAACCGTTCTTTTGTGGTCATAAACCTTGTGTCAAAATTTCATAGATTTCTATTAACTTAAACTAAAGTTATAGTGCGAAAACCAAGAAAATGCTTATTTGGGCCCTTTTTGGCCCCTAATTCCTAAAATGTTGGGACCAAAACTCCCAAAATCAATACCAACCTTTCTTTTGTGGTCATAAACCTTGTGTTAAAATTTCATAGATTTCCATTCACTTTTACTAAAGTTAGAGTGCGAAAACTAAAAGTATTCGGACGCCGGACGACGACGACGACGACGACGCCGACGACGCCGACGCCAACGTGATAGCAATATACGACGAAAAATTTTTCAAATTTTGCGGTCGTATAAAAATGCAAAGGGAGTGTTGTTATAATTTATTTTAATACTTTGGGTAGGGCAGTTTAAAAATTGTGTCGTCCATTGGGGGACGTAGCATTTTCTGGAACAGCCCTTACAATGAGCAACTGATTGTGTAATTTAATTTTATTTACTAAATGATATGAGCAAATCAGCCCTTATACAGATAAATCAGCATGTGCAATACTGAAAACGTTCCAATGTCAATATAATCAACCGTTAATATTGGTCTTCTAATAGGGCAAATACAGGAAAAAAACAGGGCTAATACATTATGTATGACAAGTTTATTTTTTATAAATATAAGGGCTATAAAAATATTGAGTACTATTATATCTTGGATTTGCTGTTTCAAGCACAAATTTTGAGATCTGAGTTTATTTCTTGTCAGAGGCAATTTAATTAATGACAATTAAGCATAAATGTATACCAGGAAACATATTTTAACTATCATAAATAACTGATTATCATTTCATTTTACAAAGGATGCTTTCAAGAAAATTTGTTTTATGAAAAGAGGGGTTATATTTTCCTGACAGAAAAAGATTAATTGAGCATCAGTGTTCCCATGAAATTATTAACCTGTCTCAACCAAAAATCTGTGGCTTGAATATTTTGTTTTTATGATGTTGCTTTATTGTTGTCAGTTGAGACCAAGTTTCATTATAAGATCCTTAAAATTTAACGCTAAGTTGAATATGTTTAAATACTTATTGCGAACCCAATTGAACCTTTCCATAGATTCACCTGATAACTACCTGTCCATTTAAACTTTTGGCAGTTCTATTGTCCCATCTAACAAATACAACAGGTATTGTTCTCTGTATAGTTTATTCACTCAGACCTTTAAATTTCTTCTTAGAGAAATCTATCACTCATTGATAAATCTACCAGAGTAAAAAGTTTATCTGCTAAATTGATGGAAATTACATGTTTCACATAAAACAAAATGCCTGTGATTTGATGTTTATTAAAATGAATTAAATATTTTTTTCAATCTGTTCAAAATAAATAATAATTTAACCATAAAAAGTTTGTTTTTAAAAAAAAAGTATTGTTCGTATGAAAATTTGCATCTTTTAGTTTTTGTTTAGTTATAGAATACTTTTAAGAAGGCCTTAATACATAAACATCAACATTTTTAAGTTTTTTTAATTAATTTTTCTTTCGAAATAGCAAGGATTTGTATAGTAAATCTTACTATACAAATCCTTGGAAATAGGAATAATGTTGATTTTTTTCAGAAATCAACTTTTATTAATGTTTGAATCTGTGTTTACATTCAACAGATTGAAAATATAATACATTCAAACTCATATACAGTTTTTTATAAATAGTAAACATGTTATTTCCATCTAATTTAGCAGTTAATTTTTTACTCAGGTAGATTAATCAATGAGTGATAGATTTCTCTTAGAAGAAATTTAAAGGTCGGAGTGAATAAACTATACAGAGAACAATACCTGTTGTATTTGTTAGATGGGACAATAGAACTGCCAAAAGTTTAAATGGACAGGTAACTATCAGGTGAATCTATGGAAAGGTTAAATTGGGTTCGCAATAAAATATACTGTTTTTCATACAACACATTTACAAAGACTTTCTATTTTAAAAAAAAGAAAATCATTGAATTTATCCAAATCTTTAAAAATATAATGCTTTTAAATAACATGTGATCAATGATTCTGTGTTAATTGTTAAACACGGTCACAATTGTTTAAACTTTGTGTCAATCAAACCCAAATGTTAATTCAGAAATTTATCTAGCTAAGAAGATCTTATAAACATGTGTCAGTGCATCCTACAGAAATTCTCAGTATAATATATATATATATCTAACAAATCTAAACAATTACCAAATGTCAATACACAGAAGTGATGAATTTGTTATAACAGGACTAATGCATCATACTGATTCTTGGGTGGACTTTTTTCGTCATCCAAAATTTACATTTAAACAAAAAATCAGTAATGTGTTTGTAATAGGTAATTTTTCCAATACTGTTTAAAGCATTCATTAGAAATAAGTAAAGCTGTGTTTTTAAAAGGCTTACAATGCATTTATAAAACTGGTTGGCATAAACTTACCACTGATTTTTTCAGAGTTATGTCCGTTAATCTAAGACTACTTTCTTAAACTTAATTCAAATAAAGATAAGAGATGAATTTTGACTTCCTTATCACAAAAAAATTAAGACTGCAGCAATCCTGTTCTAACATTTTTCCATCTTTCCAAAACATTGTACCACTGAAAATTTAATCACATGGCGTCCATTGAATTAAACATACCTCATTGACAGCTTTCTTAATACTTCCCCAATGCTTTTTACCACTGAAATAAGGAACAAAAATACATGCTACATTGAGATTATATTAGAAAAGGGAATATTGAAAATTCAGAAATTATTGTAATGATCTTAATATTGCTAGTATTGTAATGTGTTGGGTTTTGTTAAAATACAAAAGGTTTGTCTGTAGGAATCAAAATTAAAACTTCCTAATGAAATGGAAAAGGAATATCAAATTAACCATAGTGCTATGTTTCAAAGGCTCAATTGTGAACCCTCCCATTAAATGTTTAGTGATTTTTGAATGAAAATATTTCACTGTATTTGACTGAGATACATGTATTATAAATTTTAGTATTCATTAATTGAAATATTCAGAAAAAGACCAAATGTTCATCTCATCCTTCTTGACTTTAAAAACTCATGAACAAAATATTGCAAAAATTATTTGTATACCTTCTGGTTGTCTCCCCTCCCTCCTGATCTCCTGTTTCTTCTTCCTCCTCCTCTTCCTCCTCATCTGTAATATAACTTATTATAATGAAACATGCACACTGTAGAACTAGTGTTATTTGTCAGAATATCAACATTAATAATAAAGTGACTTTCCCCTCACCCTCACCTATCCTCTTCATGCCCGTCTGCCTTTTACGGACTGTTAATTAAAGTATTTTTTTGGAATCAAGAATTAGAAAATCAAGTGTTTAGTGGAGAGTAAATGTAAAACTAAGTTACTGTTTGATTTATTATACTTGGTTAGGGATTATACTCATGACTATATTTACAACAATAACTCTGTACATAAACAAAGATTTCTATTTTCAACAAGGATTTTAATTTTCCTAGAATTTAGAGTTTCTTCTTGCCTATGAAAATAATTTGTATAGGTTCAAAAAGTTCTCATTTGTGATAAATTGATTTATATTGGTATAATTCAACTTCAACAGCCTTTTCATATTTTGATGGCTGCATTATTAAAATATAAAAATAAATCATATTAATAAGATCTAAAAAGAGTCAAAAGAATGTTAAAGGGAAATAATTCACAATTTCAAATTGCATGTTTTGAACATTTTCAGCTAAAATTTCTAATGATTTTAGTACAAAACAGCAGTTTATTAACATTATTTACACTGTAAATACTTCAAATTAGCCCCCATTTGGATGATTTGAATAAGGATTTTCAAAATGTAAACTCCATTATTTTTGTTGGCATAGCTCTCTCACTTTGTGTTATTTCCCCTTTAGCTAAGAAGTATGTATTGCGTAAAACTTATTCATAATCTGTTTTACATACCATCATCTTTCTGTAAATCTTTGTACTTGTTATATTCCTGTAATCAAATGTAAAATGCTTAGAAATGGAGATAAAATTATTGTCAATGTCTGTAGCATATCATTTAACAAGATAATATAAAAAAAAGTGAAAATATTTCATCTGCTTTATGAATTATAAATTAATCCTATGTTCAGCATTTTTTTTATCTGTGCATCACTGATGAGCCTTTTGTACATCAATGCTAAGATGAGTCTGGCTTGGAAAATTTTAATCATGTTGATGATAAGTTTATTTCTTACTTGTAAAAATGTAGAGGGCACCACTCCTCTATCTCCGTTTTCATTCTCTGCTTCCCACCAACCATCTTCCCTGTAAGACAATAAAGTTAAGATGAACATGGATGAACATGGATATAAAAAAGAAGATGTGGTATGATTGCCAATGAGACAACTGTCCACAAGAGACCAAAATGACACAGACATTTACAACTATAGTTCACCGTATGGCCTTCAACAATGAGCAAAGCCAATACCGCATAGTCACATGGATGTCTGTTCTTGTAAAAAAAAAAAACTAATGTGGATTCATTATTATTTGTCAGAAACCATTATTCATGGTTTTCATGGGTACAGGGGAACCACAAATTTAAAAAAATTAAAAATTACAATTTTAGAATGTTGCAGTCTTTGGCAAACCATGATATCAAATATCAATGAAAAAGGTTAGTTTTCCTTAATCTATAAAATATTAGTACCCACAAAAATAAATATATCCACTGTATATCTTAGCTCTTTGACTAATGCTTTTAAAATGTCTATTTGAGTTTGAATGCAATGATGCAGTATTTCAACTTATTTCCTTAGTTTCAACTTCATCCAAAATGAAGTTTGGAATGATCAGAACAAGCAACAAATTATGCAACACCATTTCTGAATTTGTTTTATGGAAATGACAGCATTTAGTATTTGTGTATATCCTGGGCACCATAGAAGAAATGATTAAATAACAAAAGCAGATAACATCTTACCAGGAAATTAATTGTGATTTATATCATGCCATTTGTAAAATGTTGAAAATTATTTATAATAACAGTTTTATCTTCCTTAATTTGTGCAAACATTTGGTTTGAAAATGTACAAAAAGACATCAATATAGCAAAATAGAATTCTCAGTCAAACATATTTAGTGCTATAGAAAAATCAATATAAAATATAAAAAAATATAAAATGTGAAAAAATTATTATAAATACTGAAGGGAGATAACTCTGAGAGGAGAGTGACCACCTACCTTGTCTGAACAATAGTTAATACATCTCCAACTTTAAATGCTAAATCTCCAGGTTGGTCTCCTGCATATTCACACACAGCTTCAAACATTCGTCCCTATAAAATTAAATAAAAAAGCTTAAAAATTAATACAATTTTAATGAATATTGAAATTTGGCCTAAAATTTAAAATAAAACATGTAAAAATCAATTTGAAGTGGTCTAGACTATCATATACATAAGAGAAAATTTATTATCATTTTGCTATTTTTTGAAGGCTGTACAGTGACCTATAGTTGCTTACATCTCAGACATTTCGCATATGGTGTATATTTATCTTATTGGTAATCTTTCCACATCTTTAGATCTTTATATCCTTAATATACAGTCATTATAGAACAAGTTGTTCTTTGTCTTAAGATTTTTTAGTCAAACCCCAAAATATCATTGTCAGATCTGCATTGGGATTATATTATTGAAAAAAATTTGAATTAATCATCCTCATGTAAAATGATAGTACTTAAAGTTATTTCTACAATTCATAACTTGCAACTCACTCCAGTGGTAACTTCAAGTGTATCTTCTGCTGCATCTTTTTTCTTTTTCTTCTTTCCCTTCTTTTCTGTTTCCTCCTCCTCCTCTTCTTCTTCGTCATCGTCTTCGTCATCTCCCTCTTCCTCATCTTCATCCTCTTCTTCGTCATCATCTTCTTCTTCTTCCTCCTCCTCGTCAGCTTCTTTCTCTTCTTTCTGCATTTTCTCTTTCTTTGTTTCTGTAGGTTTCTTACTGAGTTTACAAAATATTTTCATTTTTAAAAATTTATTAAAGCCTGTGAACTATTGAAAACTTTTCTCAAATAAACTAATGGTGACTTCGATGGCAGTATCTATGTTGAAACTGTAAATTCAGAATTTTTTTATTTGTGAAGTCAAATTTATAAAATTGTGATGTCAAATTTTACAGAAACTTATGTGATTTTAAGTAATGGCAGACAAATTTGCATACAAGTGTAAATACGTCTTTACTTACTGATCTGTTGATTCATCTTCCTCTGTTTCATATTCATCTTCATCTGTTTCATATTCATCCTCATCCTCCTCGTCATCATCATCTTTTCTTTCTATTTTTAATTTCTCTACTGGTTTACCCTTTCCTAAAAGATAAGTTTTAAAATTCAATTTGATTTGCAAACCGTTTTTTTTTTTTTAAAGAAAATCGTGTTAATTTTATTTCATAACAAGCATTGTCAGCTTTCCTCTTCATGGTTTGTGGTTCTGTCTGTTTCTACACTCAAAAAAATCTGCACACCATGATATAACAAAGAATTTTAAAAGTGGCTGTAAACACGAACAAAAAAATCCAACAAATTTAATTCTTTTTATAACATCAGTACTTATTTTTAAATTCATCATTTCCCAACCTGCTGTCATTAGGTTGTTTTTCCTTCCATAATAAGCTTTCCTTCTTAGACAGGAATATCTGGTATTCCATTTTGAAAACCTTCACATATATGTTAGTCTTCTCTTTAATTTTGATACTCAATTCTCCATTTTCCTTACCTATCTCTTCATGTGTAGTTTCCTCATCTTCCTCCCCTTCTTCATCTTCTCCTTCTTCTTCATCTTCCCCTTCTTCTTCGTCTTCACCTTCTTCTTCATCTTCCCCTTCTTCTTCGTCCTCTTCTTCTTCACCTTTTAATTCCCTACAAAATGCAGTAAAACCTGTCTATACCATGCTCAAGCAAGAAACCTATTAAAATTTACCTTTGTTACAAAGTATAGTTCTGAGTTAACATGCAATATTGGCCACTGGACATTTAGTTTAAAAATATTTCATTTACTCAAAGTAAATTTTATTAGACACAATGTGATATGTTCGGATTACCAGATGTAACTTCATATTAAGTAAATGGTTATTAAGGAGCATTCTAAGATCGTTCATCAGAATTTCTCTCTTGTTTTGTGTATAAAGGGCTGTTCAAGAGGAAATGGTGTACAGTCTCAATGACACCAAGCATTTAGCAAGCAACAATCAATACAATGACCAGTCTCATAGAAATTTGACAAGCATGACCAAAAAACCTTTGTAAACTTTATTCACATCTTTCGTTTTAAATAAAACTTTTAAGGGTTCCACAGATCCCTGCATCTTTTCTATTATTACTGCTATAATTGAGGAAGTGTAATGTTGACTGTTGAAAAAGAAGTCATCAGAATATAGCAAAATATTTTTTTCTTCTTTTTCAGATGATGTTATTTCATGCTATTTCAAAGCTTGTATTTAAGTTAAGTTAAATGCCATGAAGATTTGACAAAGGAGTAGGTTCAATAAGGCCCTAAAATGGCCCCCTTTTTTAGCCTAAATTTCAAATTGAGATTTATTGACCAATATAACAATGATTAAAAGCTAATACAGTGACTAGATAGGAAATAAGTCTTTTTGTTGCAGATTTAGTTCCTGCGTTTTATGAATGACATCAGAAATAGTACTCATTTTGATTTTGCATGAAAACAATGAAATCGGGTAAATTTCCATTGAATATTTGGACAGGAAACATAGAGCGCATACTTCGACAAAAAAGATCTTTGACAATAATGTTTGTAATAACATTTTACATGTCGGACTTGAATATTTAGGTTGTCGATGCCTGTGTTTTATGTTTCCAAATGTTAAATTTGGCTTAAATCCTGTTGGTTTTCATCAAAATCCCTTATATTCACCTAACTGGGATGTAAAAATCAACGCTTTAGAATAAAACAGAAAATGTTTTATAAAACTTTCTTACATGTCTTTAAGTCAACTTAATTTTTTTTTTTTATCTTGAAGCATTGAACTTTATAATTGAGGCCAAATAATATGCCCTTACCAAACTTACTCCGTTATTGATGTCTGAAACACTTGGACCATAAACACTGTCCTAATATGAACTGCAAAAAAAGTTTATTTATCTGAAAAATGTAGTTTATTTATGTAGAAAAAAGAAACAAATATTTAAATAAGTTTTGCTCTTTTTATGTCTTTTGATCATAAAAAAGCTTCTTTCAAATTTTTTTTAGCTTTGACAAAGAGAAGATGACATGTAATGCTTTCCTTGGGGGAAGCTCAAATGAATAAATATATGTTCCTTAAGATAATCCCATACTGCCATTCACTTACTTGAGATAAGCCACACCTTTCTCATCTGGTAAAACTTTGTCCATTGCTGTTTGTAACTGTGTCTGTAAAAGTGAATCAAAGAAAATTTATGAAATTTCATAAATGTCTTCAGTTTTTTTAATGGTTATTATGAAATATTTTTATGACATGTCATAACTATGCAATCCTTATATATTGAAAGTCAGTGTCTTTTTTGTACTATATATAGCCATATGATTTTTTCATGCAGAAATTCATATTTGTCTTTAAACATTGATTTCCCTAAAAATATAAATAATAAATATATTTCATAATTATTATAAGAAACTGCAGGCATTTTTATATTGAATGAAAAAACATCATTCAATTTTATAGAAAAAGTTATCTTTGATACATGTTTCATTTAAACTTAGCTTTAAATGAAAAAAAAACTCTTAGGCTCGACAAAAAAGAGAAATTCAGATGTGTGCAACACTATTAACCTAAGACTGTAATGTACCTCTTTTTATTCTAAATCAAATTATGTTTGCCTGTTGCCTACCTGCCATGTTGTAATTCTGTTTACTTCTGTTGTTTTCTTCTTTTCAAAATCTTTTATTTTGCTTGGCTCATTCTCCTACAAAAAAGCAGTAAAGTTATTTCTAGAGAAGCCAAAATCACATCTAATGGGTATTACTGCAGCAACAACGATAACAATAACATTGTACCGGTAATACCAAAATAAAAGAGATTGATTGTTTCTTGTTTGACGATCAGTGGCAATTATAAACAATAATAAATGAACAGCATTCCAATGCTCCCTTCTCAGTCAAATACATTATTTGTTCAAGAGCAATAACATCAACTAGTTTTGTTCTTTAAAACTTTTTCATAAAAATCTGACAGTTTGTATGATGTTGATGGAACCAATGGATAATCCCAGCTACTAGTTACAACAGGGGACAGTTTTATACAATGATATTTTTTCACTTCTTGTACGGTAATAAATATTCTTTGCCTATTGGTTTAAGAGAAGAAAGTAATAAACTGGCCAATCAAGTTACCTCTGAAAGTTCATTGGCCTGCTTCAGTAAATCATCAACTTGAGCTTTGAGATCATAACACCTAAAAAAGGGAAATTAATTGATACATTTTTACAACAATTAAACATTTCATTAATTGTTAGCATGTGACTCAAATACCCAATTTTTTCTTGCAATTTAATCAAACATTCTTTTAAGGAATTTTGTAAGCATGTACATAAAAGTACTTTAATTTTCTTAATACAATGAATGTCTGATATTCTAGCTCAACTAACCGGTCCAAGACCACAACTATTTTGTAGTGCATTTCTTTTAGACAATACTGAAAATTTAAAAAATCCCACCTGTGCGTTCTCAATAAAATTTTTAGTGGTTTAGTGTGTTGTACTACTTTTGGGACATATAAAATCAAATTAATAGAAAACTTCATCGGCTCTAACTCAAAATATGGACAATTTTATGTTAAAGGGGCCTTGAAATCTTTTGACAGCTTCCAAAGTACTAATTATTAACCTTTTTCAACTGGACCAAATCACTACTTTACCTTAAAATTCATGACCCAAATTTTTTGACAGTGTCATTTTATCCCCCGACTTGCTATTGCCCGAGGGATAAAACATGAAGAAATACATTTGGAAAGGGTATAAAAAAAATTGGCAAGTAACACACTGTCCACACTAGGGATTATATTCGTGGACAACGAAAATCAAGGGACAACAATTGTGGTATCGGACTATGAGGACATTCCTATAATATGTCAATTAACAATAGGCTATTTGCCAATTCCCGTAATTGACCCTATAATTAGAGATCCCTCTTTCAGTTGCCTCCCTTATGAGGGACATTAATTTTCATTTGTAATGGAGAGCTAGCAGAACGAGCAAATTTACCTGTGCGTAATGTGAGTAATCTTTAAGGTTTTCAAATCTTATAATTACATTAATGTGTTTTAATCTAAAGGCTTTAAAATCTTATAATTACATTAATGTGTTTTTAATCTAAATACTTTTGACATCAGAAATTATTTTTATAAAAAAATAGTTAAACCGCCGATACATCACTTTCAATTCATCATACTTTGCATTCGCAAAAGCCAATTTTGTCCGGTATGGAACCAGTCTACGACTGAAAAAGGGAAGTAATTTTTTTAAAAAGTGTGTAATAACAGAATCAAATCAGAAATTGGCAAATGGACTATTGCATAATGTTTTTAATTACATACCCTTTAAAAAAGCCTTTTAATTTTTCTTCATCTGTCTTTATTTTTTTGTCATTTGCTGCTTTAGTACTATCCTTAGCTTGTTTGTCAACCTAAAAATACATAATTGAGCACCCCGGTATATACAACAAATAATAATTTAATTTTGTAAATAACACAATAGAAACACAAAGGATTAGAACATGAATAGCAAAAAAAACATTCAAAAAGCAAAGGAACAGTGCCCTTAAGTGGGAAATAAAAATTTAATGGAAACGTTAAAAGCTTGAGCAGACCTATTTAACTAAGTTGGTTAACACACTGCTTCATAAGACAGAGGTCCCGGGTTCAAGTCCGGATGGACAAGCAATTTTGCAATGAATATATGTAGGTATCCGGTTGATCCAGCCCCATAATGAAACAATGAATAATCTATATTGACTTCAGAGGATTTGGCGACAAATTTGAATCAGGATACAATGTAAATGGAATTTGTAAAAATTATGGAGGATTGATGACAAGAGGTAAGTGAAGTATAAATATTGGAGAACCAGTCAATGAATTATTTCAATTCGATAGAACTGAGAGGAAAACTCAATTATTTAGAACCTTTAAAGGTTTAGATCATCATAATGAATAGTTAATGAAATGGTTTGTTTATTCAACCGTTATCTAATGATTGTGAACTAAATAGGCCACTTGTGATCAACTAATTCAATCAAAATATTGTTTTAAAGTTGAGGATCTTTAAAATAGTTATGCAAAGATAAAAAAACAAAACAAGTAATATTCATTATTTTTTAATGGAAGTTGGGGATCGACTTGTAACTTTGTGTATGTAACTACTTGTATTTGTTATTACACAGGATGAAAGAATTGCAAATGAAAAAAAATGCTAATTACTGCTGTTTAAAGTTGATGGCTGCTGATTGTACTAAATTCTGTTATATATGTTTTTATTAAATTATACCCAATAATCTTGAAAATTTGTAATGAAAACATAGTAAATATAGTTGTTTTATACTCATCTACCTAATGAAAATATTTGTAAACGGCCAACTTATTTTACTGTTCACCTTCTACATTCTTATAAAATTCATTTATAACAGTTAAGAATTACAATTTATATCCATCCTCATAAATATTCGTTATAAATATATTTTTTAATTGCATCCCGATCGACTGAATATGGGGCCAGATTGATGTGGGGCCTGATCGACGTTGTCACTAAAGATTTGGTGCTGGATCGACATGAAAGCTATAGTATCTTAATTGAGGGAAAAATGTATCCATCTTAACATGTAAGTCTGTATATCTTGATTGGAAAAAAAAACGACATTACTATACGCATTAATTTTTGCTAAAAGCAAAAAGTTTGGTTTTGGTAGAGTTGGTCATGTTTTAAGGTTCATCATAACCATTTTTTTTAATTATAAAAAAAAATATATTAAAAATATATTGCACTTAAAAACATATACATATTGCACATCAAATTAATCCTCATGTATCACTCTTTGAAATTACACATGATATTCCAATCAAAATACTGTCTAAATGTTGAAAATTTACCATCAAAGTCTGTCTCTCTAAAAAAAATGGTCTGGTTTCAAAGAGTAATAAAAATCTACAAAAAAACAAAAAACTTTATCTTATGTATGCTATGTATGTGATGCTATCTCTTAAATTAAGATTTATGTAACAGACAATGATAATTTTCATTTTCAAATGTAATGTCTATTTTTTTTCAAAGACACAAAAAGGCCATATTGGAACTACTTTAATGAAAGTTATGGAGCACAACATTGGACACTTTTAAATTATTTTTTTTTTAAATTGAATTACCTCCCTTAGTAACTCTTAATTATCCATAGCCAATATTGAGCTATTTTATCACATGTGTTTTTCTCAAATGGATATTAATATGCTTGTTGATTGAATTAGTCAAACTTGTAATAGTTTTCAATAATATAATAAGTTCTTACCACATATATACAGGAAATTGGTCAATTTCAAATATCTATAAACTTGGTCCGGGACAACAAATAATATCTTTAAGAATTGTTTCTGAAATAAATATTTAATATATATCTAAAAACAAATATACAAGAAATGTTCATCTTTGAAATCAATCATGAATTTATAGAAATATACAGTTATCTATTAATCCCTGGTATCATACAGTAGTCTCAAAAAGATTTTTTTCCCCTAATTATACATACATGTATGAAGTAAATATTTTTTTCATAGGCTATATGTGGTATTGGATATTAAATTGTGCAATGAAGATTATTATACAGTAATTCATCAACTAACCGATGCTTTTATTTGTATTGAAAAAATGCAGTGAAACTTTTACATGACCAGTTGTAGTTATAAAATAATGATTTCTCCAAATTTATCCAATTTTTCTTAATTTAATTTATCAATCTCTTGTCTTAGTGATTTAAATCATTGAAATCTACAAATAAGAGGATTTTAAATACAACATTAATGCATGATAACTAATATATTACTTCCCATGTTCAATATTGAATTGTAAGAAAAATAATAAAATTAACTAAATACTGGTGTTTTGATGTCAAATTTATCCAAAATCTTAAACTATGACACATTTTATTTCAATAATACATAAAACAGGAAAATTTTGACATAACAACATGGTTGGATTATTTATCAAAATTATTAAAAATTCTATATGCCACACCAGCATTACACATAATTTTTTTATGGTTTTTCAGTACAACAAAAATAAACACACAATTACCTTAAAGATCAATAAATTTAAGGGAACAACTTCGATAATCTTCAAGAAGATGATCAATTATATGTGGTTCATCATCTCCATCATATAAAACCTCATATTCTGCACCATCAGCTCCATCGGTTTCTGTCAAAACTCCTGTGACTGTTCCTGAATACCACTTGCTGTTATTATCTTCCTCTATCCATTCATGAGATATTCTTCTACCAAGAAATTTCAATTGGCTGCATTTTCTTCTTGTCCTAAAAATACAGTCCATCAAATAAATCTTTAAAACATATTAATTTTTGGTAACTCTAAATATATTGATTTACACAGTATCACATTTTGTCTTCACCAAATACATTTATATACCAACTCTGGTCTAGACCAACCTTGACATGTGATACAGATATTGTCATGTTTGGAATTTTGTATTATTCAATTTTTATGCTTCCATTTGTTTTATATAATACTTTTAAATGAAATTACACTCAAAATAAACAGTTTTTCTATGAGGTCATCTATGTCATAAAAATACCACTATTTAAAACAGCCTATGTGATACAGGTACCTGTCTTTCTATAATAGCAAAGAATTAATAAACCAATGAAAATAAGTAAGTTATACAATAAATATTTATAAATATGATACAGGTTTAACCCTGCCACATTATTTATGTATGTGCCTGTCCTAATTAAGGAACCTGTAATTCAGTGGTTGTCGTCTGTTTATATGTTACATATTTGCTTTTCTTTCATTTTTCTATATAAATAAGGCTGTTAGTTTTCTCGTTTGAATTGTTTTACGTTGTCCTATTGGGGGCTTTTATAGATGACTATGTGGTATAGGCTTTGCTCATTGTTGAAGGTTGTACAGTGACCTATGGTGGTTAATGTCTGTGTCATTTTAGTCTCTTGTTGACAGTTGTCTCATTGGCAAACATACCACATCTTCTTTTTTATACTATATTTAAATGTGAAAGTTAATCTTTTCAATTTCATGGGATACATAGACAATGTATATATGAGCCTATATGGTGCCTGTGTTTTACATGTATTATTCATTTCTATTGTTAAAATTCATATTTATACATGTACATGACCTAATTCTTTTATTTAAAAACACACAAATTGTATAAATGACAATAGGTAATGATAGGACATGTCTTAAATATGTGATGCATTTAAATACATATGTTCTATCCACGTTATCAGCCACAAGTTCAGTACTTGTCATTTGTTGGTGGGTGTCATAGGTGTTTCTTGTTATTGTTCTTTATATCAAATAAAACATTGGTTTCCTGTCTGAATTGTTTTCCACTTATCACTTTGGGGACATTTATAGCTTCCTGTTTGGTGTGAGCTAAAGCTATGTGTTGAAGGCTGTATATTCATCTATAATTCAGAACTTTAAATACTTTGTCACTTGGATGGAGAGTTGTCTCTTTGTCACTCATAACACATCTTCTTATTTATATATATAAGTAAATGGGGCCTTGGGGATACTTAATATGGCATACCTTCTTATTGTTTTCTTGTGATCATTTAAATTACATTTTATAGATGGTCCTTGTGCTTCCTCGTCGTCTGTTGTACAATCTTTTCTTTTCCCTCCTTTCTTCTTTAATGATGGTGTTTTCTTTTTAGTATTATTTTCATCAGCATACTGAAAAATAATTTGAGTAGCATTAAGATATTTTTCATTCTAATTTAGTTAAATCATCACCATTAGATTTGAATTTCTTTTTGCGAGAATTGTGACGTTCATAAAAAAAGATGGTTATAAATTTTTTTCTTGATGTACATGGTAAATTTATTAGTGGCGGATAAGAAAACTGAAAAATAATAATGAAATTACACATGTAAAATACAAAATATTATCCATGCCATAGTTATATTAAAGTTATTGTGATTTTCACCCATCTTTTTTTTACACCAAATGAAAAATGAATGAGGACAATATTTCACATATATTACTAAAATTAAAAAAAATATGTATTAAACTGTTGCTTGTATTATGTATTTTACCTGAATAAATAAATAAATTATTTATTAATGAAACTTAAACTATTTTAGTTTTATTTAATTTAACCGTTTTCATTCAAGTATGTCAACATCAACAAACACAATATGCACAGATTAAAAGGATATAGTTTTACCTTTAAGAAGGTATAGACTATTAATAGTGTGTGTTTATATTTCTTTCTTAAACAATCTGATAATAGAAACTGCTAATGTGTTAAGGAGTCAACAATGTGACTGAAGGAAGAATAGGCAAAAGCCATCCAAGGATCTTAAACTCACAGAGAAAAGGCCTCATACAAGTATGAGTTATTCTGCTGCATTGTAATAAATATAAGCATGTTTTAATTAACCCATACCCAATTTCCTGGCTCTCTTATTCCTGGATATTTTTTATGTCGAGGTGATGCTATTTCTGGCAATAATGCTAAATCATAGAAGGCTGTTAGTTTGGCTACCATCTTTTTCCATAATGTAGTGTTTCTCTCTATTCTTTGAATGAATATGTCATATGGATTAAGTGTTCTAACGACAAAATCAATCCATGGAGAGTCACAAATGTGTAGCAATCCCTGACATTGGTAAAAGTAGTTATGGTTGTTTTTAAGTCGCAGAGTAGTGTTCGTCCCAGATGATACTTTTTCCAAACAAAAATTTTTCAATGATGTTGCTGCCTGAGTAAGTGTAAGATTTTTGTCATGAACAAGATTTTTAATTTCAATAAGTCCGATTTCATTATTTTGTTTATCAATGACTTTTCCATCAGGGCTAGCTGCCAAATATTTAAATGTTTTGTCAATAATAAGTCCACAAGGTTCAACTGTTATCTCAATATTGTCTTTTGCTTTGATATTAATATACTCTTGTATTGTAATTCGTTCCTCGCGCAGGCCAATTCTGGTAGCTTTATTTCCTTTAAAATTGCTGTATAGTAGCTGTAGAACAAGAGGTGTTACTTTAATACTGGGCTTTCTTTTAAAAACATTGCCAAAATTTGAAGCTGTTACCCTTTTCTTGCGTTCTTTTTTCCATTTTTCACTGCAAACCTGACTTTTAGTGTCCTTCTCAATTTGAATTATTTCAGAGGTTGTTATTTCAATATTGTTCTGTAGAAATTTGTATTTCAATTTTGTAAGTTCATTTTCAGAAACATCACTTTCAGGTTGAATTGACTCAATACCATAGTGTTCTTTTGCTTTACTGCTGTTACTTTCTTTTACAGATGACATTTTTCTTTTCCATCTTCTTTCTTTAATTTCTTTTTTATCTTTGCTCTTGTTATTGTTATCTATACACTGCTCTCTTTGTTTGTACAGCTTATCAAAATATAAACCAGATGTTGTTTCTGTGGTTTGAGCCCATACATTCGGTGACCAATTAGGACCTATATTGAAACGTAATGCTCCAGCATAACACCGGGTATGCCAAGCACCCCTATTACAATGGTTCAACATTTTACCTCCATCAAATTTTGACCTTATGTGCATCCAGCACTCAGCTAAGTTGGTAGTAAAATTGCCAATTAGACTGCTTGATTTTTTAGCAACATTGTTCAATAATAATGAAAGGTCCTGTCTCATCCCTAATTGCAGATCTGATGGTTCCAAGTTGTAATGACCTCTTGAATCTTCTTGGGCTTGTAGCGATGTTCCAGCATCCCAAAACTCAGACTGTTCTTGAAATATATCTTCACATTCAACTTCACTATCATCGTCTTGATTTTGGTCCTGGTGTGACATGTTTGATTTTGCTTTACAAAAATCTGGGTTGCATAATTTGTGGTCTCCATATATGTGGGAGGTTGTATTTCTAATGTCATGATCTAATTTCTTGGTGGCTAATACTCTGTTGGTTTCATCCGACCTCTTTCTGATGGCACATCTGACAGCACTCACTATTCTCACCCTAGTCCTTTTACATAACTTTCCTTTTCCTTTGTAAGATGGGTTTTCTGTGACTAATTTTTCCAGGTTTGACCGTAAGCACTTGGTAATGTGGTTGGCACATTCAAGTTTCTTAACGTGTTTTCCCCAAACTGGAACACGATCCATGATTTGGGCATGCATGGATGAATCCCCATCAGCTATAAAATTCATATATCTTATGCCATGATCATTTGCCTTTAAAAAACCTTCTACAATAACATCTGATTCCATGGATTGGCTTGATTGATTCCAATTTTTAAAACATTCATGCTGTTTTGGTGTTGTTCCTAGGGATTCATTTCTGTTGCAAATATAACAGTACTTGTTGCGTATTCCTACATGTAATATTTTTTTTGTTTCTGCCCCAATTATAACGGCTACACCTCCTAATGCGTTATATGTATGTTTATGGGATCTTTTGCTCCAACCCCCATCACATATTACAGTGACTGATGGAATTCCTGAAAATTAATGTTTAAAAATTGAGTATATCCATCTTAAGTCAAATTATCTCCCCTTCATGATGTTTAAATGTTAAGAATGTAACTTCATGCTTATTTATCATGGATGGATAGAAGTATATATGTAGTTTCCTTAACAATATTAATATTCCTTAAATTACATTTTAAGATTAAACAGTAAAACTGTTTAACTTATTAAATATGCAGTCAAATGCTACATTGTACATGATACAATCAGCAAACAGTTATCTCCCCTTAATTTTGTCATAGTGTTTGAATAGTTTAGTAAGCTTATACAACTTCATCAGTATTCCGTAAATTAAAAAATCAGAAATAGCATTTATTGAAATCTGATAATGGAATAAGGAATATTGCACATTTACATTGTAATGGACAGTCAGATTGAAAAAATGTAATTTTTAAGCGACATGTATACATAGTCAGGGGTGCTACTTAAACAAGTGATTTCATTATCACCTATTTCAGTGATTTGATAAATTCAGTTATCACCTATTTAAATGATTTTGATGTTTCCTTTGATCTTCAAATGCTAATTTCACTGATTTTCCATATTTTCACAAAATTTTCTATAATTTTCCTACATAGATCAATTATCCCTTTTTCTATGGATATTAACTTCACCAGTGCTTGAGCAGTAAGTTAGTGCGATAAAGCTTTTAAAAGTACCCTTGGGAATTGTTCTGTAATCAAATATTCATTAACTGCTCTGACTATCAGACAAAGGTCAACAATATTAGGTAACCTGATTGTTTTTCTTTAGAGTTAGAATGATATACTTCAAGATTATGTCCTGATCTAGGAATTATTACAGAAAATGCATATTTTGAATAAATTGTAAAAACTGACAGGCTTATCAAGCAAAAGACAATTTCTAGATGTACATAGTTGTTTTTTAATGGAATTCTTGTCTCTTTACCAATAAAAAAATCAAGCTTGTAAGAAAAATATCAAGAAAAAGTTATAAACACTTATTTAAGTGATCTTCTCAAATTACTTGTTACAGTGATATTAAAAATTCTGTGTCTATTAATAGAATTTAAAAAAATATTTCACAGCCAAAATCACTTAAAAAGGTGATTCTGAAATCACTTGTTTAAGTAGCACCCCTGACTGACATATACATGTTTCTATATTGGTCTATTACGGTGTCATGAGAGAACATTATGAGTTCATTACTTTTTTACTGTAAATAATAAATCTGTTGTAAAGATGCATTTGTATAAAAACAAACCACACATAAGATGTGACATGTTTTTATCTTTTAAAGAAAAAGAAATCAAACAATAATGATCATATGAGCAATAGTGTTTGTGTATAAACTTTTATAGAGAAAACATCACATCGTTGGAAGTTTTATAGACTAAGTTACATATTTTGTACTGATTCATCTTTTTAATTGTAATTGTATCAGTGTAGAGCTGATATGCATGATATGTATTCACATCTACATTGCATTTTTATTCTTTTTCAATTCATAAAAAACTGGTAGTGGTACACGAGCACATAACCAAAATATATGTTCTTGTATACATGTATATGTGCTAACCTTCATGATATCTGTTTTTATCTATAGCGATTTTTTTCTCTTCTTCAATGGCCACTGACATTTCTCTTTCTACAACTTCCTTCCACCAGGAATTGATTTCATTTTCAATAACCTGGTATGTGTTCTGTTGAAGAATAAACAAACAAACTTAAAACAGTCTTCTGATAAATAATTCATGTAATATACATGATATATGATTTCCATAATTTATATATTAATCCATGTACAAAGTAACTGTACATTATTTTGATCCTTCTGTTAACACCTCAATATTTACATTAAATGACCAACAACATTATATATATATGCTTATCATTTTTGTTTGATTTTGTTTTGTTGATTAATAATTTTCTTAAGGCTTGCAATTGATGTCTCCATACTGGACTTGTTGATACAGCATAGCTGTAGTTTATATGCATGTGATGATCATGAAGAAAACAGTGGTGGATCCAGGGGAAGGGTTCCAAGGGTTGGAACCCCCCCCTATTTTTAACGCCGATCAATGCATTTGAATGGGGACATATGGTTGGAACCCCCCCTTTATCCTGGGTTGGGATCCCCCTTTTTAAAATGGCTGGATCCACCTCTGAAAAAGGTGAACAAATTAACAACTTTTTGAATAAAAATATGGCCTAAATGAAAGGGCCATCCTCAACATTTCTGTTAGATCATTGCTGGACATCAATTTGGATAAATGTAAAATTGGCATTTAAATGAAATTACCAGAAATTAACAGATGGAGCCCAATACCAAACATTGATTCAACCCCTTATACAAGTAAATAGGGATCAAAATTTTAAATCCCTGTAGCAACATGAATTTTTCGATCGTTTAAAATTTGGCTCAAAAATTAAAATGTTACCATGCAACATTAATTAACAGTAGTTCCTTGTAACAAGGAACCTCAACGTAGACTGATTTGAAAATGAGGCAAAAAAAAGGGAAAAAACATTGATAATGTGGGTACATTGAATTCATAAATTAGGGCATCAATGTTTACAAATTTGAAAACAGAGCAAAAAAATGGCCGTAATCCATAGTGTTTTTGAAATGTATTTATGATTATTTGTCAAAAAGGTCATTATAAAACGTATGTTTTTATAGTGGATTTGGAAAAAAGTCATTGCAACTTAAATTAATCCGTTTCCACTTTTGCAGGTACATGTAACATGTAGAGCATTGTAGCGGCATTAGCCTGCTTTATTTTTTTTTTTAATCTACAAGGCTGTATTTTACGTGCAAGAGATATAGGTCTCTATTAACCCATGTCAGCCAATTATTGTTCTCTACGTTACCAAAAGACTATCATGGTTTCTCAAGACCATACTGGCAATTTGGTTAATGAGAGCGCAAAAAGTAAAATTCAGAGGGAGGATTGAAACAGAAACCTTTCAGTTAGCAGTATAACAATCATGACATTAGATCTTGGCTGTAAAGTTGAATTCCCCCACACTCGCATAGGAAATTTTTACTGACATTGATACTTCACCACAATGGCCCCTTGTTCAACATGTTCAAAGGTTGGGGCCGTTTTGACATTGTTTGGTCTTAATCATTCATTCATTGTTGAATTGTCTACCGCGATTTTCATGATGAAGAACAGGATTAAGAGGCCTGTTGGTTGATTATTTGTAATTTTCCATCTTTAATGTGAGATTATGTCGTCTGTGTTTTCAATTATGGTAAGAATTGGTAAATAAATCTTTATATATGACTTTAGTTTTTTTTACCTGCGACATAGTAGGTGAATCCATAGATGCTAACTGTTCATTGAGGTGGGCAAGACCATTTCCACTAACAATGGAACCCCAAACAGCTCTTACATTTATATCATAATGTCTACTCCCGTCTGTTTTCAGTTTTGGACTTGTCTCCATGTGAACTTTCAGTTCACATCCTTGACATTTAGCTAATAGTATCACCGCTAAACCATAATGAGCAACCTGTGATTCAAGTACAATAGGCTCTCTTCCGGCAGCTACCAATTGTCTCGCTTTCTCACATGAAACGGCATGCATTGTCAGGTCAGTTATATGTTTTTGAAGACAGTTCAAATTTATTATTCTGTAACCATTTGCAGCAACGTTTTGTACCTCAAAAGTTTTCAATTCTCCATTAATTGTTCTAAACACTTGATACTGTTTCTTGGTGCTTCTCCGTAGTAGATTTATTCTTACCCTGTTATATGCACTTCTCTTAGGTTGTTTACGTATACAAAGTTTTGTCATATTACTCCCTCCTTTCAAATTACATTGGTATAAAGTCTTAACTTTGCCTGAATTCATCCTTATACATCTACGTCCTGATCTGTACCTTCCTGATGGTAATCCAAACCGTCGCGAATCTTTAATTTTTCTAGCCATTGGAAATAATTCTTTGTTATTGTGTATCTGTTGTCTAACCTTGGTTTTTGACATTCAACTGCTTTCCATAATATTTCTTACTAACTAAACTTACCTTTCAACAGTATTTTTATATATAAATACAAAATATATTCTTATAATAGCATTTAGGTACGATACACACAAAAAAAAATAAAAAATAATGCAATTTTACTAAAAATATTTGTGTTGATGTTGACATACTTGATCGTAAAGATCAAACCACTATAAGGACTTGTACACGAGATCAAAACATATCTCAAGTAATCGGGGATGGGCCTGTATGGTTGGGGACACATCTTACCACTATTAATTATAAATTTGATGATAATTTCTGTTATTTGTTGTTAAAGACTTGCTTTCTGTTTGCGTAGACCAAAAGATCAGCCAAACAACGTTTCCGGTTTAAACCGGATATGCCTACATAAAAAATAGTTCCCTGAAATAATGATCAAAATTAGTTTATTCACGATCAGACTGGTATAAATCGATAACATTCAACTGAAAATATTGTGTACAAATTTTATAAATGTTTCGATATTGAAACATTGTCAGTTAAAAATCTGCGGATAGATATTGAGAACGAAAGCGAAAGAAGACATGGAAAAGAACGTAAACAAACATGTAACATGTGAAACTAAATAGATGGTAAATGTTAAATAACAGCTTTGATTACCAACTTGATAAGACATAATCACTCCCAATGTCATTTATTTTAAGATGATATAATTTATGATTGGTAATATCGCATAGAAAATAAATTTCATTAATCCAGCACAAGAAACTCGTTGAAAAAAATGGCTGCAACACGTTTTCACTCATATTTCAATTTCTTTGGACAAGCTATGAATATTTCGAAGTGGAATCCTATTTTAATTTCTAGCATCCACTAGATATGATCACAATTTATCGATTTAACATAGATATTACTAGAAATAGTGTTCCAATCTCTTCATTCATTTTTTTTCCTGAGACGTGTTGGCAGAAAAAACGAAGGTATTTGAATTTATGCAGATATTTAATCAAAACAAGTTATTCTGTATTCTTCATATAATTTTTATTATTCTTATTCTCAATTTAACTGTATTGTCCAAGATTTTGACAATAAGTTACATATAATAGTTTATTTAAGGTTCAATCAATCCTCAATTTGGACGCCATTATTGAATTTCAGTTTGTTATGATGAACCTTAACATGTTTTTTTTTCTAAAACGTTCTGAATTCTTTAATTTGTTCATCGACCTTTCATCACAGAAGTTGCAATACCTTTTTCTTATATGTATCAGCTTCTTTCTGAAACTTTTGTAGGGGTCCAAGCTCTTTTCCCATGGCCAAATTTAAGTGTTTTTATGAGGAATCAAAAAATTATTTGTTGACAGCTTCCATTTGCAAACAACCCTGATGTGCACCGTAGAATAATTTAAATAAATTCCCTACATGGAGGCTTAAAACAAATAAAGATACTAAATATTTGTAAGATATATTTATCTAAAGACATGAATATAGTATTTGCTTTAAATAAAAGTACTGTTTTTATATTTAATTATTTTTGCGACTGTGCATCATTTTTAATATAAATTTTAGGGTCTCACTAATTAGCGACAACAAGCGTCAAGAAGCGACAACAAGCGTCAACAAGCGACAAGAAGCGACAACAAGAATTATTTTAGCGACAACAAGCGGCAAGAAGACTATTTAGCGACAAGAAAACATTTTTTTTATTAGATATAAAGAAATTTGTATTTAATGGGTTTTTTTTAATATACGAGCAGATATGTCTAATTAAAATGTTTTATTATATAGATAGACAAAGAAATGGACCATTTGTGAGGAAGAAAGAGATTGTAAAGTTTATATTAGTATATTGGTAGATGAAGAAATTTAACATTTGTGAAGAAGAAAGAGATTGAGCTTCTTTTTTTCATGTTTAAATATGAAGAATATGTATAAGATAATGTATGTATCTGTTTTCATCAAAGTCAAAGTATGAATAAACGAATGGAGATATATGGAGCGGGCATAATGGAATATAATATTTTGATTCATTTGCTTAATACTATGCTCTAAGTGTACTCTTGTTATGTCAATTCGATGCTTTATTTATAGAACTCTCAGCCACGCTTTGTCCCCTGTTTTATTGCTACAATAACATCCAATTAACACTTTCAACTTTGTACACGCGTCGGACTATACAATTACACGCGCCAGAATATACAATCATTGTAAATAATGAACACCTGTTGAAAACTCAAGATTGTCATTAATTTCCTTTCATCTTCAATCAATATGCATAAACATGATAAATATCGTTTAATGAGGCAATAAACAAATAAAAAGATGAAAACATTCACATTTCAATTTTCTTTTCCTCCTGTTTGATTTCAGTTCTTTGTATTTCACAATTTGTGTCAATATTTTCAGGACAATGATGCACAAATAATTCATTTTGCGAGCTTAATATATATTGCACGAAAAGAGTTTTAAAAAACAAATTATAAGATAAATAATATGTTCTAAAACACAAGGAAAAGTAATCTCATAATACAATAATTAAACGTAATACTGGCTGTTATTCATAATAGATGATAAAATATTATGTAAAAAATGTTTCATTTTTTTCTATCAATCTTAACTTTCTTGTCGCTAAAATTATTTTCTTTTGCATATTCTTTTAATATTTATTGCAATAATTAATTTTAATTAAAAAAAAATGTTTTCTTGTCGCTAAATAGTTTCTTGTCGCTTGTTGTCGCTTCTTGTCGCTTGTTGACGCTTGTTGTCGCTAAAATTCTTGTTGTCGCTAATTAGTGAGACCGAAATTTTAATATATAAACCAAATTTGGTGTAGCACTAAATTTCCGGACAAAATACTACAAGTTAAAAAATACCATTGAAGTTATTTTCAATTAAATTACATTTCACAAAAATCAACTGTATCTTGATTATACTCATTAAAATTGACATTGATAACAAGCTGCCACTGTCAAGTTGGTGTTCCATGATTATTTTTCAAATCATGCTAGTGTAAGTCAACCAGTGCATTTTGTTACTTATACTATATCTATTGTCATACAGTATTGCAACTAGTCTAGTTTGTTCCAAACTTTAAATATGCCTTATTTGCAATCTCTTTGGTTACTATTAATGTTGGTTCACAACTATCCTAATATGTCAGAAGGCAATGTATGCTGTCTTGATGTTTTATGTAAGCGGGAGGTGATAAATTGTTTGATTGTAAATCTCTATTGAATAAAAAAACAGTGTTAAAATTGAAGGCAGACTTGTGTTTTTTCAACTTGATAATCACATTTGTTTGATGTAATTTATCATTTGATTTTGCCATTTGATAAAGGACTTTCTTTTTGAATTTTCCTCGGAGTTCAGTATTGTTGTGTTTTTACTTTTTAAGAAATATTTAGTATCTTTTTTTTCTTCAATCAATCAATCAATCAATCAATCAATCAATTAATATGTAATTTTCTTAATTGATTTGTGACCAATCTTGATTGTAAATACACACTTCAATGTAAAAATTTACGTCATCGCATGCGCAGAAGTGTAAACAGGAAGTGGCAAAAATCGTCGGCATAATCAGCTAAAAAATATTTTGGATTGTTATGCGAAAAATGTAAGTTTTTCATTCTTTACAGTTTATATTTACTTCTGTTAAACAAATCTTTAAAAGCATATCGCTTAGGTTACGTTTCAAGTTCATTGAATGTAAAATAGAAGGCAAATGATTGCCAGACTTGCCAATAACAAGTTACAAAATGAACAATCTACATCAGCACCCATCAGCAGGATAAATACATTGATATAATATAACCTTGTAGTGTATAAATAGTTTCCGTGTTAATATTGTCTAATATGAGATAGGTGTTATTTTTGAATGGTTTTAAAGTCAGCAAATCTTTAAAATACTTTACCAGTATCGGCAGTAACCAGATCCCTGTCAAGAAGAAGTGACAAGAAGAATCAAATTAGCAACAAGAAAAATAATTTAGCGATAAGAATAAGAATAAGAATTTTATTAGTATAAAATCCAAACAATAGATTGTTACTAAAATATACAACAAAAACAAACAAACAGACATTTAGCGATAAGAAGTAATATGAGGCAGGCATTACCTGTGAAAGGGGACGAAGTCTGTATAATTTTTTTTTAATTAAAACATATCTTATAAATTTCAAAACGGAAATACTGTAAAGTTTCCGATTTTGGTTCTGTTGTTACTTAGGGATTTTAGTTGTGACGTTATTTAAGTTATGACATCATATGCAATGTAAACAAAGAAACGCTATCATTAGGTAACGTTTTTTCATATCAAGGAATTATTAAAAATGAAATTGATATTGCGTTCCTTCCTATTTTATACTAGACTGATAAATATATATTTTACTCAAAATTTCATGCAAACGAGACCCCAAAAAGGAAGTACATTGTAGATTTCTGCACAGATGTTGGAATTCAAAACATGACATAAAAAAGTTTGAACGATTATGAGTTCATTAGTACAATGAAAATTTCGGGTAAATTTTCCCCATTTTTATTTTTTTATTGAATTTTCTACTGTTATTTGGGACTTCTTCCCCATATTAATCATTGACACGAAAACAAATTAAGCTTAAAAAATCTAAATATCAATAGTTTTTAAATATATAAATTTAAAACATACATTAAATTGTCTTTTTATGCCTCCGTCATACATGTAGCAGTTTTACCCTTGTACGTCTGTATGAACATCCTCACATCCCAAAGTTGGTTTCAGTTCTCTAACTTGAGTTTGCCTCCACCAAATATTATGAAACTTGTACACATTTTGGTGGGGTCACTTTAACTGTTCTAAAGTTATGCCCCTTTACAAATGACAAATACTATACATGTCATATATGAATTTGTAACTTTTACCTGTTTTGAAAATTGTATATTTCATAACAATTTTTTATTTCATTATTCATGTATGTGTGTCTGTTTGATATTTTGTAATTGTTTGTTATATTTCATTGTATTTCATGAGGGCCTCAGGGAAGATTAGCTTTATAGCTAACTGTGTAACCCTCTTTAAATAAAGAATTATTATTATTATTATTACTTTAAGTTTGCACAAACCAAATTTTATAAAACTTATACATATACTCATAAGGCCAACTAAATTCAATAAGTAAATTTTCATCCAC
Source organism: Mytilus galloprovincialis (assembly GCA_037788925.1). Lineage (NCBI taxonomy): Eukaryota > Metazoa > Mollusca > Bivalvia > Mytilida > Mytilidae > Mytilus > Mytilus galloprovincialis. The sequence continues at coordinate 4,985,385 of CM075334.1, read as the reverse complement.
ATTTAAAAAAAAAAATGAGGCAGCAGGGATTATTAAATTTTTTAATTTTTCTCTATACGAAACCCTGTTTGTGATGTGTTCTTCATACATGCAAGTGTAATAATAATTTAGCTTATATCACATATAAAAATGTATAAGGAATCCTACATATTTTTTTCAAATTTTAAAGTTAATGTTTCTGATTGGCAACCACTGTTATTCATGTATTTAATTTCCCCTTTAGAAACTTTTTTAAGTAAATAGCAAAATCGTCAAAAAAGTGGTGAAATGTTTTCTTTGTGTCAGTTAGCTATAGACAACATACACCATATTTATTTTGCTTTCTAAGCAATGGTTTGTAATGCCCATAACATGAAGAAATTCATTGGTATGCGATACATGTACATGAGAACAGAGTAAAACTCAAATTCAAACAGTAATAAGCATAATAGGATTGGTGCTTTTAAGATTATACAAGGATGCAAATATAATTACAATGTGAAACAAGAACTTAACCCAGAAGAAGTTGTTTAATGACTTTATTTAGGACACTTTACCGTTCTTTAGTTTATGTCCCTTCATACCTTTATATGATATACATGTATATGCAAGTTTGGGCATCATCTGTATCATTCCCCATTTATTTTTACTTGCTGTTGAAACATTAAAATTTTTACTAAATTAAAAAATAATAATATTGTTAGGGCTCTCATGTACAAATGAATACAATGATTGCCGGATTTTAACCAAGACTATGCCAAAGGTTTCATTGTTCAGCAATGTCTGATAATTTTGCAAGTTTAATATAATATTCTCAAAAGAGTTATGCCACATCGAAACTTTAATTTTATAAGAATTATCATTGCATTTTCTCTCAAGCCTCCATTTTTTCTAAGATATTTACAAAGAGTTATAAAGAACAAATAAAAATAAAAAAAACTGTTAGGTTAATGCCCTTCGACTGATAAAATATGTGCAACATCAGGGACTGTGAAATCTGTTTTTTGCTATAACAACATTACCACCAGCAAAATTTCAATATGCATATGAAGGTAGCTTCAGTTTTGGATTTTTGAGAGAATACATTTGTACATGTAAATAAAACTTGGAGTTACTTCCCTTTCCAGGAGATAGTAATTTACAAGTAGAAGTGTATTGGGTGTATCATATTTTCATTTTGATTTAAAGACCATGCTTTGTAACAGTATGAATGTTCATTGTACATTGTAGCTGCAATATGTCATAAGTTTTGTGTTTTAGACAACAAAATAATATTTGGGCAAGAAAAATCTTTAAAAAAAAATAAATTGAACAGATTTGTGTCACATAACTTTTTTACGCCCTTCAAAATTTTGACTTGACGTGTTATGGTATACAAATGTCAGTATGTCTGTCCGGCGTAAACATGTCGCACCGTAACTTGAGAATGACTTATCCAAATTTCATGAAGCTTAATATAGTTGTTTCTTATGGTGGTCAAATGATCTGTATACTTTTTGGTGAAAATAAGATTAAAAGTTTTTGAGTTACAGCACTTTGTAACTAAAACAGGGGTGTGTTTTTTCACATGTCCCACGATTATTGCTTAAAACTTTACACACTTCTTTGTTATATTAATCTAAAGATCTGTATACTTTTTGGTTTTGTTTCAAAATTTTGTTTTATTGATACACTGTATTTAGGTTTTTTGTAAAAAAAAAAAAGATGAGGGGGGGTCCTGCCTTATCTCAAAAACAATATATGGTTATTGCTTAAAACTTTCTCAGAAACTATTTATGATTATTGCATAAAACTTCCACAAAAGACGATGGGCGTATCATGCGCTCATGGCGCAGCTGTTTATTCAGTTCTGTAGGCTGCTTTGTGGTGCGTTGGCCATGTTGGTTAGTACTTTCCAACAATTAAAATTTTATTTTTGGTCTTAGACACAGACCTTTTTTAGCTGCACAGAAGATTTTATAAAGACGTCACCCTTTCAACTTATGTACTAATAAAAGTTCTGAGCTCAAAAATTAAGGTTATGATTTCGATTAATGTGATGGTGAAACATAGCAGTATTCATGCCAGGATTTGAAAAAAAAGAGCAGGGTGACCTGGATGTTTATCTATAAAAGTGTGTAATATATATATACAGAAATTTACTGAATTAGAAAAAGGCACAATACATTTAGCATTAAAATGAATTGGGGAGAAACAATTTAAGAATTGATTGATAGTTGATTTTATTTTTCTGTATTTTCATTTAAAGCCACTTTATTAACCCTTTCACCGATTTATAGGACATTTGAGCGAAAAAGAAAAAAGCACATAGGGTCATTTGAGCGCCGACTTCATAGGACATTTGAGCGCCGGGATATTAACCTTACCTGAGTTTTCAGACAGGACATTTGAGCGAAATTTTCCCTGATAATTTTACACGAATTAAGATTTTTTTTTAAAAGTAAGAAAAAAAAGTAAGATTTAGTTATAAATATTTTTTATTTTATTTCACACCCGAGTAATTCGACCGGTTCTGGCTGGTTTATGTAAGTGAAATCCTAAGTTGATCTCTATTTACCAATCAATTCTACTATAATTCATTGGCTATGCAAATTTTCTTTGTTCTAAAATTCTTATATATATATCTATTAAGTGAAATGTCCCTTGGCACTTGAAATCTTAATACTAATAATACATGTACGTGTTAAAATGGATATTATTTTGACCGAGACTAATAAGGGAAAAAGAAGCCTTGTTTGTGACAGTTTCCGATATAGAGTGGACAAAACACTAAAAGGAGAAGAAATATCCTGGAGATGTACAGTAAGTACCTTTTTTTACAAATTTAATGTTAATGTAAACTACTTGTTCGTCTGTTACGCTTCAACTTCCATAACTTCTTTTAATTTTGATTTATATCTATATCATTATATGTCTATCTTATACCTCCTTTAGATTAATTTTTTAACACATTTGAATATAAGCTACCACATATAGGGTTAGGTATCAAGGCTCCATGTTGAAGGTCGTACTGTAACCTATATAACATTGTTAGGTTGATTTTCTAGGCACTTTACAATATGAAAAAGCATTTAAACACTTCAATTGTATTTGTCCTTTCAATATTTTTCAGGCAAAAGGTTGCAAAGCAAGACTGAGGACGGATTGTACCGGAACCGTTATAATTCAACAGAAAAATACTCATAACCATGATACCAGTGATCGTGACAATGAACGTCACTTGCTGCGGGTACGATCAAAAAGAAAAGCGGATGATGATATTGCTCAACGTCCTTCAAAAATTATCCGTACAGAGTTACAGAACATGGATGAAGCAAATCTAAAGTCTGAAGACATTGGCAGCGTTTCAAAGGCTATATATAGAAAGAGGCGTAAATCTCACCCTGCACTTCCTAAATCTAGAGAGGAAACACACCAATCATTAAAGAAGATTAATATTCAGTCAAATAAATTTGAAAATTTTGTGCAGTTTAATGATGAACAAACTGGTATAATTATTCTTACGTGTCCAACCAATCTTGAATGTTTATGCAGTGTGCCGGAAATTTTTATGGATGGTACTTACAAATATTGCCCAAAGTTCTTTAAACAGTTATATACTATTCATGGCTATAACAAAGGAAATTATGTCCCTCTTGTATTCTGCTTACTTCCTGGAAAGTCTGAAGAAATTTACGTGAATTGCTTTTCCTCAATTGTCAAGCTATGTTCCGATCAAGGTCACACACTTCAACCGAAAGCAGTACACGTCGATTTTGAAGAACGGGTAATGAAAGTTATGAAGGATTTTTTCCCGTCTATAGAGATCAAATGCTGTAGGTTTCACTTAGGCCAAGCCTGGTGGCGAAAAATCCAGAAAGTTGGACTTAGTCAACAATACAAAGAGCTTGATTCAGACATTAGTAAATGGCTTAAAGGGATTTTTGGGATCGCCTTTTTAGCTCCAGACGAAGTAGCCGACTGTTTCGTAGAAGATTTTATGGCCGTTGTACCTAACGACAAGCCTTGTATAGAATTTGCAGATTACCTGACTGATACTTATATAACAGATGAATCGTTATTTCCCCCTCATCTCTGGGCCGAAGTTCCATCCTCGTTAAAACGTACTAACAATGGGCCCGAATCATTTCATGCCCATTATAACGAGCAGTTCTATCACAGTCATCCATCAATTTATACTTTCCTTGACACTATTATCAAATTGCAATCTGTGACTTACATAAAAATTCGGAGTTTGAACATTGATGCACCGCAGAGCCGAACAGAAAAGGAGAAGGAACAGAATCTCCGGGATTTGCATTCGAAATACTGCCAGCAGGAAATTACGAGGGATTTTTATGTCAGAAGCCTGGGATATAAGTTCCAAGCCCGAACAGACTTGTAAATAATGCCGTTGCCGAGTTTTATGTTTTATGACAGTGCTTTGTTTTTAGTGCTTTGTTTACAATTAAAAGATGTTTTAATCTTTTTGTTGGTAAACTCCTGTTTTATGACTGTGCTTTGTTTTTAGTGCTTTGTTTTTTACAATTAAAATATGTTTTAATCTTTTTGTTGGTAAACTCCTCATTTAATGAACTATATTCGTAAGAAAATGTGGTATGATTGCCAATAAGACAATTCTCTATCCAAGACTTTTTTCGCTCAAATGTCCTACGCTTATTCTTATTTTCGCTCAAATGTCCTAAAATTTAGGCGCTCAAATGTCCTATACTTTGGCGCTCAAACGTCCTTTTTTTTTCGCTCAAATGTCCTGTCAATGCGCTCAAATGTCCATTGCCGGCCCAGACAGAAGCTACTCTGAGACGATGGCTTCCCTGGCTACTATTACTCAAGTGGGAGATCTTCATAATAAATGTCAATAAAAACTTGTTTGTAGTTATTTGTGTATTTATTTCATTCACTAACACCAGTTTTGTTCATGTTTTGATAATTTTTTCTTCATAAAATATTCAAATTTTCAAATTTTCGGCATTATCTGGGTGAAATTCTCAAAATTCTGCTCTAAGACCCCAAATCGTAATTTTTAAACCCAAAACGTCAAAATTTTGAAAATTTTTATGAGGCTGTACAAATTCCTCACACTGAACGATGTCCATTCCAAGTGTTTTGTACATAAAACGACATTTTACGTCAAATAAGTATACAAGTTTGGCTTCAATTCTTCCATATTCTTTCAAAAAAAATGTTCCCTCATTTCAAATTCTCGTAAATTCCGTAAATTTCGTCTGATTTTGACACGGTTTTCAACAAACGGAAGCGCCATGTTTACACGTTCATCCGGGTATTCATCAAAGAAAGATAACTCATGTTTGCACTGTTTTGAGCGGGAAACATAAAAGATGTATTCCGATCCCGGTAAAACGGGACTCATCGTCAGCTGTCTGAAGCGTGAATCCCGGTAAACCGGGACTCATCGGCGAAAGGGTTAATAAGCACTTCTGCCTATTTTTTTTTTGTGATCAGCATAGCTTGTTTTATATGGAGAAAGCCAAAGTAAAATTAGTGTGATTCTTGAAGTTAAATCTTGATAAATAAAGCATGCACTAACATCCTTTTAAAATTTTGCATTCAATTTGTACTTTATTTCTATTTTAAATGATGGATAATATTTAAGGAGCACATTTTTGTAATAAGCTAAATCAGGGGAAATAACTCACGTTTTAATAATACGCAAATCATTTATGACCAAAGGCTGGAGTAATAGAGTTTATTAACAAATGTCTGCTTGTCCCTCAAAAGTCTCATAAGTCTGTGATCATTAAGTTATGATCTCTTAATTAATTAAAACACAAGAATCGTGTACATCAATTAAATCCAATCATCAAGATTAAACTCAAAAGGTAAATCGATCACGTGGTGTAAACAATCTTCGTTGTCAGAACTGGATTGAACTGGTTTGAACTGGTCAATTTTCATCTGAAATTTTATACCCCACGGAAAGGTTTACCGTTATATGATTTTTTTTACCGAAAATTTTAGCACGACGGTGAAAAATTATACATCGCGACAAGAACAATACCACCACGGTAGAAAATTATACATCGCTGGCCTGTGGTCCTTTAAGGGCCTGGGGAGAACACTGTGCAGCAGTACTAAGTGTATGCACTCTTGTTAGTTCTCAAGCCTCTCCAGTGGCGGATCCAGAACTTTTTTTAATGGGGGCCCACTGACCGACCTAAGAGGGGGGGCCCCTGCAGTCATGCTTCAGTGATTCCCTATAAAAGCAACCAATTTTTCCAACGAAAGGGAGCCCTGGATCCCCATATGCTCTCACTTTTCAATCTCTACATTGAAGAACTCCCTGAGGGTTTTGAAATATTTTTTTCCTGAAAAAAATTTACTGGTCCGGATCCTCACTATTATTTTTATTGCAAAATATCAAAATTTTAGTGGTGAAAAGCATTTGGACAATCACTTTTGAAGAACTCTTGTGTGACACATGTACAGTAATCTTGGTTTTACAGTGTTGTTGATGAGATGCATGTGAAAAAGTACAAAATGTAACTGACGTTGATATAAAATGATTTCCAACATCAAATTTAATCATAATAAAAAAACTATATATATTAAGTAAGCATATATACTTGACTATTAAGGGGTTTGCTATTATAATACTTATTGTTTTTATAAGGGGATATAGTTTTGAACATATTTCACATGAACACGTTCCAAAATCTGTATACACATGATACATGTATTAGTAAACAAAATTCAAAAAAATTGGAAATAATTTTAATTGCATAAATGGAGAGTTTCAGTCTCAAGTACAATTAGTCACTGTCATGACCAGTCATGACTGTACAGACTTTTAAATTGTAAGGTTTTGGTTCAACATTAAATCCCTGTTTACCGTCATGACCATTAACAAAGTTCTTATTTCCTTAGCTGGATTGGCATATAGATGTAATACCCATGGGTATATTACATCTATGATTGGCAGTATTTTATTTACACCTAGATATTATTGCAAATGCAAATGAAATATTTTAAGAAATCAGGTGTGTAGTCTTTTAACCCTTTCCTCAATAGAATTTTTTTTTTGCATACTTGATTTGCATAGGATTTTTCAATAAAATGCTGAAAATATGCTCTAAAGTATTAATGCATTGGGAAAAACAAATATTTCACCAGATAGATTTAAGTCAGATATTCTTATGAATACCCTTTCCAAATTGGATTCAAATTTTTTTATGTATGCAGACGTTTCATAGTCCAAAGCATTTCAACTGAGGTACTACACAGGCGTCAAAAGGCGTCATTATGGAGGAAAGGGTTAACAGTTTGACCTTATGTGAAGGAAAACATGATAAATGCAGGATATTCAATCACGTTTAATAGCAGTGGCGTATCCAGGGGGGGAGGGGGGTTATGGGGGTTGGAACCCCCCTTTTTGGGACGATCAATGCATTTGAATGGGGACATGTAGTTGGAACCCCCCCCCCCCCCCCCCCCCCTTTGTCCTGGGATAGAAAGCCCCCCCTTTTTAAAATGGCTGGATCCGCCCCTATATAGTATCTAATTACTAAATGTAAATGTATACCACTGTGAATTCATTACTATTAGTGGGATACAAATTTTCGTGGATTTCATTGATGGACTTTAACCTGGAATTCAAATGTTCAACAAAGTACAAATTTTTATATGCTTGTATGCAAACTCAGCCAAAACCACAAAATGATACAGCTACAAAAGTACAATTTTTCCTGAGTCCACAAAAATTGGTATCCATGAAAAATAACTGAATCCTGATTATATAAGAAGATGTGGTTTGAATGCCAATCATACAACTCTCCATCGCAGTCACAATTTGTAAAATTTAAAGTAAAAGGTAAACCATTATAGATCAAAGTACGGCCTTCAACACAGAACCTTTTCTCACACCATACAGCAAGCTATAATGACTAGTGTAAAACCGTTCAAATCTTTAAACAACTGTCTAATCTATATAAAAATCAAGAAAATGAGAACTACTTATGAACAAATTCAACTAACGACGACTACTGAACATCAGGAATATTAGTATGTAATTATGAGATATCTTTTTTATTTTCCCACTAACACAAACTGCTGTAATTACAAAAGTATGTCATACAAATTAAATTGATCTATATATGGTATGAATATTTTTTACCGATAGCTATATAGACTGTAAACAAAAAATGAGTCATCTATAGAGAATGCAGTAGACAATGATTGGATGTCCTAGTTTGAAATCAATAACAGATGAAGTTAGTTGTATAATATATAATGTGTCTCTTTTCATACAGATAATAGATTTTACCATTTAGACAATAGATTTTACAATTTAGACGTAACATTTGACATCACAGGGATGTGGGAAGACTTTATTTGACGATAGAACATTTTACTCAAGGGGATGGAGAAATACTAAAAAAAGTCTTGTCATCTTATTGATCTTAGTGTTAAGATAAAAATTGCATCACATGGTGAACAAATTCATATATAAATAAATCTAGGGAAAAGTTCATAAGGATTTTTGATACAATAAGGCATGAGTGTTACAACACAAAAAATTGTACCCAAAGTAAGAACAAGCAGCACAATTTTGTTTTAAATTAAATGGCATTAATTAATAAAGGCCACTCTATTATATATGAAGCTTAATTGAATTTGGAACTTTTTACAATTTTCCTGTGTATTAGATTTACATAAAAACAAATCAACTTAAGAAAAAAAACATAGGATGTTTTATAGTTTGAAATTTAAGTATTTAAGATGTCCATTCCACCTCTCCCTTTTCCCCTAAAAAAAAATAAATAAAAGATAAACAAAATATAAAAAAGAAAAGTCTGCTTTGAATACAAATGGCATCCTTTACATACGATGATACTGTAACAAAATGGGGGTTCCTTGAAATGGAACTTGTTTTCCCTAAAATTGTGTGATGATGTTGTTAAAACCTTACCGTTAAATGACTGTGTTTATTTTATATTTCTTGTACAACTTTGTGTAAACATTGTTAACTTTTTATTATTCTTAACGTCCATGTTTTTACTATCGGAACAGCTGTGAATTGTTTACTTCATTTTAAGTACACCAATGACGTCATAACCTAATTTTTCTATGACGTCGGCTCTGGGTTTGGTAATTTAGGTAAATGGTAAGCCGAAATGGTAAATGTTAAACCATTTTGGTAATGGTTTACCAAAGTATAAATACAGTGGAGTAAGCCAAAAAGGCTTCAGTACGACTTTACCCTGGGCAAGTAACACACGCTAATTCCAAGCGATTTAAATATACATGTACCGAAACCATTTACCAGACTATTAAAGTAGTAACCAGACTATTTCCGTATAATGTGGGCTTGTTAGTTCCTTTTAAACAAGTGAGAAACGTTATCTTTTACATTGAATTTGATTTACCATTTGCCGATTACCAAACTATAGTTCGTAAACTTTCGAAGTATTTATATTTCCGCTATCCATTTTCTTTACGATATTCTAATAAAGTACGGTATTTATTTGTTAGACTACAATACTGTGAAGTTATTTAATATGTGTACGCATTGTTGATATTTAATACATCTTAAAGTAAATACAAGTTGATTTTTATTTAACGAGTCTGTTATTCTTACAAAAACCTAAACGGAACCAAACTAAGATCTATCAGAATACCACAACGTACCACAAAACCTATACAGAACCAACTGTAGATATACCGGAATACCACAAAGTACCACGATACCAGAGAACCACGCTACCAAAGAAGGGTCGCCAGTTATAACTTTAGTTCATGTATACTTATACATTGTTATAAAACACATTCTTATAGCAAAACACTAAGGATTACACATTTATAGTTTAACATCAAAGCCTGACCGCTCGGTTTTCGTTACAGTGGTGGCAGCGGAGGCACGTACCTACATTTTTGTATTCTTACAATAAGTTTAATAATATTTAAGATAAGGCATAAATAGAAATAAGTAAAATGGATAGCGCGGAAAATAAATTTGAAACACCTAGGTTAACTGCCCAGGGTAGACCAGTGCTCCCCCGATCTCGGTCCTGTGAAATTGTCCATGATCTGACGCCGACCGGAGAGATAAGCATAAGAGTGAACCAAGATCAATGGCCCTCACAAGAGAATACAGATAGATACGAAAAGGATGGTATACATCATACTGACAAAAGGCCATTGTCAGGAGGTCTATCACCATCAACGAAAGTGGCCATTGACCAAGCGAAAAATATTAAGGAAGTTTCAAATAGGGCAACGGTTGTGCATTTGGAACCAAATGCGACGTGGCCGGTAAAACAGAATCTTGGTGAAGAGTCAAGCACTCTTTATAACCATGCTGCCAGGTCTAGGTATGGGTTTTGGAGTCAGAAAGCAGAGGGTTCTACTATAGCAGAGGGTACTGCTATGGCAGAGGGTTATGCCGGGGCAGAGGTTACTGCAGAGGCAAAGGGTTCTGCTGAGGGAGACTCCGGGAAAACAAGACGGGTCGCGACGTCTTGTGAATCTAGATGGGATTCGGGAGATTTACCTAGGACTTTGGACCGGGGCGTACTCCATAATATGGGGGCAACGTACCAAGCATTACCTTTGACGTCCCGCGGACGATTCAGAGTTGGAGTTAACAGGACCGACCATGAACACCGTACTGATGAAATGACCAGTAATTTAAATTATTCTGGCATTAGCAATAAACCAAATTTTGAGCGTGATTATGATATAAACTTACAAAATACAAACTGTTACAAAAAGAAACCAGCACTTTTTAATGGGGAGGGTAATTGGGAAGACTATTTAGTTCAGTTTGAATTAATTGCAGCAATTAATAAATGGTCTGAACTAGAGAAAGCTTTAGAATTAGCTACTAGTTTGAGGGGTACTGCCCAAAGTATTCTAACAGATTTAAGACCAGAGATGCGGACCAATTTTTTACGACTGACTACCGCTTTAGCGTCACGTTTTCAACCAGAAAACCAGGCAGAAATGTATAGGGCACAAATGAAAAGTAGAATACGCGGGCGCACGGAACAAATACCTGTATTAGGCCAAGACATAAAACGTCTAGTAAGATTAGCATATCCATCAGCTCCAATAGAAGTTAGAGAACATTTAGCTCGTGATTGTTTTATTGATTCCCTAAATGATGCTGACATGGAATGGGCTATTTTCCAGGCCAAAGCAAAAAATATTGACAACGCAATTCAAGTAGCTCTTGAATATGAAGCCTTCCAAAACAACAGACGTAAATAATGTAAATAAATATATAATAATTTTGATTTGGATAGGGAAATTTATTTGTCTGAACAATTTGATGACATTTCAGGTTGTCTTTCAAAAATTCAATATAACAGAAATAACAATTTTTAATTCCAAGAAATAAAAGTGGTAGACCAAATGACTGGTCGGGGAAACTATTAGTAACTGAAACTGAGTACCAAGTTTTAGCTGAGACTAATTATGATTTATAGGAGAGTTCAATAATTTTGAAAAATTGAGTCAGATAAATATATTCTGATAGTTTATATGTAATTGTCAATGTTTTTGACATAGAATTAAATTGTTTGATTGATACCAGGTCCATTGTATGTGGGTAGTTTTTTTTTATTATTTGTTATTCATCCATGAATAATACCATGTCCAAGATTGTGAAGACAGTGTTAACCAATACACGTAGTGGGATACCCCTGCATGACTAATGGAAGCGTAGTTATGCCGATGGGACTGCTGTATTACCGACACAGTCTAATAAATACTCGGTATCGTGTCTCATTATTGCTGACATAGATATACTTGTATCAATGATTATTGAGTTTGATTTTTATAGATAAAAGTCCATGTGTATATTGGATAAGGGAAATAGTTTTTTTTTTTAATTAAGTGTCAATTTATTTCAGATTTTTATTGATATTGTTAACATTTATTGATTGTTGTGTAATATGTAATGTGTTTTCAGGAAAATTATTTGTAAAATAGCGCTATATGAACATTCGTCCCGCAGAGAATATTTGATGGTGCTCTATAAACATTTGTCAGAATACACAGAATTATTTCTGATGCGAGAACATGCATAACGAGAAGAAGAAGTGTTGCTGCTTAATGAACATTCGTCTAGAACGTCAAGTGAAGAAGATTTGTCAGTGCTCTATATAAACATTTGTTAAAATAAGCAGAACTCGTATTTTATGAACTTTCGTAATGAGAAGAAGATGTGTTGGTGTTTTATGAACATTTGTCAAGTGAAGAAGATATGTCTGTGTTCTATAAACATTCGTTAAAATAAACAGAACTCGTTTTTATGAACCATCGTTATGTGAAGAAGAGATGTTGGTGCTATATGAACATTTACAAAACTAAAGCATCATAAAGAACTGTGCGAAAGTCAACTTTGCGGGAAGACGAAAAAGAACAATGAAAACTCAGAAGATTGTATTATATTTGTTTTATTATTTTGAATATGTATGTTATAGAATATTTTAAATGAAAAATATTGGAGAACTTGTTTTAAATTTGAGGGAAAGGCTATTCATGTTTGAGGGCAAACATTATTTTTCAAAGGTGGGGAGAGTGTAACAAAATGGGGGTTCCTTGAAATGGAACTTGTTTTCCCTAAAATTGTGTGATGATGTTGTTAAAACCTTACCGTTAAATGACTGTGTTTATTTTATATTTCTTGTACAACTTTGTGTAAACATTGTTAACTTTTTATTATTCTTAACGTCCATGTTTTTTACTATCGGAACAGCTGTGAATTGTTTACTTCATTTTAAGTACACCAATGACGTCATAACCTAATTTTTCTATGACGTCGGCTCTGGGTTTGGTAATTTAGGTAAATGGTAAGCCGAAATGGTAAATGTTAAACCATTTTGGTAATGGTTTACCAAAGTATAAATACAGTGGAGTAAGCCAAAAAGGCTTCAGTACGACTTTACCCTGGGCAAGTAACACACGCTAATTCCAAGCGATTTAAATATACATGTACCGAAACCATTTACCAGACTATTAAAGTAGTAACCAGACTATTTCCGTATAATGTGGGCTTGTTAGTTCCTTTTAAACAAGTGAGAAACGTTATCTTTTACATTGAATTTGATTTACCATTTGCCGATTACCAAACTATAGTTCGTAAACTTTCGAAGTATTTATATTTCCGCTATCCATTTTCTTTACGATATTCTAATAAAGTACGGTATTTATTTGTTAGACTACAATACTGTGAAGTTATTTAATATGTGTACGCATTGTTGATATTTAATACATCTTAAAGTAAATACAAGTTGATTTTTATTTAACGAGTCTGTTATTCTTACAAAAACCTAAACGGAACCAAACTAAGATCTATCAGAATACCACAACGTACCACAAAACCTATACAGAACCAACTGTAGATATACCGGAATACCACAAAGTACCACGATACCAGAGAACCACGCTACCAAAGAAGGGTCGCCAGTTATAACTTTAGTTCATGTATACTTATACATTGTTATAAAACACATTCTTATAGCAAAACACTAAGGATTACACATTTATAGTTTAACATCAAAGCCTGACCGCTCGGTTTTCGTTACAATACGTACCTATTTCCTGATGAAAACATAGTTAATTAAATAGACTTGGTTAATATCTAATAAAATTGAGAATGGAAATGGGGAATGTGTCAAAGAGACAACAACCCGACCATATAACAGACAACAGCAGGAGGTCACCAATAGGTCTTCAATACAACGATGGTTAATATCTAAAGCCATTTTCCCTTCCATCCACTCCCCTTTAAAAAACTAACCAAGAAAATCAAACAACATTAAAGAATAAGAAAAAAGAAAGAAAAGGATAAACAAGACAAAAAAAAAACGAGGATCTTCTTTCAGTCCAAAGGGCATCCTATTTCCCTGATCAGTAGTTAATTAGACTTAGATTTAACAGTTGGTTAACGCTCCCCTTTTGATGTACAGTAGTGAATGACTGATTACATAGATTTTATAATCATAAACATTCCCCAGTCACAAACCTACATCTGTATGTAATAGAACCACTCAGAACAAACATGTACTTCCACGTAGACAGCACCAGGTTTGCTGCATATTCATAACTTCATGGAATGTATTGTGAAATGGATAAATACATGTATAGGTAGATGATTAGAATTATCTGAATGATTTGTGATTGATTTTCATAAGTTAACTAACTTGATATGTTGAGTGATAGTATTGCGAATATATGTGTTGAATATCTTTCAATAATTTGAGGATATTTATAAGACTATAAATGCTGATCCGCATTGTGAATATTTTCAATTAGATATACAATACAGTATTTTTATTTTCCAAATAAAAGGGCCCATTAAGAGCGTAACATTAATTACAACATGACATAAACATTACAGTAGAGTGATTAAAGAAACATAAAATAATAATTGAAATTCAATTCAGATATAGATCTGGAAATTTCTTTATTTTGTGGATATTTTTAATACTGTGCACATTGTGGTTATTTTAAATATGCTGCACTAAGTGGAGATCTATAAATACATGTCTATGTAATTTGTACTTTGTGGGTATTATCAAACCATTCTTCCTTGTTGATATTTTCAGTACTTTTCACTTTGTTTTGGATGTTTAAAAAATTCTGCAGTTTGTTATTATTTCTTGGAAATATGGAGCTACATGTATTTCAGTGACTATTTGTTATTTTTCAGTAACCTTTGAAAATGGAATTAGCACATAGTTTATTATTGAATGAAGAAGCTTTCAAAAAAATTCCAGAAAATAAAAGACCTGTATTTGTATTTGAATGGCTGAGATTTCTGGATAAAGTTCTATCTGCAGCACAAAAAGTAAGTATAAGAATTAAGTTATATTCTGGTAATTTTATGCATGGTTTTGTTTCCTGTCCCGCAATAAAGGACATTGGGGCTTTCCAAAACAAAATTTGAAAAATGAGAAAACGGGGGCCAAAAACAGGCCTTTACTAATAAAAAAGCTATCGTACCTTGTCCTTTCGGAACATTTCCCTTTTGAAATTGTTTTGTTTCTTTATATATACTATGACTTTGTATCAATCTATGTTGAATATTTCAGGGTGCAGGATTTTTTTGTTGTTGTCTAAACAGTTTGTACATTTATCAGCCTTCCCTTCTCAGCTCAGTTGCTCTGTTTTTAACCTACATATATACATTCAGATGTTTCTTGGGAGTAATTAATATAAATTCAGAAGTGTTTCAGACATTTACTATAGTTGCAATCCATTCAAATCTTTTCAAGCTTTCTCAAGACAATTTATTAATGAATTTCTACTCCATACGGTTCAGTATGTAACCCCCCATCAATAATGATGGATTATTTTGAAGCTGAGAAACATCATACATGTAGTTTGGCAAATTTGATTTTAGGGGCATCATGTGGGATTTAAATTTGAGTTAATAACCAAACCAAACAAAAAACAGCATAACACATATCTATATTATATTTTTTTTAATTTTTCAGTCTGATATAAAAGAAAAACAGAAGAAATTAGTGGAACAATTAATAAATCAAATAAGCGAATCGCCGGGTCCGCCAACGAGAAAGTTACTAGCAAGAAATCTCGCCACATTATTTGTTGTTGGCGATTCATTCGACCTGTTTCATACGATTGGCAAATGCAATGATATCATAAAGAACAAGGATGATTCTCCAAGCTTCCTGCCAACCAAACTGTAAGTCTGTTGTCATAAGTAATTAAGGGTTTAGACGATGATGGATGCAGTTCTACATTATGCAGTAATATGAATTGATGTATCTGTTTAATAATCAGAGCATTAACTTGTTGTGTTGTGCTTGCAGTGAAAACAGTAGTGTCAGGTCTAAGGATTTTACACATAATTGTTATTCATAGTTGCCAATTAACTTGGCATTTGAAGGCCATACTCCAAAAATGCTTAATTTAAATTCAAACCCTTTATATAGCATACTGTAAACCAACTAACTTTGGTGGATACTTAATGTTGATATTAACCCTTTAGTTACCATGTTGACTAATAAACCCAGGCCTTGCGGTCATAAAACTTTAGAGTCAGTTTTTTGTACTCTTACTCGAAAATAAACCAATCAAAATGCTGGATTTCATGTTAAGTAGCACATAAAGGTCCTTCCTTTATTTACATAAAACTACTGAGTTATGATAATCACATGTGCATGGCCTAATGTCAGGATAACCAATGTTTTGCATCTTAAATTCATTAGCAAAATTAATGAGAGCTTTTTAGTTAATTATAAAGTATAAACATCAACAAAGACATACTGAAGTTTAAAGATCAGTTAAACATCTACTGAGAACTTTACCACATTGTGAAATGTAAAACTTAACATAAAAGAATCTCAAATTAAACAGTTTTGTTTTTAGCGATTTCTGGGGGTCATCTTGATTTGCCATGGAATCAAATATATTGGGTTAGAAATTATTGGACTCTGGTTCATGTTAGATTTGAGTAAGTTTCTCAACAATGAAAGTCACAGACGAGGCCTGCAAAATACAATGTCCATTCTTGTGGTGGAAGAGGGAAACATTCAAAACAATTTTTTCAGCTTGATCACAAATTAATAGGATTCCAGAAGATTGAAAATAAATTCAGTTAATTAAATTATTGTCACTTATCTAATCCTTTCTATTTGCAGTGCAGCCATTGCTTGCTTGGGAGCAATGTACGAAAAGCTCGGGCGGATGACAGGAAGATCATTTGAAGATACTGTACAAATACTCATCAAGGCTTTAAAGAATGCTGAGGTAAATATTAATACTGTTGTGGGGTAGAGGGTAGGGAGAATGGAAGCATTGTAGTTGGAGGCATTGTGTCTTCAGACACATATTTCTTTTTATTTTCAAGTTTATTTTTATACGTTTACGGAACGTATTATGGCATACAGTTGTCTGTCCAACCGTCTGTCGCCAACATGTCAGACAATTAATCGAAAATACTTTAACCAATTTGCACAAAACTTTGGTGAACTGTTAATTTCTACTGACGAGAGCTCCCATTGTATTTTTTTGAATTTTCTATTTTACATTTCAGAGTTATGGGGTTTTATTCATTTAAAAAAGGGGGATTTTCTAGTTTTCTGACAATAACTCAATAATGCTTTCAGAAGTTTTCATGAAACTTTGTTAAATTGTTTATTTATATTGATGTAAGAGCTCTCCCTTTGGATTTTAATAAATTTTAGATTTTAGGTTTCTAATTAGTTGTGGGTTTTATCATTAAAAAAAGGGGGATTTTCAAATTTTCTGACAATTTCTCAAAAATGCTTTCAGTAGTTCTCATACAACTTTGTTGAATTCTTTATATATATTGAAGTAAGCTCCCTTTCGATTTTCATAAATTTCTGATATGAAGTTGAGAAGTTATTAAATTTTATACTTTCAAAACAGTCAGGTGTATCATGCACTCATGGCGCAGCTGTTTATTAGAGTCTGGTTTTATCTAAAAATGACACTTGACATTCTCTCTAAGCCTACTTACTCATTTGTCCCTAGTTATCAAATTCTGAAATTTTAGAAAGAAAATCTCATTGCTAATGCTACTTGTCTATGAGTTACAATGGTGACTTTGAAGTCTAAATCCTCTAAGCCTCAAATGATGCTACATCGTGTTTAAAAAAAAGAAAGATGAAAGGAGGGAGGAGTAGTAGAGCTTGTATAAAGATAAGGTCATCATGATTATTAACTTGGAATCACTAATGTTTGAATGATAAGCATTGATTGCTCTGAACTTAAAAACAGTAGATTTTGTAATTATCTAGAATACACTGAAGTAATTATGTAATAACTGTTATGTGTATGAGATTATACTGGGAGATCTTGAGCACCTTCCAAAACTCTTCTGAAACGAGATTCGTTGAGAGATCAGTAAGTATAAGAGCTATCCTGATATAATACATCTTGAGAAAGAATTTGTTGAGAGGAAAATTAATTAGTTGATTTGAAGCCAGTTTCAGTCATGCCAGACATACTATTGTGCCAGATCTGTGTGATTTTACCATTAAAGTAGTCAAAGTAGAACACAAATGAACCCATCACTGATGTTCAATAAATATCAAAACTTTTGTCATCTGTCTGACAGGTAATATCATAACAGATACTAAACACCTAAAAGTGATAACACAATGTCAATGAATGTACATGTGTGTTGCAGATGTGAAAAATCAAACACCTCATCATTGCATAGAGTCTGCGCTAAAAACTTTTTCATCTCCTAGTCAGGAATCTAAATATCAAAACTGATCTCTATATGACTAAATTAAATTTTGAAAATTTTCACTAGTCAGAAACAATATTTACTAGTCTGGGGCATAGGACTAGTGGCTAATGGTGCAGACTGTGCATATGCTTTTTTAATGTTTTTGTTAGACAACTTTCCATCAAATTATATTTATTCAAAGACTTAACATTAAATTTTAAGGAAAAACTCTCAATCAGAATTGTTTTATCCTCTACTTGATCAAAATATTTCTGCCGTTAAAGTTTGAAATCTAAATTTAATTTTTTTTAAAGTAAAATACTCCCCCTTTTTTGACAAAATTTCCTATTATTATAAAATGTTTGCCCTTGTCCTGGTACGATCTGTATTATGACAGTTTTTAGAAAACATATCACTAAGTAAGAATTAATGGAAATCAAAAAG
The DNA here is from genome assembly GCA_037788925.1 of Mytilus galloprovincialis. NCBI lineage: Eukaryota > Metazoa > Mollusca > Bivalvia > Mytilida > Mytilidae > Mytilus > Mytilus galloprovincialis. The sequence goes on along the minus strand of CM075334.1, from coordinate 4,966,772 downwards.
AAAAGACTTGAAGCAAGTCTAATAGTGAATAGACACATGTTGTATTGTTGAGGACCGTATGTAACAATATAAATGTGTTTTCTCTTTTGTCAATGTGTTGTTGGATTGCTGCGACATGTCTAACAGGGGCGGATCCAGCCATTTTAAAAAGGGGGGGGGGAGTTCCAATTACATGTCCCCATTCAAATGCATTGATCGTCAAAAAAAAAAAAAAACTCCGCGCCTGTCTACCCAAAATATGTTTCTATTCATGGAAGTTATTTTTAACTAGCATATTTACAGAAAAGATTTTTAGTTTGGCAGAATTGAGAGTTGCCCTTACAACTATATTTGTAACATATTATTGATTTGCAGATGTTATATGTAAACAAATTTAAAATGAGAAACATGCCAACTGTAAATTCCTCTTATAACGCCAGAAACATGTTGGCATATTACAGTAAATGTTCCCTGTGAAATTGTCTACTTGTAAAGTCTCAATTCAGTCTTCATCATGTTTCACTCAAAATTAAAGTAATAAGATTTAAATAAGTGCTGACTGGAATGCATTTAACATGTAATGTCAGAAGACACATGTCAGCAAAAAACAAGTTGTAAATTGATTAAAAGAGAGTAGCTAGTTTGGCAAAGATCTACCACTTACAACAAATTCATAAACTAGAAAATCTTTTTATTGGATGTATGTAGGAACAGAAAGTTAACTCAATATTAGAGTAAAAAGATATTGCCAATGAGACGTCTCTCCACCAGAGACCAAATGATGACGAAGGTTTACAATCATAGTTCATTGTATAGCCTTCAACAATGAACAAATCCCAATTCCTCACAGCAAGCTATAAAAGCCTCCCAAAATGGAAAACTATTCAAAGTAAAAAAAATAAGGCCAGATTTATTTACCAAAAAATAAACCAAAACAAATATAATATACACCAACAAACTTAAGCCAGGGAATTACAGGCTTTGGCAAAGATCTACCATAAACTAAAACAACAAATTCCTTAGTACATAAAAAAGTAATCTTTATTCAGAATGTAGGAAGAGAAAGTAAAATATGTATAATGTATTAAATAGATAAACCACTTGTTGATCATTTAACTGTCAGTTAAGTATTTTATTGGTTTGTTGATGATGTGATAACAGACATCACCTGTCCATATAAACCCCCTGATAGATACATTATTAATTACTTAAACCTTGTTATCTTTTAAATAGAAGGTTTGTTTGTTAAAAGATTGATAGAAGGTAATGGGTGGAGGGCTGGAATGAATAGAGACAGATGTGATGGGGATATTATAATAGAATTTGGCTGTCCTAATATAACCTCAACAACAAGGTCTTTTTAGACCCAAAAAATAAATAAAGGGGGGTTTTAGGTTCCCCTTCAGTCTTCACTATTAATTTGTCGCCAGCATATGTTTTGTTATAACTGCAAAAATATTCTATCAAGAATGTTAAATTGATCAAAACCATGTTAACTCATTTCTCTCATTCACTTTGAAAAAATGTTTTTTCCCACTTTCCCCCTTTTTGTTCCCAGATCTCAAATGTTTTTACCTCCTTTAATCCACATTCCACAGGGTATCATCCCAAAACTGAAACTCAGAGAAGACCCATTTTTTCAGACATGTGAGAAAAAATAAATCACAAGTACCAATTTTGCAGTTATTTGGCATGAAACCCTTAACACCCATATATCTTTGACTATCAATAATGGAACAGTTTGTACTGTTAAGAATTGGAAGGTCATTTGAGGTCATAATGAAAGTGCTTCTGGTCAGGCAGGTTAAATGGTTTGATGAATCAATGATAATAGACAGCACCTGTTCTGATCAAAACATCTCTGACAGACATCTCATTAATCACTTAATATAGTGGTAATTGACTAGAAAGATATGATTGTTGTGTGAAAATAGGAAGTTAATACCCGATTGTTGGATAGCAATTTTATAGACAAGACAATGGTCTATTGAATACTGTAAATTCAGATTTTATTGAGAGATTTTTATTACATGTAATGCGAATAATGAGACTACTGGAGTATTGCTGAATAATAAAAACTCACATTTTGATATCAAATACATATATCTGTAAAATTCTGTATGTAGCTTTTCCTAAAATTGCAATAATTAAACTTGTGTTTTTGTTAATTCTTCAAAAATCACAATAATTTGTGCATTTAAATTGGTCTTTGGGTTGCTGTTCTTTTCAGGGGTAGGTGTTCAAACTCAGTGGCGGATCCAAAGGTGGGGGGAGTTCTGGGGGTGGGAACCCCCCTTTTTTTTGGCCCATCAATGCATTTGAATGGGAGTATATAGTTAGACCCCCCCCCCCTTTACTCTTGGTTAGGAAACCCCCCCTTTTTAAAATGGCTGGATCTGCCTCTGAAACTTAAAACTTGAGTGTTTCTGTTTGTATTATAGAATATATATTTTAAGGGGTTCGGTATGCTAACCTGCACTCAAAGAACAAGGGACGAGTTTGCTGTTAGAGTTGTAGGGTCAGCCAGGGTTTGGTGGTTCTGTAGGCTACCCTGAGATAAATTGTACTGGCTTGTTTTTCTTAAACATGTGGCAGATATATTTACACCAAGATGTTGTTAAATGAAATTTGATACCCTGCATTTATCATGCTTGTCAATAAGATATATGATTGCTCGAAGACCCCTTTTTCATTTATCGTGCTTTTCAATAAGATATATGATTGCTTGAAGACCCCTTTTTCATTTATCATGCTTTTCAATAAGATATATGATTGCTCGAAGACCCCTTTTTCATTTATCATGCTTTTCAATAAGATATATGATTGCTCGAAGACCCCTTTTTCATTTATCATGCTTTTCAATAAGATATATGATTGCTCGAAGACCCCTTTTTCATTTATCATGCTTTTCAATAAGATATATGATTGCTCGAAGACCCCCTCTTCATTTATTGAAAAGTATCAATCTGCATTGACAATAATATCTTGGTGTTAATTAGATACAACCATTCTGGTTTACACCCTCAAGTATATCTTGGTAATAATAAGATACAACCATTCAGGTTAACACCCTCAAGGTTTATCATACTAATGTTTTTAAACAGAAACTTAAAAATTTTGTAAATTGAGATATAAAATATGATGATAATGGGAGTAATGAAGTTATCATATTACAAAGCACCTGTTCTATTACCTTAATTGACAGCTTACAGGTTAATGATCAAGGTAAATTACTTCCTGTGTATTGAGGAGAAGGAAATTCCAGTATTGTTATTAATATTGATTTCAAATAATTATAACAAATGGAATGGTGAATTGATGGACATTTTGGCATCGATTTTGATTTTCTATAATTTTACATGACTTTCCATCTCCAGCGATGATGTTGTTGATTTCCACTAGGCTGATTGACTGTTAAGTAATTTTATCTGGGTTAGAAATATGCTGTAGTAATCACTTCAATCAATAGGGATTGGCATAGACTTTAAGATTATTAAACATTATATTAAATACATGTACATATTCCTATGGGGATTTTAAGATAATATTGAGATATTTCTATTTAAAAAAGGATTCCCAGTGCAAACCTAAATATTTTGGTGAAAAATAGGATCAAGTCTAATATTCAATTGTTTTGATCATGTAAAAAGGTTGTAAATTAATGATATTTTAGTGATTGCCAATAATTTAAAATCAGTTGCCTTGGGAATAGTTAATGGGGATCAATTGGCCCAACCTCCCAAGTGGTGTATGGACTGAAACTTTGGCTTAATTTGTTTAATTTAGCTTGTAATTAGGTCAGTTAAGGTGAATGATATTTAGTATGCAGTTGCTTTAACATTTGTAGATCTCAATTCCATGGGGTTTATATGGCCTTGTCCCCTGAGTAATTGTTCATTGACTCCAAAACTTTACAAAGGTTACATGTCAAAGTTTGGGTTTAGGTTATTTTGTGCTTGGGAAACCACTTGTGATAAGCAAAAGAATGGATTGTCTGTGTTCTATCAAAGAATATGATTACATTTGCAAAAACAAAAATTGTATGAGTTTAAGATACAAACTTTTAATAATGTGTATTATTTTTATTTTTCAGAGTCAAGGACGTAGTGAGATAATGTTGACCTTGGAGAAGGTTATTGGAGGTCTTGGGTCTGCAGGAGGTGGTATATATAAAGACATATATAAGGCAGCTAAACAGTGTATGACAGATAGGGCAATGTCTGTAAGATGTTCTGCAGCCAAGGTAAATACAAATTACAAGTCCATCCCTGTAACTTTACAAGGATATTATGTGATACAGGGGAATTAACCGAATGTCTTTTGGAAACTTCAAAGTTCAGAACTATCATGATTTTAAAGATCAGTCAGCAAGTTATTCAGTCACCACCATGTTGCTTATAATCAATTAATCACCATGGAAATACCTGCAAGGTAATCAAAGTGACATTTCAGAAGTACCTTTTAAACATTGGGTTCCTACTACTTTTATAGTTTACCTTTCTTGTAATACCTGTATTACATGTATTAGAATAATTTTAAGAACATATGTACCAATAAACTTATACAATAGACAAAGCACTTAATGCACTCCTCTTTCATTTCTAATGCTTCTTTCAGTGCATGATGCAATTGGTTAAAGAGGCACAGTTTATGTATACAGCAGAACTAGAAACAGTTACTTCCCTTTGTTTCCGAGCTTTAGATGGATCTAATTATGATGCCCGTTGTGCTATTGGTAAACTACTTGGTGAACTGCTTTATTCTGCTCAGTCCGTGAAGACACCTGTCGGTAAGTGTAATTATATCCCTTTTTCCGAACTTATATGTATCTTATGATGATCTTGTTATTGTCAAAATTATGTTGTGCATATAAAAGTCCTGATAAGCATAACCAAACTGGCAATTTTGTCACAAGGGGAGTGAAATACAATTTAAAATCATTAGAATTTTCCCTGGTTCATGATTTGAAAACACAAATTGTAAATTATTTGAACCAATTAAGGTCTTAAATTAACAAAGTACAGAAGTATGTCCAAGAACCACAAAGTTCACAAGCCTGTGAACCAAGAATTAAAAAAAAAAAAGTTCAAAAGCCATTTAATCAAAGTTAGCACAAACAACATAAGTCATTACTTTCATTTAGCATGTTTAGAGCCTTTATTTACTGAAAAATTTTTAAAAAGCAAAAATAAAAGTAAATTCATTTTTTTTACCCCTCAAATTGCGATGTTATGACATAAAATTATACCATAACATAGTTTGCTTATCAAAACATTTCTCAAAGATCAAATCTATTTTAGTTTCATCTATAATTAATGTTGAAGCATGTTTAAGTGATTGATAAATAGAATTCCATAGAAATGATAGATAACTTTCTGGGATGGGATTACATAATTGTCATAGTCTACAGGTGAATAGTCAGGTTCTTCTAACCAGAGTAAATATTTGTAATATTTGAAGAAATTAATAATTGCTTATTCTCCACATCATTAACGGTGATTGTGTTTACATAGAGTACAGTATTTGTCGATGAACTTGTTATTAATCTTACTGTGAACAAAAAATGACTTTAGATTCAAAAGGTTGTTATTGAATAACTAAAATAGTGTATTATTTCATAATGAAAAACCATAAAAATGCATATGCTGTAATTATCTAACATAATATAAATATCATCTAGGCAATAACCCAACAAAACAAAAAACAAAGACATCTGATAAATGAGCTTTAGACTTAATCCTTATCCTTTGAAAATCTTGAGGGAAAAAAATCCCATAGTGTTTAATGCACAAATTGAAATAAGAAGTAACTTAGTCTTCATACATATAGATTATTGGATTTTCTACACATTGATATCGTAAAATATCAGCTGCGAGCCACAATGTGAACCTTTTTTGCGAGTGAGCCAGGCGAACAACTAAAAAGTTTCACATTGTGTCGAGCAGCTGATATTTTACGATATCTATACGAAGAAAACCTGATTATCTGTTTATCGTTCTATTACTGGTCTTTTCCTCTTCCTAAGACAGTTTTTTTACGCTTGACGAAAGCAAGCTTAATAATGTCTCCTCTTGCATTGTGACGTCGCTGATAGCTTCTCCTCTCTCATTGTGACGTCGCTGATAATGCCTGGTCTAGTTTTAAAGCGTTGGTATGAGAGTTAAGGAGCAACAGAGCAGGGTGAAATAGGCATTGGAAAGATGATAAAAGTTGGTTATTGGCAATAGTCTTCATTTTGTGCTATGTTTTACCTTGACAAAGTCTCTAATTATGGGATAAAATTGAGAAAGGAAATGGGGAATTTGTCAAAGAGACAACAACCCGACCATAGAACAGACAACAGCCGAAGTAACCAACAGAAGGTCACCAACAGGTCTTCAATGCAGCGAGAAATTCCCACACCCGGAGGCTTCCTTCAGCTGGCCTCTAAACAAATATATATACTAGTTCATACTAAACTCCAAATTGTACACAAGAAACTAGAATTAAAAATAATACAAGACTAACAAAGGCCAAAGGCTCCTGACTTGGGACAGCCGCAAACATGCGGCGTGGGTTAAGCATGTTTATGAGATCTCAACCCTACCCCTATACCTCTAGCCAATGTAGAAAAGTAAACGCATAACAATACGCACATTAAAATTCAGTTCAGGAGAAGTCGGAGTCTGATGTCAGAAGATGTAACCAAAGAAAATAAACAAAATGACAATAATACATAAATCACAACAGACTACTAGCAGTTAACTGACATGCCAGCTCCAGACTTCAATTAAACTGATTGAAAGATTATGTCTTCATCATATGAATATCAGGCACAATCCTTCCTGTTAAGGGTTTAGTATCATACCATCATAACATATATGAGATGAACATAACCCGTGTCATGCCAACAACTGGTTTTTAAAGATGTATAGCTTGAAATAAAATTTATTGTAAAATCTTAAAATATACTTTTGCTGAATTGGAGAAAATACCTTAATGATTAGCTTGAATTTAATACTGTAACTGTTTGTAAGTCTGGTTTCACAAAGCTCTGTTGAATTCCCTAATTAACTATTGACCTCTTAGTCTCAAAAGGGGTGTGGTAACATACAACCACAAACAATAGTAATATAGGGGTGATTCATAGTCTGGTCATTTTATGGTAGGTTATTCTACATTTCTTGCAGTAAATTCATTATTCCTTATTCCAACCATTTTATTTTGCTAAAGTTTTAAAATTTTCGTATTAAAGGTACTTCTTTATAATTTTGTATTTGGGAATTTGAAAACCGTCAATAATTCTGTAAAATTATTTTCTCTTTTACAGGTAAAGCTAAGCTTGTTAGAGTAGAAGATGTTCTAACCCTCTTGGCATCAGGTTTCCTTAAAGGAGGTATTGGTTTCTTAAAGAGCTCTGGTGAAATGATAAAAGGCAGCTCTAAAGAAATAAACAGAGAAATCAGAGTGGGCATTACACATGTGAGTTGAGTAAAATAAACATTTGAACAGATCTCTCCATACTCTATCAAAATGTCACACAATTGAATTTGACCTTAAAAAAAGAATGATTGATTTGAATTATGCAGATTTTTACTAAAATCATCAGCTATAACAATAAGATGATTTAGTATGAATACCCATGATGCAATTTTCCACAAGAGACCAATGACATAGAATTTTAGCAACAATAAGTCACTGCTCACTGCACTGCTGGTTTACTGGACAGCTGATCCAGTAGACAGTTATCACTTATAGATTTCTGAATAATCTATACTTATATATAAACTAGATATAAGAAAAATACAATCAGAATTTTTTTGAGAATAATTTCTTTTTACTGGTCCAACGAGCAGTTTAATTTTTAAAAGTGTCTACTGGTGTATTTCATGTATTGTTTCCATGAGCAGTAGATAAATTATTCCTGATTTTTTTCTTTCCTGTCTTTTCAGGCTTACATAGGGTTTGTAAGAACAATGGGAGGTTTATGGTTAGAACGAAACATTTCTCTCTTCCTAAACCATGTCCTTAACCTGGTAGCCAATCCTAAGGCCACACCCACCCATGTGGATGCCGTCTACGCCAGGAAGTGTGTCCTATTTATAATGCGATGTTGTATCGGTGAATTACTGGGAGAGAAAGCTCAGATTGCAGCTGCCAAGGAAATATGCCAAATAATAATCAAACAGATGAATACTGTTGGTAAGATATAAATAAATCATTCATATTGTCAAAAAACTTATCATAAAATGTTTTGTGATGAATTTCAGTGTACCGCATAGCTTTTGATCTATTTATGATTTATCTTTCTCCTTGGTTTAGTATATAATTTTCAATGGTTATTTTATAGGAAGTGTCTGGAAACTTAATCATAACTAAATGAGCTTCATCAAAAATGTTTAAAAAAATTCAAAATGAACTCTTTGTATTATTATCTTGAGTCATGTGGAATTTTTTTTAACTAGTTCACTTCATCTTTCTAAAATATTATATAAAAAAACATTAAAGAAAACACCCAAGATTTTATTTATATGACTCAGAAAAAATGAATTACAGGGTTAATTTTTTGCTAATTGAAAATCATGAGAACTATCAAAATGTATTTTTAAACAATTAGAAAACACCAGTTGTCTCCCTTATAACATGTCTATAAGAATATATATTCAATGATAAATTATGTATAAAAAAACAATATTCAGACTATGCATGAATCATTACATATATTTCAGGAGAGGCAGCAGTGGATAGTGCCAATGACGCCAAGTCACAGAGTATACTGGGGGGACAACATGTGCTGGTGTGTGCCCTACATGAGTTGGGAAGTCTTGTTCTTAGATTAGGAACTTCAGCTAGTCCATTAGTAGCAGAACCAGCAACAGGTATGGTCAACATGTTTATTTTTTGTACCCTTTCAGATTGATAGTATACTTTCAATTTGATTTAATCATTTTGCACAGTTTAAAAACATTGTCTGAAGGAATTAAGGAAAATTTGCCTCATAATAAAATTCACCAGTATAAAATTTAAGATGTAAGATGTAAGATGTTTGTGCATATTTTATACACACTTTTAAACCCATGAAATATAATTTGGAGAGAAGATGCATATTAGACACTGCTATAGGCTTTGATAATCTTTTATCCTCTTATTGTACCATTTCAAAGTACAGTTGCTAAATCTGACAATTTTGGGAATGAAAAAAGTGGTGCGCAATATTCACAATCAGACTATACAGGGGTAAATACGGTACATTCTTAAATCTTAATCTGAAAGACACTCTGAAATCCAACATGACCAACCTTTTATAGATTCAAATAAGGTACTCTCATATACAAGCCTTACAGGTTGTTTAAGCTGTTGCATTTGAGATGAAATATAATCAAATTTCATTGGTTAGTTTTGACTCAACCTTTGATCCCATACCAGATGGTTATATACAAACTGTATTTACATTATAGGTATTATAGAACCAGTTGTGTCAGTATTGATACACCCCAGTCCAGCCTCACGACTCTGATATACAAACTGTATTTACATTGTAGGTAGTATAGAACCAGTTGTGTCAGTATTGATACACCCCAGTCCAGCCTCACGACTCTGATATACAAACTGTATTTAAATTATAGGTATTATATAACCAGTTGTGTCAGTATTGATACACCCCAGTCCAGCCTCACGACTCTGATATACAAACTGTATTTACATTGTAGGTAGTATAGAACCAGTTGTGTCAGTATTGATACACCCCAGTCCAGCCTCGCGACTCTAATGTACAAACTGTATTTACATTGTAGGTAGTATAGAACCAGTTGTGTCAGTATTGATACACCCCAGTCCAGCCTCATGACTCTAATGTACAAACTGTATTTACATTATAGGTATTATAGAACCAGTTGTGTCAGTATTGATACACCCTAGTCCAGCCTCACGACTCTGATATACAAACTGTATTTACATTGTAGGTAGTATAGAACCAGTTGTGTCAGTATTGATACACCCCAGTCCAGCCTCACGACTCTAATGTACAAACTGTATTTACATTGTAGGTAGTATAGAACCAGTTGTGTCAGTATTGATACACCCCAGTCCAGCCTCATGACTCTAATGTACAAACTGTATTTACATTGTAGGTATTATAGAACCAGTTGTGTCAGTATTGATACACCCTAGTCCAGCCTCACGACTCTGATATACAAACTGTATTTACATTGTAGGTAGTATAGAACCAGTTGTGTCAGTATTGATACACCCCAGTCCAGCCTCACGACTAATGTACAAACTGTATTTACATTGTAGGTAGTATAGAACCAGTTGTGTCAGTATTGATACACCCCAGTCCAGCCTCATGACTCTAATGTACAAACTGTATTTAAATTGTAGGTATTATAGAACCAGTTGTGTCAGTATTGATACACCCCAGTCCAGCCTCACGACTCTGATATACAAACTGTATTTAAATTATAGGTATTATATAACCAGTTGTGTCAGTGTTGATACACCCCAGTCCAGCCTCACGACTCTAATGTACAAACTGTATTTACATTATAGGTATTATAGAACCAGTTGTGTCAGTATTGATACACCCTAGTCCAGCCTCACGACTCTGATATACAAACTGTATTTACATTGTAGGTATTATAGAACCAGTTGTGTCAGTATTGATACACCCCAGTCCAGCCTCATGACTCTAATGTACAAACTGTATTTAAATTATAGGTATTATATAACCAGTTGTGTCAGTATTGATACACCCCAGTCCAGCCTCACGACTCTAATGTACAAACTGTATTTACATTATAGGTATTATAGAACCAGTTGTGTCAGTATTGATACACCCCAGTCCAACCTCACGACTCTGATATACAAACTGTATTTAAATTATAGGTATTATATAACCAGTTGTGTCAGTATTGATACACCCCAGTCCAGCCTCACGACTCTAATGTACAAACTGTATTTACATTATAGGTATTATAGAACCAGTTGTGTCAGTATTGATACACCCTAGTCCAGCCTCACGACTCTGATATACAAACTGTATTTACATTGTAGGTAGTATAGAACCAGTTGTGTCAGTATTGATACACCCCAGTCCAGCCTCACGACTCTAATGTACAAACTGTATTTACATTGTAGGTGGTATAGAACCAGTTGTGTCAGTATTGATACACCCCAGTCCAGCCTCATGACTCTAATGTACAAACTGTATTTACATTGTAGGTATTATAGAACCAGTTGTGTCAGTATTGATACACCCTAGTCCAGCCTCACGACTCTGATATACAAACTGTATTTACATTGTAGGTAGTATAGAACCAGTTATGTCAGTATTGATACACCCCAGTCCAGCCTCACGACTCTAATGTACAAACTGTATTTACATTGTAGGTAGTATAGAACCAGTTGTGTCAGTATTGATACACCCCAGTCCAGCCTCATGACTCTAATGTACAAACTGTATTTAAATTGTAGGTATTATAGAACCAGTTGTGTCAGTATTGATACACCCCAGTCCAGCCTCACGACTCTGATATACAAACTGTATTTACATTGTAGGTAGTATAGAACCAGTTGTGTCAGTATTGATACACCCCAGTCCAGCCTCATGACTCTAATGTACAAACTGTATTTACATTGTAGGTATTATAGAACCAGTTGTGTCAGTATTGATACACCCCAGTCCAGCCTCATGACTCTAATGTACAAACTGTATTTAAATTGTAGGTATTATAGAACCAGTTGTGTCAGTATTGATACACCCCAGTCCAGCCTCACGACTCTGATATACAAACTGTATTTAAATTATAGGTATTATATAACCAGTTGTGTCAGTATTGATACACCCCAGTCCAGCCTCACGACTCTAATGTACAAACTGTATTTACATTATAGGTATTATAGAACCAGTTGTGTCAGTATTGATACACCCTAGTCCAGCCTCACGACTCTGATATACAAACTGTATTTACATTGTAGGTAGTATAGAACCAGTTGTGTCAGTATTGATACACCCCAGTCCAGCCTCACGACTCTAATGTACAAATTGTATTTACATTGTAGGTAGTATAGAACCAGTTGTGTCAGTATTGATACACCCCAGTCCAGCCTCATGACTCTAATGTACAAACTGTATTTACATTGTAGGTATTATAGAACCAGTTGTGTCAGTATTGATACACCCTAGTCCAGCCTCACGACTCTGATATACAAACTGTATTTACATTGTAGGTAGTATAGAACCAGTTGTGTCAGTATTGATACACCCCAGTCCAGCCTCACGACTCTAATGTACAAACTGTATTTACATTGTAGGTAGTATAGAACCAGTTGTGTCAGTATTGATACACCCCAGTCCAGCCTCACGACTCTAATGTACAAACTGTATTTAAATTGTAGGTATTATAGAACCAGTTGTGTCAGTATTGATACACCCCAGTCCAGCCTCACGACTCTGATATACAAACTGTATTTACATTGTAGGTAGTATAGAACCAGTTGTGTCAGTATTGATACACCCCAGTCCAGCCTCATGACTCTAATGTACAAACTGTATTTACATTGTAGGTATTATAGAACCAGTTGTGTCAGTATTGATACACCCCAGTCCAGCCTCATGACTCTAATGTACAAACTGTATTTAAATTGTAGGTATTATAGAACCAGTTGTGTCAGTATTGATACACCCCAGTCCAGCCTCACGACTCTGATATACAAACTGTATTTACATTGTAGGTATTATAGAACCAGTTGTGTCAGTATTGATACACCCCAGTCCAGCCTCACGACTCTGATATACAAACTGTATTTAAATTGTAGGTATTATAGAACCAGTTGTGTCAGTATTGATACACCCCAGTCCAGCCTCACGACTCTGATATACAAACTGTATTTACATTATAGGTATTATAGAACCAGTTGTGTCAGTATTGATACACCCCAGTCCAGCCTCACGACTCTAATGTACAAACTGTATTTACATTATAGGTAGTATAGAACCAGTTGTGTCAGTATTGATACACGACTCTAATGTACAAACTGTATTTACATTGTAGGTATTATAGAACCAGTTGTGTCAGTATTGATACACCCCAGTCCAGCCTCATGACTCTAATGTACAAACTGTATTTACATTGTAGGTAGTATAGAACCAGTTGTGTCAGTATTGATACACCCCAGTCCAGCCTCACGACTCTAATGTACAAACTGTATTTACATTGTAGGTATTATAGAACCAGTTGTGTCAGTATTGATACACCCCACTCCAGCCTCATGACTCTAATGTACAAACTGTATTTAAATTGTAGGTATTATAGAACCAATTGTGTCAGTATTGATACACCCCAGTCCAGCCTCATGACTCTAATGTACAAACTGTATTTACATTATAGGTATTATAGAACCAGTTGTGTCAGTATTGATACACCCCAGTCCAGCCTCACGACTCTTATATACAAACTGTATTTACATTGTAGGTAGTATAGAACCAGTTGTGTCAGTATTGATACACCCCAGTCCAGCCTCATGACTCTAATGTACAAACTGTATTTACATTGTAGGTAGTATAGAACCAGTTGTGTCAGTATTGATACACCCCAGTCCAGCCTCATGACTCTAATGTACAAACTGTATTTAAATTGTAGGTATTATAGAACCAGTTGTGTCAGTATTGATACACCCCAGTCCAGCCTCACGACTCTGATATACAAACTGTATTTACATTGTAGGTAGTATAGAACCAGTTGTGTCAGTATTGATACACCCCAGTCCAGCCTCGCGACTCTAATGTACAAACTGTATTTACATTGTAGGTAGTATAGAACCAGTTGTGTCAGTATTGATACACCCCAGTCCAGCCTCATGACTCTAATGTACAAACTGTATTTAAATTGTAGGTATTATAGAACCAGTTGTGTCAGTATTGATACACCCCAGTCCAGCCTCACGACTCTGATATACAAACTGTATTTACATTGTAGGTAGTATAGAACCAGTTGTGTCAGTATTGATACACCCCAGTCCAGCCTCATGACTCTAATGTACAAACTGTATTTACATTGTAGGTATTATAGAACCAGTTGTGTCAGTATTGATACACCCCAGTCCAGCCTCATGACTCTAATGTACAAACTGTATTTAAATTGTAGGTATTATAGAACCAGTTGTGTCAGTATTGATACACCCCAGTCCAGCCTCACGACTCTGATATACAAACTGTATTTACATTGTAGGTAGTATAGAACCAGTTGTGTCAGTATTGATACACCCCAGTCCAGCCTCATGACTCTAATGTACAAACTGTATTTACATTGTAGGTATTATAGAAGCAGTTGTGTCAGTATTGATACACCCCAGTCCAGCCTCATGACTCTAATGTACAAACTGTATTTAAATTGTAGGTATTATAGAACCAGTTGTGTCAGTATTGATACACCCCAGTCCAGCCTCACGACTCTGATATACAAACTGTATTTACATTGTAGGTATTATAGAACCAGTTGTGTCAGTATTGATACACCCCAGTCCAGCCTCACGACTCTGATATACAAACTGTATTTAAATTGTAGGTATTATAGAACCAGTTGTGTCAGTATTGATACACCCCAGTCCAGCCTCACGACTCTGATATACAAACTGTATTTACATTATAGGTATTATAGAACCAGTTGTGTCAGTATTGATACACCCCAGTCCAGCCTCACGACTCTAATGTACAAACTGTATTTACATTATAGGTAGTATAGAACCAGTTGTGTCAGTATTGATACACGACTCTAATGTACAAACTGTATTTACATTGTAGGTATTATAGAACCAGTTGTGTCAGTATTGATACACCCCAGTCCAGCCTCATGACTCTAATGTACAAACTGTATTTAAATTGTAGGTAGTATAGAACCAGTTGTGTCAGTATTGATACACCCCAGTCCAGCCTCACGACTCTAATGTACAAACTGTATTTACATTGTAGGTATTATAGAACCAGTTGTGTCAGTATTGATACACCCCACTCCAGCCTCATGACTCTAATGTACAAACTGTATTTAAATTGTAGGTAGTATAGAACCAGTTGTGTCAGTATTGATACACCCCAGTCCAGCCTCACGACTCTAATGTACAAACTGTATTTACATTGTAGGTATTATAGAACCAGTTGTGTCAGTATTGATACACCCCAGTCCAGCCTCACGACTCTAATGTACAAACTGTATTTACATTGTAGGTATTATAGAACCAGTTGTGTCAGTATTGATACACCCCACTCCAGCCTCATGACTCTAATGTACAAACTGTATTTAAATTGTAGGTATTATATAACCAGTTGTGTCAGTATTGATACACCCCAGTCCAGCCTCATAACTCTAATGTACAAACTGTATTTACATTATAGGTATTATAGAACCAGTTGTGTCAGTATTGATACACCCCAGTCCAGCCTCACGACTCTGATATACAAACTGTATTTACATTGTAGGTAGTATAGAACCAGTTGTGTCAGTATTGATACACCCCAGTCCAGCCTCATGACTCTAATGTACAAACTGTATTTACATTGTAGGTAGTATAGAACCAGTTGTGTCACTATTGATACACCCTAGTCCAGCCTCACGACTCTGATATACAAACTGTATTTACATTGTAGGTAGTATAGAACCAGTTGTGTCAGTATTGATACACCCCAGTCCAGCCTCACGACTCTGATATACAAACTGTATTTACATTATAGGTATTATAGAACCAGTTGTGTCAGTATTGATACACCCCAGTCCAGCCTCACGACTCTAATGTACAAACTGTATTTACATTATAGGTAGTATAGAACCAGTTGTGTCAGTATTGATACACCCCACTCCAGCCGCACGACTCTAATGTACAAACTGTATTTACATTATAGGTAGTATAGAACCAGTTGTGTCAGTATTGATACACCCCAGTCCAGCCTCACGACTCTAATGTACAAACTGTATTTACATTGTAGGTAGTATAGAACCAGTTGTGTCAGTATTGATACACCCTAGTCCAGCCTCACGACTCTGATATACAAACTGTATTTACATTGTAGGTAGTATAGAACCAGTTGTGTCAGTATTGATACACCCTAGTCCAGCCTCACGACTCTGATATACAAACTGTATTTACATTATAGGTATTATAGAACCAGTTATGTCAGTATTGATACACCCCAGTCCAGCCTCACGACTCTAATGTACAAACTGTATTTACATTATAGGTATTATAGAACCAGTTGTGTCAGTATTGATACACCCCAGTCCAGCCTCACGACTCTAATGTACAAACTGTATTTACATTGTAGGTATTATAGAACCAGTTGTGTCAGTATTGATACACCCCACTCCAGCCTCATGACTCTAATGTACAAACTGTATTTAAATTGTAGGTAGTATAGAACCAGTTGTGTCAGTATTGATACACCCCAGTCCAGCCTCACGACTCTAATGTACAAACTGTATTTACATTGTAGGTATTATAGAACCAGTTGTGTCAGTATTGATACACCCCAGTCCAGCCTCACGACTCTAATGTACAAACTGTATTTACATTGTAGGTATTATAGAACCAGTTGTGTCAGTATTGATACACCCCACTCCAGCCTCATGACTCTAATGTACAAACTGTATTTAAATTGTAGGTATTATATAACCAGTTGTGTCAGTATTGATACACCCCAGTCCAGCCTCATAACTCTAATGTACAAACTGTATTTACATTATAGGTATTATAGAACCAGTTGTGTCAGTATTGATACACCCCAGTCCAGCCTCACGACTCTGATATACAAACTGTATTTACATTGTAGGTAGTATAGAACCAGTTGTGTCAGTATTGATACACCCCAGTCCAGCCTCATGACTCTAATGTACAAACTGTATTTACATTGTAGGTAGTATAGAACCAGTTGTGTCACTATTGATACACCCTAGTCCAGCCTCACGACTCTGATATACAAACTGTATTTACATTGTAGGTAGTATAGAACCAGTTGTGTCAGTATTGATACACCCCAGTCCAGCCTCACGACTCTGATATACAAACTGTATTTACATTATAGGTATTATAGAACCAGTTGTGTCAGTATTGATACACCCCAGTCCAGCCTCACGACTCTAATGTACAAACTGTATTTACATTATAGGTAGTATAGAACCAGTTGTGTCAGTATTGATACACCCCACTCCAGCCGCACGACTCTAATGTACAAACTGTATTTACATTATAGGTATTATAGAACCAGTTGTGTCAGTATTGATACACCCCAGTCCAGCCTCACGACTCTAATGTACAAACTGTATTTACATTGTAGGTAGTATAGAACCAGTTGTGTCAGTATTGATACACCCTAGTCCAGCCTCACGACTCTGATATACAAACTGTATTTACATTGTAGGTAGTATAGAACCAGTTGTGTCAGTATTGATACACCCTAGTCCAGCCTCACGACTCTGATATACAAACTGTATTTACATTATAGGTATTATAGAACCAGTTGTGTCAGTATTGATACACCCCAGTCCAGCCTCACGACTCTAATGTACAAACTGTATTTACATTATAGGTATTATAGAACCAGTTGTGTCAGTATTGATACACCCCAGTCCAGCCTCACGACTCTAATGTACAAACTGTATTTACATTGTAGGTAGTATAGAACCAGTTGTGTCAGTATTGATACACCCTAGTCCAGCCTCACGACTCTGATATACAAACTGTATTTACATTGTAGGTAGTATAGAACCAGTTGTGTCAGTATTGATACACCCTAGTCCAGCCTCACGACTCTGATATACAAACTGTATTTACATTATAGGTATTATAGAACCAGTTGTGTCAGTATTGATACACCCCAGTCCAGCCTCACGACTCTAATGTACAAACTGTATTTACATTATAGGTAGTATAGAACCAGTTGTGTCAGTATTGATACACCCCAGTCCAGCCTCACGACTCTAATGTACAAACTGTATTTACATTATAGGTATTATAGAACCAGTTGTGTCAGTATTGATACACCCCAGTCCAGCCTCACGACTCTAATGTACAAACTGTATTTACATTGTAGGTAGTATAGAACCAGTTGTGTCAGTATTGATACACCCCAGTCCAGCCTCACGACTCTGATATACAAACTGTATTTACATTGTAGGTAGTATAGAACCAGTTGTGTCAGTATTGATACACCCTAGTCCAGCCTCACGACTCTGATATACAAACTGTATTTACATTATAGGTATTATAGAACCAGTTGTGTCAGTATTGATACACCCCAGTCCAGCCTCACGACTCTAATGTACAAATTGTATTTACATTATAGGTAGTATAGAACTAGTTGTGTCAGTATTGATACACCCCAGTCCAGCCTCACGACTCTAATGTACAAACTGTATTTACATTATAGGTATTATAGAACCAGTTGTGTCAGTATTGATACACCCCAGTCCAGCCTCACGACTCTAATGTACAAACTGTATTTACATTATAGGTATTATAGAACCAGTTGTGTCAGTATTGATACACCGCAGTCCAGCCTCATGACTCTAATGTACAAACTGTATTTAAATTGTAGGTATTATAGAACCAGTTGTGTCAGTATTGATACACCCCAGCCCAGCCTCACGACTCTCAGCATCATGGTGTCTGGGATGTATAGCTCGTGCTTTACCCTCACAACTGACTCCTCTATTAGATCGGTGTGTAGAGAGAATGGATAAATTGAAGAGTTCACCTGAGGCAGTGTCTGGATACAGTAGTGCTATAGCTGCCCTTTTGGGTGGCATTTACCAATGTCCACTAGGGATCCCTCATGCAAAGGGAAAGGTAAAGAAATAGAAATACAATTTTAAAAGAATGGCACATTGTAATTATGATATGCAATCTTTCTTTTATCCGTTTTATTGAATTTTTCCTAGTGAATAAACTTATGCATTTAATGAATGCATGTGTGCTTACAATAAGAAGCAAACTGTATAAAAATTCATACACATATAAAGAAAAAAAATATTTCAGCTCAAACTTCTTGAATTATATACATGTAATATTAACCATATTTAATGTATACAAATCTGTCCCAAGGCTGTAGGCAATTTAGAGCTTATAATGTACTGATATTTAACACTGACCTAAAGATTTGCTTTTCCATTATTTGGTTGCTGTCTAGTTGGCTTGATCCCTCTGTGTTTTATTCATATTCACATGATATGTTTTGACATTTTTCAGCAATTATTTAATCTGGCTGAGGAGTTATTGAGGACTGCATCCCAGAACAGTAGACTATCTTTACAGAGAACACAGTCTGGATGGTTGTTGTTTGGATCATTGATGACATTAGGTAAATATAAATAAAAGTGTTTGAAAATTTTAACTATCATTAAGGTGGTGTGGTACCCAACACTTTCACTAAAATTAATTTGGCTCGTTTAATTTTCCTAAAATTTTGGTAAAGTATTTACTTTGACCCTTTGACAAAAATATAAGAATTTCAAAAAATTTGAACCAACCAATTTATCAGAAAATTTACACTGGTTATATATATAGGTTACAATACACCATTAGATTTTATGGGCGCAGCCATTTTATGAGCATAACATGGTATTCAGAATTAAGAGTATGGCTAATCCTGATTGGTCGATATGTGCGCCCGTTATTTTTTATTATTAGAGACTTCGTGCACTCTGCTTTATACAAAAGGCAAAATAAAAATTATTCCGTAGCCCTAAAGGCACTGAGATGACTTTTCAACGCTAGGACAAGACACGTATTTTTAAGGGCAAAATTGATAGGCATGGGAGATAAGTACAAAATATGCTAAGAAAAGCAACGCGAACCTATATTTTTTGGACCAAAAAATACTGTCTTAATAACTTTTCTTTGATTCTAGCAAGGTTTTGTTAAGAAAATCAACTTTCTAAAGTCTGTATCTCGAAAAAGGCTACCATTGTCGCCTATGGGGAAATTAATTGTTTATTTCAATCTATAGCAGTTTGACAAACACTAATTTTGATCATTGAGAAGCTTAATATTCCCTTAACAACGCAACGTAATTAAAACGTTTAGCTGATTTTACAGTTATCTCCCTGTAGTGTTAGGTACCACCTTAAATCCAGAATTATTATGTTTTGTTAGAATCAGCACTTTAAGGGATGAAAGCTGATTTACCAGACTAAGTTCATATTTTTAAGGGCATGCTTCATAACTGGAATTTCAAATATTTGTTGATTTTACTATATGAATAGAAATAGCTCTTTTGATTATTTCAGAAATGCATGGACAGTAGAAAACTAAAATGTGCATCTGCAAATTAGAGATTGAATTTAGCCATTATAAACATACATTGTTTTCTCTGGTATCTATTTTCAAAATTTTAAAATGTCAGACAAATCTTTGTGTTTATTATTAGAGACCCTTCAGTGATTGACAATTTTATGATATTTTGAAATTATTATGTATAGGTACACCAGTTGTGAAAAACCATTTACCCAGAATGTTGTTACTATGGAGAAATGCATTCCCAAGATCTAACAAGGAATTAGAATCTGAGAAAGTTAGAGGCGACGCTTTCACTTGGCAGGTTACTTTAGAAGCAAGGGCAGGCGCACTTGGAGGTAAGAATGGGGGGAAATTAAGGGCATTTCTTTTGCATTGTAAAATTTACCAAGCACAATTCAGATAACCTTGAACTTAACTAATTTTATGCAAGCTGTATCCCTTAGCCAATATGGTTTCTGTATACTTTTGATTCCTTTCCTGGGTGCCAATATTTCATGGATCGGGAAAAATTATATTTACAAAGATATTTGACTTGTTAATTTGCCAAAGTCTGAATATAAGCCTTTAAAAAGTTTATACTTTGTTGAACCTCTTAAATTCTTGATTCAGCTTTATCTGGGAAATCCACAAAAATGGTATCTTAGGAAAAATAAAGAATGACAGTAGTTTATCTAGGTGAAATGCATATTGAGAACTAACAAGAAAATAATTAAACACTTGTATGAGAGAAGAAGTTGAAGGAGTATGAGCGAAAAAATAATTGGAATAAGATTAAAATGATTCCGCTAAGATTAGTTTTGTGCAATTTGATTGTTCATTTGTTTGTGATGTAATAAATGTTTACATTACATTATAATTAGATATCTTGGTGTATTTTAGGACCTTTCTGTAAATACAATAAATTGGTTTCTATTTTTAGTGCAAATTTCTTCAATTTTGCTGAATGATTGGCACTGAAGTTTAATAGCAACAGGATTTTTAAAAGGGATAAAATATTTTAATCTTTAATTTAGATAACAACAGCATAAACTACATAACTTTTCAGTTTCATTGACTTGCACTAACATATTTTTTTATTGATATATATAAATGATATTATTTTTATTTTCACAGCATTTCACTATTTGTTTATGTATGTAATTTTCTATTTGATAACAGCTATGTACAGTTTCTTGCTGAACTGTAGAGAATTGGTTACAGAGGATGTTATTAGAAGATTACTCGCACCTCTGGAGTGTGCTCTTCTCATGTTTTCACAGTATGTACAATAAAATGCAATAAAATAATATCTAAATGGAAATTATATTTTCATTAATAAAGGAGGATTTTTGTCACTTTGCTGGCTATAAAATCTGTACTAAATCAGCTGTTTAAACTTTCAAATTTAATTCACTGAAAAATATATGTTGATCCTTTAAAACTATGCCCATACCAGGATTATAAATTTCACCTGGCTTGACTGATTTTACAGTCTGATGGATTAAATGTAAAAACTGCAACCCTTTAAGTCACATTTTTCTAAATAATAAAAATATGGCAATAATTTCATTATTTACTGTACCAGTATTTATTATAAGAAATACTGAGTTTTAATGTAATATATGTTAATTTTCCAGTATCCCTGGTGTTATAAAACAGTGTGGTTCCCAGTTGAAGGCTAGTGCTGCTATGGTTAGGTTACGCTTATATGACGTCTTATCGTTACTTCCTCCAGACACATTTGAGGGTATGTACAAATCAAAAGATCACATGATAATATGAGTCTGAGAAGAGTCTTAATTTAAAATGAAAGATAATTAAAAGATTTGTATTATCTTTGAATTAAAATACTCTGTTTGTAAATTTTGTTGTCAAATGACACCATTCTGTTATCATCATATTCACTTGAACTGTCTGTTATCACATAAATTTTAGGGGGTCCAGTATGTTATCAGTAAATCAAATGTTTTAGTAAACTTAGTAGTAAAATTCTAATGTGATATTATTGTTTATTGTTCCAGCTACCTATACAGTATTGCTTCGAGAGTTGGTGGCTGAGTTTACATTGACAGATAATCCAGCCAATACAACGACATCACTTCTGAGATCACTTTGTCACGTGGACGATAGTGTTATATTAGGATCATGGTTACAGGAAACTGACCACAAAGCTATAGAAGATCAGGTATAAAAATAATGCGGGTGTAATGCCAATACATAAATAAAAAAGATAGCTATGTTCATTTTCTTTTTCGTTTGCTAATTTTTTGGAAAAGAAAGAAATGGTGTCTATACTTGTAAATAAAATAGAGTAAGTTTTTGTTTGCTGGTAGTCACACAGGAAGTGAATTTACTTTTGATAACAAGATTTGGAGCAACAATGAAAATTACAAATTTTTCAATATGCCTTATCTCCACTTTCAAGCTTTTAAATAAGTTTTATATTTTGAGTCATTGCCACAGAATGTGATAGTTATGTCCATGTATTGTAAGGATCTCTGACATCTATCATATATTGTTAGCCTCACTTTCACACTCCATGTGGTAACTTTAAGGTTCCCCATCCTACATGATAGGCTATTATTATTATACCCCTTGTAGCAAGTTCATTGACCTTTGAAATAATTTAAACATTGCAGAAGACATTTAAGTATCAACCCTTATTTAGCATATATTACTATTACATTTTCTAAAAGGAAAGACACTATTGCAAGCATGTGCCTATCAACCCAGCTGAAGATTAAGAATAAGAATTATAAATGTGAACGTTTTGCAATAAAATTGAAATGTTATTAATTTAACTAATATCTAGATCACAATACATATTTGTCTGTGAAATGCTGCATTTTGTACTGCCTTTTGTTTATCTTTTTTGTCTGGCACATTTTTGTACAGAATTTACAGTCTCATTTAATAGACAATATATAAAGTGATATTTTTATGAGGATTGAAATTAAATAATCCTGCAACAATTTTAGACAACAAATCTACTTTTTCAGTTCGCTTGCGTAGTAAAATGACATTTAAACTTTTCATGAGGAGATCTTTAATTTTTCAGCGATATTTTGTTAGGCCCAGAAAATAATTGATAGATTGAAAGTCCATTTAACCATCTAGCACCTTTTCAAACTCTCTAACTGCCATGTTCAGTTATTAATTATTTAATTTATGATTTGATTTTTTTCACAGAATATTAAAACTTTCAGGTTTTTTTTTAATATTTTTTAAAAACACTTAGCTACTGTTTCTTTTTCTGATAAATTATTTGTCACATGGTTGAAACTTAAAAGTTTTTGGGTTTTTTTTGTTGGTAAAAAGTAAAATCACAAAAATACTGAACTCTAAGGAAAATTCAAAAGTCATTTTGCAAATGGCAAAATCAAAAGCTTGTTTGTAAATTTGCTTAACAAGATTTGATTTGATCAGATGACTAAAAATTGTGAGTAAGTTGTATACTGATATCTTTAATATTAAATGAAGGTATTGAGAGAATAAAAGTGAAGAATATAATTAGCTGTCGTTATGACATGGTAATAGATCAATTTATATCAAAGAATTAACTTAACTTTGTGTGAACTATTATAGTTTGAACCTGAACGTAAAGTGGATTCAAATGTAGTAAGTACTCTGACTAACCAATGAATGAATCAATGTCCGCATGGCTTCTTAGAGCCGAGTTGCATAACTCTTCTTCCTAAAAATCTTTGGATTGGTTTTTGTTAAAAAAAAAAAAATGTTTCTTAAGAAATTCCTTTAGTCTAGTTTTGGCAATAGGGTGATCTTTACCTATTATACTTTTCATTTATTTAATTCTTTTTTTTTTCATTTGGAAAGGTTTCTTAAAATAATGTTCTGGACAAGGTATTTTTGAATAAGGTTCTGGGAAGGGTTTCTTTAGATAATATTGTGGATCAAAATGCAACTCGGCTGAATTTTAGATTCATTGAAGCATTTGTAAGAATTTCTTCATGATTTATAATTAAATAGAAGCTTTTTTAATTTTAAACTTGTCCAAAAAAAATGAGACTGTGAATTCTTGTATGAAAAGTTATTAAAAGATGAAATGTATATTCTTTGCAGTATTTTTATATTTGAACAGAAGAATTGTATGTTTTTGAAATCTGCATGGTACAGTGTTGATAATATCCATGGCATGATGTATACCTTTGACTCTTCAGCTTTTGATTTTTTTACAATGATAAATTATCATTGTGCTTTGTTTGAAATCTTTTCTGATATATAACCTTAGATAACTGTTTGATTAAAGAGCATGGAGTATAATTTGATATCACATGGTTTTCCACCCAATAAATGATTAAATGATAAACGATAAATGAACTCCCATATATCCCCAAGTGGGAGTGCTCCGATATATAACGGAGGAAACTACCTGAACAGAAACAGAAACAGATGGTCTGCTTTTCATTAAAGATTGAAAAGACTCAAAGAAAAAAAGCACAATTAAAAGAGTTTTTTTTAGTCTCTATTCTACTAAGCGAAATTTTATATTTAAACATTTGATCTTTATATCAGGAATTGTTATAAAAACAAACTAAAAACTAACATGAGCTCTATTAGACTTATCTAGTCTTTTGAAAATCTTTGGAAAATGAATCAGAAACCATTTAATAGCATTTTGACAATAAATAAAACAGAATTTTTAATACTTTTATTGAAAAAAAATGTAAATATTCTGCATTATCTACCCTATATTCCATCTTTCCAAATCATTAAAATGGACAATGTGACAAGTTATGACTAAATCATGCTAGTATTCTTTAAACCCATGTTTTAGAATATGCATTAAATATATTAACATCATGCGAAAAAATCATGAATTTCATAGGCAAGTTAGTGTAGGTTTTGATGTGTGGCACAAATAGCTGTGCTTCTGTAGGTGAATACTAGGCTTAATTATATTCTATAAAACCAACAGAAAAACAACGAACTGTAAAAGGAAGTGTTATGTGTCAATTTCCATGCTCAGAAAAAAACTGTTTTCTGTATTCTTGAATGCACAAAACTTACTATCTTTAATGGTTATTGATTTTGTTCTAACTTGAAGTTTTTTTTTCTTTCAGCTTCAACCAAATAGTGCATCAGGATCTGGAGCATTAGAACACGATTCACACTCCCTGTATCAAAGATGTCCTCTGGTAAGCCTTTCTTTGTCCATTTGATATAAGTACCAATTATCAGGTTGTCTGCATGTTGATATTGTAAAATATCAGCTGTGAGTCACAATAGGAAGCTTTTTGTTGAGTGAGGATTAGAAAATGATAATTCTGCAAAAGTTTTCACACCTATACTTGTTGATAAAGTTCCACTCAAATTCTTCATGTTTAGTTGGAGAAGTAATTTGATTGGAAAGAAGAGATACTTTTGGGCTTCGAAAAGCACCCAGAAGCAAGAATAGAAATGTTTCCTCTTTTTATTAATTGGCGGCAAAGTATGTTAAATGATAACAATTATAATGATGAACATAATAAAAACTTTCTGTATGAAAAGATAAATGGAAAATGTCATTTTTATATTTAGTAATTGTTTTTCAGAGTGACCCAGTTCCAGGACCCCTGCCATTGGGTGTGGCGGTTATTGATAGTTCTGTCAAGTTGTATGGATCAGTATTTCCACGTGTGGCACACAAACACAGATTTCAGATGTTACAACACTTTAACGAATGCATCAAACAAGCCAAATCATTTAGACAACAGGCTGTACAGATGAACATATTTACTGCAGTGTTGTGTTCATTAAAGGTAAATCTACACTTTAGTAACAACGAGTAGTATGTGGTTCACATCCAATAAACAAAATAGTTGAATGTCCTGAATTTTAATCCTTACTCTGGCTTTTTCCAATTCTTAAAAAGGTGTTTTCAGCCTACCTACCACACACAATTCTGGTACACAGACCATGTTAAACTAGAATTGAAACTTTGAGGCCTTGGTTTATTATCCTACAGATATCTCTTTAGTTTGTCTGTTCCTCCTAAGAAGATCATAGACTCTTTTTATGAGTTCCTCCCTTCCTCAACAATAACAACAGACTTCCTTACACTCTGTTTGTGTTTAGTGATCGGTTCTACATAAGGTAGGGACATGGCTTGATTTACATGGATTTCTTGAGGGATGCTTCCATTAACAAAAGAGTCTATGTGCATGCATACATACAAATTATAAAATCATAAAGGTTAGACAACAGGCAAAACAAAAGTAAATTTGTTTATTGTGTTTATTAAAGTTTGTCCAGAAAGTACCTGTGTGTAAAAAGTTTTTTTCAACTTTCTAGGGTGATAAGGGTGTTGCATACTCTACATGGGTGTGTTTTATTCATACCAAAAGATGGTAAATCAACACTTTTCAACTTGATAATAATATTTGACTTTTATGTTTTCAGAGTTTGGCTGAAACAAAGACCAGTGTTGGCCCAGATGACGTTAGACAGGCAGCTTTCAATCTCATATTGGTAAAGTCTTTACTGATTTTATCTAATATCACATAAACATGCTGAATGGCAAGAAAAAATGGGAATACTGTTGATTAAAATACTTCGTTACTTCACTCTTTTTGTCTAAATGTAAACGCTTCAGTATAAAGCTGTTTTAATTTGCAAGTATCAAATTATTTTTAGGTTTTCTTTTGTGACATTGCATTTAGGTTAAAAAGATTTTTTGTAAAGTAGACTGATAATCTAAACAGACAATGAGAATCTTCATTAGAGATGCTAGAATTAAGTGTATATTTATGAATGTATCTTACTTTATTTCCAGGGTGCTTTAGGAAGCCAGAACCCAATTTTAAGATGTGCTGCAGGAGAGGCCTTGGGTAGAATAGCTCAGGTGGTTGGAGATAGTAGATTTATTGCTGATATGGCACAAAGTAGCTTTAATAGGTTAGTATCACAACCTTATTCAGGTTAGATGATTTGGTTTCCTTAAACAAAGAACAGGAGGTGACGGGTATCCATGATGAGACAACCATACAAATAAAAAGAAGAAAAAGCAACAATAGTATATATTTAGTGGCCAACGTATAAATCTTTTTCAGTGTTGTATGAGACTTGAATTACTGACCATGCAAGACCCTTATGGGTAGTCAATGTTGTTAAAATCCAGCCTCGACATACTTCTTAAATTAAACTTAATCTCTTTCTGATTAATCAGACTAGATGCTTCATATTTTTATGCCCCACCTACGATAGTAGAGGGGCATTATGTTTTCTGGTCTGTGGCTCCGTTTGTCCGTCCAGGTTAAAGTTTTTGGTCAAGGAAGTTTTTGATGACGCTGAAGTCCAACCAACTTGAAACTTAGTATACTTGTTGCTTATGAGATGATCTTTCTACTTTTTAAGCCAAATTAGACTTTTAACCCCAATTTCACGTTCCACTGAACATAGAAAATGAAAGTGGGAGTTTCAGGTTAAAGTTTTTGGTCAAGGTAGTTTTTGATGAAGCTGAAGTCCAATCAACTTGAAACTTAGTACACTTGTTGCTTATGATATGATCTTTCTAATTTCAATGCCAAATTAGATAATTACCCAATTTCACGGTCCATGGAACATGGAAAAGGATAGTGCGAGTGGGGCATCCGT
Organism: Mytilus galloprovincialis; assembly: GCA_037788925.1. NCBI lineage: Eukaryota > Metazoa > Mollusca > Bivalvia > Mytilida > Mytilidae > Mytilus > Mytilus galloprovincialis. The sequence goes on along the minus strand of CM075334.1, from coordinate 4,938,962 downwards.
GTACTTTGGACACATTCTTGTTTAAATTTGTATGCTCTTGAAATGTTTATTTTCATGGGTAACAATTTTTGTGGAAACAGATGGAAAAAAATTTCATGGATATTTTATGGTTTTGCAAAAGTTTCATTCACAATTTGAACATTTATATTTTTGGTTCCCTATACCAAGAAAATTGGTACTCAAAAAATAATAATAAATACACAGTATAATATACTTTCTTATTTTAGTTTGAAGTCAGCTAGAGATGTAGTGAGCAGGACTGGGCATTCCCTAGCTCTGGGTTGCCTACATAGATATGTTGGAGGGATGGGCTCAGGACAGCATCTCAATACAAGTGTTAGCATACTGTTGGCCCTAGCACAAGATTCAAGTTCACCTGTTGTGCAGGTAAAAAAATAAATTGTATAAAGTTATATGCAAGCAGGGTCACCATCTGTGTCCCATGTACAAATTCACCTTTTATTTAGAAAAGAATAACTAAACATTTTGTTTTCCTGTGACCAAAAGCAAACTGTATAAAAGACCTTCCTTTTGATTAAATAATTGACTGTGTTTATATCTCCTTTTTCATATTTTTCAGGTTTGGTCTTTACATGCTTTAGGACTGATAGCTGATTCAGGAGGTCCAATGTTCCGTAGTTATGTGGAGCCGACCTTGACCTTAGTGTTACAGTTATTACTGACAGTGCCTCCCTCTACAGTAGATGTTCATCAGTGTCTGGGCAAATGTTTGTCAGCACTCATAACATCATTAGGACCTGAATTACAAGGTAAACATTAGGATAATTGATTACTTTACAAAGAGCCTTTTCAACAATTAAATTAATTTATTTATTACATTTATTGCAATAAAATTCTTTGATCTTTCAGTGTAATAAAAACTGTTAATTTTACTTATGAAAAAATAAATCTGATAATTCCACTCCTCTCACATCAAACAACAATTTGTTGAAATCAATAAAATTGCATCAAACAAAAATTGTTACGCAAAGAAAAAGATTAAGTTTCTTGCATTTTCTACTTGATTTCCAATAAAGTCAATAAAATAACTAGTTCAAGAACTCAAATATTGAAAAATATTCAACTGATGATTGAATAACACGGAGAATTAACTCATGCTTTATGTGCATACATGATTTAATGTTGTGTTTGGTCTCTCTTTGAATATTGTCTATATTTGAACTCTTGAACTAGTTATTCAATAATTTGTGTCAAACTAATTACAGAAAATTTTCAAAAAGGTTAAATGTACTGTATGATTAACTTAATTTATGACAATTGTGACAATACTTCTTTTATGAATCTTAAGTGAAATGTAAAATTGTTTTCATTGTAGGAAACAGTGGTTCTATAGCCACAGCCAGATTGTACTGTATGGTGTGTTGTGCTATTATGCAGTGTCACCAGGACTCTTTAGTCAACGCTGAGGCCATCACATGTCTACAACAGTTACATATGTTTGCTCCTCGTCATGTCAATCTGACCTCATTAATTCCTCAGCTTTGTGTAAGTATTTGTTACTGAAATCAAATTTGAAAGTAAATCAGAAGTTGGCCAAATTAATTTATATGCAGGAAATGGGGACATCAAATGTTACCTTTTAATATTCTTCTATCTGTTCGTCTCATTTTTGTTTTCGCATTCTTACTTAATTCTTTTTTCATCTAAATTTAATGGAACTCATACACAATGCATGATTCACAATTAAGCAACACTTTACCCACCAAAACAAGGAAACAAAAATTAATTAGTCTATTTAAACACATGTTTAAATGTTTGATACCATTTACAGGAGAATTTAGCCAGTGGTCATTTATTGTTACGAAGAGCTGCCGTAGGTTGTTTACGTCAGCTTGTGACAAGAGAGGCCGGAGAGGTCAGTGAGCAGGCCCTAACTCTGGCTGTCAGTGAAGGCAAGGAAGGACAACCTGATTCCTTTATTACTGACACAGGATTAGAAGGGTCGCTGTTTGGTATGATGGATACCGAGACAGATGGGAAATTAATATCAGACGTACAGGACACCATTGACAGCTTGTTACAAGCACTGGCCACCCGTAACCTCACTCGATGGCTGAAACTTCTTAAAGATGTCCTTTCAGCATCAACAGGTATGTAAAGGAATGTGATCAAGAGTTAAACTTCCATCATAAGATTAATTTCATGGTACAAGTAAGTTTTGGGATTGCGTGTTCAAACTAATCTGACTTCAGTTCTTATATCAAATAAAAAATCTTTGAATTTGAAAGAGAAGGTTTATGTGTATCAATGAGACAGCTTTCCAATGACAAAGATAAGGAAAAAAATAGTGGATGTTAATATCTCATAAACACACACTCAAAACATGAAACAAAATACCATATATCTATTTTTATACCCCCGCTTTCAAAAAAAGGAGGGTATACTGTTTTACCTCTGTCTGTCCTTCCGTCAGTCCATCAGTCCGTCAGTCCGTCAGTCTGTCAGTCAGTCCGTCCATCCCATGAATATTTTTCGTCACATTTTTCTCAGGAACTACACTACCAGGATTTCTGAAATTTGGTTTCAGGCTTGATATAAGTCAGCTATACTGTGTGATGCGTTTTCAGATTCATCACTCGACAACTTCCTTTTTACCGAACACTTGTATCATTTTTACACCTGATAGCCAAGTTGAAAATTTTTCGTCACATTTTTCTCAGGAACTGCACTACCAGGATTTCTTATATTTGGTTTCAGACTTGATATAAGTCAGCTATACCGTGTGATGCGTTTTCAGATTCATCACTCGACAACTCTCTGTTTATCGAAAACTTGTATTATTTTACATATGATAACCAAGTTGAAAATTTTTGTCACATTTTTCTCAGGAACTACAATACAAGGATTTCTGAAATTTGGTTTCAGGGTTTATATAAGTCTGCAATACTGTGTGATGCGTTTTCAGATTCATCACTCGACAACTTCCTGTTTACTGAACACTTGTATGATTTTACATATGATAGCCAAGTTGAAAATTTTCATCACATTTTTCTCAGGAATTACTATACAAGGATTTCTGAAATTTGGTTTCAGGATTTATACAAGTCAGCTATACCGTGTAATGCGTTTTCAGATTCATCACTCAACAACTTCCTGTTTACCGAACACTTGCATATTTTTACACTATTAAAATTATCCACTTGCGGCAGGGGTATCATCAGTGAGCAGTAGCTCGCAGTTTCACTTGTTGTGTTAGATTTTGTTTCACAGTTTTGACATAACATATGGCAGTTTAATCAATGCTGTGCAAAAATTAGATACATGTGAAAAACGTGATATACGTCAGTAAACATTAAAAAGCTTTTTACCATTTTACTGAACTGCAAGAAAGTGGTAGTTAGCAATCCATTTTGTGAAAAAAAAATGTCTTTTTATGAGATGGTTTTTATTTTTCCAGACACGACCAGTAGTTTACAGGATGGAGATAATGATTTAGATGATAAAGATTCTGAAGATGAAGATGACAATGAAACATTTACTGCTTTAGAAGCTGATGTCACTCATCCTACAGTAGCTCCAAGGTTGGTTCAAATTTACAATACTGTAAATTCAGAAATTATTGTGTGCATTTATTTTTGAGATTTGTCATTTCAAACAAAAATGGGATTTACAGTATTAATTTGATTTTTTGTTTGTCTTCAAGACCACTTGTTACTTTTCTTTACTTCCAGTCACAAAAAGAGAAGTAACTTTTCACTATGAATTTGAAGTAGTATCAGCCCTGTAAGAGCTATTCCAAAGGAATTGATGTTGGGTGGAAGGAAAGACTTCTTGGATTCCTCAATAAATAAAGTGTGAACAATTTTGCATAAAAAATACAAAATAAACCATTTCCATTCTCAATTTTATTAACTGTAATTTAATAAGTCCTCCCAACATTTATTCTAATGGAATGTTTTCTTTGGGAAAGATGCTAAAAAAGAATAGTAACTTCATATATTTTAAAATGGTAATAGACCAGAAAATACAGTACAATATATCTGCTCTTTGATTATTGAAAAATTAGAAAAGCTTACTTATGTTTACTTGTAGATGGCCAATTCAAGTGGTTGTCACAGATTGTTTAAGAATGATTGTAACTTCTTTACATTTGCTTGTAGATGGCCAACTCAAGTGTTTGCCACAGAATGTTTAAGAATGATTGTAACTTCTTTATGTTTACTTGTAGATGGCCGACTCGAGTGTTTGCCACAGAATGTTTAAGAATGATTGTAACAGCATGTGAAGTCGATGACACACATTTTGATCTGGAAAAAGCAAGGAACCTAAAGAATACAACTGGTCAAGGTATAAACTAATTTTAAACATAAAGTGTACTTAGTTATAATAAAGAAGATGTGGTAGGATTGCCAATGAGACAACTCAGCTCAAGAGACCAAATGACACAGAAATTAACAAATGTAGGTCACTGTATGGCCTTAATGAGTAAATCCTACCGGTACACCAAATAGTTAGCTATAAAAAAACTCCTAAATGACAAATGTAAAAACAATTTAAGTGAGAAAACTTACGGCCTACCTTTAATTTTTAGAAAATGAGGATAAAACCATGAAAAACTTGTTCCAAAAAAGCATAAAAGATTGTGAAATTGAAATAACATTGTACTTATTAGTTATGTATGTTTAATTTCAGTGAATTACTTAGTGTTACATCTGTCAGAGTTGGTCAGGATGGCCTTCATAGCAGCTACCTCAGACAGCAACCAACTTAGACTAGCTGGACTTTCTGCTTTACAGGTAATGTCAAATTAAATTACTAAAATTCACATGATGACAGACCATTATATCTCTACGTAAAGTAATGATGGAAATTTTACAAATAATATTTGTACTCAGTAAAAGATAATTAGATTACTGTAATTTAATTATCTCTCCTGTCACCAACTGACAAGATTATTAAAAAAAGATTTGATCTTGTCAAAATGAATGAAAAGTAATTTGGAAAACGTTTTTTTTCTTCAGGATGTTATTATGAAGTTTGCTAAGGTACCAGAACCAGAATTTCCAGGTCATGTAATCTTAGAACAGTTTCAAGCACAGGTATGTTTTCTTAGAACAGTTTCAAGCACAGGTAGGTTTTCAAACTGGTATTCTCAGAGTATGTTATACAGTCGACTCTCGTTATGTCGAAGTCAGCCGGACCAGAGAAATATTTCGAGATAGACGTAGTTCGACTCAAACGAACACCGGAAGTTCGACAATCTAAGGGACACAACTCTTGCTAAGCTTGGTAAAGCTAAAATAAATCCGGGTGAATATGGCAAGGGGATCGATGTGTTTGTATGTCACAGTCTTTTATTATTATAATGATATTATTTTTACTTATTCAATTGTTTCAATTAAACAAAAATCCTATGGCTTTTCCAAGAGTGTAAATTCCAATCGATAGTTTCGTTATTCAGGTCGGTTATAGCTGACAAAATTGTTTATTCTTGGATACAAAAGATTTAAGAAAATTTTGATTTCTATTCATTTTGTTTTATCTCACTCTTTCTTTTCAAAAGAAAATATAACAAGATCAAAGACGCCGTTTGAGTAGTTTTTAGGTGATCCTCAACGGAAGCCATAATCCTCACTTTATACACACCCAAGCTCATTAGTGTAAATCACAAATTAAATGTTTTGTTAACATTTTAAATACTTTTTCATGAACATTAACAATGTATCACTAATTATTTATCAAAATTCTATAAAAGATAATCTTAGGTAAACACTCATGGAAATAGCATGTCATAAATCAATACAGTGGTCAATGACCGGAAATTTAATTACACGTGTATTGTCAGATTAACTCTTCAATCCATTTAAATCCCGGAGGTCATGTTTTGACATATGTGTATTAGTTCGAGATAAAAAATGAATTTTGAATGCTTTTGTTAACCTTTGGACCGTAGATTTAGTTCGACTCAACCGAAATTTCGACTCATCCAATTTCGACTCATCAGGAGTCGAATTACATACTTTTGTATGGAATAAAGTTCGGGACCAAGTGAAAACTTCGACTCATCCGAAATTTCGAGTCAACCGAGTTCGAGACAACGAGAGTTAACTGTATTTATTTGTTAATCCATTTGATATGATTCATATTTCTCAGGAACAGGTCAGTTTCATACACCTGCATGTAATACCTCAGTTTTGTTTTGTTATTTTTTTTTATCGTGACTGATAGAGCTATTTTAGGTGTAATCTTCTATTCATAGACCCATAACAGTGCACAAGAGATTTCCATTATTTTCTTTTTCATATAAAGTTCTGTATTTTTATAGGATTTCATGTTTTTTGTGAGTTGAGAAAAATTTTATTTATGTGAAAATTTGATTTGATGGATTTCGAAAGAGTGCAAACAAGTGTATAAAAGATAAATACTTCGTTAAATAATTAAATTCTTGGGTTAATCTATACCCATGAATTCTCAGAAAATAGTAACTCACTAATTATAATGAATCCACAGTTTATGTATTACAGTTTAATATAAACTAGTGATCAATGATTTATTTTTGTTTTCTAGGTTAGTGCAGCATTGCGGCCAGCTTTCTCTCAAGACACACCCTCAGATGTGACGGCTGCAGCTTGTAATGTATGTAGTACATGGATTGGAAGTGGTGTCGCCAGAGATTTAAATGATTTACGCAGAGTTCATCAACTACTAGTATCCTCATTAGCAAAACTTAACTCAGGAAAATCACAGTCACAAATATACAACGAAAGTGCCGTCACAATGGAAAAACTAGCAGTATTAAGAGCTTGGGCAGAGGTTAGTATTGGTTTTTATATCCACACATATGTTAATAATTAATGACATACATGTGTAATGTATATTTTTGAATATGTTAAAGTTCAAGTACTGTAAATTCAGATATAATTGCATGCATTTATTATTGCGATTTTGTCATTTTGCAATATTCAAAAAAATGCTGTTTGATTCTTATAAAAAAAATTCAAAATGTGAGTTTTAATCATTGCAATTATAACCCTGTTGCATTTTTTTGCAATAATAAAAACATCGCAATAATTTCTGAATTTACAGTACTGCAATGTTTAAGTAAACCAACTTTATATTATGAGTAGGTGCTATATAGTATTGTCTTACAGTCTCAATGGCAAATTATATTGTTTTCCCTTTAAGATTCACTTGTCTAGACAAGTGCAATATATTGTTGATCGGGCACTAGTGGCCAAATGGTCTAATTTGCTCCTTTTTACAGTGATCAGAGGTGATTTGATGTATTATTCAATCTCAATAAATTATATTTCTTTTTACAGGTTTACATTGTAGCTGTTGAAAGAGATAAGGAGAATGAAAAAGGAGTAAATAATAAATCCAAGTTTGATGATGAGTATAGTGACAACTCTAGAGAAAGTTTATTATCACTTGTCAAACCAGAGTTACCTACCCTTAGTCAGAATTGGTATGGAGCTCTCAGAGATTATGGCTATCTCTCGCTTCCCTCGGGTAAGTTTGAAGCTGTATTAAGAGACATCTGCTCCTAATTAGAATTCAGAGGAGTTGTGGTTACCTCCCCTTTTTATACGCAAGTTACAATAGATAATATTTATCGATAATTTCATTTCATTATTTAATGATACACTAAATGCAGAAAATTAAAAAGTTATTTTTGATAAAAAAAAAGATTGATTATAAAGTCCATTGGAAAAAGTCAAAGAAGGAAATAAGGGCACATTGTTAAATGGGGGTGAACAAATGTTGGATAAATGGGTGAATAAACACACACTATCTAATAACTTTTAAGGGTAGGTAGTTTAACCTTCACTGAAGATATCCAAAACATATTTATACATATCTACAATAACATTTAAAAAAGAATCTGACAGCAAAGTTGATATTAAAACATTATATCTTAACAAAAAAATAACAATTGCACCTGGTTGATAAGTTTTTCCTATTTTATTGACTTACTGATAATTATTTATTTATTGTGTTGTAGAATACTCGAGTCAGCTACCATCAGAAGGTGGAACATTCTATCATCCAGATACAATAGAGTCGGCCAAGCAGCACTATAAACAATGTTGGCCTTCTATACTACATGCATTAACTATATGGCTGAAAGAGACAGAATTTACAAATAAAGATAAAGATGATGGCAATGAGAAAAATGTTCCAGCTAATATGAATGATGTAAATAAAGAAAGATTCTTCTTACTCCTAGGTAAAAATATATGATCACTGTTAAGTCATTATTACTTGTGGGATACCAATTTTCAGAGGATTTGTCATGGGAAGATAACTATCATGACAATTTGGAGTACATACCTTACAAGCCTATTTTGTCGTGACTTTGTCCTCATTTTGATGTGGCATATGTTGGATATGTGAGCCTGCTGAATGAGTAAAAGCAGATGTAGAGTATTCCTCAAAGAAAGAGCTAACCATTGACACAAATTTCAAAAGACATCTCCACCAATAGACAAGTTTCTATATAATATGTGAAGCTCTTTAGGGACGACATCAAAAGTTCAATGAAGGATAAAAAACTTAATTCACATAGTTTTTTCACTGACCCCACCCCCTCTTAACTTAATTCAATGAAGGATAAAAAAAATTAATTCACATAGTTTTTTCACTGACCCCACCCCCCTCTTAACTTAATTTGGGAAAAATTGATTGGCCCATATAGATATATGTAAAAATCAATGTGGGATAACCACATCTTGCAGCAGTTCAACCCCCACCCCCAAACTATTTGAATTAAGTTTTTTATCTTACTTTGATCTTTTGATGTCGTCCCTTACTGTCCTGAGTATAGAAAATGAAATAAACACTTTATAAGAGCATCAAATGAATCTAGCAGAGACTATGAGAGGTCTAGTTTGTGACTTTCTACCGGTACATAAACAACATTAAACTATAGTCGCCGTCAGCTGAAATTCGTAGCGGTTATCGGTAAAAATAATCTAAACTATCAATCGCGTTCACTCGAGATATAGTTTTTCACATTTCTTTCATAAATCGCAAAAAGAAAAACCACTACTGACCTACCTTTTAAGTGATCACACTGTAATAATCCTGACCTTCACAATTTCAAGAATGTTTTCCATTGTAATTCCGCCATCTTCGTTTCTATGAGGATCATTTGTTTACATATGACATTCGTCACTTACGCAGTTTCCTGAAATGTTCTTTTCATTGATGTGATAAAGTTTCCCGCGCTTTATGCAAATTTTTATGCCCCACCTACGATAGTAGAGGGGCATTATGTTTTCTGGTCTGTGCGTCCATTCGTCCGTCCGTCCGTCTGTCCGTTCGTCCGTCTGTCCCGCTCCAGGTTAAAGTTTTTGGTCAAGGTAGTTTTTGATGAAGTTGAAGTCCAATCGACTTCAAACTTAGTACACATGTTCCCTATGATATGATCTTTCTAATTTTAATGCCAAATTAGAGTTTTTACCCCAATTTCACGGTCCACTGAACATGGAAAATGATAGTGCGAGTGGGGCATTCGTGTACTGAGGACACATTCTTGTTTGAAATTGAACTCCACGGAAACACTTCCGGTAAAAACAATGGCGGATTCCACCATTCAAAATCGTCTTGGAAAATGTGAAGGTCAGGAATATCACAGTGCAATCACTTAAAAGGTAGGTCAGTAGTGGTTTTTCTTTTTGCGATTTATGAATGGAATGTGAAAAACTATATCTCGAGTGAACGCAAATGATAGTTTAGATTATTTTTACCGATAACCGCTACGAATTTCAGCTGACGGCGACTATAGTTTTTGCACTCAAATTTTACTCTTTAACACTTGTTAAATAAATAGTTGAATAACAAAAGGAATACAGAAGAATGTACAATAAAAAGATATTTTTGTTGAATGTAAATATATATTGATGAAAGATGAATAAATTATAAATAAATGTTATTTTCAGGTGTAACAATGGAAGCTTTAACCAATCATACAACAGTTATACCTGAACTGAACTTTATGTCGTTGTTAAAAGGATTACATGCAATGGTTGTCTCTGACTGGCCACGCAAATACATCGCTGAAGATCCAGTATTATCTGTAGAAATTCTTACTGTTATGCATCGGTGAGCATGCTAATACTGCAGTATTTGAGAATAATTGATGCACAAATGAATCTATAGACTTCCATTGGTTTTTTAATTTCACTTTTTTATTTCACAAGAAAGTAAATCAGTTTTTTTCGAAAAATTCTGTTGTTATTTATTTACCCATCGCAAACTACAAAGCAGGTCTAGTAATTGCTTGACTCATCAATTATTCCATCATTCTATCTGTCGGAAAGTCCTTTGGTCAAAGACATCTACAAGAGTTTTCTTGTCATCTATGAGAGGGTAATGACTTTGTATTTGGTTTGCAGTTTGATAATGTTTAGATGAAACTTGTAGGCAGTGTTTAGATCTACCATGCTGCTGTTTCCTGCTTGTTGATAGTTTGAAATTGCCCAACAATACAGATCCCATCCTGGTAGGTCTTGTTTCAATTCAAGCCATCACATGTTTCATGAAGTGTCTTTCTTCAAGCTAAAAAATGCTCAGACAAGGATAATCTTCTTTACTCAAAACAAAGAGTTTACATATTGAAAAGTTTCTGATATATATTATTATTTGTTTATTAATTCTTATTTTTTTTGTTTACAGAACATTCCTAACCAGAGAAAATCTACAACTTCATTTAGTAGCTGCTGATGTAGTAAAACAAGTTATCCTTAGTTACACAGATTTCTTAGATTCACAGAAAATCTTTTATAAAGGTACAGTATATTGTGTCTGACTTGTGATAAGGGCTATTCCATTAAAATAGAAGGGAGGACAGGCGGAAGGGAAGTTTGTTGCTCATTTATGTATTTTGTGTTCATTTGATGTATGTAAATTTACGAAGAAAGTACATTGGTTGTATGGGGATTTTGGAAATCCCTCTCTACTCATCTACCTCCATTTTAATGGAATAGCCCTAAGTAAGATCAACTGTTTCACTTTACAAGCTCTCTCCTGACAATCAACGTGGCAAACTGGAAATCAAAAAGCAATTGATTCTAATAAAGGAAAATTTTTCATCATTCTTATTACAAAACAGTGAATATTTAAAAAAAATAATTTCCAATTTTTTAAATCATTTGCAGAAAACTTGCTTTTTTTAAATCAAATTTTATGCATTAATCAGATAAATTTTGTAACAATCAAAGGGAAATAACTCCTTTATGGAGGTTTTAAATATTTTGTCATTATTTAATTGTATGTTTTTAGAGAAAGAATCCCCTGTGAGTACCGAAAGTAGTACAGAGTCCATGGACACCACTGATAGTAACGTTACAGTTGGAGAAGGAGGGGAATCAGGGGAAATAGAACAAGGAAAATCTCTTGTCTTTGCTGCATTAGAGGCCTGTATGTGTGTCATATCAAAACACATCCCTGTTTTGAACCCCTCTGCTCCCACAACTGGTTTCCAGGCTCCTGCACGACGTTTGTCAGACGAGTGTTGTCAGCTGATAGCTGCAGTAGTATCTGTACTAGGAGATCTGCCCAGTCTGTGTTCACCTGCAGGTAAGTAATACAGCATACTTCACTAGTCTTTAAGTTACAGCTTTTATTATTACAGTGGATAATTTCATTTCTTTAGTAACAATTTTGGTGGATTGCGGAAACGTTTAATATCGTGGATACTTAGTTTCATAGTTTATTAAAGTTTGCTTTCAAGCTCGTATGAAGATTTTAATTCATGGAAAGCTTTGAATTTGTGGTTGACCTATACTTACAAAGTCCACATTTAAAAATGAATCCAGAGTTTGCAGCTAATTAAAAAGGTACACATTGACCTCTCAGCACAGAAATTTGTTATGTTTTAAAAATGCATACGTAATGATTCTCTTTTAAGTCTTTCAAATAAAAACTACTCTTTATTTGATCGTAATGCAGAAATTTTATTATAACAGATAAAAGAAAAGAAACTTATTTAAAGGTATATTAGAAAACCTTTTAAAACACTTAAATACTATCTGTCTTTATTATTCCAGGTAGTACAAATGTCCTGCCTACAGTTTTGTATTTGATTACGGGTGTGTTACGAGAAATGTCTTCCAAGTCAGCCGAGAGGAAATCACCTGCTGTTGTTACCTCATGTTTATGCACGCTGAAATCACTTTGTACCTCATCATTCCTCTCTGACGATACTATTTCCGGCCGATGGTCACAGTTATTACAGAGTGCTCTCAAAACTGTTCTCAATAGTGCTAACCAAAGTAAGTCCATTTCTCCTTCAGTTTTTTACCTCACTTTGATCAAGATTTTGCATCCTCCGTTGTCTGTTTCTGAGAGCAAACATTTTTTAGTATAAACTATATACACTTAAATCTGTTGTATGTTTTCATCTTTTAATTATTTATTGAATGTCTTTTGAATTCTGAAATTAATGTGGCTTAAAAAAAATAGGCAGCTGATTTTTATAATAAAATTGAGAATTGAAATGAGGAATGGGTAAAAAAAAACAACAACCCAACCGAAGAGCAGATAACAGACGAAGGCCATCAATGGGTCTTCAATGCAGCGAGAAAATCCCACACATTAAAATGAGAGAATACGTAAAGGCCTGAAGATCAATGGCAAAAACTGTTCTTAGTTTTGTGTGACATTCTTTTTTCCCTGAAAAAAAAAACACAAATAAAAGAAAATTTATGCGTATGTTGTTTGTTATAAATCTTCAAACTCAGCTTTAGTTTATTCTATTGAAGCGCATATAATACTATAAGTAAATTATTTTGTTTCATGATGTACATGTATGTAATGTAATCCTCTATCTTATAAACTGCAGCTCTTATTGGTTTTGGTTTAAAATTAATGGCTAAAAAATCCTAACCCTATTTTTCATCTTTTACAGCTGAAGAGAAACCAGCCATGGATGATGTGACTTTATTAGGAACTGTTACAATATTTTTATTATATGCACCTCCAGAAATTGTTGACTGTATGGATATCAGGAATCAATGTCTGGATATGTTTCTAAACACCTGGGCCTCACATATATATGAGGTATGCATACTTATTCTTCTCATCTATGTGGGGTAAATTAGGAATCATAATATTGGACTTAGAGTTGAAATATAATTCTGCATTAATTGTAACTTTTATTTATAAATAAGGAGGTGTTGTAGGATTGCCAATGAGACAACTTTCTACCAGAGACCAAATGACATAAATACTACCAACTTTAGGTCATTGGGCAGCTTTCAACAATAAGAAAAACAAGTAAATTTTGGTTTCATTAAATACCCCTACCATCTAGTTTTATCAAAAGGAAGACTCATGTTGGTGTACTAAATGGTATTGGTTCTACTTCTATTAAGTAATTTTGATGGTAATTATTTATTTGCAACCAGGGTTTCAGCTGGCGGTCGCCATTTTCGCAATTAGCGAAAAAAATGATAATTGTGGTGATAAAAATTCGTCATTTGCGAAAGAATTTGGCGATAAAAATATAAACAACGATTTATTTTCCTCCATCTTGTTTATTTACTTTTTTAGCTCACCTGGCCCGAAGGGCCAAGTGAGCTATTCCCATCACTTTGCGTCCGGCGTCCGTCGTCGTCGTCCGTCGTCGTTAACTTTTACAAAAATCTTCTCCTCTGAAACTACTGGGCCAAATTTAACCAAACTTGACCAAAATCATCATTGGGGTATCTAGTTTAAAAAATGTGTGGCGTGACCCGGCCAACCAACCAAGATGGCCGCCATGGCTAAAAATAGAACATAGGGGTAAAATGCAGTTTTTGGGTTATAACTCAAAAACCAAAGCATTTAGAGCAAATCTGACATGGGGTAAAATTGGTTATCAGGTCAAGATCTATCTGCCCTGAAATTTTCAGATGAATCGGACAACCCGTTGTTGGGTTGCTGCCCCTGAATTGATAATTTTAAGGACATTTTGCTGTTTTTGGTTATTATCTTGAATATTATTATAGATAGAGTTTAACTGTTAACAGCAATAATGTTCAGCAAAGTAAGATTTACAAATAAGTCAACGGGACCGAAATGGTCAGTTGACCCCTTTAGGAGTTATTGCCCTTTTTAGTCCATTTTTAACCATTTTTCGTAAATCTTAGTTATCTTTTACAAAAATCTTCTCCTCTGAAACTACTGGGACAAATTAATCCAAACTTGGCCACAATCATCATTGGGGTATCTAGTTTAAAAAATGTGTGGCGTGACCCATCCAACCAACTAAGATGGCCGCCATGGCTAAAAATAGAACATAGGGGTAAAATGCAGTTTTTGGCTTATAACTAAAACACCAGAGCATTTAGAGCAAATCTGACATGGGAGTAAAATTGTTCATCAGGTCAAGATCTATCTGCCCTGAAATTTTCAGATGAATCGAACAACCCGTTGTTGGGTTGCTGCCCCTGAATTGATAATTTTAAGGAAATTTTGCTGTTTTTGGTTATTATCTTGAATATTATTATAGATAGAGATAAACTGTAAACAGCAATAATGTTCAGCAAAGTAAGATCTACAAATAAGTCAACATGACCAAAATGGTCAGTTGACCACTTTAGGAGTTATTGCCCTTTATAGTCAATTTTTAACAATTTTTCTTAAATCTTAGTAATCTTTTAGAAAAATCTTCTTCTCTGAAACTACTGGGCCAAATTTAACCAAACTTGGCCATAATCATTATTGGCCTATCTAGTTAAAAAAATGTGTCCGGTGACCCGGCCAACCAACCAAGATGGCCGCCATGGCTAAAAATAGAACATAGGGGTAAAATGCAGTTTTTGGCTTATAACTCAAAAACCAAAGCATTTAGAGCAAATCTTAGTAATCTTTTAGAAAAATCTTCTCCTCTGAAACTACTGGGCCAAATTTAACCAAACTTAGCCATAATTGGGGTATCTAGTTAAAAAAATGTGTCCGGTAACTCGGCCAACAAACCAAGATGGCCGCCATGGCTAAAAATAGAACATGGGGGTAAAATGCAGTTTTTGGCTTATAACTCAAAAAACAAAGCATTTGGCAGGAAGTAAAATTGTTGATCAGGTCACGATCTATCTGCCCTGGAATTTTCAGATGAATTGGATAATCGGTTGTTAGGTTGCTGCCCCTGAATTGGTAATTTTGAGGAAATTTTGCTGTTTTTTTTGTTATCTTGAATATTATTATAGATAGAGATAAACTGTAAACAGCAATACTGTACAGCAAAGTAAGAACTAAAAATAAGTCACTATGACCAAAATAGTCAATTGACCCCCTAAGGAGTTATTGCCCTTCATAGTCAATTTTTAACAATTTTCTTAAAATTTGAAGATTTTCAATAACATTTTCCACAGAAAGTACTGTTATAGATAGAGATAATTGTCAGCAGCAAGAATGTTTAGTAAAGTAAGATCTACAAACACATCACCATCACCAAAACACAATTTTTTCATGAATCCATCTGTGTCCATTGTTTAATATTCACATTGACCAAGGTGAGCGACACAGGCTCTTTAGAGCCTCTAGTTTTGAGTTTCTAGGACTTTAACTGATCAGACAATACTCGGAATTCACCTTGACCTCATTAAGATTTGGACAGAAAATCAATAATCAGCTGATTGCATTTGATAGCTATCAACAACAAAAGATTAATGAATAAAGGTGTTGAATGAATTGTTAGACAAAATGATATGATTAAATGGCTTCCACTAAATGTCACATACAGAATTTATTTACCACTTTGCGAGGCACGTGTTTGAAGCAAACTTTTGACGTCTCCTCTCCTCTTAAAGATAGCTCGATAAGAAAGATGTTGTGACGAAAAATGTTCAAAAGCAAGAAAAATTTCTGATTTAAAACTTTAATTATCCTTTGACTTTAATATACCGGTACGCAATTGATTAGGAAGACTTCTTTAAAGTCGTTTGAGTGACACACGTGTTTCAAGCATAGTTTTACGTCTCACCTTTTTCATTTAAGATTGTCATTTATTCATTAAAATGTAGACTCTAAAATAAGTTTGAGAGAATAGTCATAGAAACAATGGAGCAAAATCATTTAATTTAAGGGAGGTGGGTGGTAGATAAAAGGTAAATTTTAAACGAAAAATATATTTATGTTACTTGGCGAAAAATAAATTGTTTTGGCGAAAGAGGTGGCAAAAAAAATAATTGACTCAGGGGAAACCCTGTTTGCAACAATTATGTCAAATGTACAGAAAAAATGAAAAATATCTTTACATTGATATTCTTCTTGTTCACTTACAATTCTTTTTATTTTTAGATTCAACTCAAAAGTATCCAGATGTTTACTTCAGTAATACAACATTTAGGTAAAGAGCGTGCTGGTGGCTTCATTAAAGGTTTCGCTCCAAAGTTGGCGGAATATTTGTTACGTGTTAAAGACAATGTAGCTGTTGTGGATGATGAATTAAATATTGTTATAGCATCATTGGGTGCGTTTGAATCATTAGTGCCATTAGCTGATGATGATAAAAGTAAGTTATATTTCATCACATCTTTATTATTATAGCATCATTGGGTGCGTTTGCATCATAAGTGTCATTAGCTGATGATGATAAAAGTAAGTGGATGATGAATTAAATATTATTATAGCATCATTGGGTGCGTTTGAATCATAAGTGTCATTAGCTGATGATGATAATAGTGAGTGGATGATGAATTAAATATTATTATAGCATCATTGGGTGCGTTTGTATCATATAATGCCATTAGCTGATGATGATAAAAGTAAGTGGATGATGAATTAAATATTATTTTAGCATCATTAGGTGCATTTGAATCATTAGTGCCATTAGCTGATGATGATAAAAGTAATTTATATTTCATCACATCTTTTTTGTTATAGCATCATTGGGTGCATTAGAATCATTAGTGCCATTAGCTGATGATGATAAAAGTAAGTCAATGATTCCTCACCTACTTTAGGACTATTCCATTACAGTGAAGGGGGAGGTTAGGAAGGGACTTTCAAATTCTTGCCACTACCAACATTCTTTCTTCCAAACAATGACCAAAATTTTAATAATCAAATCTCTTCTCTAACCTCTAAGGGGAAAAGGACCTTTATCTGGACTCCGGGATCGGGTGTTTTTAAGCTTGGGTTTTTGGATTGGCCCTTTCAGGATGTGAGAATTTTTTTTTTCGATTTCGGGTTTGTATTGTTGATTAGTTTTCTTTCATATGTTTGAACATTTATTTAGGTATTGTTGATGAATACGTAAAGATAAATTAAAAAAATAAAAAAAACATGGGTTTAGTTCTTTGATGAAGTTAAATAAATAAAGTATTTAAAAGTTAATCTTTATCTATAGGTAAAGATTGCATAAAATGCAATCAGAACCTAATGGGACTGACTTGATATCTGAATCTTCCAAGACTTATCACTACCTTTTTGATACACAAAAATATAGTACATTGATCATAACATTCTATCCATCCTATCCATGAACATTTCCAGAAATTTATCGATGTATTGTAATATATGATCAGATATTCAAGGCACAAAATGATGTTACACTTGTCAAGAAAATTACTTAACTTTTGCAAGGTGCAGGAATTTAATATCTGTTCTAAAATTATAAATAATGTCATTGTTAAATCATCTCAATTTTTTTTTTCAGAATTAACAGTGCTGACTATATTTATTCCTATTCTTGTTTCATTTCTATTGGATGATTTTGACAGTGCATCTACAGCTAGGGGAACACTCCATGAAGATTCATTACAACGATTGATGAAAATAGGACCACAATATCCAACGGAATTCCGTACAATAATGGCAGGACAATCCATTCTTAAATCAAAACTTGAAAGTGCTATAAAACTCAGTCAGACTGCCAAAAAGATAGCTGTATCAAAATCTAATTCACATGACCTTAAGGCTACCAATGTACCTATTAAACCAAGGATTACGTTAAAGACAAATTTTGGCAATTATACAGGTTAAAGACTACACAGTATATCATCATTTGTATACCACTGAATCCCGTCCGCACTGTTAGCCACTAGTCTGATGCCAAAGACTAATAAATATTGATTCGGACTAGTGAAAATTTTCAAAATTTTATATAGTCATATAGGGACAAATTTTGATATTAAGTTTCCGGACTAGTAGATGAAAAAAGTTTTCTGTGCAGACTGCTTTAATTGATAACTATTGTCATCTTTTAATTAAACAGAAGTTTAGGTTAGTCATACCTGTCAACTGACCCGTATTCTGCGGGTGTGACCTGAGATTTTCACAATTCTGAGGGATCACAGAAATAACCCGGGAATTTCGAAAATGACCCGATTTCACCCGTATTTCTTAGCCTTGAGATTGATTTCATAAGTAATATTTCTTTGAAATACCGGCAAATTCATAATTCTTCCATGAACAGGAAGTTCATCTAGCTATGTAAACTGTCAAATTAAGTGACCCATTAAGTGCATGGCTTCACTTGACAGCTTTGGTGTCAAACACACTGTTAATTGACACCAATTACCTTAGCTTTAGGTCGTAAATAAATTGCCCTGTTGTTTTACAAAGATATTTCAACTAAGAGTTACTTCCCCTTATTTGTCACCATTCAAAATTATTCCTTATATTTACGTTTTATGGGTGAAAAAGATTAAATCATAAAAATATAAAATTCAAATACATATTGAAAAATAACTTTTCATTAGTTTTATACCTTTATACAAATTTAAAAAAAAAGTTGAAAATTATTTTTTCAATTTTATGAGGAAATTGTATCAAAGCAACACATTTAAGTGGGATCATCAGTTGTTATCTACCCTGCTATTGTGTTGTATGCCCCTAAACAACTTCTACAAGGAATTAGCAATTACAAAACATAACTGAGTGTACCAATTTGATATGAACTAGGCATAATGTAAAAAGGAAAGCAAAGTATTGCCCATTTCTAACACAAATAAACTGGTTAAACACACCAAAATCAAAACAAATATCCACAAGTCATACATACCAAAATTATACCAGACTTTCAAATGTTAAAAATTCACAAAATCAGAACAGACTTTCAAAGGTCAAACACACCTAAAAAGTTCGTACGCGTTATGACCTGAGATTTGATTCTTCAATGCAGGTCATGACCTGCATTTCATCGTCACAGGTTGACAGGTATGGGTTAGTTGATATTAGTGCATTCTGGGTAATATTTTCTCAAGCATTCACCAAATAGTTGATAATTTCAAAGGCAACGCATGTTTTGCAAATTAACTAAAGTTGATCCATTATCTGATGCAAGTTTAATAATGTTACAATGCAAACAATGATAATAAATCAGAATTTTGTTGAAAATGGTCATTTACTTTAAAACTCATGTTGGGCAATAAAGTTTTTACTGGGCATGCAGTGTCAGTTTACAGTTCCTTATTTATCAGGCATTAAGAGAACACCATTTATATTCAAGTCTTCTTTGAACTGGTTTCTTTTTCCTGTTTTTATTTTAGTATAGTGGGTTCAGATCAAAAGTTGTGCAATGTCTTTGTAGCATTCTTTATTATTTTTTTAAATCCATATAATTAAATTTATAAGTTCTAAATGTAATCAGAACAAATTCAATATCTGTGATATGTAAAAATATTTTTATATATGTGTAAATATGGATTAAAAAGACTATATATATATATATAAATGTACATAAGTATTTATAGAGTGTACATAAGTATTTATAGATTGGTATTAACTATTGTACAACAGATTGTCAGTGGCGGATCCAGGGGGAGGGTTCGGGGGGTTGGAATCCCCCTTTTTTTTACGATCAAAGCATTTGAATGGGGACATATAGTTGGAACCCCCCCTTTTTAAAATGACTGGATCCGCCCGATTGTCATACTTAGGATTTATGTACATATGAATTAGGTGCTGTTATTAAGAATGAAGTTGTTGTTTTCTGTCACAATGTTACAATATATGTAACTTTGTTAAAGTATTCAGAAAAAAACAAGTAAAAATGTTTTGTTTCTTGATGGCCTACTTTGTTTTCTGATGGGGTTTGTCTTTGATCAGTCTTTATAGTTTTCTGTGAAGTTTGGACTTGTTTTGTCCTGTTATTGTCTCTTTGTCATCACCTCCCCCCTTTTTATTTATTCAGCATTTATTTTATCACTAACTCTGAAATTGTCTTACACTTGGCATTAAAGATTTATAAAGTTGATATGAGATGTCATTTAAATGATTTTTATGCCCCATTTATGGGCATTATGTTTTCTGATCTGTGTGTCCGTTCGTTTATTGTACTGTTTGTCCGTCTGTCCCACTTCAGGTTAAAGTTTTTGGTCGATGTAGTTTTTGATGAAGTTGAAGTCCAATCATCTTGAAACTTTATACACATGTTCCCTATGGTATGATCTTTCTAATTTAAATGCTGAATTAGAGTTTTTACCCCAATTTCATGGTCCACTAAATATAGAAAATGATAGTTCGAGTGGAGCATCTGTGTACTATGGACACATTCTTGTTAACAGTGTTATCTTATATGCTACTCACATTGCAGGGAAAGAATAGGATCATTGATAAAAAAGAGCATTTTTATACGACCGCAAATTTTGAAAAAATTTTCGTCGTATATTGCTATCACGTTGGCGTCGGCGTCGTCGTCGTCGTCGTCGTCCGGCGTCGTCGTCCGGCGTCTGAATACTTTTAGTTTTCGCACTCTAACTTTAGTAAAAGTGAATGGAAATCTATGAAATTTTAACACAAGGTTTATGACCACAAAAGGAAGGTTGGTATTGATTTTGGGAGTTTTGGTCCCAACATTTTAGGAATTAGGGGCCAAAAAGGGCCCAAATAAGCATTTTCTTGGTTTTCGCACTATAACTTTAGTTTAAGTTAATAGAAATCTATGAAATTTTGACACAAGGTTTATGACCATAAAAGAAAGGTTGGGTTTGATTTTGGGAGTTTTGGTCCCAACATAATAAGGGGCCCAAAGGGTCCAAAATTAAACTTTTGTTTGATTTCATCAAAATTGAATAATTGGGGTTCTTTGATATGCTGAATCTAACTGTCATGACTGTGTATGTAGATTCTTAACTTTTGGTCCCGTTTTCAAATTGGTCTACATTAAGGTCCAAAGGGTCCAAAATTAAACTTAGTTTGATTTTGACAAAAAATGAATCAGTTAGGTTCTTTGATATGCTGAATCTAAAAATGTACTTAGATTCTTGATTATTGGCCCAGTTTTCAAGTTGGTCCAAATCGGGGTCCAAAATTAAACTTTGTTTGATTTCATCAAAAATTGAATAAATGGGGTTCTTTGATATACCAAATCTAACTGTGTATGTAGATTCTTCATTTTTGGTCCTGTTTTCAAATTGGTCTACACTAAAGTCCAAAGGGTCCAAAATTAAACTTAGTCTGATTTTAACAAAAATTGAAATCTTGAAGTTCTTTGATATGCTGAATCCAAAAATGTACTTAGATTTTTTATTATGGGCCCAGTTTTCAAGTTGGTCCAAATCAGGATCTAAAATTATTATATTAAGTATTGTGCAATAGCAAGTCTTTTCAATTGCACAGTATTGCGCAATGGCAAGAAATATCTAATTGCACAATATTGTGAAATATCAAATTTTTTTTTAATTAGAGTTATCTTTCTTTGTCCAGAATAGTAAGCAAGAAATATCTAATTGCAAAATATTGTGCAATAGCAAGATTTTTTTTTAATTGGAGTTATCTTTCTTTGTCCAGAATCAACTTAAATCTTTGTTATATACAATATACAATGTATATTCACTTTTTACTACCAACTGATAAATTAAAATAATCTTTACCATTCAGTGATAACAAGCAGTTTTTTTACATCTTAATATTTTATGATGTATTTAAATGAGTAGTTATTGTTGCAAACTCCATTAGAAATTTTAATTGAGATTAGTTTTGGAATAAGGGAAAGGGGGATGTGATTAAAAAAATTGGGTTCAATTTTTCTCATTTGAAATTTCATAAATAAAAAAGAAAATTTCTTCAAACATTTTTTTGAGAGGATTAATATTCAACAGCATAGTGAATTGCTCTAAGAGAAACAAAAATTTTAAGTTCATTAGAACACATTCATTCTGTGTCAGAAACCTATGCTGTGTCAACTATTTAATCACAATCCAAATTTAGAGCTGAATCCAGCTTGAATGTTGTGTCCATACTTGCCCTAACCGTTCAGGGTTCAACCTCTGCGGTCGTATAAAGCTACGCCCTGCGGAGCATCTGGTTGTACTATAGATTGGGCAATTAATATAAATCCTATAGAAAACACTGTAAATTGTTTAGCTAGGGGAACTATCTCGCATGCATCAAGTTATGCATACATTCTGTAATATGCAATTTCCAGTCATGCAGATATTCAAAACAAAATTTTTGCAGAGACAAATTTCAAACGGCATGAAAAGAAAATGGTTAAACTATTCTTTAAATCAATGTTGTCTGATTCTTATATATACAATTTTACCAGAGATTTGAACAAGTAGTTATAGTTTTCATAGTACATGAGGTACCAAGTTTTCATAGTACATGAGGTACCAATTTATTTTTAGATAGGGTTTTGTAAATTAATATTGTTAACACTTGAAAGATTAATACTAACTAGTGATTCATTAAGACATTAAGAAATTTGCAGAGGTGTAATAAGATATTTATTGTATCTTATATAATTATAGCTCATGAAAGTCTTCCATTTCATATTTATAGCAGGCTATATGTGTGTAAGCTTTAAATGT
This sequence comes from Mytilus galloprovincialis, assembly GCA_037788925.1. Lineage (NCBI taxonomy): Eukaryota > Metazoa > Mollusca > Bivalvia > Mytilida > Mytilidae > Mytilus > Mytilus galloprovincialis. The sequence continues at coordinate 4,916,256 of CM075334.1, read as the reverse complement.
TTTTGGTATATTGTGCTATCATTATAAAAATGTGAAAATAAGTTGATAATTTAAGTGTGCTACGATTGGTTGTATGAATAAATGATGTGTGGAATTGAGTACAAGAGAAATTAATTGTTGACATATTTGTTTCATCGAAATTATTTTGAAAAATGAATTCTTTAATTTTTGTTTGTCACTGTTTATTTGCTAATATTGAGAAGACTTTATTTCTTTAAATACCTAAGATTTTTTTTTTCATATTTCAATCATAGTTAAAATCAATTTTTCTCATCCAAAATATATTTGCATATTTATGCAGAATTAGAGTTATGACCCCAATTTCATAGAAATTGATAGTGCCAATGGGGCATCCGTGTACTATGGACACATTCTTGTTTGGTAATGTTTCACATCTATTTACCTCAAGGTTATTTATTTTTTTATGAAATAACCAGAGAAATATTTTTATACGACCGCAAAATTTGAAAAATTTTTCGTCGTATATTGCTATCACGTTGGCGTCGTCGTCTGCGTCGTCGTCGTCCGAATACTTTTAGTTTTCGCACTCTAACTTTAGTAAAAGTGAATGGAAATCTATGAAATTTTAACACAAGGTTTATGACCACAAAAGGAAGGTTGGTATTGATTTTGGGAGTTTTGGTCCCAACATTTTAGGAATTAGGGGCCAAAAAGGGCCCAAATAAGCATTTTCTTGGTTTTCGCACTATAACTTTAGTTTAAGTTAATAGAAATCTATGAAATTTTGACACAAGGTTTATGACCACAAAAGAACAGTTGGGATTGATTTTGGGAGTTTTGGTTTCAACAGTTTAGGAATTAGGGGCCAAAAAAGGGCCCAAATAAGCATTATTCTTGGTTTTCGCACAATAACTTTAGTTTAAGTATATAGAAATCAATGAAATTTAAACACAGTGTTAATGACTACAAAAGGAAGGTTGGTATTGATTTTGGGAGTTTAGGTCCCAACAGTTTAGGAATTAGGGGCCAAAAAGGGACCCAAATAAGCATTTTTCTTGGTTTTCGCACCATAACGTTAGTATAAGTAAATAGAAATCTATGAAATTTAAACACAAGGTTTATGACCATAAAAGGAAGGTTGGTATTGATTTTGGGAGTTTTGGTCCCAACAGAATAAGGGGCCCAAAGGGTCCAAAATTAAACTTTGTTTGATTTCATCAAAATTGAATAATTGGGGTTCTTCGATATGCCGAATCTAACTGTCATGACTGTGTATGTAGATTCTTAACTTTTGGTCCCGTTTTCAAATTGGTCTACATTAAGGTCCAAAGGGTCCAAAATTAAACTTAGTTTGATTTTGACAAAAAATGAATCAGTTAGGTTCTTTGATATGCTGAATCTAAAAATGTACTTAGATTCTTGATTATTGGCCCAGTTTTCAAGTTGGTCCAAATCGGGGTCCAAAATTAAACTTTGTTTGATTTCATCAAAAATTGAATAAATGGGGTTCTTTGATATACCAAATCTAACTGTGTATGTAGATTCTTCATTTTTGGTCCTGTTTTCAAATTGGTCTACACTAAAGTCCAAAGGGTCCAAAATTAAACTTAGTCTGATTTTAACAAAAATTGAAATCTTGGGGTTCTTTGATATGCTGAATCCAAAAATGTACTTAGATTTTTTATTATGGGCCCAGTTTTCAAGTTGGTCCAAATCAGGATCTAAAATTATTATATTAAGTATTGTGCAATAGCAAGTCTTTTCAATTGCACAGTATTGCGCAATGGCAAGAAATATCTATTTGCACAATATTGTGAAATAGCAAATTTTTTTTTAATTAGAGTTATCTTTCTTTGTCCAGAATAGTAAGCAAGAAATATCTAATTGCAAAATATTGTGCAATAGCAAGATTTTTTTTTTAATTGGAGTTATCTTTCTTTGTCCAGAATCAACTTAAATCTTTGTTATATACAATATACAATGTATATTCACTTTTTAATACTACCAACTGATAAATTAAAATAATCTTTACCATTCAGTGATAACAAGCAGTTTTTTTACATCTTAATATTTTATGATGTATTTAAATGAGTAGTTATTGTTGCAAACTCCATTAGAAATTTTAATTGAGATTAGTTTTGGAATAAGGGAAAGGGGGATGTGATTAAAAAAATTGGGTTCAATTTTTCTCATTTGAAATTTCATAAATAAAAAAGAAAATTTCTTCAAACATTTTTTTGAGAGGATTAATATTCAACAGCATAGTGAGGGGGATAGGACCTTTATCGGGACTCCGGGATCGAGTGTTTTTAAGCTTGGGATTTCGGGATTGACCCTTTCGGGATCCGGGAATTCTTTTTTTCGGATTTCGGGACGCCGGGATTTAATTTATTTAAATTCGGGACCTCGGGAAATCATGTTTTTAAGCCCGGGATTTCGGGATCAGGACCCCTCCTATCCCCCCTCCATAGTGAATTGCTCTAAGAGAAAACAAAAATTTTAAGTTCATTAGAACACATTCATTCTGTGTCAGAAACCTATGCTGTGTCAACTATTTAATCACAATCCAAATTTAGAGCTGAATCCAGCTTGAATGTTGTGTCCATACTTGCCCCAACCGTTCAGGGTTCAACCTCTGCGGTCGTATAAAGCTACGCCCTGCGGAGCATCTGGTTTTATTAGATATACGAGAAGCACACTATTTATCATTTTTTTTACCTTAATTTTGATGTTACTTACCCAAGAATTCTAATGTTGACAAACAACTAAGGAGGGACTGAACAACACATTAATTATTTTGATCCTATTTTTTCGTTATTCACAAATATACCTGAATTGTTAAATGATATAAACTTTGTTGTGTATAGTATTTTTCTTGAATGTAATTATTATAAAATTTATGTAAAAATTATTAGTTTACTATTTGCTTATGTAACATTGTAATATAACATGGGCTGAGCTCATTGCTATTATCATATCATAAATGTATTTGTCCTAATTGTCCAAGACAGTATCATTAATAAATCTATGCTACAAGCTGTATTTGATTTGTGTTTTTATCTCACCTTGACAAAGCTGTATCACGTCATGTTACAAAAGAGGGACGAAAGATACCAAACTCATAAATCTAAAACAAACTGACAACGCTATGGCTAAAATGAAAAGGACAAACAAACAACAGCACATACAACACAACATAGAAAACTAAAGAATAAACAACATAAAATAGTCCAAAAAAAAATTTGCTTCGCTCCGCTCGGCGAAGGCATCCACATCATTTCAACCCTGGCTACGCCACTGTCAACACACTAAAATAAAATCCGAAATCCAGAGGCAAAAACACCAAAATAAGAACAGACATCCAAAATTCTAAGACACCAAAATTAAAACAGAGTTCTGCAGGCCAGATACACCAACAACCACAACAAACAAAGGTCAAACAGACATTCACAGGTCAAAGACATCAAAAACAGTACACATTCAAAGGCCAAAGACTAAAATCAAAACAGACATTCACAGGCCAAAGACTAAAATCAAAACAGACATTCACAGGTCAAAGACGTCAAAAACAGTACACATTCAAAGGCCAAAGACTAAAATCAAAACAGACATTCACAGGCCAAAGACTAAAATCAAAACAGACATCCACAGGTCAAAGACATCAAATAGTTATCAAAAGTACCAGGATTATAATTTAGTACGCCAAACGCGCGTTTCATCTACATAAGACTCATCAGTGACGCTCATATCAAAATAGTTATATTAAAAGCCAAACAAGTACAAAGTTGAAGAGCATTGAGAATCCTAAATTCCAAAAAGTTGTGCCAAATACGGCTAAGGTAATCTATTCCTGGGACAAGAAAATCCTTAGTTTTTCGAAAAATTCAAAGTTTTTTAAACAGGAAATTTATAAAAATGACATTCATGTCATGCTGACTACTGGGCTGGTGATACCCTCGGGGACGAAATGTCCACCAGCAGTGGCATCGACCCAGTGGTGTAAATAGTTATCAATCAAAGCGCGAAAGCGCTGTAAAGGCAGTTAATTACAGGTTGTGTGTATTTCTAGTCCAGTTATATCATTATCTTCCAAAGAACAGAGGTGGTTTGTAGAATTTAAGATTTAGAGTTCTTTTGTACCTAGTTCACCTATATCTATAGTCTACTGTTTACAGTATATTTTCTGTGCCTCGCCATGAAATGCATTTTTAGCCATGGCCTTGTCAGTTTGCTTTAAATTTATGAGTTTGACTGTCCCTTATGTGTCTTTCGTCCCTCTTCTTTAGACATATAAGAACTTTTCCTTTTCAATATAAATAGACTATTTTTAATTATTGATAGTATACGCATATTCTATGACTCTCATAAAAAGAAGTTCACAAAGATTGACTAGTCTCTGTACTGTGTGTATAGCAAGAACATCAAGTAACATAATGGTAAATGTACATAGTAACACATCAACTTTTTTGATGACCATACCTGCCAACTGTCAGTATTTGCAGAGTATTTCCCCCATCGAGCTCGAGGCTCCCAAATGGAAATTTTGTAAGAGCAACTTTGTCGACTATTTTAAAGAAAACAATTCAACAATGGCAATGAGCTTGTTTATGCACGAAGAAGCCAAAAACCACATTAGAATATATTTGAAGGGAATCCATGACAAATCGCCCCATTAGCAAATAGCCCCACTTTTTCACTAACTCGCCCCACTTTAAAAAAAAAACTGCCCCAACCTGGATAACCAAATCGCCCCACTTGTGAAATGTGTTATATCCCTTAATATTACTCCTGCCAACTTGCCCCAACTTATAGAAAACGATAATATCTAGATAAATATATTATTAACCAGGAAGAATTTACTAATGCCAACTCGCCCCACTCATGTAAAAAGATGTTATCCCGTTGTATATAAGTTAAATTCCGTTAATATTACTCCTGCCAACTGGTCCCACCTAATGGAAATCAGTGAAATCTAGATAAATATATTATTAACCAGGATGAATTTAGTAATGCCAAATAAAGGCAACAGTAGTATACCGCTGTTCAAAACTCATAAATCCAGGGACAAAAAAACAAAATCGGGGTAACAAACTAAAACCGAGGGAAACGCATTAAATATAAGAGGAGAACAACGACATAACACCGAAACGTAACACACACAGAAACGGACCAAGCATCAGACAAAACACCACGAGAATAACAAATATAACATGAAAACCAAATACATGAATTAGGGATAGACAAGTACCGTGCCACGTCTGATCTCAATATCTCAAAAATAAGAGAAAACACAAACGACTCAACGTTAAAATGCAACACACACAGAAACGAACAATAATATAACAATGGCCATCTTCCTGACTTGGTACAGGACATTTTTAAAGGGAATAAAAGTGGTGGGTTGAACCTGGTTTTGTGGCATGCCAAACCTCGCACTTTAATGGCAAAGTTAAATATAACATTGAAATGACAACATATTACAGGACTACAATACAAATAAATAGGAGAACATATTAGACAAAGAAAAACATGATTAATAGATAACAAAAAGCATCAGGTTTAAAATTCAATACGCCAAAAACGCGCCTTGTCCACACAGGACTTACAAGTGACGCCCAGATATAAAAGATCGAAAGAGAAAAAAGTACAAAGTTGTACAGCACTGGAGATAAAAAGTTGAAAAGGTTTCGCCAAATACGGCATTGTTTTTATGCCCGGGATAAGAACATTCTTATTATATAGAACAATTCATGCTATTGCAAACAGTAAATTTTATCAAATGAATATGAAAGAGATATACATAAAGAAACTGAAGTATTTACTAATTACAGAAAACTAAACCCGAATACATAACGCCCAGATATAAAAGATCGAAAGTGAAAAAGGCACAAAGCCGCAGAGCACCGAAGACCAAAAGCTGAAAAGGTCTTGCCACTCTCCCCACTTATGGAAAAAGATGTTATCCCGTTGAATATAAGTTAAATTCCTTATATTGCATTATGATACAATTAACAGGTTTCTTTTCAATTGTTATGCAAATAACTAAGCTTCAAAACTTAGTTATTCTTCAACAATACATTTTTTTTTTAGAATTATAATTTCAGTATATCAATAATAGTAATTAAATAAATTTTCGGTTTGTTTGTATTCTGTGTAGATTAGTTTTCATTAAAGTGGTGCGAGTTTTTATTTTTAATTATATATATATATATTAATCTAAATATTACCGTTTTTTTATAAGTAGGGCGGGTTGGCAGGAGTAATATTTAACATGATTTAACCAATTTCACATGTGGGGCGATTTGATAAATCAGTTTGTGGCGGTTTTCTTAAAAGTGGGCGATTAGCCAGTGGGGCGACTTGTCCTGCTTCCATTTGAAGGCCCCCTTGAAAGTTTTGTATGACTATATGAACCATCTTTCACGTAAAACCCCCATGTGCATTTTGAAAAGTTGGCAGATATGTTTCTAACTCCAGGCAAAATCTACCGGTATGAATGAAAAAGAAGTTTTCAATTAAGGCTCTGTGGCCATAACAGCTGTCTCATTAGCATTTTAACCACTTCCCATATTTGCAATTAAAACAATAGAAGATAATTATTCAACGCAAAAACAAAACTTACTTGTAAATATGAAATTCACTTTACGGTATGAGTTTTTCTCATTGTTTGAGATTGTACAGTAGTACCTGTAACTGCTTATACCTATTTCTTATTCACTTTTGCTTGATAAACTCACTAAATATCATGTATATACATTGTACCACATCTCCTTATTTTTATATGCATTCCAATAACATGAACAATTGTAATTCAATTCTATATACCAAAGCAAAATAAACTGCACCACTTTCATTCACTAGTATGCATCTTTTGGCAAAATACAAGTTCTTAAATGACACAAGATATATTTATTGATATTAAAAAAAATAAAATTTAGTATACAACTCTTTAACAGGTATAAAAAAAAAGCACAGCTGTGTCATAACTTGTGAAATCTGTGCTGAAAACATAGACATTGATGGTATTTGAGTAATTCCATATGTGAAGCTCAACATTAGCTCGTCAGTTGGTGGTGGACAGTTATAGTTCCTTTCTGCAGGCTAGGATGAATGACTTTTCAGGAAAACCAATTTCACAAATCAAAACTTTCCTCTAGATTTCTCCTACAATATTCATCCAGTTTAGTTCTTTTGGTTTAATTGGACACCGTCCTGATTTTTAATTTTGCAAACCATTCAGTCTCTTGCTTGCAAATGGTGCATGAAAATAGGATTGGTATGGCAGTAGACAAGTCTCTTTAAAGTGGGTTTGTACCCTGAAAAAAAGTTTTATAACTTAAGTTTTTTTGAAACTTGTGCAACACACATACCTAAATAACTATAACATAGAAGAGAGCATCATTCGTGTCAATGTTTTGTTCCTGTTTACATTGTCATTGATATTTTTTCAGAAAGCCTGAGGCATACACGGGGGGGTCTCTACCTATATAAAGGTATATACATATGTGCCGCTGGAATGGGTCCCTTTTTTGATCTGTCAAATATATCAATGGGGTGCAATTTTACCGAGGAAATATATCAATAGGTAGTAATTGACCGATATCGGTACTATTTGAGCTGACAAATATATGAATGGATTATGATTTCGCTGTGAAATATAATTATTCAATATATGAATGGGGGTGTTTTTAAAATCCCAGCTGCACACCTGTACCCAAAATCCCACGTACATACAACCCGTGTTTAAGTGTATTTGAAAGAGAAATATATCTGGTTAAACGATGTATAAAGGAGGAAAAAATTGCAGATATTGCATTACGATGCTTTCTACCTAATAGCACGTGGATATGTTTACATATTTAGACTTGACCCAGTATGACCCGTACCTTGTAGGTCACCGCCGTCGTTTAAACACTAGACTACAGTCGTGTATAAGACAATAAAATGCTTAAGCCTGTACTATTTGTGTGAAGTAAATGTGTTTTTTCTGTACATTTAAATTGTTTTACCTGATAGCAAGGACGTATATCTATCCGTTTCCTTCTCAATTCACTTTGTCAATTTCTTCGAGCTCCTTCAAAACATACGTATTACTGCGCCCGGAAGTGAAAAAAATATTAGAAATCCTCGTAAAATAATGCTATTTTCAATTTTGTGGAATCCATTTTGATATATTTATTATATAAAGATAAAAAAAGTTACGATTAATTATGAATTTGCATATCATTATACGGAACGTTTATGGACTATTTTTCCATAGCTGTAAGTCGGTCATTTTGGCGGGAAATCGTGTACACATACACACGTAGATTGGCTGGTACCTGATCGTAATGTTACACATCAGATATATCAAATAGCTAATACCCGGAACGTAGTACCGGGAACCAGGATAATACGTAGACAACATACATAACTAATACCGAAATTGAAAACGCTTTACGGTTTCTCGTTTATAAACTGAATTCCGCTTTGAATTATAGAAGATGCAATATTAATCATGTTCAGTCGACTTTTCATTGTTATATCAACGTCTGAACTAATTAAAAAATCTTTAGATCTCAGATAACACTCGAAATTGACCCGACCTCTTTCCACACGTACGGAATACAAATAATGATAGTTTGTAGTCAGGTTGACTGCTAATACACATCGTTTTGATAACATCATTTGGTTACATTTATGACAAAATTTATGTCGATAAAAAAACATGATGTTTTGACCATTCAGTACTTAACCCTTTCCTCCATAACGTAGACAACATACATAACTAATACCGAAATTGAAAACGCTTTACGGTTTCTCGTTTATAAACTGAATTCCGCTTTGAATTATAGAAGATGCAATATTAATCATGTTCAGTCGACTTTTCATTGTTATATCAACGTCTGAACTAATTAAAAAATCTTTAGATCTCAGATAACACTCGAAATTGACCCGACCTCTTTCCACACGTACGGAATACAAATAATGATAGTTTGTAGTCAGGTTGACTGCTTATAATGCAAAATACACATTAATAACAAGTTCTATAAAACGAACAATACACACTGATCGTTTCTTTAGTCCCCAATGTAAATGAAAGAAACAAAAACCATATCATACCATAAAAAGAAGAGGAGAAATTCGAACATTTCCGGATCTTTTTCTGGCCAAAAGACCCCCTGCATAGATTGCGTATGAAAAGATTAACCTCATGACTTGAAAGTCAGGCCTTAAAGCACTGCCTTTAAAAACAGTACACATTCACAGGTCAAAGACACCAAAATCAAAACAGACACCCACAAATCAAAAAACCAGTCAGAAAAGACGTCCACATGTCTAAGACAAACATCAACAAGTCAAATGGTGTCTTTGACCTTTAAATGTCTATTCTGATATTGGTACATGTATCTTTTTACAGTGGATGTCTGTTGTGATTTTGGTGTCTTTGACTTGTGAAAGTCTGTTCTGATTTTGGTGTCTTTGACTTGTGAAAGTCTGTTCTGATTTTGGTGTCTTTGACCTATGAGTGTCTATTCTGATTTTGGTGTGTTTGACCTATGAATGTCTATTCTGATTTTGGTGTGTTTGACCTGTGGATGTCTGTTTTGATTTTGGTGTCTATGACTGGTGGGTGTCCATTCTTATTTTGGTCTTTTAGTCTGTTCTGATTTAAGTGTCTGATTTTAAAGGATTTCAAATCTCTTTGATAGAAGTATGATCAATGATATTTTTTGGCAGGTACATGTATTCAGAAGTCTTAAACTAACAAGAACCATATAGGTGAACATTTAAGATCATTGAAAACAAAACAGGGTAAAAACAGAGCAGCCAAATTATGGAAGGTCAGTTTTCCCTCTCAGACAATTCAAAATTAGTTGACTGTAGATTTCAATTAAAAGTTATGATGACACTTCATGCAACCTGTTAAAGATGTTAGTGCTGTTTCTGTTTTCTTCAGAGGCATCATTTAACCAACAGCTGTTGATTTCTGTGAGTACCCTGGAGCACAACTAAGCAGCGTGATTAACTTTTTGCATTGCAGTCAGAGGTGGATTTAGGGGGGGCAGGGGGCCCGGGCCCCCCCTTTTTGTAAAAAAATTGGTTGCTTATATAGGGAATCACTGAAGTGTGACTCGAGCGGGCCCCCTCTTAGGTCAGTCAGTGGGCCCCCACTTATGAAAATTTCTGGATCCGCCACTGGCAGTCCAGGGATAGACAATCTTCTCTGCAGTCATGTATTGACCATGCTATCCAAATTATGTGCCATCTTCCATTTGATTGTTCAAGTTGGTGGCCATTGTCTTTGTTTTTCCAACTTTGTCTATCATTGGTGATATACATGTAAACCTTTGATATGCATTTTCTAAACAATCTGGTCAGATTTGTATACAAGAGAGTGCTTTAGATACAAAATTTTAGACATTGCTGACATAAACTTTAAATATATATTCATACGTCCTACAAGAAAGGTAGACTTGAGAGCGATTACAATGAAATTTTCCATATAATTTAAATATTTCCAATGGGCATATCTCATTTAAAAATGTTTGCTTGGAACTGATTTTCAGAACTTGTCCAAGACATTGCTGATGTATAAACCTTTGATTTAAATTTCATAAATATCTTGCATTTTACATGTTAGAGCGCTTAAAACACAAGAAAGGACAAACAGATGTGGGACAATGACACAAAAATTCTATGTCTGCTCTTTACTTATGATTCATTTCTATCATCAGTTTCAAGACTAGGTCTCCAACAGCAGCTTGACACCTTATACAAACATTGTCAAAATTGGTGAATGGAAATAAATAGAAATCAAACAAAAGTAATAATTTTTAATAAATTATGTAAGAATCACAATCTATTGGAACATATTTGTTCAATCATTCGTCAATCATCAGGCTATAGTAAATCAAATATATACAATGTGTCAAATTTCTAAATATTTAGGTTGAATTTTAGCAATACTGCTTAATTTAAAGATAAAAATTAAGTCTGGTCGTCCTTAATTACCTATAATCATGATGATACTGCACATTTTATATTCATACTTTATAGGAAAAATGTATCTGTTAATAATTTAGTAAAATGTACCTGTACACATGTATTTATAGAAAAAAATCCAATATTTGTACTTTGATACTCGAGCTTTGATAATACAATGTACATGTACATGATAACTGATAAATCTATTTGTTAAAATCATGAGTTATTTGTTATTCATATAACCATGGAAGTATTATATTGACAATATAATACTTCCATGATATAACATATGTACATTTGTATACTGATAAGATTTGTTTGTTTAGTCAGTTTATTTGTATAATATACATTCTGTAATTGGATCACATATCTGATGTTTGTTTTTTAATAAAATATTTACATGTAATTTAAATAATTAAAATCAGGACTTCTGTCTAATCTGATAACACCTATAGTATTGTACGCTTTTAAAAAGAGGGGGATATATATATTGGTTACATCTTGAAAATATACATTTTTTTTGTACCTTTAAATCTTCTTTATAATACTTATAAAAAATATCAAACTGGTGATGCCGCCACCGAAAAATTCTTTGTTTGCAAATATCAAATTTCTAAGTGAAAATTAAAATCGCAAAATTAGTTAGCTACATAACATGTATTTTATGTTAGTTCAAACAAAAAGGTTTTGAAACACTGTTATATATTATAAGCTCAACAATCAATACAAAAACTATACTTTTCTTCATTGAACCATAGAATATGCAGAATAAATAAATTTCAATATTATTATTATTTACACTAAAAACATTTCAAAATAATTATGATAATCACATAATAAAAAATAGTAATACAAATGATCAAATATAAATTAAAATTTTCAACGAAAAAATTAATAAATTTACATACAAATGCAATGTATGTACAAAATCTCTACATATTTGAATCAAAGTCAAGCTAGCAATTTAGCATATAATTCAAGTCATTTATTTTATTTCAGTCAATCAAATGTCATTTTGAATATATATGTGTACAGTTTTTGTACATGTATATCAGAACTAAATCATAAATATATGATGTCCAAATAATAAATATGTTAACTAAAATTAAAGTCACACCTACATGCATCACAAGAATAATTTAGACTAACACTTTTGAAAATGTAACTGTTACATTACCAATCAGAATGTCCTTTAACAGTACGGCTTTTGATTTTCCATATGTCCTCATATTTAACGCTGTCCCTGGGAACCTTGTACTGTTTAACTATCAAATCAAGTATTTCCTCAGATATTGCACTCTGGGAATCTTGTTCTGCAAATTCGATATCACTGCTGGCATAGTGGCATGAAATGGACTTTCTAAAGTCTTTTGTCCTGTTCATTCCTGATCCATGTATTAATAGAGGATGGAAGAAAACTGTGTCGCCAGCCTCCATCTCAAGATGTGAACGGGGCATGCTGGGATCATAATCTCTCACACCATGGTACATCTTATTTACACCACCCTCCCATTCAGGATAATCATGCTGAAGTAGTGTACCCTTGTGAGTACCAGGAAGCACAACTAAGCAACCATTTTCACGATTAACTTTTTGCATTGCAGTCCAGGAACAGACGATCTTCTCCGCTGGTTTCATTGGGAAGTAATGAAGATCCTGGTGCATTGGATGTCTGGAGGTTTTCCTACCTGGATCTGGCGGCTTGTTAATCAGCATAGTATGGATGGCCTTGATATTGCTTCCAACAATAGCTTCCACATAGTCCAATACCTCTGGCAATTTACAATACTCAAATAACTCCTCATCTAACTGAAAGTTCTGGATTTTTGTTACTGCCTTTTGTCCTGGTACAAACTCATCTTTTGAAATGGCAACGTCTCTCATAATAGTCAAACCAGGTACTACAACTTCCTTTTTACATATCTGTTCAAATCTTTCTCTGTACTTCTGCAGGCTGTACTCAGGAACAAGTTTTTTAATGACCAAATACCCATTATCTTCATAAAACTGTCTCTGTTTTTCTGTCAACCTTGGCGAATTCAGAGTATACTTATAAATTCCGGTGTATGGACTAGCATGTGTTAAGACTGTTGAGACATCAGTTGGGGTCTTATGTTCCTGAATGTGACCAAAAAGCGTTTTCAGTCGGGCTGCCATTTTTCTTTTTGGACTTCGAACATAAACAGTGCAAGGTCAACAACTGGCACGTTTGTAAAACGAAAGCAATACGTGTCTGTTTCCTGAATTGTTTACCTGTTTACCTGTTTACCTGTTTACCTGTACTGCAACTCCCTCCTATGTCAGGAGAACCACCAATCCTAGAATCGGTGTAATGATCACTCACGGTTAAAATCCTCAAGATTATGTTTAAAAGATAAAACCTTTAAAACTATCAAAGAGATATTAATTAGCTCCTCTGGGGGATGTGACCCTATCACCAATATTTACACTATTCTGGTATGCGTTAAAAGTCATCCATCATTCAAATATCTTTTGGTATGTCCCTTCTTTTCAGCTCGGTATTTCATGCTTTTAATCACTGTTCAATTAATATTGCCCGTTGCTGGAATAGTTGATGACACAGACCTCTCGATAATGTTTCTATTCTATTCTGTGCATTCTCATTTAAAAATCTAAATTTTGAGCAGTCAATAACTAGCTGACACAAATGTTCGTCATTGGTTATTAATTCTTGGATAAGATCCTGATCCTCTAGGTTTTCTGTCAATACCTCGCCTATCATATGTAGAAAATCATCTCTAATATACTGTAGCTTAGAGCACTTTAATATGAAGTGAAGTATGACACGGGTTATGTTCTTCTCATATATGTTATGATGGTATGATACTAAGGGAGCTACCATTTGATTTTCATGGGGGGGCTAGGATGAAATTTGAAAAAAATAGGCAGGACAGGAGTTTTGAGTAAAAAAAAAGGCAGGATGAGACACTTTGCAAAAAAAAAGCAGGATGACAATTTAGGTAAAAAAAGTCAGGATAAACTAATAAAAAAAAGGCAGGACCGAATAGAGTGAAAAATAAAAAGGCAGGACAGAGATTACAACTAAAAAAAAATGCAGGACAAAATTTTTCATCCTAGCCCCCCATAAAAATCAAATGGTAGCTCCCTAAACCCCTAACGGGAAGGATTGTGCTTGGTGTTCATATGATGAAATCATAATCTTTCAGTCAGTTTAATTGAAGTCTGGAGCTGGCATGTCAGTTAACTGCTAGTAGTCTGTTGTTATTTATGTATTATTGTCATTTTGTTTATTTTCTTTGGTTACATCTTCTGAAATCAGACTCGGACTTCTCTTGAACTGAATTTTAATGTGCGTATTGTTATGCGTTTACTTTTCTACATTGGCTAGAGGTATAGGGGGAGGGTTGAGATCTCACAAACATGTTTAACCCCGCCGAATGTTTGCGCCTGTCCCAAGTCAGGAGCCTCTGGCCTTTGTTAGTCTTGTATTATTTTAATTTTTGTTTCTTGTGTACAATTTGGAAATTAGTATGGCGTTCATTATCACTGAACTAGTATATATTTGTTTAGGGGCCAGTTGAAGGACGCCTCCGAGTGCGGGAATTTCTCGCTACATTGAAGACCTGTTGGTGACTTTCTGGTGTTGTTTTTTTCTATGGTCGGGTTGTTGTCTCTTCGGCACATTCCCCATTTCCATTCTCAATTTTATATCTTCTTCTTCCTCTGCACATAACTGGCAAATAGGCGACACATATATGTCCGTTGCTAAATTTAGCTCGATGATATTACAGGTATATTGTCCCTGTTGCTAACTTTGCCTTAAAGGAGGCAGATGTGATGGCATATGGATTAGTGCCACAGTTTTTTCAAATGTTATGTATTTTCTCTTCTTTGACATTTTCGTAATTTAGGCGAGCCAGAGTAGATTTTGATTTTGCTTCATTCAAGTTATCATTTGTTTTATACAGTGATCACCGACTGTTTTATTTACCAGGTTTTTCCAAAGTTGTTTCCCGGGTGGGTTATCTATAATATCATATGGCGACGGTAGGTCATATATATTGGCAATTTGAACAGTTTTTGTAAACCAGCTACCAGATTGTAGAGATTTTGTTGCTAGCTGTCTGATGGCTAATTTTCTTTCAATTGAGTTTTCATTTCTTATGATATTTCCAAAAGTTTTCAGAATTCGTTTATGTATTTCTGATTCAATGGTAATCCGTCCAAGAAGAAGATGTGAAGCTACGTTTGCAGTTCTGTCTGGCAAGTGTTGAATTTGTCGCAAGAGTTTCCGAAAATAAAAAGGAAGGTTGGGATTGATTTTGGGAGTTTAAGTCCCAACAGTTTAGGAATTATGGGCCAAAAAGGGGCCCAAATAAGCATTTTTCTGGTTTTCGCACCATAACTTTAGTATAAGTAAATAGAAATCTATGAAATTTAAACACAAGGTTTATGACCATAAAAGGAAGGTTTGGGATTGATTTTGGGAGTTTTGGTCCCAACTGTTTAGGAATTAGGGGCCCAAAGGGTCCAAAAATTAACTTTGTTTGATATCATCAAAAATTGAATGATTTGGGTTCTTTGATAAGCCAAATCTTACTGTGTATGTAGATTCTTAATTTTTGGTCCCATTTTCAAATTGGTCTTCATTAAGGTCCAAAGGGTCCAAAATTAAACTAAGTTTGATTTTAGCAAAAATTGAATTCTTGGGGTTCTCTGATATTAAATCTAAAGATGTACTTAGATTTTTTATTATGGGCCCAGTTTTCAAGTTAGTCCAAATCGGGATCCCAAATTAAACTTTGTTTGATTTCAACAAAAATTGAATCCTTGGGGTTTTTGATATGCTGAGTCTAAGGGACGACATCAAAAGTTCAATGTAGGATAAAAAAACTTAATTCACATAGTTTTTTCACTGACCCCCCCCCCCCCCCTTTCTTAACTTAATTTGGGAAAAATTGATTTACCAATAGGGATATATGTAAAAATCGATTAACTTGTAGAATTTTACCCCCCGCCCCCCCCCCCCCCAACCCCCCAACCCCAACCCCCAAACTATTTCATTTAAGTTTTTTTTATCCTACATCGATCTTTTGATGTCGTCCCTAAACATGTATTAAGATTTTTGCTTATGGAGCCAGTTTTCAAGTTGGTCCAAATAGCGGTCAAAAATTAAATTTTGTAGAGATTTTGTTGCTAGCTGTCTGATGGCTAATTTTCTTTCAATTGAGTTTTCATTTCTTATGATATTTCCAAAAGTTTTCAGAATTCGTTTATGTATTTCTGATTCAATGGTAATCCGTCCAAGAAGAAGATGTGAAGCTACGTTTGCAGTTCTGTCTGGCAAGTGTTGAATTTGTCGCAAAAGTTTCCGAAAATAAAAAGGAAGGTTGGGATTGATTTTGGGAGTTTAAGTCCCAACAGTTTAGGAATTATGGACCAAAAAGGGGTCCAAATAAGCATTTTTCTGGTTTTCGCACCATAACTTTAGTATAAGTAAATAGAAATCTATGAAATTTAAACACAAGGTTTATGACCATAAAAGGAAGGTTTGGGATTGATTTTGGGAGTTTTGGTCCCAACTGTTTAGGAATTAGGGGCCCAAAGGGTCCAAAAATTAACTTTGTTTGATATCATCAAAAATTGAATGATTTGGGTTCTTTGATATGCCAAATCTTACTGTGTATGTAGATTCTTAATTTTTGGTCCCATTTTCAAATTGGTCTACATTAAGGTCCAAAGGGTCCAAAATTAAACTAAGTTTGATTTTAGCAAAAATTGAATTCTTGGGGTTCTCTGATATTAAATCTAAAGATGTACTTAGATTTTTTATTATGGGCCCAGTTTTCAAGTTAGTCCAAATCGGGATCCCAAATTAACTGAGTCCCAAATTAAAAATCGATTAACTTGTAGAATTTTACCCCCCCCCCCCCCAACCCCCAAACTATTTGATTTAAGTTTTTGTATCCTACATCGATCTTTTGATGTCGTCCCTAAACATGTATTAAGATTTTTGCTTATGGGGCCAGTTTTCAAGTTGGTCCAAATAGCGGTCAAAAATTAAATTTTGTTTGATATCAACAAAAATTGAATCCTAGGGGTTCTTTGATATGCTGAATCTAAACATGTATTTAGGTTTTTGATTATAGGCCCAGTTTTCAAGTTGGACCAAATCGGGGTCCAAAATTAAACTTTGTTTGATTTCAACAAAAATTGAATATATGGGGTTCTTTGATATATATGCTGAATCTAAACATGTATTTAGATTATTGATATTTGGGCCCGATTATCAAATTGGTCCACATTGAGGTTTAAAGGGTCCAAATTTGAACTTTACTAGATTTCATCTAAATTGAATTCTTGGGGTTCTTTGATATGCTGAATCTAACCATGTATTTAGATTTTGGATATTGGACCATAATAGGTAAATGTCCAATGTCCAATTCAAAACTTTTAAGTTTTTAAGTTTTAAGTTCTTTGACCACATTCATTCTGTGTCAGAAACCTATGTTGTGTCAACTATTCAATCACAATCCAAATTCAGAGCTGTATCAAGCTTGAATGTTGTGTCCATATTTGCCACAACTGTTCAGGGTTCGAACTCTGCGGTCGTATAAAGCTGCACCCTGCGGAGCATCTGGTTATTTTTACGATTATGAGAAACGTCCAGTTTAATTCATATAAATTTTCAAAATGCGAGTTTAAATTATTGCGTTTACAACTGTGTTGCATTTTTTGCAATAATAAAAACCTCGCAATAATTTCTAAATTTAAAGTAAGATGTCTTTGACCTCTTGATGTCTCTGACCTGTAAATTTCTGTTCTGATTTTTGTATCTTTTAACTGTTAGTCTTTGACATTTTAGTATCTGTTTCAATATATTTTATGTGTTTGCCCTGCGGATGACTATTCTGATTTCTATAACTTACCTGTGGATGTCTATTTTGATTTTGTTAAAACTTTGTGGAAGTGAGAAGAACAATGGTTTAGTCAACAATATGGCAAACGTGCTGGTCAAATACACCAAAAAGCAATTCACTAGTCAACTCACTAAAAAATATTCTGACATCCAGAGGCCAACAACACCAAAATCAGAACAGACATCCACAGTTCAAAGACACTAAAATCAAAACAGAGTTCCACAGTCAAAATACACCAAAATCAGAACATACAAAGTTTAAAACCCTCTGAAATTAGAAAATCAGACATCCACCATTTTTGTCCACAGGTCAAGGTTCACAATCAGAACAGACAGTCACAGGTCAAAGACACCAAAATCAGAACAGACACCCACAGTTCAAAGAAACTAAAATCCAATCTAATTAAAATTAAATCTCTCACTCGCTCATTTTTTATGCTTGGTCGAGAGATTTAATTTTAGTTAGATTGACTAAAATCAAAACAGATTTCAACAGTTAAAATACACCAAAAGCAGAACATGCAAAGGTCAAAACCCTCTGAAATTAGAAAATCAGACATTCACCATTTTTGTCCACACATCTACCATTTTTGTCCACAGGTCAAGGTCCACAATCAGAACAGACGGTCACAGGTCAAAGACATTAAAATCAAAACAGACATTATGATTCATTTCTGTCATCAGTTTCAAGACTAGTCTCCAACAGCAGCTTGACACCTACTACCAATATTGCCAAGATTGGTGAATGGAAATAAATACAAAACGAACAAAAATAAATAATTTTTAATAATTATGTAAGAATCACAATCTTTTTCAATCATTTGTCAATGGCTATAGTAAATCAAATATTACAATGGGTAAAATTTAAAAAAATATTCAGGTATAATTTTTAGCAATTCTGCTTACATGTAATCTAAAGAAGAAATTAATCCTTATTCACCTATTTTAATTTCTGCTGCACATTTTTTTATCAAACTTTATAGACAAAATTCATCAGTTTATAATTACTACACATATATTTATAGATAACAAATCAATATTTGTACTTTGATATACTAATACAGATTATGATAAATCTATTTGTTGAAATCATGAGTTATTTGTTATTTATATATTATATGTAAACTGATAAGATTTGTTTGTTTAGTCAGTTTATTTGTATAATGTACATTTTGTAATTGGATCACACATCTTACATGTCTGATGTTTGTTTTTTAATAAAATATTTAATTCAAAGAATAAAATCAGGACTTCTGTCTAATCTGATAAAACCTATAGTATTGTACGCTTTTGAAAAAATTAGTTAGCTACATTATGAGTACATAACATGTATTTTATGTGAGTTCAAACAAAAAGTTTTGAAAACACTATTCTATTTTAAGCTCAACAATCAATACAAAAAACTATACTTTTCTTCATTAAACCATAGAATATGCAGAATAAATAAACAATGTTTAGATTAAAAACATTTCAAAATAATCACATTAGAAAAAATAATAATACAAATGATCACATATATTATAAATTAAAATTTACAACAAAAATTAATAATTCACATATATGTACAAAATCTTACATAATTAAATCAAAGTCAAGCTAGCAATTTAACACATAAATCAAGTCATTTATTTCATTTCAGTCAATCAAATGTCATTTCGAATATACATGTATATCATAACTATATTATAAATATATGAATCATGATGTCCAAATAATAAATATGTGAACTAAAATTAAAGTCACACCTACATTGTGTACATGTATCACATGAATAATTTAGACTCGAACACTTTTGAAATTGAAACTGTTACTTTACCAATCGGAGTGTCCTTTAACAGTACGGCTTTTGTTTTTCCATATGTCCTCATATTTAACGCTGTCCCTGGGAACCTTGTACTGTTTAACTACCAGATCAAGTACTTCCTCAGATATTGTACTCTGGGAATCTTGTTCTGCAAATTCGATATCACTGCTGGCATAGTGGCATGAAATGGACTTTCTAAAGCCTTTTGTCCTGTTCCTTCCTGATCCATGTATTAACAGAGGATGGAAGAAAACTGTGTCGCCAGCCTCCATCTCAAGATAAGAACGGGGCATGCTAGGATCATAATCTCTCACACCATGGTACATCAAATTAACACCACCCTCCCATTTAGGATAATCATGCTGAAGAAGTGTACCCTTGTGAGTACCAGGAAGCACAACTAAGCAACCATTTTCACGATTAACTTTTTGCATTGCAGTCCAGGAACAGACGATCTTCTCCGCTGGTTTCATTGGGAAGTAATGAAGATCCTGGTGCATTGGTTGTCTGGAGGTTTTCCTACCTGGATCTGGCGGCTTGTTAATCAGCATAGTATGGATGGCCTTGATATTGCTTCCAACAATAGCTTCCACATAGTCCAATACTTCTGGCAATTTACAATACTCAAATAACTCCTCATCTAACTGAAAGTCCTGGATTTTGGTTACTGCCTTTTGTCCTGGTACAAACTCATCTTTTGAAATGGCAATGTCTCTCATAATAGTCAAACCAGGTACTACAACTTCCTTTTTACATATCTGTTCAAATCTTTCTCTGTACTTCTGCAGGCTGTACGCAGGAACAAGTTTTTCAATGACCAAATACCCATTATCTTCATAGAACTGTCTCTGTTTTTCTGTCAACCTTGGCGAATTCAGAGTATACTTATAAATTCCGGTGTATGGACTGGCATGTGTTAAGACTGTTGAGACATCAGTTGGGGTCTTATGTTCCTGAATGTGACCAAAAAGCGTTTTCAGTCGGGCTGCCATTTTTCTTCTTGGACTTCGAACATAAACAGTCTTCAATCTTTAATCTTTGTCGTGATGACAGAGTAATCTCTCTTGTGAATTATCCTCTCTTGTAAAATTATTATCACTAATGTAGTTTCTCCTTTGTACTTAGATATTGTAATTGGCGCTTTAAAAATATTATAGAATTATATAAATGTATCAAGTGAAAAAAAAAGAAAAAAATGGTTAATTAGGTTATCGAAATGGCATGAAAAATAAAAAAATATTAAAAATTAAAAGAAATTTGTATTAAATTATCCACTAAAACGGTTTGTTTCCTCTATGTACTCCGCTAATAGTTGATTGATACTTTCTGCATTTGGCAAATTGATTGTTAATAAATTGTCTAAATCTGTTGGAATTTGTCCTGTTATGAAGTATATTTGATGGAATAATTTGTCTCTGGCATCTGAATACAGGTCACATTCAAAAAGGTAGTGTTGAACATTTTCTTTTTGTTTGCAGTGATCACAGGTTTCCGAGTTGATGTGCTGGTTTATAATTATTATAAATTGGTATGCATTTAATTTAGAATAACCTGTTCGTAAACTGTTGATTATGTTGTACATTCTTTTTGACGGGAAATCTTTTTTTACTTTATTTTTAACTTCAGGATGAAATCTGAAATAATGGCGTCCAGCATTACTGTTTTCCCATCTGCGTTGCCATTTTTTTTGTAACTGAATTTCTAGCTGATTTTTTTACATCTTGTTTTGTAAATACTATGTCATCAACTGCTAGTGTTTCTGCTTCTTTAGCACCTTCTTTTGCCAGGGAGTCTGCCTCATCATTTCCTTTTATGTTGGCATGTCCTGGTGTCCAGTTTAAGTTGATTAAAATTCCATAAAATTGAGAATGGAAATGGGGAATGTGTCAAAGAGACAACAACCCGACCAAATAAAAAACAACAGCAGAGGGTCACCAACAGGTCTTCAATGTAGCGAGAAATTCCCGCACTCGGAGGCGTCCCTCAGCTGGCCCCTAAACAAATATATACTAGTCCAGTGATAATGAACGCCATACTAATTTCCAAATTGTACACAAGAAACTAAAATTAAAATAATACAAGACTAACAAAGGCCAGAGGCTCCTGACTTGGGACAGGCGCAAAAATGCGGCGGGGTTAAACATGTTTGTGAGATCTCAACCCTCCCCCTATACCTCTAACCAATGTAGAAAAGTAAACGCATAACAATACGCACATTAAAATTCAGTTCAAGAGAAGTCCGAGTCTGATGTCAGAAAATGTAACCAAAGAAAATAAACAAAATGACAATAATACATAAATAACAACAGACTACTAGCAGTTAACTGACATGCCAGCTCCAGACTTCAATTAAACTGACTGAAAGATTATGATTTCATCATATGAACATCAGGCACAATCCTTCCCGTTAGGGGTTTAGTATCATACCATCATAACATATATGAGAAGAACATAACCCGTGTCATGCCAACAACTGTTTTTAGAATAAATGTGTTTAGTTCCGATGCAAAGACCTTATCAGTGACTCAATATTAACGCCAAAATATGCAATCTTTAATGACTTGACAACAGTATCGTAGTTATATCCCTTCTTAATAAGTCTATTCAAAGGTTTTGTAAGTTTCTGAGGTGAATACTGACACCTTTGTGCTTTATAAAGAATATTTCCATAAAAAATTGGATGTGAAATACCTGAACGTATTAGAAGTCTGCATGTTGAGCTATATTTACGAATGATGTCTTTATACCGATGATAAAATTTAGTAAATGTTTTGACTAGTTTGTGATATCGAAAACCCTGGTGTAATAATTTTTCAGTAATACATAAATTTCTCTCGTTAAAATCTAAAACATTGTTACATACACTAGCGAATCGTACAAGTTGAGATATATAAACACCGTAAGATGGTGACAAGGGAACGTCACCATCTAAAAACGGATAATTAACGATAGGAAATGAAAAATCATCCCTTTTATCATAAATTTTAGTATTCAGCTTTCCATTAGTGATATAGATATCAAGATCGAGAAAAGGGCAGTGGTCATTGTTAGTATTAGCTTTATTTAAAGTAAGTTCAACAGGATAAATTTCATTAATATACATACTGAAGTCGTCATTATTGAGAGCCAAAATATCATCCAAATATCTAAAAGTATTATTAAATTTGTTTATCAGATGTTGTTTCGATGGGTCTTTGCTTATTTTTGTCATAAATTGTAACTCATAACAATACAAAAACAGGTCCGCAATAAGTGGTGCCACAGCTAGTTCCCATTGGAATTCCGATAATCTGACGATATACGGAATCCCCAAAGCGAACAAAAATGTTATCTAGTAAAAATTCAAGGGCATATATAGTATCAAAGCATGTCCAATTAACATAGTTTTTTTGTTTATTGCTACTAAAAAATGACCTAAAAGAGTTTGAACATATATATTCACATTCTGATTTTTTGAATGCCCATTTAATTAGGTGTGTGAATTTTTCTTAATGAGAATGCGAGGCAATGTGGTATACAGGGTAGAAAAATCAAAACTTTGAACAGATTCAAAATCACCAATATAAGCATGCAATTTATCAAGTACTTCCAACGAGTTCTTGACACTCCAAAAGTAATGTATTCCACTATTTTCGAAGGCCTTATTTGAACAATGTTCATTTAATTTTTTTATTTTCCCTTTGATTTCGTTAATGGTTTGATGATAGCTGTCACTTTTCCAATTAAGAGTTAAGATACCTAATGCGGTCTGACTGTCCGAAAATAAAGTTAAAGTATCAATTTGCTGTTTTGAAAAAGATTCTATGTAATCCAGTACAATTTTTATTGCTATAAGTTCGGCTAGCAAGATTGATCCTTTGTTAGAGACAGGTCTTTTTAATTTTTCTTCTTTATTATTGATGTAAATTATAGCTCCTGCACCGAAGGGGTCTGGATTTCCCAAACATGACCCATCTGTAAAAGCGACTGCTGTGTTTGGTGTTTGAGATTTGAGTTGTTCAGAGATAATCTGTTTCCCGTCCTCTATTTGGGCTGTTGTTCTTGATTTTGAGCTGCCTATGTTACGCCAGTAGTCAGGGGCTCTAATGACTGATACTAGACCTTGGTATTCATACTGTGGTTCTATCTTGTTTATATCAACCAATTCTGTATCTTTCATGTCTTCTGTTTGTTGGTACATTTTTCCTAATGGTGATATAAATTTTTCTGGATTTTCCTCCTCTTTTCAAATTTCAAATTTTCTTTTAATTGGGACATTACTACTGTATGAATTCATTTTTCCTAACTCTCTGATGGCCATTTCTTCTCTTCTCAAATCTATTGGTAATGTTCCACTAAGTACTTCTAATGCTTCAAGAGATGATTGAGATGGTAAATCTAAACACAATGCTAACCCTTTTCTTTGTATTTCATTTAATTTGTCAAGATGACTTGAAGTGCTGGATTGCC
Source organism: Mytilus galloprovincialis (assembly GCA_037788925.1). Lineage (NCBI taxonomy): Eukaryota > Metazoa > Mollusca > Bivalvia > Mytilida > Mytilidae > Mytilus > Mytilus galloprovincialis. Next base: position 4,892,173 of record CM075334.1, on the reverse strand, counting down.
AAATGCTGCTAGCATAATTAAAAATTGAACATACTAAGCTGTCATATATTTAAATAAGTGTTTTTGTTGGTACTAATGCTATTCCCTTGATTTCTCTTATAATTCCTAAAGATCTTTTGGCTTTCTTTACTGTAGATTCTATGTGACTATTGAAATTTCATTGTTCATCCAATTTTAATCCACGTATAGCTGGATTAGGATTGTATTTTAGAATTGTGTTACCAAGCTTTAGTTTGATATTTTGGACTTTATTTTTTTCTTTACTGAATATACTGTACTCTGTTTTTTGAATGCTAAGTTTCATTCTCCAATCATTGCTCCATTTTTGTACTTGATTGAGATCTTTCTGCAATTTTTCTTGTATAACTTTTGGATCTGAATGTGAATGCCAAATAGTTGCATCATCTGCAAACTTACAGCAGTCTGCAGACACGGATTTAAAAATATCTTTTATAAAAATGTTAAACAGGATTGAGGAAATAACAGATCCTTGTGGCAGACCAATACTGGTTTGAAACCAGGGACTTTTGTAATTGTTGACCATGCATCTAGCTTCTCGGTGACTGAGGAAGGCATTAATCCACATCCACATTTTTCCTTTGATGCCGTCATTGTACAACTTTACCATTAGACCCTCTCTCCAAACGCTATCATAAGCTTTTTCAAAATCGATAAAAATTACAATAGTGGTTTTGTCTTTGTTAAATCTATTAAAAATAGCTTGTGTTAAAGACAATAAGGCATTTGTTGTACCTCTAAAATGTCGAAAACCTTCTTGTTCTTGGTCCATGATGTTGTTCATTTCTACAAATCCTTCTAACCTGTATGTTATAATTCTTTCCATTAATTTTGCCACTACACTAGTTAAGCTGATAGGTCTGTAAGATGATGGTAAATTGTAATTTGGTTTATATAATTTTTTTATAAATTTGACATTTGCTCTTCTCCAATTTAATGGTATAATTCCTTCTTCCCATGACTGGTTAATAATGTCCAAAAGTTTGGATTTTAATTGGCTTCCACCATTGATGAAAAGTTCAGTAAAAAAGAAGTCTGGACCTGGTGCTGATTCTTTTTTTAATTTAAAAAAGGATCCTTCTAACTCTTCCATTGTAATATAATCATTGTACTTGATGTTATCTGTATTTTCTTCTTGATTAGAAGTACTAATGCTGATGTATTGCTGTGTGATGTCATCATAGAATTGTTGATTAAAATTATTTGCTTTTAAAAGATAGACGAAAGATAACAAAGGGACAGTCAAACTCATAAATCTAAAACAAACTGACAACGCCATGGCTAAAAATGAAAAAGGCAAACAGAAAAACAATAGTACACATGACACAACATAGAAAACTAAAGAATAAACAACACGAACCCCACCAAAAACTAGGGGTGATCTCAGGTGCTTCGGAAGGGTAAGCTAATCCTGCTCCACATGTGGCACCCGTCGTGTTGCTTATGTGATTACAAATCCGGTAAATAGTCCAATTCGGTAGGTCACATTCATGAAAGGGAAGGGGATTGTAGTTACGAAGTAAGGAACATATCCGATATCATTAATTTTGTGAAACGGTTATTCCATAACGGTCAATCAACTCGTGATGGCGTCCGTAAAATTTACGAAGGGATGATTTCAACTTCACCATTTGGAACTCTTGGTTTAATAGCTTCCTTGTGAGCAGTAACCCTCTATCAAGAAAATCATGATAGGAAATGCAAGCACGGGAATATCGTATCAATTGGGAGATATATACCCCGTATGCAGGTGCTGCTGGAATGTTGCTACTTAGAAATGGAAAGTTCACAATTGGAAAGCTGAAATCATCTCTTTTGTCGTAAAGTTTTGTTTTCAACCGACCCTCATTGTCAATATCTAGATGTAAGTCAAGATATGAAGCTGACTTAACTGTATCTGTAGTATCCTTTGTCTCCAATTCGATGGGATAGATGCGTTCCACATAGTCACCAAATTTTGAATTGTTTAGTGAAAGAATGTCATCTATATAGCGGAAAGTAGAGTTAAAGGATATTGCTAACTTCTTATCTTTCTTCCTAAGAAGTTCCTGCATGAAGTCAGCCTCATAATAATAAAGAAACAAGTCGGCAAGTAGAGGGGTACAGTTTGTTCCCATTGGGATGTCGACAGTCTGTTGAAAAACACGTCCTCCGAACGTTACAAATATGTTGTCAATCAAGAAATCAAGCATCTTGATAATATCGGTTTCAGAGAATTTTTTGTTTGAATCAGAGTGATTTATCCCTCCCTAAGACAAGATACTTGTATTTAATGGTAACCTTCAAAGAAGGTATTTTTCAGGATGTTAGATTTTTCTGATTCACTGAAAAGAATATTTCCATCATTTTCTTGCAATGGATGTACTAAATTTTCAGATTTCGTTTTATTTTTTTTTTTTTTTAAATTTGACCATTTTTCCCTTAAAGATTTTGCTTCTCCAATTTTTTCACACAAGTCTTCAGACCATTTATTTTGGGCATCTTTTTTTTGTCATCTCAAAATCATTTTCTGCGTTTGCAACATTTTCAAAATTTTCTGGTGTACTTCTTGATTTAAATTTCTTTTGGGCTTTGTTTAGTTTTCCTTTTATTTCTCTGATATCATCATTCCACCATGGGGGTATTGTATTATCGTTTTTTTCTTTGGTTTGACTAAGGGGATGCATTTTGTCATACAGTTTGTTAAAGTTTCTTCAAATATGTTGTAGTTATTTTCTATATTTTCATTTTGTGGAAAGGATAATTTTGAAAATGAGTCTTTTGCTGTTTCTTTCCATGCATTCCAATCACATTTTTTGATATTTCAATATTCCTCTTCTGATGTATTTTCTTCATGAGGATTACCTGCATTAAAATCTAACAATACTGCAATATGGTCTGATTGTACCTTTTCATGAGTTAGGGTTACACAATTTTTAACATCATTAAATAGTTGCCTTGAAATTAGAAATAAGTCTATTACAGAACTACTTGCTCTTCTTGTAGCCTGTTCATCATTAACACAAATCAGCTTATCATGTTTATTTTCAACTGTATTGTTCCATTCGAAGGATTTAGCATTTAGATCACCTACCAATATTAAATTGTTTAAATTTTGTTGTTCAATATGTGTACAAAGCTTTTTCATCAACTCTGGTTTTTCTGGTAGGATGTACGGAACCCAAAGATGAAATGTTTTGTTTTGTTGTCTTTTACCTCAGTACTGACCATTTCAATGTCTTTTAGCTCCAAATGTTCCTGTCTTTGTCCTATGAAATGATTGCTTGGCTTTAAAAATATTGCAGATCCTCCCCTTGCTTTATTTGGTCTAGGTGATGTTATTGGTTTCCAATCACCATATGACAGTGGATTTTTTTCTGATTCAAATGATTCATTTATACATAAGATGTCAACATTATATTTTTCACAAAGTTCTTTGAGTCCAGTTGCTGTTTTGAAAGATTGAGTATTAAGGAAAAGGATTTTCATGTTGAATATATATATATGGTTAGATACAGTTTTAAATTTATGTTGGTTGATAAAGCGAATGAAGGCTGGGCAATGAGACGATGACGATTTATGGTTTCCTTGACAGTTTCTACAGGTAGCTGGCTTTGTACAGAATGTTTCTGAACAGGAATTTGATCCACAGTTGTAACAATGTTTTTGTCCTGACAATGGTTAGCAGGATGGCCAAGATACTGACAGTTATAGCATCTAATAAACTTGACGTTTCTTTTCTTTTCAACTTTGATTTTCTTAGTGATGTTATTAGAAACATTGGCAATTTCTATGTTAAGGGATTTATCTAAATGTGATGGGCTGTCAAAGAAGATTTTAACTACCTTCATGGGACGTTTTGTATCCCAAAAATGGAGTCTGCAAATTTCAGAGATATTTCCTCCTGTTTGATATTCAATTTCAGATTTGAGTTTATCCAAGTTTAAATTTAAAGGTATGTTTTTAGCAAAACCTATTATATTTTGTTTATGAAAATGACTTGCAGGATTATGTGCTACACTATCTTCTCCAAAAACTTCTTTAGCGTCTCTTTCTTTGAACTTTTTCTTTTCTTCTGATGACGGGAAATGGAGGGCAATTCCTCCTAAGGGAAGTTAAAATGAAAATTGAATTATATTGGAACCTTTTTCTTTTTGGCTTATTTCTTTTCTAATATCTGTACTGGTTTTACACTTTTCAGGTTCCTTGATGTTGTCAACAATGAGAATATCCTCTTTCGAGACGATTTTGATTTTGAAATTATCAATTTCCCCCACCTTAGTAGCAACATACCAGCTTCACCTGCATATGGAATATACATTTCCCAACTTATTCGGTATTCAAGAGCTTGCAGCTCCTACTCAGACTTTGTAAAACGTCACCAGTGTCTGAGCAGAAAGTTGATGAACCAGGGGTATGTCAAAGAACGTCTCGTCCTTTTTCTAAAAAAGTTCATCGGAAGGTACCCAGAACTTGTTGATAAATATTCCGTATCAACTTCACAAATAATACACGATGGTCTTGAAGTATAGATTTTGCGTACTGACGTTGTTTATCATCTTAATTACGTGTTATATTATTCCCTTTTTTTTTCTTTTTTTTTTTTTTTTTTGTCTTTATTAATATTACTTTTACTGTTGTCTGTTTTTTTGAGATATCCTTTTGACGTAACTCTGTGCTTATGCATCCCATCATACTTTGAACGACAAAATTATTTTATGATGTGACTCTGTACCTATGTATCTTGTCATACTTTGAATGACAAAATTATTTTATGATGTGAATCTGTACCTATGTATCTTGTCATACTTTGAATGACAAAATTATTTTATTCATTAATATTACTTTTACTGTTAACCAACTTTTTTGTGATATACATTTTACGTGACTCTGTACTTATGTATCACGTCATACTTTGAACCACACTATTATTTTATATTTATTATTATTACTTTAACTGCTAAGTCAGTGTTTGTTATATCTATTTTGCGTGACTGTATTTATGCATCCCGTCATACTTTGAACGACAAAATTATTTCATGTCTACCTGTGCGAATTTCAAACGCGCAATTTTACACCAGTACCCATATACCCTCCTTCCTTGATGGGTGCATTTTACATAGACAAATATAATCGTATAATATAATCAAAATGAGGATGTTAATTTGATGTATGCCTTTTTGTGCTTCTTCGTTACATTTGTTGTTTTTATCGTGATTAAGATGATAACACAATGTTGACTGCTGTACCCCTCTTTTTGACATTTTTACCTATTATGTCTGTTTGTTTTGTTCACGCATCGGGGACTATATAATGGAATTTGATGCGACTGTCATACAAGTGAGAGGTTTAGCTAGCTATAAAACCAGGTTCAATCCACCATTTTCTACATTTGAAAATGCCTGTACCAAGTCAGGAATATGACAGTTCTTGTCCATTCGTTTTTGATGCGTTTTGTTATTTGATTTTGCCATGTGATTATGGACTTTCCGAATTGATTTTCCTCTGAGTTCAGTATTTTTGTGATTTTACTTTTTACTTCCTTGAAAGATTTTTGTTTAGGTTTACATGTAATATTTATTGACTGCTGTGATGATTGATTGGTATCATTTACTGTGGTTTGTGGTGTTGGATATACTTTGTCTGTATTATTCAGTTGATTATGAACTGTTTTAGTGATGTTTGTTGCTCTTTCAAATATATTTTCTTTTCTTATTATGCAAAATGCACAGGAATACTTGATGTGGTATGTAGTATATTTAATAGAGTCTTTGTTGTTGATACCTGCACAAGAACAGTGCTACCAGCATCTACAAGAATTGCATTCAATCCAATCAGTCTTAGAGTGTGTTTTGTCCTTGCCACATCCAATGCATATTTCGTAGTCTTTTAGTATATTTGGTTTGTTATTTTCACAGACATTAACGTTTAAATTGACTGTTGTGTCACTATTAGTGTCACTTTCTGTACAAATCCGTGTTATATGTCGTTGTTGGTGATTTGTTTTTGAAGGGGTGAAGTGGTCTTTTTCCTTTTTCGTTCTTTGACTTCTTCTTGACATGACCAGGTATGTTATGAGTACATTGTTGTTTACCAATATTTTGTAAATTAAAAGTATTACCTTGACTGGTATTCTTCTGTTTATGTTTAATCTGGTTCTCTGATTATTTTTAAAACCAGAAGTATGGAATGTACACACAAAATGGTGACGTCAGAATTACTGTATATTAACAACGGAGTGGATAATTTCTCATTGAATGAAAAATAAGTAAGAAAAATAAAGTATTAGGAAAATTTTGTCTTACCGGAATGAAGAATTTAAAAAAATTATTGTCCTACACTTCCAAACTGAATAAATCACACGTTAATAATAAAAGCAAAACGAGGTCGAAGGAAGAAGACGACATCTTGAAACTGAAAAGAAAATTTTCTGATATAAGTAGAAACAAAGCAATTGTGACAACACACATTATTTAAAAACATATAAATTAATTAAAAAGTAAACTCACAAAAATACTGAACTTAGAGGAAGATCAATTGGGAAAGTCCATAATCACATGGCAAAATCAAATAACAAAACGCATCAAAAACGAATGGACAAAAACTGTCATATTCCTGACTTGGTACAGGCATTTTCAAATGTAGAAAATGGTGGATAAAACCTGGTTCTATAGCGCTAACCCTCTCACTTTAATGACAGTCTCATCAAATTCCGTTATTTTTACATTGATGCGTTAAATAAACAGACACAATAAAATACATCTTATGACATAAATATTTCCATAAATTACCATAAATTTGTGTAAATAACCGATTTTTCGGATATCCATTGTTACGGGCCGGTAGAACTACCGGATTAATATCTGTCAAGGTAACATTTTTACTTAAGGTCAAACTCTTTTCCTCTATATTGTTTCCTAAATTTTATTGTAAAAATATAATTAAATAATGTATAACTAATTATTCTCTGGTAAATTCAATTAAAATTTAAATTTGAGTAAAGTCTGGCAGAGAACGCTGTCCCCCCTCCCCTTCCCCTTCCCCAGAAGTGAAGATAACTGGTATGTCAACAACAAAACTCAATTAATACTTACGTCAGCCAACCACTCCAATAACTGGAAAGAAGAAACTAACACCTGTACTCTTTGCAGACAGTAAAGGCAACTACCTTGAAAAGCAAATCAAACCAGGCATTGACCACCATATTAAATTTTGGTGTGCAAAGTCCAGAACAACATCTAAAGGACTTCACTAGCTACAGCAAAATTTAGCCCATAAAATTGGCCACCTGGATAATATATCAATATATATATGGTTGGGTACATGCGATTTGACAGCATTCGATCCAAAGACAAGATACGTCACTCTACATCCTAAACCTGAAGAAGCTGTCGAAACCGCCACTCAAAATTTTCGAAATATTGCAGAACTTCTACGTTCATATGCCAACTGTAAATTAACCTTCATTGAAACTCCTCCATACTCAATTCAACAGTGGAATATTAAACAGAAACATCCTGATACCAACCAATTCATTAATCAAGACAGTGCCTTAAGCAGATACATCTACCAACTAAATCAAAACATTAGGACTATACATCAGGAACTAGGAGTTGTATCACCTTCACTATCCGTTGACCTAAGCCACTGCCAAAGCAAAAACTCAAAAAATCGCCACAAAAGGCTAGCAGACAAGTACAACGTTACTCTATACAAGGACGGAGTACATCCAGATCCCCTCCTGGCTCAAGTTTGGATGCGTAAAATTGGCAAACTTATGCAAACCGACTGTTTCACCTAAATTTAAATAAAGAATACAACTCTAAAAACCAATATCAACAAGAACTTTAAAGCAATATCAACAAATAAATTAAACCAATATCAACAAGAACTTTAAAGCAATACCAACTATATTATTATTAACTTTCTGTTTCCATAACAACTTCAGGCCACGAGTAGACACAGAGTGCGTTTGATTAGTAATTTGCAGTCGACAGTGGGATTATCCACGACGTGCCATCCTTTATACTGACATAATACCATATAAAAATAGTGCATACAAAACAGCTGGGAACCATAAATCAACAATCAAAAAGGAAATAATCTTGACTTAAACATTCTCTTTGTACGTATAGACTCTCCCATATCATATTATGAATAAAGACTGCTGGTCAGTGAATTGCAGTCGATAGTGGGATTATCCACGACGTACCTTTTTGCTGATCAGTAGTAAGAGGTTTTTCCCCCAAAGTCACACAACAAATATAAAAATGGCGAGCAATTCTGAAATGCAAGTCGTAAGAAGGAAAGAGGATGCTAAAATACACAGAGAGATCATAAAGAATTATCCCCTTAATGTAGATAAAGCACTGCTAAAAAAGCTAGAAGCAACTCAGCGCTCCACAAGCATGGAATACAAGCAAACAAATGGAGGACTAGTCATAAAAGCAGATGCAGCAACATTTGAACTTCTGAAACATGCAACTGTTGCTTATTTCGAGGAATTGCCATGTAATATAGGCAAAGCCACAATCCAAAGAGAAACTGACAGTTCGAAAAATGCCACGGTGCAAATAACTATAAAGATGAAAGAAAAATCTTTCAAAACCTACACAGTCAACCTGTACCTTACTACCTGTACAATAATGGTAAATGGGAAAAATCCTGAAAATTTTGGCGACAGAGACATAAAGGAAATACATAAGCTTATAGAAAATGTGAATAATGGAGATAAGAACAAAACCATCACTAAATTAAATGAGATCATGAAAGGCAAACTTGAACAAGCTCTACAAGGAAAAAGAGTACAACCGAAATATGCAGATAAAGATGAAAAAGTCAGCATTTAATGTTTCAAATGTACCAAGAATTGTAGAACAAAAAGCACATTCTGTAACTCAGGCCGACATTGGGTACACTACAACTGCCAACGCCTCTCAACAAAGGAGATCGAATTGTTAGAAAAGGAAGAACTTGAAGACTACACATGTCGAATATGCCAAGATGTCAACCTGAAAATATTAGAAAAAGTATTGTCTCCAGTAAAAAAATGTGCAAATAGTAAAACGTCTTACCATCACAATGACGTACCAGCAATCACCCAAGAGATACGCAGCAGCCGTAATGATGACTCAACTGAGAAAAGTCCTGAAACATGAAATATATGCGACACAATCATAATGGAAGATAAATATGAAATCTGTGATATTTGTAATGATATAGCTCATCCTGAGTGCATGACAATCAGTGGTAACAGTCTCACATGCCACTCCTGTTGCAACACAATCGAAAGACTGGAACCAACTCAACATGAAAATGAACAGATTGATACTAGCCAAACATTTATAAAGTCTTGTGAATTGCCTGAAAATGAAGAAAACAACCCAGAGCAATCGCAGGAGACGGCTATTATAAGAACAAATAGTCCTAAAAGGCAGGAACTGTATAACAATCATGAAATAGCAAATAACAACCAACAATATGCACAAGAGAAAAAGACAAACCAGAGAAATGGGGAAAAAACAACACAAAGGACAAACCTTGATCCATTCCCAACTCATGAACAACCAACATCAGAGCGTATTGAGCAAGATGAGGTTGCAATTGTAAAACTAAGAGAGATCCGTGAGAGAGAACTTAAATTGCGAAAGGCAGAAGAACATCTGAAAATGAAAGAAAAAATATTCAAAGAAGAACAGTCTAAAATAGTGCTCCTGGAAACTCGTTGCCAATACCTAGAATCCAAGAATTGTGAATTGGAATCATTAGTCAATACAATGAAACGTAGACATGACATGAACACTAGTACTAATATCAGTAATCAGCAAGGTACTAGTATGGGGCATTCAACACCATTAAATGAACAAATGCAAGGAAAAATTAACAACAGAATACTAGCCTTCCATGAAAAATTAACAAATCTTGTTATGGACCAGGTAGAAAATCAGCTACAGAAAGTAGCGGAGAGCCTTAACATCACTGATGCAAGACTAGACATACATCATGAAAATAGGGTCAATAACCCAAGCTATGAAAGTAATCAAGAAAATGGTAGAGCTGCAATAAATATAGCATCAACAGTAAGCCCGAGCGTACCTACAAACCCTGAGGTCATCCAGAACCCTCTTAAGAACAAAGTTTGCAACGGCGTAGCACAAGTAAATATGAACTATCCGCCAAGAATAAAGTCTACAAGCTTAAAACCAGTGTGCAATATAATGACATCAGGATATAATGTAAATGAAGGCCATAGAGGACAAGTCTTAGGCCCTGATGCTATCAACAACAACGATACTGTTCTGTACAACTTTCCGCCGCCTATGTATAATGCTCACCAGAATACAGGACAAATGACACCTATCATCATAACCCAGATGCCATTCGTACATAATACTGCCCCACAGGAAAGACCCACTATACCATCATTGCCGCAAAAATTAACATCAATCAACAGGCCTCAGTACATACAACCGAATAATAGAAAACATGTTACGGTACAAGACCGGAGACGTAACGAGCAAAGCAGAAACAATAGTGCTAGAACCGATGTTTCTGACATAGAGTCAACTAATCACAATCAACAAGTCTTAGTTGCCAACCCGTTAATTCCAAATCACCATAAACATTTTTAGGCCAACAAAGCCTCCAATGGCAGATCAGGTAGCACAACCAACAGAAGCCTCAAATACTACACTGCAAATAGTATCATTCAACTGTAAAAGTATTAAATCATGCAGTGCAACGGTTAGGGATCTTATTAGACAAAATGACTTTGTATTATTCAAGAACATTGGCTATTTGAAGGACAATTAAATCTGATAGGAGAAATCGATGCAAATGTGAACTATGCCGCTAAAGGTGTGGATAAGTATGATCCACTCCTACCAATATATTTGCCAAGAGGTTATGGAGGAGTAGCTATAATATGGAAAATGAATTTGTATAGTATAATTAAAACATTAGATGACGGAAGAGAGCGTATACAATGCGTGGAAGTCTTAGGAAAAGATAATAACAATCTGATATTAAGGTGGTATGGGTGTCTTCCTCCATCTTGGATTGTAAAAAACAGAGAATCAAAGGTCCAGATTTTCCATCAAGTTAGCAAAATTTGATGCAGGAATGCAGATGTTTAATGTACATTTTCATTTAAAAGTACCAATTTATAAGAATATAACTTCTAAATATTTTGATATTTTTGCAAATGTTGATTATTTTTGGTTGTTTTTATTTATTTATTTTTAAATTGGCATTTTAAGGGGAGGTAACTCTAAAAAAAGTGCATTTTCTGAAGGATTCTGTATGGAATTTTCCTATTTTGTATTTTAGCCGGAAAAAACGTACGGTGACCCTATCTTTTCTTTTGATATTCTCAAAGCGGTGTCTGAAAGCTATCTTTTCCTGAAGTATTTAACAATTCTATCATTTTGTTTAGTTTCTAATCACAAAATGGTGTTTTTTTCTGTATAATCCATACAAAATGTGTCATTTTGTCCCGTCCTGTAGCTTGAGAAAATGCGCGGTTTTTTTTAATTATATTTTTCAACATGTATCAATAGATACAACGTTTTGGCAAAGTATGAACAAATTCTATCATTTTTATTTTAGACTCCCATACCACCTTAATATCTATGTATTTGCCATCAACTGGAAGTCGAGATCATTATGAGGAATTTAAAGACACTATAGACCAACTTAATGAAATAGTGCTAAAATATCAAGATACACATTACATAATAATTGGAGGAGATCTAAACGAAGACTTAGGAAACATCGATAGAATAAATAAGAGAAAGGACTATCTGGAAAAATTTGTAAAAGAGACTGGGCTAAAATACGATGTCCAGTGAAGGAAAGACATTCGTAAAGGTCAATGGAGAAGAATGCTCAGAATTGGACTACTTCCTACATAAACTTGGAAAAAAACAGGCCAACACACAAGCAAGTGCTGAACAGCGTTATGAACAACACGTCGGACCATCATCCTATAAAAATGAAAATATTATATGGAATCTCGAATGATGCTGATTGCAAAAATCTAACTAAGGACTGTACAAACCGAGCTGTCAAATGGGATAAAGTTGATATTGACCTATATGTAGCCATTACAAATGAACAGTCAGATTCTATACTGAACATGCCGCTAGAAACATTAGAACAAGCTACATCCGTCTTAGAGCAGGTACATGCATTTCTAAATGATGCTGCCGCTACATGTGCCTCAAACGAGCCTAGGTACAACGCAAAACCTAAATTGAATGTATGGTCTCCAGATATAAAGTTAGCCCTAGACGAGATGCGTAAATATTATGCGCAGTGGGTCAAGCAAGGAAAAATAAAGGACCCTGAAAATAATATATACCAACAAAGATTGAGAACTAAAAAGGAATTTAGGCGACAGGTGCGAATTGAAAATGTTTAAGTCAAAGATACTGAGAAACAACGCATAATGGAAACAAGAACAAAGGATACAAAACTATTCCATCAAAATGTTATGGAAGGCTTCAAACAGCACTTTAGAAACTTAGCAACTCCAGAGGAATCTACAGTCTTAGAGAATAGACAATATCACCAGCAAGTAGAATATGAAATAGGATTAATTACAGAGATGGTGAAAGATAAGAATATCATACCACCGGCCACACTAGAAGAACTACAAAAGGCCATCAAATCAATTAATAAAGGAAAATCAGCTGATATCTATGGAATCACTGTCGAACATATATTTCATGCAGGAAAAAATTTGGAAATGTTGCTACTGAACCTCATAAACATAATATTCAAAGAAGGCAAGGTGCCAGACATGCTAAAGGAGGGATTACTCACCCCCGTGTTTAAGAACAAAGGCGAGAAAAACATGGCAACAAATTACAGAGGAATCACTGTATTACCTGTATTAAACAAAGTGATAGAAACAATTGTGAAATTAAGGATCAACCCAGCAGTACTTATAACACAAAATGTAACTCAACGAGGATTTACAGCAGGCTCAGGACCGGCAAATGCAGCATTACCGGTCTAAGAAATATACAGTGAAGCCAAAGACAACAGTCAAGAATATGAATTTGTACTAGTTGTTGGACGCAAAATCAGCCTTTGATGTAGTTAGACATTCCCATCTAATGAAGCGGCTCTATCATGCTGGAATTGATGATAAACACTGGACAATCATTCAGAGTATGCACACAAATGCAACAAGTGCAGTTAAATGGAATGGCAAAACTTCAGAGTTATTTAATGTACTACAAGGAGTACGCCAGGGAGGGATCCTAAGTACTGATCTATACAAGCTTTACATCAATCCTCCACTTAACATGCTGGAAACATCAAATTTAGGATGTAGAATTGGAAATATTATACTCTGCAATACTAGCGCATGTGCAGATGATGTCGCACTCATGAGCAAAAAGACAACCGATATGCAATTACAAATCAATATGGCAAACACCTTTGCTGGCATGGAAGGATATAAACTACAGCCAAAAAAAAAGCGTCGCTATTAACATCAAACCTAAGCCAACAAAGAAAGAAACGCTACTGGAAGAATATACATTGAATGAAGCTATTATGCCAAGAGTTGACTCAGCTATGCATTTAGGAATAATCCGAACGAACTCTATGAAGCAAAATATCATAGCAAATATTGAGGAGAATATAAAAAAATCAAGAAGAAGTGTTTATGCTCTACTTGGCAGTGGCTTCCATGGTAAAAACGGACTAGATATGAAAACTATAATACACCTTTTTAAAATCTACATCTTGCCGGTGTTATTATATGGAATGGATCTACTAACACCACAATCTCTGGATCTAGAGAAATTGGAAAAATTTCAAAAGAAAATGCTCAAGTAACTGATGTCACTACCAACTAATACACCAGATCCGGCAATTAACATCTTGACAGGAATACTACCAGTAGAAGCGCAAATACACTTAAAGGTCATGACCCTATTCATAAATGTATGTACCCAACCCAACGAAAGTTTAGAAAAACAACTAGCAAGGAGGCAATTGTGCATCAAGTCAATGAATAGTAACAGCTGGTTTATTCAAGTAAAAACAATCATGCTAAAATACGACCTAGGAAATGCAAGTGAGTGGCTAGATATTCAGATGAAAAAGGATGAACTGTTAAATAAAGCTAAAAAAGGTATCAATGCCTACTGGATTGAACGAACAACATCTCTAGGCAGCTATAAGCTCTATACCGGCCTTCGATACCTTAACAATGATATATTCATGCCAGGAAAAATTCATCCAATATTGCGAATCAAGCACCAATCTCCAAGAGACAGCAAGAGAGTACCTACCAAGATCAAACTATTAACTGGAACTTATATTCTACAACCTCTAAGATATAATTAGATATACAAAGAAGGAACTGAAGATCATTGTATAGCCTGTGACTGTAAAGAAGAGACATTAGAACATTTGCTTATAGAATGTGAAGCGTGGAATTACCTGCGAGATCCAATATTACAAACAATTAAGAACCTACTAACCACAAATGGGAATGTGCGAGTAGAAGATCTCACATGTGAAATGACAATTCAAGTATTAATGGACATTACAAAAATACAAAAGATATACAGAATCACATCTGACCTGATATCTCAAATAGAATTCCAATCAAGAAGACAAGTGTTCCTCATACACAACGCACGATATCAACTGGTGATGAAAGACCAAGCAAAGAAAAAGGCTGCCTAAGAGTGGGGGAAAGGTTGGGAGGACAGCAATGTAAAATTTAAACAAAACATTTTAAAAATTTAGTCTATTTAATACTATTTTTAACAGTATAATCCTTCTCATTAAATCTTAAGAGTTTCAGTTCATAAATATTCTGTGAATTAACTGTAAATAGTTGTAAAAACAAAATCTTTCTAATTATTCTTCTAATATACAGTGAATAAATTAATGTCAAATTATCTTTAAAGATATAAAGGCGAATTCCTAAAGGTCAAAGACCAAAATCTTGTCTTTTTTCATTTTGTAAATTATCTAAAAAGTGAATATGTGACCTAATCTGTAAATGTTATCATATTAAATATTGATCAGTAAACCAAAAATAAAAAAATATATGAAAAATAACTGCTAAAAGTAAAAATCATAATTTTCCCTTTAATTGCATGTTAAAAGTCTAAAAACTGTAAACTTCCAATGTAAAAGTCAAAATAAAACCTGTAAACCTCCTTTTTAAAAACACATAAAGACTTAAAAAATGTATATAGTGTATATAATGTTGTTGTGTTACGATTGTTAATTTATTCTTCAAAATATCACTGTTCGACATACAAAGTATGGTTACCCTATAAAGGGTGTAAAGATCCAGAGAAGAAGAAGAAGGATATTTCCTTTTGAACGGATGTTACTATGGATGCGTCCCATACAAGCACAGGGGCTTGTTACAATTGCCGGGTTTACTATCCATACGAACCCCTAAAAAAAACACAAGGGAGGAAGCTCATTTGCGACAATGCTTCAAATTATTGCTGTAAAATTTTTCTAAGACTTTCACTTACTTTGTGACCTGGATAAATCTGTTCCCACTTGAATTATCTCTTCAATGACATATATTTATTACCTTAAGTAACCTCTATAACTATTGTAATCCTTAAAACAAACTCGACATTTCTGAAATAGAACGAATCGAGGCCCTAGATTTGAAAATGAAAGTACAAAAGCGACACCTACCGGAAAATATATTTTTGGCTCTCTCGGGAGTTTACCACAATATGAAGATGAAAGACAGTGTGTACCTAATAATTCCCGCCAATTTTTACATTATTGAAATCTAAAATACAGAAGACTTCCGAAAAACATAACATTTATGGTACCACCCGAGAGTGCCGAAAATATATTTTCCGGTAGGTGTCGCTTTAGTACTTTCATTTTCAAATCTAGGGCCTCGATTCGTTCTATTTCAGAAATGTCGAGTTTGTTTTAAGGATTACAATAGTTATAGAGGTTACTTAAATGGATGTCTACGAGAAAACCATGCAAAATCCAAAAAAAATTATGAAAGGGGTTGTGGAATTTTCAGCTGATTTTGGGTTCCTAGTAAAGTATTAAGTACATCTAATAGTTCTATGGTTAAAAAATGACAATTTATCTCAAATTATGTGAATACAGGGCAGTTCTAGTTTAGTACCAAATTTGCTGGAAAATGTTGTTGAAAATTGACATTTTTGGTTTTTTTTTTATTGAATAGTTCAAAGTATTATATGACAAAAAAATTTGTTTAGCCTTAAAATTCAGACTTTCTACTAAAATAAACTGTAATTTGGATCTTATTTCGACCTTTATTTTTGTTTTTATTTTTATTGACATATTTGTGTTTTTTTTAAATTTGAATTCAGCCTGTACTGAAAATGTCTATAAAACCTCAAAAGTCACTCAAATTGAAAAAAATATTTTGTTAAACGTTATGGTTCACTACAAACTAGTATTCCTTAACGGGATTTTGGTTGCAAATTGATATCAGCTTATTTGAATAAAAGAGGAAAAACTGAAAAATATAGCTAAAATTATCTCCCTTTGTAAAACTCTTTACAATAAAAGGTCGATTTAGTGTCAATAACAGAAGGAGGGAAATCAACCAATGTGCAGAAGGATAGAAAATAATGGTATTTTTGATGAATATGGTGTAGCCAAAAACTTATTTTTATTGAAAGAGTGTAACAAAGACATAGCAAACGATGTGGCAAAGACATTCCCACTGCCACTGGGATAAGTCTGATCCTGATCAGATAGTCCAGACATGACTCGTGAGGCTAGACCATTTTGAGACTATCACTATCATGTCTAGGTTTCAGACTCGCATTTTAAAAATATGCATATGCTGCAAACATGGACAGGAGTTGGATTGCAGTAGACAAGAAGACAAAATGAGTTGCTGCCATCCTTTCATGACCCTTCCAAATCTAGCAACGGAAATTCCAAAGCAAAACTTTCAGTTTCAGTTGGTTCTGGTAAGTTTGTTAATTTTTTTTTTTGTGGTTAGAAAAAGCAATATGACACCATAAAAAGACCTACTATAGAAACATCACATTAAATCATAAATATAGGAAGAAGAGCATAGACCATTTCTCTTTGGGGGGGAAAAAAGGGGGGTATTTACATAATTTTCTTGAAGCAAACACTGATTTAATTTTCATTGACATACATTTATAATGATTTAAAATTCTTCTGAAACTTAAAGATTTATGTGTTTGCCTTCTAAATTTTAATAGAAAAACTTTTTTCTCTCTCAGTCTCTCAAGAGATCTATAATAATCATGATAAAATATATATTCTATTACAAAGCCCTCCGCTATCAGGTCTGTTCGCCCTGAGTTTGTTTGCCAAATTGTCATTACATACCTGCCAACTTTCACGATTTAGGCGTGTACTACACGATTTTGACCCTCTGTCCCGATTACACGATCGTGATCGTGAAAATAGCCAAAAAACACGATTTTGGTAAAATTTACACGAAAAATATTTTTGTTCCCGATTTTGAACTTTTGAAAGTTTTCCCAAGGGAGACAAATCGTGTCTGACAAATTTCATCCAATCAAAATTTAGTGATCACGCATTCACCAGTTGATTAATGTCGGCATAGTAAACAATCAAAGAATCGAAATTTTGAGTTGTTTTTTTTTTAGCTTGGGTGTTAAATTTATAAAAATTGGAATCATAATGGGCGAGTTATCACTTGCAAAATAGTTCTGTCACCGCCTAAGAAAACAAAGCGTGTTGCTTCGTGCAAATACTTAGAGAAATGGGAGAATGATGTCAAGTACAGGGGCTGGTTGTCTAAATCAACGTTAGGATTGTCACATGCCTTTTGTAAAGTTTGCAACAGAGACTTTAAAGTTGACCACGGTGGCCTTAATGATGTCTCCAAACATTCTAGTACTGCTTGTGATATTGATCTATATAATATGTGAGGGTTTGGATGGGGTTAAATGATTAAAGAATAATGCCCTTAAAAATGAAGATTACTGGTCGACGACCAGTTACCGTCAGTTACCAGTTACCGTCATTTGCATTTTTTCCGCGAAACGTCGTGGTCAATCCGATGACGTCATCGTGTTTTTTTAACGGACAAGCATCAAGAAGTTGTTGACAAAATTTAGTTCAGTAAGTATCAGTTTTTGGTTATTTATTTGTCAAAAATCACTTTTTTTTTAACCCTCGCATCGCATGTTCAGACGGGGGAATCCTTTGTAGCAAAAATAAATAGAAACTGACCAAAAAAAGGTTTGTTTACATATTTTCGAGAACCCTGTTCGTCATTTGGGAATCGTTTCAGCCATTCATTTCACGATTTTGAATACAAATTTATTTTATAAAAATTGTTGTCATCCAAGATTCTCAATGGGAGCCATTTTATCCGATTTTTACCTGGGATGCAAAAATGGTTGCTGAATGACGTTGTATATTGCTTTTTGTGGCTGTATTTTCGGGTTGTTCCTACTTGATAATGATGTTGAAAATGTTATTTCGTATATTTGAACACATAATATAACATTTAGATTGAAAACATTAAAGATATATCTGCTGTATCCTATATTCTACAAATTTGATTCATTGCATTACTTGATTTGAAACACCATATTACGCTTTCCCTTCCAGAAAAGAGATTTTAATAACAAAATAATATATTGACTTACATTTTGGAATTCACAAATGTTATTCCTAAATTAATCCAGACTGCCTTTGCAGGTTGTACAACATAAATCATGCACATTTAAGAATAAAATCGTACGTCTCCAGCATTGTTTACAAACTGCAACGCTTAAAGTCAAGGCCATTGTTATGATATTACGTCACATCTTTGTATTAGCAAGCAAGCACTTGTTACTTTTAAGGGGTGTACAAGGGATATTCACAACCAATGTACACAAAATTCGTTAAATTCGTTAACCTGTACATGGACGGAATTACTTGACGTTTGGCATTGCTTTTTATCTATTATAAAGAGTTGCAAGTCATACCTATCCCACCCATTTTAAAATGTGTGTATTTTTTTTGGGGGGGGGGTGTCTAACTGTTTGTCCACATTCAAATGCAGAAAAAATGGCAAAAATAAGTGTTTTAACACTCCACCCCCTCTTTGGATACGCTACTGATACCATATTCTTTGTTTATGTACTTCCAGTTTAAATTCTGTGTTTTCAGTAACAAACATTTGATTAATTATGAAAAATAATTCGGGAGGCTTCCAAGAGCTTATCACTAAACTAGCGAAATGTGGGTGTGCCAGAGTTAGTTTTCTTGTTTTGAAGGTTTTACACTAGTCATTTTCTGTGGATTTTTAAGGCTTGCATTATAGCGGCAGCCAAACGTTTGTATCAACAGCCGTCCGTTTGGCCTTTAATGGTTTACTAGGTTTACAAATTGTGACTTTCATATAGAGTGGGAGAACTAGCACTTATACTCTTTCTTCTTTTAACCATCATCATGTCAACTCCAACACAAAGGTCTACATCGAAAAAAATGACGTACAGAGAAGTCATATCATCGAACAAATAGACCAGAATACAGTACTTACATCAAGGAAACAAACAACGGTTTCTTTCAAACTGGAACTTTTTATACCAATATTAGCTCGGCGAGATCAGTCGATAATTTTAATATTTGTGCATCGTTTTTTAAAGTACTCAGTCCAGTTAGTATAGAAAGTCCCCCGCTTTTAAAACGGACTTTGTATACCACATTAAATGCTCATAGATATGAAAAAAATGTGACTAGATTACCAATGAGACAACTGTCCATTCAGGTCACAATTTGTATAACATGTATAAGTAAAACATTACAGGCTTTTAAAGGCTTCCGAGTACAACCATCAAATAAACTCCAACGAAAAAGTACAACATGCAATCATAACATACAACAACAGCGAGATGAGTACACAAAACAGCATAAAACGCTCCAATATGAACTAGAGGACAAGACCTAAAAATTTGTAAGGGTTCCGCAGAACCCAGTGTCTCGCCTACTTCTGCTGTAAATTGAAGGGTCAACAAAAATGAGGAAAAGAATCAATAAAAATATACCGCTTGATACTATCTTTTGATTGTAAGAAGCTTCTGTCCAAGTAAGGTAAAAATCCAGGATAGTAAATGAATCTAATAAATGTTTGTAAACTTTAACTGCAGACTGGACGTACTGTTAACTGGTCCATTTACAAGTAAAATACAGATACACAGGTACAAAATTTCCTTCAAGATACAAGCTTTTAATCATTAACAAGCTTCTGTCCAAGTTTGGTACGAATCAAAAATAGTACAAGAAAGGTAACAATTTTTCGTTTCCTGGCAGAAAATCCAAGTCCATTTAAAGTAAAATACGAACAAAATTGATTTATCGTTTTACAAAATTTACCTCTGGATACTTTCTTATGATCATACGACATAGACAAGCTTTTGTCCAAGTTTGGCACAAACCAACAAGGACCAAGGATAGTTTAAGAAAGTTATTAAAGTTTTAATAAGCTGTTATCAGAGATATGTGTCGCCTTTTTTAATTTCGATACGAAAATGTTGAAATAAAAATAGCAATGCTTTAACATCTTACACAAGTTGCAAATATTCCAAGTCAATGAAACATGGCTAAACAAACTCCAATCAACATTGGCGTACCACCAGTGGTTCACCTTGAACTGACCTAATCTACAAACGAATACATGACAAACAAGAAAAAATTCAAAGTGAATAGACCATGACTAAGGGGGCGGAGCCTAATTATGTCCATGCAAATGAGATATGCCAATGCTGAAATAACTGCAGACCAAATATCATTGACCTACCACTTGTGGTGCCCAATAACCTGACCTAATCACAAAATAATACATATAAAATAAGCAAAAGTTTTTAAGTCAATAGACCATGACTGAGGGAGCAGGGCCAAATAATCCCCCATGGAAATGAGATGTGGCAATATTAGTTTTCTCGTTTGAATTGTTTTACATTAGTCTTATCGGGGCCTTTTATAGCGGACTATGTGGTATGCTCATTGGCAATCATACCACATCTTCTTTTTAATATTATACAACTGCATACCAAATATGATTGACCTACCACTTGTGGTTCACCATAAACTAGACCTAATCACAAACTAATACATTGTTGACGCCGTCGCCGACAAAAGCATACCCGTCTCGCTTTTCAACTCCAGCAAGGCGAAACAAAACTTTAACCACAGGGTGAAGGTAATGTTTTCCCGCAGAAAAACTAAGTGCATTTATAAGTAAAATACGGAAGAAATGAAATTTTATTTTCACAAAGTTTACTTCTAGATACCATCTTATCATCATAAACAAGCTTCTGCATGTCCTAGTTTGGTAGAAATCCATTATGTTTAAAGAAAGTTATTAAAATTACAACAAGAGTGCACACGCTGAAATGTCTTGCCTTCTTTATTAATCATTGATATTAAGTTGATAGTGCTAAGTATAAAGCTTTATTAATACTGTCACATAAACTTAACATTAACCAAGATAACTAAATAAAGACCAATGAACCATGATAATGAGGTCAAGGTCAGATGAACCATGCCAGGCAGACATATACATGTAGCTAACAATGCTTCCATACAACAATTACAGTTGACCTATTAATTATAAGTTTTAGAAAAATAGACCAAAACACCAAATCTTAACACTTCGTTATCAATAGACAGTGAAAATGAGGTCAAGGTCAAACAAAACCTGTGCCACTGACTTATAGATCATAAAATATTTCTATACACCAAATATAGTTTACCTATGGCTGATACAATGTAGTATTAGATGAAGAGACCAAAACTCAAAAACTTTATCTTTGACAACTGAACAATGAAATGAGGCAGATGACATCTGCACCCTATAATCATACCATACAACAAATATAGTGTACCTATTGGATAAAGTATGAGAAAAACAGCCCAAAACACAAAAACTTAACTATAACCACTGAACCATGAAAATGAGGTCAAGGTCAGATGACACCTTACAGTCCTTCCATACACCGAATATACTAGCCCTATTGCTTATAGTATCTGAGATGTGGACTTGACCACCAAAACTTAACCTTGTTCACTGATCCATGAAATAAAGTCGAGGTAAAGTGAAAACTGTCCGAAGGGCACGAGGACCTTGCAAGGTACGCACATACCAAATATAATTATCCTATTACTTATAATAAGAGAGAATTCAACATTACAAAAAATGTGAAGTTTTTTTCAAGAAGTCACTGAACCATGACAATGAGGTCAAGGACATTTGACATGTGACTGACAGAAACTTCGTAACATGAGGCATCTATATACAAAGTATGAAGCATCCAGGTCTTCCACCTTCACAAATTTAAACAGTTAGCTAACGCCACCACCGGATCACTATCCCTATGTCGAGCTTTCTGCAACAAAAGTTGCAGGCTCAACAAAAACTATAACAGAGTGAATATTTGTGGGGTCTGTGAAACGTACCCACCAAAAAACTCCAATATAGACAATCAATTAGCTCGCTTTTGGAACATACACCGATGAGAACTAGTTATTAACTGGAAATCTGAATGCTAAATGTCTTAGTTATGTTGTTGGGTTTCAGTCACACCAATATGAACAACAGTTAGTCGTATTATTACCAATAAAGAAGTGTGAATGAGTAAGTTTGTTAACAATTGATTAATGGCACAACCTGGTCGTTATAGTGGTTTTAAAACCATGTAAAGTGACCATATTTCATCTTTCACTAATATGTCAGTCTCCTTTAATAACCATTCCTTAACATATAAAGCTTTACAACAACATTTACAAGAATAAGAGGCCAAGGTTAGATAAACAATACAGGAAATACATGTAGTCCTACACACAATATAGTCGACTTATTGTTTAGTTTCTATGAAACAAACTTCACCACGAAAATTACATTGCTTCATGGACGCATGTACCATCGTGTTTTGGTGGAAATAAAAATGGCATTCCATGGACCATGACTGAGGGAATGGGGTCAAATATCATCAATAGAAATGAGATCTGCCAATACTATTACAACCAATGCCATAATACTTGCTATTGAACAATACTGAGCAATTGAAAATTTCTTGCTATTGCACAATACTGTACAATTGAAGATGTTTTGCTATTGCTGGATACTGTGCAATTGAAAATTTCTTGCTATTGCACAAAACTTAATATAATAATTTTGAATCCTGATTTGGACCAACTTGTAAACTGGGCCCATAATCAATAATCTAAGTACATGTTTAGATTCAGCATATATCAAAGCTCAAGAAATAAATTTGTTAAAATCAAACTTAGTTTAATTTTGGACCCTAATGTTGACCAATTTGAAAACGGGACCAAAAATTAAGAATCTACATACAGTTAGATTTGGCATATCAAAGAACCCCAATTATTTAATTTTTGATGAAATTAAACAAAGTTTAATTTTGGACCCCGATTTGGACCAACTTGAAAACTGGGTCAATAATAAAAAATCTAAGTACAAAAGTTTAATTTTGGACCCTTTATTCCTAAACTGTTAGGACCAATACTCCCAAAATCAATACCAACCTTCCTTTTATGATCATAACCCTTGTGTTTAAATTTCATAGATTTCTATTTACTTATACTAAAGTTATGGTGCGAAAAGCAAGAAAAATGCTTATTTGGACCCCTTTTTGGCCCCTAATTCCTAAACTGTTAGGACCAAAACTCCCAAAATCAATACCAACCTTCCTTTTGTGGTCATAAACCCTGTGTTCAAATTTCATAGATTTCTATTAACTTATACTTAAGTTGTGGTGCGAAAACCAAGAAAAATGCTTATTTGGACCCCTTTTTGGCCCCCAATTCCTAAACTGTTAAAACCAAAACTCCCAACCTTCATTTTGTGGTCATAAACCTTGTGTCAAAATTTCATAGATTTCTTTTTACTTAAACTAGTTACTGTGCGAAAAACAAGAAAATGCTTATTTGGGCCCTTTTTGGCCCCTAATTCCTAAAATGTTGGGATCAAAACTCCCAAAATCTATCCCAACCCATAAACCTTGTGTTAAAATTTCATAATTTTCTATTCACTTTTACTAAAGTTAGAGTGCAAAAACGCGAAAACTTAAAATATTTGGACAACGACGCCAACGTGAAAGCAATATATACGACAAATTTTTTTTCAAATTTTGCGGTCGTATAAAAATCCAAGTACATGTTTAGATTCAGCATATCAAAGCCCAAAAATTAAAATTTTTGCTAAAATCAAACTTTTAATTTAATTTTGGACCCTTTGGACTTTAATGTAGACCAATTTGAAAACAGGACCAAGAATTAAGAATCTACATTCACAGTTAGATTTGGCATATCAAAGAACCCCAATTATTCAATTTTTGATGAAATCAAACAAAATTTAATTTTGGACCTCGATTTGGGCCAAATTGAAAACTGGGCCAATAATTAAGTACATTTTTAGATTCAAAATATTAAAGAACCCCAAGGGTTCAATTTTTGTTAAAATCAAACTAAGTTTAATTTTAGACCCTTTGGACCTTAATGTAGACCAATTTGAAAATGGGACCAACAATCAAGAATCTACATACACAGTAAGAAGTTAAAATTGATACTATAAGCTGGTAGAGCATCAACTAAGGATAAAATTAAGTTAAAAATATTGATAGGTCATGGACCTCCTTTTCGAGATATTCGAAATTTAAAATATTGCCGGAAAAGGCCGACTCTGAGTTCTACCTTATATTTGCATTGGTATTATTAGGTCTCAAAACAAAAGAAAGAAAATTAAGAATCTTCTAAAATTTTGGTAGATGACCTTTCATGAGCTATTTAGTCTTAAAATAAATGGGTGTTATGGGGCAAAATATTTCACATTGTATTGTATGGAAAAACACCAAGGAGTACAAGCATTGGCACAAATTCTAAAACCGCACCTAAGTACATCCTTAAGTTACTGTGCAAAAACCAAGAATAATGCTTATTTGAGCCCTTTTTTGGCCCCTAATTTCTTAACTGTTGGAATCTTAACTTCCAAAATCAATTCCAACCTGTCTTTTATAGTCACAAACCTTGTGTCAAAATTTCATAAATCTCTATTTACTTAAACTAAATTCATAGTGCCAAAACCAAACTAGGGGCTCTAAAGAGCCTGTGTCGCTCACCTTGGTCTATGTGAATATTAAACAAAGGAAGTAGATGGATTCATGACAAAATTTTGTTTTGGTGATGGTGATATGTTTGTACATCTTACTTTACTGAACATTCTTGCTGCTTACAATTATCACCATCTATAATGAACTTGGCCCAGTAGTTTCTGTTGGAAATGTTACCGGTATTAAAAATTTACAAATTTTAAGAAAATTGTTTAAAATTGACTATAAAGGACAATAACTCCTTAGGGGGTCAATTGACCATTTTGGTCATGTCGACTTATTTGTAAATCTTACTTTGCTGAACATTATTGCTGCTTACAGTTTATCTCTATCTATAATTATATTCAAGATAATAACCAAAAACAGCAAAATTTCCTTAAAATTACCAATTCAGGGGCAGCAACCCAACAACAGGTTCTCTGATTCATCTGAAAATTTCAGGGCAGATAGATCTCGACTTGATAAACAATTTTACCCCCATGTCAGATTTGCTCTAAATGCTTTGGTTTTTGAGTTATAAGCCGAAAACTGCGTTTTACCCCTATGTTCTATTTTTAGCCATGGCGGCCATCTTGGTTGGTTTGGCGGGTAACGCCACACATTTTATAAACTAGATACCCCAATGATGATTGTGGCCCAGTAGTTTCAGAGGAGAAGATTTTTGTAAAAGTTAACGACGACAGACACCAAGTGATGAGAAAAGTTCACTTGGCCCTTCGGGCCAGGTGAGCTAAAAATACTTATTTGGGCCCTTTTTGGCCCCTTATTCCTAAACTGTTGGGACCAAAACTTACTAAATCAATCCCACCCTTCCTTTTAAGGCCATAAATCTTGTGTTAAAATTTCTATTCACTTTTACTAAAGTTCGAGAGCGAAAACTAAAAGTAATCGGACCCCACAGACAAATACGACGACAGAAACGTGATAACAATATAAATGATATAAGACAAAAAAAAATCAATTTTTGCAGTCGTATAAAAACTAAGCTATAACCATTGAACCAGGAAAATGAGGTCAATATAAATGTGAGATGGAAAATTCGTAACATGAGGCATCTATATACAAAGTATGAAGCATCCAGGTCTTTCACCTTCTAAGATAAAAAGCAGTTAGCTTGTACACCACTGTTGTAACTATCCATATGCCAAGCTTTCTGTGAGTTTTTGGCAGACTTGACAATAATTATTCAAGCATTATTTTATTTTGCTTACAATCTAAATTGGGTTTGCTCATTGTTAAAGTCTGGTTTGGTGGAGAGTTTTCTCATTGGCAATTATATTTCTTGTGTCCTTAGAAATTTATTCTGTAGATTAAATCTTCATATATATATATGCCTTCATTGACATTTTATCAAAATATACAAATGTATTTATCTTTACTTTTAAGGATGCCACAAAAAAAGCAATACCTGCAGGAGTCCCTTGATAAGGCCATTGGTGCAGTAAATTCAAACAAATTAAGTATTTCTAAAGCAGCTACAGAATATGGGGTACCAAGGACAACCATATCAGACCATGTCAATGGAAAGTATGACAACCATTTGAATGGACCTTCAAAGATGCTGACAGATGAGGAAGAAACATCTTTAATAAACTACGTCAAGTATATGGCAGAGAGAGGTTTTCCTTTGACAAGAAGAATGTTAAAAGCATTCGTAATTTCTATCATTGAGAAATCAGGTAGATCAACTTTATTCAATATGGAAAAAGGTCCTAGTAACAAATGGGTCAACAAACTTCTAAACAGACACCTTGAATTGTCGGAAAAGTTACCAGAACAGCAGGACAAAGCCAGGAGACGCATGTCTAATGTCACTGTGGTTGACCAATATTTCAAGTTGCTAGTGGACACAGTCGACTCTTTAGGATTAACAAATAAACCCAACCAGATATTTAACTGTGACGAGTCTGGCTTCAGTGGTAAAGAAAAAAGTAAGGAAAAAGTTTTAACACTAAAAGGGTCACACAGCTACCAACAAAAAGTATTAGTCCATGGTCACATTACAGTTCACATGTACATAGCAGCGGATGGACATGTCCTCCCTTCATTTCTGATTTTTGATGGTTGCCTGCCTCATAGGAGCTTTAAGGATGGTGTTCCAGATAACTGGTTATATGGATCCTCTGAATCCGGGTACATGGATACCGAGTTGTTTGAAAACTGGTTCGACAAAGTTTTCATACCATTCTGTGGAACAAGAAGACCAGTACTGCTGATTTTTGATAACCACGATTCCCATATCAGTATTGACCTGATAGAGAAGGCCAAAGCTAACAACATTCACATCATTGGTTTACCACCTCATACTACACATCTGCTGCAGCCACTGGATGTTGCCATCTTTGGACCTCTAAAAGAAAAAGTGAACCAATTATCAGTTACCTTGGGAAACCTGAACAAGTGTGCCACCATAGGCAAAGCCAAGTTTCCTGCTTTATTAAGGTATTTACATGTACATATGCTTGGATTATATGTTTATGTATTTTTTTGGTACAACCGAATTTTCAAGCAATCAAATTTTGAGGATTGGGAATTAAAATAATTAAATTCATAGATTTCTGTCATCTGAATTTCCATCACAAGTATCTGATATGGCTAAAATGTAACAATTCATAACAGATTGCAACAAAATTAACTAAAAACATATCATGACTGTTTATTTTACAACAAAACATATCTAAAAATGGTGGACTTCCGGTTGGGGTGTGGAAACAATTTCGGTAAACACACAATTTTTTCCAGATTTTGACATTCAAAAATAAAAATAAATAAAAAATTATTTGCCGACCTACCGACCTCATTTTTTAAAAGTATGTAACTGGAACCACACACATAGAATAACCATACATTGTCTCGAAATATCAATGTTATTTGTACAAGGCTTAGAAATAGGTAGAAAGCGAGGCTGTGCCGTGCATTTCTACCTGTTTCGAGCCGAGTACAAATAACCGATTGATATTTCGAGACAATGTATGGTTATCCTTTATATACTGCAACTCATATAAGTGTTTTAAATGAAGTATTTAGTGTAAAAACAATCATTTTTAAATTTGGAGCGAACGACGTAAAATTTCCCAAACCTGTATGTTTTATTGACGTCATAAATAAAATTCTACGGAAACGCATTGTCAACCTCATAAACAAGGTGCTATACGGTCATGGACTGTATATGACATATAAATATACAGTCAATGCAATTTGACTGCTCAAATAGGACAGCTGCAGTATATATTTTTATTTGGCCTCAACAAGTATTTTTTAAGTTAATGGTGTTAAATACTTACTGATTTTCAGTTTTTTGTCAGCAGACTTCAAACTTCAATTTCACATGAACTGTATAATCTAATTTCTGTAACATATATAAACACTGACAAGAACATGCAACTTACACCTTTTCTTCAGTAATGGGTATCATTTTTATTTGCAGCACTGCAATTGACCAGACTACAACACTAGCAAGGGTCAAAGAGTCTTTCAGGAAATCAGGAATGTATCCTGTAGACAGATCCATAATTCCAAATTCACAACTTGCGCCCGCCGACTTCAACAAATCTGAAAAGACAAATAAAGAAACTACAGATGTAGATACAACAACAATCACCAGTAATGGTAAACTATTTATTTCATTTGATTTGTTATATTAGGCCTGAAATAAAATATTGCTTGTTTCCAAAATCCCGACAAACCTTGCAAAAATGGTGCTACTCATAATAAAATTTTATTGTCATAACTAAATCGAATATTATTTTATTCATTTCTGATTTTCAGGCTTGCAGGATTGTCCGATAATGTTCAAGCTTTTTGGAAAAATAAAATTATTTCCATACCTACCCACACCTGGCTTCGTAGAATCGGGATTTGGGAAAAACAAACAATATATTAATTAAGGCCTTACGCCATACTTAAAAATATTTTGGTTTGCCCAAACCCTACATAAAGGTTGAGACAGTGGGTAGGTAGGTAGGCAAAAAGAAATTGAAGTATCAGATGTTTATTAGTCTTCATGCCTATTTGATTAAAAAAAAAACTTCTTCAAATCAGGACAATAAAAGAATTCGAGTAGGCAGCTTTTTTCTGGGTAGGTACGTTTGGGCAAACAAACCTATTATTTATTATGGCCTTATCCCATACATGAATACATATTGTTAAGCAGTGATATTGTTTGCCTTATATTAATGGAGAAAAAGGCTTTTCCCCTGGAGGAAAATCCCAATTTGAAAAAAAATGGCTTAAAATATTCCCAAAAACAACTTTTTTCCCAAACAGTGCAGTCTCAGTACTAATTGTGCATGAATTCAAACTGACAAACACTCATTTTAACTTTTTTTCTTGCCTAAAATTACTGTAGGTGCAGATTTGAGGGTCTGGTTATGTATCATCACTGACAAAAAGAGGTTTTATTTCAAAGCAGGGTTTGACTCTTGAAATGGAGTCTGTAAATTGAAGTTTCAGTCAAATTCATCGTTTATTCCAAAATTCCCAATTTGATGAAAATTACGCATATTTTCGAATAAAAAAGGGTGGAGGTAGTTTTGAAAAAAAAGTCAAGAATATTGCTGACTGTTTAGAGGTGGGAAGTTCTTGTCCATTCATTTTAGATGTGTTTTGTCATTTGATTTTGCCATGTGATTATGGACTTCCTGATAGGATTTTCCTCTGAGTTCAGTATCTTTGTGATTTTACTTTTCTCTCAATGATGATGTGATACCAATATACGACCAACATTTCTTAATTTTTGTGTTTCGTATAAAATTTTTAACTGCATTCCATTCAGTGTTTCTCTAAAAGAAGAAATTTGTATGTATTTCCCATAGGGTCCTATGTTAAACTTAATCCCCACCATGGTGGCCATCTAGGCATCTTGGAAGTTGGATTGGCTAAAAAGTAATAACTACTGGTCATTATCTCATTAAGAACATTCATGCTATGCTTGGTTTCATTCCATTCAGCATGTTCAGTGGTTTTCTAAACGAAGACATTTGTTTGTGTTTCCCATGGTGACTTATTGATGACATCAAAATTTCAATGTAGGATAAAAAACTTAATTCACATAGTTTTTTCACTGACCCCCACACCCACCTCTTCACTTAATTTGGGGAAAATTGATTGACCAATGGGGATTACATATAAACAAACAATTACAGGCTCTCGACTTGGGACAGGCTATAAATATACCTAATCACTAATCATTCCATTCTAAAATTACACAACTTTTTCATCCAGTTGACAAATGGTTGAAGCTAACTGGGATCTTTTTTAAACCATGCGACATACATGATGCTTTTTCATGAGACCTGTTTAACCTACCGCACATATTTCAAACAAAATATTCTTTTTCTTCATTTGCAATTTCGAAATAGTGGATCATACTCTATCAAAGTTTCTTAATGATCGCTTTCCAAAGTTTTTCCTCCCTCAGCTCACTACTGAGGACCTGCGGCCTGACCCAAACAGGAAGTTATACAAATGACTGTTTTTCCAGGATTGGATTAAATAGCCATTTAAAAAAAAGAGGGGACAAAAGATACCCAAGGGACAATCAAACTCATAAATCTAAAACAAACTGACAACGCCATGGCTAAAAATGAAAAAACAACATGAACCCAACCAAATACATGTACTAGGGGTGATCTCAGGTGCTCCCAAAGTGTAAGCAGATCCTGCTCCACATGTGGCACCAGTCATGTTGCTTATGTGATAACAAATCCGGTAATTAGTCTACCTGTTTTTTAGCCCCGACCCTAACTTTTTTATTTGATCTTAAAAAAAAAAAAAAAAAAATTGTATCAACCGACCCCGTTTTTGACAAAGGGTTCTGATAGATGACATAATATTTTTTCTCTCTTCCTTCTACTTGCATAGAAAGCCAGTAAAACATTTTATTAATGTCAAAAGGTATTCCAAATAGGTTAAAATCCAAGAAATTTGCACAGCAGGTGCTTCAAAAACATTGCAAATGGCACACTTCCGGTTTTTGAAACTAATTACGGATCCGGACTTGGAAAAACCATGATAATTTTCCGGATTTCATTTCTGATGTCAAAAAAAAAAAAAAAAAAAAAAAAAAAAAAAAAAGAATTCCGACCTACCGACCCTATTTTTCAAAATGATGTTACCGGAAACACATATCTTTTTTTTTTAGGCCTATACAAAAAAATAATTCAACAAAAAAATGTAACACAGCAACAAATAAATAGTTTCAATAGTGTTATTCTTGCTTGCCCATTAACTTCTGAGTTATTTAATCTTTTGTTAAATTCTACATTTTTGTACCTCGAGTTTTTTCTTTTACAGAGCTCCAGGAATCAACAATTCTTTGTCACTGTTGTGGCAACACTATCTCCTATGTTAAAGAAATAGAGATGAGCATAAATGAACCAACTGAAAATCCACTTGTAACAAAAAACTTAATTCCAAAAAGTTTAGCAGATGTGCTGTTACCTCCAGCAAATCCATCTCTAGCAAAAAAAACTTCTAGTAAAATAATTACAGAAGCCAGGGTAATAACAGGGGATGAAATGCTTCAAAAACTACAGTCAAAGCGTGATGAGGCAGTAAAGTTGGCAGAAGAAAAAGAAGAAAGAAAAACAGAAAGAGCTAGAAAAAAGGAAGAAGCTGAAGTTTTGAAGGAAGCAAAGAAAGAAGAAAGAGAAAGAAAGAAAAGAGACAGAGAAATAAGAGACACCGAAAAGGAAGAGGAAAGAGAGAGGAAGAGACATAAGAAGGAAGAAAAAAGAAATATGCAGCAATGTAACCAACAAATCACTGCTGAATTCCACCAGTATGCTACATGTACTAAATCATCTGTAGACATGGTAGATAATAGAAGAAGTACCAGAATAAAGACCCCTTTAATAAGGGAAGAATTTTTACAATTTGATAGCGATATGGAGATTATAGAGACAATGGAAGAATAAGGAATATATAATTAAAATCTCTCCAGACTGTATAATTTGAAGAACTGTGAAATTTATTTTAATTTTTTTTTGGATCGAAATTGCATTATATTGATATAAATCTAATACTGTTCATAACAAACTTATTGCTGCAATATTGATTTTAATTCGATAATACAATTATCATCTGTAAAAGACTTATTATTATTACCTGTATATTGTACATGTTGTAAGCTGCAGAAAGTTAAAAGTTTTTTCTGGGTATTAAGGCATATAAGGTTTAAGATTTAGATTTCCTTTTTTGCACGTCTTCATATTGTTTCTGAAAGAAATAATTAGGAAGTGGTAGAGACAAAAAGTTTTGACCAATAATCTGGGTTCACAAATCATTTAATGAAAGATAATAATATGAAAAATTATTCTGTTATTCAACTTATTGGTAATTCATTTATATTCTAATCCAAAAAAAAAAAAATTAAGTAAATGTGATTTTTGAAAGATCCGAAAGCAAATGTAATGACAAATAACAAGTTTTGATATGCATGCATAACGTATACAATATTATCTTACACTATACATGTATATATACCAATATTTAAGTAAAAGATCAGCAAATGATTTTTGAAGATGTTATGAATCATAATCAAATTGATAGTTTCAATAATCTTTAACTTTAATAAAAGCTTTTTATAAACATTTTAATCATCTGAAAAGATATGGACAGTTGTCAGGCTATATAGTATTCACATCGAAAAATTTCTGAATGACATATACATAATATTTTGTTCATTTAAGGTAGTACCTTAAATACTGGAGATAACTCTGTAAAATCAGTTAATCATTTTAATCATGTTATACTGTTCAGGAAATTTTAAGCTTTTCAATGATCGAACTAGTGTTTGTCAAACTGAAATACATGTATATTCAACCATTTCTTCCTAGAAATCAATTGGTTCAAGTTTTTTGAAATTTTTGTATTCATTTCAAAGGGTCAAAGTAAATATTTTGTAAAAATTTTGTGAAAATTGAACGAGCCAAGTTAATTTTAGTCAGGTGTTGGGTAGCAGCTTAATGAATAATTGTACATGATATAGCAGACATGTGTATTTAACCTTCAGTCTACTAGCAAACTCAGATTAAACAAATTGTGTTTACAGTAGCAGAAATTGAACATTGACTTTGTTTTATTATGCCAAAATCAAACAAATACAAATTTAAATATTTGTTTATTTGCAAATCATGACCTCCAAAATGAGCAGAATAATTACTAAAACAGTGTATTTTTCAAACACAGTCAATATAAGGTATATTAAGATTTATGCCTTAATATGTAATATTATATTGTACCTGTAGTCTTCGTTATAAACTCATCTGTTGGTTTCTTGTTTTATGGTAGTTGTCTATCTACATATTAACATTTGCACAAGTTCAAATTAAGAAGATTCTTCATCCTTTTAGGGACCCTAAAAAAACATTCAGATGAATAAAAAAAAGAAAGATGTGGTATGATTGCCAATATTAAGACAAATCTCCAAAAGAGATGAAAATGACACTATTGGTCAATGTACAGCCTTCAGCAATGAGCAAAGCCCATACCACATAGTCTTCTATAAAAGACCCTGAATGTCACCAACAGCCTAACTTGGGTACAAAAAACGAATGAAAAACAAATATGTAACACATAAAAAAAAGACAACCACTGAATTATAGGTTTTTGACTTGGGACAGACACACACATCCATAATATGGCAAGGGTAAACATGATAGCAGGATCCCAACCCTCCCCCTAAGTTGGGACAGTGGTTCAACAGTACAGCATTAGAAACAACTATAAAAATCAGTTGAAAAAGGCTCAACTCATCAGATGCACAAAAATACATGTGGACCTTTTTGGTCATGGCCGGGTACTTGTACATTTTATCTGACAAGAAAAAGACACTAGGTACAGATCTGAGAGTACTCGCAGATAACTGACAGCTACCTATATCTAACAAAAACATTGTGCATTCAAGACTAAGAACCCTGCTAGACAGACATATCAAATTAAAATCATAGCATATTCATATAAAACTTTCAGCTGTGGTTAGTTGCATCCCTTCAGAAAGACATACACATCTGACAAAATTACATGTACATGTATAATATTGCAGACACAGATGAACTACAGCTACAATAACATAAATAGTATAGAATAGATGTACATGTATTAAGGTATTAAACATAAAAACCAAATAACATACACATGTACATGTAATTTGTATGTCAATAAATCACAAGAGCAATGTCAAAGAGTCTAGTACAGGAACATGCAAATTTGATTACAGTATTACATGCATATATGTACATAGGTCAATAAATCACAAGGTCAAGAAGTCTAGTAGTACAAGTACATCTTACTATAAACTGCAGCATATGTACATTGTATGACCAACTATTGAGCTTATCATTATAAAAGCCAATATATTTAACAAGAGGGAGGCAATACATGTACATTGCACCATAATCAGGTTGAGAACAACCTGTTAGATGACCTTCCATGACAATGTTTTTAAATATCCCTTTAAATGTAAGACATGCATGAGGGGTACATTAAGGTGACAATTTTTTTTGTGTAATAAGTTTCTTTTAACCAATTTAAAGTACAAACAAGTGAAACTGCGAGCTACTGCTCACTGATGATACCCCAGCAGCAAGTGGATAATATAAATAGTGAAAAAATATGCAAGTGTTCGGTAAACAGGAAGTTGTCAAGTGATGAATCTGAAAATACATCACACGGTTAAGCTGACTTATATAAATCCTGAAACCAAATTTTAGAAATCCTTGTATTGTAGTTTGAGAGAAAAATTTGATGAAAATTTTCAACTTGGCTATCATGTGTAAAATCATACAAGTGTTCGGTAAACAGGAAGTTGTCAAGTGATCAATCTGAAATCGCATCACACGGTATAGCTGACTTAGATAAATCCTGAAACCAAATTTCAGAAATCCTTGTGTTGTAGTTCCTGAGAAAAATATTCATGGGACGGATGGACTGACTGACGGAAGGACAGACAGAGGTAAAACAGTATACCCCCCCCTTTTTTTTTTTAAAGCGGTGGTATAATGAGTATAAATTTGTATTTTCTAGTCTAAAAAACTTCAAAACCTTTCTGTATTATATGAATAGATGTAGAGTGAGGTGCTCATTTTCGCCACATCTTTTCATGTTTTCCAGTTTCTGTTCAGGTGTGAATGTTTTTGAAGTATACTGATATTTCTATATGAAGATAACTTCAAATGCAAAATATTCTTAAGCTTGAAAACGTGTTTGTTTGAATATAATCATCAGAAAAGTTAAATTAAAGGGTATTTGAAATTACCTGATTTTATGTCAATGGGGGACACATATTCGCTGTTTTTACACATCAATTTAAAATCAAATAACTGCAGCTTTTAATAACATTGATCAAATCGATTTCATAATAGATGAATAGCAGACATTTCAAAGGTGTTAAGAACTGAAATTTAGGGGCATTCAGTCAAAGAATTACTTAGAAATACTTCTTTGAATTCGTGTTTTTTCTTCAGGAAATTGGCCGAAAATGGTTGTCCGTTTTTCGGTCCTTTTCAGTAGGTTCCGCAATTTTGTCTCAGTTATAAAAAATAATCATATTTGTTATATAATATCATTTACCGGTATATGTCTTCCATTTCAGCCATCCTTTGAAGTTTTTACACCTCAAAATCATAAAACGGCATAATTGTGTCCCGGCGAATATGGGTGCCCCACTCTAGATACAATTTTGAAAATTTTAAATAATCTGAAATTGAATCAATATTTTTTAGTCTGGAGCATTGATGATGAAGTTAACTACATTTTGTACCATGGCTGGCTATACAGCCCTTGCATTCATTTCAAAATTGTCTGTAATTGTGATTACATTTAACACAGTATTTTTAGTACAGATATGCAGCTACATTATTGAAGGTAGATTTGGGACATTTATAGCATGCCTCATAAACAGTTAGGTACACTCAGACTCAGGGGCTAGCAGGTGGCATAATTTGTAAGTACTAACACAACACACATCAGCACAAGTCATATGTTAAAAAGTTAACCTAACCATGTGATGCAAATGAAGACCCCTCAAATTGGTTTCACAAAGGGTGGGGGCACTTCCTATGATATTAAATATATACAATGTGAAAGGACAATTAAGCTGCTGGAATAGGTTGGGAAAACTATCAGTAATATTAGGACAAGTCAATAAAATTCCATAACTTCTTCACTCATCTTTCTTGGTGTTGTCTGTTGTGTTTATACTATCAACCCTTGTTTCTCTTTTAAAGGACACATTGAAAAAGGGGGGGGGGGGGGGGTAGGATTTGACGTAAAAATATTGAAATTGCCGTCATCCCCTTAAAACAACTAGAATCAAAAGGTCAACCGCTCCTTCTTCAGGTTGTCATAACCATAGGCAGATCACCCCCTTTTCTTTGTGGGAAAAAATTGGTTGATTATGTAGGGAATCATTGAAGCACGACTATTAAAAAAAAGAGTGCCTCCCCCTTCGCTTAGGTCAGTCAGACCCCTTCCCCTTTTAGGAAAAGTTTTGGATCCTACACTGATAACAAATGGAAAAATGTCTGATTGTCACCTATCAATTAAATGTTGACCTACGACTACGTTTCAGTGAAATTACCTGCAATGCTGCATGTAAACTGGAGGCTCTGTCTGAAAGTGAAAGTTCCGATTTCAAGTCGATCTCGACTATCACCACCAAACGTGCGGTCTTTTTGCATGTTTTGAGTAAAATCTTGACTGATTATTCGTCCGTCTTCAAATTTGTTCTCCTCATAATTGGTCAGTCAACTTCATTCCACTTCCAGCCATGCTTTCCATGTTGTTCAACGCCGGGGTTTACAATTCATCTAAAAGGGCGCCAAATTAAAATGAGGCACTTTGACGAGGTAAGCAAAGAGAGACAACTCCTGCGTAACGAAGACGACGCTTCAGCGATAAAAAAATATTTGCTCATCTCCAAATTGATTCATAACATTTAATGTAAAAAATCAATACTATACAATTTGTTAAAATAGTTTGAGACCGTGTTTAAACTCATCTGACAACCATTGAGAGAGAATTGTAACAATTTCGGTGCTGACGGTAACTGGTCCTCGGCATCTTCAAATCTCGTACGAAATCGGTCGCCGTTAAAAGTTAATTTCTGAGAAATTTAGTTAATTTTAAATACTGACCAATTGAAATATTAAAGTAATTTTGGTAACCACTTTCCTTGTCAAAGGATAGATTTAAATGTTCTCAAGTTTAGAAGATAAATGAAATATACTGACAAAAAATGACGGTAACTGGTCCTCGACCAGTAGAGAATAACGGGCAAAAAAAAAATGAAAATTGAGAAATGCGTGGTCAATTTTTTTGAAGATTAGAGAAAAAAAGAGGTTAATTTTTTTAAGATTAGAGAAAAGAGGGGTGAAAATTAAATGTTTACAGAACAACAGACCCCCCCCCCCCCCCCCCCCCCCCCAATCCAGACCCTAATATATTGTTTGTTTTTTTTGTTATTAAATTATTAAAATTATTACTTTTTTTTTATTTCTTGACAATGTATCAGACAAACATAAAGTCATCTTACAGGTGTTTATCTCAACAAAAAGAATACAACAATCAAACAATTTAAAAAAAGATAGGTTATAAAAGCATCTTCTACTATCACCCCCCCCCACCCCCCCCCCCCCCCCCCCCCCCCCCCCAAAAAAAAAAGAAGTATGTCAGACACTTTTGGGAGCCAAATCATCACACGAAAAAATGCCGCGTAAAATTCTACCCTCAAAAATGGTGCTGCGCACAAAAAACCCCCATGGCCATTTTCAAAAGTTGGCAGGTATGCATTAGAGTCCATTGACTGTTTTTTTTCTCCTAATTTAAAAATAATGGTTGCTTCAAATCTATATAAAAAAAGGAGAAACAAGAAACATGTATAAATTACATAAACATACATAAACTACTGTACATTTATGCCAACTAAAAAGTATGTGTGTTAACCGCACTACCCTTACCTGCCTTTATTTTTATCCCTACCCTAAAGATTTTTGTGACAGGTTTTGATTAAGCACTGTTAAAGTCACAATATAGCTCCCAAAGAGTTGTGAATTTCCTGTCTTTATTCATTCCTTTACCAGTACTACATGTACATTGTACAATGCAGCTAGATTGATACAATATATGGTTCTCAAACTCAAAAAAATGTTTTACAGACTATGAGCTGGTTTTTTTT
The DNA here is from genome assembly GCA_037788925.1 of Mytilus galloprovincialis. Lineage (NCBI taxonomy): Eukaryota > Metazoa > Mollusca > Bivalvia > Mytilida > Mytilidae > Mytilus > Mytilus galloprovincialis. Next base: position 4,853,875 of record CM075334.1, on the reverse strand, counting down.
CTCTCTAAAAATTGGTTACTGTGAGACCTTTTCTTTACATTTCCTTAGTGCAGGTCATGTATCACTGTTATAAACATGGAAAGAGAACTTGTACATGTCTTTACTTCTATCGTTAATAAAATAGAATCTGAATAGAATATGCTTACAAATGTATTCCAAATTAAAGGGCCTAGAAGGGGCAACATGATATTATAACATTACAGATTACTCAGATAAAACAAATTCAAAATAACAATACTGAAGAAATGAATTACTTGATGATGTGATTGATATCATAGCATTTATGACATTTACACAAATTAATTATCATATCTACAAAACTTTTTTTTTCAATGAACCAATGCATTATGTACGTGTTAAGCCAACTTACAGCTTTTACATTAATGCTAGCAAGACAAATCTTTGTTTTGGCTTGCTTGCTTTGTTTGTATCAGTGTTTGCTCAAGCATGGTAATTAAGATAGGCGGGGCTTCAGCTTGTATACATCATACTTAGATTTTATTGGACGTTATGTCTGAGGTTAAGGACACTTAATTTTAAAACATCACATGACAAATATTCTCACATGTTATCTCACCTGTAAAAATACAATAATTTGTCAATGAAAGAAAAATATGAACTTTTTTCTTGTATGAGGCTGAGAAACTGGCCTTCAACATTAATTGACCTAATATTGTTTTTATAACATATCAATCTATTAGTTCAGTCAGTTATTTCCATGTATGTCCTTCGATTATGCAACTCGAGAAAATATTCCAAAAAATGGGAAACAATTGTATCGAAGAGAAAATCGAGTGCACCTTTTTTATGTTAGGGTGTGTTTGAGATGAATATTTTGTCTTGAAAATAAACAAAACAAGAGTATTTGATACATCATCTCGCTTCAGACTCTATCATTTTATATAGCAAAGCTACAGGTTGACTTTATAACATAAAAAAATCACAGTACTAAAAGATGAAATATAGGGGTCAAGTGAAATACCTATCCAATGGATCACAAAATCAGAGTAGGTGTGTTCGAATAGCTATTTTACTAAAAGTGCTTGACGACAGTCTTTAAGTTGGATCTCTGAAAAAAAATTGTCTTCCGTTTCTACGATTGTGAAAATGAACTGGCGAAATAGGAAGATAACTTCGACGAAGTAGAATCCTGTCTGTATTGTATATTTAAAGTAAGGAAACATGTGAGAATACGTGTCATGTGATGTTTTAAAATTTAGTGTCCTTAACCTCCAACATAACGTCCAATAAAATTTAAGAATGGTGTATACAAGCTGAAGCCCCGCCTATCTTAATTACCATGCTTGAGCAAATATTGATACAAACGAAGCAAGCAAGCCAAACAAAGATTTGTCTTGCTAGCATTAATGTAAAAGCTGTAATGTACAATGTACATGTAGATGTAACTCATTGTACTGATCATGCAAATGTACAAATATACAATATTTTATTTCTTATCAACAGGTTAATGTTGAAGATGGAAAAGCACGAAAATAATGTTAAAATGAAAGCAGATATGATAGGAGATCATATAGGTAAATATATGATATAATTGATAAAAAAAATGAATCAAACAAGTCAGAACAAGAGACTACTAAATAGACAGCAAATAAGACCTGTGTTGTGGCATTATTTGTGAAATATAATCATATATAGAAATTGGAAATTGAACAGTTACATTTATTATTGTAAAAACATGATAAATAATCAATAAATTAGATTAACCCTTCAATTTTAAAAGTTCAATCTGGTAAACAAAAAGTAAAAATAACACACAGAACACTCAAATTATTATTTTATGATCAATTAAGGGCCATATCAGTACAATTTACACAACAAAACTACTCATCATTGGAATTGTTCTCTTTATAAGAATAAAACCTAGAAAAAAATATGTGTTCTTGTCAGCTTGACAGATCCTCATTTAAAATCATGCAGTTATGGTAAACCTGAAGACTACATTTGTATTTTTCATTTTTGAAAAAAACACTTTTACCATTATTACAGCTATTTTCCTAATGCGTGTAGAGTAAAACTTTGGTAGGTTTGCTTGCTCTGTTTGTATAAATATTGATTCAAGCTTTGTAATTAAGGGTGATATCTTCAAACAATAAATATAGGCATATTTGAACCTTTATGGAGTACTTTTAAATTTGATTAGACGTTATGTCAATTGCAATTGTACAATATACAAACAAACCATGCAAGCTAACCGAAGTCTTTGATTTACATGCCTTTGGAAATTAGCTGTAAAATTAATTATATATTTATTTCCAATGCTTATTGTTTTACCAATTTCAAATGTTTTGGCTTGTTTTTAAATTGGTCTATATCAGCTATAGGGTCAAAAGGGTCCAAAGTTAAACTTGATTTCATAAAACAATTGAATAATTGGTGTTCTTTGATATTATGCAAATTTAAATGGTGTATTGTACTTTTTTGGGTTAAATACTTCTTTTATATTTAGATTTTTAATATTCGTTTTCAAATTGCAAAAAAGATCACAGGGGCAAAAAAACCTTTGTTAGTTTATTAAAATATTATTGAAGTTTTTTTTCTATGCTAAATGTTATCATGCATTTAGCATGTTTATATTATGATTTGGGCTCAGTTTTCAAGTTGATTCAAATTGGGGTCCAAACTTAAACTTTGTTTAAATTCATTAAAAATTGCATATATGATGTGATAAATCTAATCGGGTCTTTTAGACTTTAGATTTTGGATATTGGTACAAGTCCAATTTCAAAATCATCAGTTCGTTTACCACATTTATTCTGTGTCAGAAACCTACATGTATGATGTGTCTAGTAATTCATCACAATCCAAATTCTGAACTGTATCATGTGAATCAAGTTTGAATGTAGTGTCTATATAGTGTCCCCCCCCCCCCCCCCCCCCCCCCCAACCTGATGAAGGTGCAATCTCTGCATTTGTAATAGAATGTACCCTTGAGCTGTTTTATTCTCACTGTTGAAGTTTGTACAGAGGCATTACATTCATTTCATTTGAACTTTTGTTGATATTTGTCTCATTTGCAATCAATACTCATCTCCCTATTTTTGTATTGTCATAATGTCATAAATACAAGATGAAATCTGCAAAATTAACTTCATTAAAATTAAGTTTGCTGCAGCTTGGAATAAGAAAAAAAATCAAATTTAGGTCCGTTTTTAGCTAGTATACTCTATTTCTTATTCTATGTACTGGAATGTCAGAGTTGTGATAAACGAAACACATTTTACACTAAGACCAAGTTAATAAGTAATTTCTTTTTAGGAAATTTCAATCATTTAATGGATAAAAATTGTTTTCTTATTATTTTTTACAGACATTTGGTGATCCAAAAATAACTGAAGTTCATGAAAGAAGACTGATTGCTGAGACACATTTTTATTGATAAACATGTTTATGATGAAGAAAAACTTAGATAATATTACTGATACTTGAATAAGGCTCTGATCTGTGACGTCTTTGATTTTTCCTGTTGATGTTAAAAAATTGCAAGCTCAAATAAAAATAAATTAAAATGGAACTCATATGCTTTGAAAAAAAGGAAAAAAAAACGGCAATGTGAATCTCGCTGAAGTCTCGAAAACCACCAAGTCAACACACAGTTGCAACACAAATGAGAAGAGAGAGATATTTGCTAGGAAATAGAATGGTCTCACTGTCTCACCATCAACAAGGCTCTTATCAGGGAATAAGAAGTCTAAAATTACTTCTGTATTAAAAGGTCATCAGTATTGAAGACAATCACGAAGATTACGAATGTACTTGGCCATTTGATAAACATAATAATATTTTCATTTGTCAGAAATTGTTTCTTAGATTGACTAACTAGTTTTATTGATTGGATTATTAGTAAATTACCTTTCATAGTTCATGTAGTTACGTGTATGTAAATTTTTATAAGATAGTATGGGAGCGATTTAATACTTCCCTAAATTCCATACCTAATGCAACAATTGTCTTGTGCTGATAAGTCAATTCGAATTAACTTTTATGTATGTTTATAATAATCTTATTCTTGCATGTAAGCACCATTGAGTGTTATTGTATCATCTTCATTGATTGTTAAATATAATACTAATGCTATAAAAAATAATAACATTTATGATCATTTATACAGATTGAGATATTTAAAAAAATTTCTATGCTAAAAGAGAATTTATAAATTTAGACATTTTTTTAGGAGAATTTTAGAAAGTACTACAACAAAAGCAAACCAATAGTATATGCTCAAATGCACTATTAACTCTCTCTCCAGATAACCAAATAGAGATATGTTTATATTTTATTAAATTGATGAAGTGTATGTTAGTTTAAATTAATATGTACATGCAATTTTAAGGTTTTAAAAATCAGCATTTTTATTGGATTATCTCCCTTTGTACAATAGAAATTCAGATTTTATCCACACTGTCTCAGGTACTCATGATCAAAATGACTTATATGGTAACCAGCATTCCAGTAAAAGGTTGCAAGGTGTCTTAATTTTGTTTACCTGTCAGACAAAACTTCTGAATGTCAATACTTAAGATTTTTCAATATGATGAACTTGACATTGAATTTCATATCATTTTTCAGTAACCAAAATACAACTTTAGTAATTAGCAAGCTGCAATAACCAAAAATGGGATTACTAGGAATAAATGAATGGATTTTACTCTTTAAAGTAATAGGGCCAAGTGTACTAAAGGAATTTGGAATAAAAAAAAAATACAAAAAAAAATGTTACAATCTGTATAATTCAAGTATTTATTTTTGAATGCTTGGTTTCATTAAAATATGAGACTTTCCTCAATTTATTGCGAAAATACAAAAAAAGGGGGGGAGGCTATCTAAATGATCAATAAAATCTATAAAATTAATTTGCAACCGAAATCCCTTCAAAATCTTTTGAACCAAAGAAAATGCAAAGCATTTCTGAAATTTGGGGTAAATTAAAGCGACTTTTGGGCTGTATTGTCTGTTTTAGTGTGATTTGATGAAAAGGCCATATTTTTTATCATTTCATGTGTTTTGCCACACCCTTATTTTCTATATATATCATTATGTTTAATAAAATTATGTGATTTATACTTCATACACATCCTATCTGTGATATTAAAGTATTTAAACACTCAGAAGTATTATAGTATTTATTTCTATTTGAGAAATTTATGAAATCTATGCATTTCAGTAAATGCATCTATAAATAAACTCGAAAATACCCAAAATGCCTATCGTTGCCATGGTTACCAGCAGTGTAAGGGCTTCAAACTTGCATGACTTTCATATGATGTCAACCTGAACATGTCAGCAAAGTTTCATCAAAATCAAACAACTTTGCATGGAGCACCATCTGCATGGTTTTCTCATAGATGTCCATTTAAGGTAATAAATATATGTCATTGAAGAGATAATTCAAGTGGGAACAGATTTATCCAGGTCACAAAGTAAGTGAAAGTCTTAGAAAAATTTTACAGCAATAATTTGAAGCATTGTCGCAAATGAGCTTCCTCCCTTGTGTTTTTTTAGGGGTTCGTATGGATAGTAAACCCGGCAATTGTAACAAGCCCCTGTGATACAAGTACACAAGATATGTCTTTTTCTTTCCAAAAGTCACAGAAAGTCTTTCTATAAATAATCACACAATCCTCCAAAAGCTTAAAATTGATAAATAAACCTAACTTTTAAGATTTAAAATGACTAAAAACTATTTAAATATTGAAAAATGTACGGAGCTCGTTTCAAAACAGATCGTAAGCAGCGCCACCTATCCTCTATGTTTTTCCTTATATTGATAATCGATTTTTTAACATAAAAATGATGCCCATAAAAATCTGAAAATTGATTAGATTATATACGTAAAATTTTACAAAAACAGTGCAAGGTCAACAACTGGCACGTGTGTAAAACGGAAGCAATACGTGTCTGTTTCCTGATTTGTTGTAATACGCAATACGCATGCGCAATGAAATAGCGGCATATTTAAAATGGCGGATTTCCGCCCTTCGAAAATCGAAGTTAAAAGTAGAAAGTGTACAAATGTTCTGATTGAAGAGATTATAATTTCGGCTACTGAAGCTACAACAAGTTCTTACGAAATTAATGAAAACCAAAAATGCCATTGGGAAAAATGTTTTAAAGAGGTAACAATCTATACAAAAATTCGAATTATTTTCATGATTTGTTTTGTTTTGACTTTTCATGTCTTTGGCAGCTGTTGAGTCAGAGTGTTGTGTTGATCTACATGTATATACTGGTGTGTACCCTATTGCTGATTCGGTACTAGACTCATGGAGATGTTTATAACAATTTACAGTATTTCCCATTGCATTTTATTATCTGTACAGTAGTGTAAATATTAAAGGAAAATGAATATAACTATTTTTTTCAAAAATGAAAACTGCAAAATTATGCCAAAATGTAGAAACAAGAAATTACTTGAAGAAGTTTGGTCATTACTCATGACATGGAGCCTGTTCGACTAAGCAATGTAATATGAGGCAGGCATTACCTGTAAAAGCGGACCGGTAGGTCTTTTCACCGCCGAACACCACCAAACACCCCAAAAGTTTATTATTTTGTTTTTTTATCGTTATAAATGTTACTTAAATATAATATTCAAGTTATTAATTCAACAAATCAAAAGATGAAGAGTCCAAATATCTACAGAAAACAGAAAGGGAGAGTCTATAACACCTAACTTTTAGAACCCCGCAGAACCCCATTGACAACTCAAATATATTTTTTTCCAATTTTTTTCTTCTTCTAGCTCTTCTATAAATTAGTTATACCAATAATAAGAAAAAAGACAAATATCAAAATCTAACTGAGACCAGAGATTGAGGATACTTGAACTGATTACTATTTATGAATATATTTGAATTTTATTATTTTAATAACACACACAAATCTGGAAAGTGATGAATCCAGAGACGTTTTTCCTTATATTGATAATCGATTTTTTAACATAAAAATGATGCCCATAAAAATCTGAAAATTGATTAGATTATCCGTAATCTAATTTGTTTTATCGTTTTATTGTATAATATCACAGTATTTCTTAGTGATTTGGGGTTTTTAGGGTGTGCGGTGGTCTTCAGTGGTGAAAAGACCCACCCAAAGGGAACGGTCTGCATGTATTATTTCTTTTAATTCAAACATATTAATCATATTTAAACTTTAAAATCTGATAAAAAAGAAATGGAAATACCATAACATGTCAAATTTTTATTCTGTTGAGTGTTGTTAGGGATTTTAGTTGTGACTATATTTAAGTAATGACGTCATATTTAATGTAAACTAAGAAACTCTATCATCAGGAACAGTCTTAACAACAAACTTTTAAATCGACAGGCCCGGGGCTCAATTTTTGAAAATTTTTAGTTAGATTCTGTTGGCCTGTAGATATGATTTTTACAGGCCTGAGAGCAATTTTACTAGCCTGGGCTGCCACTCAGCGTGAAGACTGCAGGAAACGTTTTTTTCATATAAAAAAATATTAAAAATGAAATTCTATTGGTATAAATGTTGTCTTCCTTCCTATATTTTACTAGACTGGTAAATATATATTTTTTTAAAAGTCTCATGACAAACGAAACTGTAAGAAGGAAGTAGAGTCATGAATTATTATGCAGGAAGATAAAAAAAAAGTCTGAAAAAAAGTTCACGATTTTTGAGTTCATTAATAGAATGATTTTTTTGCGGGAAATTTTTATTGTTTTATTTTTCTGCCGTAAAAGGGGACTTTGTCCCCTTAACCTTTTAGCCCCAAATCCCACTTGTAGCGTGTGTCCCCTTAACCCTTTAGCCCAAAATCCCACCTGTAGGCATGATGGCGACAACCATTCTTTGATGGCCCGTATGACCCTCCATCAGGGTTAGACACTAACATTATAGGATAGTCCACAGGACTACCAAGAAAAAAATTTGGGTAGTCCTGGTAGTCCACCTCTATCACTGGTGAGGGCTGCAATGCGGCCCGAACCTGCTAAGGGGTTTGGGGCATGCGCCCCCAAGAAAATTTTTCAAAATAAGATGCAATTTTGTGCCATCTGAGCACCTAAAAAGCACACAAATGTTCATTTCAGTTTTTAAAATATATTGGTTTTTTTTTTTAGATAAAAGTTAACATTCAGTGAATCAATTTTATTCCAACTGAACTTTTCCCCCCAAGGAAATTTTGAAAAATGAGATGCAAAATCCTGCAATCTGAGACAATTTCTAAGACCTTGTTAGGAGGAGTTATTGACCTTTTATATCAGAATTATTCAGAAAAAAAAAATAAAAATCAGTCAATGTTTTAATTTTTCATTAATTCTTCAAACAGTTTATAAGATTTTGTTGAAGTGATCATCAATACAATGTCTTTGTTTGTGTACTAGAGATCATCTTCATCATCACTGTTGAAATCCATATTCAGTGGATAAGTTCCTGAAACAATATGCCTTTAATACCATTTTCAATGGCATACATATGATTTTTTTTAACAGGAAAGCCTTAAAAAAATCAGTGATATTGTTGACTTTTTTAAAAACTACCTCAATCTGGTTTTTTTTTAGAGGGTAAAATGATTTTTCTATCCCAATTTGGAAGTTTTTTTAACACATGTACGCTTTTATTGCTGACCTTTGTTGTCTTTTCTGCAGTTTTTCATTTACATATAGTTCATACCTGCCAACTGTCACTATTTGCGGGGGATTTCCCCCATGGAAGCTCCCAAATTGAAATTTTTAAAGAGCAATTATGTCCACAATATTAACAAAACAATTAATTTTACAATGAATTGAGGCTTATAAAAGTATGAAGAAGCCAAAAAACAACATTACACTGTATCTGAAGGCCTCCTTGAAGGTTTTTTAGGAGTATGGCAGCCATCTTGCACGCAAAACCCCTATGGGCATTTTGAAAACTTGGCAGGTATGATAGTTTGGTTGTCAGACATTTTCAAACTGGAAGGTACTTTTCAGGGAGTCTGTATCTGTATCCAATGAATTTCTGCCAATATAGGCACACCTCCGTTATATGGAGTAACACAAGTTTTGCAGTCAATCAAGGGTTGCGTCTTAATTGGCGTAATCTCAGTACATACATACATAAGATGATTATGATGAGAAACCTGGATCTCAAAAGTGCTTTCATAATATCAAAACATAATGAAAATTTATGTACATTACGACCAATGCCATCACTGTTTTTGAAGTATATAAAATTTATTAGGAGAACTTTTTATTTCATTTTTTAGTATGGAAATAGCCAGATCATACACACAATTTCAGGTGGTCCACAGGACTACTGATAAACCATGTTTTTGTAGTCCTCCTAAATTTTAGGAGGGCACCGGACTACCGTTAGTGTCGAACCCTGTCCATACTTTTTATGCCCCACCTATGACAGTAGAGGCGCATTATGTTTTCTGGTCTGTGTGTCCTTCCGTTCGTCCCACTTCAGGTTAAAGTTTTTGGTCAAGGTAGTTTTTGATGAAGCTGAAGTCAAATCAACTTGAAACTTAGTGCACATGTTCCTTATGATATGATCTTTCTTATTTTAAAACAAAATTAGACTTTTGACACCATTTTCATGGTCCACTGAACATAGAAATTAAAAGTGTGAGTTTCAGGTTAAAGTTTTTGGTCAAGGTAGTTTTTGATGAAGCTGAAGTCCAATCAACTTGAAACTTAGTACACATGTTCCTTATGGTATGATCTTTCATATTTTTAAACTAAATAAGACTTTTGACACCATTTTCATGGTCTACTGAACATAGAAATTAAAAGTGAGTTTCAGGTTAAAGTTTTAGGTCAAGGTACATTTGTTGTAGTTTTTGATGAAGTTAAAGTCCAATCAACTTGAAACTTAGTACACATGTTCCTTATTAGTTGATCTTTTTACTTTTAAGGCCAAATAAGTTTTTTTACCCAATTTCATGGTCCACTGAACATAGAAATTAAAAGTATGAGTTTCAGGTTAAAGTTTTTGGTCAAGGTAGTTTTTGATGAAGCTGAAGTCCAATCAACTTGAAACTTAGTACACATGTTCCTTATTAGTTGATCTTTTTACTTCTAAGGCCAAATTAGATTTTTTACCCAATTTCACGGTCCATTGAACATGGAAAATGATAATGCGAGTGGGGCATCCGTGTACTTTGGACACATTCTCGTTTTGAACTGCCCCAGCTGAACTGTCATGATAGCAGGGACTTCAACCAAGCAATTCATGGTCCATAAACTCTCCTCAGATGTCTGTTCATGAAAATATGGCACTTTGAAAGCCATTTAAGAGTTCATAATCGGTAAAAAGAGAAAAGTAGCCAAAATGAGGTGGGGGGAGGGGGGGGCATCTTCTGATGGCCACTACGTAACTGGAAGTGACTGTAGGTACAAACTATTATCATAAATGCATGCATAGGTGGTTCAGGAACACAACAAGGTATAATATGGCCAATAGGAATCTAGTCTGTAAAATCTAGGTCGCCGTTTTGCCAAAAATCATTAAAAAGAGACATTTAGGCAGACATTAGTTGACAATAATAATTCCCCAGCAAGACCCTCAGTTCCAACATACTCCCAGTTAACATGAATGGACTGCTGTAACTATAGGGTAATACCCTAATGACAAAGAAACAGGGTGTTGTCAATGTTCACCTCTCAAGGTTGTTTTAAAATCGGAAAATAGACGGAAAATTACCATTTTTAAGTGGGGGTGGGTTCAAACCCACGAGAAAATATTCCACCTCCCACCCCACACCCCACCCATGCCATCCGCCCCCAAATCCCAATATGTAGTTTAATAGATGAGCACCAGTTACAGCATCAAGAGTCTGCTAATTTGCATATGATTTTCCTGAAATCTCTTGGGGGCGAATGAGTTAATAATAAATTATAATAATAATAGAGATCTTGTAGTTAAACAGAACTTCAAGTCAGAATAAAGCGGAATAACGTTAGAATTTTTAATTTAGTTTGTATTTAAATTATATTTATTCAATGTGGTTGCTGTAAACTAAATTATGACGAGTGGAATGAATCAATCCTACAAGCTGTATATAAGAGAAGGGGGCAGATAGTGCTACACTTTCAGCTCTTAGATATAGGAAGATGTGGTGTGAGTGCCAATGAGACAACTCTCCATCCAAATAACAATTTATAAAAGTAAACCATTAAAGGTCAATCCTTCAACACAGAGCCTTGGCTCACACCAAACAACAAGCTATAAAGGGTCCCAAAATTACTAGTGTAAAACCATTCAAACGGGAAAACCATACATATATGGAGGGTTAACTTCTCTCAACTGCATCCATTACACTGGTCACTGGTAGAGCTAGGAAAGGTATTATTTGGCTCATTTGGTCATAGCACTGCCTTTGCCCAGATTCAATGAGGGTTCAAATCACCCTGGTACCATCCATGTATTTTCACAGTATTGGTTGTGAGCTACTGCCAGTCTGATTGGTACTTATGAGCGCCTGGCAGATTATTTGATTGAGTCATGATATATACATGTATCCATCAGGTCAGTAGTGATGATAGACAGTTAAGTAAGACATCATGCATTCATTGTGGGTCTGGCCAGAAGGTGTCCAAATGAAAGACTTGTGGAGGTGGAGGGTGTTGTTCAGTAGTAGACATGTGAGATGCAAATGCTCGGTTGGATGGTATGCAGATTGAAAAAGTGTGTTTTACAAATGGAGATATGAAGGTAGTTTAACTGGTTGAGTTGGGAAAAATCTTCTTTGAATCAGTTGATAAGAACACTGCTTTAGATCTGGCTGGTACCATCCATGTATTTTAACTGAAACTTTCAATTTTAAACTATCTTGTGATAAATTTTGATTCTTTTCAAGAGTGAATGCTTATTAATGCAGGTTTGACTGTATGTCTGAAGCTGTTTAACTGAATATCAACATGTAAAGACCCCTACAGATAAACATGTCCTTATATATATATATTATTTCAGTTAAAGCTGGAAAAATTTTCCATAACTTGATAAAAATTTTCTTTAAACTGATATCCTATACTAAAAATCTTATTGAAAGAATGCAATGTGACTATTTGGATTTACATGTTTTGTAAAGAAATGCAACCGTGTTCTGATGCCTAAGAACCATTTGAACAGCTACATTTTAGATATATCTCATTTTCTATTTTCTTTTACATTATTTTTATGAAAAGTGTTCATATTCTTGTTACTTTTAGGTGTATGAGGGTGCTTTTCATGAATGTGTGTCCATAGATGGACAGTCATGGAGTGAGAGTAATGGAAACGATACCACAGGTAAGAATTCGTACGATACATTAATTTTCATCCAGATGAACATGATGAATATTTTTTTGAAAAATTTGTGCTAAATTAAAGATTCTGTTTCCTTCTTTCACAGACCTAGCTTTATAGTCCCAAGTTATGTTATGAAAGTGTTTGCTCTATAGCTTTTTCACAAAATTCTGAAAAGTAAATTTTGAACAATCTTAGACTCATTTTTGTCTCGCCTGCCATTAAAGTCATACTGACAGTATATGAGACTTGGGGGTTACTATACTGTGGCGTACGTTTTAGATAAATTCCTGGTGATTGCACCTTGGTATATAATCTGTCTAATTATTATTTTTATGCCCCATTTATGGGCATTATGTTTTCTGGTCTGTTCATCCATCTGTCCCACTTCAGGTTAAAGATTTTGGTCGAGGTTGTTTTTGATGAAGTCCAATCATCTTGAAACTAAGTACACATGTTCCCTATATGATATGATCTTTCTAATTTTAATGCCAAATTAGAGTTTTTACCACATTTTCACGGTCCAATGACAGACTTGGGGTAATTGTAATTGTAATCATTAATCAGCTGTAATTGATTACAATTTTTCAAGTAATCATTGTAATCATTAATCAGCCCAAAATCTGATTACATGTAATTTAATTTAATCAATTACTTTTCAAAATACCCTGTAATCCTGATTACTTTTGGATTACATTCTGATTACAATGAAACAATTTTATAGACTGTTTTTATGGTCAATAATAAACCTTTTTGTTATTCTTATCTAAGAAATATTTAACAACTTTAAATAGTTTGGTTTACTTTATAAATCATGTTAATTGATTTATATACTTCAGAAAAAAAGAAAACTTACATTATTGAAAAGTCATCATTAGCCTAAGAAGAGACATTATACAATTATATATCTATGGCCTTAGTGAAAGACATTGTACATGTATTCATAATTTAAAGATGTACATTTATATATATATTTGATAACATTAAACTGTTATATTTTAAAAGTAATACTTTTCTTTAACCCTGAATTATAATCTTTTGTTAATATTGTGATTTTGTCAATTTTAAATTGACAGGTAGGAAACCAATTAAGGTTTGTTTTTATTGCAATTACCTATTGAGTATAGCTGTATGACAATACATGTGATAAAGAGATTAATCAAACATGTGGAAACTTATCTAATTAGTACAAACTATATTATAAGTTGGACAAATATTTTGTATAAAATAAGCTAATTTTTGTATGTATTTGGACTGGACATGTAAAATGCAATGATTTTAGTACTTGTTTATGTTTACAATTTTATTACACAATTATATTAAAATTCAAATTGTTTTTAACTGATAACTTTATTTCATCCATATTTTAACTACCACAAACAGCGCCTTGAAATACATTATATACAAGTCTGAAAGAGGTCAGAAGGTAAACAGCAAACTCCTTATAAAGCTTTTTTCAATTGAAATCAAAATAATTCAGAGATCAATGATGATAAAGTGTAATGGATCATAACCAGTGACACAATGTTCATGTATGGATGTAGTGAACTTTTGTTGTTTATTAAATAAATGAAGTTTGAAGTCATCATTTTATAATATATCAAACAAAATCGATTCTAAAAATGCACAAGATACATTAAAGATTTATTCATTCACATCATACAAAATGGTGTTTTTTTAAAATTCATTGTAATCAGATGTAATCATAATTACTTTGCCAATGTAATCATGATTACTTTGCCAATGTAATCATTAATTTAATCAGACACCTTCAGAAATGATGTAATCATTAATTTAATTTAATCGTACAAATGACAAAGTAATTGTAATTTAATCAATTACATTGAAAGTAATCGGACCCATCTCTGTCCAATGAACATAGAAAATGATAGTATGTATGGGGCATCCATGTACTAGGGACACACATTCTTGTTTTCTCATTAGGTCAGGCTAATCACTTGTTCAGTTAGTTGCCAGGGGTTTTTAACCTTCTACACAATAACTAAATGCTCAAGTCCAACATTAATCTTTAAAAAGAAGATTAACCTCAAATATATTTTTTTGTGCATAATAGTATTATTGAACTTTGATGAACCCAAGTGGTTCCTTCATTTAAACATTTTAACTTCACTACAGCAGATAAAATATGCATATTTAATTATTACAGAGTTTGAGCCTGTAGATGTAGAGAAGAAAGAATATATCAATGGGGAACTGACCAATCAGCTCCATCAGACAGTCACAGAAGTAGCTACGAAAAGGAAGCATTGTCCATCAAGATACAGGTCCTGTTTGTCACGTCTTACTGCAAAACAGTTATGTAAACTTGTAAGTACATTTGAATGTAGATTTTGGATACATTTCAATCTTGACCACACATACTGTAAACCAACTTATTCTCATGAATACTTTATTTCACAATAGCTCTTTATAGACTACTGTGCAGCAATTTAATTTCATGATTTTCGATTTGCATTATGTAGTTATATAACGAGATCCAAGTTTTTGAAATATACTGATGATTTATATTCGCGTTATTTTCTACTCACCAAAGTGGTGAAAATTAGTTGATTTACAGTAATTGATACAAGAACATTTTATTTGTCCATTTTTATTATTTTCACCAAAGGTCAGACTTCATCTTTTTGTTGATGGATATTTGATATTGACATAAGATATGTGCATTGATGGGTACAGTGGATCAATATTAACAATGATTAATGTGTTATGCTAATAAATTTGACTTTTTATTTCAGGGCCAGTTAAAAGTTATATGTAACCCTAAAACAGAGCCTTTACCCTTACCAGATAATTTGTTATCATCAGAGGAAGTTTTAGATCGTTTAAAGGACACAGAATCTACCTTGTCATCAATACTTAAGGTATATACAGTTTTAATCAAACCAATCAAATCAGACTGCATAAGAATGCATTTGTACATGCTTAAGGCCAAATAAAATAGTATGTGTGGTTCCAGTTACATCTTAAAAAAAATTAGGGTAGGTAGGTAGGGATTTTTTTTTTTTTTTTTATGTTTTATTTTTACATTGACTCTATATGAGCAACATTTTGACTTTAACAGTGCTTAATGCCAAAAGACAAAAAAAAAATTTCAGGGTAGGCTATTTTAGAGACTAAAAAGTAGGGTAGGTAGGGTAACTGGAACCACACATATATTTTTATTAGGCCTAAAGAACCCAACAATATACATTTTATATTAGTTTGTATACAGAATATAAATAACAATGTCTTCTTACAATTGAATTTCTCAATGTCACAAGAAAATATCCATTATTTAATTTTTTAGGCTAGTTAAAGAAGATATATGTCAAGACACCTCCATTTTTTCAGACATGCATTACCATTGATAATTACATTTCCTTAATTTTAAGTCAATTTATCTACCTTTTGTAATTAAATAGAAATATTGAATAGAAAGCAGAATGTGTCAAAGAGACAACCCAAACAAAGTGCAGAAAAAGTCTAATGTCACCAATAGGATTTCAATTCAGAGAGAAACCACTGGACCTGGAGGCAGGCCCCTTAACAATAATGTATGCTAGTTCAGAGACATGGGCGCCACACTAAACTATAAACCAATTTTTATGCCCAAACTACAATAGTAGAGGGGCATTATGTTTTCTGGTCTGTGCATCCGTTCGTCCATACGTCCGTTCATCCCGCTTCAGGTTATAGTTTTTGGTCAAGGTATTTTTTGATAAATTTGAAGTCCAATCAACTTGAAACTTAGTACACATGTTCCCCACGATATGATCTTTCTAATTTTAATGCCAAATTAAAGTATTGACCCCAATTTCACGGTCCATTGAACATGTAAAATGATAGTGCGAGTGGAGCATTCATGTACTATAGACATATTCTTGTTTTTAATTTAAAAATGCACAAGACTAACAAATTCTGTTTCATTTACCTATCATTGATTATTGTATCAAGTGTTTATAAGTTCTCATCCTAAATTTGCATGATATATTTGCACCTGGACATTATTTATACAAACAAAGCAAGCAAGTAAACCAAAACCTCTTACCTGAATTAGGATAACAGCTTTGAAAGACACCAAGTGCTTGCCTTCTTTTCCATTATTAGGATATATGTATATTCTCACTGTTCTAGAATAAATAGATTAAAACAATAAACTTTTTTTTTCTTTCAGACCTCTGGAAGAGAAGTAACAAAAGCAGAGAATTTAAGAGCTGCGATGAAAATAAAAAGAAATAATTCATCAAAAATGAACACTTTACAGACTACACCATCAAAGAAAATAGAAAAACAGACAGTTTCATCGAAAAACCTGAGATTTTCTCCTAGATTACACTTAGTTAGTAAACCACGGACAAGGTTGAAGCTTTTAGAATGATAATGTTCTATTGACAATTATTTTACCACATTAATGCATGTATTTAAATTTCAAAATGTGCTGTGATGCATTTTATGTGATTTTCTTACATTTCTTATCTTACTTCTTTCTGTTTATAATTAGAATTCAGACTTCATTCATGTTGAAGGCCTCACTGTGACTTTGAGATGGAGAACAGCAATAAAAGCACTGTTCCTTTGATTTTTGTTTGGATTTTTTTCTGTGCATGTACTGCTTTTGTGTCATGGAGGAATACCCCATATCTTTTTTTCTTCTATTGTATTCTTTTTTTCTTATTTTAAAGATTTTTTGCAGAATAAGTGATCACAGAGTCAAATCAGGTTTCTACTGATTCCTTAAGAGACAAAAAGAATTCTCTTTCAAAATTAATCAAGTTGAGTCATTGGAATATTTTGGTACTGCAATGCATTTGTATTACTTAACTGCAGTCTTATATTTAGGACTATAATTCAAAGTCAAAATGTTCAAAATTGGTAATTCCCATGCAAACATAAAATTCAACACTGAAAAATCTTAACTTCTCAATGCTCTTCATATAACCATGACATTTAATCCCTTCAAGGGAACAGAATAAATCCCTGAAATTATAATTTTATAAACCAAAATCTGTCTTCAGCAAATTCTCTATAGTGATTACCCACCGAACAGTCAAGGTCGTTAATAACCCCCATAATCATTATAGTGACGGTAATTTCTGCTGCTTTTCACTATTTGCTATTAAAAATCATGTCTGTATTTAATATTTGGAAAATAAGGATAAATAATGATGAGGGTCTTCTTTTCCATATTTTTTTTTATTCTTTATGTCTGTCATTTTTCTCTATTTTAGTGTTTTTTGCCTATTGGTCTCTAATCTTTTTTTCTGTGGGTTTGACCACTTATTCTTTAATCTGTAAACCCCATTCAGACCCCCATATTGTATTTCCTAATCATAGGGTTTGTCAAATGTAGAGTGCAATGCTTGGTTATCATTTTTAGCTCACCTGGCCTAAAAGGCCAAGTGAGCTTTTCTCATCACTTCGCGTCCGTCGTCATCCGTCGTCCGTCGTCGTCGTTAACTTTTACAAAAATCTTCTCCTCTAAAACTACTGGGCAAATTTAACCAAAATTGGCCACAATCAATATTGGGGTATCTAGTTTAAAAAATGTGTCCGGTGACCCGGCCAACCATCCAAGATGGCCGCCATGGCTAAAAATAGAACATAGGGGTAAAAGGCAGTTTTTAACTTATACCTCAAAAACCAAAGCATTTAGAGCAAATCTGACGTGGGGTAGAATTGTTAAACAGGTGGAGATCTATCTGCCCTGAAATTTTCAGATGAATCGGATAACCCGTTGTTGGGTTGCTGCCCCTGAATTAGTAATTTTAAAGATATTTTGCTGTTTTTGGTTATTATCTTGAATATTATTATAGATAGAGATAAACAGTAAGCAGCAATAATGTTCAGCAAAGTAAGATTTACAAATAAGTCAACATGACTGAAATGGTCAGTTGACCCCTTTAGGAGTTATTGCCCTTTATAGTCAATTTTTAACCATTTTTGGTAAATCTTAGTAATATTTTACAAAAATCTTCTCCTCTGAAACTACTGGGCCAAATTAATCCAAACTTGGCCACAATCATCTTTTGGGTTAGTAGTGTGAAAAATATGTCCGATGACCCGTCCATCAAACCAAGATGGCCGCCATGGCTAAAAATAGAACATGGGGTAAAATGCAGTTTTTGGCTTATAACTCAAAACCCAAAGCATTTAGAGCAAATCTGCCATGGGGTAGAATTGTTTATCAGTTCAAGATCTATCTGCCCTGAAATTTTCAGATGAATCGGACAACCCGTTATTGGGTTGCTGGCCCTGAATTAGTAATTTTAAGGAAATTTTGCTCTTTTTGGTTATTATCTTGAATATTATTATAGATAGAGATAAACTATAAACAGCAATAATGTTCAGCAAAGTAAGATTTACCAATAAGTCAACATGACCGAAATGGTCAATTGACCCCCTTAGGAGTTATTGTTCTTTATTGTCAATTTTTAACAATTTTCATAAAATTTGTAAATTTTTACTAACATTTTCCACTGAAACTAATGGGCCAAGTTCATTATAGATAGAGATAATTTTAAGCAGCAAGAATGTTCAGTAAAGTAAGATGTACAAACACATCACCATCACCAAAATACAATTTTGTCATGAATCCATCTGCTTCCTTTAATATTCACATAGACCAAGGTGAGCGACACAGGCTCTTTAGAGCCTCTAGTTCTGTTTTTTCTTATTTTTTGTCTTCATGTATAGAAAGTTACAGCAGAGAAGACTTTGTTAATTTCTTTATGTAAGAACTGGTTTAGACATATTATTATAGCTTTTATGTTGTATAATTTTTGCTTTGATAAGAGCAGGTCAGAAATGAATTTGGCCATGTATTGTGTTTTGTTTAGTTGCTGACTAATTGCTGTACATCTGACATGAATCATGTATTGTGTTTTGTTTAGTTGCTGACTAATTGCTGTACATCTGACATCTATTCCCAATTGTATAAAAAATTAATAGTTTAGTACAAAATCTTTATATTTTCACCAAGAACAAAAGTAAAGGGTAAGGTTGAATCTTAAAAATCATCAATATTTTTTATGCATAATTTATATGTAATCATTTTAGGTGCTTTCTGTCTTATGACTAACTTAAAAAAGCAAATATGACCCTCTTTTATATATTTAATTACATTGGATGGCCACTTTTGCAAAAAATAAAAATTCAGCCCAGAAATATATATTTATATGTTTAATTACATGAGAAGGTGCAACATTTGCAGAAATATAAAAATAACACTTCATAAATTTTGACGGTCTATTAAGCTGAAATATTAATTTTAATTATCTCCCCCTGTATTGATATCATTTGGTCAAAAGTTATCCCCCTGACATAATTAATTATCTCCTCCTGTATTGATATCATTTGGTCAAAAGTTATCCCCCTGACATAATTAAGTATCTCCCCCTGTATTGAGATCATTTGGTCAAAAGTTATCCCCCCTGACATAATTATTATCTCCCCCTGTATTGAGATCATTTGGTCAAAAGTTATGAAATGGGCAATAACCATTTGTGTAAATTTAGGAAATGACATTATGTAAATCCTGCTCTGAACAAATAACTTCAAATCTAAGTACTAACTATGAATTCATTATTATTCCTTGTATACAAATTTTTAAGGTTACCCAGGAACCATGAATTCCAATGTACAACAAATTATAATTTTTTATAAAAATATGAACAGACTTTAACAAAACCACAAAATAAAATATCCACAAAAATGCAAGTTTCCTCCATTCCGTAAAATTGGTTCCCACAAAAATAAATGAATTCACAGAAGTTGTAATGGTATGATATTATTAAAAAGTGTTTGCCTACAAATTCCCAGAGCAATAGAAACATCCCAAATGCAGAGGGGCCACTTGCATTTTGGTGGACATTTAATTTTTTGGGGAGGGGGGATTAATTTTTTTTAGGGGGTTCATACATTTTTCTTCAAGAATATTCAAAATTTCAAATTCAAAAAGAAAATGTGTGGGGGAGGGGGGACAAACAATTTTTTTGGGGGGGGATCTTTTAATTCATTATGTAACCTTGAATTACCTTTTTAGATATTGGGGCCCCATTTTAAAATTGGTCTACATTTAGGTCAAAAGGGTCCAAAATTAAAATTTGTTATATTTCATCAAAAACTGAATCATTGTGGTTCTATGATATGCTGAATCTTGTTGTGCATTTAGATTTTTTATTTTGGGCCCTGTTTTCAAATTAGTTTATATATAAGGGTTTGATTTCAATCATTTTATGTGCTGAATCTTACCATGTAAGATTTTAGATATCAGACCATAATAGTTAAAAATTAGATGTCCAACTTCAAATTTGTATGATCTTTGATCACAATTCAAATTCAAGCTTGAAAATTGTGTCCAAATATGCCCAACCTACTGTTCAGGGTTTGACCTCTAGAGTCATATCAGACTGCTGGGAGAAACATTTGATTTAAACAGAAAATATTCAATTTCAAGAACAAATTAAATTTTTGTGGCGTCAGAAAAAGAAATAAAGAATGAAATTTGAAAAAGTATGTGATAGTTTTGCGATGTATTGGATGTCTCATGCTTAACTAGTAAATGATATTAATATTGCATATTATATAGGCCTTTAAGGTTATATGTTGTTGTAATGGAGAGAAAAAAAACACAAAAAAGATGTATGTATGCATATATACATTGCATATATACAATGTATATAATATATAAGAATAAAAACGAAGTTTAAAATTAGTTTTGATATTTCTTTGCATAAATAGATATAAGAAGATGTGGTATGACAATCTAATTAAAAACCTATCTCTCATCGCTGCTGTTTGCAAAATTAGATGTCCAACTTCAAATTTGTATGATCTTTGATCAATAATTCAAATTCAAGCTTGAAAATTGTGTCCAACTTTGACCAACCTACTGTTTAGGGTTAGACTGCTGGGAGAAACATTTGATTTAAACAGAAAATATCAAATTTCCAAGAACAAATTAAATATTTGTGGCGTCAGAAAAAGAAATAAAGAATGAAATTTGAAAAAGTATAGTTTTGCGATGTATTGGATGTCTCATGCTTAACTAGTAAATGATATTAATATTGCATATTATATAGGCCTTTAAGGTTATATGTTGTTGTAATTGAGAGAAAAAAAAACACAAAAAAGATGTATGTATGCATATATACATTGCATATATACAATGTATATAATATATAAGAATAAAAACGAAGTTTAAAATTAGTTTTGATATTTCTTTGCATAATAATAAGAAGATGTGGTATGATTGCCAATGAAACAACACTCCATCCAAGTCATAATTTTTGTCGAGCCTGCAACTTTTGTTGCAGAAAGCTCGACATAGGGATAGTGATCCGGCGGCAGCGGCGTTAGCTCACTTCTTAAAAGCTTTATATTTTAGAAGGTGGAAGACCTGGATGCTTCATACTTTGTATATAGATGCTTCATGTTACAAAGTTTCCGTCAGTCACGTCCAATGTCCTTGACCTCATTTTCATGGTTCAGTGACCACTTGAAAAAAAAGTTCAAATTTTTTGTAATGTTGAATTCTCTCTTATTATAAGTAATAGGATAACTATATTTCATATGTGCGTACCTTGCAAGGTCCTCGTGTCTGTCAGACAGTTTTCACTTGACCTCGACCTCATTTCATGGATCAGTGAACAAGGTTAAGTTTTGGTGGTCAAGTCCATATCTCAGATACTATAAGCAATGGGGCTAGTATATTCAGTGTATGGAAGGACTGTAAGGTGTACATGTCCAACTGGCAGGTGTCATCTGACCTTGACCTCATTTTCATGGTTCAGTGGTTATAGTTAAGTTTTTGAGTTTTGGTCTTTTTATCTAATGCTATATGCCATAGGTCAACTATATTTGGTGTATGGAAATATTTTATGATCTTTATGTCAGTCGAGCAGGTTTTATTTAACCGATACCTCATTTTCACGGTTCATTGCACAGTGTTAATTTTTGTGTTTTGGTCTATTTTTCTTAAACTATAAGTAATGTGTAAACTATATATGTTGTATAGAAGCATTGTTAGCTGTACCGGTCTGCCTGGCATGGTTCATCTGACCTGGACCTCTTTTTCAAGGTTCATTGGTCTTTGTTTAGTTATCTTGGTTAATGTTAAGTTTATGTGACAGTTGTAATAAAGCTTAGCTTTATACTTAGGACTATCAACATAATATCAATGATTAGTATAGAAGGCGAGACATTTCAGCGTGTGCACTCTTGTTAAAAGAAACCATTATAGGTCAAACTATGGTCTTCAACACAGAGCCTTGTCTCAACCAAACAGAAAGCAGTAAAGGGCCCCTAAAATGACAGCGTAAAACCATTCAAACAGGAAAAGCAACGGTCTAATCTATATAAAAAAGGAGAAACAGGAAACACTTATGAACCACAACAAACGACAGCCACTGAACATCTGGAGTTGATTTCACAAAAAAACTTACGACTAAGATTGATCGTAAGTATACTGATTTGTTCATGACCTAAGACAAATCTTAGTTGTAAGTTTTTAGGTGAAATCGATTCCATGTTTCTGACTTAGAACTGGTGCAAGTTTATCAGGAGATTTCAAGAATTTTATGTTAAATGCAGATGAAAAGAATACAAGAATGCTAATACAACACGCTGGTGATTTGCTGATACTTTCCAGTTTAAATAAGTCTTGTGTATATAGGACAAGATCAAAATATCAATGAATCCATTTGATAGATCTATTTAATTTTGTTGACTTGAATGACGAGAAGTGTGAGTATTAAAGAACTGTTGTGAGGGTGACACAGTAATGTGCGAGGCACCAGTGTAAACATCCCATTTTCAAGATGATATGGCTGCACATTCAAATGTCAAAGTGAATGAGTGGCTTCTGTTCATTAGTGGTTTAAGTACATCAACAACTTTATCACTGGCCTGTCAACATTGAGGTTGTGAGTTGCCACCCTACCTGGTGGCAGGTGCGTTTAATTCCATTCTTGCACTCTGGCTTCCTTCAATAAAACCTGACTACCACAAAATAGCCAAATATGTTGAAAGTGGCATTAAACACTAACAACAACAATTAATTAAAATGAAGGGCTATCAATAAGGATTTAAATGCCAATGTGAAAGCTTAGGTCTATTATATGATTTTCTTAACCATATTTCACACATTTGGTATCAAAATTCCAAAAATATAAATCTAATAGGAATTTTAAAAGGGGAAGGGAAAGGATAATCTAGTTAAACACACACACTTTTAAGGATGGTTAGTATCATAACAGTCACCAATAATACACAGGCAAACATTTAAGGATGGTTAGTATCATAACACTCACCAATAATACACACACAAACATTTAAGGGTGATTTGTATCATAACACTCACCAATAATACACAGACAAACATTTCCTTTATATTTGTAAAGTCTAGATTAAGACAGTTGTAATTACATCTTAGCTCAAAACTCAAGCCTGCATCAACTAATCCTTAGATTTTTTTAGGTCTCATCTATGAAAGTAGAGGGACATAATATTATTCTTTCTGGTCTGTCTTGAAGTTTTGGTCACATAAATTCAGTACACATGTTTATTGTGATGTTACTTTTTTATAGAATATATGCAAAATTATGATATTTGCCCACATTTCCAGAATCACTAAATATAGAGATGAGATAGTATATAAAGGCATGGTATCCTATAGATGCATATTGTTGTTCCATTATTCTATGATTCCTAAAATGGGCACAATTTGTATTCCTGTGTCATTGGTCTAGCTGAGAAGGGTTGTCGTTACTCCTTCCCCATATGTTAACAATTAAATGCCATAAATACAGAACATCAAAACTTTGTGTATTACTTGTAGAAAATAACAGCATTAACAGATTGTGAGGTTGTCATAAAACTGCACGAGATTCTGTTAGAAAAAAATGTAAAAAATATGCAAGCCTTCTAACTTCCAAGGGTTTGTGTTGTCAAAGCATGGCACAACTGCCTAAGATGTTTTACACCCAAACAAATCCAGAGAAAGAAGGGAAAAGTGTTTATATTTTCCATTATATATTTTAAAGATGATGACTTTAATCATTGACTTTTCTACCTTGTGGCTAAATTTCTGTCCCTATCAAATACAGCTTCATTTTTCAGTGACGTCTCACATTTCCCTACCCGATCTATTGCAAGAGCTCTATTGCATGACCTAACTGTTGCATCTATTCATTTGTTAAATGCTGGAAAATCATGAAATATTTGCCACTGGACGTAAAGCAAACAACAATCAATCAATATTCCTTAGTCTAAGCACAAAGACAGATTGCTAACCTTTTAGCAAAGATTTGTAGGGTGCAAGATTGAAGAAGACAATGTCTGATGGTTTTGGACAAAAAGACAACTTAAGAGGCTCCAAGGGCCTGTTGCTCACACAGCTCTATATGCATCCTCAACAATGCACATTGTAGACTGGAAAAGAACACATGACAAAAATCTTCGTTTATGTTGATGTATTGCTGATAATTTATTTTCTGTTTACAGTTTCTCTATCTTTTCTATTTTATTGCCAAATTCACAAAAAGAGTAAGAAAAATCATCATTTAATCATGGTCACTCCTATAAAAAGTCTACGATTTCAGTAAAATTTGACTAGTTTGTAAATCTGGTCTTGTTGATAATTTTATGTAAAGTTTCTATATATATATCTTTTTGAAATTTCATTAATTAGGCAAAAATCTTTATGCTGGTAATCTTTGCTATTTATTAAACTTGTCTATAGATCTATCCTAATAGTTTTCTTGATGAAAGGCTAGACATAGAAGTTGCTTTACCTGCATTGATGGAACTTCCTATCAAACTGTCTCCGAACTCTATTATGTGATAGATCGATATAGTTTGTATGAAGTTTGACGACTATTTTGAGGCGCTGTCCCTAGGTCATGCATGGTCAAGTGACTGGATTAATTAGCAATTTCCATCGGTTAAGTTTTCTGCTTATGTTAAAATTAAGAAATAATTCATGGAAGCCATAGATTATTGGAAATTTACACATGGCCTGGGCCGTGATATTCGAATTTTATCCTGAGAGTTAGAAATGGGGAATGTGTCAAAGAGACAACAACCCGACCATAGAACAGACAACAGCAAAAGGTAACGAACAGGTCTTCAATGCAGCGAGAAATTCCCGCACCCGGAGGCGTCCTTCAGCTGGCCCCTAAACAAATATATATACTAGTTTAGTGATAATGAACGCCATATTAAACTCCAAATTGTACAAAAGAAACTAAAATTAAAAAATATACAAGACTAACAAAGGCCAGGGGCTCCTGCCTTGGGACAGGCGCAAAAATGCGGCGGGGTTAGTTTGATAGGAACTACTTGCATTTCTATAAAGTTACATTACTGCCTGCACATTTCGAGACACTATCAAGTAGTTCACCCTACGGCGATTTGGAATTAATTAGCAATGTTGCTGTTCATCAGATTGTCTTTTTCGTAATTTTATGGAGATCGGCGTGTGTTGTATTGTTAATTAAAGTGTCTATCTATCTATTTATTGAGATTTTGAGAAAATAAGCAAAAACACTAAAAATTACGAAAATACGATATTAAAAAGAAATTACTCCAGTAACGAGTCAACTGAAAACTTTAGATTTTTTTGTAGTCTTGTCTTGATGATCATTTCTGCTTTTGAAGGCGCTAAAAGATGGTAAAAATATTTATATCTAAATAATGAAAAAAAACCCAGAAAAAAGGAAAAGAAAATAAAGAATAGAAAATATGCAGTAGAGAACTAAAATACAAAGTTTGGAGAATAAAACAAAATAAAGAACAGAGAAAAATAGCACCAACAAATTTAAAAGAATACAGAAATGCCCCTGACCCGTTCCTCTTGCCTGACATCTGTACATTCCTTTGTTTTGTTTTGTTTTGTTTCATTTGAAATATTTCCACCAGTTTGCATTTTTGACCGATAAAAAAAAACCTTAAGAAAATGACAAATTACAAAGTAATGGACCTAATCCAAGTTTAGTTTAGTTTAGTTTAGTTTAGTTTAGTTTAGTTTAGTTTAGTTTAGAAAAAAGGCTGTAAAATTAAAGAACTAAAAAAAGGGAGGACCACATCAAGATCCTGCTCATATCTGTACATTTTATTTTAATATGCATTCAACCGTTTTGTATTTTTTTACCAGCTAATACTGTAAGATGATTCTCGGCACTTTGTTCATGAATGTAGCGTAAATACAAGCGGATTCCTGTTTATTTAAATAACTCATTTATTTCCTTTGACCAGGCTTTGAAGAAGACATTTTCGAAGGAAGAACTAAGGTTTACTTTCGACCTCATTTAGCCCATTTCATCATGTCAGGCATTGTCATTACTCAAAACCATTAAATGTCTTCTGAATCAATTTCGTCTTTAAATTCTAATGATACTGATCGAGAAGATCCTTTACTATTTTTCAGTTTTTGTGGACAAAGGAACATAAATACATTGTGGAACCTTACAAATAGTACAATGTATATGCATGCATGTTCTTAGATACCATCTCCCATATCCAAATCACATCATGCAGAAATCAGTGGCGGATCCAGAACTTTTTATAAGGTACCACTGACAGCCATAAAAGTTTCCCACGGTCAGTCAAGATTTGTGATTCCCTGTATAATCAACCATATTTTCCCCTCGAAAGGGCCGAGTAGCCCCGCCCCCTCCCAACTCCTGGCACCTGGATCTGCCTATGAAAATCAAGGATCTCACTATACAAAATTTAATTCTTGTGGAAATGTATCTAATGTGTTCCTCTCCTAGCTCAGTATACAAAACCAATAAACAACGCTGCTAAATGGTTAGTGTCTGGTACAGGTAGGCCGTTATTATGCAACATAGTTTAATAAAAATCTATGGCAAAAACAAAGAACTCTTATTGTCAGAAAACACTGTCAAACATCTAAACATACTATCCACACTGATCTGTGTCCACACTTGTTATTTTATTTATATCCATCCCGATTTTTTTCAATATTTAGAATGATCACATGACTGTCATGTCAAAATGTCTTCTGAAAAGTTTGAGTCACTCGAGGATGATTTGTCAAGTGTTTTGGATAGCATAAGAGACAGAGTCGAAGGGAAAATCCCAAATTTTGAGGGAGGTTGTAAATATATATTACTTATTGTTTTACAATTTCCTAATATCTATCTGAGACTACTATAACACATGTGTTAAAGTAGTCTCAGTATCTATTCAGAAATGCAGACATCACTGATATGTTGTAAAGTCCGAGACTGAGTCAGAGTTGGGTTCACAAAACTGTCAAAGGTCTACATAATACTTCTTAACTTCAATATGTTGAAGATTACAAAAAGGCACATACTAGGGGGTGGTAGTATTTAAAATCTGAACATATTTAGAGTGGGGTGCTCATTTTCGCCACATCTTTCCATGTTTTCTACAGTTTATGTTCAGGTCTAAATGTTTTTGAAGTATACTGATATTTCTATATGAAGATAACTTCAAATGCAAAATATACTTAAGCTTGAAAACCGGTTTGTTTTAAGAAAATCATCTGAAAAGTTAGATTAAAGGGTGTTTGAAATTTCCGGATGATTTGTCAATGGCGGACACATATTCGCCGTTTTTACACATCTATTTAAAACCAAATAACCGCAGCTTTTAACAATTTTTATCAAATCAATTGCATTATAGATGAATAGCAGACATTTCAAAGGTATAAAGAATTCAAAATTAGGGCATTCAGTCAAATATTTACTTAGAAATACTTCTTTGAAAACATGTTTTTTATTCAGGAAATTGTCCGAAAATCGTTGTCCGTTTTTCGGTCATTTTCGGTAGGAGCCGCAATTTTGTCTCAGTTTAAAAAAATATAATATTTGTTATAAAAATATAATTTACGGGTACATTTCTTCCATTTCAGCCATCCTTTGAAGTTTTTACACCTCAAAATCCTTAAACGGCGAAATTGTGTCCCCGGCGAAAATGAGCACCCCACTCTACATATAAAAAAAGAAAGTTTTTTTTAAATATTTTATTTATATTATAGATGATTTTGATCTAGCAATGTTTATGTGATTTTGCACCAAATTTAAATGCTTCTAAGTCTTTGCTACTTGGTGTAGTAAGAAATTCCACAACCTAATTGTTCTAGGGAAAAAATAAATATAAATGTACATGTAATGTTGAAAAAATTATGCAAGACTATGTATGGGAACAATACACCTTATCGCTACATCTACATGGATAATCCGTAAAGAGTCAGTTGACTCATCACACGAATATGTCAAAATTAAAGTTGTGTCATCCAAAATGTGTTTTCTTTTAAAATCATATGTACAGGTGCTATTCCCCACTGACCTGAGAATCTATCTCGCTTGACCTGTTGAAGTCATACAACAATCACTTCTCCATTGTGGCATCAGATATTTTGTATTATTGCACCACGGGTAAATTAGCACATTGTGATTGGTATAACGCCGTCACATGGTGACCCTTTAGGCCTATGGATCCGTAGGGGGTTAGTAAATTTCATAGGGGGTTCGTGACGTCACGTCTACTGTTAATGGTGACGTCATCTATTAATGTTGATGTGTTTCATTGCTTATTTTTCTACAAAACGCAGCAGAAAAAGTCCAGCGTGCGACAAACCATATAACTTATTTTATGACATCAAAATTTTACGGAAACCTGTGTAATGTTCAGTAATGGTGGACAAATAGCGATAAGGTGTATAACAATCTCGTCCCACAATGCACCTTACAATTTACAGTAAATATAATGAAGTTACTGTTAAAATCTATTAATAATATCTTACCTGTAGAAAGAATAAATGAAGCAAACAATCAATTTCATTAAAATAAGGTCTTTTATCATCATTATAAAATTTCATTTGGCATTTGAATCTGGAAAATATTATGTTTTGGAACAATCGATCTGTACATAATCATGATAGTAGCATATATATATTTTGTATTTGATTAAATATAATTTTGACAATTATTTTTATTTTTCTCATGTTCTTATTTTTTTGACAGAGGAGAAAAAAACAGCTATTCGCCATGCAGAAAGAAATATTGAAGAAGCAAACTTCATTGTAAGTGTAAACTGGTTCAAATATCTTGTCAATAATTTCCTGTTTACAGTGAATACTTCATCTACCATTTTGCTGCCACCATCAATAAACTGAATATATAGAAAGCAAAAGTTCAATGTTCAACTTGCAATATGTTGATGTTTACAGTCTACAAATATTTTTTTCATCAAAATATTTATGAATGAAAAACACAAATGTTGACCAAAATAAATGAATACATAATACATGAATTAATTGTGCAAAGATTATGTAAATAGCAGAAAATATTGCCGTAGTTTGTTGTCAAGAAAAAAAAATATATAAAAAAGAAGATGTGGTATGATTGCCAATGAGACAACTCTCCACAAGAGACCAAAATGACACAGAAATTAAAAACTATAGGTCACCGTACGGCATTTAACAATGAGCCAAATAGTATATGATTTTAAAAGGATAATTAACATACAGCTGATTCCATTGAGTGTGTAGGCAAAGTCAATATGTTTGGTTAGCTTGCTTGCCAGCTGAACAGTGAAGTCATTATTTGGTCAGGTAAACTACCCTCCTTTAAAATTAGACTAGTCTGAAAGATTAACAATCTATCTGTCTGTAGGACTAGGCTACTTCAAAAGGAGTGTAGTATACCTTACCTAATAATGACTTCACAGTTCAACTAGCAAGCATGCTAACCAAAGATATTACCTTTGCCTACACACTCAATGGAACCGGCTGTTATAGTTTTTTTTCTAAAATTATTACAAAAAATTCTAAAAATCTAATATTCCAAAATTTCAGATGGGTGTGGATTAAATCATCAGAGTAAAAGATAGAACCAAAGTTTAATCCATATTTTTGGTATTACATTTCAGTTACAGGAAATGGAAAGTGAAGCAAAGATGGCTCCTATTTCTTACAGATCTCAACAAATATCCAGAATACGTAACTACAGACATGACTTAGATAATATAACAAAGAATCTGGTAAGTTCCAATTGATGGGAATAACAGTAAATAATACCTGGTGAGGATACATAATTTGATGTTAGACATAATGGTGGGGGTGTACCTGAGAATGTTAAAGAAACTTAATTTGACACAAAATTGTCACTTAATAAACTAAATTACATTTTTGAAGATGAATTTTGTGGCCTGGAAAAAGAGAATCAAACAGGTTTAGAAAAATTAAAATAAATATCATGTGGTTTTATAGCCATGCAAAAAAATGAAATAATGACAAAGTTGTAAATGAAAATTCTGTCAGAAAAAATCCTCTAGAATACCCTCCCCTAAAGTCAATGTAAATGTCGTACAATATTATATCATATGCATAAAATAAATAATCTTTATTTCAAGAGGATGATCCCATTAGTTAAAACTAATTTTCCTGAGAGTCCTCAAAATATTAATAACATATTTATAAGTACATAGAGTATTATAAAGTTATATTATACACAATATACAATTGTATTTAAATAATAATGAAAAAGCATATTAATTTGCACAATTGATGAAAAATTTGTAACATTTTGTTTTAGAAGATACGTATTACTCATTTTTATTTCATTTGGTAAACTGTTCCATATTTGAGAACCTGAATATGTAAATGTTTTCTTTAAAAAATTTGTTTTTGGTTTTGGAAGATTTAATAGTTTTTCATCAAAATTATAACTTACGTTCAGTAAGTTATAATTTTGATTATCAGTAAAATAAAAATTTTCTTGTAAATAGTTAGGAACCATACCATTTAATGATTTAAATACAAGTATTGCCTTTTGGTATTGAATGCGTTTTTCCACATTTAACCAGCGTTAACTATTAAACAATAAACTGGATGATGTCATTATGTCAGCTTCTACTATAACCCTAGCATAAAATCCCTGAAACTCAAACTGAGCATCTCATAGCAAACTTTATCATATTTTGGATAGTCCTTACTTTATATCAACTAACTATGATTGAGTGCATATAACCTTGCTAAATTGATTTCATTTTAAAGAAGTAAATAAGAAATGAAAATTAAAGGTGCAGGGGCCAAAACTTCTCCCCTTTCAATGATAGGGATGCCAAAAAAACTTAATACTGTAAAAAGGCATTTTGTTTGACAAGTTATAACTACAAGAAAATTAAGACATATCAATGACTCGCTCAATGAAAATTAAACAAATCTGAATTGAAATTAACCAATTAATTAATCTTTTATTGTAGAAGAAAAGTAAAGGAGCTACAGGAAGAGGATCTGATAATTTTGGTTTTGATAGAGATGAGGTAAACTTTAACAATGGAAATTTTTTTTAAGCTCTTACAACAGGAGAACCAATGAAAATTTGGTGTAATTTCAGTAAGGGACTAAGAAAGTCACATGTTAAAGAAATACAGTCAACACCATGACCAAAAGAGGAAACAATCAAACAAAAATCTACAAACTCTACACTGAAAACAAACAATTGATCAACTGGAACACCACAATTTATAAAATCCAAAACTGAATTCAAACTAACACAACAACAATATGAGGTTGACTCAGGTAGTCTACAGTGATTTAAATGTTTTTGACGTTTTTGAAGAAATAATTTTCTTAATGAAACATGTTCATCGATATCATCACTAGCTCAAAATTTCAAATTCACCATTTGTTATATATTCTAGAAATGTTGGTGTCCAGAAATGTTCAAAGTTTGAGAACAGAATAGGATCAGAGCATTAAAGGTTGAAAGAGCTGCACTCAAAAATTGAATGTTTTAAACTATATTTTCTAATAAGTAAATTTACATTTTTATTTTAATAGCAAATGGCAGCTTCTTCGCGAAACAAACTTTATCAGGGAACTCAATCTTTGAATCGTGCCACAGATAGTATTGCTAGGACACATCAGATAGCAGCTGAAACTGATGAAATAGGAGTGGAAATTATTGATGAGTTAGGAAGACAGAGGGAAACCTTAGGAAGAACAAGGGATAGGGTATGTGAATATAAAAATATATACTGTGGGTGCCAATTTTCCTGGATTGATAACGAATTTGTATTTTAGAGGATATTAAATTCTGCAAACTGTGGATTCATTTCTTTTCGTGGGATACCAATTTTGGTAGATTTCGTGGGTAAAGTTGAACCACAAATTTACATGTTCAGCGAATAACACATTTTCTATAGGCTAAGTATACAGAGATTGACAAACCTAAAATCAAATATCCATGAAAATGCATGTTTTCCTCAATCCACAAAAATTGATACCCACGAAAATAAATGAATCCACAGTACAATTTTGAAGAACATTTTTACTACCTTGAACATTTGGTTAATATGTACCAATGAAATCAAGGGAAATAACCTATTACAACAAATGTGGGAGGGAAAAAAGGGAGGTTTTATTTAAGACATGGGGCACAAGTCATCTATGGTTGTAAGTCAATTTGATGTATGCAAAATTATTCTAAAAAAGTGTAATAGTTGTGGTTTCGATTTTGGAGATCCCATCCCACATATATGTATTTGGAGAGTTGCCTCATTTGCACTCATACCACATCTTCTTATATCTATTTGAATGTTTTATGTTAAGCAAGTGATATGGTGAGACTTTATCAAAACATTAAATCTGAATCTGAATCCACATCAGTTTTAAACGACCAGCCCTTAGCCAATAAAATAAAACTAGTGCTTTTCTATAAACTACTTTTGATTTCATGTTTTAATATTGAATACCTTTTCTTTTTCAGCTATATGATACAGATTCAAATTTAACTAAAAGTAGAAAAATTCTTAAAACCATGGCAACAAGGTAAGACTTAAACAATGAACAATTATATTATGGCATAGTGTTAGTTATCTGCTACAACCTAGTAACAAAAGGGAGACAATTTTAATCTTCTAACTAACCTTAGAATGTATGCTGTGATTTCATGTGCTGTAAATTCAGAAATTATTGTGTTAGTTTATTATTGCGAATTTTGAAGAATGGACAAACATGTGATTAATTAATGTGATTTCTGGATTGTCTCTATATGTATTAGATAACTGAATGTAAGTTCTTTTTATTTTAATACTCACCCAGCCACAATATTTGCAGTAATAGTAACCTTTCAATAATTTCTGAATTAACAGTAATTTTCTATACATTTGCCAATGATAAGTACATTTTCTGATATTTGGTCTTATAGGTGTCGGAAACTTAAATGCTAGGGTTTATCTCTTTGAATGTCTTTGTTTTACTCTTAGCATAAGGCCAATTAAAATTAATTGATAGATTTTCATCCCCGCCCGCCCCTCTGAAATCGTCCCGCCCCGATTTTTTTTTATTTTAAAAAATTACGATTTCAGGATTAGTTCATCTCCGTTTTCGGTAACCGTCAAAAAATTTGTTTCCTTTCAGACTTCCTGTTTCAATTTTCGGTTTTCGTATTACTTCGAGTAATTAAAAAAGATTCTGCAGCTCTACGATGACAAAATCGTCTACCGAGAATAGAGATTGATTTCAAGAAGGGCATGAAATAATCGGGTTACAAGTTATACGCTGTGTCCAAGATGGCAAATCGCGGTATGACACAAATTTCTGTGATTAAGAAAACCATGGATTTTTTTATTGATAAAATGACTTTGTGGCAGGAATTGTGGACTATGAATTATACCCAAAGAGCTCGAATCGTGGAACACATTCGTACAAAACCATAACTGTATAATTAAAATGACGCAAGCACGAACTTGTTAGATTTATGACAGTACAATTGATCGAGTTCAAAAAGTCGGCAAACATACACTTAGATTTACCCATGGCTTTTTTAATGACAAACAGCACAAACACCTTCTGTCCCAATACCCTTAAGGTGGTTCCCAACACTTTCACTAAAATTAATTTGGCTCGTTTAATTTTCATAAAATTTTGTCAAAGTATTTACTTTGACACTGTAACAAAAATATAAAAATTTTAAAAAATTTGAACCAATCGTTTTGTCAGAAAAATTACACTGGTTATATAGCAATTTGATAAACGCCAATTTTGATCATTGAGAAACTTAATATTGCTTTTACAACACAACGTAATTAAAACGTTTAGCTTACTTTACAGAGTTATCTCCCTGTAGTGTTAGGTACCACCTTAATAGAGCCATTAAACATCTTCTCTTTTTTGGTTAAGTTCATGTTTTACATATTAATCATACAAGCACCAACCCTTTCGTTTTCAAAACAGTTTCATTTTATTCTGAACTCGTAATTCTTTAGATGCACATTTGTTTCATTGTATGGAGACAAAAAAATGGTCGCTTAAAAAGACACTAAATTTTGTGAAGATAGTCTAACTGAGGGGAGCATTCTTCTTTTATGTTTTTGCTGTTTAGGCTTCTAAAGCAGCTATTACATGTAGAACAGTGGTTGCCAATTAGAGATTTTTATTCATGTTAAGATTTGAAATATTATGTACCATTCCTTATATGTATATACATAATATAAACTTATTATTACTCTTGCATATTTGAAGAACACGTCACAAGAGGGTTTCATAAGAAATAAAAATTAAAAAATAAAATCCTCCCACCTGCCCCATTTTTTTCAAAAATTTGGATGAAAATCTACTAATTAATTTTAGTTGGCCTCATAAAGGAGGAAACTTACCAAGGGGTACCATAAGCTGTAAAAATTTAGACTAGGCTTTGGTCTATAGACAAAATTCTACAAGGGAAAGCAAAAATTAATAACGATGTCTGAATTGTGATAAATTTTCATTCCCTCAGTTACAAGATTGTTTAAATATGTGCTATTAAAAACTATAAAAAACTGATATAAAGAGACCAAAGGGTATTTAAAAGCTGAACAATAGAAGTTGGTGCCATTGTCAGAAAAAAGGCAACATTAGACTGAAAAGTTAAGCTTGACCAATAATACTTGATTTCAAAGCAAAACAGCTTAAAGTGTACATGTATATATCCAGAGGTATATATATATTTTAAATATTGATTAGCTGTTGAAAGTGTTAGGAAAAGTTAATATACAGTGTATTCATTCATATTTGTACCAATTTTTTGTTGATTTTGTGGGTAAACATAAATGTTTTTAACAAAATATTTTACAAACTTGAAAGTTGAAACCATGAAATCAAATTTCCATGAAAATCAGTTTTTTCCAAATCTACAAAAATTGATACCCACAAAATGATTTAATCAACAGTACATGTACCATACAAACGGAATATAACTTGATTTTTTTCCTATCTACAGAGTGATGACCAACAAGATGATTTTAATTGTGATAATCCTTCTAGAAGTGTGTGGACTAGGTGGAGTTATATATTGGAAATTCTTTACTAAACATTCATGATCACAGAACCATAACAACTTAACTGGACTGATATTCATTTATTGTATGAAATTCTGGATAATCAGATAAAACATAGACAAGTCGGAATTGAACTTTTAATCTTGGAAATTTGAATGTAATACTGTGATAACATTTAAACAGATTTGATAACTGTAAATTCAGAAATTAATGCTTGCATTTCATATTACAAATTCAATACAGGGGAAAATGTGATATTTTATTATTGCGAAAAAAGTTTTAAAGGAAAATCACACCGAAATTATCATGCAAGTTTTTGTTATTGCTGACCTGATACTGTTGCATTTTTCGCAATAATAAAAATATTGCAATAATTTTTGAATTTACAGTTCTGTCCTGCATACCTTTTTGTTTCTAACTTAAGTATCTGTATGTGAGTTTGTGTATACTCACAATGTGTGGTTGTCTATGATTTTGCTTGTTTATGTGTGTTTTACTTTGCTATGAAAAAGGTATATATGTTTGAATAAATATATGTCTGAATGAATTAAAGAGAAAGAAAGTCCCATTGTATAAATGAATGATTTATAATGAATGTGAGAGAGAAAGAAAGTCCCAATGTATGAATAAATGAATAATAAAGAAAGTGAGAAAGAAAGAAAGTCCCAAATGCATAAAAGACTGACTGTAGTAATGAAAGTGTGCGAGTAAGAAAGTCTAAATGAAGAAAAAATGGACTATAATAATGATGAAAGAAAGAGAGAAAGAAAGTTCAAATGAAGATATGACTGCATAAATCCATGAATAATTTACCTGTATTGCCATATATTCATACTTACATGTATTTATCTAAAATATACATTATAAATATTTATCATATACTTAGCATTGATATGATAGCTTTTGCATATGTGTAATGAGCGGAAGTACACAAGCCATAATTTCCCACCCGGACATTATCAATATATATTTTTAGGCTGCTCCTAGATAATGATTGAGACAAGTCAATATTAATATAGTAATTGTTTTTGTTGACAAAAATCTGTCTATCTCAAATAATGCATATGGCCCTTAACTCATTTTCATTCTCTAATCATTTGATATAGCTCAAATATAGGTTATGATGTGTCTATTGTTACAAATGAAAAAAACATTTTGTATGTCTGAAGTGCCTCTCTAGATTTTAATACTAGATCAGAAACTCAAACTTAAATAAATAATAGCCAGCAGCTCTTTTCACAAAAAATCTTAAGAGTAAAATTACTTGTATGTCAAACAGACTTCAGTACAACTTACAATCAATTTTAATTGTAGGATTTTTTATGCCCCACCTACGATATGTTTTCTGGTCTGTGCGTCCGTTCGTCCATCCGTCCGTCCATCCGTTCGTCCGTCCGTTCGTTCGTTCGTTCGTCCGTCTGTCCCGCTTCAGGTTAAAGTTTTTGGTCGAGGTAGTTTTTGATGAAGTTGAAGTCCAATCGACTTCAAACTTGGTACACATGTTCCCTATGATATGATCTTTCTAATTTTAATGCCAAATTAGAGATTTTACCCCAATTTCACGGTCCACTGAACATAGAAAATGATAGTGCGAGTGGGGCATTCGTGTACTGAGGACACATTCTTGTTGTGAAATGAGTCGTAGGTGTGTATAAAAATGTAAGGAATATGCCCCTGACATTTTAGGCTTTTAATTCTGTTTCATGTATAATAATGATAATAATAAATTCTTTATTTAACGAAGGTAACTCATTTAACATACAATTGTTAATCTCACACAAGGCCTTCACACATTTAAATGACTGTAGAACTAGCATGGCAAGAATGTCCTAAAAAAAAAGTTTGTCTACTCATTTTGCTTTATGATAAAGAGATTAGCACATTTCATCTTAAAGCTTTCTGTATGTCTTAAATCCTTTATATCATTTGGCAAATTATTCCAAATGATTAGACCAGAATATTGAAAAGTCTTCTTGAAGTATTCAGACTTTGGCCTTGGTATATGAAGATGTCCAGATGTTGTTGACCAAAGAGAATAACTATATAGATCACTGCATGCAGTAAATTTACTTGTAAGATAATCTGGCGCCAGTCCATTCATACATTTAAACATTAAAAATGGCTTGAAAATATTTTATCTGAGTAAAAATGGTCATCCAATTAAGTTCTTTAAACATTGATATTGATGGATAATCAAAAGGCTTGTTCAAAATTAATCTTGCTGTGCGCTTTTGTAGTTTATGAATACGCTCAATGTTGCAATTTGCGGTAAAACCCCATATGGTGAAACAATAATTAATTATTGGTAATATATTATAAAAAAGAATAAGACCTTTTCGAGGTAAGTATCGTTTTAATCTTTTTAGCAGGTATAATCTGCTTGAAAATATTTCACATACTTTATTTATGTGAATTGACCATGATAGATTTTTATCAATATGGATACCAAGAAGTTTTTCCACTTCTACATTGTCAAATGCAGTTTGATTTTACGATAATACACACAAGACATCGTTACAATTCTCAAGTTTTCTCTCAGATCCCATAAGCATACATTTGGACTTCTTGTTATTTATTATCATATTGTTTTTAGCACACCATTCAATTACGTTTTCAAAGTCTTTATTTAAATACGAGTTTAAGTTTGAAAGAGATTTGGACGATATATGGAAAGTTGTGTCATCTGCATGTAATTCAGACTCTGTGTGTTCTAATTTAAATGGGAGATCATTTATATAGATTAAGAATAATAAAGGTCCTAATATGGAACCTTGTGGGACCCCAAATGTATTAGTGCTTATTATATGCTTTGGATGAATGAATATTAGAAATGTGTTAAGCATATCTATAAGAAACAAATAAATATTTTTAAATATTGTTGATATATATTAACTTTTTGTGTATTGAGAAAAAAAATCAATTTCTCACTAATGCTTGATTTCTGCATACCTACCATTGGACTTTTAGTTTGATGCTAACAGGTTAATTTGTGGTACACCTTTTGAGAAAGAAATCCTTAGAATACTTATGCTTTATGAACACTCTTGGATAACTTTTTAAATTTTGCATCATATCCGACATAAAATCTTTCTTACCATGCATATAGGGATTGAGTTAAGACAAGAACAATCCATTGCTTGATTCTGCTTTTTAATTTTTTAATCAGATAAAATTGAGAATGGAAATGGGAAATGTGTCAAAGAAACATCCCGACCAAAGATCAGAAAACAGCTGAAGGCCAGGTCTTCAACACAGAGAGAAAATCCTACCTAGATGCCTACTAATTGCATAATCCTGTTATTTGCAGAAGAATTGAGATGCTGATGGGTGGCTGTTTATTGTGCAGCAGCAAATTAAATGCTTATACAGGACAAGAAAATGTTTAAAGTAAAATGAATTTGATCCCTGTTTATACTAGACACACTGCGTTGCATTGTTAATGTGCTAGTTTAAGTATGCAGGAAGACAAATCACCCTCCACTTAAATTATTCTGACCCCTAGCTGACCAAACTTGAATCTTACTTCTAAATGTTAGATACTTGGTAGAGAAGCAGCAACTAACAAATTTCAGGTCTTTGATTCTACCTGGCCTGGAATCCAACCCACACCATCTTGTAATAACATTACAAAGTATTGAATTGCATTTTGACCTTTATAGCCATGTTAAAAAATATCCAATTAGTAGTTGACTAAACGCAATCTGTATAAAAGGGTAAAATTTCAAATGTTCTTCAATGTATCCACTGACAAAACAAAGACCATCTCCATGACTTCTAGATACCATACACATAGTTCAGGTGACAAAAGAGAATTTGACTCTTATTATACATGTTATACTCATGTTATATATGTAGTTGTTATAAAATTCTGTGTCATTTTGGTCTCTTGTGGAGAGTTGTCTCATTGGCAATCATACCACATCTTCTTTTTATGCCCACCTACGATAGTAGAGGGGCATTATGTTTTCTGGTCTGTACGTCCGTTCGTCCATCTGTTCGTTCATCTGTGCGTCCGTTCGTCCCGCTTCAGGTTAAAGTTTTTGGTCAAGGTAGTTTTTGATGATGTTGAAGTCTAATCAACTTGAAACTTAGTACACATGTTCCTTATGATATGATCTTTCTAATTTAATGCCAAATAAGAGTTTTGACCCCAATTTCACGGTCCACTGAACATAGCAAATGATAGTGCGAGTGGGGCATCTGTGTACTGGGGACACATTCTTGTTTATATCTTTTCAGTGTGAGCCAAGGCTATGTGTTGAAGACTTTGACCTATAATGGTTTACTTTTACAAATTGGGACTTGATGGAAAGTGGTCACATGTGCACTCATATCACATCTTCTTATATCTATATGTGTAAAAAGAAGTTTTATGCAATTCAATTTTAACACTGCAAAGAGCATCTCTCCTAACCTCATCATAACAGGCGAGTTGATTGAAACCACATAAGGAATTTGAAATAAAAAAAGCAACAAAATCTTTTAATGTTTTAATTTTAAAAATCAACAAAGTTCAAAGTTCATGTAAATAAATCAACAATAAAAGAAACAAAAAGCTAGTATCACATTAAAAATATTGTTATTAGGTTTTATACTGATTAGGTTATCTTAAGAATACCTGCCTTATGGGCCTTATTTGCCCTAAATTTTAAATAATACAAGATCTTTTTAGTATTATAAAATATAAAGGGATCACCATCTTTAACGGTACAAGAATGAATAGTAACTAAGTTACTGCAACTTTTTAGTTTAAAGAAAGAACTAATTTCATTTTTGTCTATTTTATAGAATTTGTAATGGTGATTTAAGTCTAAAACAACTGAAAGCTGGATGATAATATTTCGATGAAAAAATCGCATAAGGGCCCTTATTTAGTTCTCGTTTCAACTCTTATTATATAATCTTTTAATTTAGCGTACACCAATTTCTCGTAATACGTTTTGGTTTTAAATTGTATGGTTGGGGTCTTGCAAAAACATCCCTTTCAACACTTCATCCCAACACAAAGATTTTATTTAAAATAGCCTTAAGAACTCAGGTTTATAACAATAATTTCTAAAGAATCATTAATAAATAATCCTACACACATATTGCACTCAATTTCAATATTTCGCTTAGAAACCTGATAATCACAAGAAAATTATAAAAAAATAATAATAGAACTTGGACCTGTCTCACTATGTTTATATATACTCTTTTAATTTGAATAATCAGAATTTTTTTACAATTAAGCATTTAGCTTGTTATGACTTTTATGAGAAAAATTAAACAGTTATAACTTCCTGTCTCATCTAAAATTCTATAAAACATTTACTGTCAATCTATTGATTTACGTTGTTTGGCCTAAGAACATAATAATGAGAACAGACCTTGGATAAGGGAGATAACTCTGTAGAAATCAGCAATGTGTTTGTAATAGGCAATTTCAAAGATGCTTTTTAAGCATTAATGTGAAGTAGAATTGAAATAATCTATTGTACTTCGATACATAAAACATGTATATATAAAAATGGTTAACACAAGCCTAGGTCTACCCCTTTATACAATTTACTGGTTTAATATCTTAAAACTTATACAAATGAAAAATTACTGAATAAGATTTCTTTGCCTAAAAAATTATCACAGCCGAAGGAGGATCTAAATGAGGTTTCTTTTATTTCTATATTGTTTTATTTTTCACGACACTTTTCTCTTTACTAATTTTTTTCATTATTCTCTTGCCTTAAATTTGAGCATCAAATTTATCTCATTTCTTAGTTTTTCCGTACTGTTAGTCTATAATTCTCTATTCTGTGAACCACATCCAGACCCCCATACACATCCTAGTAAATAAGACATTTCAGAGACTGATTTACACATGAAAGACTAAAACCAAGTAAAAATAATTACAATTCCTTGCACTTTACTTGAAAAGAAACCAGTGCTCTGCAGGGTGCAGCTTTATATGACCGCAGAGGTTGAACCCTGAACGGTTGGGGCAAGTATGAACACAACATTCAAGCTGGATTCAGCTCTAAATTTGGATTGTGATTAAATAATTGACACAGCATAGGTTTCTGACACAGAATGAATGTGGTCTAATGAACTTAAAATTTTTGTTTTGCCTTTGTTTTGAGCAATTCACTATGCTGTTGAATATTAATCCTCTCAAAAAAATGTTTGAAGAAATTTTCTTTTTATTTATGAAATCTGAAATGAGAAAAATTGAACCCCCCCCCCTCCCCCCCAATTTTTTTTTCACATCCCCCTTTC
Source organism: Mytilus galloprovincialis (assembly GCA_037788925.1). Lineage (NCBI taxonomy): Eukaryota > Metazoa > Mollusca > Bivalvia > Mytilida > Mytilidae > Mytilus > Mytilus galloprovincialis. The sequence continues at coordinate 4,812,052 of CM075334.1, read as the reverse complement.
CTTTATTCCAAAACTGGATTCAGCTCTAAATTTGGATTGTGATTAAATAATTGACACAGCATAGGTTTCTGACACAGAATGAATGTGGTCTAATGAACTTAAAATTTTTGTTTTGCCTTTGAGCAATTCACTATTCTGTTGAATATTAATCCTCTCAAAAAAATGTTTGAAGAAATTTTCTTTTTATTTATGAAATCTGAAATGAGAAAAATTGACCCCCCCCCCCCCCCCCAATTTTTTTTTCACATCCCCCTTTCCTTTATTCCAAAACCGATCTCAATTCAAATTTCTAATGGAGTTTGCAACAATAACTACTCATTTAAATACATCATAAAATATTAAAATGTAAAAAAAGTGCTTGTTTCACTGAATGGTAAAGATTGTTTTAATTTATCAGTTGGTAGTAAAAGTGAATATACATTGTATACTGTATAAAACAATGATTTAAGTTGATTCAACTACTATTCTGGACAAAGAAAGATAACTCCAATTGAAATTTCTTGCTATTGCGCAATTAGATATTTTTTGCTATTGCGCAATACTGTGCAATTGAAGATTTCTTGCTATTGCGCAATTGAAGATTTCTTGCTATTGCACAATACTGTGCAATTGAAAATTTCTTGCTATTGCACAATACTTAATATCATAATTTTGGATCCTGATTTGGACCAACTTGAAAACTGGGCCCACAATCAAAAATCTAAGTACATGTTTAGATTCAGCAAAATCTAAGTACATGTTTAGATTCAGCAAAATCTAAGTACATGTTTAGATTCAGCATATCAAAGAACCCCAAGGATTCAATTTTTGTTAAAATCAAACTAATTTTAATTTTGGACCCTTTGGACCTTAATGTAGACCAATTTGAAAACGGGACCAAAAATTAAGAATCTACATACACAGTTAGATTCAGCATATCAAAGAATCCCAATTTTTCAATTTTTGATGAAATCAAGCAAAGTTTAATTTTGGACCCTTTGGGCCCCTTATTCCTAAACTGTTAGGACCAAAACTCCCAAAATCAATCCCAACCTTCCTTTTATGATCATAAACCTTGTGTTTAAATTTCATAGATTTCTATATACTTATACTAAAGTTATGGTGCGAAAACCAAGAAAAATGCTTATTTGGGCCCCTTTTTGGCCCCTAATTCCTAAACTGTTCAGACCTCAACTGCCAAAATCAATACTAACCTTACTTTTGTGGTCATAAACCTTGTGTTTAAATTTCATTAATTTCTATTTACTTAAACTAAAGTTATTGTGCGAAAACCATAAATAATGCTTATTTGGGCCCTTTTTTGGCCCCTAATTCCTAAACTGTTGGAACCAAAACTCCCAAAATCAATCCCAACCTTCCTTTTGTGGTCATAAACCTTGCGTTAAAATTTCATAGATTTCTATTCCCTTTGACTAAAGTAAGAGTGCGAAGACTAAAAGTATTCGGACGACGACGCAGACAACGACGCCAACGTGATACCAATATACGACCAAAAAATTTTCAATTTTTGCGGTCATATATAAAAAAAAAAAAAAAAACTTATCACCCTATGTTCTGATTAAAAGGGCAAATTCTAAGCATAAATTACATGATTGTATCTACATTTCTAAGTTTTGATTAAACTTAGTTTTTAACTTGACTTTAACATTATATAATACATCCTATCACCATTTTGAAGACATCCCAAATTGGAATATAAATATGTAAATTATATCAACCCAAATTTGGCATTTCACAATATGTGATCTTTTAACTGCGCTAAAATGAACTGCCTTTACCTGATTTGAAATTAACAAAATATAAATAGTAGCTTTTGTATTTAACAACCTGCCACGTTTTTTTCTGGCTACCTGCCATATACAAGTATTTATTTTCTACAATAAATCAATTATTATAGAATATTTTTGTACACATGTTGTATATAAATATTCCATTTCTAAAAACAATAATAAAGCACATATATGTCAATGTCCTTTTTTTCAAACTACAAGCTGTGCACATATGGTTTGCTTTGTTCATTAAGATTAAAATTTGTGTGACTAGGAAGAATATAAATAAGAATATTACAAGAAAATACAAGAAGACAATCTGTATTATATTCTCTTAGAAAATGCAAAAAGGGCTAACCGGATATTCATTCTTTATACAATCCTTTTCAGTATTAAATTATCTTCTCTTAAAAAATTTTTGTGTAATTAATTGAATAAAACTAAAAAGTATTTGTATTTGCGAAAAGGTTTAAACATAATATAATAAAATATTAATTGTCTATATGAAAAAAAATCACTTAATAAAAACATTTCTGTATCAAATTTTTCTAATCTCAGTAGTATTCACACTGTTCATTTGTGTACCTTAAAATATATGCAAAGACATATTATAATAAATGGATTTTATAATGGATGTTATAGACAGGGGTTTATAAAATAGAAAAAAAGTTTCAATCTTAATATGAAGATAAAAATTGCATAAATTAACTGCAACTGATTTTAAGAATAAAAAAAAAGAACTGATTAAATATGTTAGTTTGAACATTATTCAAAATTATACCTGAAAATGTTTTCAGATTCCATAATCCAAGGTTGGACACAGTATCTGTACATTAACCAGACAGCAACATGAAATATATATATAAATAAAAATATCTAACAAACAAATAATTAACCCAACATATTCTAATGTAAGCCTTAAAACTGGTTTTACCAATTCCTATCCTATTTAAAACTTCTTTCCATATTTGATTAAATCTAGAAGTCAAATTCAGCAAAACCAAATTCTTAAAACAATGAACTAAATATTTCAATTCAATCTGTGATAGACATTACCTGTTTTATAAAATAAATCATAGCTACTTTTGGCATTCAATTCAAAAGAAATTTACTTAAAATATAGCACGGAAAACCTTAGATATATAAGCCTGTACAACATTAAATGCCTTTCAATAACATAATTATTTTCCGAAACTGGCCTATTTACAAAGATGGTCTCACTAAAGAGACAAATTCCATAAGAAATGATGAATTCACATGACTGTGAAGATGTCACATGGCCAAAAAGTTGTCACATGACTGTGAAAATGTCACATGACTGTGAAGATGTCATATGGCTGTGAAGATGTCACATGGCCAAAAAGTTGTCACATGGCCATTAAGTTTTCACAGGGTTACACTTTATCTTTCTTCTGAAAGCATTTCTGACAAACTCTGACAGGATAATCCCATCCTCTCAGAGGAACAGGACGTTTGTCTGGGGAGCAATCATGGCACACACCCTCTCCACAAGCTCGACAATGGTGTATTTTCAATTTTGGTCCAAATGGTGTTTCACAAACACAGCATTTAGTGATATGTTCATCTGGAGTCCAGTATGTTGGTCTAGCTGAATCCTTTAACATGCCTACAATGAAAAACATATTCTTCATCATCTCATGTGTAAATAAAAGCGTGGATAGACAACAGACGGCTGTTAAATGTCCAACTTTAAATTCATATTAAGGACAAGAAGGTTTTGGTGATCTAAACCTATCTTATTCTTTTAAGTTATACATGTACAACAAATTAGAGACAAGACGAAGATAGGTGTCTCAAAAATTAAAACTTGAATTTTAATATTATGTCCAATGATGAATAGTTTCTGAATTAATGCACTCAGATGTTGTAGATTTTTGGATTTCCAAATATAGTACATTTGTATTAAGAACTTGAAGGTTATTCCAGAAACAAATCTAAGGAAACCCTATAATACATTTTTCACCAGATCTGATAACAATAATCTTACCCACTGGATAGATTACAGTAGAACCAACAACACTGATAGCAGACGACAGCACCTCACCAACTTTCCTGGCAGTTACTTGTGGCTCCCTTCCACCAGGAATTTCTAGAAAAAGATTTTATTAAAATTAATTCCTTACTGCATTTAAAAATATACACATTCAAACACCAAATCACATTAAAAAATTTAATATCTGTTTCAGTTTGTGCTAATGTAGATTCATTTACATTTAGTGGGTACCAATTTTCTTTTATTGAGGATATCGAAATAAGTGGTTTTGCCAAGGTTTGCATACAATCCTATACAACATTTGTTCTTCTTTGAACATATAAATTAGTATACCCCAATAATCCATGAATAAAATGCAAGTATGGACACAGAATTCAAGCTTGATACAGCTCTGAATTTGGATTGTGATTAAATAGTTGACACAGCATAGGTTTCAGACAGAATGAATGTGGTCTAAGAACTTAAAAATTTTGAATTGGACATTTACCTTTTAAGGTCCAAAATCTAAATACATGGTTCAATTTAGCATATCAAAGAACCCCAAGAATTTAATTTTTGATGCAATCAAATAAAGTTCAATTTTGGACCCTTTATAATAATAATAATAATAAATTTTTTATTTGAAGAGGGAAAACTCAGTTAGTTACAATAAACTAATCTTCCCTGAGGCCCTCACATACAAATTACAATACAATCAAAACAGATATTTACACATAGATAATTTACAGTCATGTAGTTCAATGTATTGTTATTAACATAAGATATAATGCTGTATACATGAGACCTCAATGTGGGCAAATTTGATAACAGGACCAAAATATCAAAAATCACAATACATGGTTAGATTCAGCATATCAAAGAACCCCATATATTAAATTTTTGTTGAATTCAAACAAAGTTTAATTTTGGACCCCGATTTGAACCAACTTGAAAACTGGGCCAATTATCAAAAATCTAAGTACATGTTCAGATTCAGCATATCAAAGAACCCCAAGAACTCGATTTTTGTTAAAATCAAACATAGTTTAATCTTGGACTTTTGGACTTTAATGTAGACCAATTTGAAAACAGGAACAATAATTAAGAATCTAAATACACAGTTTATAGATTTGGCAAATCAAAGATCTCCAATAATTCAATTTTTGATGAAATCAAACACAGTTTAATGTTGGTCCCTAATTCCTAAACTGTTTGGACCAAAACTCATAAAAATCAATCCCAACCTTCCTTTTGTGGTCATAAATCTCGTGCTTAAATTTCATAGATTTCTATTACTTATACTAAAGTTATTGTGTGAAACCAAATGTCTTCACACAACGACCGCGTGATACCAGTATTTGTTCCCAATTTGTCAAAACTTATTATCTATTTTCAGTTTGTGCTATTGTGGATTCATTTATGTTTAGTGGATACATGTACCAATTTTCTCATATTGAGGAAAGTTATATTTTCATGGATTGATATACAATCCTATAGTTTACCTTCCAAGTCCAGAAAAATGGTATTCCATAGAAAGTAATGAATCCTCGGTACCCTGCAAAATGGATAATTTCAGTGGAGACATAAAAATTCTCTAAATGTGAAAAGGAAGATTATCGAACTTACCTGTTGAGTTTTCTAAACTATAACAATCATCACAAACACGAACAAGGAAATTCCAGCCTCTTTCTGGTATTAGTCTTTTCTTTGATGAGCATTCATCACAAAATCCTTCACCACATGCACGACAGTGATGCTTCTGTTCATTATCAAGTTCTTTCTGACATTTTTTACAATTCTGCAAATTAAAAGAATTTTCTTTGTCATTAACAATCCATATTACCCGGTAGTTAGAATCAGTCTAAGAATTATATTCAATGAAAGTTTGATTTGCTTGATGTGAAATTAAAAATAAATTACTCTACATGCACAAAAGAAGTTTTCAGATAAAATTAGAGAAAGTCTGGTCTATTACAGTGCTGCTATTGTGAATCTTGGGTGAACCTTAAAAAGAAAAGATGTGAAATTATTGTCAGACAAAAAGTAAACTTGTTCAAATTTAAATGAAATATTGTACTGACAACACAACACAGTTGACCAAACTCAATAGTAACATGTCAGTACTTACTGTTATCTGTGAATTAGGAACCCAGTAGTCAGGAGCTATCTGGTCTGTCATCCAATCAGAAATCATTTTAGTTGGTTTCTGACTCACACTGGTAACTGAATCAGCAATGTACTGCATGCTATCAATAACTTTTCTGGCAGCATTACTGGTTCCCTGTAGATTTTTATAACCCTGGAATATAAGAAATAGTATAACTGAGTTTTGTTTTTGTAAAATGTTGTCATTGATAGTTTAATTCTTTTCTGTTTTTATAATTTTGCAGTGAGAGGTTGTTTTCGCATCCAACTAAATGTTAATGGAGGCTGTAATGTTGAAATATAAATTACAAAGTATTCTGATCAATTTTTTTTTCATTTTTAATTTTCCTAAATATTGCAAAAGAAATTGAAAAAGAAACAGCTTCCAAAAGCTTCTAAGAGAAATTTTGCTTTTTGAAAATATTCAGGAACATAAACGCCTTACAAAATTTTCCCACTTTATATAAGATACTCACATCAGGCCAGACATGTCTGACTTCTACAGAAACAATGTCCTCCATATTCTTGTTACCATACCAACGTTCTCTACTCCTGTATATAACTCCACACTTGGGGCACTCTAAAACTTCTCTAAAAACAAGAGCACATGTCATTCAATAAAGTTTTGTCCATTATTTTCCTTATAATAATATTAATTAATGCAACTATGCAGACACTGTCACCATCTTTTTTATTTTGTTTACTATCTTATAAAAGTTGGTTTTGAGGTCAAACATTAGAAAGTCTTTTTTTAAAACCATTCACATTTGAAATTATTCTTTTTACAAATATATATCGTTATATGTATTTCAACATTTACTCACCCAGTCCATACATATTTAGCCAGTCCCATCCAGACATTATCTGTTGATTCTGATGTCTTAGGTACTACAACATTATGTTTACCAGCCAATAAACAGGTCTAAAACATAAAAAGTAGCAAGGTCACAAAAGTCATGTGGTTTGCTTTTAATTTTTTTGCAGAAACAAGAAAAGCAACAATAAACCGAGTATCAATAAATTGAGTATCTAGGGACATTGATCACATCACATATAAGTGGAGTATATGCACCTAAAAAGTAGTTAATGATCAGGATGTGTCTTAAACAATATTGTAGTTTTGATATTCTTGTTTCACATTGATTGATTGTTGGTTGCTTTACGCCGCATGTCTTGTTTTACAACATAAACCATAGATGTGTAAATGTGTTTAACATACATTCTTGCAAATGCTCAGTTAAACTTAACTTTATCACACACATAATTTTAACATGAAATTTAGAGGCAGAGTGATAACAAATTGAAGTACTAATTATAATAAATGAAAATAAAAAAAACCCCACATCAGTTTAAGGTGGTACCTTACACTACAGGGAGATAACTCTGTAAAATCAGCTAAACGTTTTAATTACGTTGTGTTGTTAAGGGAATATTAAACTTCTCATTGATCAAAATAAGTGTTTGTCAAACTGCTATATAACCAGTGTAATTTTTCTGATAAAATGGTTGGTTCAAAGTTTTTGAAATTTTTATATTTTTGTCAAAGGGTCAAAGTAAATACTTTGTCCATATTTTATAAAAATTAAACGAGCCAAATTAATTTTAGTGAAAGTGTTGGGTACCACCTTAAAAGCCGCAACACAAGAAACTAAAGACTGAGCAGTTCTCAGTTGATCTAGAAAGATAAGTAGCTCCTGCTCGTCAAGCATAAGCATTGCAATAAAAAGTAAGTTGATTAACTTTCAATGTACATGTAGTACATAAAAGTATGTCTTTACCTTGCATAAAAAGACTTTGTTCTGATACTGGTGTTGGTATGTACATCTCTTTTCTGTTTCATGACCATCACTCTCAGTACAATGATTCATACATTTAATACAGCTCTCTCTAAAAAAGTATAATATTTGGTTTTAATTTTGCTATCCTCAATTGATTTACAGCTTTCACTGTCCATACTTTAACACAAAGATCAACAAACTACAATATTTTTATCGGCTTATAAACAAACTTTTTCAAAACATTAAAAATAAAAAATTCACAAAAATAAATAATATTTTAAAGGTAATGAATCTGTTTTTCTTCTGAAATTTGGACTTGTCACAATCAAAGACGACAAGTCTTTGGGCGCATTGCATTAGAAATAACATATCTTAACAAAGTAAGTTACACACCCATGGCCTTTATTCATCTTTCTCTCTCTAAAATACTTACTGGCAAGACAAGCACCTTACAGGACAGGAAAATATCTGATCAGGAAAAGTTCCTATCTCAGGTCTGTCTAAGTGTCCACTAAATCTATCATTTAAATTCTGCAATGAAAAAACATTTCATTTTCTTTGAAATATGAATAAAATTTATATCAATATGTGAACTTCAAGCTTCATGAATATATGTGTGTACATTCTGGTTTATAAATAGGTTTAAAAAATGAGAGAGAAAAGAAAAATCAAAATTGACAAAATGTTTGTGTAAATTTCACATAAAATATATTTCGAAACATAAAACTATCTGGATTGTAAACAAAGTACTATGACATAGCTCCTTAAATAAGTTAAATATTTCTATTCTTGATTTTTAACTATCTTTCCTACAAGTCTCAATAAAACAAATATGGCTTTCTAGAAACTCTGCAATTTTACCAGTCACTAAGTTTAGTAGATAAAATTTTACCTTAAGAGTACAGTAGATAACATTTGGTTGTTTAGAAGCTCTGTTGGTTTTATCTCCCAGCAAAGTTTCTAAGACCGTCTTCAATGGTGTGAAGTCAGTTGGTGGTCTTTTTGTCTGAACACCAACATAATGTAAATCTTTGAAATGAAATTTACAATCCAGCTGACTAAATCGATCCCAAAGCTGACTGTCTGCTGACTGTTTTCCTGTAATAACATGAATTCGCTTTGTTTTCTAGGTAGTTTTCTATTACATTGTATTACTAAACATCGCTACATCAATTTGAATACTAAATCATAGCAGTTTTTAAATTAGATATCAGAAGAAGAGAAAAACTGTTTGGCTTCAATTAAGGCAGAAATACATCAGGTTGTTTGCATTGTTATCTGTATACTGTTTTTACGTCCCTTAAATCACTACATTTCTTTGAATACCTTTGACATATTTTAAACCAGATGCTCCGCAGGGCGCAGCTTTATACGACCGCAGAGGTTGAACCCTGAACGGTTGGGGCAAGTATGGACACAACATTCAAGCTGGATTCAGCTCTAAATTTGGATTGTGATTAAATAGTTGACACAGCATAGGTTTCTGACACAGAATGAATGTGGTCTAATGAACTTAAAATATTTTTTTTGCCTTTGAGCAATTCACTATGCTGTTGAATATTAATCCTCTCAAAAAAATGTTTGAAGAAATTGTCTTTTTATTTATGAAATCTGAAATGAGAGAAATTTAACCCCCCACCCCCATTTGTTTTCACATCCCCCTTTCCCTTTTTCCAAAACTGATCTCAATTCAAATTTCTAATGGAGTTTGCAATGTTCAATAACTACTCATTTAAATACATCATAAAATATTAAAATGTAAAATAAAGTGCTTGTTATCACTGAATGGTAAAGATTGTTTTAATTTATCAGTTGGTAGAATTATTCAATTTTTGATGAAATCAAACAAAGTTTAATTTTGGACCCCGATTTGGACCAACTTGAAAACTGGGCCAATAATAAAAAATCTGAGTACATTTTTAGATTCAGCATATCAAAGAACCCCAAGGATTCAATTTTTGTTAAAATCAAACTAAGTTTAATTTTGGACCCTTTGGACCTTAATGTAGACCAATTTGAAAATGGGACCAAAAATTAAGAATCTACATACACAGTTAGATTCGGCATATCAAAGAACCCCAATTATTCAATTTTTGATGAAATCAAACAAAGTTCAATTTTGGACCCTTTGGGCCCCTTATTCCTAAACTGTTGGGACCAAAACTCCCAAAATCAAACCCAACCTTCCCTTTATGGTCATAAACCTTGTGTTTAAATTTCATAGATTTCTATTTACTTATACTAAAGTTATTGTGCGAAAACCAAGAATAATGCTTATTTGGGCCCTTTTTTGGCCCCTAATTCCTAAACTGTAGGAACCAAAACTCCCAAAATCAATCCCAACCTTCCTTTTGTGGTCATAAACCTTGTGTCAAAATTTCATAGATTTCTATTCACTTAAACTAAAGTTATAGTGCAAAATCCAAGAAAATGCTTATTTGGGCCCTTTTTGGCCCCTAATTCCCAAAAATGTTGGGACCAAAACTCCCAAAATCAATACCAACCTTCCTTTTGTGGTCATAAACCTTGTGTTAAAATTTCTTTGATTTCTATTTACTTTTACTAAAGTTAGAGTGCGAAAACTAAAAGTATTCGGACGACGACGACGACGCAAGACGACGCAGGACGACAACGACGCCAACGTGATAGCAATATATGACGAAAAATTTAAATTTTTGCGGTCGTATAATAAGACATCAGAAGTTAAAGAAATTAACAGTTTATAATCATGATAATTAGCGACAATTAAGGCAGAACTGCAAAATCCCTACATAATCTTTTCTAACAGTAATTTTGCATGCATGTACATCTGTATGGACATTCAACTATATAAACCGGATAAATGACAAACAACCCGGCCCATGTTCAAAAATAAGACTACTAATGGAAAAGCCCAAATTAGTTTTCTTTATCTCTTCATGGTTTGTCTATTTATAATTGAGGACTGTGTATTGATTTCAAAAATTGTATTCCTTACTAAATCTATTTTCAAGTTTTAAGATGAGGGGTGAGTCAGATTTTGATATAATTATAAACATGTGGGCTTACAAATGTATGATGACCTCCAGATATCTTTCAAAAGATATGCTGAATTTATCTAAATAAGGCATCTTATCAATAAAACCAAAAAAACATCATGATATCTACATGACGTTTATTTATTTTTAAAGAAACCTGTACATGCATGTGTTATTAAATTACTTTCTCACATTTCTAGCTATAATTTACCTTTACGTGTATATTATTTTGTTTTTTTCATATTGAATAGTGACATCTTTTTAGCATACAGTTATAACTACATTCTACTTAACAAGTGTAATTATGGTTTCAAGGGAGATAATAAGTGAAGCATTAAAGAAATATTACTGTTTTTTTTTAAAAGATCTCAAGATTTGAGCAATTTTTCAAAGTAAAATTAAATTTCAAGCATATGTTAAGCTTTATACAAATGTATATACCTGATAAAATTTGTGTGTTGACAGTTTCATGAAAGACAATAACTGCTGGTGTCAAGTCAGCCAGAGTCTTGCCAATTCTTTTAGCCATTTCCTGGAGTTCAGTAGAGAAGTATTTATAATATGTCGCTGAAGCATCACAAAGAAACTGAAACATGTCTGTATGTAGTCGTTCTGCTCGTGTACGATATATAATAATATCTGATACTGCCAAAACTTTGAGTAAAAGTCTAGATCGTTGATTCTGATTGGATGTCAATCCTAGCATTCCTTCTGTATCTATGACGATTGTTTTACTCTTCGAGTCATATGCTGCCCACACACCAATAGTGCATGATTTCTGTTGAGCAGATGTCTCAAACACCTCCTTCCCTCCAAAGAATGTATGATTAAGGGTAAATGACTTTCCATCACCTGTGTTTCCAAATATTGACACAACTTTTACTAAATCATTACTGTCACATTCAAGCTTGTTTAAAAAGTCTTCTTCATTTGATACCTATAAATTAAATTAAAGAATGGTTTTGATTTAAGTTAAATTTAATCATTTACTTTACAAATAGCATTGATTATCATTATTATAATAGTTTAAATCTACTAAGGAATTAGTTAAATTGGCAAGTTATCATACAGGTACAAACGTACATGTAACTATAAAACCAGAGTTTGTTGTTGTTTAAATTATCTTCCTTAAATTGTAGTAAATATAAATGTCTAAAGCCAAGAAAGAAACCGTCGATCATTTCAACTTGATGGTGCAATTGTAATTTAATGTGTTTGTTTGTAGCCTGTAGGTCAAATGTTTGTGATGGATACCCAAATCATAGGGTGATTAAGAGCTTGATAAACATGTATACAATGAAACACAAGACCTTAAGACTGTGTTAAGGCCTCTAGGCCACATGTTTTAGTGCTGGGTTTATGTTTCATTGCCATCCCCTTTTCCTAAATAATGTGGTTTTAAAAGTAATCTTTCTTCTTTGTTTACAACTTTTATGACAAATGAATTTGTTATATGAGCCCCCTTTGCTATATGTGATTATGTTTCCATTATTTTGAATACTCTTTTACCTTCAACTGTTCTTGGTCATCAAGCAACATGAAGCTTGCTATTTCATCGTATTCACTTTCAATCATGCTCTCTGCCAAAGTATTAATGATATCGTCATCATTTGTATTGACACATAAATCTGGTATAATATTAACAGACTGAACCTGTGTTGTGTTAATCATTGCTATGTTTGACTCTTCTTGGGGAAAAGAAATGTAGGTCAATGAATCGTCGTCTGAGACTGGGGACAATGCCAATGGCTGAATGTTCATAGGCAGGGGTATTGACTGGATGTTCATGTGTAGTGTTTCTTCTGCCTTCTGTTGTTCCCGAAGTTTATGCTCTTTAAATGATATTTTTCTATGTGTTTTTCGAGATGACAGCTTGTGAAAAACCTCAAAACAATAATTGCAGAAGCTTATGCAACACACTTCGCACCATAAATCAGCAAAATTTTCATCTATACATATTTTAGATGGAAGTATTTTAGAAATCTGACATAGTTCTGAATGATGAGGACCTTTAATCACATTTCTATCATGTAATTCAAAACTGACATTGGTTGAATGTATTGTTTCACAACAATCTTCACACTGGTCTGAGCCACAGTCCTCACAATGAAAAGTAGCAACAGTTGATTCTGATCTGCAACACAATTTCTCTGCACAAAAACGTTTTGAAGTCTTTGTTCTAAACTTTTTGACGCTTGTCATTGTGTGAAATCATCTCGATCGTTTGTATTGTTGACTTAAATTTCGTTATTGTTTATCATGAAAATGTGAATCATTTTTTTCTCTTCGAAGTGTATGAGACGTTTGACAATTTATGTTTCTCTAGAGTTTTCATAGGATTTTACCTTCTAAGTAACAATTTTCGAATGGAAAAACTAAAAATAAAAACATTTTGGTGACGGTTTATTCCCAGAATTGCATTGTGGGAAAGACATTAGCGCTCCATTTTATTTTTATAATAGACTTTCATAATTTCTGTGACAAAAATGTCGAAAAGAAAAAAGAGCGCAGCTCTAATCGATTCAGATAGTGAAGAAAGTGACAGTGGATCAAACATTGATGAAGTATGACAGTTTAGATTGTTCTGAAATTCAGTGGATATATACGTTTTACAGAGAATTCTTATGGATTTATCAAGTTTCACACAAAGTGAAGCCAAACAAAATTTAAGACCTCTCTCCCACCATCCTTTATCTTCCCTTATAAATTCATGTATATATGCAAACATCTAATTTTCTCTATCATGATATTGGATTTTAACAACATCTTTTATCTAGGATTTTAACATATATACAAAAAAAAAACATGCATTTCACCACTCTTAGCATTAAAACACTTAGAAAAACCTCAAAGAATAAGAGGAAATGTGAGTGTGTGTGTGTGTGCTGTATAAATGTTGACACTTAATACTGAATGAGCAAAAAATGTCCCATGCTACTTGTAAAGTCTGAATTAAAGTTGCAACCTTGTTCTTCCACAACAACATTAACTCAATATATAACTGTCCTTTATATTAAATGTGTCCTGAGTTAAAATTAGATTAGAAAATTATTTGAAAGGAAAATAAAGTGAAAGCGTAGAATGGTGTAATCTAAGTGAATTTTACTGCCTTTATTTACTTTAGGAAATTTCCAATGAATATGATCAAATATAGCTAAAGCTTTCCAAATGGGAATATATTTTTCAACTGGATGGAAAGATAATTCTAGTTACAATTTTATCACATTTTTAAATGATAGACTTCCTTAGCCACATATTAGCCTTTCTTGTAGTCAGAAATTGAAGGCAGCTTTTTGCATAAAGTAGAAATTATTTATTTTTTTGTCAGAACACCTTGGTAAGGGAAATCTTCTTATCTAGTAAATCCAATTTTGTGCCTGGTTGGTGGTAATTTTTGACATTTTTAGATAAATAAAATAAAAAAACAAAAAATGTTCAATTGTAAAAATTTAAGAAGTTCAGATTTTTAAGGGACAATTAGAATCTAAGTATACATCACGATCAATTCATAATTTGGCATGTTAGGTTAAAAAGAAAGTTTGCTTAGATAAAATGATTTTATCAACAAAAATTATATGATTTGTTATTTAAAATTTAGGTATGCTTTTAATTTTGTCTGTTTCTTTCTCTTCTCTTAAAACTATAGAAAAAATTGACTTGATGCAGATAAAAAAGTCAGCAACTTAAAGTTAAAAAATCTAAAAAAAAAATTAAAAAATCTACTGATAAAAGAGTTCAATTCTGTTTGTTTAAAGTTTTTTTTTTTTTGTCATTTAACACATATATATCAGATTAGGCCTTGTATATGGAAATGGTGCAATAAGCTGAACTGTAATAAAAAAATATTTATTTGTTCATATTTAGAAGAAGTTTACTTTATTTGAATTGCAATTTGCTGATATATTTTCCGCTAGCAAAGTGACCTCAGTGTGACCCACTCGTAAAAATCCGGTGATGGAATACGCATTGATCTGTCCTTAAAATAAACTATTATCTGATTGTACATGTTAAAACACGTGCTCAATATCCATGTTTAATTGTTGATTGTTTACTATAAGGTGTCAATCGGTAAACTTCGGCTTCTAAACACAACATTTAAGTAGCTGCCATATTTTCATTTCATAACAGACACCGAGAGAAAAAAAATGACAATTACACGATGTGGTTGCGTAAAAAATGATAAAATTGTGCACAGAAGTCTAAGTTTATGGTATATGCATGCATTGGTTCAAGAATTGGATAAACATTATTTTTCACCGGGCACTGGTTTCTTATGACTAAGTTGTCATATTTTGTTTACATTCAAATACCTATGTTGCATTATTGTTAATAATTTCTGTTGAATTAATGTTTTTAAAACTGTTTAAGACAAATGGTTTTCTTTCAGGATCTGAAAGCACTGGCTAAAAGCAAAAGGAAGAGACCAAATTCTGAATCTCAAAACTCAGCAGCAGCATCACAGAGTGATTCCGACTCTGAAACATCTGAAAGTGATGATGATGTAAGTATTGGTCAAGACAAGATCATGTTATAATATGAAACAGGGTAACAGGGCTCTTTTGCTCCCTGCTGAAGGCCTCACTGTGACTTTTAGATCAGGAACAAAAATAAAAGTGCTTCTCCTTTACTTTTTGTGTTTTTTGCTGTGTATCTATTGTTTTGCGTCATGGATGGATACTCTGTTATAGAATATTTCCTTTCTTTTCTGTGACAATGCTTTGGTGGTACCGATAAAATGATTTAATGGTTTGATAATTACTAGCTCTCACTGTAGTTGATTATATTTATAGAGTACAATTGTTTTAGTTTTTGTAGGTATTATTTTTGTGTTTTTAGGATATGCTTCTATTTTGAATATCTACATACATGTATGAAAAAGAAAAAAAAGAAAGTTAAATGAAAAATAAAGAACTCAGTTCAGATTTGTTAGAATTTAAAATAAATGGCTTTTGAATTTACAGTGGACAGTAAATGGCAAAGGTAAAAAGAAAAAGAAGAAAGGAAAAGCTGCCAAAAAGACTAGCAGGAAATCCTCCGCATTATCCTCTTCAGAAAGTGAAGCTGAAAGTGAGAAACATGTTTCTGAACCTGAGGAAGGTATGTAATTAACGGAAACAGAAATGGATTACCTCCCTTCTTTATTATTAATTATCACCATTATCTTTATAGAATGTAATTATAGTGTGTGATAACATTGTGTGAGGGAATTCGATGTTTGCTGTACCACTGTTCACTCCAGCGCAATTTATGACAATACCACTGTATCAATCAAAATGATTTTTTTTGCAGTGTTTTAAGAAATGATTTTACTTTGTTGTCGCGTATTATTCGTGATACATTCAATGTTTTAAAAAGGCGAATTTTCTGTATAAAGTCAATGATTATGTTGACTTTTGAAGGCCAAACTTTTTACAGCCTTAAATACGCAAATAAAAGATCCAAAAACTATACCAATACAGAATGACATGTTTATGAAATTATAGCAAATCTATTGGTTAACAAATTTTTATTCGTTGATGCAAAATAATGAACTTAAAATATCTGACATTTTCTCCCTACCCAGTTTACCCCTATACATCTTTATGATGTGGACTGGTCATTGTTATTGAATCGTAGGCAATTTGATTGGATTAAGTTGTTATTAGTTTACCTACAAACTTGTTTATGCTTTTCATACATGACTATTGATTAATTAGAACGTGCATGAATGTGTACGGTAACTAAAATGACCTTCAAACTGGACACTGGACGAGTCAATATTATGTTTTATCAATGAAAGTTAAGGTATGAAAGGTAAGAATTGCCACTTCTTCTATTTTCACAAAATTTTCTGAATACACAGTTGAAAGATTATTTTTTAAAAGCCTATTGTGGAGATAAAAGAGAAAGTTTACAAATAAGACGTTTTGTTCCATTAAACAAGTCATTTCTTAAGAGAAATGCCGAAATATATTTTACGCACGACTACGGCAGGTAAAATTATTATTTATCATAACAACAAAAAAAGCATTTTTCAGTCTCATTGGAATATGTTAATTACAATTAATCACAAACTTAAGAAGTAAGTAAATAAAGTCAAAATATGTCCGATCTGCCTATTTCGGGACATCAAAAGTCAATACGATCGTTTTAAAGTCAATTTCGTCTACCTCACAAAATCTTGTTAGGCACTATAAGACATGTGTCAGAGACAGTGTAATTAATGTGATCCAATACATACAAAAGAATTATTTCTCTTGCATCATTTGTGTAAACAGTGCAATGCAGCAACATCAGTGTTGTGTAAACTGCAATTAGCTGTAAACAATACCATGTTGTCTCTTTGACACATTCCCCATTTCCATTCTCAATTTTATGTTTTTTGATTTGAAAGAATCTTGGAATAAAGTGAAAGGAGTATGTTCGATAAGGTCCTAAAATGGCCCCCTTTTTTAGTGTAAATTTCAAATTCGGATTTGTTTAACAATATCACAATAAATTTTAGCTAATACATTGACTAGATAGGATATAAGCCATTTTATTGAAAATTTCATGTTTCTACGTTTCATTATGACGTCACAAGTTGTACTCATATTGATTTTTCACGAAAAAATCAATGAAAATGGGTAAATTTCCATAGATTATTGGACAGGAGACATAGAGCGCATAAGTCGACAACAAAGATCTTTTAAAATAATGTTTGTGAAGACATTTCACATGTCTTATTTGAATATTAGGCTTGCCGACGCCTGCGCTCTATGTTTCCTGGTCCTTTATTTGGTTGAAATCCAGCTGATTTTGTCAAATTTCACAAAAATCCCTTATCTTGACCTTTTTGGGATGTAAAAATCAATGTGTTAGAATTGAACTTTGACAAAAACAGTTCTGTTTAACTTTCTCACATGTCTTTAAGGCAACTTAAAGCATTTATTGTCTTGTAACTATGAACTTTATAATTGGGGCCAAATATGGCCCTTACCGAACTTACTCCTTTCATAATTATTCAGGAATGTAAAAAAAGCTGTCCTAAATTAAAACACAAGGGAAGTTTTACACTCCTACCTATGATCATACTCGTGTATTTGGCAGAAGAACACCAATGTTCCAAAAGATCATTACATTCCAAACATATTTAAAATTAAGACAGAAATAAAAAAAGATTAAAGTCTTTCTTTTACAATAGTAGAAAAGAAAAAACACAAAAGAAAGCAACATTAGTATGGAAAAGTTGGCCAAATTATGAAAGCATTGAGAAAATATTGTCAGGTCAATTAATTTTCATTGAATAGCTTCACATCTTGACTACTATGGGATATAAAGCTTGTTTATTGCCTTTGATTTAGGAACTTTACCATGTTTGTAAGCAATACGTTGATCTTCTATTTTTGTTTAGTTGTCTCATAGACATTTAGTTTCATCCTTATTGTAGTATTATTTTTAATGTGATAATCCTGTGTAAAAAGGCAGTATATTGTGCTTTATTATAGGTGAAGTGTCAGAGTCTGACAGCGCAGGTGGTAACTCTGGGTCTGACTACGAATCTGATAAAGAGACATTCAACGATGGCTATGATGAAAACTTAATCGGAGATGAAGAAGATCGATTACGCCTTGAAAAAATGACAGAAAAAGAAAGAGAACAAATTTTGTATAACAGAATCGAGAGAAGAGAAGCTTTGAAAACAAGGTAGGATTTTGTGGGTGAAAATAATCTATAATATAATGGTTTGACAAAGTAAAATATTCAGAAAAAGAACAGAAGAAAATGAGTATGGAAAAAAATTCAGTCTTTGGTAATTGTTAGTGGATTGGGAAACAAGGTTTGCAACTTATTTTAATCCCTTTCCACTTTTCAGGTGCCAGTGCTGCCTTGTAGCGGCATTATCCTGCTCTTTTTCTAAATCTACAAGGGTGTCTTTAACGTGCAAGAGATATGGCTTTCTCTTAACACAGGTCAGCCATTTATCGTTCCTTTCCGATTGACTATCGTTGTTTCCTCAAGACCATACTTGCAAATGGTGTCAAAGGAGAGCCGACAATTAAATCCCTGAAATTTTCATCCCGAATGGGAATCGAACCAGGAACCTTTGTGTTAGTAGTCCTTTAACTTCATAGTGATGATAAATTAATCTTCCTCTTACAGATTTGATATAGAAAAGAAACTACGACAGGCCAAAAAACAACAACAAAAGAAAAAAGACAAGCAGTTTGCTGAGTCTTTGTTAGACAGGTCCACAAGTCAAAGGAGTAAAGAAAGACGGAAAAATATTGAAGAGAAAAAAGATTCAGGAAAATTTTCTGTCCTCAAAGAAATAAAGGCAAAAAGAGAAGAAAAGAAGAGACAAGGTTTGTTATAGGATTAATTGAATTAAGCATTGTTACAAACTGTATTGGATGGGAGAGGGGAAGCACTCAAATTATTTAAATGTGCATGTTTACATTTTCTTTTCAACTTTGTAGAAGTTAACAAATAAAGGTCAATGTATATCTTTCAACAATGGCAAAAAACCCAAATCACATAGCAAGCTGTTTTTCATCAAAAGATTCATCTTTGTTTGTTATCTTCCATTGCAAGAGATTTAAGGTAAACACACCATGTGGAATATTACATTACCTTAATCTTGTTGAGAATATGATGTAAAAACAAACGGTCGCAGGTGAATGATGATGACACCTTTAAATGTGACTTTCTGTAAAAGTATATTAAAAGAAATTGAAGAGTGCATCACTTGTAATTATTAGCATCATAAAGTAGTCTTTAGATGATTATTCAATAGAATAACTTGGTGTGTTCTGTAGCCTCAAAAGTTTATTTGATTATTTAGAATTTAAGTATATTTAGAAAATTAAATGGTGTTGTTGAAGTCTATGAGTGTTGTTTACAGAAGAGGCCACAAAACAAAAGAAATTAGAAGAAAAAAGGAAAAAGACGCTGAAAGCTGATGATATTTACTCTGATGATGAGGATGAAGACGATGATAATGACGAAAATGAGGACGATGTTCGTAAAGAGAGTAAAATGGAGGTCCATGAAACAAAATCGGAATCGGAATCATCTAGTGGTGAACGGTCATCAGATGAGGGGTCACAATCAGAAAATGAGTAAGTGTCTGAGTTATTGAACACAGAGATAATTGGGTAGCTATACCCCTGCTCAGAAGGAGTGGGGTAGAATAGTTTATGTCTCTTTTTCTGTCAGCATGTCCTTCCCTTAAAGTTTTTTAGATCTAAAAATCAGTGCTGCCTAATGATTGTGTATGAAATTTTGTCACTTTTTTTTTAATTTTATTTTTACTGCTAGTTTAAGAGTTATTGCAGATAATTGAGGGGGATTTCAGTTCCATGAAATGTTAAAGACCTGAAAAAATCTTCATTACACTAAATATTATATATAAAATTAAACGGACAGAGTGTGTTGAGGGTCTATCTTTATCATTGAAATTTAAACTATGGAATTTCATCTTTCAAGAATATCTGTTGACACCGGATTTGGCATTTCCCCCGAGGTTTCAGATAAGTTCCAACTTAAAGTCATAAGAAACCTCAAATTAAAAAATAATTATGCACATGTTTTTTATAACTAAATGGATAGTTTTCACTATACAACTTATGTACATATACTTTTTTCTGAGGAAAATTCTTCAATTTGTCCACATTTAGAAGAAGTTTACTTATTTTTAATTGCTTGCTTCCAGGAAGAAATTCGCCAACATATTTTCCGTATGCATAGTGACCTGAGCTTAACCCTCCTCGTAAAAATCCGGTGATCGCAATACGCATGGATCTGTCATTAAAATAAACAATTATCTGATTGTACATGTTAAACACGTGCTCAGTGGCCATGCTTCTTGTTATTTGTTTACTATAAGGTGACAATGGGTAAACTTCGGCTTTAAAACACGGCATTTAATGAGCAGCCATATTTGTTAAATCATAACAGACAGAGAGAAAAAAAATGACGATTAAACGATATACAGTATTTGCATAAAATTTTTTAAAAATCGTGCACAGAGGACTAAGTTTATGATATATTCATGCATTGGTTCAAGAATTGGATAAACATTATTTTTCACCACTCACTCGTTTCATATGACTTTAAACTTAGATAACACAAACTTGTCTTATTCATTGTAGATATTATAATTACCAGCGATCAAAGAAAAAAGTCCAGTATGTATCTACAAAGGAACAAATGCAAAAGGTCAGACTGTCTCGGCATAAAATAGAGAGGTATGTACTGCATTATTCTAAGGGTTTTTGGACATAAATTGTACTTCACATTAACCTATACTGTTCCATTATAATTGTCACAAGTTGAATAATATATATTTGGACCCTGAATTGGGTATGGTACTCTGAAATACCATTGTACCTCCAAGTCCTACATTTATAGTCTGTTATAACCAACTAATTTTTGCAGTTGATTTTTTATATGACAAATATTTCGCAAAAAAGTCAAAATTATCAATTCTTTATTTAAAGGACTTCACCACCAAAATTGAAATTCTGATAAAATTGATTGTCATAAAATTGGTTAGACTGGGTTAACCTTTAAATGCAGAATAAGTATTTGCAAATATCTGTTGTTTAACAGTAAGCTTTTATATTTCACTGTGATCCATTAGTCTTAAATAAATGGTTCAGTTATACCGATAATTTAAAAACGAAAGAAAATTAGTACATATTTTAGATACCACAGTATATATATATGTGATACTTATGATATTGTATAGTAACTTATTTGATCTTGTTTGTAGATGGGTACATATGCCTTTCTTTAGGAAAACTGTGCAAGGTTGTTATGTAAGGATTGGTATAGGAAATCATGAAGGCAGAGCTGTATATAGGGTATGTGCAAATTCTGTAGATTTGTAAGATTTTTTTTAGTAGGCGTAGATATAAAGAGGCACTGGCATTTTTGCTCTTTACTCTGAAAGGGTGGCATTACCAAGTCAAAAAGTGGAATGATAAAACAAGGTTCTATATATTCTGCAAGTTAATTCATTAACTTATCATCACCTTCTGAAAAAGTAAGAATTATGAAATAGGGCTGTTCCCAAATTTATCATGGTTGGCGACGAGGAAGACACTCAAAGTGGATGGTTCTGTTTTCCTTAAAAATTTCTTTCAAGAGGTGAAATGAAAGGTAAGGGTCTTTTTAAAATGCTTTCCATGTCCCACATGCATCTTAATTCTGAAACACACACAGTTTAACGAAATGATAGTACAGATGTTTGTTTGATAGTTTGATTCTTTATGTCTTTAATTTCAGGTAGCAGAGATAATAGATGTTGTAGAAACTGCAAAGGTTTACCAATTAGGGACAACTAGAACAAATAAAGGTTTAAAATTAAGGTATTGCATAAAATAATGTAGAATGTGATATAAATGTACATGTATTTAGGAGACAATTTTTGTAACAGCAATGGATAAATCTTCATCTATTTTTTAGCTCACCTGGCCCAAAGGGCCACCAAGTGAGCTTTTCTCATCACTTGGCGTCTGTCATCCGTCGTCGTTAACTTTTTCAAAAATCTTCTCCTCTGAAACTACTAGGCCAAATTTAACCAAACTTGACCACAATCATCATTGGGGACTCTAGTTTAAAAAATGTGTCCGGTGACCCGGCCAACCAACCAAGATGTCCGCCATGGCTAGAAATAGAACATATGGGTAAAATGTAGATTTTGGCTTATAACTCGGAAACCAAACCAAATTTGACCAGTAGTGAAATTGTTTATCAAGTCAATATCTATCTGCCCTGCAATTTTCAGATGAATTGGACAACTGGTTGTTGGGTTGCTGCCCCCCAAATGGTAATTTTTAAAGAAATTTTGCTATTTTTGGTTATTATCTTGAATACTATTATAGATAGAGATGAACTGTAAACAGCAGTAATGTTTAGCAAAGTAAGATCTACAAATAAGTCAACATGACCTAAATGGTCAGTTGACCCCTTGAGTTATTGCGCTTTATAGTCAATTTTTAATAATTTTCATCATGTTCATTAATTTGGTAAATTTTGTAAATTTTTACAAAATATTTTCCTCTGTAACGAAAGGGCCAAGTTTATTATAGATGGAGAAAATGGTAAGTAGCAAGAATGTTCAGTAAAGTAAGATCTACAAACACATCACCATCACCAAAACACAATTTTGTCATGAATCCATCTATGTAATTTGTTTAATATGCGCATAGACCAAGGTGAGCGACACAGTAAATAATTTATTGGATTATTCCCTCTTTCTGAAACTTCCATCATCTTTCTGAAAAGACAGAAATTTTATAATTATATAAGATGAAATTTAAAAAAATCTAGGTCATTATCATCATTGATATGATTAGACTAATTGATTTGCCTATTATTTTGAAGACATGGTCATTCAGAAAGGGTTTACCGATTAGAGTTTGTATCAAACCAAGACTACACAGATTCAGAATTCTTTAAATGGAAAGAAGCCATGTTGTTAGGAGGTCTAACTTTACCAACTGTAGATGATATTGAAAAAAAAGTCAAAGACATTGCAGAGGCTGCTAATTATAAATTCAAGGAAAATGATATTGAAGAAGTAAGAACTGTGGATTTTTTTTATTTATTGGGTACACATTTATTTTTTGGATTCCATGTATATACAATGTAGGTAAACTCCAATATTTATCAAATTACAGTTTTTTGTTATCTTGTCCATACTTGCCCCAACCGTTCAGGGTTCAACCTCTGCGGTCATATAAAGCTGCGCCCTGCGGAGCATCTGGTTTTGTTATCTTGTATGCAGAACTTTGAAAAGCATGAAATCAAGTATAAAAGAATACAGTTTTTACCCTAAAAAACTATACATATGGAAATGAATGAAAATTAAAATAACAAAAATACCAAACACTGCCGAAAATTAAAAACAGTAAGTCCCTAATCAAATGGCAAAATCAAAAGCTCAAATACATCAAACAAATGATTATCAATTGTCATATTCCTGATTTGGTACAGGCATTTTCTTATGTAGAAAATGGTGGATTTAACTTGGTTTTATGGTTAGCTAGCTAGCTTAACCTCTCACTTGTATGACAGTCACATAAAATTCCACATTTGATTTAACTCTGTTACGTATAGTGATTGCAAAACTTGGAAAATAAGGGGTATTCTGTCAATTGTAAAATTCATTAAGATGAAACTACTATTCTTCTTATAGTAGATGTCATTGAAAAAGTAGTCTTCAAACATCCATAATTCAATGTTGAAGATGATAGAAAATTAACATTATTTTGCAAAAATTTTTTACACTGAGTATGTTATTAACAATGATTAACACTTGAATGATAATTAATTCGTATACTTAAAACATATTGATGCTTTTTACAGATTGTAGCAGAAAAACAAAGGTTTAAAAAGAATCCTCATAATTATGCTGTTAAGAAAACCGCTTTATTAAAACAAAAGGTCAGTTGAAGGTTATTGTTAGTGTATCTTATTAAATGTTAAGAAAACCACTTTATTGAAACAAAAGGTTAGTTGAAGGTTATTGTTAGTGTATCTTATTAAAGATGTACTTAGGTGAGGTTTTGGAATTTGTGTCAAATGTTCGAACTCCTTGGTGTTTTTCCATACAATACAATGTAAAATATTTTGCCCCATAACACCCATTTATTTTTTCATATAAGATTTATTAGCTCATGAAAGGTCATTTACCAAAATTTTAGAAGATTCTTGATTTTCTTTCTTTGGTTTTGAGACCGAAATAATATCAATGTAAATAAAAGGTAAAAGTCCCAGTCAGCCTTTTCCCGCCATATTTTAAATCTCAAATATCTCGAAAAGGAGGTCCATTACCTATCAATATTTTTAGCTTATCTTTATCCTTAATTGCTTCTCTACCTGCTTATAGTATCAATTTTAACTTCTTAATTTATTAATTTTCACCTAACCTTTTCTAAGTACATCCTTAAATGTTAAGGAGCTTCTGCGATGGCTCACTTATTGATATAGACTGTACTATGATCAAAGAGAGATGGGGATTAAATTTCAATGTGACAGCAACCTGAGCATACAAATAGCTGGCTTGTATCTAAACAATATGCTGAGCTCTACTGTCTTAACAAATAGAAATGAATTTAAATCTTTCAGAGATCTTTGATTGACACAAAGTTCTCGAAATGACAAAATTCAATAAAATATGCCAAAAAACATTTATAAAATATAACAAAAAACAAATGCAGTGGTATTTGCTTAATCTGACACACTTGGGGACCAGAAAAAAATGTTGGATAAAGCAGGGCGTTGGAATACTCAGATTTTTCTGCAAAGGATAGGCCTATTTTGGACCATGAAAAAGTCAGTAGAATTCATTTATAAATATTATATTATAGGAAATGGCCGACATGGAAGGTAATGTCGATCAACAAGGTAAACTTCAACAAGAATTAGAAGATTTAGAGGAAAGGGCCACTGAGTTGGACCGGCGACGGTCACAGAAAATCAACTCTATCAGGTATGTCAGGGTTGTTAGAGGAAAGGGCCACTGAGTTGGACCGGCGACGGTCACAGAAAATCAACTCTATCAGGTATGTCAGGTTTGCAGGGCAGTTTTATTAGACTTATGGAAGTATTGTCAATTCTGTGTGCTGGAATTATTATATCTGTTTATTAAACTTGCAAGTCAGTTCAAGTTAAATTAGATTTCCCTTTTTGAAAATATTTGATTTAATGATTTTATCTGGAACTTTAAAGGAGTAGGTCCGGTAAGGACTGATTTTGGCCTCAAATTTCAGGTTCGTCTGACGAAAGATTTTGACTACTTTTTGAATACTTAAGTGTCTATTTTATTTGAATTAATTAGTTTATGTGAAAGATTTTAACAGATTTAGTCATTAAAAACGATCCGATTCAAGCTCAAATATGAAAAATCTACCTAATATGCAGAAAAATGTCACTTTTCAGATGGTTTTTGGTAAAAATGAAAGTGGCCGCATCCGTGTTCATCCTCAACCTTTATTTATGTTATGTATTATCATAAAATACAACTTACATTTCAATATAAAGGATGAACACGAATGCTGCCACTTTCGTTTTACACGAAAACCGTCTAAAATTTAACTAAAATGCTAGAATTATGAGGATTTCATTAATTTAGCATGACTTAATGGTGCTAGTACCGGATATATGTGCATTGTATTGTCAAAAACAGCCCATATTTATGTAGTAGAAGCATTCTACTGTCCAATAAATAACTAAAGGTTTACATTTTAACAATTTTGTAAAACTGCTATATTTTGGGGCCAAAAAGGGGTCTTACTGAACCTTCTCCTTTGTTTTGTACTTCTCAGCAAATTTTTTATCAATTGTTGCAAAAAAATTTGATTGAAATTATGATCATATTATAATTATAAATTCTGAAATAGCATTAATTAATCTCACAATTTTGTTCATTGATTAACAATAGTAATAAAAAATGTGTTTATCAAATTCAATTTATGAGTTTCCAAAACTTATTGCTTTTTCTTTAGTTACATAAACCAGAGAAACAGACAGCGTAATATGATAGAATCAGAAGAAGCTTGTAAAGTTGAAGTAGAAGAAATGAAAAACAAAGTAGCTGATCCATTTACCAGACGACAGTGTCGTCCAACCATGGTAACAAAGGTATGTCATATGGCACTAAAACAATGGACAGAAATTTGATTATTACGATAGATGAAATCGAATGTTAAAGTTTGTGGAATATCTTTTTTTACACGAAATAAATTTTATCACTTCAAAGTTACTAAAATTTGATTATTCCTTGTAAAACTAGACAATAATTTAAATAGTGTAATCTGTCTAAAGCCAAAACTACAGAACATATATTGTGTATTGTTAACCTTGATAATTTCATATGTACTTTATGACATATAACTTGACATGGACTTCCACAACATATAATTTTACATGTACTTTCATGACATATAATTTTACATGTACTTTCATGACATAATTTTACATGTACTTTCACAACATATAATTTTACATGTACTTTCATGACATAATTTTACATGTACTTTATGACATATAATTTAACATGGACTTCCACAACATATAATTTAACACGTACTTTCATGACATAATTTTACATGTACTTTCATGACATAATTTTACATGTACTTTCATGACATATAATTTCACATGTACTTTAACCACATATAATTTTACATGTACTTTCATGACATATGATTTTACATGTCCTTTCACAAATATAATTTCACATGTACTGTCATGACATATAATTTCACATGTACTTTAACCACATATAATTTCACATGTACTTTCATGACATAATTTTACATGTACTTTCATGACATAATTTCACATGTACATTCAAGACATATAATTGACATGTACTTCAACAACAAATTATTTTGCATGTACTTTCACGACATATAAATTCACAAGTACTTTTAGATGTACTTTCACGACATTTAATTTTAACGTGTACTTTTACATCCTTTAATTTCTCATATACTTTTACAACCTTTAATTTCATGTGTACTTTCACAACAAATAATTTCACATGAACTTTTACAACCTATAATTTCACATGTACATTCAAGACATAATTTCATGTGTACTTTCACAACAAATAATTTCACATGTACTTTCACAACAAATGATGTCACATGTACGTTCAAGACATATAATTTAACATGTACTTCAACAACAAATTATTTTACATGTTCTTTCACGACATATTATTTCACAAGTACTTTTAGATGTACTTTCACGGCATTTAGTTTTAACGTGTACTTTTACATCCTTTAATTTCTCATATACTTTTACAAACTTTAATTTCATGTGTACTTTCACAACAAATAATTTCACATGAATTTTTACAACCTATAATTTCACATGTACATTCATGACATAATTTCATGTGTACTTTCACAACAATTAATTTCACATGTATTTTCACAACAAATGATGTCACAGGTACGTTCAAGACATATAATTTAACATGTTCTTCAACAACAAATTATTTTACATGTTCTTTCACGACATATTATTTCACAAGTACTTTTAGATGTACTTTCACGACATAATTTTAACGTGTACTTTTACATCCTTTAATTTCTCATATACTTTTACAACCTTTAATTTCATGTGTACTTTCACAACAAATAATTTCACATGAACTTTTACAACCTATAATTTCACATGTACATTCATGACATAATTTCATGTGTACTTTCACAACAATTAATTTCACATGTATTTTCACAACAAATGATGTCACAGGTACGTTCAAGACATATAATTTAACATGTTCTTCAACAACAAATTATTTTACATGTTCTTTCACGACATATTATTTCACAAGTACTTTTAGATGTACTTTCACGACATAATTTTAACGTGTACTTTTACATCCTTTAATTTCTCATATACTTTTACAACCTTTAATTTCATGTGTACTTTCACAACAAATAATTTCACATGAACTTTTACAACCTATAATTTCACATGTACATTCATGACATAATTTCATGTGTACTTTCACAACAAATAATTTCACATGTATTTTCACAACAAATGATGTCACAGGTACGTTCAAGACATATAATTTAACATGTTCTTCAACAACAAATTATTTTACATGTTCTTTCACGACATATTATTTCACAAGTACTTTTAGATGTACTTTCACGACATTTAGTTTTAACGTGTACTTTTACATCCTTTAATTTCTCATATACTTTTACAACCTTTAATTTCATGTGTACTTTCACAACAAATAATTTCACATGAACTTTTACAACCTATAATTTCACATGTACATTCATGACATAATTTCATGTGTACTTTCACAACAAATAATTTCACATGTATTTTCACAACAAATGATGTCACAGGTACGTTCAAGACATATAATTTAACATGTTCTTCAACAACAAATTATTTTACATGTTCTTTCACGACATATTATTTCACAAGTACTTTTAGATGTACTTTCACGACATTTAGTTTTAACGTGTACTTTTACATCCTTTAATTTCTCATATACTTTTACAACCTTTAATTTCATGTGTACTTTCACAACAAATAATTTCACATGAACTTTTACAACCTATAATTTCACATGTATATTCCTGACATAATTTCATGTGCACTTTCACATGTACTTTCACAACAAATGATGTCACATGTACTTTCATGACATATGATTTTATGTGTACTTTCACAACATATAATTTCATGACATATTTTTTCACATGTACTTTTGTACTTTTACGATATATACTCTGACATGAATGATTTGACATATACTTTCCCACAACATATATATCACATGTACTTTCACTCCTCTATCAGAAAACACTATGATGAAGCATCAGATTCTCAAGAATGAATTGTGTTCATTATTTGAAGGTTTACTTTCTTTCAGGTTGGTTCGCAGGCAAAAGAACCATTGAAAGAAGCCAAAGAAGGTCAACTTAAAAACGAAAGCCCATCATTGAACCACAAACTCCCATCATTGAAGGTATAATAATTATATTCTTTTTTGCTGTGGTTGGGATGGTAGTTCAAAAATGTAGCTAAAGAAGTGTAAAAGATAATTTAAAAGTTATGCATGTTTGGTTTAACAAAAAAGTGGCAGCTCCTTTTGTTGATTTCTAGATAATTATTTTTTGTTTTACAACCCAGATATGTTTATTTTATAAGATAAAACTGAACTCTCAATTTTCCTTGTTTAGAGACTTAATTTGTTTCAAGTTCAAGGCTATCAATTTTGTATTTTTATTTACTTAAATGTATACCGTATATGTATCAGACTATTTTATGGTGTTTTGGTTTATTACGTTTAAATTTTTATTTATTCAGTCATTCTGAAGATCTCTTGTACATAGATATTGGTTTAACGCAATAAGTTGACCTGGTACGAAAAACTCTGAACCTTTTGAAACCTTGAGATCTTCAACATGACTGTTTATTCCCTAATTTTTATCCACTGTATTTTCCAGGCTGAAGA
The DNA here is from genome assembly GCA_037788925.1 of Mytilus galloprovincialis. Taxonomy (NCBI): domain Eukaryota; kingdom Metazoa; phylum Mollusca; class Bivalvia; order Mytilida; family Mytilidae; genus Mytilus; species Mytilus galloprovincialis. Next base: position 4,782,380 of record CM075334.1, on the reverse strand, counting down.
TCACAGAGATCATAGAAAGGTATATCTCAAAACAGTAAAGAAAACTAATGCAGATTATTTAAGTTGCTAAGTTAAAGGCTACTGTTAAGTTTTAAAAATGTTTCACAGTTGCAATTTTCAGTAAATGCTAGGTGCTAGTACCTCAAGATCAATTTTGGCTGCCTACAACTTTTTTCAAAATTTGAATAGAATCTTGGATAAGGTTGTCAACATTGATTGACAACATTCAAATAGAGCTAGCCATCATTTAGTGTAAAACAACATACCGAGTTATTTCTTTACCTTGAACTGGCACTTTGATTTAAAGAAATATTGGAAAAATTAGTAAGCCAGTTAAGTCATAATCAGCACCAAGTAGTATTTATTAAGTTCTTTCATATAATTTAAGTCATCTAGTGTCAGGTTTTCCTATTACTTGAAAATTAAAAGAAAATTAAATTGATAAAAAAGAAATTTATAACAAATAGTTGACTGTACTGTTTTGATTTCTACAAGATTTTATTGTGTTTAATTTGTACTCATAACAGACTGGTTTGGTTTGCCTGTCCTTTATCTGTTTGAATTTTCTAGATATAAGGGCCAGGTATTCATCAACCATCTTTTACCTCTATTTTTTGGCATCATAAGTAGAAAAGTTTACTGGTTGAAAAGGGAGAGAAGCCGACACAGAAATATAGATTCTACTTCTGCATTGAGTGTAATACAATATTTCGTCTTTTCAGACAGTTACATTTCAAATTTAAAAATATGAGCCTTGTCTTGCATTTTTGAATACCAAGAATTTAACTGTTGACAGATGAGAAATATGGTATTCCACTAGATACAGTGGTAGATTCAGTTTATCTAATAGACAACTTTTGAGTTCGATGCATTTCGGTCAAAAACTCTGGTTTTAGTGAACATTATTCATGTGTTTAGGGGCATCGTCACTTCTGTTCCCATGTTGAGCCATTGGTTGGAAAACTATGATGCTATATTGCAACAAATTATTCTGCAAATTGAATTCTCATAAATGACAACCAGCACTGCTGTCATTGGGGAATTGTGATTAAATACCTACCGAACAAACATTATTTCTAGTTTATCCTGCATAATGATGATCACTAAGCCACTTATGACTTAATGAATGTTAATAGTGCAGGGATACATGTGATCCTCTTTATCTGGTAAATGACGTCATAAAGGTGGGCATAACGGAGGAGTTTTTTTCCAGTGACGCACAAACTTGAAAGTGGTCTTTGTTTAAGACGATATGTAGGCAAAGTTCATCTTTATGTATCAAAGATTTTGCTCTTTCTATGTGACATCAAACAATAGTGAATTTCAAAGGAAAGCAAGAAAATTAAATGTTTGATTTGTAATTTTAAAAAGTGGATCTGAGATCTCAAACAAATAATCAATTGTTGGAAAAGTGTAAGCCATCTATGAAGGAGAGAAATGTATGATCCATTATCTATTTTCTTCTTATTTAATTATTTATCTGCTTACATTTACCATGTATATAATCTCTTTTCATATGAGATTCATTTCTTTGTAGCTACATTTGATTTAAGTGCAGTTTTACAAATAACTTTAGATTTGGATGGAAAGATACTTTGATCTATTGTTTGTTGTTGTATTTTCCTATAGAAATCTTTAACAGAATTTTATAGAATTTTGATAATTAAACTTGTTGATGGGGTGGTAAAAAAACTCTTTCCAACCACACAACCCCAAACATAAACATTCAAACACACAGCAATTAAGTCATGAAACTGTAAGTATATATGTGCACATTGTCCACAGTGCTAGCATTGATGATGGGGAGATTTTAACTTCATTGACTCATAATACATTCCTGGCACGGTTGGTATTGATATATATTATCATATATTTTATACGCTGTTTAAAAGTAATGCTGGTTGTATAAAAATATGTTGACCAATTTTAGAGGAAATTTCTTAAACCCAGTACTGTTTGATTTTTTTAAAACTAATAATTGCTTTAATGCACATTCTATTGTGTAAGTAATACTGTAAACCCACTTATTTTCGCGAATACTTAATTTCGCGTTTTACCCTTTTTATACCATTTCGCGATTTTCTGAAGTTCAATAAGGAATGATCCAAGTATTACATATTCGCAACGATTAATATTCGCGTTATTTTCTACTCGCGAAAATAAATCACTCCCAAAAATAAATTGCTCGCTAAAATAAGTTGGTTTACAGTATTCTGAAAGATATTTATGATTGGGGTCACTTCTTTTCAAATAAGATGCAAAAAACCCTCTTGTACAGCAACAACAGCAGGGTATTTGAGGAAAGAAAAATTAAGGCATTTTTATTTGTTTTTATTTGCAGATATCACCATTAAAAAATCCAGATAAAAAGCAACAAGATTTATTTGCTGATCATGATTTTGATATAACAATAGATCTTGACGTCACCTCATCAGGTATTTAATGTAACAATAGATATTATTGTAGCTTACATATATAAGAAACATTTTTATTGGTTAAAACATGATCATGTGACATGAAATAGTGCAGTTATTTTCATTTAAATTCAAGGAAGGACGAATAAACCTAAAAAATTTACACCAGCAGTGAGTAACCCTATCATTTACTGGTGACTTAAGCTTTTGAGATTCTTGATTTGTTCTTGAGTGATCTCCCATCAAAATGATATCACAGACATCTGAAACAAAATTGCAACAGTCATATTAGCAACCCACCAAGTGGCAAGGAAACAAGGCTTTGAAATTATCTTGTGTCAAGGATATCTCGTATAAAATTTTACAGTCTACCTTTAATGTGTAGTACATTTCTCTCCAACTCCAAATAATTTTTTCCAACAGGAGTGTTTTACAAAACTTACTTTTGATGGTTCAAAAGACCCTTGCACTGTTCAGTATAATAAAAACAATTGTGGCCCCTAAGAAGTGAAGAATAACCAAATTTCTCAACCCTAATGTTATAATCTTTTCTGGTTGACAATTTTGAATATTTAACTTTGCTATTGGACATGATTGTATATTGACCTCACCACAAAGGTTTGTGATATAAAGATATTGCTGTCCTCTCATCAGATACAGGAATGAATAAAACAGAAACAAACAATCATAGATATGTCTTCAAAATAACATTCTTTAACCAAAAGCATTAAGATAAGACATAATACCAACACTGTCTTTGTTTGTCGCACAGAAAAAAAAAGGTATAAATTTTAAACCTTCACTCATAAATAGTAGAGTAATGTTATTATATTATTATTTATAGAATAACTAATTGAAGAATTCAAATAGAGAAAAATATTCAACGTGTGACCGAACAACATATTAATTCTCGAGTGCGCGTAGCGCATGAGTTTATTATCAGTGTTGTTCGGTCACCAGTTGAATATTTTTCGATATTTGAATTCTTTGATTAGTTATTCTTTTTATTACATTGGCAAATGGTTTTTTTTTTAAAGAAATTAATGTAAAACATGTAAGGAACTATATCTTTTTTCTACGCATTCACAATTTGTTTTGATCGCCATTATCGATGTCTTTACAACGCCTAGTGTTGTATGACGTCAGAGAGTGAAATAACCACGTTTATTTCACATGTGAAATTATCGGGTTTTTTTTTAACTGGGAAATCAATGTTATTCATTGCAACCAATGTAATAAAATGGTTTACTTTTCAGCTCCCTCAATGATTGTTAATAAAACCAGTGAAACGAGTCGTGAAGGAGCAGCACCAAAAAGATCCCTGAACCTAGCCGAATATAAGAAAAAGAAAGGACTTATTTAGTACTAGTGTGTATGTGTGAGTGTGAGTGTAAATGATGAAGGATGTTTGAGTTGGTGTGACTGATCTGAATCATGCGTATGTGTGTTGACTTATCATTTCATTTCAAAATGTGTGTTTTCACTACAGAAATATCATGTTTATCATTTTTATATTAAGTATATCTTGTTTTAGAGAAGGACATATAGACCATATAATTCATATAAGAGAGTCTGATAGGAAAATTCTCTGTCACTAATAGTATCATTATGAAAACTTGCTTCATGGACCATATTTAAGCATTAATAGATCAGTGATGTGGGAAGAAAAATGACATTTTATTTATGAAAATTTCAAGGAAAGATTGTGTCTTTTGCTAAATCTGTAATTTCAAATTGGTTCTTAACGTTTAAAATGTATACTGTAAATTCAGGAATTATTGCGTTCATTTATTATTGCGTTTTTGTTAATTTAGACTATAATGCGATTTTAATTTTTGCGATATTGAGATATATACTGTTTACGGTAATTTATATAAAAAAAATAAAAGTGTGAGTTTAAATAATTGCGATTTTATAACCCTGTCACATTTTTCGCAATAACAAAAACATCGCAATAATTTCTGAATTTACAGTACTTACATTTGTATTATTGTGTGTGTACAGTCCGTCAATTATCAGTTTTTTGGTTCATAATATTTTCATATAAATGAGGTTTATATAAAACCCTTTCTAATGTTCAACAGCATTAAACTTGTTTTCTAATGTTTCTCTGAGCTTACAAAGTAGGAAATGTCACAATAAACTTACACAATATTTATTTTAACATAAACTGGGAGTATAAGTGATCCTTTAAAAGAATGATGACTGTTAGGGATCAATATGTTTTTGAAGACTGTTAGAAAAGGGGGAGGGGTGTTCAAAATGTTTTTGTCATAGGCCAGTCTATATTTTTACCAGTTGGCAGCTAGTCCTCCTTTTCTCAAATCTCTGAAGTAAGAGCCTTGATCCATAGTAAATAATTGTCAGACTTTTTTAATGCACTATGATTGGTTTCGGTTTTTCTCCAGCCAATTAAAAAATGCACAGCTTCCGGTGATAGCAATATAATAAAATATGTAATCTCAATTTATAAATATTTAAGTGTTTGGCTGATTACCCCACATTGTCTGTGTAAAGTTTCTGATTTTGATTTGTTCCATTTTTTGTAACATTGTCTTACCCACAGCACTTTTTTTATGGAATTGTTTTACATTGCAGTGTCAATTATAAACTCAAATTTACATGTTATTTTTTCCCCAATCTTTGTAATGTGAAATGGATTTCAGTATGTAGTGATATATAAATAATATATATGTAAAAAAATTACCAGGGGGGTGTTTCAAGTCTTTGTCTACCCATGAAGGTACCTCACGTCCATATATAAATTGTTTTAAGTTGTAATAAAACTTGATTTTCAACATTAATGTAAATTTAGAAATTTTTGCATGCATTTAGAAATTGTATTTGAATGCGGATATATATTTTGACATCCCACCCCCTTTCCTTTTCTTCTGAGTCGGAAACCCTTTTTGAAAATGGCTGGATCCCTGAATTTTTATTTTTTTTGAAACCTTGCTTGTGGCAATTTTATAAATAATTAAATTTTTTAAATATTGAATACAAGAGGTTGTACCTGAAATAATGGACTAACTTATTTTAAATTATTTCTAACCATCTTGCCAAATGATTAAAAAAGTGCTTTAATACAATCTGAGAAATAAAAATCTATGTCATAATATCAAATAATGAAGGGTTAAATATACTTGAATCCCATCATCATTTCATTTCACTTCATAGGATGGATTTCAATAAGAGGCAATGCAATGAAATATATGTCAATAAAGGGAGGTAACTGTGATCTTACAACTTTTAAATTAAAATGAGTTGAGATTGAAAATCTGATATCTTTGATTGTTTGAGGTATAAATTTGTGAACTGTGTTCACGCTTCTTTTTTAAACTCATTCAGGATTTGCAACTGCATGTTTAAAAAGCAATCAATTAATCAATCTTGTTTTAAATTTGTTCAAAGGTTAACATTATTTTCTATGTTTTTAAAGCTAACCATGCGTGACCATAACATGCAATGTTTTGATAAAGGAACAACTGTACGTCTATGAAGTTTATATGTGTTGATGTAGTGATTTTTTTTACGATGAGTTCACCAATATGAAAATAGGTTTTTTAGAGGTAGATTTTGTTGAGGTTTTTAAATGTTTAAATTGATATTTTAATCTATGAATTGGTAGCATACTTAAAATGTTTCTGTTTGATATTGCATTGTTAGGACTGTTCCATTAAACATGGATGTTAGAGGGTATGAAGGGACTTCTTAAGGACTGTTCCATTAAAATGGATGTTGGAGGGTATGAAGGGACTTCTTAAGGACTGTTCCATTTAAATGGATGAAAAAGGTTATAAAGGGACTTCCAAGATTCACCAAACAATCCAGCTATTGTGGATTCAGTATGTTTCGTCAGATTCAATCTTTGGTAGAGTTTTGGGGAATAAGTAAGCCAGGAATTTATTGTTAATGAATACAAATGTTCTAGAGGTTTGAATGAAGACTTTGGAAATACCATGAAATATAAAAAAAAAACAAAAACAGAAAGATTTTCCTCAATCCTCAAAAAATGGTACTAACAAAAATAAATGAATCCCTTTTGAGTAAACAACCATAAACGACTCATGTCTAAAATTTAAACCTTCTTACCTACCTTTCCAACTTCATTGAAATGGAATGGCCCTTACAAAAACTATTTGTATACATATTGGAATATTATTACACAGTATCGTGCCTTTTTGAGGATGCAATAATATCCTGTTTTTTACACAATCTATTTAAAAGTAAATCTTTAAACTAGCTCATTTTTTTTTGCTTGGTCGCTTTCACACATAATCTTTAATTAGATTTTGTTTAACAGGTCAAGTAAGCAATTCTACAACCATTACTTTTGAATTTTTAAAAAAAATATTTGATTTAAAAAAAAAGTTTCAAATTATGGCATTGTTAATAGGGGATGTAAATTATAGTGGAATTTTCTCAATAAGTATTTACTTTAGCACTCTTTAGTTACCATATCAAGCGAGGTGTATAAATCATAAGTTAGAATGAAATACCTCAGGACAGAGTGTGTGAGATTTTTATTAGATATTTGTTATATATGATGTTGTACCTCTAATTAAACTGATAAATCTTTTTGTGTGTATTATTTACTTGAATTGGGATCACAAGATCATGAATGTTTAGGTGTCAGATCACCAATTTACTCTGCTGATTGATCAACAATGCTTGGGTTATTATTTGAATTGGTTTATCTGATCTTGACCATATTACATGGTTCACAGGCCAATGGTTGGTTATTGTTGAGCCTGCGACTTTTGTTGCAGAAAGCTTGACAGGGATAGTGATCCGCCGGCAACTGGTTCACTTAGTTCACTTCTTAAAAGCTTAATATTTTAGAAGGTGGAACACCTGGATGCTTCATACTTTGTAAAATTGAGAATAGAAATGGGGAATGTGTCAAAGCTACAACAACCCTACCATAGAGCAGACAAAAGCCAAAGGCCACCAATAGGTCTTTAATGTAGTATATACATGTAGATACCTTATATTATAAAGTTTCTGTCTGTCACATGTCCATTGACTTCGACCTCATTTCATGGATCAGTGAACAAGGTTTAGTTTCGGTGGTCAAGTCTTAGATGCTATAAGCAATAGGTCTAGTATATTTGGTGTATGGAAGGATTGTAAGGTGTACATGTCCAACTTGCAGGTGTCATCTGACCTTGACGGTTCAGTGGTCAAAGTTACGTTTTTTGGTTTTGGTCTTTATTTCTAATACTAGATGCAAAAGGTCAACTATTTCTGTTGTATGGAAGGAATTTAAGCTGTATATGTCTGTCTGGCAGGTATCATCTTGACTTCATTTTGGTTATAACTTTCTTGGACCATGTTAAGTGTATGTAATACTGTGGATTCATTATTATTTGTCGGATACCAATTTTCATGATTTTCGTGGATACAGGTGAAACACGAATTAAGATTAAGAAATAATTCATGGAAGCCATAGATTGTTGGAAATTTACACATGGCCTGGGCCGTGATATTCGAATTTTATCCTGAGCGTTAGCAAGGGATAAAAATCAACGAATATCACGGCCCAGGCCATGTGTAAATTTCCAACAATCTATGGCTTCCATGATTTATTTCGATTCTAATAGGACAAATACGGTCATTAAAAAACTGAAGCGAGGGTGGGTTTGCTGTGTGTATGGCTGTTCTTTTTTACTCCCTGTTAGATAAAGCTCAAATATCTTTATAAATATGTAGCTTTCGTAGGTTATTTCGTGAATAACTGCTAGAAAAAAACTTTTTAATTTTTTAAATTCTCAAACCCAACATTTGCCATTTTTAATTTACATGTTTTGTTCGTAAGCTTCCGTCAAATCCAAAGTTGACATTTTGTAACTAAGTAGCCGCCATGTTGACTTGCTGAAATGAGTAAATAAGCAAATAATGCGATAGAATAGAAAATAGAACAAAACCTACCTCAAAAATCAGTTTTCATACAATATCATACGAATTCCGATGGTTCACGTAAAAAAAAACTTTCAACTTTAGCGGTTTCATTTGTATGACGTCATGTTTTGAAATGACTTAAATGCGCCAAAAAGATTAATAGACTTTCACGGAAATTTATTTAATTTTTATTTTGTTGATTTCACCGAGCTCTTGTGCATCACTTCTTTTTATTATGCATACGAATAAGAATAAAAGTTATTTTGTCTTTTTTAAATTGCACTTTTTAAAATAATAAAATCGGCAAAGGATCTGCAAATAGGTTCCAATACATATAGACTTACGTGGGAAGTATATTGTAACAGCCATCATTATGTATATCTCCGAGCCTGCACTAAGTATATTTTTATCGAGAATTTTATCACAGTGTTGTTTACAAAACTAAAGAAGCACGTCATATTATAATGTTCAATGAATTACACATTTCTATAGGCTTTGTGGAGATATTGGCAAAACCACGAAACTAAGTGAATCTACAGTAGTTGTTGTAAAGCTTTATATTTAGGACTATCAACATAATATTAATGGCTAGTAAAAAGGCGAGACATTTCAGCGTGTGCACTCTTGTTATGGTAGAGCAAAAGGTAAATAGAATGATTGTAAGGTGTATATTTCCGTCTTGCAGTGTTCATGTGACCTCATTGTTCAGTGATCAATGTTTAGTTTTTGAGGTTTTAGACAGTTTCTCGGGTATTCCAGCAACAGCTCATATATATTTGGTATATGGAATGATTGTATGGTGTACATGGACTCATTATCATGATTCTTTGTCAATATTTAGTTGAGATAAGGACATTTCCTCCGATACTATAAGCAATGGGTTAACTATGTTTGATGTATGGAACGATTGTAACACATACACATTGAAGACCTGTTGGTGACCTTCTGTTATTTTCTGTTTTATGGTCGGGTTGTTGTCTCTTTGACACATTCTCCATTTTATATAAAGTAGATAGATAGATAGATATACTTTATTCTCTAAAAACTAGATACAAGTTTACAGAGAAACATACAATATAAATACAGATACAATAGTTAGGGTAAACAAATACCGTAATTATGATGACATACATGTTTAGTAACATGTATGATTATATGATGTAGAAGATGTGGTATGATTGCCAATGAGACTACCCTCAACAAGAGAGCAAATGATGTAGATGTTAGTGACTATAGGACTAAACAATAGTCAAAACACATACAGCATAGTAAGATACACCCCAAAATGACAAATGTAAAACCCAATCAAACAAGAAAACCAACGGCCTGATTAATAAACAAAACAATAATCCTCCCTAATCTTGGACCATGGTTTAATAGTAAAATATAAGAAGTTAAAACAAGAATGTGTCCCAAGTACATGGATGCCCCACCCACAGAATCACTTTCTATGTTCAGTGGACCCTGAAAATGGGGTAAAAACTCTTAATTTGGCATTAAAATTAGAAAGATCATACCACAGGAAACATGTGTACTAAGTTTTAAGTTGATCGGACTTCAACTTCATCAAAAACTACCTTGACCAAAAACTTCAGCCTAAAGCAAGACAGACGAATAAACAGATGGACAGACCAGAAAACATAATGCCCATAAATGGGGCATAAAAAGAGAGGCAAAAGGTACAAAAGGATCCGGGTGCAGGAATTTCTCACTGCATTGAAAACCTGTTGGTGACCTTCTGCTGTTGTCTGTTCTATGGTCAGGTTGTTGTCTCTTTGACACATTCCTCAATTCCATTCTCAATTTTATTTTTCTCAAACTCTCTCATTGCAAGTCAGAGAATTAATAAAACTTGAGGAGAAGCATTCCCATAAAAATTGTGAGAAAATTTAATAACACAGAAGTAAATAAAGAAATATCAACTGTATCTATCTGAAACATGGCGGAGGAATTTTAACAACATGAAATATATAAAACAAAGCTTTTATTTATCTAATAAATTACAACTACATATAATCTCATCACCATTTTGTACTGGTAATTACAATGTCAACAATGTGACAGGTTCAGATCAAGTTATTCAAATAATGATTTTATTCAACTTCAGCATAGTTACACTGTCCTCTGCTGAGTCAATTTTATTAATTACAGTTTGCTCTGACATTTCTCTTGATTAGTTTGATGTATCTGTTTCTTAATTTGAATATACATGATATTTTGGGTAATTGGCATAAAAATATTACAAATGACATTAATGAACTAAAACAATAGAACTTTTGGGCAAATTGTTAGGCCAGAACAAAATTCCATATATATATTTTTTGATCAATTAAAAGTCATTTTGTGTACCAAAAATCTATATAAAAAAAGTAACTACTACTACAGGTTAGCGTTATACCTATGTTAACAACAAAAATATTACAAACTAATCAAATAAAATACTTTGAATATTTTTTCTGTACGACATCATTACATTGTATAACAAACTACATTTAAGCAGTAAATCAAAGTTGATGAATATCATATAAACGCTTTAATATTAAAATACCATTTGGTTTTGACAGCGTTAAGATTTTTACCCTGCTAGTGATTGAAACAAATAGAATAGAATTTGTGGAGCTTCCTCCTTAGCAGATAAAATTTTTAGTATTAAAAATTCTAAATTGGTACATTACCATGTAACTATTGTAACTATCAATTTTAATTCAAGTTTTAAACAATAGGACTTGGACTAACAAATATTAAATTCACATTTTTAAAAAGTTAAAATGTTGAAGAAAGAAAAGAAAAACAACCTAACTTGCACATTTAAAAATGTAAGCTAATATGTATATTTAGGTGGAATTTTTGTGTACACATTTCAATAATATACATGACAAGTATGAGAACACATAAACACATGGCTATATAAATAAATGTTCAAATAGCTCCTCAGGCCAATTTTGAAAATAGTGCATTTTCTAAATTTCATTCATAAACCAAAAGTTCAACCAGAAAGGTTAATTTACCACTTAACCCTTTTCCAAAAATACCAATTACCTTAGCTTTAGGTCGTAAATAAATTGTAGCCTGGGGTCCTGGCTAATCTTGTCAGTATAGCCAGGCGTGTATCAATATACAGCCTGTTAATGATTGGTTAATACTACTTTTGTCACGCAATGTTTGTTTAACATCTGTATCCAATCAATTCTTGTTTAACATCAATTAGTAAAAATTAGACTGTAATTATTTTTTCTTTATGAATTGATGTATAGTGTTATCATATCTAATTATTAGTATGATGATAATTAGTAAGCAGAAAAGGGTTCATTCTTATCAGCAATCGCCTGGTGAGAAAGTTAAAAGTTTAAGATTTCACATAACCAAGGTGTGAATTGGATTTCAATTTTGCTGGTTTACATCAAACATCAAATTTATGCAAATATTTATTCAGCCTCACTTTAGATTCAGAGTCAACTGGCACTGAATCGATCACATGGTATTTGTTCCCCACCTGGCCCTTACGACGCGTAGCTAGATTGGGCCGGATGCCAGCCTAAAATAAATTGCAGTTGTTTTACAAACATATTTCAACTAGAGTTACTTCCCCTTTTTTTGTCACCATTCAAAATTATTCCTTATATTTACAGTTTTGGGGTGAAAAAGATTAAATCTTGAAAAAATAAAATTCAAATACATATTGAAAAATAACTTTTCATTATTTTTATACCTTTATACAATTATGACCTGAGATTTAATTCTTCAATGCAGGTCATGACCTGCATTTTCATCTCACAGGTTGACAGGTATGCATATGGTTGTTTTGTTGAAAGTGGGGCTACATTGTATGAAACATTAATAAATTATTTGATGAAAATGAACAATTAGTGAACATATTTTGAAAGCTTTGTGTATAAACAAATAGATCATCTTCATTGTAGATTCAAGACAACTGTTTTAGACATGAGGACAAATAAGGTTTACATCCTCTTATGAAAAAAGCTCAAATTTTGCAAAAAATTGTTTTAAAGTATTTTTCTTCAATGGCCTTGCTTAAAGAAACCAGACCATTTTAACCTTTTTATTTTCATATTTGAAAAAAAGCTTTTGATGATTAACAAACCAAGAGCTTCACAACACAAAGACTTGAACAGTAGTCTTTCTTGAGTGAATTTTACAGATTTTTTCTTAAAATCATGAAAAAAAATTAAAAGTAGTTATTGACAGATTTATATTGAATTATTACATTGTATTAACATATTATAAAATGTGTGTTTAAATTTCAAACTTTTAATTCAGAATATTTGTATTTGGCCATACACAATCAATGTCCGTGGTTGATCACCAAAAATACATTAAATGCAGATCAATAAAACACTTGCAAGATGATAAAAGGTTCCACATTTATATGTTGATAATAGTTTTACATTTTTATTGTACAACATTCACAAGAATTGATCACACCACTCTTTTAAGCATTGAAAGCAGTCATTCTGTTGTTTGGAAGTGGCTCCTGTCAAATCTTTCAACCAATCTTTGAACATATCTTCATCTTTTTTCAGCACCAAAAACTGCCCTAAGACAACATAGGCCTGAAAAAATATATACACACAAAGGGTAAAGAAAAAATGTTTGTTTATGGTTTCACAATTTCTAGAAATATTATTGGCAGGTCGAATTTTTTAATATTAAACTATTTATTTTAATCAAGTGTATCGGGACAACCTGCAATTCTGTCATGATTCATTATAAACCAATGAAAACTTTAGGGTAGGAGTTTTGAGACAAAAACATAAAAAAAGTCTTATAAACAACTTTTTTCCACAGAAAATTACATTTTTTGAGAAAATAACCCAATTCAGAGACCATGATCGATCCTAGTCTTCTATGTCTTCACACATGCTAAGTTGACTTACTGCCTTCAAAATTTAAAAACTCTTTGTTGCAACACTTGATCAACTGTAATTTTACAGGCATTGTCTTGTATTTTTGAATTTTGGGTTATATAACTTATATGTATATATATATCAAAAGTGATAAAACTTACACAATCAAAACCTGCTTCTGTCAGTCTACCACCATAAACTGGTCCAATCCCCGCAAGCTCTGTTACAGGTTTATCACCCATTGGCTCCATTACAAAATTTCTGTGTTTTTGAGAAGTTGAAGACATTTTACTACAAAAGATAAGAAATTTTCATAAAATTAGTTAGACATACTGGTTGATTCTGTAAATGATCAATAGTGGTCTCAGGAACAGGGACCTAACATTTCATCATTTGGAAATGGTTCTTCAAATAAATGAATCTGGGTTCAAAATATTCTTGAAATATATATGTAATTTGATGAATGGAAAATAATTTCTATTGCATATAAACATTTCTCTTTTAGCTTGTTTATAATCTGTCCGGTGATTGATGAACAGGTGATCATTATAAAACAATGTAAAAGCAAACAAGGTAAATTTCATACATGTGCAACTTTACAATTCAATATTAAGAAAGGTTGAACACAGAAGCATAGTTTACAATTAAAGATTCAGTTTACGTTGTTGTCAATGTAGCAGTATTTGATTTTGTTATCTGACAACCTTGCATACCATCTGGTATCTACTTAACCAGGGGTGTGGAAATATTTGCTGTGGGCACTTGTCCCTGGGCAAGTAAAACTGTAAAGTTCACTTGTCCGGAAAAAAAGTTACTTGCCCTGAATGATGGTCCCAATAAATATTGAAGTATTTCATTGTAGTTAATATATGATTCTTAGCACTGTTTTGCATCAAAAACAAATGAAATCCGTTTGTTTATTATGTGTAAAAATTTAGGAAAGTAGGTTAACATCTATGGGACAGAAACCTTACAGAAAACCAACCAATGAAATGACATGTAAAGGTAATTTTTGCAGCAGTTTTTGAATAAAAATTTTAGCCAGTAGGCACATATAATGATATACTAATTTAGAGGACAGTGAGTGAAGAAATGGAAATTAAATAATAGATAAACTATTGACTTTTTTGCTGTCTCTCTCAACTGACACATGCACTTGCTTTTTTGTTTTTGTTTTTGATAATTGTCTTGATGGGCAATTAAACCGTCCCTTCTGTTTACCACTCTGACAACAAATAATGTTGACCTTTGATCTATAAATATAAAGACAAAAACAATATTTAATTTACGAATTTCCATCCTAGATAGCCAGGTGCAATCTGATATTCACGATGTCTGAAATTCACGCTTCCGTATTTTTTTTTTTTAATACTCCTTATCCTCCATTTGCGTTTTAGGTTTTTTATGGGACATATTATGGTATACAAATGTCTGGTGTCCGTCCGTCTGTCTGTCCGGCGTAAACACTGTAACTTGAGAATGACTTATTCATATTTCATGAAACTTAATATAGTTGTATCTTATGATGGTCAAATGATCTGTATACTTTTTGGTGAAAATAAGATTAAAACTTTTTGAGTTACGGCACTTTGTAACTAAAACAGGGGTGTGTTTTTTTCACATGTCGCACCGTATCTCAAAAACGATTCTGGACTATGGCTTAAAACTTTAGACTTCTTAGTTATACTAATCTTAATATCTGTATACTTTTTGGTGATGATTCAAAATTTTATTTTTGAGTTATTGAGAATTTTGTTAAACAGGGGAGGTTTTTTTTACATGTCACGCCGTATCTCAAAAATAATTTATGATTTTTGCTTAAAACTTTATACACTTCTTTGTTATATTAATCTAAAGATCTGTATACTTTTTGGTTTTGATTCAAAATTTTATTTTAATGATATTTAGTTTTTGTAAAAAAAAACAAGGTTGGGGGTTTCACATGTCCCGCTGTGTCTAAAAAACAATATATGGTTATTGCTTAAAATTTTCTCAGAAACTATTTATGATTATTGCATTAAACTTCCACACAAGACGTCGGGCGTATCATGCGCTCATGACGCAGCTGTTTATTTTGTCTTGCTTGCCCGGTGTTTTATAAAGTATTTATCAATCTGAATCTCGATACAAAATCTTATAAAATGACACTTCCGGTACATGATGGATAAAACCTAATCGACGATCCCGTGCCAATGGACAAAACCAATGCAATGTTGCGCAACTCAGGGTCACATACTTATTTTTATTTATTTTGTTAATCGATCTATTTTCAGTATTATGTAATATTTATCGTCATGATCATTGGTGTTTTTACTCGCTGACCATTGGTTTCTTTTACATAAATTCAACATTTTGAACATGTTGAAATTAATTCTATATTTCTGTTGGATTTGAACTTTGTCTTTTATATTTTTTTACTTGTCCACGGGCAACCCAGATAAAAATAATGACTTGTCTGGTTGTTCAAATGTACGAGTCGGGCAAGTCGGGCATAGCATTTCCACACCCCTGACTTAAGGAAACTCTACCAGCACAAAACATAGCAGACTACACGAAATACGTCGGACCGTCGGACAAATCCGGTGAATAATGGATCGGTCTGGTAAAATTTTGTTGAATTCCGGTCCGAATGTCCGGTGTTTTTTTTAATGGATTTTTCTAACATTCTAGCAAAATTGCCAAACGATCTCAAATTCATTTTCATCTTTATTATTCATCACAGCGATGTTTATTTTGTTCAACCGCTAGCTTTATGCCGAACATCGCCAACCAGTAATGTGTAAATAAGGTAAAAACATATCTGTCAAAAACAACAATGGATGCCATCATTGGCACAACCGGAAATGTAAATAAAACCGGATCAGATTCTGGGAACGGATAAGGATAATTCCGGGTTTGCCGATTAAATACAATAAATGAATAAAAATCCAAACAGATCACAAAATTTAGCTATGAAATATAAACACTAGAATTGAAAACCAAAAGATATATGAAAAAGAAAGAAGAAACAGGAAATAATATTTTATACAGAAACTCTAAATTATGTTTAGTTCACAAACATTGTCAAAGTCCAATAAAATGGGACATTACTCTTCACTGAAATGCATTCAAGCAATTGTGCACAACTTTCATAACAATATACCCTCTTGTTACATCATTTTGTTTTAATTTGTGCATTTTGGGGAGGAGTAAGGCACAACAAAGTCATATGTTTGCTGTTTTTTGTCGGATAATATACAATTAGATGTAAAAAAAATTGGTCTGGTAAAATTTCATTCGGTCTGGTAAAGCTAGGATGCTTACCAGACCAAATGTCCTGTAAAAATAAAATTCATTCGTGTAGTCTGCCATAGGAGGCGTTGGTTCAGCAGCTCTTTATTTAATTATAAAACAATGTAAAGGCAAACAAGGTAAGTTTCATACATGTGTAACTTTTTAATTCAATATTAAAAATATCAAAGGTTGACCACAGCAGCAAAGTTTGCCCTAAAAACCAAAAATTGACCAGACATATTTTCAAGGATTCAGAGCTTCGCCTAAGTGAGACCCAAGCTGAAATTATCTATTGCATCCTGCCAAGCCCAAGGAATACAGAATCATTGTGGGAATAAATCCTAAAATATATCTTACAGAATCATTGTGGGAATAAATCCTAAAATATATCTTACAGAATCATTGTGGGAATAAATCCTAAAATATATCTTAAATGGAACAGACATCACATTCATCGATACACATTAATGACAGTTAAAGAATAAGACAATTCTGACTCTTCTTCTTCAGTTATACAACTAAACTTCAGAATACTGAAGATAATTTGTCGTAGCGCATATGTGGTAAAATAAAATTTTCTTGTAAATGCCAAAGAGAAAATATATACAAATTTGACAATTTGTGCATGTACATATTACAAAAAACAAAGTGATTAAAAAATTATATACAAAAATTTATTGTCTCGATTTAATCAGTTGACAGAGAACACCTTGTGTAAGGTGTCCTCTGAAACTGTCCATTGTGATTGACTGTACTGTGGCTATAGGTAACATGTTCCATTGAATGATGGTGTGTGGGGGAAAATGACCACTTTAGTCTTTAAATATGACACAAGTTACTTTACATATATATTAACTTTCACTTTCATTTTCTATTTATAATGATATTGTCACCATAACAACACTATATGTACTTTGTCTATTTTGATAGAATAAACCAAAAACTGGTCTCCTGGTAGCCCATTGTAGCCTGTTCACCGTAAGTGTGAGGGTCATTGATTCGAAACCCAGCCAGGTCAAACCAAAAACTAAAACATTTCCTTCTCCAAACAGCAAATAACATGAACAAATTGCAATCAAATCAATACCAAGATCAAAATTGTATGTTCACATTACTCATGAGTCATTATAATGATTCAAAACATATGGATAAAACACATGGATTTTATAATTAACAAATTTAGAACTTTGAAACAAACAACATATACCTAACACAACTAATAAGTTAGTAATGGTGAGGAACAGTAGGGGAAGCTCTTGTGTTTTCCCAACAAATTAGGGAAAACGAAAGTGGACTATAAACCTTGTGACGGAATGCACTTATTGTCTTTTTATTTGTAGTTGCCATTACTTTAATCGCCTGATTGTTGCTTCATTCAAATACGATTATGAAGGTACTCACTTGTGTTGGGATTTTTCAGATTTAAAGATAAATAATGTACTGTTTTGTCGAAGTTTCGTTTTCAGGAAATTGGCGCTTTTACAAGTAGTCAATGTATAAAAGCAGCTAGAATCAGTCAGAGCTTTTCAGCTATACATAAACGTTAAATAGATTCAGACTTTTTCCTTTTTATCTGTCCTCCTGTAATGGGAGAACCGTAAAATAAATTTAATATTTTAAAGCGTTTTGAAAATAACTATTCAATATTTTAAAGCATTTTGATCATGTAACATGTTCTAGGTAATTTGCATATTTGTACTGTCTTGTTTTGAGGCTGCAATAATTGACCTTTTTAGGTAGGTGCCACCAAGTCCAATGAACATATTTTTTTTAGTTTTTAGACTATAACAAACATTTTTTTTCTCAAAATTTAACTCTGTAAGGTATGGAGAAAATATGGATTTAAAATAAAAATTTGGCATCTGCTTTACAACAACATTTTTTTTCATCAAATTAGTATCAGAATATTTCTATAAAGGTAGAAAAAAACTTATCCTGAGGAAAAACACATGCTAATCATTGTGAGATTTTAAAAGAAGTTACTAAAAGGACATTAATTTAAAGCAAAAAAAAAAAAGGATTTAAATGGGATAAGTAGTCAGATTCTAATAATTCCTGATAAAATTTTAAGATGGGAAGTGAAAAAATAATTTCCATAGAAATGGGCGGGCACTTGGTTCAGAAAAAAAAAAAGAGTATATATGATTTTTTTTCTTCTGAGACAAGTGCCTGGGAGGGACAAAATATATGTCACCATTCAAATACATTGATCATATAAAAAAAGGCCTTCCAACCTCAGCACCATCCCTTTCCTGAATCCACTAATGAGCTATATAAATTTAGTCTGAAATGTGATAAAAATTAAGATTGACTAATATACTCTTATGGGACAATTCAAACATTGTTATTGTTGGTTTTAGTCATCTTTTTGGATAATATCTTAAATAATATATGGACTGGACATACAAGAAGGGGGGGGCCTCTGTGGCCGAAAGGTCTTAGTAGTTACTTCTCATCATAAGCCAGTCAACACTGAGGTTGTGAGTTTGAACCTCACTGGACTTCAATCTTAATTGACTAGGATTGTCGGTTTTCCTACTGAAAGTCATGTCTTTTTTCTGGGCGCCAACTTCCTCCACCAATAAAAAACTGGCTGCCATGAAATAGCCCAAAAGTGAGTGCTTTAAAGTGGTGTTAAAACACCAAAAATCAAAATCAAATCACATTTAAAAAAAGGCACAGACTGCTGATACAAATGTTTTTGAAAACAGATATTTGTTTAGCAGAGAACTTGAAAAATATTTTGTTTCCATCCAAAATTTAGGAAAAAAACTTAAATATAAAAATTCAGTGTAAATTATTGTTCTTGTTCCTGTATGTTATTGAAAAAACTAGAAACCAGACAATATAATTTGTCAATTTGGAAAAAACTTTGGAGCACATTAATCCAGGATTTGTATAGCATTTCATTTGTTCACTATACAAATCCTTGCATTAATAAACAAATAAATTATTCTGATACAAACAAATATGCAATATATAATAAGTCTCAAGTCTCATAAATTTGACACCAGGATACCCCCAAGTAAATAAAACTCAAGCTGTAAATGTTTTTCCATATCATTATGGCAGACATTTCAAAAAATTTTGTCAAAGGTTTTTTTTCACATCAGGAATCCATTTTAAAAAGAATTCTTATACCTGCAAAACAACAAATTATCAATGAATTCTTAACACAGAAAGATTTTCCTCAATATTTGTGTATAATCAGATAAGTTTTATTTGTTTGTTAATTTTGTACCCAAATCACTGGTTGTTGGTTTTCAGTTTTGAATTGTTTTACCTTTTCTCATGAGTGGCCTTTTGTTTCCCTTAGAGTTAAGTATTTTCGTGATTTTACTTTTTGTTTGCTATGTGGTATTGACCTGTAGTTGCTAACATCTACTCTATTTTGACTCGGATGGATAGTTGTTCACCACATCTTATATTCTTATCACATTTTTTTTCATTAAAAATGCACAAAAGAATATATCATTATTTTTTTTTTACTTTTTAGGTGATTTACGTAATTATCAGAAAAAATATGTAAAAGGTGAACAGGAATTTCCAGGACTGTGCACCAGACAACACCAACCAACAACACATATTAACTCACCTGAAACAAAATGGATATTCAAACAAAAACAAACAACAACACATGGTAGAGGTAGCCACAGTTTGTTTACATGTACAAAATATGGTTGGTTTAAAACCATTTTTCTAACACATACACACACACCCTTTTCATAACCTATCTAGACCATGTTGTTAAAGTAAAAATAATCAACAAACAAGAATATGTGTCTATAGGGACACTTTACTATGCTCAACATCACATACCAAATAAACCAGGACATCCAGGTGTATAGTCAGAGTCTATTGATTGATTGATTTGTAATTGCTTTACACCACATTCAGTAATATTGAGGATACACCACAATATATCAAACAATAATAACAACACTGTGGATTTAAAAATGAGGTGAGTGTTGGCCAAGTGATAATGAATAAAAATATGACAGTAAGTAAGATAAAATTTATTAATTCTTGAGACTTTCGTCATATGTTAACATTGTGTATGTGTATCACAGCTTTTAGACACCTTTCTATAAATACTACATCTAAATCATTGTAGTAATAGCTCTTATGGTCCACAGCTTTCATTTATACTACTATGTAAAATACCTAATTTTTTATCACGTAAAATGTATTATAAAAATTTTACATTATTAATGAACCTATAAAAGATGGTAAAGGTCGGTGAACCCTGCCAAGCAGACAAGCAATTAGAAAAATATCATGTGATAAAATGTTGTTTTCTTTAGCAGTCACTGACCTTTGAAGATGATACAAAGTTTATGAAATATTACTATAAAAGCCCAAATTTTTGTGGAGGATTTAATTTCGTTTATTTCATGGAAAGAATATATCCATGAAATTAAAAATTCCATGAAAATTCAACCTACATATAATATCCCCTCCATTTACATGAAACCACAAAATCAAACCCCCATGAGATCTTTTGTATAGACAAAACCATGAAATTTTAACCCCACAAAATTAATGTTTCTACAGTATATGCCAGATGGAAACTTAAAACCATAAAGATCTGTATAGGTTGTAAACAGCTTTAGTGTAATAAAGCTGTCAAACATTGTTAACAGCTTTAGTGTTATAAATATATTATCAAGTGTTAAAAAAAAGGTTTTGAAATAAGTAACAAGTACATCTTGAACTCTTGTCACATGATCAAAAAGATGTCTGATTTGAAAAAGAAACCAGTTGCTTCGCAGGGCGCAGCATTATACGACCGCAGAGGTTGAACCCTGAACGGTTGGGGCAAGTATGGACACAACATTCAAGCTGGATTCAGCTCTAAATTTGGATTGTGATTAAATAGTTGACACAGCATAGGTTTCTGACACAGAATGAATGTGGTCTAATGAACTTAAACAAAAAAATTTGCCTTTGAGCAATTCACTATGCTGTTGAATATTAATCCTCTCAAAAAAATGTTTGAAGAAATTTTCTTTTTATTTATGAAATCTGAAATGAAAAAAATTGACCCCCAATTTTTTTTTCACATCCCCCTTTCCCTTATTTCAAAACTGATCTCAATTCAAATTTCTAATGAAGTTTGCAACAATAACTACTCATTTAAATACATCATAAAATATTAAAATGTAAAAAAAGTGCTTGTTATTACTGAATGGTAAAGATTGTTTTAATCTATCAGTTGGTAGTAAAAGTGAATATACATTGTATATTGTATAAAACAATGATTTAAGTTGATTCAACTACTATTCTGGACAAAGAAAGATAACTCCAATTGAAATCCAATTGGAATTTCTTGCTATTGCACAATATTGTGCAATTAGATATTTCTTGCTATTGTGCAATACTGTGCAATTGAAAATATTTGCTATTGCACAATACTGTGCAATTGAAGATTTCTTGCTATTGCACAATACTGTGCAATTGAAGATTTCTTGCTATTGCTGAATACTGTGCAATTGAAAATTTCTTGCTATTGCACAATACTTAATATAATAATTTTGGATCCTGATTTGGACCAACTTGAAAACTGGGCCCATAATCAAAAATCTAAGTACATGTTTAGATTCAGCATATCAAAGAGGCCCAAGAATTCAATTTTTGTTAAAATCAAACTTAGTTTAATTTTGGACCCTTTGGACTTTAATGTAGACCAATTTTAAAACGGGACCAACAATTAAGAATCTACATACACAGTTAGATTTGGCATATCAAAGAACCCCAATTATTCAATTTTTGATGAAATCAAACAAAGTTTAATTTTGGACCCCGATTTGGACCAACTTGAAAACTGGGCCAATAATTAAAAATCTAAGTACATTTTTAGATTCAGCATATCAAAGAACCCCAAGGATTCAATTTTTGTTAAAATCAAACTAAGTTTAATTTTGGACCCTTTGGACCTTAATGTAGACCAATTTGAAAACGGGACCAAAAATTAAGAATCTACATACACAGTTAGATTCGGCATATCAAAGAACCCCAATTATTCAATTTTTGATGAAATCAAACAAAGTTTAATTTTGGACCCTTTGGGCCCTTTATTCCTAAACTGTTGGGACCAAAACTCCCAAAATCAATACCAACCTTCCTTTTATGGTCATAAACCTTGTGTTTAAATTTCATACATTTCTATTTACTTATACTAAAGTTATGGTGCGAAAACCAAGAAAAATGCTTATTTGGGTCCCTTTTTGGCCCCTAATTCCTAAACTGTTGGGACCTCAACTCCCAAAATCAATACCAACCTTCCTTTTGTGGTCATAAACATTGTGTTTAAATTTCATTGATTTCTATTTACTTAAACTAAAGTTATTGTGCGAAAACCAAGAATAATGCTTATTTGGGCCCTTTTTTGGCCCCTAATTCCTAAACATTTGGAACCAAAACTCCCAAAATCAATCCCAACCTTTCTTTTGTGGTCATAAACTTTGTGTCAAAATTTCATAGATTTCTATTAACTTAAACTAAAGTTATAGTGCGAAAACCAAGAAAATGCTTATTTGGGCCCTTTTTGGCCCCTAATTCCTAAAATGTTGGGACCAAAACTCCCAAAATCAATCCCAACCTTCTTTTTGTGGTCATAAACCTTGTGTTAAAATTTCATAGATTTCTATTCAGTTTTACTAAAGTTAGAGTGCGAAAACTAAAAGTATTCGGACGACGACGACGACGACGACGCAGACGCCAACGTGATAGCAATATACGACGAAAAATTTTTCAAATTTTGCGGTCGTATAAAAATCTGTAAACAGGATAGAAATTACTATCATACAAATAGTTCATGATGTTACGACTGCAGGATAAGCACCATGGGATGCATTCTGCTGCATTCATTGCAGATGAGACAATGAATATTTATATAGGACCATAAGAGTTATTCTACAGAACTAATAATAACAAAGTCTTCCTCTATCTCAATCTGTGAGGTGATAATATATTTTTGAATTTACAAATCAACTTCTTTATAATTACAGAGATATAATAAAATGTAAGTGTTTATATTCAATAGTTATAAGAAGATGTGGTTTGAGTGCCTGGTGAATGACACAAGTTTCCTAACCTAGCCTAAGTGCTAATCCTAACAAGTTTCCTGACCTAGCCTAAGTGCTAATCCTAACAAGTTTTACTGACTCTGTGGGACCAAACAAAACAGGAAGAAGCATATACATGTATAAAGATTACAAAAAAAAAGTAAATGAAAGTAGACTTGATTTTAAAATTCAAATTAAATGCACTCTGGATAGTATTATCAAAATGTACAACAAAACCTTCAGTAAGCAGTTTCATAAATACAAAGGGAAGTAATCAAAACGTATGATTGCAAATACAAAGGGAAGTAATCAAAATGTATTATTGCAAATACAAAGGGAAGTAATCAAAATGTATGATTGCAAACACTGAGTAAGACATCTGTTCACCAGACACCAAAGGACATGGATAAAAGCAACTATAGGTCACCATACATCCTTCAAGCAATGCTTTTTTTCCAGATTCTTTAGAAACAGAATGAAATTAATCTATGTTACTTTGGAGCTAATAGAAAATTTATAAAGTTGATTGACAAAAAACATGAAAGTGATTTGAACAGTAATGTTCCTCAACATTTGTATGAAAATTTGTCCACTGAAAAATTGCGTAGTTTAATAGCATCAGATCTTTTTTTCTTGTCTTCCAGTTAAAGAATGCTAATGAGACAAGATTAAAGAAGTTCTAAAAGCCATTATAATAATCTTTACTTGATATGTAAATATTTATTGCACTCTCCTGATTTTTTTTTTTTTTTAGGAATGTTTAGAGGAATTTTTAACGAAATTAATTAAATGATATGATATATGAAAAGAAAAGGGCCAATTAAATCTACATAAATAATTTTACATCAAGTTTTGTAAGAAAGACATCAAAAATTATTGGAACAGAAGAACACCAAGATGTATCTAAAATTTACAATGGGTATCTACTACAAATGTATTAACAAGAAGTTATATAACAAAAACAAAGGGAGGTCATCCCATAAAACATTTAAAAAGTGAATTGATTTGCGTTTAACTATAACAAATACAATATTTACAATATACAAGTACAAATTACATGTAAAGCGCTCCTATAACAAGACAATTAATTCTATAACATAGATCATAGGTTATTCTTGATTATACTTACAAACCAAAAACAAAAGCTCTATATATACAATGATCAACTTAAGAAGTAAAGTAACTGGTATATCCTACATGCATGACATAACTCAACAAGCAGATCTCTAACTTAATGTTGCTTAAAAAAATACAAACTATTATTGAGACAAATAATAAATATGTTGCATTTGAGATCACAATGGGAAAAGTTCACATACAAATATTTTTTTTAATATAAGAATGTCTCTTTATCATGGCCGAAACAATTCTAAGAGATTCACTTTGAACTAACTTCCATCAGCGTGAAGAAGAAAAAACGTGTGCAGGATTTCAGTCTAGAGACAGTATGTAAAGGGTAAAAATAACAACTAATAATTCAGCACCTAATAATAAACATTCATCATTCATTGAGCACCTATAAAAAGATCTTGTCAGCTAAGGCAGAACTACACAGTTAAACTGGTCCTTCTAAAGATAATATATCGGGTCGCCATTTATAAGCATGCTGCTTATTTTAAAACTCAATATCATTTCTTTTCTACATTGAAAATTATAAGAGTAAAATGGTTAGTCGATTCACAGGAATGTTATTTGATCAGAACTTTACATTTCCTTTTTAAAACCAGGATATTATAATGCATCTGAATTAATAATCAGAGATTTTTATAAGGGAGATAACTTGGCAGAAAAATGTTTAAAGTAGATATTATTGGGAATTCTAGAAACTAGTAATCAGGAACATTTATCTTATTTCAGACTCTTCTATTTATTTTTTGATACTGTCCTAAAAAATATGACATAAATTTCTTCTATTAATTTCTTAAGTAAAAATACAATTATTAAACACACTTTTCATGAAAATATGAATTGTGAAGTCATCCTTAATCACTCATTGAATGTACATAGGCATAAAGTTTAAATTTAGAATATCTACTGTTAAAGTGCATCAACTTCAAAGGTTGTCTAATTTAAATATCTACTTTGTAAAAAAAAAGATATAAAAATATTTTCTTCACTGTAACAAATTGATCTGGTTAAGTTCAACTATATAAAAATTTCAAAATAAAATAATATGATTAACATGTGGAGCATGGGTTCCATAATTTACTATTACTACTATGTTCATCATAACATGATTATTCTAATTCTGGCTTAAAAAGTCTACTCATATCAAAACAGACAAAAAACACAACCCTAAATAACAATCAACAATGTTACAAAATCGAAACCATAACATTTGACAACAAGATATTAATTACTAGATCTAAAATCTCTAGGGTGGGATGTGAAAATCTTATTAATCACCAGCAAATGTATCTAGTGCTGACTATACCTTCTTCTAAAACAAAGAAAACACCCCCAAAAAAGCACCTTTTCTGGAATAGAACATTTCATTTTAACCCATTAATATTTACCATTTTAAGCAACAACTGAGGAGTCACATGAATAAATATGGAATGCACTGTACTTACAAACAATCTAGATTCCAATTGATATTAGTAAAAGTATACATTACTCCCGATAATTTATACATGATCAATAATTTTAATAACCATCCCAATATTGAGACACTGTACCACTCCAGAATCTAAAGCATTCTGGGTAATGAAGTCATCAAACACTCTAACCAACCAGGGCGGTAGCTAGGAATTTCTAAGGGGTTGCGAGGTTCGATACAATCATATTCAACTTTAACAGTTACAATTCAAACAGAACATCAACTTTAACAGTTCTTATTTGTTTTCAAGGGATGGTTGGTACGAAAACTCTTGAACCCCCTGGCTACGGGTGTGCCAATGGAAATTCAAGCAATGACATTACATTATTTCCATTAAGGGTATGAATAATGAAACTACACTTGTCCTTAAGATTCTGAAACCATGACTGAGAGAAAGGATAAATGTTGACTATAGTTTGAGAAAAGATATGTATATCATACTGTATATATTAATCCTTTAAAATATACATTGTTTTCTGACAATATAAATCATAACTGATTTGATAATAAAATATTTTTGTTTTTTGTTATTACCAAAATTGCTAATGATTTATCTCAGTTTAAGGTTATTTGTTATTTCAAGTTTTTATCATAATAAATATTTGTTCTTACAATTTCTTCAATAAATTTGATAACAAAATAAATAGAATGAAATATCGAAAATTCAAAAACTTATGAGATATTTTCATCATTGCGATAATAGCAACAAAAATATTCCTCACAAAAATAAACAAGAGTGCACACGCTGAAATGTCTCGCCTTCTATACTAATCATTGATACTATGTTGATAGTCCTTAGTATAAAGCTAAGCTTTATAACAACTGTCACATAAACTTAACATTAACCAAGATAACTAAACATAGACCAATGAACCTTGAAAATGAGGTCAAGGTCAGATGAACCATGCCAGGCAGACATGTACAGCTAACAATGCTTCTATACAACATATATAGTTGACCTATTACTTATAGTTTAAGAAAAATAGACCAAAACACAAAAACTTAACACTGTGCAATGAACCGTGAAAATGAGGTCACGGTCAAATAAAACCTGTGCGACTGACATAAAGATCATAAAATATTTCCATACACCAAATATAGATGACCTATGGCATATAGTATTAGATAAAAAGACCAAAACTCAAAAACTTAACTTTGACCACTGAACCATGAAAATGAGGTCAAGGTCACATGACATCTGCCCGCAAGACATGTACACCTTACAATCGTTCCATACAACAAATATAGTAGACCTATTGCATATAGTATGAGAAAAACAGACCAAAACACAAAAATTTAACTTTGACCACTGAACCATGAAAATGAGGTCAAGGTCACATGAAATCTGCCCGCTAGACATGTACACCTTACAATCATTCCATACAACAAATATAGTAGACCTTTTGCATATAGTATGAGAAAAACAGACAAAAACACAAAAATTTAACTATAACCACTGAACCATGAAAATGAGGTCAAGGTCAGATGACATCTGCCAGTTGGACATGTACACCTTACAGTCCTTCCATACACTGAATATACTAGCCCTATTGCTTATAGTATCTGAGATATGGACTTGACCACCAAAACTTAACCTTGTTCATTGATCCATGAAATGAGGTCGAGGTCAAGTGAAAACTATCTGACAGACATGAAGACATTGCAAGGTACGCATATATCAAATATAGTTATCCTATTACTTATAATAAGAGAGAATTCAACATTGCAAAAAATTTGAACTTTTTTTTCAAGTGGTCACTGAACCATGAAAATGAGGTCAAGGACATTGGACATGTTACTGACGGAAACTCGTAACATGAGGCATCTATATACAAAGTATGAAGCATCCAGGTCTTCCACCTTCTAAAATATAAAGCTTTTAAGAAGTTAGCTAACCCGCCGCCGCCGCCGCCGCCGGATCACTATCCCTATGTCGAGCTTTCTGCAACAAAAGTTGCAGGCTCGACAAAAACCCAAATTTTAATGTTGATATCATTCTATACACGATCTAGAAAATCGCAACAATAAAACTCTTATTTTTTGTTGATTGTCCAACAATAACAATAAGAATACTCGCAATAATTTCTAAATTTACAGTACTTGCAAGGAAGTATGGTAACCAATAAAAGACTTCTGATATATGTATTTATACATGAGTTTTCTATCATAAATGTTCAGTAAATACAACTTTAGTTTTTATCGAAGCATTATGACTAATAGATATGCGTGAGTTAGGGTTCATAAGTTCTTGCAGATCTTCATCACTGATTGGTCCTTTCATATAAGTAGTTGCTGCTCGCCTTGGTAATTTCATCTTCACTTGTTCTAAATTGGTTGATCTTATACGTATACCTATAAAATATAATAAAATTGTTTTAAATTATAATATAATTTGTATTATAATTTTGAAACTCTTTTTTTCCACAGTCATCTTTTTTCAAACATAATTTTTCAGTAGAAATTGATTTTAGCCGAGTTAAATTTTGAATGCAGTTATAACAAAAAGTAAATGACTACAAATTCTTGTCAATCAAGTTAAACTCATTCCAAAAACTCTTAGGGTAGAAAAGCTTAATGATTTGAACATTAGGAAAATTTCTTTCATCCATGCCATGTTAACTTAGTCTTGTTTTTGTATCTACATCCATACACAATAATGAATAAGAAGATATATTATATTAATAACAAACCAGCCATACTTCTACAGAAATGTGACATTTTTCAAAACAAATAAAACAGTTGTGACTGACCAACTCATTTCCAAGGTCACATGTCGTATTGCATACAGAAGAAGTCAGGATACAAAGAATGATACCAGTGCATGTAATGTCTTCATATATTATTTGTAATAGAATAAATAAGGTCTGATGATCTGATCTAGCCTAATACATACTTATAATACAATACTAAATTAGGGTTTAAACAAGTTTACAGGAATATTTAACATGCAAGCATCTTTCCCAGGCAGGTAGTAAACTAACTATAATTATCCTATTTCTACACATTCAGATCATTCAACTAAATTACATGCATCCATAAGTTAGCTTGATATCTGTAATGAACAACTAATGAAACCCAGTTGAAATATCCAGCTTGAAGACTAATAGGTGACCGTCAGCTGTTTTCTGCTCTTTGGTCAGCTTGTTGTCTCTTTGACACATTTCCCATTTCCATTATCAATTTTAGCTTATATTATGGGTAATTTTTTACCCCTGAGTTGTTATTGAGTACTAAGATTTTTCATTTCTAGAGCTTTACTGATTACTTTTGATTTCTTCAGACATCTAGAGGTCAATATACATCGTAACATTAATCAGGCCATTAGTTTTCTCGTTTGAATAGTTTTACATTTGTTAATCCAGGGCCTTTTATAGCAGACTGTACAGTACAGGATTTGCTCATTGTTAAAAGCTGTACAGTGCTTGATAGTTGTTATTTTTATTCTATCATGAAAAAACAAAAATACAACTACATATATTGATTATCTGGTTGTCTGCATATTTATATTATAAAACATTAATATGTAGGAAACCTGATAATCAGTACATATAAGGATAACAATATGTTGGTATATGAATATGTTTTGCACTAGATCAGCAGGGGTGGATCCAGCCATTTTAAAAAGGGGGGGTTCCCAACCCAGGAAAAAGGGGGGGTTCCAACTATATGTCCCCATTCAAATACATTGATCGGCCAAAAAAAAGGGGGGGTTCCAACCCCCGGAACCCCCCCTGGATCCGCCACTGATCAGGATGCAGAGTTTAAGATTTCGTCTGAAGAAACCCACCTAGACTCATTATTATGACTTATGACTTCAAACCCAAGGCCAACAGTCTTTGCTCATACTCCAAAATAAGAAGCAGATAATGAAATTTTCAAGTTTTATGTTTGATAAGGCCTGGAATCAAATCCACAACCTCTCACTTAAAACAAGTACCCCACATGAGAACACTGACACATTTCTAAAAATAATTCTTGATCATGTATTATTTATAACACATTCCTAGTAAACACAGCCTCTGCACACAAACTCTAACATTCAAGTCATTTATTCAAATGTCTTTAAAGAGATTGCCTACAGAAATGGTAATCTTCTTTAATAAATTTCTAGCAGATAAAAAGTATTAGTACAATAAAAAAAAAAGAGTACAAAATTTCTACATGTTGATTCCACATTTTTAAAAGAAAACATACAAATAAAACTGAATAAATTATAAAACATGATGTCAAAACATAAATCTGCAGAAATTTTGTACTCTTAAACAATGAAATAATTTGACATAAACAAAAACATTTACTGTTCAACATTTCATATTTTTGTTTATGGCAAAGACTAGAACAAAAGGGGAATATCAGTCAGTAACAGAATTCTGATGATGCTTATAGAATGTGTGTTTGTGTGAAAGGGACACCCCAGGGAAAGTTCTAAAATCCAAGGAACATATACATTTTGGGTCCCCCTTGCCCTTTTTTGACAAAAATTATCTGTAACAGTTAAAAATTCTAAATTATGAGACTATTCTTTATAAATTTAAAGTATATCAGCATTGGCGGATCCAGGGGGGGTGTTCCTGGGGTTGCAACCCCCCTTTTGCTTGGCCGACCAATGCATTTGAATGGGGACATACAGTTGGAACCCCCCCCCCCCCCCCTTTGTCCTGGGTTGGGACACCCCCCCCTCTTTTTAAAATGGCTGGATCCGCCCCTGATCAGCAGTAAATATTGTGTTTTCTTCAATAAAAGAATTAGTTTCCTTATACATGTACTATGCTCCTAAAAAACCTGCAGTTGATATTTTCTATTAATTTTTGCATGCCTATTAGTTTTTATTTACTAAAGCAATAGCATTTTGTTTTCACTTATTAATGAAATTTTACTTGAAAGCTTATTTTATTTACTACTGAAATTGTATACTAATGCAATAAAGGCATACAAGCTTAATATGGTTACTGAATAAGTAAATAAATTTGATTACTGGTAACAATGGCTATGATAGCCTATGATGATTTCTGTTACTGACTGACAGACATAAATACAGGGAACAAGTCTCTTCATATGCTTTCACCAACCAACATTATAAAATAATAAAAAAAAATTTAATTTGAAAACTTCAATCATGCATGATGGAAAAGATGATTAACTGCGATACATGTGCATAAGATTAATGGCAATTTTGATTGATTTTTGGCACTTATTTTTCCTTAAAGGGATAAACTTGAACCTTAAATGCTGTCAAAAATGAATGGAAAGTTGACAATAAAACAGCAGTTAAATAATTAAACCTTTCAGAGAACTAAAGGGTCTGCTTAACAACAATGTGTATCAAAAGTTGATTTTTTCATTGCAGATTATAATATTTGATCAAAGAAATTCAGTTCATTCTCTAAGTAGTATAGAACCTTATTATTAAACAGAATGACAATTGTACTCAATTTAAATTAATGTCAATATAACTAGCCAAGTTTCAGGTGTATCCACAAACAATTAATTAACGGTCTTACCAGGTACCCAAATTTCAACTACTATTATCCCAAGTCCAAGAAAAGAAGAATTATTATGAATATCAATTATAAACTAATATTTGTAATTCCACATGTACTTTAATATTCACGAACAATATGGCGACTGAAAAAAATGAATAAAAATCAACGCTTTATTCCAACATGTTTTAAACTACCTGTTTACCAATGTTAGTTGGTGAGTATGAAGTGTTAGAACTTACATCAAAAAGCTGTGCTCATACTACTAAACAAATCTTGTGCTCTCATCCCTGTAGATTTATATACAAATGATAAAAAAAAAATACTATCCACAAAAAGCTTAAGACGTCAACTATAAATAATGATAGTTTTCTCGTGTTTATATTTTAAAGAGAATCTATAAAGGAAGGAAGGAAGTTTGGTAGTGAGTTTCAAAATACTGAGGGGTATTTTTTTTGCCGATCATTCTCTTTAGTTGATATTTTGGCACCCCATTATTCTCAATTCTATATAAATTGGTCTATATTACACTATTTTTTATTCTATTGATATTTTGGCACCCCATTATTCTCAATTCTATATAAATTGGTCTATATTACACTATTTTTTATTTTATTGATATTTTGGCACCCCATTATTCTCAATTCTATATAAATTGGTCTATATTACACTATTTTTTATTTTATTTTACCCTCATTTTCTATCTTTTGCCCATGATTCTCTACTCTGTAAACCCATCTAGGTTCCAATATAGATTAATATACTGTGGTTTCATTTTTATTCGTTTGATACCAATTTTCATGGATTTCGTGGATACAGCTGAACCACAAAATTATATGTATAATGAAAAACAAATTTTCTTTAGGCTTGTATGCAGTGTGCATAACCATGAAATCAAATATCCATGAAAATGCAAGTTTTCCTTAATCCACAAAAAATGGTACCCACAAAAATTAATGAATCTACAGTATAGGATATTTTTTCCGCAAATAATCAACATGAAAGCATATATATGAGCTTTTAAAATTTTATAAATTAGAATTTAAAAAATTGCAGGAATTATTTTTCTTGATTATCTAGGATTTAACTAGGTTAAGCAGGATGTAGCTTCAGTTGTATTGATTGAAATTGTGAAAAGCAAAATGAGGGTTACTGAGCAAATTGTTGTAATGTTTCAAATAAAAATAAAAACTTGGGAAGCTTGAAATAAGGAAAACAAGATGGCTGACATGGCTATTAAAAACATCTTTTAATAAAGTTGCTAATGTCAAATAAACAAAATTCTGCATAATGTTAATTTTATGTGAAAGGCATTGCACCAATAATAACACTTAATGGCTGACACAGATAATTTAAAACATCCTAACATGAGTCAAAATGCATTCAGATTCCTGAACAACACATAACTAGCCATGCTATTACCTGATTATATCGGAAGGCCTTATCAAATTTATGAACCAGAATAAATTAATGTTCTACAAAAAGTAAATGTGATACAAAAAAATATCATACAATATGAATATCATTTAAAAAAGAAGCGTAACACAGATAAATAAACCTATCTAAAAAATACCGACTTTTTAACTATAAAAATATTTTCCGAAATAAGATGTTTGAATATTAAATGAACTGTCAGTTAAAAGCAAAATACAAATTTGCTAACTTGCTTTTGTACCTTGTCATAATTAATAAGGCAATGTTCCCCTAAAATCTTCAATTTGTTGAAGGCGGTCATTATATGGTAGATATAGAAGAAGAAAGGTAAACAAACATTGAATTTTGTAAGTGTGACCTCACTTTATAAAGACAAATATTTGCTTTTTTTGTTGAATCACATAAATTTTTATTAAATTAAACTATATCTATTATACTGAAAACTGTTAATTCACTCTTGCAGTAAAAGACAACATTTAAAGCTTGATTAACAATTACTGGTGTTAACTTACTATTAGATTTTCGTCTATCTAATTTCATTGTTTTAACACGTCTGGCTATTGTTTTCCTGGCGTGTATAGAATTCTTAACTATCACAGGTTTATCTGAGTCAATGGCTGCTTCTGTTGCTAAGTCTTCAAAGAAACCTAAAATAGAAAATATACAACTTTTTACCACAAAGAGATACTGTAAAACAACTTCATATTTATTTAACAAGCAATTTATTTTCGCAACTTTACCAAGAAGAAAAATATCGCGAATATGTAAAACTTGGATCTTTCTTATTTAACTTTATCAAGCAAATGTTAAAGTGGTACCTAACACTACAGGGAGATAACTCTGTAAAATCAGCTAAACGTTTTAATTACGTTGTGTTGTTAAAGGGATATTAAGCTTCTCAATGATCAAAATGAGTGTTTGTCAAACTGCTATATAACCAGTGTAATTTTTCTGATAAAACGGTTGGTTCAAATTTTTAAATTTTTTTATATTTTTGTAAAAGGGTCAAAGTAAATACTTTGTCAAAATTTTATGAAAATTAAACGAGCCAAATTGATTTTAGTGTAAGTGTTGGGTACCACCTTAAAATCGCAAAATTAAATTGCAGTTAAAAGGACTGGTAAGGGCATAAAGTATCCATGAAAATAAGGTGGTTTACAGCACATTTTTAACCATAAACATACATGAGTTAACCAATTTTCTTTCAATTCATTTAAAATACTGGGGAAATCACTATTTCGTCCTTCTGCTTTAAAAGGGTATTCACTCTCCCTTTTCCTGTTATCAAGTTGGATAAATGTATTTCAATGAAATAATGATCTTAAATAATGTTGGTTATTTTTCTTAACTAGTTTTAAGTTGATGATAAAACTCTTAGTCTATAAAAATTGAGATTCATCTCACTATTCTCAAAAAATATATCAATTGATATACCGTATACGGCCGTGTATTGTCCGCATTTGTGTATAGTCCGCACCCCCTCTTCATCCCCAAATATCGAGGAAAAAGTCTAGTTCGCTTGTATAGTCCGCGGCAACTTTTGACAAGATCGGGTCCGCGAACAATGACGGAAAATGCCGAATTTGCGGTATTTTTTTTTTTTTTTTTTGCCGAGATCGTCAATATAGTAAGTATTGTTGTTGAAAAGATAGATAGTCAGTTAAAACTTATGATAAGTTTTTTAATGGTATCTTTAAAGATATATTTTTAATCTTTGTTAAAGACCGGCAATACAGTAATTATTGCTGTTAAAAGATCGATGATCAATATAAAATTATGATCAGTTTGTAAAAGAAGACTTAAAAGATATGTATTTAATCTATTTTAAAAGTTTTCAAAAGATTCTGTTTAATTGCTTAATTAAATCGTCTTTCAGACTATCATTCTTTACATATTAATTTAAAGTCCCAAACAATGAAAGTAAGAACTGTATTCATGTAATAAATGTTAATTAATTCAATCATGTACATTAAACTATCGGCTTATCACTTTTGATATCATTGAAAGTGGTAGCTTGCCCAAGCCAATAAACTGTTTAAAATTCTAAAAATAAATATTTGGTATGCTATTAAACAAAAGATGTTCGATGTTTAAAAATTGATTAGAACTCATTAAAATGTTACAACTCTTTAATCTTATCATTTCTTTTATTGATTTGAAGAACTGCCTCAGGTTATTGAATTACATTCATCACTTGTCAAAAGTTGACATGGTTAATTAATTGCTTTACACACAAACCCGTAAACTCATTCATGTAAGACGATACACCTGCACAATGTGACCTTTCACCTGGAAATATAGTTTCGTATACAAAATTCCACTTCTTTCAGGTTTACACTTTCAGTATTAATGGTTACGATTTACAATTAAAAAATGTTAGGTCTTGATTTATTTACGTCGATAACTTAAGAGTTAAACACAAATAGTCGGAATACGAAAATTTTTGATACTTAAATCACACATTTTCAAAATGGCGGATCGTGGTTTACTTGTACTGTACACACGCGAATAACATTAAACAAAATCGATCTTGGGAAGATTTCACTAGGTTTCAACTTGACTATTATGGTTTTACCATTGAAGGGTTTATCTTTCATTGATATTCAGGATTCAGGTACACTGTTAAGATGCAATGACACAAATTTGACCAAATCCGAAACAAAGCGGACATTCGATCAAAGGCTGATTTTTATGCAAATTACTAAGTCAACACTGTTGGATTGTTTATTTTATTTAAAAAAAATAACAAAGAGTAGTCAAGAATACAGTTAGATTGTTTATTTTATTTCTAAATAATACAAAGAGTTGTCAAGAATACATTATAACATTGACAACACATGATGTTTCTGTTTACTTGGCCAAACCTCGTTCAACATCGTATCCCAACTCTGGAAAAAAATGTCATGAAATCCTATAGTACTGCATAGTCCGCACCCCTTCCATCAATTTCATTCCCAGGGTAAAAAACCGCGGACTATACACGCCTTTCTACGGTAACAAGTTGTTTTTAAAGGCTTAACCACTTGTTGTATTTTGCTGATGTTTATATAATTTTCCCAGCCCAAACACATATTGAACCTAAGTGAAATGTAAACTTACGTTTAAGATGTTTGACATTCGTCTTCATTTCTTCTTTGATTTCATGGTTTATATTAGGAGTCTGTAAGGACACAGCTGTATCTAGTCTATCTAATGATATATTAGCATCTCGTAACTTCTTCTCTGCTGCCATTCTTGCCACAATTTCCTCCTAAAATAAGAACACACATAATGGTTTACATAAGTAATAACAGCTGAATATACATTTTTTGAAGCACTGTTGGCTTTAATAATCTAACACTATACAATCAATTTCAAAATATTGAAGAGAAATAAGAACACACATTATTTTAAGACATAAGAAATATTCATTAGATCACAAGTGACCTGGGATAAACTATTACATGAGCCTAGAAGAGCTATTAGAGGGAGGTAATTAATTACCTTTAATTCTGCCTCAGTCATTTCTTTCTGTGTTCTTAAATCCTGAAAAAGAAAACAAAATGAATGATTTGTTATGCTGAAAGTCTTTTACATACAAAGTTAAAAAATCTTTAATGAAGTACAAATTCTATAGGACATACATCAATTTTAAAATGGTGAATTCCTAAAACATTATTCACAGACAAGTAAAACAATAGGCCACCCACATTCCCCATACTTATTAGACTATTCCTTCTGGGGTGTCTATTTCTCAGGTGATTTGATATGCCTGTCTTTGCAGATTTTAAGAACATAATACAGACATTTTTATTGCTGAACGCTTATATTTTAGGAAAGAGCATAACTTAAATTAGTCAGATTTGTTTTTGGAAATTTTGTCACTAATATTCAGCTTCCATTATG
Source organism: Mytilus galloprovincialis (assembly GCA_037788925.1). NCBI lineage: Eukaryota > Metazoa > Mollusca > Bivalvia > Mytilida > Mytilidae > Mytilus > Mytilus galloprovincialis. The sequence continues at coordinate 4,745,462 of CM075334.1, read as the reverse complement.
TATAGAAAATATATAAAGTAACTATAAAACAAGAATAGGACATTTCCAAAATGTATATAAATAGCCTACCCTTATAGTTTCCTTCAACTCAGTGGCCTGATCACATATAGATTTTTTCTCTTCTTCAAGTTGCTGTATGATAGACTCATTTTCATGCAACCTAAAATAAAGGGCAACAACTCATTATTGCAAGGTATATTTTGCTCTTCTATTTTAACTGTTAAGTTACAGGGAGATAACTTCTTAACCTAAAATGTATGGGAGATAACTCATTGTAGTGTAATAACAAGAAAACAAATGCATCTATTGGAAAATAATACATTAATAAAATATAAGAAGTATGTGTCTGAGAACACAAATGCCCCCACTCAAACTTTAAAATTATAAATAGTTAAAAAGGGACATAACTCTAGAATAGAAAGTGACTCAATGCCAAAATTGGAACTCTGTCTGCTTGTTTTAGTTTTTAGCATTGTGTATGAGTTTCATAAAATTTGTATGAGGAAAAATTAAGTAAAAAAGGAATATAATGGAATTTTACATCCGTAATGAGGTTATAACATTAACAAGCTGTCATATAATTTGTTTATCAAAAGTAAAATCAGTGAAACATAACATTATATCCTGTTTGTACTAAACAACAAATTTTATTTTAACAACATTCTAACTAAATAATTAGGAAAATGATGTATTTTTAACAATATACTAACTGTATAATAAGGAAGTTGATGTATTTTTAACAATGTACTAAACTATATAAGGAAATTGATGTGTCAATTTATACAGTCTGGTTTTAAAATGCATTTAAGCAGTTTCATTTCAATTCTTTCCATTAGATCATCAAAATAGATTTAACCTTTTACCTTTGCAGCTTTTTAGTTTTCACCTACTGCCTGCCACAGATAATATAAATGTTCATGAATATGCCATCAAAGTTCAGTTCAAATCAGGTTTGTGTTAAGATTTTTATTTTGCATGAAAAAAAAGCAAACCACCAAAAAAATTATAGTCCTTTTTTTTACATGGAAATAACGCACGACTTGGTTAATTTGGTGTATTTTAAAAAAAAAAGTTTTGCACGAAAAACACATAATTTTGTGTTAATGCAAGTGCTATTTAATACCTACTTGTCTACAGCGACAGATTTATCATTTAACAAAGCCTGTGTGTCATCCTCTATCTGTTTCAACGCCAGTTTTAATTCCTCTCTTGTCTGAGACAAATCTTCAAATTCTCTATTTATAAGATTTTCTTTATCTTGTAGTTGTGTTAACACTCTGTCTTTGTCTTTGGCTAAACTCTAAAAAATTATTGTACAAAGGTATGTGTAGTTTATTTCTCATTTTAAGGTCTTTTATTTTTTACGCTGTGTCTTTTTGATATGCTTTGGCATGGCATTGCCATTTTGTTTTGACTTATAAGTTTGAATACCCCGTTGGTATCTTTGCCTCTCCTTAGTAAATCATAGCTTTAATATCTTATTATAAATATTAAATGAATTATTTTTCAATTAATGATTATCCAAATGTATTAGCTATGTATAAGCTATAGCCATTCTGAGTATATATCTAAAATGATCCAACAAATTCATGCTCAAAATCAAAGGATTTACCTAGACCAACTGAGAGTCATTAGGTATAATCCTGTCCTCATAGTTATTTATTAATATTTGTCAAGGTTAACTATAATATGTGTTACCTTTAACATTGTATCTTTTTCCTGTAATGTCTGTGACAATTCTGCACTATCAGCCTCTAGTGTCTTCATACTTTCTATGGTATTATCTAACTCACTGTAAGATATATATATGCACTTGTCAAGGTCATTTTATTGATGTTCTAAGATTTCTCAACCCTGCATTTAATTTCATCATTTAAAAGAAGTAACCTTCATATTCAACATGGAAACAGTAAGAAATAAATAAAAATTCTATCCATTCACCTAAATTTAATAGAAAATTTAGAAGAACATCATTAGCAATCAATCCATATGCTCTTTTTAATATCTATATTCCTTTCTAATACAATATACTGATAAAAGTCATAACTAAAATTGTTGATAAAATCTAAGGAAACCATAATATGTCTATCTCAGAGGTCATATTTATCATGGCATAAAGTGCAGATTTTGTATAAAAGTCAAATACTCTATTTGTAACAAAAGCATCACAAAGAATGAATAACAAGTGAATAGGGGAACATTATTTCCATTGCAGTATACAAACAATTAAAACGACCGTTAGTTCCTAGTACTTCATATTTAGAATTGATTGTGTTTTTCAATAACTCACTCTTTCATTTGTTCATAATCTTTCATCAGCTCTTCATGATACTGTTCTAGTTTTGCTTTCTCTTTTGCCAATTCACTGTTTATTTGCTCTAGTTCCTGTTAGATACATAAATACTAATTTACAGAGAAACATACAATATAAATACAAATACAATAAATAAGTTAAAATAAAGCAGCACAAAAATGTGAAATGAATAACAAATAAATAACATCACCATCGTACGGCTATATCTATTTCTCTAATTCTTTGTCAATTTATCCCTTCCTGCATCATTGTATAACAAAATTTAATCAACGTGTGGTTCGTTTGATCTCAGTTCTTCATTGGTTAAAATTCGATTGTCACGTCGACTTTTCTTGTTTTCCTCTGAATTACTTATTGTGACGGCATGAAAAAGGCGACCATGCCTGATGACGTCACATAGAAAGAACACATCTTTTTGCAGATCAATCGCAAAGAAGGACTAAGTTTGCCTGCGTATTTTTTGAAAATCATTAGAGAAACAGATTCTACCATCAAATCTCGTGTAGTACGATATTTATCCACTGTGGACAGTTAAATTTTAAATATTTAAAACGCTCGGGCAAGCCTCGCGTTTTAAATTTGAAAATTTAACTGTCTCGAGTGGATAAATATCGTATTACACTCGATGCAGTGGTAGAATCTCTATTTATCAACCAATAGCCTTGTACATAACTTTAATTACATATTTCATAGTTAAACCCATTTTACATATTTGGCTGAAGAAGAAAAATAGACAGAACATAACAGAAAGGACAATCAAAATTCATACGTTGAACAGAAACCAAAAAGACTATGAAAGAAATGAAAACAACAAAAAGAAGAACAGATCTACAAAACATAAGCGACAAGAACTCCACCAATACATTGGTGATCTAAATACCTCAGTTTTCTGTTTTTCATCAGATAAAGCTGAAATCTCTGACTGTAGTTTATCTGGAAGGAAAGAAATATGCATATTTAAGTTTAAAATTATATTCCCAACACTCACCTGCTTAACATCATTACCAATGATATTTTAAAAGATAGATATGGCATTATGAATACACATGCAGTAATTATTCTACGAAATAGTAGGGTATAACCAATTTCTGTCAAATCATCACTGATGTCACATTTCCCAAAGATTGTAGAAACACCCTCACATTGAAAAACAAAAGATAATTTATAATTATAATACAATAAATGTTTCAAATTGTTTTTGATAATAAAAAAGAAAAAGAAAGAAATAGTCACTGGTACGGCCATTTAATATTAATCACAACATTTTTAACGGTTCAATGCTATGGATAGCTGTCACTTACTTTTTAGTGTGAGGTGAAAACATAAGTGACATAATTTTTGAAATTGCCTTTATATGCTATAGACGATTTAATACACCATTTTCAAAGTATCATATTTGAATAATACTGAATGAGATTAAACTTGAAACTTCTCATTTTGTAAGTCCTTTAACTATTTCATCAAGACCTACCAAAATACACCTGTTTTTGTTTTGCCATTTGTAATCCCTGATCTTCTAATTGTTTGATCATATTATCCATCAACTGAGCATTCTTCCAGGTTCTGTAATTTAATAAACATTTCATTTTTAATTTTTCCATCACCAGATCTAGACGATTAACCATTCCTAATTAAAATAACTATTTTTTTCAAATCAAAGAACACAATTTTTTTTTTTAAATATTTCAAAGAGTGACTGAACAACCCGTATATTTAAAAATCGTTAACTGGCAAATCTCTGTTTACAAAAAGGTAGAATCATTCAAAGTCATACATTTTTTGCGCCTTTTCTAAATGTTCCAACCATTTGCATAGCTATTAGATTTCTTAGTTATACAAAATTTGTACATTTTACTTCGTTACAGCAGCTAAAAATTGAAAGTGACAACCTCTGTTTACAAAAAGGGTGAATGATTTAAAGTCTTACATTTTCTGTGCTTTTTCTAAATGTTCCAACACTTTAGTTCTATCATAATTACTCTCTGTACCTAACAAGTAGGTCATCTGTAAAATATATACAAAATAGGTCATCTGTAAAATATATACAAAATAGGTCATCTGTAAAATATATACAAAATAGGTCATCTGTAAAATATATAACAAATAGGTCATCTGTAAAAAATATAACAAATAGGTCATCTGTAAAATATATAACAAATAGGTCATCTGAAAAATATAACAAATAGGTCATCTGTAAAATATATAACAAATAGGTCATCTGAAAAATATATAACAAATAGGTCATCTGTAAAATATATAACAAATAGGTCATCTGAAAAATATATACAAAATAGGTCATCTGTAAAATATATAACAAATAGGTCATCTGAAAAATATAACAAATAGGTCATCTGTAAAATATATAACAAATAGGTCATCTGAAAAATATATAACAAATAGGTCATCTGTAAAATATATAACAAATAGGTCATCTGAAAAATATATACAAAATAGGTCATCTGTAAAATATATAACAAATAGGTCATCTGAAAAATATATACAAAATAGTTTAAAACAATATATATCATTGTACACTTTCTGTGTACCATCATTTCCTCGCCAAATACTTATGCGTCTCTTTTGTATGGAAGATAATCCAAGTAAAATACATATTTATTATACCTCAGTTATCATTTTCTATATTAAATAAGTACACAATATTTTGACTATTTTTTCAAATTGTAAGTGTTGAACTATTGGACCGGTCAATAGTTTTCAACTATTGGACCTCGAGGAAACTATTTGACCGCAAGCCTCCTTATATTTTGCGGAATTTTCACTGCAGCTACGGATTGGAGGATTTTGAAAATACCTGGGGTGTAACGACGTCATGTTTTACCTATTGTATCTAGGGTTGACATCAGTGCAAGACGTAGCCTTTAGCATTTGAACATATTTATGTAGTAAAAGTTAGGGTAGGGTTTCTGATTTTTTATAATGTGATAGTTGATTTATCATCCCGATTTATTGTCTGTTGTCTTTTTTGATATAATAAAACACTTACTGACTGGATATTTGTGGAATAGTAGGTAAGTTTATTGTCCCTTGAACCGATAAGTATTCAATATATTAAATACAAACAAAAATAAACCCTTATCATCAGCAGGTAAACTGTCTATCCTGATCAATAAAGATAGGAGTTAACCTCTCAAAATACTTTTTTAGGGAGGGTTTAAATCAGATGAAAATAAACTCATCATAGATACCAGGACTAAATATTGTATATTCGCCTGATGTGCGTTTCGTCTACAAAACAAAAGACTCATCAGTGACGCTTGAATCCAAAAAATTAAAAAGTCCAAATAAAGTATGAAGTTGATGAAAGTGATCACTATAAATGAACTACATTTGTACTTAGACTCAGACTGTTTGACCAAAGACCCCTCTTAACAGTTTTGTATACTTACATTAAGTTCAGTACTGTAGATTGTGAAAGCTGAATATTGTGTTTCTTCATTATGGATACCAATTATAGATTCACCCAAAGGAATAAATCCCTAAAATAAATAATATGATTTATTACACTTTATATATATACTAGTAGTAACAACTGCTCCATGAGATAAATAACTTTTTTTTACAGAATTTAGAACATGACATTATTTTAAAAGTTATCATAATTTAGAGCAAACTTTACTCATTTTTATATCGGCAAATTAGTCATGTAGCTTTGTAAACAGAAAAAGAGATCTTGTCTTCATGGTGCGTTAATATTTGAACAAAATTTACAAGGGATTCATGGAGTAATTTTGAAATGTGTTAAGCTTCAAACGCCTACCTGATTCCCTGTGCCGGTTATAATTCTTATTTGGTTGCTCTCATGAAGGTTTTTCACACTAACATGCCTGCCATAATTGTTCTTGGTTTAAATTAGAAAGTTGGTGTTTTGCAATTTTTCATGGCGAGACCTTTTATAGTTTACTTTATGACATGGGTAACTTGCTCATTGCTGAAGGCCCTATGGTGACCTTTAGTTGTTTACACCCTTATTGTTTGGCATTTGGTGGATAGATGTATCAATGGCAATTATTCCACATCTCCTTATTTCACAGTTCTCTTCTTTTATGTGTTGTTAAATATCTTTATTTTGGTTTTTTTAATTTGTCTATTTTACTTCCTTGTTCAGTAATCAATTGATATCATACATACCTTAGGATGAATACTAATGCATTTTCTTTTTTCCATATCTTTTCTTTCTTGTTCGGTATAATAAAACAGGTAGCCATCTTTCACAACAAAAAATCTAAAATCCAAAAGAAATATAAAACATGTAAAAGTTCACTACTAAGGGTTAAATATAAATTTCATTGTTTTGCCTTAAATAAATAATTAAAATCATCTTAAAGATTTTTATTTTTATTTTAGTGTAGTTTTTGCAAAAAAATAAAACAAATAAAAAGTGACAGAAAACAACATAATAAATTTATCTATCATCCTATTTGCAACTACTTTTGATTCATTTTTGTTTGTGGGTACCAATTTTCATGGATTAAGGAAAACTTGCATGTTCATGGATATCTAGCTAATTTTGCAGTTATGAGGGGGGATAGGACCTTTATCGGGATCCAGAAATTCTTTTTTTCAAATTTCGGGATTTGGGATTTCAATTTATTTAAATTCGGGACCTCGGGATTTGAGTTTTTAAGCCTGGGATTTCCGGATCAGGACCCCTCCTACCCTCCCTCAGTTATGGCAAAGTCTGCATACATTTAGCTTATAAGAGATTTATCATTCACTGACCATTCAATTTCATGGTTCACCTATACACACAAATTCCACAAAAATTTGTGTCCAACCAATCTTCAATAATAATTATTATCGCTATTTTACAAAACTTTCCTTCGATATTGCTAACCGAGGGCCTTTCTCACTTTCGCCAGTCAAGCTCAAGTTAGAAAATCAATTTGTTGAGACCATCATCAACAATATTATTCTATAAATCAAAAGAACCCAGATGAGAAAATGTGATCAGACAGAGGGCAAACAAATATTTCCATATACATTGTAGGCAGACTAATGCCTTCTTGAAGTGTGCAGACATGCATGATTCTGGAATATCTGACCAGCTACAGGTATCCTTGAGACCAGCTTAGTATACATGTATGATGCCATGTCAAGACTCATACATGTCTAAACATCATGTACATGTAGCTTTCATACTTCTTTACTTCAATTGATTTTGTACAAAAAACTTTATAAGGTAATAAAGCACTGTTTTGCCAAAAAAATAAATACACAATTATTTTATGAATGAGTTTCAGGGGTTGAAACTAGATCAGTTGGCATAAACAGTATCATTGAACAATCACTTCTTACTGCAATGTAAAAACATCAGCATTGTAGTGACTTTATATAACAGTTACAGGAATATGCTTGCATTGGAATTATTGGCAACCAGTTCTTTCAGTTTCAGCTATTAACTTGAATATTTTTCTTTAAAAATGTTTAATTGAAACAAGAATTGGCAATTTTGCCAAATTAGCAACCAATGTTCTTTCCGCTATAAACTTGAATATTTTTCTTTAAAAAAAATGGTAAATTGAAACAATAATTGCCATTGGTTTATAAGTTAGGGAAATATTTTACAATAATGAAACAGATAACTTGCAAAAAGTCTATAAAATTAAGAAAATATTTGCCATAATACACAACATGATATATACAGTATCAAGGTTATATAAATGTAAACATTAAACTACAAATAATACATGTACCATATTAAACTCAATTTAATCTCAGGTAATTTGTTCATATCCATGACATGATTGACATCTGTTATCCTATTGAATTACATGCATGTACATAAATATCCCCTTAGGCTAAAAATAACACATATCAGATAACGGAAGGTTTAATACACTATTATCACCTTTTAGACCATTTATTTGATGGATGTCCAAATGGCTTTTTATAAAGATATCCACTATACTGAGAAACGTTCGACCAGTCCAAAACCGCAGACGATCGATTGTTGGTCATGTTTTTTTGTCTATTGTCATCATAACTTCCTTGTTCAGAATGAAAACATCCTGTCAAACAACCCATTCCACAGCTACTCGGCCTTTTACTTCATTCTTCCTTGAGCTACCGACAACGGGTAATTATCTCCCCCTAATCAAATCCTAATTGAAATCACGTGTCAGGTGTACAAAGTGTCACATTATTTAAAAATGGCGCTTTCCGGGTTTCAGATTGTTTTGATGGTTGGAATGCTTGTTACTGGAAGCATAAATACTATCAGTAAAAAAGCACAAAATGATTGCAAGTAGGGACATTTCAGGTTTAAAGTGAACACCTTATTTCATTAAAAGGGCTCAGAAATCCAAATTTAGAAACTAACTTAAAGGCTTTTTAAAAGGGTTATTCAAAAGAGATGATGTGCCTTTGAATATATTGATAGATCCGTGTTTTACTTGCTCGGATACTAATAATTAATAACTATATTTTTGTAACTATTTTCTTGACAATACCTTTTTTACAATAGCTTTACAATGCATGGTAATAAAAAATGAAAGCTAAGTCTACTGAAAAAATAAGAAAAAGATAGCCTTCCGATGATAACGACTGATCAACACACCTGGATATTTGTATATTCCGAAGGCATACTGAATGTTTTACGGAGGGGACCAACCTACTATTTTCTATTCTCATAACTACATACATGACATGTACAGTTATGCTACACATCTACAACTCTCCTAGTCCAAATAATTATGACGTCTTGAAAGGCTATTATAATTTTTTCTTTGACTTGACGCCTTACGTCAAAGAAAAAATTATAATAGCTTCGAAGTAAGGTGTCAAAGAAAAAAATTATAATAGCCTTTCAAGACGTCATAATTATTTGGACTACAACTCTCCAAGTTTATGGCTACACATGCTGTTCTTATCTATATTCATGCATATTCATTAGCTACATGTATGTAGGCGTGTCAAAATCGTATCATAGGCGATAATGACCAGCCAGTACACACTGTAATGATTTCATTAACCAGTATTAAAAAGATAAACATAACAATATTCATTTCGTAAAAAAATACATTGTTTTAAAGATTTAACACATTCTAAAATGTTTGTACTGTAAGCAGTATGATTATATCATGTATGTACATGTCACCAGGTTATTTTAATTTTATCATTTTAATAAGAAATTTGACTTTTAGAAAAATATGGTTTTAGAACATTTATAGAAGTTATGAATAATTATCTTAATTAACTTAATATTTGATGTTTAAATATTTGTGACACATTTATTAATTTATAAAGTTGCTGATGAAAGACTTTTAATATATAATCCTCAATGGGTTCATACTAAAGGTGTGAAAAATATTGTAAGGAAAAATTGAAAGAATAAGATTATATGAGTATTAGTTATTATCTTTTATATTAATTAATGTGAAAGCTGACACTTATTGTCTAAAGGTTATATATGAAATGTCATTTAAATTGGAGTATTATCTATTTTCAATATTCATGCAGTCATGGCAGTCATGTCAGTATAAAAAATAAAATGTAAAACAACACGTTTAATAATTTCTTGCGTCCCAAGCCCTTTTCTGGATTTACCTTTATCAGGAACGCTCAAAGCCAAACATTTGCAATCTGAAGATGTATAAATATTTGTTGTAAACTTTGTAAAATCAGAACTATCATGAAGAATATAAAAATTATGTTACAAAGTTTTGTCTGCTGCAGTTCTGCTATATGTCCTTGACCTCATTTTCATGGTTCAGTAACTGCTTGAATTTTATTTTTTTTGAAAAGTGAAATACTATCTTAATGTAAGTAAGAGTAATCACAGTATAGCTATATTTAAGTCTCCCAAACAAAGTTTGGAGACTTATTGTTTTTGGTCAATTCTTATTATTTTTATTATTCTTCCTCTTCTTCTTCCTCTTCTTCCTCTTCTTCCTCTTCTTCCGCCACTTTAAAAATGAACTTGTCCGCAGCGGTTCTCCTAAATGGCTTGTCAGATTTACTTAGGATTTTACAATATGTTAGACTAACATGTCTAGGTGAGCCATCAATGTTTCGTTTGTGCATTGGGGTCTATTAAGGGGTATTTTGGGGGGTAGAAAGGAGGGAGGGGTTTACTATAGAACCCTATGGGATTTTATTTTCTAAAATTTTCAAATGAATATAACTTGAAAACTGTAAGTGATAGATACATGCAGTCTTCAGAAATGATTATAGGACAATAAAACAAATCACATGAAATATAGGGGGAGTCTCTGGGGGGTCATCCCCACCCCCTTCAATTTGAGAATATGCTTTTATCTTGTAAACGGTCCAGATCCCCACCCCTAAACTATATATATTCTTGAATGGGACGATAAAACAAATCAAATGAAATTAAAGGGAAGTCCCCGGGGGTCATCCCCACCCCGTTCAATTTGAGAATGTGCTATTATCTTGTAAACAGTCCAGATCCCCACCCCTAAACCATATATATTCTTGTAGGGGACAATAAAACAAATGAAATGAAATAAAAGTGATGTCCCTAGGGGCTCACCCCACCCCCTCTTGTTTGAAAACTTGTAAACGGTCAACATCCCCACCCCTAAACCATATCTATTCTTGTATGGGACAATAAAACTAATCAAATGAAATTAAATGGAAGTTCCTGGGGGTCACCCCCACCCCATTCAATTTGAGAATGTACTATTATCTTGTAAACGGTCCAGATCCCCACCCCTAAACCATATATATTCTTGTAGGGGACAATAAAACAAATGAAATGAAATAAAAGGGAAGTCCCGAGGGAGTCACCCCACCCCCTCTTGTTTGAAAACTTGTAAACGGTCAACATCCCCACCCCTAAACCATATATAATCTTGTAGGGGACAATAAAACAAATGAAATGCAATAAAAGAAAAGTCCCGAGGTGGTCACCCCACCCCGTCTTGTTTGTAAACTTGTAAACGGTCAACATCCCCACCACTAAACCATATATATTCTTGTAAGGGACAATAAAACAAATAAAATGAAATAAAAGGGAAATCCCTAGGGGGTTACCCCACCCCCTCTTGTTAGAAAATTTGTAAAGGGTCAACATCCCCACCCCTAAACCATATATATTCTTGTATGGGACAATAAGGCTAATCAAATGAAATTAAAGGGAAGTTCCTGGGGGTCGCCCCCACCCTGTTCAATTTGAGAATGTGCTATTATCTTGTAAACGGTCCAGATCCCCACCCCTAAACCATATATATTCTTGTAGGGGACAATAAAACAAATGAAATGATATAGAAGGGAAGTCCCGAGGGGGTCACCCCACCCCCTCTTGTTTGAAAACTTGTAAACGATCAACGTCCCCACCCCTAAACCATATATATTCTTGTATGGGACAAAAAATCAAATCAAATGAACATGGGACCATATGAATGGCGAGTTATGGGAGCTTTGTTTGGGAGACTTCGTAACAGCATCCTGTTACAATTACTTCTTGTTGTTATATGGGTTACTTGCAAAGTCTTCGTGTCGATCAGTAAAGGTTCACTTGACCTCAACCTCATTCAATGAATCAGTGGTCACGGTTAAAGTTGTATGATCAAGTCCATTATTCAGATATGATAAGCAATAGGTCAACTATATTTGTTGATGGATCTATTATAATGTGTACTTGTCTGTCTGGCAGGGTTTATATGACCCTGAACCAGCTTTGAACTCAGTTTCATGGTTCATTGTTCCATGTTAAGATTTTGTGGTTCATTCTGTTCTTCAGGTTTTATCTCTATTTGGTGTATGGAATTATTGTTGGATGTACATTAGATTGAGAATGGAAATGAGGAATGACATTTATTATGTGTCAAAGAAGCAACAACCCAACCAAAGAGCAAAAAACAACCGAAGGCCACCAATCGGTCATGAACACAACGAAAAAATCCTGCAACTGAAGACATGCTACAGCTGGCTCCTAAACAAAAATGTGTACTAGTTCAATGATCTCATTCTCATAGAATATTGATAATAATAAGTTTATATGATACTTGTAATAAAACCTTCATGTTACAGACTTTTAACATGAATTCAATGATATAGTAAAGCAGGCAAGACATTTCAGTGTTTACACTCTTTTTATTAAATCTTACAGAGTAGAAGGATATCCTGACAGAAGTGCTAACAATACCAGAACAGTCCATGAATTTGATCATCCATGGTTTCAAACACTGATTATGTTCTTTGGTAAGTACATTGGGATCCTTTTGTATACCAGGCAAAATTCTGTAATCTTTGTTTAATAAATCTTTTTTTTTTATATATAATTATCTCCCTTTAACAGTCTAAACATTACTGAAGTATAACAATACATCCTGTAAAATTCAAATGTATTTTCCATTCCAAAAATTCAAGCATTTAGTTCCAAAAGATAAAAAATACACAGATTTCCTATTGGCAATATTTCAGTGTAGATCTTTGGCATGAAAAATGAAACACTTTTTTGTACTGAGACTACAAAAAGCACATGTTTTAAACTTATTCCAAGATTTCATTGGAATACTTGACAAAATACACATTATTAGTTTATATTGATTAAATCACAAAATTAATAAGGAAATAGTATCTTCAAAATAGCATTTTTATTTGAATCATTAAATATGAAACATGAATATACTTTGAACCAATTTAAAGAAATGAATTGCCAGTAATTGTATTGTAAATTGATTTGTTATTGATCATTATTCAATGCATGCAGGACACAAAAAAAACATGTGCAAAAGAAACAAGATGAAAAGACAAGCAATGTTCATGTCAATAAAAAATTATATGGAGATATTTACAAAGATTTGAAACATTAAGTAACATGTAGAAAACTCTCTCTGATAAAAAATTTTGGGGACAAGGTTTGTCTTAGAGCATATTTCAAGTTGTCAACTTAAAACTATATATTTAAAGAGGTATGAAATGAATCTATGAACCTCTGTTTTATTTACTAAGAACGAATCTATGAACCTCTGTTTTATTTACTTAGAACATCAAGAAGTTTTAGTGTACTGTTTAGTCTTGTAATACAAAAAAAAAAGACTACCATAAAATATGAGTTCCCGTATACCTCATTGAAAATTTGAATTCAAGAACTGTTGATGATGAATCATGAACCATCAAAACCCTTCTGTTTTTATCTGATAATTGTCAAGTTAGTTGTATTTTCAGGAGAGATGATATGTTTAGGTGGTTATTGTATAGTAAGGAAGAAAGAACGAGACAAAAGGAGAAGAGAGGTTAGTTTTCTCACCAAAAAAAACCAACAGATTAAACAGGTTAATTAAATATCCTTAGATATAGGAAGATGTAGTGTGAGTGCCAATGAGACAACTCTCCATCCAAATAACAATTTATAAAAGTAAACCATTATAGGTCAATGTACGGCCTTCAACACGTAGCCTTGGCTCACACTGAACAACAAGCTATAAAGGGCCCCACTAAAAAATAGATGAATTCACAGTATGAATAAATGGACAGGAATTGAAGATGTCAATCAGACACTAACGTAACAACAAAAACAACCAACATACATCTAGAAGGCAAATTTAAAAACAGTCTGTAACAAGCTCTAAATCCTGGTTAAATTTTTATAGATCATAGATCTGGAATTTATCCCAAGTCCAAATAAATGGGGGAAAATAAGATATTTATGAAGTTTTTTGTATGCTAAGTAAGATACTGAGTTAAACAGTGTTGTGTTTAACTTAAATGGAAAGTAAATTTATTTGTTGTATTTGTAGTATGCTGAACAAAACAAAGATATGACCGATATTCCTCCTCAACCAAGGTAAATAAGTTGTACCAAGACAGCATATTGTTAATAAAGCTGATTTTTTAACTGTTTTATAAGGGGATCAGAAAAAAACTTTTCTCTAAGATCTATTGTTTCTAATTTTGTTTTTTCCTCTTGTCTAAGTAATATTTACATTTTAATTCCCCTTCACTCTGTTTTTATTATCCATACATCCATATATTTTTTTGAAGCTTGAGTGGGGGCATTTTTGTCCTTAGACACATTATTCTTTCCTTTATTATATTTATTTAATCAACAAAAAAATAGTATCTTCATCAATCATCCAGTTAAAAAGATATACAATAGAAGATCAAAAGATATGGGTATCCCTCCATGACACAAAAGATATGGGGTATCCCTCCATGACACAAAAGATATGGGGTATCCCTCCATGACACAAAAGATATGGGGTATCCCTCCATGAGACAAAGGATATGGGATATCCCTCCATGACACAAAAGATATGGGGTATCCCTCCATGACACAAAAGATATGGGGTATCCCTCCATGACACAAAGGATATGGAGTATCCCTCCATGACACACAAGATATGGGGTATCCTTCCATGACACAAAAGATATGGGGTATCCCTCCATGACACAGAGGATATGGGGTATCCCTCCATGACACAAAAGATATGGGGTATCCCTCTATGACACAAAAGATATGGGATATCAAAAGATATGGGGTATCCCTCCATGACACAAAGGATATGGGGTACCCCTCCATGACACAAAAGATATGGGATATCCCTCAATGACACAAAAGATATGGGGTATCTCTCCATGACACAAAGGATATGGGGTATCCCTCCATGACAAAAAAGATATGGGGTATCAAAAGATATGGGGTATCCCTCCATGACACAAAGGATATTCGGTATCCCTCCATGACACAAAAGATATGGGATATCCCTCCATGATACAATGGATATGGGGTATCCCTCCATGACACAAAAGATATGGGGTATCCCTCCATGACACAAAGGATATGGGGTATCCCTCCATGACACAAAAGATATGGGGTATCCCTCCATGACACAAAAGATATGGGGTATCCCTCCATGACACAAAGGAAATGGGTATCCCTCCATGACACAAAAGATATGGGGTATCCCTCCATGACACAAAAGATATGGGGTATCCCTCCATGACACAAAAGATATGGGGTATCAAAAGATATGGGGTATCCCTCCATGACACAAAGGATATTCGGTATCCCTCCATGACACAAAGGATATGGGTTATCCCTCCATGACACAAAAGATATGGGATATCCCTCCATGACACAAAAGATATGGGGTATCCCTCCATGACACAAAATCAGTACATGCACAGCAAAAAAAAAAACCCAAGAAAAAAGCAAAGAAACAGTGCTGTTATTGCTGTTCTTCATCTAAAGCTTAAACATACTGTGAACCATTTTACTAAGTTTTGCTAGATAACTATTAAAGTCAAGCTGTTTCCACATTGTTTTCTTTTATACATGTACAATAGTTTTGTAATAATTCCAAATATCTTCTTACCTCAAACCAGTTTTGATAGGCATGTTATATCAACAGTTATTTTTGTCAGATTGATGTCTCACTGACATAACCCCACTATTTCCTGTCTTAGATATCATTTTTATTTTCATTTCTGATTTTTATTTTATAGTCTATTTTTTTAATTTTTAAGTTTATGTTTATGTTTTCAGAATAGTACAGTTAATTGTAGCAGTACCTACCATTTGTGACTTAGTTGGTACATCAGTTGCTGGTATGTTTTTGGAAATTAACCTGGTTCCCTGTACTTAATACTAGACTGGTTATACTTAACTTACTGAAGCATGGGTATAATGGTGGCTATTCAGGTCTATTCTGTTCAGTAATCTGTTCAGCAATTAGTTTGTTTTCCCCTCTGTGCAATGTACATGTATCTACTACTCTTCCTAATTAACCCATACTGGATTTTGAGAAGAATGTTAAGGAAATCTTATTTATCTAATTGCATTTTGTTCTTTATTTATTTCTTTAATTCCATAAAAAGAACTTTCAGATTTCCCAAAGTAAAATATATTAAAATTAGTTTAGTTTTTATAGCCGTTATTCTCATGAACTGTTAAATTGCAAAGGTTGCAGTTGTTTCAGATGTGGTTTAATTTTAACATTTAACTTTTTTTTCTTCATTGAAGTCTTTTTACAATAAACAGATAAGATTTAACTGTGTAGATATTGTTGTTGACTGGTTTACATTTTGTAGGAATTGGTCTGATATATGTTGATGCTTCAGTGTGGCAGATGTTAAGAGGATCAATCATCATATTTGCAGGAATTTTATCAGTAAGTTAAGGTAACAAAGTCTACAATTTCAGAAATAACTACTCAAGTACATTGTTTCTATATATTACAGGAAAGTTGGTTAAGTTAATGTTAGTGTGATACCAATCCAACACCCTAACAAATGTGTCTTTACAATATGTCAAGGTCTTGATTGTCCCAAATTTGTAATTTGGAACCTATTGTACACCAAAACCATTTGTTGAGACCAAATGCTTCTAAACCAATGAATATATTTCAACTAAACTTTCACATAATTTTAATAATTTAGTGTTCTTGTACATTTCTTATTTATCTTTTTTGATTATATTTATTTCTGGGGTTTCTCTTACCAAATTATAGACTTTGCTCTTTCAAATAAAAGGTAGTGAAATTACATTTAATATCCACCATCCTAAACCAGAGAATAGATTTTAGTTCAACTTTTGCAGATTCTTTATGACCTAATGTCACTGCACTGGTAAGATTGTTAAATATTTTTCTGCTTAATTTCACCCTTTTCAGAAACAAAGGATTGAGATTAATTTTATTGTTCATACACCAAAATGAAGACGTTCGTTGTTTATAGATATAAGAGTGCTAATTAGACAACTCTCTCATCCAAGTCACAATTTGTAAAAGTAAAACCATTATACCATAGGTCAAAGTACGGTCTTCAATGCAGAGCCTTGGACCACACCGAATAGTAAGCTATAAAGGGCCCCAAAATGACTGGTGTTAAACCATCTGAATGGGAAAACCAACGGTTTAATCTATATAAGAGAAACGAGAAACACCAACATCAACAAACAACAACTACTGAACATCAGGTTCCTGACTTAGGACATGTGCAAACAAATGCAATGAGTTTAATTATGCATTTTTTAGGACAATGTTAACCATTCACACATTGTAGTTAACACTTTTAAAAATATTACCCACAATGCATTAGATTCTTTAATCTAATGAAGAATTTTTCTTCTTATGTCTGTAAGGGTGCAATCAACAGTTTTTTTCTATGACGTCATATTTTGAGGGATCATGTATAAGTGACCCTTAGTGGTGGACTGATTAATAAAGATACTTGTATAAAACTAGATATCACTGGATTCAGAATGTTCTCTAGTTTATAATGAAATAAAAATATAGTGTACTTTAAATAGCATAAAAAAGTTTTATCCAGAGAAAATGGGAAAAACATTGCCTAATCTAAGCTTAAAAAACCTGAAATCAGGTCATGTGCACACCCATGAAGACATGATACATGCACATTTTTCATAATCAAAACTGTATGAATTTCATGGATTTTTACCTGGTCTTTCAAAAAATTCATGCTTCAGGGTACGTTGGCCTGCTCCGAAAAGAGCTGCAGTGGCTGCAAATAAGTTTTCAATTTTCACTGCCAAAAAACCAGGATTTTTACAGTGATGTCTCCCCTCAAAATATGTATATTTTTTCTAATTTTTGTCGAGCCTGCAACTTTTGTTGCAGAAAGCTCGACATAGTGATAGTGATCGGACGGTGGCTGTGTTAGCTAACTTCTTAAAAGCTTTATATTTTAGAAGGTAGAAGACCTTGATGCTTCATACTTTGTATATAGATGCCTCATGTTACGAAGTTTCTGTCAGTCACATGTCCAATATCCTTGACCTCATTTCCATGTTTCAGTGACCGCTTGAAAAAATGGTTCAGATTTTTTGTAATGTTGAATTCTCTCTTATTATAAGTAAAAGGATAACTATATTTGATATATGCGTACCTTGCAAGGTCCTCATGTTTGTCAGACAGTTTTCACTTGACCTCGACCTCATTTCATGGATCAGTGAACAAGGTTAAGTTTTGGTGGTCAAGTCCATATCTCAGATACTATAAGCAATAGGGCTAGTACATTTGGTGTATGGAAGGACTGTAAGGTGTACATGTCCAACTGGCAGGTGTCAACTGACCTTGACCTCATTTTCATGGTTCAGTGGTTATTGTTAAATTTTTGTGTTTTGGTCTGTTTTTCTCATACTATATGCAATAGGTCTACTATATTTGTTGTATGGAAAGATTGTAAGGTGTACATGTCTAGCGGGAAGATGTCATTTGACCTTGACCTCATTTTCATAGTTCAGTGGTCAAAGTTAAGTTTTTGAGTTTTGGTCTTTTTATCTAATACTATATGCCATAGGTCAACTATATTTGGTGTATGGAAATATTTTATGATCTTTATGTCAGTTGTGCAGGTTTTATTTAACCGTGACCTCATTTTCAAGGTTCATTGCACAGTGTTAAGTTTTTGTGTTTTGGTCTATTTTTCTTAAACTATAAGTAATAGGTCAACTATATGGGTCATTTTCAAAAAATGTTGAATTTTCAGTACACCCATGCTAAATTTTTTATTTCTAATGGGAATTTCAGTTGTAATGGTTTAAATGAAAGCTTGTCGGAATTGTGATTCAGAACAGTAATAATAAACACACCTTACATCTATTTTGATAAGATTAAACTGCATTTAAGGCCGATTTTGGGGTTATTTGTGTGCGTACAGTGTCAGAAAAACACATTTCAAATGTTTTTTTTCCGATTTTCTGATCACCTTTATATCTGCAAAAGACACTTTTTAAGAACGTTTATTATTACTCTAACGAAAAATCGTAGTTTCTTTATCATTGTATGTAACGTTTTATCAACAAACTAAATTCAATCAGCGTACGGGAGGTTCATGTCCATCCTGTTACCGCTACTTAAATCAGCTGTTAAATTTTTCTCTCTTTGAATATTGAATCAGTCAGTGTTGATTTCAAAAGTACAAAGTAATCTTTACATTTAAAACGCCTCGTTTCTTGAACGACAGTGTAGAGAAAAGAAATTTCAAGACATTTAGTGAAAAAAAATAGATTGTACTTTTTTTACATGTCTATGCTGTTACCAACAATTTTGATTAATTACACCAACAGTAAGCTTGTAAAAAGTGCAATAACGTGTTGAAAACCAAATTCACAATAGAAAACTATAATCATTTCACAAAGGGAGTAGTTATTTCACAACAGCAATCAAAAACAAAGAAATTTGTCTATCCTGTTATGTCTATCCTGTTACTATGGTTGCTATGGTTACAGTAACAGGATAGACAATTGTAGACAAAAATGTCGTTAATTTTTTTATCTTAACATATAGGTGCAAAACGAATGAAATATTTTATTGTTTGAACTCATCTTAAGGTTATAACGTCTTAATCTTCCCAATTAAGCATTTGCAGGTGCAATACTGATATCGGTAACAGGATAGAAAGGTAACAGGATAGACTTTTATATAGTGATATATCTGAAACGTACGTTCCTGTTATCAATGAAATAAAGAGAAAAGTAAACTAACTTATGATGGATTTACTTGATGCTGGGTTTATTTGAAAGGGTGAAAAAGGCCGAACAATATCAATTGCCATCTTAGACTTGCATTACTGGTGGTAATTTTTACAACTTTTGAAAACCAATTTTTAGAGGCATTTTTCAGTACAACCTGGAATATTGGAAAACAATCTATTATTTTACAGAATGAATATATATAGAAGTTTATTCTCTTGAAAACCATCTAATTGGCTACATAAAACAAGCTTAACATTTTATCTAAACCTTTTCTTAATAACCCAAAATTTCTTTTGAAAATGGTAACAGGATAGACAAAATATTGTACCACCGATCAAAAAATGTTTCAAGATATTCTTGTATGACATCATTAAGATTGCATCTTTTAATATGTTGTTCTTAAAGTACTGTTTGTTTTGATTTGTTCATGTAGAGGATTGTTTGAATAAGTAACTTTAATAATTTTTTCAATTTCAAAAATTGGCATTTTTTGAAAATGACCCATATATGTTGTATAGAAGCATTGTTAGCTGTACATGTCTGTCTGGTATGGTTCATCTGACCTTGACCTCATTTTCAAGGTTCATTGGTCTTTGTTTAGTTATCTTGGTTAATGTTAAGTTTATGTGACAGTTGAAATAAAGCTTAGCTTTATACTTAGGACTATCAACATAATATCAATGAATAGTATAGAAGGCGAGACATTTCAGCGTGTGCACTCTTGTTTAAATTATTTTAATAATTCAACCTGTTTTAATTGAAGTTAATTAACATATTTTTACAACCAAATACAAAAAACATGATACTTTTTAACCAATTATGTTGATAAAAAGGGACTTCCCTCCATGTCTATTTTTAGTCAGGGAATAACCACTAGTTTTTTAAATGAAACTGTTTAAAGCACCCTATTAAAATCACATGATAATTTTTCTTTCGACAAGATATAATTGGGTTGAAGTGTTAATTAAATGTTCATTTTTTATTATAGAAAATATTTTTGAAAAGAAAGTTACGAGTAGTGCACTGGTGTGGTATGTTTGTAACAATGATTGGATTGGTCCTTGTAGGATGTTCAAGTGTATTTAAATCTCAACATACTGCTGAAGGTTCTAAAACTATTCTAGGTATACATTATTATCACAAGTCTATATTTTTATGTTGTGCAACAAACTTTTGACCTGTACATACATGACAGATTGAGAAAAGGAGTTTAATCTTAACTCAGATTGAGTACAGATAAGTGTGAATTTAATACATATTGAGTACTGAATAGTGTAATGTTGCATCAGATTGAGTAGAAAATAGTGTAATCTTAAGTTAGATTGAGCACAAAATAATAAGAACTTAAATGAGATTGAGTATGAAATAGTGTGAACTTAAAATCAAATTGAGTACAGAAAAGTGTGAACTTTACTCGGACTGAGTACAAAATCTGTTCATGCTTGTAATGGAAAAGAATGAATATGATGTATTGAGCATGCAAAAAAGTCAATACTCACACTTGAGCAAAGAAACTGTGCTTTTACTGCTATTCCTCATCTCAAAGTTGCAATAAGGCAACTGACTAAATAAGCCTACTACTGGGTGATCAAAACGTTTTATTAGAGTTCTGGTATGATATGTAAATCAACAACCCTAGGTAAACAAAGGATTCTGCATGATCAGAGTTTGTAATGTTCTCTTGTAAGGAGGTTATAGTCAACTTTGTTTAAATAGAATCCTTAAATGTCTTGCTCATTTAAAATTACATATATAATTCTCTCATAACATGTACTGTGGGAATATTTCAGGTATAATATTAATTCTTGCTAGTCAAGTAGTCAGTGCTAGTCAAATGGTTATAGAAGAAATGTTTCTGAAAAAGAGAAGTCTTCACCCATTACAGGTATGTTGCAGATATACATTTTATAGACAATCTAATGTATTATGCTTAGATAAAAGTTTTGTTACCTTATTATACCAATGGGCAGTGGTGGATCCAGCCATTTTAAAAAGGGGGGGTTCCTAACCCAGGACAAAGGGGGGGTTCCAATTACATGTCCCCATTCAAATGCATTGATCGTCCAAAAAAAAGGGGGGGTTCCAACCCCCGGAACCCCCCCTCTGGATCCGCGTCTGAATGGGCTTAGCTACTTTTCAATCTGGGTGGTTAAAAGATACATACAATTAAAACTAGATGCTATTAGGCTGTCTAAATACAAGGAAAGCATTTAAACTTCAGTCACATAGCCTGTATATCTCTGTCCTTTCAATAGTCAAACCTTAATCTGAATCTAAACTTTAATTATCTTCAATAGTATTTTTTAGGGAATGGGAACATCCCAAATCCTTGAAGCCCTCTGGCTGCAGTTATGAACTTGGTATTTATTCCTTTGTTCTGTGGATAATATCAGATATTTTGAATCTTGGTACATAACTGAATGCAATATAATTTGATTTTTTCAGTGCATATTCAATGAATAGCTCCAACAGAATTAAGTTACAATTGGCTACAATTAGGATTTAGGAAATTATTCAACATAGAAGAAACTTCTCTTTGGTCACAATTGTAAAAAAAAAATGAAGATTTTGATATTTACATTTATGTAAATCTGACTATTTTAAAAAGACACACTTTATTTAAAATATTTCCTTTCACATCACAGGTAGTTGGGACAGAAGGAAGTTTTGGTGCTCTACTTATGATAGCGGTAAGTCTGGTTTAATTATACTTGTCATAAAATTACATCTTGTTTCACTGCAATCATTCATGTGCAAATAAATTTTAATTCAATTGGTCAATTTACCAAAATTTTATCCAGAGTACAAAAATGTAATTAAATAATTGTCAGTAATTAAAACCAGGATTGCAAAGATGAAACAGACTAATTTAGATAACAGCACAATAACATGATTGGTTTCAGAATTTGATTATTTTTTTAAAGAACTTGAGTGAATGGATTACTTGGGATAACCCTTCTTGTAACACACTTAAGGCTGCAAAAGCAAGGGACATATTGGTTTAGCTCTGTTTGTCAATTTTATATGTTCATCACATTTTGCTCGGGAACTACATATAAGTGCTTGCTGCAATTTGGAATCAACCTTCATGTGAGCATGCATATAGATTTTTACATTCTTCCTGTTTAACAAATTCTAACAGAAGAAATATTACTCACAGTTGATCTTCTTTAACTTTTGACATTTTATACTTTAACCATAATTTCTTTTCCATTTTAATAATTTAGATTCATATCTTTTTTCTACTATAATTTAAATAAATAAAAATGCTAAAATTTTAAATATTTAACCCATACTTAAACTTATTGTAGGTAGTTTTACCAGTGATGTATTTTATACCAGGATCAGATGTCAACAACAGTTATGAGAACAGTTTAGATGCTATTTACCAGATATTCAGTGAACCAAGACTATTAGTGTTCTGCCTGCTGTACTTATTATCTATAGCATTTTATAACTACTTTGGATTGGCTGTAACAAAATCTTTAACAGGTATGGAATATATGTAAATTGTATGAGAGGGACCTTGCAAAATTGGTGTTCTAGTCAGATAGTTTAGATCTAACCTGATTATTGCTCTATTTATTCAATAATATTACTGTATTTCCCACACTATTAGTCAATGGGGATGATAGGTCTAAGGGCCAAAAAATGAATCTTTTTTTCGGTAGGACAGCTGGGAAAAAATCTTCCTTTATGGTCTTGAAGTAAGTCATGGTACAATCATGTTAAAGCGACCTTCTTATATTCTATTTGGTGTCCTGCACTTCATGATGTATCCATAAGATAGTTTACAACATCCAAATACGAAGAACTATAATTGAGGTATGAAACACTCTTTAATATTTATTTATACTTAAGTAATAGGTTAATTATATCTGTTTATTTTGTAGCTGTACACGGAACATTAATTGATGTAGAACTACTTGTGTGGGTTGTCTAGTTATATGTTGATTATATCCAGAGGGAGGGTTACGGGGGTTGAAACCCCCCTTTTTTTTGGACATATATTTGGAACCCTCCATTTGTCCTGGGTTGGGACCCCCCCCTTTTAAAATGGCTGGATCTGCCCCTGATATCTGTTTATTTTGTAGCTGTACAAATAGGTTGATTATATGTGTTTATTTTGCAGCTGTACACAGAACATTAAATGATGCCTGTAGAACAATATGTTTATTTATGTTTATTTATATGAACAATGTTTATTTTGTAGCTGTTCACAGAACATTAAATGATGCCTGTAGAACAATATGTTTATTTATGTTTATTTATATGAACAATATTTATTTTGTAGCTGTTCACAGAACATTAAATGATGCCTGTAGAACAATATTTATTTATGTTTATTTATATGAACAATGTTTATTTTGTAGCTGTTCACAGAACATTAATTGATGCCTGTAGAACTATATTGGTTTGGGTCGTAGATCTACTTATCTTTTATGTTTTCGACAAGGTATGTATCAACAAAGTACCAGTACTATATCAATCAATAAAGGGAAATAACTTAAAAATACAACACACAGCAAAATATACAGATCAAAAAGGGGTTTAAACTAAATACCACAAGACACAACAACAAAAAGACAACAAAATTCACCATGTAATTTATTATGATTTGCATTCCATGTTGACATTTGCCTATTTATGAAGACCTTATATTGACCTCCTAGATCTACTTATTAGTCCCTTACCAAAGTAGTCATGGGGACTTTAGCTTTGCACTTCATCCGTCAGTCTGGCAAATCCGTTTTCCGCAATTTTTTTCTTCATGTTTGAAGAAATCCATTTGATATTTGATATGTTGTTTTATCCTGAAAAGTTACAGATCAAGATCCAATTTTGTTCCGATCTAATGATTTTGTGCAGAGTTATGGTCCTTGGAATTTGACTCAAATAATCAATTTTTCACATTTTTTTCATAATGCTTGAAGATATTAACTTGATATGTGTTATATAGTTTACACCATGTCAAGTTATAGATTAGTTTGCATTTTGTTCCAGTACAACAAATTTTTAACTGGTAGGGGATCATGTATTGCCATGCATTGCTCACATAATGCTTGTTATATTCTTTTATTTCAGGATTTTGGAGAACCTTTTGACAAAACATATGGACTACTTCAAGGTAATGCAACTGGCCTACGGTCTCATCCGTGAGGTCTTTAGTTTAATCTTCGCTTTGAAATTGTAAGCTATAAATATTGACACTGGATGTTAAGCATACATCAATGTATCACAGTAATTTTGTTTATCATTGGATTTCTTATCCCTGTATTAAACAATTTACTATTCAAATTTGATCTTCTGTGTCTTCTACAAACCTATGATTATATTAAAATGACTGTTGAAGTTTGGCCTCGGAGTTAAATTTTTGTTAATTTATCCTTAGTTTACAGACACATCAATATGCTGCCAACAATAATGATGCCTAGTATTTTTTTTTAAAACTAGTACTAGTAGTAAAATATTTCATTAACTTATTTGTAACTTTATCAATTACTCTTGATTTTATTTTAGTTGATGGATTCCTCTTCCTGCTGATTGGAACTGCTCTATATAATGAACTTGTGGTGGTTCCCTGTATACCTTGTTTGAGGAAACCAGTACCAGTACAGGAAGTAAATGTGGAAGCTCCTAACCGTGGCAACATACAATATGCTAGTGACTCAGATGATGATATAACAAGACCATTATTACGAGATAAAAAATAAAAGTTTACTTTGCAGCATTCCAAAAAAAAAAAAAATATAAACAAACAGTATCATGAACGTTATTACATTGTTATCTTTGTATGGATAACCTTTAATAATTTTTGTACATAAGAAAAATTTGCCCCCTAGAAAAATCAAAAGGAAAGAGGGTTCCAACATGAAATATAGAGAGAATCAAACAGCATACAAAATATACTCTGATGTTATAGTCATACTGTTTAAAGTATTATAAAAAATACTCAATATTGATTTGTTTTCCTGAAATATAATTATGCAATGTAAACTTTATCTGTGTTTAACCTATGCATATTTGTTAAATTTATTTGATAATGTATGTACATGTCTAATCACATCTTTTTATGTTTGCCTTTTGAAACTTTTAAAACAGGCCATATTCTAAAACTTATTTACCATTTGGAGCTTTGCACATGTTATAGACCTTGGGCTATTGTTTAAATACTGTATGCTTGCCCTTTCAATGTCTCCTCTGGTCTAATCATATTGTAAGAGAATCTTGAGGCGTTTACAGAATAGAGAATGATGGGCCAATATCCAGAAATATAAATAAAGGAGTAGAGATAAAAGCGTGCTTAAAAAAAGTCTGAAAAAAACCTGTGCTATATTTAATGTGTTAATTGGGTTGCTGCCTCATTGAAGTATCCCTACATCTCCTTTTTGTTAATTATGAATTGTGTAAATAGAAACAGGCATTACATTCTTATACCTAAAAGGTTGTACATTAGATATTTTGTATTTATTTTCAATAGAAATATTTTTGTTAATATATTTATTCCAATAAAATTTTAAATAAAATCTTTAAGAGTTGTCAATATTGCACATGGTTCTGAAGTAGTGTTTAAAGTAGATTTTAAGGAGCAGTACATAAATAAATACATAAAGAATTCAAGAATTTGTAAATGTAACACAGATGCCCCCACTTGTTTGGACGTGACTCGAGAACAGAAAAATTGACACCATCCACATTCGAACTTGATCAGAGTTTGGTAGTTAGAACAAGGGTGGGGAAACTGCAAATTTAACCATTTTTTCTTTTTATAAAGGAACATAACTCAGGAATTGTGAAAGTGACAGCATTCAAATTCTAACTTTGTCTGAGTTTGGTGGTAGTAAGCATTGTCATAACATTTGGTAGAGGCCAACTAAAAGTTAAAGAACGATATGTTATTCTTGAAGGGCCTCCGTGGTCAAAGTATTTCTACTGTAATCACTACCCAGTTAACACTGAAAATGTGAGTTTGAATCCTGCTCGTACTGGTGCCCTCAACTCCACTCTTAATTGATGAGAATTGTCAGTTTTCCTATTGAAGGTAGTTATTTTCTCTGGGCACTCTGGCTTCCTCAACCATAAAAAAACATCCGCCGCGAAAAAAGGCCAAAAGAGGTGCTTAAAAACACCAACACTCAAGTAATCAATCTTATTCTTGGATAAACAGATGAACAGGCAAACAAGCTTAGAAACTAATAACTTCTCCCCTGTGCAAGGGCATAAAAAAAGGCAATTGTACACATGCTGAGATCAATGGCCAGTGAACATTGGTTAAATTTGAGATAACCATGAAATCTTAAGTGACCACCTGCAGAGTGTTAATTGAAATGCTACATATTCATAAGAGTAACATCTAAAATCAAGACTGCAACATTATTGCTGAATATAGTTATTTAAGGATGTACTTAGGTGAGGTTTTGGAATTCGTGTCAAATGTTCAGACTCCTTTAGGTTTTTTCCTTATAATGCAATGTAAAATATTTTGCCCCATAACACCCATTTATTTTTTCATATAAGTCTTAATAGCTCATGAAAGGTCATTTACCAAAATTTTAGAAAATTCTTAATTTTCTTTCTTTTCTTTTGAGACCCAAATAATACCAATGCAAATATAGGGTAAAAGTCCGAGTCAGCCTTTTCCCGCCATATTTTAAATCTCAAATATTTCGAAAAGGAGGTCCATGACCTATCAATATTTTTAGCTTATTTTTATCCTTAACGAATGCTCTACCAGTTTATAGTATCATTTTCAAATTCTTAAATTATTAATTTTTACCTAACCTCACCTAAGTACATCCTTAAGTATACTGCAAAGCTCATAGATTATTTTGCCAAGGGAGATAATGCACTATGGTATTCCTCAGGAATCCTAAATTTGAATATGATGAGAATGATAATTATAAAATACGATGTTTCATGAGTTATTAATAAGGTACATCTAGAGAATGCTCCTCAGTTGCCTCAGGAAATACATGTTTTTTAACAGTAAATATAAATCAGTAATACGATAAAATTTTACGATTTACTTCATTATTTCATTTTTGATCTAATATTTTGTAGACCTACTTCTGTGCAACCTCTGTCATACAAGGCTTCGTCATACTTTAAACAAAATGCCAACTCAAAAATTGTGAAATGGAAACCAGTGTTAATGTACTAAATGTATACTTGATAGTACAAGTAACATGCTTAATTATTTCAAATTGAAACACTCCTCATTATTTTCGGAGACAAGAGAAAATGAAAGTATCATCGGTTTCAGACATATTCAATTCTACAAGATCAAGAAGTTTTTCTTAATTTTTTAATCTGAAGTTAGTACAAACGCCATAGTTGATACGGTATATTTGATTATTAAAAGTCAAACTTCGCCCAGAATCCTCACAGACTAGCCTTGAAATGGCAAAGGACAAACTTCAATTCATCGTATTACTAAAGCCTAGATTTATGACTTTGATGGAAAGTTGTCACATTTACTCAAACCACATCTTCTTATATCAATGTGTAAGGTACTATAGATAAGGCCTTCAAACATCAACTTAAACTACTGGTTAATCGATCGAATGATTATCTGAGTAACTGGTAAGGCAAAAGTGTACGATTTGACAACACTAGTATTTTTACATTATTGTGACAAGGGAGATAATTCAATTAAAAACACTGAATTATGATAAAACTTTTCAGGATTCAAAAATTATTGTGACAAGGGAGATAATTCAAATGAAAACACTTCAGGATTGAAAAATTATTGTGGCCAGTGAGAGTTAAATATATTACACTTGGAATTATTGTAACCAGGAGATAAAAATCTACAATATCACCACTTTTGTGAAAGAAACATTTGTCCCACAGTTAAACAAAAATATTCAAAACTACAAATATAATCATGTTTTATTCCCCCGTTACAAACATATGAATGTGTTTAGATGATGAAATCATATGTGATGCTCTATCAGATCCTACAATTTCTGTCAATTTTTGTACATCATATTTTGAATACATAACAGTACATGATGAATTCTCTTGTCTGTTCTCTATCAACATATTGCACAGTTCACTGTAGAAATGAGGAAACAATGGTAACTCGTAGAATATAATGTGTTTAATTCCTCGAACTTTAAATCTGAAACAGAGAGAGGATATCAATTAAATATTAAAACAACATGATAAGACATTTTACAATTTACTTTTAACATGTGGTAACTTAAAACATTTAGAAACAATTTTTGTATTAATTTAAAACTATTGTAAAAGCATTACGGTTTTTTCTAAAGATCTTAAAAAAGAACATTATGTAAATATTGTTTTGTGATATGAAAGATTCTATTTCATCATTTTTCATTGTAGATATGTTTGTAAGACTTGTATGTTGCAGCAGTCTTAGTGTGCTGGCAAAGTGATTGAGGACAGTTATATTATTAGAAAATATAACTTTGCTGCACTCGTCTAGGCGAGCTGTTTCCCATAGATGTGTGTTTGAGTTTTTGTTTATAAATACTTTATTTGCGTTTGAGGCCACGAACAAGAAAATAAATATAAATACAACATGATAAGACATTTTACAATTTACTTTTAACATGTGGTAACTTAAAACCTAAACAATTTATTTATTTATATCTTGTAAAAACTTAGAGCTACTAATTAGTGGGTATGATTTCTTTTTACAACTTACAGGAGTTATTCAGACTTTGATCTTTATATATCATATAGTTGGGAAATTAAAAAAAATAAAATTGCAGAAAGTCAGATAAGACAAGTTGTTAAGCTTTTTTTACTTGGATATTATTATCAAAAATAATTAATAATAAAATGACTTTTTTTACTTCACCTTCTATAAAAATGAACTCTTTCTGTATACAGCATAAAATGAGCATTTCCATGGAAAAACTGGTTCCTAGATCTTGACAAAGTTTTATCTTTAGTATATCTGTAAAATACAGGAATAATTGCAGTTTTTGAAAATTTAATAATAATTCATATTTATAATACTTTCTATCTATATCTTTGTAACACAAATTTTACCAGCTTCAGCTTTAAAACTATTTTCTCTTATTATTACCTGATCAAGTAATAATTGTTTTTTTGAATTTCTTCGATCTCTATTCTACTCTGGTCAAAATTCAATTAGGATGTCAAATTTTCTTGTTTTCATCTCAATTTGCTATTCCGGAATTCAAAAAAACATCTATTAATCTCAATGATATTACCTGTGAGTTTTTGTTGCTACTTACCATAATATATAAAAATTAGGTCTACTAAAAATGTGAAATCACTAGTTATGCCTATACAATTTAACAACAATGATATGTTCGGTTTTTCGCAGTAATTTGATATTTATACAAAACTTTACTTCTTAACACAACACTAAATACTTACTCGCTAATATAGACAAAGCTTAAATCTTCTCTGACAAAATAATTCCTCAATCTGACAAAGTCAAAGTAAGATGGAACATAAACTAATGTCTGTGCTAATACTGGGTCTTTGTGTGTTGGTAAAATCTGAAAACCAAAAGAATATATGTAAAATAAAGCATAGTAATTTCTTCTGAACTGAATAGAATTGGTCAAAAATAAATTTAAAAATGAAAAATAAGGCTTTTGACATTAATACATCTCTTTTCATTTCAATTATTCATAGCGTTAACATATTGAATATCTTAATACATGTAGTAAATACAATTAAATAATGTTTAAAGTAAAAATCAGTTACTCACTTTTTGAAGAAAGAAATTAAATCTGTCATCAGCTAACTGACTATAGCTACTGCAACTCAACTTGTGATAAACCTGACAAAGAAGATTAATTTGCTAAATTATCATATTTTTACAAATTCAACTTCAATTCTGTTTTTCTTTCTTCTTTTAGATGACATTATCATTTCATTTGGTTGTTGTTGTTTGAACAAGTGTAATGTATTCAGTTCATCTCATATTGACTACTTGATTGGTTAGTTGTCGGTGTAAAACTACACTTTCAGCACACTTGGGGTATTTCATGGTAACTAGTTTGTGTAGGTTGAAGAAACAGGAGTTCTCAGAGAGAACCATCAACTTCCAGCAGGAAAACTGACAATTCAAGCTTTTTGAGTCTGGAGTTGATGATTAAGGTTTGCACTCATGATAACATTGACAGGTAAGTAACCACTAGATTAACTTTTTACTCAGCCTACTAAGTCCCTCATCATCAATATCTTGTATTCAGTTTAATTTTTTCATGTAGACTTAAATTTGTGAAGCCCTGATGCTACAAGACTACCTTAAATATTGATTCTTTGTTTAGCTGGCATTCTATCAGGAACCTGTTTAGTTGTGAGACTTCTCCTTTTTACTATAGCATCATCTTTAATACTAACATTTGCATGGTTTCTACAACAACATAAAACTAACTTATTTTAGCTGTAGTGTTTCTGTAGGAACTTTACACGTACCTGAGGTAACTGGACCACTACTTGTGATATAGATCCCTTTGTTTCTGGTCTGTGTAGAGTTATTTTACCATTGTAATCTAAATAACATGTTAAGGACTAAAATGTATGAAATAAATATGCGTATTCAGAAAGAAAAGAGTTACTGACTGTTACTGAGATTGAATTTATTTGTTACAGTCAATGCTGTAGAATAAGTTCAGGTAATTATAAACAGCTTTGCTATATTTAAGTGTGTGGCATCCTTTTCCTCTGCTAAGAACTGTAAACTTTTCCTTTAGACTGATTCAGAAATAAATATATGAGGTACCAGAAGACAGTTTTCTTTATCCTGCCAAGCAGAAATTTCCTAGAATCGTTCAGGCAATCTTTCAAAACTACCCATAAAAAATGTTTTCTGTTTGCAACCCCATCCTGGTGGTTGTTTATAATTATTCTATGCATAAGTAAATGAAAAGAATGTTTTCATAGGCTACAGCACTTGTGAATATAAAGCAAACTCAGCAATTTTTCCATTTTAAAGGAACACAACTTGAGAACGGCAAAACTGACAACTACAATATTTGATATTGATCGGTGTTCGTGGTTTCAGAACATTTGGTTGTTGCAAAGTAAAATAAGAGTGTTGAAACTGCACATTTCCAAGTTTTCCATTCATTATGGGGTATAACTCAAGGGTGGCAAAATTGATGCATTGATCCATTCGATAAGCATTGTGTATAATTTTTATAATATTTCATAGAGGCAACCTGAAGTAGGGAGAAAAGAAACTAATTAAGAATGAACCGACAAGAGTAAAACTTAATGCTCCTTGCCATGTGAAAAATCTATTTTAACAGTCTTATCAAAATACAAGTAAAAATGAAATATCCTCATTAGGTTGATGATGGTTTAGTGAGTACATTATTAAAGGATACTGCAGCAGTGTTTGTTAAACAATGATAAAATCTGTGGATCACTAACTGAACTCAGTATAATGTTCTGTCTGTAATATTTACTCCTGAAAAAGACAAACAATCAATCAAATGCTTTCTTGTCATTTGCCCACATGTGGCAATAATATATTACATCTATCATAATTAGGACAGATTCAAAGCCGTCCCATAAAACATACATAGTCTTATCGGGGCCTATTATAGCTGACTATGCGGTATGGGCTTTGCTCATTGTTGAAGGCCGTACGGTGACCTATAGTTGTTAATGTCTGTGTCGTTTTGGTCTTTTGTGGATAGTTGTCTCATTGGCAATCATACCACATCTTCTTTTTTTATATAGGACAAATGGAAGATCTTCATAATCAGACCTATGGGTTGGCTTTTTGTACATTGGATATGTTAAATAAATCTTTAAAAAATGCATGTATAGGGTGAAACCCCTTTTTCAAAATATCTTTCATGGGTATCATGAATGTTTAAATGGTACATCCCTTATTTGTTGTTTACAATGTATACAAATAAGCACAACCTCCAAACTGGTACCTTTGATCATTAGTATTATGTAGGTTTATGTTTTTTAACTTTTTAAAGGCTTTTATTCAAACCTTGCAAAACGGTGAAAATCTCATATCAATGTAAAAAAAAATCAATCCAAGAAAATAGGAATCCACCTTTGTCAGCTTTTTGAATTATCTGTAGCTTAATCTTTGTTATTTTTGAATCTTGTATTCAAAATAGTTCTTTAATAAAAAGTGGCTATTTCCTTCTTCAAACAGTAATATTTCTTCTCTCTTAAACTTAATCAATAAATTTAAAGTCATACTAAGATTTTCTCTTAATAGAATTATACATCTTGAGACTTACCAACCATTTAATGTCCACATTCTCACTCTTGAGAAATCTGTTCCATGTGATTCTTTTGGTTGTAAGTGAAAATGTTTCATTAAATGCTGAAAATTAACAAATAACAGTCAAATTACAAATTTTTGCAGTCATTTAATATTGTAATATTAAAATAATTTGACTAAAAGAGTAATATGCATTATTGCTCTTTCAAGAAATGCTGCATACAAAATAATGCTAGCATAATATTAAATGCATTTTTCTTTGTGAATCCTATCTCCTTACAATTTTGCAATATCAGAAATATCGCAAACACTTCTGAATTTTGTTTATAAAATTGAGAATGGAAATGGGGAATGTGCCAAAGAGACAACAACCCGACCACAGAGCAGACAACAGCAGAAGGTCATTAACAGGTCTTCAATGCAACGAAAAATTCCCGCACCCGGAGGTGTCCTTCAGCTGGCCCCCAAACAAATATATACTAGTTCAGTGATAATGAACGCCATACTAAACTCCAAATTGTACACAAGAAACTAAAAGTTATAATAATACAAGACTAACAAAGGCCAGAGGCTCCTGACTTGGGACAGGCGCAAAAATGCATTAAACATGTTTGTGAGATCTCAAATAGATTTGCCTGGTCAAAATATTTTCCGCTTCATCAGAGTTTTGTTTTTAATGCATCTAGAATATATCAAAATAGACAACAATTAATGAAATCTTACAATAATATGATCCCAGTTCTGCATCATTAAAATGTCTGCTTGGTCAAATATTAACATCTCTATAGAACTCAGAAAATCATAGTCTCTCTCTTTATCTCTGAAGTTAAATCATAATCGTGGTTAGGGCTATTCCAGAAAAAAATGTATGGGGGGGGGGGGGGGGTTGAAAGGCAGTTTTTGTCAGCACCTGCCACCCAGACAATTGTAATTGAGAATTATAGTGCATTATAGTGTGAAAAGTTGCTCTGATACTCATCACCCATGTATTATTAATATAATGTGCCTTCCAACGCCCCCCATACATTTTTTTCTGGAATAGCCCTTAGAATTAAGTTCTACACTGATAAATTGTATTATTTAGTATTAATATATTGTTCTGCTTAACCCTTTCGCCGATGAGTCCCGGTTTACTGGGATTCACACTTCAGACAGGTGACGAAGAGTCCCGTTTTACCGGGATCAGAATACATGTTTTATATTTCCCGCTCAAAACAGTGCAAACATGAGTTATCTTTCTTTGATGAATACCCGGATGAAAGTGTAAACATGGCGCTTCCGTTTGTTGAAAACCGTGTCAAAATCAGAGGAAATTTACGGAATTTACGAGAATTTGAAATGAGGGAACATTTTTTTTGAAAGAATATGGAAGAATTGAAGCCAAACTAGTATACTTTTTTGACATAAAATGTCGTTTTATGTACAAAACACTTGGAATGGACATCGTTCAGTGTGAGGAATTTGTACAGCCTCATAAAATTTTTCAAAAGTTTGCCGTTTTGGGGTCAAAGAGCAGAATTTTGAGAATTTCACCTAGATAATGCCGAAAATTTGAAAATTTGAATATTTATGAGGAATAAGTGAAACTGCGAGCTACTGCTCACTGATGATACCCCCGCCGCAAGTGGATAATATTAATAGTGTAAAAATATTCAAGTGTTCGGTAAACAGGAAGTTGTCGAGTGATGAATCTGAAAACGCATCACACGGTATAGCTGACTTATAAAAATCCTGAAACCAAATTTCAGAAATCCTTGTATTGTAGTTCCTGAGAAAAATATGACGAAAATTTTTAACTTGGTTATCATGTGTAAAATCATACAAGTGTTCGGTAAACAGGAAGTTGTCGAGTGATGAATCTGAAAACGCATCACACGGTATAGCTGACTTATATAAATCCTGAAACCAAATTTCAGAAATCCTTGTATTGTAGTTCCTGAGAAAAATGTGACGAAAATTTTCAACTTGGCTGTCATGTGTAAAATCAGACAAGTGTTCGGTAAACAGGAAGTTGTCAAGTGATGAATCTGAAAACGCATCACACGGTATGGCTGACATATATAAATGTTGATACCAAATTACAGAAAGGGTGGATGTGTAGTTCCTGAGAAAAATGTGACGAAAGTTTCATGGGACGGACTGACTGACGGACGGACTGACGGACTGACAGACAGAGGTAAAACAGTATACCCCCCCTTTTTTAAAGCGGGGTATAATAAAAAATTATCAAAACATGAATAAAACTGTGAACATGGTGTTAGTGAATGAAATAAATACACAAATAACTACAAACAAGTTTTTATTGACATTTATTATGAAGATCTCCCACTTGAGCAATAGTAGCCAGGGAAGCCATCGTCTCAGAGTAGCTTCTGTCTGGGCAGCAATCGGTGAAAGGGTTAAACTGAAGTGCAGTTTTGTTCCAATATAGAAATTTTGCTGTAATTTTATAGTAATTTGAAAAATACAAATTTGGAAGAAAATATATCCAAGGTAGAAAATCTTTAGGCAACTAATATTCAAACAAAAACAACTTTTCCAAAGTGTATGCATAAAACATATCATAAAGATGAGACAAACAAAGCAAATACTGTGGATTCATTTATTTTCGTGGGTACCAATTTTCGTGGATTGAGGAAAACTAACACTTTCCTGGAAATTTAATTTCTGCCCAAATCTGCTTACAAGTCAATGAAAAATATACAAATAGTTGAACATTAAAATTTGATGTTTATAACCTGTACCCACAAAATCCAACGAAAATTAGTATCCAACAAATATTAATGAATCCACAGTATAGATGGGAGATACTTAAGTGACATACAAACATATAAGTCAGAGAAAGACCTTAAAAATGAAGGAAAAAAAAGAAAAAAGACAAACAAGTCGTCAAATCACTTTATAAACTTGACATGCTGATACAGGGTTAACATTTCAAAATCAGTTTTTTAATTTTCATAAACTTAACAGATTCAAATAAGTAAATTTTTGGAATGGAATTTTTCATAATAAATGGTCCTTACCCTTCAGATCCAATAATAGTCCTAAGACCTAATGGTGATGCTAATATTATATCAGAAGCATAGAAGTTTGTGTATAATTTTAATGTCTTTTTAGCCACACCCAATCCAATCCGAAAATGATCATCAGTATTCCCTGTGAAGGTTGACTCATAGTCCTCTGGAAAAAAATTACATGAAATAAACTTAAACAATACAGCAGTTCTTGTTTCTCAGCCTTGTTCAATTGATTAATGTCTCTTTAAGTTCAGTGGCAAATAAAACATGCATTATAAGCATGCGATCAAATAATATCATAAATAAATTAGGTACAGTGTCAAAATAACTTGACCAGGAGGAATTGTTGTACATTTCGACATTGGTAGCATTTCTAGTAGGGTAAAAAGTATTAGGAATATTTTTTCTCTTCCAATTTTAAATGTTCATTGATTGAATGGTTGGTGCATTCTTTCCTGTGGGACAACCAATTTAATGTCACTATTTCAAACTGACATTCTCCGGTAAAGGAAATGTGGTATTACAATAAGAGTGAACTTTAGCAGAAAGTTACAATACCAAGACATTATAACAGTTACTTTTCCTCTTAATCAAAGTGAACTCTCTTTAACATGTAAATTAGAACTTTGTGTGTAATAAACATAGTTCATAAAATAAATGAAAACTCATATTATATCAAAATTCTGAATGGCTGAATTCGTCTACTTTGACAAACTCCTTGATTGTTTTTTCATATTACTATTTAATTGATAATTTCCTAGATTCCTATTTTCTTTAGTATTAATTTAAATGCTTTATCAACCCTCATCTTTCATATTCAGTATCCAATTGAAAGATTGAATCCTTTTTTTTTAATTATTTTAAACATACCCGGTTTGGCTCCTCTTCTCTGGTCTGTATTATCCAACTTATATTCTGAGTAAAATCTCTTTTTGTTACTAACCATGCTCTTTAAACAAAACAATCAAAATTTAGTTGTACAACATTCTTAGATTCATAAAAGAGTATATTCAGAATTAAGACATCTTATTAACTTTGGATAATCTTCCTACTCACGTAAGTCAGTAAATAAATTCACATTTGTGTACAGATTTTGTTTGGTTTAAAATATTTCAGGCATATTGGGACGAAAAGACATGCTATATTTCAGGGCTAT
Source organism: Mytilus galloprovincialis (assembly GCA_037788925.1). NCBI lineage: Eukaryota > Metazoa > Mollusca > Bivalvia > Mytilida > Mytilidae > Mytilus > Mytilus galloprovincialis. Next base: position 4,708,340 of record CM075334.1, on the reverse strand, counting down.
TCTATCTTAATGTATGTGGAATGGTTCATGTAGGATTGAAAGTATTATTCTATTTTTAGACATGGGTCTATTTTGATGTTTTGTCCATTTGATGATGCAAGCCAAAAAAATAGAAAAAGAAAATGGATTTTTAGTCCCCTCCTATTTTCTCTTGCATTCATTTTAATGGACTAGCCAACAGCACACATTTTACTACGTTGACAATGTAAATACAATCAACACTTTAATGAAACTAACCTTTTCGTCAGATTTCAGTAGACTAATCATAATATCAACAATGCGTAAGGCTGCTTCCCTAAATGGTATTACTATCAACACTTTAGGTCGGGCTAGACCTTGATCTCTGTAATCCCTGAAATTAGCATATACAAAAGTAACAAATAACTCACAAAAAGACATAATAATTTATATATTTTTTTTAATTTGCTGACTGTAGATCTAAATTCCCTCACTTGAATATAATATTAAAAAGGGAAACAACTCAAGAAGAGCAAAAGTGATGCTACCCAAATTGTCAAGGGGCATAACACTAGCTCAGTAAGTGACACCACCCAAATTCAAACTTGATCTATGTTTAGTGATAATAAGCATTATGTATAAGTTTCATAACAGTTGGTTAAGGCAAAATTAAGATATAGAACAAAAACAAATTTTGAGATGCATGGAAGGATGATGTACAGATGGGTAAAACTTAATGCCCCTCTGCTACAGCTAGGGCACAAAAAGGAGAGAACTATGTATACTTCCTCTGTCCCTGATAAGTTAAGTTCAATTAAATCAATATATTAGTAACATGTCTAAATGGACTTTTCTTGACAAAGATTAACCTTGGGCAACAGTTTGATCTTGTTTAAGGCTCAATTTATGTCCCTATGCTGGTCAATATCTCCCTTGACCACCTCTCCCAGACAACTATTTTTGATATTAATTTGAATGTTAGTTTATAGATTGTTTTTCATTAATTGAAAATACTTGGGTACATTACAAAGTGGATCTAAGGTGAAAACAGACTTCCTAAATTATTTGTTACATAATTGATCAATTTAAAAATTATGGTTTAATGCAGGTATGTCCAACAAAGAAATTATAATCCTTACTTACTTGTCTTCGTTGCCTGGAAGTTTCATCTTGGTATTGTGTGAAATGACACGCTTTCTGTTCCTATAAACAAAACAAAATATAAAGCTACACATTTTAAAACAAGAATGTGTCCCCAGTACACGGATGCCCCACTTGCACTATCATTTTCTATGTTCAGTGGACCATGAAATTTGGGTAAAACTCTAATTTGGCATTAAAATTAGAAGGATCATATCATAACGAATATGCAGTGTATCCCAAAGTCTGTCTGACCGACAAAATGTCAGACAAAAAATCTTTCGGACAGACAGAACTTTCAAGATTTTTTAGTTGAATATATAGAAGAAAAGTTCAAATTTCTGTTTCGGTCAGACAAACCCTAAATCAGATGTCCATAGTATTCTATTACCAAGTGAACCATTGGGGTATAACATAATGCATAGCAAATTGTCTACTTTTAAAGACTGTTATATTGACCTCTAGATGCCTATCAGTATTTGTGTCATGTGATCAGTGTTTTGTTGATGGATAACCTACATATAATTGCTTTCCTTCTTTTGTAGGGTCACTTGGTAGCCAATTAAATTACTTACTTCAGTACATGATTCAAGGCATGTAAACAATAAACCAGTCGCAGATGTTCTCCTGTTTCCTGTGTTCTACATGGGTAGTATAAGTCCTAAAACAAAATAATTACATATTTATTCATCTTTCAATATTTTATGTCTATCCTGAATCATAATTCACATGGAAATGATAAAATGTATAGCATTGTCAACATGTTTGAACGTAAACAGTAAAGTCTACTTATGCAAACTAGGTTTACATTGCTTTTTGTGTTTTTTCGGTTGTGCATGTACTGATTTTATGACAAGGATGGATATCCTGTTTTTTTTTTTTAATTCTAGCAATTTGAATAATTTTCATGTTGAAATTTAACAAATAACTTGTCCATAATACTTGTCACAGCATAAAATATCTCCTCAAAAATTTCATCAATGAAGGAAATCATTCGTAAATATAACTCAACATGCAGACATCTTATACGTTCAGGTATTTCACATCCAATATTCTTTACAAAGCACAAAAATGTCAGTTTTCACCTCAAAAGCTAACAAAACCTTTAAACAGACTTATTAAGAAGAGATATAGTTAGGATACTGTTGTCAGGTCATTAAAGATTGCATATTTTGGCTTTAATATTGATTCCCTTATAGGGTCTTTGCATCGGAATTTAACACATTCATTCTAAAACCACTTATTGGCATGACACGGGTTATGTTCTCATATATTTTAAGATGGTATAATACTAGACCCCTTACAAGAGGGATTGTGCCTGATATTTATATGATGAAGACATAATCTTTCAATCAGTTTAATTGAGGGCTGGAGCTGGCATGTCAGTAACTGCTAGTAGTCTGTTGTTATTTATGTAGTATTATTACAAAACACATTATCATTTTGTTTATTTTCTTTTATTTTGACATCAGACTCAGACTTCTCTTAAACTGAGTTTTACTGTGCGTATATTTTTTTCTACATTGGCTAGAGGTATAGGGCGAAGGTTGAGATCTCAAAAAACATGTTTAACCCCACCGCAATTTTGCACCTGTCCCAAGTCAGGAGCCTCTGGCCTCTATTAGTTTTGTATGATTTTTAATTTTAGTTTCTTGTGCATAATTTGGAGTTTAGTATGACGTCCATTATCACTGAACTAGTATACATATTTGTTTAGGGGCCAGCTAAAGGACAGGTCAGGGTGGGGGAGTTTCTCGCTACATTGAAGATCCATTGGTAGCCTTATTGCTGTTGTCTGCTCTATGGTCGGGTGGTTGTCTCTTTGACACATTCCTAGTTTCCATTCTCAATTTTATTCAATCTTTTTTAACAGATTTTTATTTATGTTGCATGGGAACACATTGGATGGCTGTAGTTGAGAATGAATTTATTGTTGACTTCAGCCTTAGTTTTTAATAGGGTCTTGTGGTTATTAACTGTTTTCGATGAAACAGTTTGTAAAACCATTTATTACTTGTCATCTTTTTCTTCCTTTTTCATGGTGATGTCTGTCTTTAATGTGTTTTTGTTTTTACCGCTCTTTCCATTCTTTACTTTTCTTACCTGATATTGATTAAGAATTTTAAATACCATCAGCTGTAGTGGGCTTAAATCTCCTGAAAAATTAAATAAACAATGGTATATGATAAATACAGATTTTTTTATCAAACCAGAACCAAATGACAATAGTTTGTATAGAACCATCAAAACCGTATTCATGAAAAATGTATTTCACAGAGTTGGTGGCTTCACAAAGATGTCAAGAGGCTGTCACAATGACAGCAAACCGGATTTATTAACATTTATTTGTGTCCTGGCAATATCACAAGAACCATAACTGAAGAACAGTGAAAGTGAAAATCGTCAATATCAAATTTGACCTGCATTTTGTCATCAGTATCAACATATTAAAATTTGAAAGAGCTTAGGTTGAATGGTTCATGAGTAAATGCAACAACATGAATGGAAACGCCATTTTTTTATCTTTCAAGAACCACAACTCCTGAACGGTAAAAGTCAAAATCGACATTATTAAACTTGACCTCCATTTTGTCATCAGTAACAACATATTAAAATTTGAAAAGCTTTGGTTGAACAGTTCATGAGTAAATGCACGGACATGACTGGAAACCCCATTTTTTAATCTTTCAAGAACCATAACTCCTGAACGGTAAAAGTCAAAATCGTCATTCTTGAACTTGACCTCCATTTTGTCATCAGTAACAACATACTAAAATTTGGGAAGCTTTGATTGAACAGTTCATGAGTAAATGCAGTGATATGACTGGAAACACCATTTTTTAATCTTTGAAGAACCATAACTCATGAACGGTAAAAGTCAAAATCGTCATTCTTGAACTTGACTTCCATTTTGTCATCAGTAACAACATATTAAAATTTGGGAAGCTTTGATTGAACAGTTCATGCGTAAATGCACGGACATGACTGGAAACGCCATTTTTCAATCTTTCAAGAACCATAACTCCTGAACGGTAAAAGTCAAATTCACTTGACCTCCATTTTTTCATCAGTAACAACACATTAAAATTTGGGAAGCTTTGGTTGAACAGTTCATGCGTAAATGCACGGACACGACTGGAAACGCCTTTTTTCAATCTTTCAAGAACCATAACTCCTGAACGGTAAAAGTCAAAATCGACATTATTAAACTTGACCTCCATTTTGTCATCAGTAACAACATATTAAAATTTGAAAAGCTTTGGTTGAACAGTTCATGAGTAAATGCACGGACATGACTGGAAACCCCATTTTTTAATCTTTCAAGAACCAACGGTAAAAGTCAAAATCGTCATTCTTGAACTTGACCTCCATTTTGTCATCAGTAACAACATATTAAAATTTGGAAGCTTTTAACAGTTCATGAGTAAATGCAGTGATATGACTGGAAACGCCATTTTTTAATCTTTCAAGAACCATAACTCATGAACGGTAAAAGTCAAAATCGTCATTCTTGAACTTGACCTCCATTTTGTCATCAGTAACAACATATTAAAATTTGGGAAGCTTTGATTGAACAGTTCATGCGTAAATGCACGGACACGACTGGAAACACCATTTTTCAATCTTTCAAGAACCATAACTCCTGAACGGTAAAAGTCAAATTCACTTGACCTCCATTTTTTCATCAGTAACAACATATTAAAATTTGGGAAGCTTTGGTTGAACAGTTCATGCGTAAATGCACGGACAAAAAAATAGAACTTTGTGCCACAAAGGCTGCAATGTATGTCATACGATCAACAGTAAAATGGCATTTAAAGAGGGTTCCAAATCATCAAAAGTAGTTTTAGAGAAGATTTTGTTTTTAAATTGGCCTATCTGAACAAATATAAGAGGGTGTTTTGTAATAAACCTTCCTTCCTTCCATGATACCTGCCAAGTTTGATTTAAGTTGGTCCAATGATTTTAGAGGATACAAAACTTTACAAAAGACAAACAAAATTACAAATACAACAGTCAACAGAAAGACATGTTGTCCTACCTTGACATATTATTTTGATTCCATGTCTCTTAATCTCAAATGCTGTATGTTAAGCAGAAAAGCAGCAAATATCAATACTCAAGACATTAATTTTATCAGACCAGGGATTAATCTCACTGCATCCCAAACAATAGGCTAACATGCTACCACAAAAACAACAAGGGGTTCATAAAATTTGGAATTCACGAACATACACAGAAGATGATAAGCATGTGACTTGTAGACAAACACTTGCTTAAATGTCATTATGTACCTTTTTCTGAACCGTGTTTAATATTAGTTGTCTTGACTTCATTGCATAAACTCTGTTTTACCTAAACAAAATATGAAATTCATCAAAACACACATATTTTTTAAGATGTACTTTTAATAACAAGTTTCAACAATATTAAACAATTGTAGGTTTCACTGAATTTCTACATCTGATATTCCTGTAGGTAATCCAGTGACTTCAAACTGAAGTACAAGATTAGCATGCTTAGTTCCCAAATTGTAAAATATGCTTTATTTCTTGAAAAATATGTGAGTTAACAATTATCAAAATACTTTGAAAATTATTATTTGCAATACCATTTATTTTCAGTCATTTGCTATTTATAAAATGTTTTATTAAGGAAATCTAAGTATATGTTCTGAAAGGTAAAAACTTACATGCATTTTCTTTAGGTCAGTCGAGTTGTCTGGTTTCTGTGGATGTCCTTTCATAGTTCTGACTGTACATTTACCTAGGTGGGGAATCTGTAAACACACAATATCGTAATGTTTTGTCATTTTTCATAACTTATCAGTTTTACTTGACATTCTATGTAGATATTTTAAATTCTTTTAATCTGAGACAGAAAACAACTTGAGAAAATACTTACATAAGGGCTGTTTCAATTAAATGGTTGTTGAAAGGGATGAAGTACTTCTTCAATCCCCCTACTACTAACATATTTTATTTGTGTAATTTTGCAAACCTTAAATGGAGGTACAATGTACAACCATAAATTATCAAAAACCTCCTTTCAATCCTGCATCCGTTTTAATGGAACATCTGTTAATTTTTACTTTGTTTATTACCAATGCATAGTTAGGGAATTAATAATATATATGATGGCAATCTGTAGCCATCTGTAATACTTTTAATTTCAAATAATCTGATATATTGAATTGTGAATGGCCCAACTTACTTTCATTTCTGTTTTTGTCCACTGTGATTGGCTTAACTTACTTTCATTTCTGATTTTGTCCACTGTGATTGGCTTAACTTGGTCACATCCTCCTCAGATATCTCCTTTTCAAAATGCTCCAGAAATGGATCTGTAAATAAATTCAAAATTTTATCAGTATAAAAGACAAAAAGAAACAAATTCATGTCAATATTCTTTTCACTGCAATATGTACTCACTAAAAAAGATGAAAGTCAGAAAGTTTTTACTGTGAAACATAAATACATTGTTCCACTATCGCTCTCCCTTTTTGTTAATTAGGTTGCTGTCTTGCTAACCTATAACCCCAAACACCAACAATTATTTTCGTTTCTTAAAATTGCAATCTTTTAACATACAAATTTGCTAAATAACACTTTTCTATTGTAAAACTGAACATTATATGGTCCATTACTTTTCAGAGATCACAATCTATAATATTTCAAAGTAACTTGCACTGAATACCACTGCAACTTTGCTGTCATAAAAATCCACCAAAATTACTCATAATTCTCAAATTTACATTTAACAAATTTAAGAAGAAACAATTCATTGTCTATTTACAAAATATTCTGAGCAAGTTTCATAAACTGCAGTCATTGACAATGAATGACAAAAAAGTCACTATACACCCAATTTCAATAAAGCTGGTTAACAAACCTAAATTTTGTGCATCTAAGTCTTCATCATCTTGTTCTGTCTCTGATTCATCTATTTCTTCCTCGCTGTCTTCTAACTTGTCAGATGTCTCAGAGTTGTCAGACTCATTCTCTGACACAGCATGTTCAGCATCATCTAATTTGTTTGATGTCTCTACGTTCTCCTTTTCATCTACATTGTCATCGCTACCATCCACACTATCTTCATCTTCACTATCATTGTCTACATCATCATTGCTGTCTTCTAAGTCATCACTGTCACTTTCTACCTCACTTTTATCACTATCTATAAAAAAAAAAAAAGATTTACAAATGCTAACAAAATATAAACAATGACAATCATGGACAATGGCGCAATATTCAATGGTAAAAATGAAGATAACTCTTGAAAGCAGAAAACCATGTCGCCCCTAAAAAAACATGTGAAGCTGAAGGTTTTTTTAATACTCCATGTAAAATTGGAGATAAATCTAGTAAGTTTGAGGTAACTTATTAACCTTTGATTGATTGATATTTGTTTAAATCCAAGAGATCACAAATTTTAACTATTAACATTTATTAATACAACAGAAAGGTTCTGTACAGGGTTGGCAAAAACCCGGGTTTTATGAGTATTGCCCAGCCCAGTGGGAAATACTGGGAAAACCCGGGTTTTACTTGGTTTTACTGGGTAATACTGGGCAATATACTGGGTAATATAAGATACTGGCCTGAATTTTAAAGAGGATTCAGTAATCAAACACAAATGCAATACATATATACATGTATTATATAAACCTATTTTTATTTATAAATAATTAGTTTACTTGTTTGAGAGTCTTATGATACATACATGTACAAAAGTACAAGTGTATACATCTGGGAAAGAATTATTCTTACAACTCAGATAAAAAATATTTTTTCAACTATATATAACTAGTATAAAGAATTTAAGGATTACATGTACATGTAAGAAAAACTACTTTGAAATAATTTATATATATGTACAAAACTAATTAATAAGTAATTATTCAGATTAGAACACAGATATGTTTATATAACAATAATCAGTCTTTTCATTTCTATAAGAGTTAATGACAAGACCCTGTAGGGCGTTTATTTACAGGGGTGTGGAAATATTTGTTGTGAGCACTTGTTCCCGGGCAAGTGAAACCAAAAATTTTACTTGTCCGGAAACATTTTTACTTGCCCTGATGATCCCAATAAAAATTAAAGTATTTCTTGTTAGCTAATATAAGATAACTTAGCACTGTTGTGCATCACAAACAAATGAAGTCTATTTGTTTATATGTGTAAATCAAAGCGCTGTAAGCGCTGAAGGCAGTTAACCAAAAACCAAGGCAACCGTAATTATGAAAACTGTGGAAATGTTGCCTCAACATTAAACATTCATATATAGTACATTCATGTTTATCTAATGATTTATTTATTAAGGCAAATAGTTTATATGTTATCAAGGTTTCAAAAGCAATGCATATATCAATGTATATTTTTTATGGTGAGTCTGCAGTGGTACAAGTTCCCAATGATTGCATTTTATTCTACTTGGTAGTTAACCTTGGTTTAATTTGACTGCTAGAAGTTCAATTTGAACATGTAATTATTAAACAACATGCAAAAAAATGTAACCTTTAAAATTTTTGTCACGCACTTATTCCCCATAGTTATTTTCAAAAGTTACACCAAATTAAGGTCCTGAAGGTGGTGGGAAAGAGGGAAAAAGCAAACATAATAGTATGAATGGACTGGTTTCCCTGGAAAGAAAACTGAGTTTGTGTTCCATAGTACAAAAGTTATGAGACACGAATCAGACAAATGTTCACTACAACAGGGATCAAAGGTGAGGTCTGACTGACTTGCCCATAGTAAATGTAAATGATTTGTTATTTTAACCCATACATATGAATATATATAATTTAGGGGTGGGGATCTCAACGGTTTTCAAGTTCTCAAACAGGTAGGGGTAGGCAGAGGATTTAGGGGGCAGGGGGCCTGGACCCCCTTTTTGGGAAAAAATTTGGTTGCTTATATAGGGAATCACTGAAGCGTGACTGGACCGGGCCCCTCTTAGGTCAGTCAGTGGGCCCCACTTATGAAAATTTCTGGATCCGCCACTGGGGGTAGGGTGACCCTAGGGACTTCCCCATCATTTTATTTTATTTGTTATATTGTCCCATACATGAATATATATGGTTTAGGGATGGGGATCTCATTGGTTTCCAAGTTCTCAAACAGGAAGGGTAGGGTGACACAAGGGACTGCCCCTATATTTCATTTAATTGGTTATATTGATCCATACATGAATATATATTGTTTTGGTGTGGGGATCTCGACCGTTTCCAAGTTCTCAAACAGGAGGGTTGGGATGACCACAAGGACTTCCCTTATATTTCATTTGATTTGTTATATTGTCCCATACATGAGTATATATGGTTTAGGGGTAAGGATCTTGACCATTTCCAAGTTCTCAACAGGAGGGTGAACAGTGACCTCAGGGACTCCCCTATCTTTCATCTGATTTGTTATATTGTCCCATACATGAATATATATGGTTTAGGGATGAGGATCTCGACCATTTTTAAATTCTAAAACAGGAGGGGTGGGGTGACCCCTAGCGACTCTTCCTAGATTTCATTTGATTTTTCATATTGTCACAAACATGAATATATATGGTTAAGGGGTGTGGATCTCGACCGTTTCCAAGTTCTCAAATAGGAGGGGTGGGGTAACTCCAGGGACTCCCCCTATATTTCATTTTTTATTTATTATATTGTCCTAAAAATTACTTGAATATATGCAGGGGCGGATTCAGACGGGGGAGGGTTGCGGGCTTGCACCCAGCTTAAATTTGCAAAGCATGGGTTGTTCTCAGCTTAATAAAGAATATTCCGATAATTTTACCTCTTTTACGCTCTGCTCGGCGAAAATTTAAGTTTGCGCCCTTCTTAACTTAATTAAAATCCTGGATCTGCCCCTCATATGGTTTAGGGTTGGGGAGCTCGACCGTTTCCAAGTTATCAAACAGGAGGGGGTAGAGTGTCCCAAAGAATACCACCTATATATCATATGATGTACTTACATTAAGGTATATATAATATAGTTGCATTATTTGTGAAAATAAAGAATGAAACTTTCAGCTACTTTAATTGACCCTTCAAAATTGTCCTGAGAAAAAACAAATAACCCCTCGAAATTGCAGTAATATGTTTACACTTTAAAAGCATCTCACATGCATTATCATCATTTATCATTTATAAAGAAAATTTATACTGTGACCATGAACATGTATATTGTTAGATATATACTGTTCCCAGCTATCACGTTGTATTGGATTTTTAAATTAAAATTTGTCAAAAAGTAATTTTGAGTTTCTGAATAAAATATTTTTCTGCTTTTTCTTTCTTTTGGTTTACAATACTAGTGTTTATATTCATTTACCATGCATAGATGTATTTTTTCACCTGCTTGGATTTATTTTGTAAATGATCGCCAAACCCGGAATTACCCTTATCCGCTTCCGGAATCGGAACCGATTTAGTAAAATTTTGTCTTCACGGCCGCCATTGTTATGTGTTTACAATGTTGTTTTTGTCAATCAGATACGATTTTACTCGAATTTATACAATATTTGTCGGCGATTTTCTGTATAAAGCTAGCGGTTGAACAAAATGAACATCGCCGTCATGAATAATAATGATAAAAATAGGTTTTTAGCTCGTTTAATTGGAGACTTTGATGGTGAAAAGGTTTGCAAAGTAATTTCTTATTTTCTTTCAAATGTAAGGTGACTACGTCGGGCGTAGCTAGAAACCAACTATCCTAGTCGAAATTCCGCTTGCAAAAGTGGAAGGTCGCGGACCTCGGACCACCGCTAATTTGCACACCTGCCTCCAAATTGAAAAGCTACGAAAATTTCTTTTTCTAATTTGAAATTGCCGCCAACAGCATGAACAGTTGAACTTATTATATAATAGACTACTGACGTAGTTGTACTACGTATTGATGACAAACCATATTCCTACGACTTTTGTCATTTGGGAAATCTAAACTGCTTGTCTTAAGAGATTTTCGGCGATTAAATATTTCATACAATTGTTCTTTGACATCTTAGCTAAAAGCACAAGTCATAATGAACTACACAAGGATTCTTAATAAGCACTACTTCCTATGTGTAACTTTAAAACTTTTGGATAAATCGACGATCATTTAAGGTTTTTCTGGTCATTTTTTTTGTAATCCAGAATAAAAAGTATTAAAAAAGTGTTCAATTAGTTATATATAACATAGTAGCGAGCTAGATAATAACAATGGCAAGTATCTCATGATTTATTGGGTAGAACACAAATCTAGGGTGCTCGCATAATGCAGCTTAACTGCATAAAAATTAGGAAAGTAGGAAATGGGTTATTCAACTTAACATCAATGGGACAGAAACCTAACAGCAAACCAACCAATGAAATGACATGTAAAGGACAATTTTGCAGCGGTTTTTGAATAAAAATTGTAGCCAGTAGGTACATATACAAAATTTGAGGACAGTGATTGAAAAAATGTAAACTAAATAATAGATAAACTATTGATTTTGTGGTGTTTCTCTCAACTGACACACTTGTTTTTTTTCTTGATTATTTATAATTGTCTTTATGGGCAATTAAAGCGTCCCTTTTATTTTCCACTTTAACTACAAGTAATGTTGACTTTTCATCTATAAATAAGACTTCATTTATAAATAAGACAAAAACTTAATTTATTTTCCGAATTTCCATAGATAGCCAGCCAGGGGCAATCTGATATCCACGATGTCTGAAATTCTCGCTTCCGTTTTTTTTTTAAATACTCTGTGTCCTCCATTTGCATTTAAGGTTTTCTACTCGACTCATGACTCTTTTTGTCTTGATTGCCCACCTTTTTATTAGTATTTATCAATCTGAATCTCGATACAAAATTTAAAGAAATGACACTTCCGGTAAATGATGGATAAGACCTATTCGACGATTGCAGGTCAATGGACAAAGCCAATGCAATTTTATGCGACTCGGATTCGCATACTTATTTTTATTTATTTTGGTAATCGATCTATTTCCGGTATCATGTAATATTTATCGTCATGAACATTGATGTATTAACTTGCTGAACATTGGTTTCTTTTACATAAATTAAACATCTTTATATGTTTTGAAATTAATTTAATGTTTTTGTTGGATTTGAACTTTGTCTTGTATATTTTTTTACTTGTCCACGGGCAACCAAGACAAGAATAATTACTTGTCCGGTTGTTCAAATGTACGAGTCGGGCGAGTCGGGCATAGCATTTCCACACCCCTGATTTAGCAATCATGATTGCATATATATAGCAATTTAATTTACAATTCACATAAACACTGCAATAAGGTGTTAAGATTATTGAAACAATGCTCGGAAATTAACAAGGAATCCTAAAATGTGCAAATCTTGTATTTTGAACTTCTGTATGGTGGGACAACCAGAATAAAGGGCCTAAAATTCTGACTGCTAAAGGAGATCAATAGTACGTTTAATAGGGGGAAAGAATTTCTTGCTACCAACTGACCTACATGTTTTACTGCCAGGAGAGAAAGTATGAATCAACCTTTGGTGTTCCTTTGTTTCCTAAATTAACAACATAAATACCCTGTTTGATTGAAGAACAGATCCTGTTTCCAAACTTCATTTATAAGGATTGCTTGATAAATACCTGACTGTTGTTTAATTGATGACACTAATTCTTGGTATGGGTTAACTTCCTCTTCTGAAGAACTATCCTCTGACTGAAAGAAAGTTACATCATTATTTACATAAAGATCACAAAGGTTATATAAATCAATGCTGTAAGGTTATAATCTCATACGGGATTTGAGCCCCAAATGAGCAATAAAATAAATGCTAATTTATTTATTTTTAAGTTACAGGAAAATTTCTGGAAATGACTTTTGTTTTATAGCAACTCTTTTTAGAAACTTTACTAGCTGATAAATTGACAGCCACCATCTTCAAATCAGGTGTCAAGAAAATTGACTTACCACAGATTGTTGTTTTTTAAGTATTCATTTGCATCTTGTACATGTACATGCATGCTGTAATATTTCCTCTAATATTAAAATACTTTTTTTTAATAAGTTCACATCCCCCGTAAGTGACTGGCTCACCTTTCTATATGAATAATTGCTATAATTTATGCCTAGCATTTTTACATGAAGAAAAAGGAAAAAGAAAACTAACCTGACTGGGATAGTCCTTTTTCTCTGTAATTGACCTGAAAATAAAATATAAATTAAAGTTACTAAACCCTTTTGATGGCTTATTTGCTATGAAATTTTCAATTGGCAAATTTGTTAGATACCAGAGACTGGACAGTTGGTTAATTATACATGTACCAAAGCGTAAACACTTCAAACAAAGGATATCTATGATGTTAATTTGTTTTTAAAGTGGATCATAGTCTATCAAAGTTTCAAAATGTTTGCTTTCTATTTTTTTTCCCTGTCCGCTGGTTTTTGGTAACCTTTATTTTTGTGACCCTTAACCATGTTGACCAAAACAGGAATTTGTCCAAGTGACTTTATTTTTAGGATTGGACTTACTAGAGAAGAGGTGTATTAATCGGGGCTCTTTTACCCAAAATCATGTTCACTCTTGTTCAAATTCACACTCTTATTTTGTTATTTGTTGAATAATTTTGTAAGCTTGTTTTTATAAGTGTATCAAGTAGTACACCTGACTGTTTATTGGTTCTAATTTTCTCATGATTTTAATAACAGATTGGGTAATGGCTTCATTGTTTTTTTATTTAAGTTTTTGAAGAAAAAACATCAATTGATAAAATAAATCCCACATAAATTTTGTTAAACATAATTGGAAATTAAGTTTAAACATATGAATAATTGTTTATAATATAATTTTTTTTTTTTAATAAAAACGAAAAATCTAAAAACAAAGAAAAATTGTAAAATTAATAAATATATACAAAAATATGGAATAGAATAGAATAGAATATGTTAAACTATATTTATAAATACATAAATTTGAAAAATTTTACCAGGCATGCGCCGGAAAGTAAACATCAGTATGTTGATGGTTTTCTGAAACTAAAGAAGAAGAACATTATGCCCCTCTACTATCGTAAAAAGGGGGGATAAAAATAAATTAATTTATATTTATTTATTCATTCATTTGTTCTTCCCAATTCTAACAAATAATTCCATACTGTTCAGGTTTTCCTGTTGGGAGATGGTTAGTGTTATTGGCGTATTTGCCCTTTTTAACGCCATTTGAGCCACTTTGTTTTGATTTTCGTTTTCTTTTTCCGAAACCATGCTTTTTCGGAGCCATCTTGTACTTTGACCCGAACTAGTTATGATAGACGGCTCATGATTGGTTGGATGTAAACAAATCAATCTTGTTAAAGAATGCATATGAATAAAGAACAGATTTTATTTTGAAATATAATTAATTCACATAAAAGCTTTATTTTCTGGTTGATTTCAAATGTGTAATCAAAAAAAAAATAGACATATTTTTTACGATTTAAGAAAAGAAACATTAAATTTGGCAGAACATCTTTTATATTATTTATACTATAAAAATGGTTTGTATATTATTTCCCTCCTTAAACATTATAATTCCCCAACATTAAGGTGGTATATATACTCTCTACTGGTATATGTAGTATAATTAAAAAATGATAGAAATTGTTCATTATTCGCCAAAATGTAGTTTATATCGATATATGTTTTAAAATATAATAAAAATGAGAGGTCACCACACGGTTAGTCTGTCACGGAATAGAAGTTCCTTCATAATATAAGCTCCAAAAGCTGCTTTAAACTAGGAATAACTATTACAGTAATTGTTCCTAACGGAATAAATGGTATAGAATAGTTATTCCAACAGGAATAGATATTATGACAATGTTTAAAACAAAGTTTCCATTGGAACTTCTGTTAGGTGGAACAAATGTACGTTGACAGTCCCAATGAAATAAATGGCGTAATTTAAACGACCCTTTTACAAAGATCGTTTATCAGTCTATTTTTTTTGTTGCCGCTTTATTGATCTCTATTCTTCACAGCTATGTATCAGTGGCGGTTCCAGAACTGTTTATAATGGGGGTCCACTGACTGACCTGAAGACGGGGGTTGGGGGGGGGGGGGGGGGCTCCAGTCTTGCTTATATGCTGATATTATCGAATTTTTCATATCGCATGTATTATCCGGTCCTACTAAAAAGCGCCCGGGAGCGCCCGGGAAAAGAAAAAGCGCCCGGTGAAGGAAAATTAGCGCCCGGAGAAGAAAATTAGCGCCCGGGAGAAGAAAATAATAATATTTTATAACAATATTTTTTTCCCTTAAAAAATAACTAATCATTGCTTGTTTTGTCCTTAATATAAATGGGGATATGTACGATGCTACATCTAAAGTTTTATTGCACTTTTACATTTTAGATTTCAAAATTGTATATAAGTAAGTAAATAAATATAAATAAGAGTATATATAGAAGAATCATGAAAGACATTGTCCTCGATCAAAATGTATATTTTGTTATTTAAAAATAATCGTGGCCTGAGGTCTAATATTTTCGCAACTGCATGGTGAACACTTTTTTATACAGATGCTGAGATAGATTTATTATATCATATTATAAAACTAAAACTGCTTCAACATGTTCAATGGCTATGCTTATCAGGGTTTTAATGCTTAGACTTAAATTTAAACCAAACACCTGTTTTTTACCCCCTTGTTTTAACTACGGTACATGTATAGTACTGCTTTTTTTCATGTGCTGATTTATTATGTGTACCTCTTTTAATTTTGATTAAATTAATATTTATCTGTGAAATTTGGGTTGTCTTATACATTTCTCATTTTGATATCGTTTTTGAAAAACATGTCTTTTGATGTCTTACATTTTATAAATCTTCCACATAAACTGTGATCCATTATTATCAATCTTTTGAAAAGTATTCATATATTATTGTTAAAATTGAAATATTCATACTTGTTTTTGTGCTTTATTGCAAATGTCTATTATCTGAATTTGCAAATTACTTGTCTAAAATAAAAAAAAAATTCAATGTTCATAACTTAACAAATTTGTCTCATGCCAATAAAATATCTATATATTTTCACCAGGCGCTTTTTCTGTTCCCCGGGCGCTATATTTTCTTCTCCAGGCTCTTTTTCTTTTCCCCGGGCGCATTTTCTTCACCCGGGCGCTCCCGGGCGCATTTTAGTAGGACCCGTATTATCAGCCCTAGGTTCAATATCAGCCCAAGAGCCGCATATGAAAAATGACATGCTATGATCTTTTTATCATATTTATACAGAGACATATAATACATATAATAATTGTATTATATGTCTCTGATTTATATAAATCCTTTTAATTGATTCTCAAATAAAGTCCAAAGAGTGAAAAGTTTACAGACATAGGACCCTCAAGGTAGTTCATCATGATCTTGATAGGAATACGGTGCCGGATACATTTAAGGATATTAATACAGCGCGCGTGCTTCAAGTAATTTACTTAAGGTTCTTCTACTGTCTGAATTTTGGTGAAAATATCCGGTGGTAGTAGGTTCTGGACAGTCTTTAGTCGTATTTGGTATGAAACTATGCATGTTCTTTGTTATCCTTGTTAACCCCGCCACATAATTTAGGTATGTGCCTGTCCCAAGTCAGTAGCCTGCAATTCAGTGGTTGTCGTTTGTTTATGTGTTACATATTTGTTTTTCTTTCATTTTTTAATTTAAATGTGGCCGTTATTTTTCTCTTTTGAATTGTTTTACATTATCATTTCGGGGCCTTTTATAGCTGACTATGTGGTATGGGCTCTGTTGAAGGCAGTACGGTGACCTATAGTTGTTAATGTCTGTGTCATTTTGGTCTCTTGTGGACAGTTGTCTCATTGGCAATCATACCACATCTTCTTTTTTATACTTGATTTTTTTTTCAGTTGGTCAGATGGTAAGTTTGCTTGCGCATGTATAGTTTTACAGAACAGAATTAGTCTGTTTTGTCTTCTGCGGTATTTTAATGGTGGTATTTGTAGTTGGTCTAAAATTGAAGTCATACTTCCTTGTTCGTAGTTGTAATTACATGTTATGAACATAACCGCTCTTTTCTGTACATTTTCCAGTCAGTGGTCTTGAAGATTTATTTGATGTGGGTCCCTGGCAGTGCTTGCATATTCTAGGACAAGTCGTATTAGTCCTTTATATGCCTGGAGTTTAACTTCCAGTGGGCATGCTTTTTAATTTTTTTAATAAACCTAATGTCCTATAAGATTTGTTGCATATCTCATCTCAGTGCTTTCCCCAATGT
Source organism: Mytilus galloprovincialis (assembly GCA_037788925.1). Classification (NCBI taxonomy): domain Eukaryota; kingdom Metazoa; phylum Mollusca; class Bivalvia; order Mytilida; family Mytilidae; genus Mytilus; species Mytilus galloprovincialis. The sequence continues at coordinate 4,691,014 of CM075334.1, read as the reverse complement.
ACAAAAATGTAGGTTATTTGTGATGTTAACTCCTAGATATTTAAAAGCTGTTAACACTTCGAGTACCGTATCTTTTATATCATAACGTGTATTTAAATGGTGTTATTTTCATCTTTCGACTTAATGTCATCTTGTTGAATTTTACTAGTTGGAATCTCATACCCCAATGTGTCGCCCAGTCACCAAGGGTATTGATATTTTTCTGAAGTTCTTTACTGCAGTCATTTTTTATTTCTCTATAGCATACACACTGCGAACAGTCTTATTTCTGATGTTACATCTTCTGCTATGTCATTGATATGTACTAGAAATAGGATGGGACCAAGAACTGCCCTTTGAACTTGTGGTCCTCCTGATAGGACTGTCGATGTTTTGGACTTCACCCCATTCACTACCACGCACTGAGATCTTGAAGATAGGGAGGCATTAACCCAAAATGAAATCCTTCTATCAAATGCATCAACAGAAAGGAAAAACAACAGTAAGATCTATTCTTGTATGGACGATTTAAGAAAATTCAGCCGAATAAACATAATGAACACTGTTTGAAAAGGTCATCATTTTAAAGTAACTTTCAAAAATATGTTAGATTTATTTAGATGCGTTTATTTATCGTTCGTTCGTTCGTTTTTATTGATTTTACACAAAATTCTTTACCATATCCAAATAATTTGTGTGTACCCTACTTTGGTAATTGGTAACAACAATGAATGTCGCATGTAAATCTCATCTTTAGTATATAGTATACATTTCAAATTATCTCCCTCGTATTAATCATTTAAATTCAGTTATTTAAACGTGGAGTATTATAAACAAACTCATATTACATCTTTATCACAGTTGATTTCATGATTTGTCCTACATCTTGGATTTTGAAGAAGCAGATAACTTTGGTCTAGAAATTCGATGAAATGTGCAAACTTTGAGAGTGTTATGTAATTAAAATGTAAAAAACTTTTGATATGAATATAGAAAATTGTGTGTTTTATCATAACTACAGCTGTAAATTCTCAAAAACACCTTGTTAGTGTTTGATTAGATTTTTTTTTCAACTTTGCCAAATAAGGGGAGATAACTCAGATAAAGTAATTTTTGTCGAGCCTGCAACTTTTGTTGCAGAAAGCTCGACATAGGGATAGTGATCCGGCGGCGGCGGCGGCGGTGTTAGTTAACTTCCTTAAAGCTTTATATTTTAGAAGGTGGAAGACCTGGATGCTTCATACTTTGTATATAGATGCCTCATGTTACGAAGTTTCCGTCACTCACATGTCCAATGTCCTTGACCTCATTTTCATGGTTCAGTGACCACTTGAAAAAAAAGTTCAGATTTTTTGTAATGTTGAATTCTCTCTTATTATAAGTAATAGGATAACTATATTTGATATGTGCGTACCTTGAAAGGTCCTCATGTCTGTCAGACAGTTTTCACTTGACCTCGACCTCATTTCATGGATCAGTGAACAAGGTTAAGTTTTGGTGGTCAAGTCCATATCTCAGATACTACAAGCAATAGGGCTAGTATATTCGGTGTATGGAAGGACTGTAAGGTGTACATGTCCAACTGGCAGGTGTCATCTGACCTTGACCTCATTTTCATGGTTCAGTGGTCATAGTTAAATTTTTGTGTTTTGGTCTGTTTTTCTCATAGTATATGCAATAGGTCTACTATATTTGTTGTATGGAATGATTGTAAGGTGTACCTATCTAGCGGGCAGATGTCATGTGACCTTGACCTCATTTTCATGGTTCAGTGGTCAAAGTTAAGTTTTTGAGTTTTGGTCTTTTTATCTAATACTATATGCCATAGGTCATCTATATTTGGTGTATGGAAATATTTTATGATCTTTATGTTAGTTGCGCAGGTTTTATTTGACCGTGACCTCATTTTCACGGTTCATTGCACAGTGTTAAGTTTTTGTGTTTTGGTCTATTTTTCTTAACCTATAAGTAATAGGTCAACTATATATGTTGTATAGAAGCATTGTTAGCTGTACATGTCTGCCTGGCATGGTTCATCTGACCTTGACCTCATTTTCAAGGTTCATTGGTCTTTGTTTAGTTATCTTGGTTAATGTTAAGTTTATGTGACAGTTGTATTAAAGCTTAGCTTTATACTTAGGACTATCAACATAATATCAATGATTAGTATAGAAGGCGAGACATTTCAGCGTGTGCACTCTTGTTATAATAAAAAGTGTTATGAATTTAACTATTTTGATATGTAGCAAGAAAACAAGTTCGATGACCCCATTTTTTCTTTTATTTTTCTGAAAGCATGTTATAAGAGCAATCTTCTCACATTTTATCTTTAAGTTCTGATAGAACGTTTTCTTTTTATCACCCAAAATTGGAATTTCCATGCAAAATCTGACAATTTTGCCAATTTTGCACAACTGTAGCGTGAAAAAAAGTCCGGTGACCCATAGTATTTAATATATTTTTGAAAAAAGCATGATAAAAACTTCATTTTGACAAGTTATCAAAAAATTCTATGTATTTTAGGGACTTAATATCATTATTTACCTGGGAGGGGGCTGGTCATTTGGAAATCAAACATATAAAATTTTCTTGATCCCCCTAATATTTAACTTTTTTTATTTGACCCCCCTTAAAAACTTTTGCAAAAAATGTGATCCCCCCTCTATTAAACCAGGAACATATATATTAGATATCATATACTGTTCTTTGATTAACTAAACATTTTAAAATAGAAATATTGCGGCAAACATGAAAAATTCTCATTGGAATGAGTCTCAAAAATATATTTGAGGGAAAATTGCCTTGAAATAGGGCTCTTCCAAGAAATATGTGTAGGTAGCGTAAGCCATAACCTGTGCTTTGGGATGCTTTTCTTACGTTTTTTCACTAATTTCCCATATTGGGCTAAAAAGAACACTTGTTCGTCAGTTTTGGAGAACATAATTACAGTAAAAAGTATATGTTTTTAAAATCAGTAACAACACTTTATTTAGTAAAAGAGATCTATTTTATATATACCCCTTTCTTAAACGCTTCGTAAACTTTAGTTTACTTATGGCCTTATATTGAAAGCTCAATGGAATTGGTAGACTTATATATGGATAGTTCATTCAGCTTGAACAAGGCATTTACTCATTTATTGTCACATATCTCACGTTTCGTTTAGCATGTCTAGTGTAAGTAACCCCAAAATTTTAATTTTTTGGCCTAAAAAGTACTACTTTTGAGGGAGTGGGAAGTATAATTATACCCAAAAGGATCTTGTAATGAAAACAAAAAGGTACATTATAGTAGTGTTAATCAACTTTTGTATCAAATTCAACTGTTTGTATGCAGCTTAGATAAATATATGATCATTTATTGGTGAATTTATTAGTCAAAACTATATTGTTGCAGTGTAATTTGGATTTCTTTGGAAGAAATTATACACAAATCGTAGATTTTGTTTTGATTCATACTTATTTTCTCTTAAACTAATAAGCTTAGTTAGTGAGTATGATACAACATGGCAGTTTTACTTGAAATAACCAGTCAAATATATAATCAAATGGGCTTAAATCAATTCGACCAAGAAAGAATTGGCAGCTTTAAAAAAAAACCTCGCTACTTTAGATTTTCTTTTACAACGGAAGCAGTTTAGGTGGGGAAGAATGTTTACAATAAAAAATCATGCCAAACTCTTATGCGCTTGAAAAGTCAGATGAAAATCAAAATCAAGCCGAATCAAACTCGTATGAAGCTCTTGAAATGCAAGGTACAGGAGATGAGTCTGACGTGTTTGACTTTATAACTGTTAAGCTTTTAGGTACTGAGGGTTATATTGATGTGTGATCAGTGAACTAATTTAATTAGTTACTTTTGTGTGAGTTCGTGGTCTAGTGGTTAAGACCGATGGCTACAGTGCTGAAGGTCCCGAGTTCGATTCTCACTCGGGGTGCTAAAAATATCAGTACATCAGAAGGGTAATTTTCACCCTCTCACACACATCTCTGGTACCCAGACCGGAGTTTAAACTAGAATGGGTACTTTGGGGGCCTCGGTTGGTCAAAGTTGTCCCCTACTTTGACCTGGAGATCAATCTTCTGATATCTCTCTGGTTTGTCTGTTTCCACCGAGTGGCCCGGTGGTTCTCTCCGAGTACTTCGGCTTCCTCCACCATAATAACAGACTTCCCGGTGTCCTACACGCTCCCTTAGGTGGTGTTGGGTGGGGATTGTTCTGGTGGTGGGATAATATTGTAAAGGACACATCTCCATTAATCCTTAGGGAGTGTACATGGATCCGCTGTACCCTTGCAATCAATCAAGGGGTGCGTCTAGATTGGCGGAATCTCGAGTACATACATACATACATATACCATGTATACATGACACAAATTATTATAATGTAAGGTAATGAAATAAATTTGATCAATGATGGTAAAAATATATTATTATTTGATTGTTGTAATGTTCTTCTTAACATTTTGTCCCTTGAAGAATGCAAACTACTTACTTCCATGTGCCAAAAAAAAAGGATCCCCCTCTTTAAATTTATAAAAAAAAATTGAACCCCCCTTTTCCACTTACAGAAAAAAACTTGATCCCTCCTGCATTTTGACCAGCCCCCCCCCCCCTTCCAGGTAAAAAATGATAAGTCCCTTAATAAGACTTTAATACTTTGATACACCTTAACGTCATTGATGTAGCTAATTAACATACAATTCATTAAACAAAATCTGTCCATTATCCAATACCAAGCTATTCCTGCCGCCGCCATTACTGCAAAAAACACATGCGACGAGATCAAGCCGAAAACGAACGCCTTTGATAAACAGGAGGACCGTCCGAAGTTACCGAAGCAAGAAGCATCGTTAAGCTTTCGATATTACCGTAATGTATATTGTATTGTGTCGATATCAGTTGTAGTAGCCTTGCCGCCTCTCTCATTTATGCCCGGCGTCCATTTTTATTCGTCTCGGCCATTGAGTCATACATGAACTTTCATTATTTTTGTTTTACACTATTGGACAGTTTATTTATCTCGTTATGATTGCACGAAATATGTTTCACTGTTGTAATAAAGAAATATTCGACAAATTGCAGAAGCAGTTATCGCTTTGTTCTAAATGCTTTGGGCAACACTGGGACCTGTTCAGACAAAGAAACACGATCCGATATTATTTTGCCTAAATCTCCCGTTTTCGATCACACATTCAGTGGTATCACATTTGTTATGAATAAAAACCGATTTAATGATTTTCTGGCTCTTCCTGTCGTCCAGCACATGTGCGAAGCGATAATGAAAATTTTTCCAGCAGTTTTGCCCATAAATTCGTTTCTTGATTTGTCGAAAGTTTTCATTTGGTGACTGGCTGTCAAATGGGACCACCAATTGTGCGTTTTATATCTTCTGAGCATGATGTAGCCCAGTGTTACACCATTCTGAGTGCCAACAGTTATTTAAATTTAATTAGATGATGAATTTGCTGCACCAACATAGTACAGATGCAATGGTAATTCATTTCTTTTGATTTTGGTCTATTTTAGGTCCTACAAACCATCTGGATGAATGATGCTATTTCTATCTGTCAAGAAGTCTTCAAAAATTTGAACTTTTGAACACTTTTATGTCAGACTTTGTGCTAAACATTGAATGTATGTCATGGTATTGCATGCAGTCATTCTGATTGTGATATCTTCTTGGAAGCTTTAAATGTGTACCAGTTTTAGCTATACCAAGAAATAGTAAAAATGCATAACAAGTCACAATTGTCTTTAAAATTTTATCATTTTAAACAATTAAAAAAGAATTTCTTGACAGATGAATTATATACTTGATCCTGTAGGCTAATCAGCTTCATTATATTAGCTTTTACTTCCTGGAAAATGCAAAAGGCTTGTTTGAACTGTAAAACTGTATAGATAGAACTTCAAATTTTTGATTTTAATAATAACTAATATTTAATAATCGGAGTACTGCAAAACATTTTGCAGAGATATAAATGACTTGGGATTTATTAAGATTGTTTAGATTTACAAATTCTTGAATGCACATCATGCACTAGGCTAAATTCGTTTTACAGTTATTAATCATTTTAACAACAACGAAAAAAAACATTTCAAATGCAGCAATTTTTAATCTTTAAGACTTGACAGTTTTGATGGACAAAATGAATCCTAAGAACTTTAGAAACTTTAATTTAGAATTTGAAGTTCTAGATGCAGTCCATTTAACAATAAAGTTTGTGTCATTATCCTTAATTCCTTCATTTTATTCACAGGAACACATCTGTAAGAGTAAGTAAATGTATAATGATGAGTGTTGTGACAGACACATATTGATATATGTGTAAATTGTTTTTAATGATTTACATTCTTACGGGTAGAACTTGTAATATGAAGACCTTGTTTCAGGATTTAAAGAAAAATGCAATGTATCCTGTTCTGACAAAATTTTTAAAATCTTGCACATGAAAAAAGGTTTACTTCTGGTCTTAAATTCAAAATTAAAAAGTGTGTCTTTTAATTAATATTGGAGAGCTTTTGATAAAAGTGAAAATTCAAAACAAAAGTTCTTTCAATTAGCTACTACATTGTATATACATGAATTAGTCAGATCACATGTAAGTAAAATCAAGAAGTATATATACTAATACATGTAATAACAAAGCAGTTATTTAAAAATTGCAGTTCTAAAATATTTTGGTTAATGTTCACAACGGTGGACAATGGTTTCAAATACTTAAACATGCCAAATACTCATGGTCCAATTCTATTTTTTTAGCTGGAAAATGGTGAAGATATTTGTGGGAAACCTGAGCCAGTCTACGGCGAGGGAAGATATACAGATGATGTTTGAAAAGTATGGAAAAGTTACTGAATGTGATGTATTGAAAAACTATGGATTTGTGGTAAGTTTGTTGTCGGACTCATCCCTTTAATAAAGTTGATGAAATTTTGCTACAGAATATTTATGAGATTCATATATTTTTTATGCTGAATACCAAATAATTCGAATAAAAACAAACAAAAATTCCAAGGTTTGATCTGTTCATTAACATTTAAATTGCAGAGCAGCACAAGCATGAAAAGTAAATCAAAAGAGCAGGAAGGCTTTAGGGATAACTACATTGAAATTTTCTAATTGTTTTGTAAATAATATCTTGTCGGAGATTTAGTATAATGTTTGTTAAGACAATTGGAATTTTACTAAGTCTATCTGCGAATTCTGCACATTATATGTAACTTTACATGTGGATTTTTATGTAAACCTGTAGTTATTTTCAAGTGACTTATATAGAAGTTGTATTTGTTGAATTGGTCATTTCTTAGATATTATTTCAACATATGGTTAGATATAAACTTTGATTAATAATAAGTTATCAATTAGTAAACATGAACAATTGTATTTCAGCATATGGCAAGTTCAGATGAGGCAGAAAAAGCTATTCAAGAACTTGACGGAGCATCAGTAAAAGGCAGCAGAATGAGAGTGGAGGTATATTCCAACTTGATATACTTTTGTTCCAACAAAATGATTTTTGATGGCAAAGATATTATATTTTGATCACTTTAATAATAAGAATAATGTATTTTATGTTTAATAGTAAATAAAACACATTTTATTAAAGCAAAGGAAGAAGATGCAGTCTGCACCAAAAACTTTATCAACTACTAGTCCGAAGACCAATATTCTAACATTTTTCTTATTTGGCCAAACAAAGTTTTGCAAAAACTTACTAGTCCGAAGGAAATTTTACTAGTCTGGGGCATCGGACTAGTGGCTAACCGTGCAGACTGAGATGGATTATTGATTATAGTGTAACCTGAATATACAAATAACTACATGTTTTAAAATACAAAAATCAGCCAGCCAAATAGGCTGATGATGCACTTGATATGTTTTACTCAAGTATTTAGTTGTGAAAAATAGTTGTAGATAAAAAGAATGTAGTTTCTCCCTGATATCATGCATTTCATGTAAAATTAACCACGTTTATTAGTATATGTTTTACTTCAAGTAATTGTAGATAAAAAAACACCTAAAAAACTTATTTCTTCCTGACTTTAATCGTTTCATGTTATAAAAATATAGATTCCAACACTGCAACAAGTGTATTACGATATTTCTCCACTCGAGACAGTTAAATTTTATTATTTAAAGCGCGAGGCTTGCAGAGCTCTTTAAATAACTAAAATTTAACTGTCGAGGGTGGAGAAATATCTTAATACACGAGTTATAGTGTAGGAATCTGTTTCTCTATTGATTTTTATCCTTCTTTTTCAAAGATTTTCAGAAACTTGTGTTCTTTATATGCGACGTCATCAGGCATGGTCGCCTTTTTTCATGATGTCACAATAGGAAAATTCAGAAGAAAACAAAACATTTAGACGTCATAATCAAATTTCGACTAATTATTTGCCGAGAACAGATTTTTCACTAGTGAAGAGAAATATTTTTCTCACACTGGTCAGGAAATGTGAAAATAGCACAAAACTAAGAGAATCAATTTATTTAGATTTGAATATTTATTTTCTAGAAATCAACAGGAAAGTCTTCTAGAGGAGGAGGAGGTGGCAGAGGTGGAGGAGGGTAAGATATCTGTTGTTATCTCCCTTGTTAAGATATAATTCATTACCATCATGCATTTTCTCATCCATTGCTCATCTACTTTCTGTTTCTGAATATTTGGATATTTTTAAGCATGATCGCCATATATATATGAAAATGAAAATGGCATCAGTTAGCAATAACTCAAAATTTGTTTGCTTTAGTATACTGTACAACTGGAATCAGTAAATTCACAATGCTTATTCCAAATAACCAGTATCAGAAACCAAAATGAAAATGAGTATCCCATTCATAAAAGACACAAGTTGTGCTGATCGTTGTAGAAAAATAGGATGGTTCAATGTTATCAATACAAATTTTAAATTGATGCATAATGGCCAGTTACTTCATAATAGTGGCTGATATGACTTAAAATTCTGGCATACCTTTATAAGATACCATGACAGTTTATTTGGTATTAATCCAAGACAAACCTGTAACATTTGCTCAATAAAAAATATGACTTCCAAAATTCTTGAAAAGTGGTCTGAAGGTTATTTCCACCAAACTTGGCATAGAATCAACACAATTTTGGTATTTTTCAATAGCGAGGTCCAGCAGAGGAAAAAATAATTTTAGTGCCTTTGATATCTTTGAATCTGAAAAGAAAATAGTATGTAAAGGGATGAATTTTATTTATAGAAAAATGTCTCGTGGACGTGGTGGAGGTAGAGGGGGAGACAGATATGGCGGAGGGGGTGGGGGTGGATATGGTGATCCATACAGACGGCCACCACCTTATGGCGGCGGTGGTGGTGGCGGCAGAGATTCTTATGACAGATATGGGGGTGGATCAAGAGACAGGATGCCGATCAGCAGAGGGTATGATTCTTACGACAGACGTCCACCACCAATGGACGACTATAGAGACAGATATGGAGGTGGTGGTGGTGGCTATGGAAGTTATGATGCTCGCCGTAGTGAGTATGACAGGTATGAACGACCCCCAGCAAGAGACCCATACTACAGTGACCGTGGTGCCGCTGCCCGTCCCCCACCCGAGTACTACAACAGAAGGTAAGTAAGTATTCTTTTTTATTATTACCTTTTTGCTTGATTTTATAATCTGTACTATTAGCATTAGAACAAGGGCACTGATGTTATCTTTTTAACTCTTTAAACTGGTATTAAGAACTGTTAATCTGGTTTTAAAGGATTGGATTCTTTTTTCATTACTTTGCTTTGAACTATCTTTCTAGGCATGACATCCTCAACTTTTTTATTATGCCCCACCTACGATAGTAGAGGGGCATTATGTTTTCTGGTCTGTGCGTCCGTTCGTCTGTCTGTCTGTCCGTTCGTTCGTCCGTCCGTCCGTCCATCTGTCCCGCTTCAGGTTAAAGTTTTTGGTCAAGGTAGTTTTTGATGAAGTTGAAGTCCAATCAACTTGAAACTTAGTATACATGTGCCTTATGATATGATCTGTCTAATTGTAATGCCAAATTAGAGTTTTGACCCCAAATTTATGGTTCACTGAACATAGAAAATGATGGTGCAAATTTCAGGTTAAAGTTTTTGGTCAAGGTAGTTTTTGATGAAGTAGAAGTCCAATCAACTTGAAATTAAATATACATGTTCCTTTTGATAAGATCATTTTAATTTTAATGCCAAATTAGAGAATTTATTCCAATTTCACGGTCCACTAAACATAGAAAATGATAGTGCGAGTGAGGCATCCGTGTACTGTGGACACATTCTTGTTTATTTCAGTAACATATATTAAAAAAAATCACATTTCTTAATTTTGATATTTTATTGAAAAAAAGATAAATATATATATCTATCGCTGCAAGAATGTTATTTTAGTGAAATTAAGTTGTAATGCACTAAGCTGCATCTGAGCTTATAGCTTACCAAATTGTTGGAATAAAATTATTTGAGATTGACGGTGCACAGTTTTTGTATTATCTAGGTGTCAAAAATAATAATAATGATGGCATGACAGGACTAATGATCAAAATTATTTTGGATGGTTATTGATTATATGTGATTATCCATTGAATGTTATGATGTATAGTGTGGGAAAGATATTGTCACATATTTTACATGTATTTGGTGACAAGTGCACTTAGTTTTAGAATTTAAAGTAAAATGGTTGGTTATGTGAGTGTTTGGTATTAGCACAAACATTGATAAAGATTAAATGTTAACTTGCATTATGAAAAATATTTACCAAATAAGTGCCAAGTTTTGATGAAAATGAAGATTTCTGAAAAATAACAGAATTATTTCAAATGTAATTGATAATTATAATTTAAGCTGTACATTATTTTGACATGGCAAGCTTTAGTTCAAATTGAAATAGAATTGTAGTTCAAATAATAAGAATTGGAATACCAAATTTGTATTTGATCTATTAATAATGTTTGTTTATATATGTAACTAATTCTGGTTCCCTGTCTTTGTAGACCACCTCCTCCAGGACCAGAAGATGACAGATTAACAGGATATTCAAATGGACATGATGCTGATAATTATTATGACAGATTTTACAAGAAACCCGCACCGCCACCACAGACACAAAAATCTGTTTCACAAGGATTCTTACAGAGTGAACCCTACTACTTTTAACCAGTCATATCATTTAGTGTTGTTATTCCGTCAAATCATGGAACCAATTCCACCAGACCAAGGCATTTTTTCATTCATTTGTTTATCCTGTTAGTTTGTTTGAGATCAAAGTACATTAAACAATTATTTTGTATATGTTCATTGTTGTCATACATGAATCATTGTGCATAATCGTCATAACTTTTTTTATATCATGAATTTTGTGTGTATGTATGAGCTATTTTCATTGTTCTGTCAGTTATGTGTTACAGGGTTGTAAGTGTGGTACTTACATGTACATGTGATCTTTTAAATAAATCTTTTGAGGGGACAGCAGTTAATAGTCTCAAATTATTTTAATTCTTCTTAGCTACAGCTTGTAGACCCTTGATAGTTCAATATATGAATGATTGTTGCACTGTACTTTTAAGATTCTGCATAGGATTTTGAACAAATTTTTATATCAGTAGAACAGAGTTGAATCTCTCATTTATGTGATCATTAGAATTCAAAGGTCAAAAGTTTATATGAGAATTAAAAGTTGTTTCTGGTTTAGAATTTATATTTATATATTGCTGCTTACAATGGGGCTAAAGATGACAATCTGATAAAGTTTTAAATGTATTCGGTAAATAGCTGGCTGATATACTTATTTAATTTTTCAACCTGATATAATTGTACTGAATTAACAAACAAAAAAGATCAGGGACCATTTTTGTACACATTGTCTCGCAAAAGTTTTTAACGATCAGAGGGGATTTCTTTTTTTATCATGATTTGTTCATTTCATTCTGAATGAAATGCTTGGATGGATTTCATGTTGATACAATGAAATGGTCCCCACTGTTATAAGTTGTCAGCAAAGAAGAAAAAATATAGTTTTGCAGTCTGAAGTAATTCTCTTGTTCACTAAGTTTGTGCCTTGTGATGAACCAGTATTACATGTGAGACTTGTGTACTTTGTATTTATTATTATTTGGATACCTTTGGTCCTGTGTTTAAGGGAGTCCATTACAAATTTAATTAAGATCTGTACATGTAGTATGAAGAATTTGCTGACAATTTTTCCTTCACCTAACATACTTGATGCTAAACAAGCAACAATTGATGCTTCATCCTTAAACATTGATACTTGCAAAAATAAATGAAATCTAAGTACACACCTCAGATTAAATCTTGATAACAAAGTATTATCTAAAGAAATTAAGAGAAACAAATTTAAGCTCACCTAGGGATAGAAGTAGGGGGAACTGTGATGGTATTTTAACTGGGGTTGCTTTTAATCTGGAATATTTTATTTTTTACGACAGTATTTTGTGTTTATATTGTACATGTTTAAGACAGACCAAAGAACTACACAATCTTTAAATGAACCACATCAAATGTGATTCTATTTAGATATATTTTACAGATGCAGTATATCAAGTTTTCCCTCAGAATTAACATTGTAGCCAGTAAAATGGATATTTATTTCATTCTATATCAACACATTGAATTAAAGATTTTTAGAAATCCATTCAGTTTGTCCCTATCAAGTCATCATTATTGTTTCTTAGGACTTGCTGCAAATAAAGTATACTATTAGAGTACTGTGTACTTTTGGCATGCTGCAAATAGAGTATATTATCATACTGTGAGAAGATTTGATATAAAATTATCTGGTTGTCTGTACACCAATAACATGACAACAGTGTTATAAAATAAAAATAAACTTGTATCAATTGTTGTTACTATTAATCCTAAAAGTTGCTAGAGCCCTAATCGTCAGTCATTCTTTTTAGTGTGGACAAGGTGAGGTTTTATCAGCACTTGTCCTCTGTCATCAGTCGTTCATTAAACATGTCACTAACCCAGTACAGAGGTGTGGACAAGGTGAGGTTTTATCAGCACTTGTCCTCTGTCATCAGTTGTCCATTCAACATGTCACTAACCTGGTACAGAGGTGTGGACAAGGTGAGGTTTTATCAGCACTTGTCCTCTGTCATCAGTTGTTCATTCAACATGTCACTAACCTGGTACAGAGGTGTGGACAGTTGGAGCAGAACAAAAGAACCCACACTTTTTGCAATGGTTTCAGGAAAGGTAGGATTTCAGTTCCACTATTGACTTAAGTTTGGGATGTGTGACATTTTATTATAAGAATATAAGGAGATTTGGTATGATTACCAATAAAACTACTCTCCACCAGAGTTCCAAATGATGTAGATATAAGCAATTAAAGGTCAATGTACGACCTTCAACAATATGAAAAAACACTAGTTCACCTTTACAAGCCACGACTAAAAATATGAGAAACAACAAAACGCTTTCTTGTCCTTTTTGTCGAGCCTAAAAGTCGCAGAAAGCTCAACATTGGGACAGTGATCTGGGGCGTTGGCTAACTTCATAAAAAAATTATATTTAAGAAGGTAGAAGATCTGGATACTTCATACTTTGTATATAGATGCCTCATGTTACGAAGTTTCCGTCTGTCACAAGTCCATTGTCCTTGACCTCATTTTCGTGGTTCAGTGACTACTTGAAAAAAAAGATTTTTTATAATTTTAATTTCTCTTATAATGAGTAATAGGATAACTATTTTCTAAGTGCGTACTTTGCAAGGTCCTCATGTCCGTCAGACTGTTTTCACTTGACCTCGACCTCATTTAATGGATCTGTGAACACGGTTAAGTTTTGATGGTCAAGTCCATATCTATGATACTAATAGCAATAGGTCTTCTATATATGGTGTAGGGAATGATTGCAAGGTGTACATGTCCATCTAGCAGATGTCATTTGACCTTGACCTTATACTATATGCAATAAGTCAACTATATGTGGTGTATGGAGATATTTTATGATGTACATGTCAATCTGACAGGTTTTATTTGACCTTGACCTCATTTTCACGGTTCATTGCTCTGTGTTAACATTTTATGTTTTGGTCTGTTTGTACGCCCCATTTATGGGATTATCTTTTCTGTTCTGTGTGTCCGTCTGTCCCGCTTCAGGTTAAAAGTTTTTGGTTGAGGTAGTTTTGGATGAAGTTGAAGTCCAATCAACTTGAAACTTAGTACACATGTGCCCTATGATATGATCTTTTTAATTTTGATACCAAATTCGAGATTTTCACGGTCCACTGAACATAGAAAATAATAGTGCGGATGGGGTATCTGTGTACTATGGACACATTCTTGTTCTATAAGCAATAGGTCGACTGATTGTGTTGAATGGAAGAATTGTAAGCTGTACATGTCTACCTTGACATCATTTTCATGGTTAAATATGTTTCATTAAAACTAAGCAATAGGTCAACTATATTTAGTGAATTAAATGATTGTTAGGTGTACTTGTACTTCTTGTTTTGTTTATATGACTTTTCTTGGATCGTGTTAAGTTTATGTGATAGTTGTAGTAAAGCTTTATATAAAGGACTATCAACATAATATCAATGATTAGTAAAGAAGGCGAGACTCTTCAGCATGTGCACTCTTGTTCCTTATGGTACAAAGTTTCTGCAATGACCACATTTCCACTGCTTGAAAAAAAATTGCTCATTTGTCATGTGTACTACTTTAGAGGAATAGAATAAACATTTGTTATTTGGGAACAATGCGAAATCTATAAACCCGTCATATATAGTTTACCCTTAACTATTGCTACATTTTCATGTTATAGCCCGTATTTCAGATGCATGTACTTTCAGCAATAGGGCTTCAGATGACAATTTTTTTTTCTGGAAGATTTTACCCCAGAATCCGTAGAATATAATGTTTTTGATCTGTCACTCACTCCTGTTCTTGTCAATGTTACAGCTCTGAAACAACACAACAGAATCTCCTGGAACGATTTAGATAATAAGGACACACTTTGTAGATGTGCATACAGACAAGTTAATCGATTCAAATTATTTTTCTAGGAATTCTGGCCCTTTGAACTTAGAATTTTGTCCTAAATTTAATCTAGGAGATCTGGAATTTTTGGCCTTAATATGCTATATACTGCAACAATTTGTCATCGCAACTCTGTCTCATCTGAAGCCACAAAACAGAAACTCTGTCTCATCTGAAGCCACAAAACAGAAAACTCTGTCTCATCTGAAGCCACAAAACAGAAAACTCTGTCTCATCTGAAGCCACAAAACAGAAAACTCTGTCTCATCTGAAGCCACAAAACAGAAACTCTGTCTCATCTGAAGCCACAAAACAGAAACTCTGTCTCATCTGAAACCACAAAACAGAAAACTCTGTCTCATCTGAAGCCACAAAACAGAAAACTCTGTCTCATCTGAAGCCACAAAACAGAAACTCTGTCTCATCTGAAGCCACAAAACAGAAACTCTGTCTCATTTGAAACCACAAAACAGAAAACTCTGTCTCATCTGAAGCCACAAAACAGAAAACTCTGTCTCATCTGAAGCCACAAAACAGAAACTCTGTCTCATCTGAAGCCACAAAACAGAAAACTCTGTCTCATCTGAAACCACAAAACAGAATTTTCACGATTTTTTGTAGATACATGTATACGGAAATACTATGTAGATAAACTCATCATAGATACCAGGACTAAATTTTGTATATACGCCAGACGTAGATGTGCATATCAACAAAAACATATTAGTTGACTTAGTAGAATTTTTAGTCTTAACTTGGGAATCTAGTGAGATCTTGTATGTCAAGTGACATTGTGAAGGGCGTGTGGTTTGTGAACGTGCTCACAACGGTTCTTTCATTGGTCAACGATTTGATCTGTTTTTGTGGTAATATGTTAGCAATCGGGCATCTACATATGGTGTATACAATAATTGTAAGGAATACATTTTCTTGTGCTTGAGGTCATCTGACCCTGTCATAATTTAAACCATATACAAGAAAGCTGGTGTAATCTTTCAGGAATCTGCATGATCCCTGGTGGCATTTATACATATATATATTTATGTGTAACAGTGAATTTGTAGAATCCCTGAAATTTTCAGGGATTATGTAGAATCACTGGCTAGTTAAACTGTTTAGGGATTATATATAATCACTAAAATTTTCAGGGATTATGTATAATCACTAGAAAAAAGTTAGGGATTATACATAATAACTGAAATGAAGAAATAGTTTTATTTATAAAGAAAATGAATAAAAGTCAAATAATTTATTCTATAAAATCATATTTAAACATCATTATAAAAATAAATTGTAAAACGTTAAACACAATATATTAAAATAATATGCTTCACATCTGTTTCTATCACAATATCCACATTTAAAAAAAAACTTTTCATTCACATATCGAATCAAATTTTTCGACACACCTACGAAAAATAAAGTGTCCAGTAAAACCATCTCAAGGTATCCCGAAAAAAGAAAAATTAGCAACCTCGAACCTGTTCGAGCAAAATACCATGTTTTGTGGCCAGGCAATATTCTTTTTCAGACTTTTTGTGAACAATTGCCAATGATTATGTTTTTTGGGTTTCCCTTTCTTTTTTTCCCTGCGGAATTGCTATTAGAATACTACACCAAATGCCAGCTTCCTCTAAAGTTTTGTTCTATTTATCAATCCTTAGTTCTAAATAAAAATTGAGAAAGGAAATGGGGAATGTGTCAAAGCGACATCAACCCGACCATAGAGCAGACAACAGCCGAAGGCCACCAATGGGTCTTCAATGTAGCGAGAAACTCCCGCACCCAGAGGCGTCCTTCAGTTGGCCCCTTAAAAATATGTATACTAGTTCAGTGATAATGGACGTCATACGAAACTCCGAATTATACACAAGAAACTGAAATTAAAAATCATACAAGACTAACAAAGATCAGAGGCTCCTGACTTGGGACAGGCGTAAAAATGCGGCGGGGTTAAACATGTTTATGAGATTTCAACCCTCCCCTATACCTCTAGACAATGCAAAAAAGTAAACACATAACAATACGCACGTTAAAATTCAGTTCAAGAGAAGTCCGAGTCCGATGTCAGAAGATGTAACCAAAGAAAATAAACAAAATGACAATAATACATAAATAACAACAGACTACTTGCAGTTAACTGACATGCCAGCTCCAGACTTCAAATAAACTGATTGAAAGATTACGATTTCATCATATGAATATCAGGCACAATCCTTCCCGTTAGGGGATTAGTATCATACCATCATAACATATATGAGAAGAAAATAACCCGTGTCATGCCAACACCTGGTTTTTAAATAAATGTCTTTAGTTCCGATGCAAAGACCCTATAAGTGAATCAATATTAACGCCAAAATATGCAATCTTTAATGACCTGACAACAGTATCGTAACTACATCTGTTAATAAGTCTATTTAAAGGTTTTGTTAGCTTCTGAGGGGAATACTGACATTTTTTTGCTGTATAAAGAATGTTTCCATAAAATATTGGATGTGAAATACCTGCATGAACGTATAAGAAGTCTGCATGTTGTGCTATATTTATATATATACTAGAACACACCCGTGATATCGCGGGTCCGTGACTGAATTAAAGTATATAACTATGCGCAAGCCTTATTTTGATATTAGTATTGTCATCTGATAAAGTCATGCCGATTATAAGATACGCAGTTTTCTCTGCTTTCAAATCTTTCTGTTTGAATCCGTCGAACTGGAACTTATCAATTATTGGTAGTATTAATTAGTTGGAAAACAAAAGGTCCTGGAATGGAATATTTTTTAATCAACAGCATTGTCCTATATTAGTTATAAAGTTGAATTCTTTGATTCGCTGTTTTACGTCATGCCCGCTAACAAATTGAAAACTGTACCTTTACGCCTTATTTTAGTCCAGATTTTTAGTATTCGTATTGTTATCTTAGAATTTCCAAGTTTTACTGATTAAAATGATACAATAGGTAACAATTTGACAATCTAGTAGTGTCAACCCTTTGAATATGACCCGTGTATATAGCATATTAATCCTGAATACACCGTTTGGTGGTGCGCCTGTCAGATGCGACGTACAAATAAGGTAATAGGTAACAGGTGAATATACTATTGGTATCGGTATCGGACTCAACCCGCAACTTCTTAATTATTGGCAATATTAATTACGTGGAAAACAAAAGGGCCTAGAGTGGTGTAATTTTTAATCTACACCTTTGTACTATATTAGTTCTATATAAAGTTGAATTCTTTGATTCGTCGTTTTTACGTGATGACGGCTGACAAATTGGACCTCGTAATTTTAGTATTATAGATTAGTAGTCTCAGGACCTGCAGGTACATTCACGTACTGGGTTGTACAATTGGTATTTGCTCACTTCTGTGTGGCTTTTTCTTGTTTGTAGTCGTCTTAATAATCTTATTTAACTATCATTCCGAATCTGTGTAAATCTTCAATGCAGTTGCAGCATTAACGAAATTTATATAAGAAACCATTGTTAGAGTCGTCTCAAATTGCAACGTTAGGTGTGAGTTTCTGTATCGTGTTGGAGGGCTTCACTCTGACGTTGAAATTAGGAACAGCAACAACTGCAGTCTCTTTGTGCCGGGGTTTGCCAATTGAGTGTTTATTTTTGTGTCATGAATTAAAAGACACACAATATAGCGGAAATCACTTGATTCGTATGTAGGACGAATTATCTTTTTGCAGACTAACAGCTTCATAAACATGTTGAAAATAATTTGTACAACAACACGCATTACAATTTTATTATTACTTTTCCATGATGTCCCATAATGAATAATTTCTATGTCAGCTGAATTATCTTCATAGATGGGTTATCGTTTCTATACTAGGTTCAAAATCTTTCTTTTCTGGTTTCTGTAATAAACAAATATATACAAATAAATGTAATTCATTTCTTGAGATTGACACAACCTATTACTTTCTGGACTATCATTCCACTTTCATTTATACCGATAGAATACGTTGATAATAGTATTCATAAAGCTAACCTTAGCCATTGTCCATTATATCTTTCTGTTTGACAGACTTAGATAAATCGTTATATAGTTATACTGTTGCCGTCTTGTACAATTATGTGACAAAAACAATTTGGTAGCTCAGGGACAGTTGATAATTCTCCAATGATACCGCAACTCAATGACACAAACAATATACAGAGCATGGAAGATTTAAACAATTGGTATTTAACAATGTAAAACATTTATCCAAACTATTAAAAGTTTAAATGAAACAACAAACAAGGCACAGGCATGAAAATATGTAGCTTCGTTTCGTGTGTATTTGAGTCTAGACTAATTAAATATAATTATAATCTAATTATTTATCGAGTTGACCTCTATAGTCATCCGATGACCATATAAGCGATGTCAACATATTTTTTAGATATACATAGATTAAGCAAACACGTGCTGTTGAATTATTCTAGGTCTATTTAATTTCATATTACAGATAAAAGATAAATGTTAATTATCGTTTTTAACTTATTAGAATGTTTATAATATATTTGTGGATCGAATCAGTCAATCAAATGCTTTACTTTGTTTCACTTTCAATGTTGACATTCTCTTCCTTTGAATAACTTTACACATAGAATTCACGTGTTATCCATCTCAAGGTAAGGGATTAAATTAAAGCTCACATTGATACGGATTCAATGAGGTCGAATTATTCACTTGCAAATGAATAATTTATAATCAAGGTTTTTTTTTAGCTTATTTAGACAAAATTGAACCTTATTGGCTACTAAAAAGGAATTATTATTTCACTATTTCATTACTGATAGAGTCAAAAAAATAATATATTAGGTTTTTCATATATCTCGTAGCCAGTGCCCCTTTAAACAACATTTACTCCAGGCTAGTTTTAACCACCAGTGCCATTTACTTTGTACTTTTTGCTAACCTTAGCCATTGTCCATTATATATTTCTGTTTGATAGACTTAGTTATCGTTATATAGTTATACTGTTGCCTTTTAATCATTGGGTCTTGTACAATTCTGTGACAAAAACAATTCGGTAGCTCAGGGACAGTGGATAATTCTCCAATGATACCGCAACTCAATGCCACAAACAATATACAGAGCATGGAAGATTTAAACAATTGGTATTTAAAGTCCATACATCGACATCCTCCCGCTGTATGCATGAGTGATAAAAACATTTGATTAGAGGTGTCTCTGAAAGGGACACTAGCTGTCAAATTCACGTTCACCGATTCAAATCAAATTCTCATAGTTGATTTATAACAATGTAAAACATTTATCCAAACTATTAAAAGTCTAAATGAAACAACAAACAAGGCACAGGCATGCAAATATGTAGCTTCGTTTCGTGTGTATTTGAGTCTAGACGCCATCTAATTATTTACCGAGTTGATCTCTATAGTCATCCGATGACCATATAAGCGATGTCAACATATTTTTTTAGATATACATAGATTAAGCAAACACGTGCTGTTGAATTATTCTAGGTCTATTTAATTTCATATTACAGATAAAAAATAAATGTTAATCATCGTTTTTAACTGTATTAGAATGTTTATAATATATTTGTGGATCGAATCAGTCAATCAAATGTTTTACTTTGTTTTACTTTCAATGTTGACATTCTCTTCCTTTGAATAACTTTACACATATAATTCACGTGTTATCCATCTCAAGCTAAGGGATTAAATTCGAGTTCACCTGGATTCGGAGTCAATGAGGTCGAATTATTCACTTGCAAATGAATAATTCATAATCAATGGTTTTTTTAGCTTATTTAGACAAAATTGAACCTTATATATTGGCTACTAAAAAGGAATTATTATTTCACTATTTGTATTTCATTACTGATAGAGTCAAAAAAATAATGTATTAGGTTTTTCATATTTCTTGTAGCCAGTGCCCCTTTAAACAACATTTACTTCAGGCTAGTTTTAACCACCAGTGCCATTTACTTTGTACTTTTAGTATATTTTTTTTAAGTGGATGCATGGGAGAAAACATATACAATAAATGAATTTACAGAATCAAACATGGCATTAAACCAATAATGTATGTTGAACTATTTCATTACCTTTTCCTTATCTTGTAACCATGTCCTGTAACTACCAATATACTCTGTAGGAAGTCGATACCATTCTTCAACAGATCCGTCCATTATGAAACCCTTTGAAACAATGCTTGTAGAGGAAAACGCAGATACGAGAAATATAAAACCGATGAAACATACTGATCCTAATCCTATATCAGGTCCTATAATGGCTGTTATCTTATCTATTATTGTCCATATGAATCTCCAGCATGCAACGTTCCCCACACCAAGAAAAATAAAATAAGCATCATGGATTATTAATTTCATTATGTAAGGAGATTTTTCTATGTGCGGAGAAGTTCTGCGAAAACAAAACTGTAGTATTTCCGCTAATATTTGAACACTGAAAAATATTAAAATAGACCATATAAATGTTTTCTGTTTATCGTCTGGAAATAGATGGTTGTCCATAGTCTGCCAAGCATCGCGCCAAAACACAATTACCAAACTACCAAGTATAGACGTGCACAATAAGACGTCCAATTCAAAAGGTATTTTATTCCTAACCTGTCAATAGATGAGGAAAAGAATTAATAAATGTATTCAACTGGCAATATACAATATATAAATATGTTATACTTTAAGGGTAAAGTTAGTAAATTTCATCAATCCTAATATTGAAATATACATTAAAAAGTAATTTAAGATTTTAATTTGATTATTTGATACGAGGAAGACACTTTACCGTATCCAATGGCCGAGCGATTGACATTTTCTGTAATATCACCATCTTGTGCTGACAAATCAAAAATTGATAATGTGAAAGAGTCCTGACAAAGAATTGCATTCTCAAGACACATTGGAAGTTCTACGTTTTTCTATTATATACTAAGAACCTTTAAAAAATATGTCTGGCTCCACTTTTGTTACTGTCATGTTGTTATGCATATGAGGTCACAGTTTACCCATTTCAACTTCAGATTTAAAAGTCAATAATAACAAAACATTCAGTCTAATCAAGGATTTGTATAGTCTTACTATACAAATCCTTAGTCTAATAAATTAAATAACATATAGCTGCATGAGAGTTGATAGAGGAGATTGGTATATCACTCGGCAGAAATGAATCTTTCATCAACTTTGGCTTCCTCACTTGACAGTGTTTTTTCTCGGGGATTAAGTATGTTTTATATATATAGTGAATTTGAATATCAAAGTCCCTTCAAAGGTTTTAAGTTTTTACTTGCTATACAAAAAAAGTTGTAACGTTGAAAAGTTAAAACAATATTAGTATACATGTGCATTTATAACTTCTGACGTTATTGTGAAATTGAAGAACGAAATGCCAATTTTCTGAATTTGAAATGTAGTAAAATATGTCTAAAGATGACTTTACATTGAATTTTAAAACAAAATATTCGGTTAATTTTAAGCATGTTTTAATAAAAGAAAAATTATGAGAAGGTCATTTTAGACAAAAAATCAAATTCCATGTGGATATAGCTATATATGTATTATTTTCAGATACAAATTCATTTGATTTTGGTTGAAGTTGTTCCTCGATGCAAAAGTTAATAAAAACAATGTTAGATTTGTTATTATAATCTATTATTATAATTGTAAAGCTACTGAATACCAATTTGTTTTTATAGACATACGAAAAATTGTTGCAAAACCGTTCATAAAAGTTTAAATTATTTAGAATCTTTAAATATTTCAATTCAAATAAATTTTATTAACTGTCGTATATTTATGAGAATTTTTTCTACATCGTGGGAAATATAACTGCTTAAAACATCTTTACAACACTTTGGATTATTATATTGCCTAATACCCATTTGATATTGAGTTTTTTTGGGACCATTATGTTTCATTCTAATTGCTTTTTAATTTCACATTGCATGTGTAGAAAGAACTTATCTGCGAAAGATTTTACACCCAACACAATAAAATTAAAAAGACATTATCATCTAGCATTTGATGTATACACGAGGAATAACAATTTCATTGACTGTACCTTTTTTCTGCACCAGATGCGCATTTCGACAATGAATGTCTCATCGGTGATGCCGGAGGGCTAAATATTTGATAATTTAAAACTGATTAAAACAATGAAGTTTATAAAACACAATTGACAAAAATTATATTATCGGACAAGGTATCAGAGCTTTGCATGAGGGAGATCTATACCTTAATTTCAAATAATTTCCAATTTATTTTTTTGAAACAGCAAATTTTAATAATACACAATCCGTTTTTTCATGCCAATACCGAAGTACCGACTTTAGGGCAGGTGATATACGTTGGGACTAAATGTCCACTAGCTTAGGTATCGATCCAGTGGTAGTTAATTATTACATTAACGTTACCACCAAATGCGCATTTCAACAATAAATGTCCTTTCATTGATGCTTGAGGTCATAACATTTAAAAACTATGAATTGAAGCACAATACTACCCACATCGAGCGTTACTGATAAGTCTTATGTAGACGAAACGCGCTGGCGTACTAAATTTTAATCCTGGTACCTTTGATAACTATTATATACATTAATGTATAATCTTTAGAATATGAACTATGTTTAAATGTATAGATTATTAATAAGAGAAACTCAACCATGCCAACTTATTTCCTTTTTGTTGACAAAGAGAATAACTAAGAAATATAAACATATAAAACTTACAATTTGACCGAAAATCATAGACTGATTGAAGAACTGTTCTCTGTATCCATCAAAACCAAGAACAAATGGTGGTGCTAGAAGATTTCTTACGCTACGAAGAACACATAACACAACAAGCCCTATAACAAGAAGGACCTTTGGTGACAGAGCCGCAGTATATCTGTCTAAAAAATTCCACAATCCTCTCCAGTGACATACACCAAACACTGCCCAGAAAAATGCAATGCATCGAGAAAGAAGAAAAAATATGACACAGTTTGTATTACGAAGTTTCTTCTTTATAGCAAATTGTGATATCGCGATGATCGATATACCGATGATTCCAATCGATAATGATAAACCATTGCTCAATCCGTGGTGATTCGGAAACAGGTATTTATCTTGAATATTCCAAGTAGTATACCAAAAGGCAACGACGAAAAACACAAAAATATCACTTATTATTATATTTCCAAATTTTTCGCAATTCTTCATCATTTCGTACGTTTTCACCAACTTCGTATCCACACCAAAATGTTAAATTAATTTGTGAGAGCATTGTAAAGCACCTGTTTTTGACATCGGATAAATGTGATGTAAGATTTCATTTCTAAAGAAAGTTTCCTCACCAATCAAATAGACATATGCATGAATTCATACTTGTGTATTGATGAGTTAATCCTTACCCTATATGCTACGTGACAAATAATAATAAGTGATCGTATCTTTTGTTAGAAAGATGGTTTAAATGGACACACAAAATTCAAATATGCAATATTGACTTTACGTCCAAGTTAAATTGAAATAAGAATGAAAATACATTTTTTTTATAAATCGGTAGTGATTTGTACAGGTGCTATATTGCAAATCCCCGGGTGGCGGGTTTCAATGGAAATGTCTCATCATAACAAATGGATATACATATATACATAGTATACATAGGTTAAATAGTACAAGACATCTTCAATGAAATAACACTACACAATGGGATGCATGAATTAATACAGATTCATTTCTATAAGATTATTAAAGAAAATGTAAAAATTGCTCCGTAACGATATGACGTCTCGGTTATTAATTTTTTATTATTAAAAAGTAGAAAATGTTATCCAGGTTTATTTATCATATGCTGTGTAACTGAAGTCTTTACCTTAGTTTCTATCCGTATTGCTGATTGACGTACTCACAAAAGTGTTTTTATCGTTATCTCGAGTGATTTATCCGCTATTTCGATTTATTAAGTACTCACCATGATCTTATAATTAGTTAATTTGATAGTTTCATTGTTATTTATATCAATTGCCTCGATTTATCAATCCGTTCTATCCATTGGTTTGTGCAATATCACGAATTGATGGCTTACAAGGAAACTAGTGAAAAACGGGTTCCAAGATATAAAATTGATGTAATTCTTTCGAAAGTGTAATCGACACCATCCCGTGTCACAGATGACCATGCATGGTAGCCACATTCCTGTCATCTTTTCCAAAATTGTGACATCAACGATTGAGCTTCATCATCGAATGAAGAATGTCACTATTATTATAAATTAAGACATGTTTACCATTCTGGAGCATTATTTTTTTGCTCGTGGTGCTCAGTCTTTAATTTTTCCGTTTATTATCATGTATGTGATTTTTTTTCGACTTTCGAGATTTCAATGTTCCTGAAAACAGTTGTATTTTTCGCCTCTATTTTGTGATGAAGTGAATATTTGTCTCATTAAGTATTTTTCATAATTTTTATTTCATAAAATTTTGCTATAATTCACAGAGCATGTCTCTTGCACACACATATTGCGACCGTAATAGTTTCGATGTTATATACAAAATTACATCACGTGTATGCATTTGATATGATACATTAATTTTAATGATGCAATTGTAATGATTCTAACTAAGATTAGTATATAGAGCAGAGACATTTCAATTTAAACACTTTCTAAACTATTAAAGAAGGGCGAAAGATACCAGAGGGACAATCAAACTCATCGAAAAAAACTGACAACGCCATGACTAAAGAAGATAAAGACAAACAGACAAATAATAGTACATAAGACACAACATATAGAAAAACAAAGACTAAGCAACACGAACCTCACCAAAAACTGAGGGTGACTTAGGGGTGCTACGGAAGAATAAGCAGATCCTGCTCCACATGTGGCACCCGCCGTATTGCTCATGTTATTACAAACACGGTAAATAGTACAATTCGGTAGGTCACATTCGTGAAAAAAGAAGGGGATTGAAGTTACGACATATAAAGGTGCATATACAATACCATCTGTGAAATGGATATTCCATAACGGTCAGTTAAACAACTCGTGATGGCGTCCGTAAAACTTACGCAGACCTGGAATGATTTAAACATCATCATTTGGAACTCTTGGTTTAATAGCTTCCTTGTGAGCAGAAACTCTAGACATATAAAGGAGCATACACAATATCATCTGTAAAACGGATATTCCATTACGGTCAACCAAGTCGTGATGGCGTTCGTAAAATTTATGAAGGGATGATTTAAACTTCATTTGGAACTCTTGGTTTAATAGCTCAATCCTTATGAGCAGAAACCCTTTATCAAGGAAATAATACATTATCAACATAATTTACATTACAGAATATCGTCGTAAATGAATCAATCTGGAAAGGAAGGGGTATACGATTGATATTTACCCTTTTATTGTAAACCTAATTGATACATAGCATACTAAGGATATTCAATATTAATGAATTACGTAGTTGGTAAACGTTCTTTTTAATGCAAACGTAAAATTATATGACATTTTCAATGTACAGTACAAGCACACGAAGAAATTCAACACTTTATCTGATTTAATCGCAGCACTAGACGATGATAAAAGAAATTAGTTTTGGAAAATGACTAAATAATTTGAAATTCAGAAATCTAAAGAAACCTATTTTGCGTAGTGTAATTCCCTTTATATGTCTTTATGTAGAAATTTGTTTATGCATTCATAAATAAATGCATTTAATCAAGACTGACTAATATTCCAATAAATATGTATTTATCTATACAGTTTAAATGATATTACTGATATATTTAAATAATTGTTTTTTCAACAACCTATAGAACATGTAGAAGAAGTTGAAGATTTTAATCGCTTCAGTTCAGTTGTGAATTTATTTCGTATTGTTCCTGAATGAAGTATAATCAAAGTATGAAACATCAATTATTCTCTTACTGCATTGTAATCTGATGCTTTGAATTTATCAAAATAATTAATGGCAATAATTTGAACTTATAAAATAACAAAAAAATATATACAATGTTTGAATCCCCCTATTTTCTGGTGAATATTGTTTACATTGAAAAATACATAATTTCAGTTACATGATTTACATTTATACTAAGCAATAACAAAGTTGGTTTTAAAAATCATTCAACATTCATTTCACGAACAAAACATATACTGACCAAGGACAAGATGAAAATCATAGAAGGATTTTTTTTTCAGCCATGGCGTTACTTGTCAGCTTATTTTCTACTTAATAGTTTGAATGTCCCTTTGGTATCCTTCGCCTCTCTCATAGATGCATTATAAGAAATGAATGAAAAATATATAAAAATATTTATTTTGTTAACTCCACTAAAACAGCCATTATGATATAGATGATATAATTAACATTTTGAATGACGGTTAAAGGAATTCTTATATTATATTATCAATTAATTGGTGATTTAATGTTGTCGCTGTTATGTGGCAAGAGGGAACTCAGGAGGACTTCACATCTTCCAAGACCATTGTTCTGACCAGTTGAAATGAATTGCTATTGCATATTTTTAAACTGCTGACATTAATACTATTTGTAAATTATTCTGCATTTCAATAATAAAGGAAATCAAAGAAACATCAATTAATTAAGTGTTATCCCTGCTTCTATAAAGACCTAATGAAGACCATCACTTAGCTCATTATCCTCATTTAAAGATTTCTGTTTTTTTTTTCTTTTTTTTCTTTAGAAGTCTGTTCGAACTACTAGTCCTCGTCCTCTTCAATTTAAATGAGAAAAACCTTACCAGGATCTGGTTTAAACTGGCATTTCATTTCATAATGGAGGCCGTACAATGACCTATAGTTGTTAATTTCTGTGTCATTTTGTCTCTTGTGGAGAGTTGTCTAATTGACAATCATACCACATCTTCTTTTTATGGCCCGCAACGAAGTTGTCGGTGCCATATAGTTTTACCCTTATACGTCATTCCGAAATTCCTTCATTCCGAAATTCTGTCATTCCGTCATTCCGCAACAAACCATTATACGGAGTTGATACGGGCTGATTTTTGGTATGTGAGTAAACCATGATGAGTTACAGATCAAGTTTAAGTTTCGTTCCGCTCCGCTAATTTTTGCCGAAATTACGGGCTTTGGACTTTGATAAATTGTTGAAAATCACAGTTATACAGACTTTTTTTTCTAAAATCTTTCAGATATTGGGCTGATTTTTAGTATGTGAGTTAACCTTGATGAGTTACAGATCAAGTTTAAGTAACCTTCCACTCTGCTAACTTTTGTTGAAATTACGGGATTTGGACTTTGATAAATTGTTAAAAATCACAGTTATACAGACTTTTTTTCTAAACTCTTTCAGATATTGGGATGTTTTTCGGTGTGTGAGTTACTCATGATAAGTTACAGATCAAGTTTAAGTTTCGTTCCGCTTGGCTAATCTTTGTATCCGCCTTTTTAGTCAACAGATTAACTGTTATGTTATGTGAGTTGTTGTTTGTATGTTCATTTTCTTGTTTGACTATATTATTGTTTCTTATTTTAAAACTGTTCTGTTATTTTTCTTTGTTTCATTTCAATTACTAGTAAGTTTTTCACAAGCCTCATATGTTACTTTAATTTTTTTTTTTTATAAATGCATGCCCTCTCGTTCTCCGTTTTGAAGTAATATGCATGTAAATATACGTGTCAAATTCCGGAACATGACGAAGGATATTACAAGTATCACTCACCATGCAAATAAACACTCAGCAATAGTGTCACAACCGATAATAGGGGACACCCAGTAAAACTTTTAGATCAGACGGTTATACTAGTATCCCTAAAGCGCCTGCACACGGAGTATATTACCCAATTGATATGATATCCCCACGCTTCTATTTCCTATCATGATTTCCTTGATAGAGGATTGCTGCTCACAAGGAAGTTATTAAACCAGGAGTTCCAAATGGTAAAGTTGAAAGTAAAATCACAAAAAAGTCATCCCTTCGTAAATTTTACGGACGCCATCATAAGTTGGTTGACCGTTATGGAATAACCGTTTCACAGGGATATGTTTCTTTCGTCGTAACTAGTCTACAATCCTCTTCCCTTTTCATAAATGTGACCAACCGAATTAGTCTATTAATCGGGTTGCTAATAACATGAGCAACACGACGGGTGCCTCATTGGAGCAGGATCTGCTAACCCTTATGGAACACATGAGATCAACTTCAGTTTTGGTGGGTGTTGCTCAGTCTTTAGTTTTATATGTTGTTTCGTGTGTACTAGTATTTGTCTGTTAGTCTTTTTCATTTTTAGCCATGGCGTTGCCAGTTTATTTTCGATTTATGAGTTTAACTGTTCCTCTGGTATCTTTCGCTACTCTTTTGAAGTCATCTGTGTCATTATTAAAGACAAGCTCAAGATATGATACAGACATTCTAGATTTGGTAGTATCCTTAATTTCACTGGATTAGAAGAGATGTAAGCACCCATTAAAATATGGGTTATTAAGTGACAGAACATCATCAATATATCTCAAATAGATATTTAAGAAATTGGAAGATGCTTTATGTTTTTGTATAACTATTTACACCAATGAGTCGATGCCACTGCTGGTGGACGTTTCGTCACCGAGAGTATCACCAGCCCAGTAGTCAGCACTGTTGACATGAATATCAATTATATGATCATTTTTATAAATTTCCTGTTTACAGAACTTTGAATTTTACGAAAAACTAAGGATTTTCTTATCCCAGGCATAGATTACCTTAGCTGTATTTGGCACAACGTTTTGAAATTATTGGTCCTCAATGCTCTTCAACTTTGTACTTGTTTGGCTTTTTAACTGTTTTGGTCATTGTTATATTATAGTTCGTTTCTGTGTGTGTTACATTTTAACGTTGTGTTTCCGTTGTGTCGTTTGTTTTCTCTTATTTTTGAGTGTGAATTCACATTACTATAAGACCTGTCACGGTACTTATCTATCCCAAATTCATGTATTTGGTTTTGATGTTATATTTGTTATTCTCATAGGATTTTGTCTAATGCTTAGTCCGTTTCTGTGTGTGTTACATTTTAATGTTGTGTCGTTGTTCTCCTTTTATCTTTAATGCGTTTCCCTCAGTTTTAGTTTGTTACCCCGATTTTGTTTTTTGTCCATGGATTTATGAGTTTTGAACAGCGGTATACTAATGTTGCCTTTATTTGATATGAGCGTCACTGATGAGTCTTATGTAGACGAAACGCGCGTCTGGCGTATTAAATTATAATCCTGGTAACTTTGATAACTATTTGTCCTTAAGAATGTTCTGTACGAATTCCGCGCCAATATATGCGTGAATTATACTTTAAAACCACTAGAAAGAAGAAACAAGTTTATTTTGACTAAAACGTTTTAATAATAATAATCAGCTGCTATAATATATTTCTTTGATGATTTCTAGCTCCTTTTACCAAAGATAAGTAACCGTAATCAATCATATAGGAAGAATGGTAAAATTCAACTTGTTAAGAATATTAAATAATGTTTTATATTGATACAATAGTATTCTATATTTTATTCATTGATAACATTATATCATGATAAGACAGAAATATTTTATGATATATACATTTGCATAGCATTGTTATCTTTTATCAGCCAAAAAGTTCAGATTTTGGCAATTGAACTTGAGACAAAAAAAACAAGATGATACAGCGATTTATATGGTCATACAAAAGCAGTGATAAGGTCTCAGTTCGATGCCAGAAAATCAAACGCAATTATTCAAAGATTTCACTCCAAAATTTTAAACTTCAAAACATCTACTGCATCTACAAAATTTGAGATGATGACAGTTTTTCCTGATTTATCAAAACTAATTGCCGTTTTTAGAACAACAGAACAGATAAAATATTTATTTACTACCTCTATGTAAATCAGATGTTGTCGTCTCATATTTTCGTAGCCTTCATCTTTCAGATATGAGAAGTCTACATCTGATACGCATTTTATGCCAGAAAGAAATACCATACATATATAATAAGGAATCAAAACAGTTTTGGTGTATAGAGAAGTTAAAGACTATATTAAATATGCACATCAAATATACCAGAAAGATTTAAAAAAATATTTAACATTCTTAAAAGTTATAGATTTATTATCTTTTAAAGATGCATTTTTTGAATGAGGTTTCACTGCCATTTTTAATTTTCAACACGTACATCTTTTAAGATTTTTCATAAGGTCACGTAATCTAAATAATTTACTGATGGAACGAAACAATAAAGGGAACGACCATCTAACTTAAAAAAATAAAAGGGGAGGGGTTATGTTTTTTTTTTATAATGAAATATTCTGATCCGCAATTTGATAAAATAAAATATTGTCTTGAGGTCATGCAGATGATAAAAAAGAGTTATTCTGAATCAAGACTTTAAAGTTTGAAAAAATATTGTTTGAATTGAAAAATTTAAAAAAAATGTTAGAGGTTTGAACGTAAACAAAATTTTCTGACTCAGAAAAAAAACCATACCCTCCCTTGAAGTTATATGTTGCTTCCAACCCTTCAAGAAAATTTGATTTGTCAATGGCTAATACAACTGCAAACCAAAAATTATGGAACTAACACTAGCGGTTCCTGATAAACTGAAATAAATATATTGTTGAACCCGCAGTCTTAGTTTTTTTTTTAACTTTGTCAAGACGAGTTGAAAACTTCTTTACATTTGGTAGCTGAAGTTGTAAGTCTTACATAACAAGAACACATATATATGATAGATGTATAAAGTCAAATGCAAATACATGTAGTTTGAAATGAACAAACGGAATATTATTTGTTTTATAAAATGAAATGGATTCAAATTTAGAATCCCTTTGTGATGAAGACCTGTATACCTACAGATTCTAAAATGTATTGCGTTATTCCTTTTTCATCGATAGGTATCTTTGAATTTGCCTCGTCTAACATCATGTTGAGTTCATCGATGTTTTCATGAAGCATTTTAATTGTTTGTTTCATTTGTTTATTTTCAAGTTTATAAGGTTGTAAATGGTGAACGGTGTTAGCGAGGTTTTCGTTTTCACTTTTGTAATGATCTAAAAGTAGTTTTTCCCGTTCTCTCAACTTTAAAATTTCACTTTCCAATTGTTTTTCCCGTTCTTCTAAACAATTTATTTGCATGTGTAATTCTGTTTTAGGATCAATGTTAAACGTTTCACAAATATGCTGCCCTGTTTTGGTTTCTTGTTGATACATGCTTTCATGGCGAGTTTAGCTTTCAAGATTCTTGCAAAATGTCCTTCGATGTTTATCAAATACCTAGAAAAGATACGCATAAGCATAATGGATTGCTGTGAGTACATAATAAATGTTCAATCCGGGTATCTGTAAATTTAAAGTAAAATCACAAAAATACTTAACTTCGAGGACAATTCAAAACGGAAAGTTCCTAATCAAATGGCAAAATTAAATGATAAAACCCATCAAATAAATGGACAACAACTGTCATATTCCTGAATTGGTACAGATATTTTCTCCTGTAAAACATGGTGGATTAAACCTGGTTTTAAAACAAGCTAAACATCTCACTTGTATGACAGTCGCATTAAAATCCATTGTATTGACAACGATGTGTGAACAAAACAAACAGA
Organism: Mytilus galloprovincialis; assembly: GCA_037788925.1. Classification (NCBI taxonomy): domain Eukaryota; kingdom Metazoa; phylum Mollusca; class Bivalvia; order Mytilida; family Mytilidae; genus Mytilus; species Mytilus galloprovincialis. Next base: position 4,658,458 of record CM075334.1, on the reverse strand, counting down.
CATAATAGGTAAAAAGTAAAAAAAAAATAGAGGTACAGCAATGTAAGATATGTCTTTACTAGGATATTAAGGGGATGAGATTGTGGTTACGAAATTAGGAACATATCCGCTATCATATGTGAAACGGATATTCTATCATAGTCAACCAACTCGTGATGACGTCCGTAAATTTTTAAGGGATGACTTAAACTTCATCTATTGGAACTATTGGTTTAATAGATTCCTTAAGAACAACGGCCCTCTATCATGATAGGTAAAACAAGCCCTGAAATATCGTATCAACAAGGTGATATATACTCCGAATGCAGATAACTGTATACTACCGATGTGTAAATGTGTACTAAACGAAACTTGTGTGTTAATGCAAGTTAACTTTCATTAAAATCTATTTGAAGCATATACCTCCCAGTTCCATATAATAATTTCCTTGGTAGGGGATCGCTGCTTCTAAGGAAGCCATTAAACCCAAAGTGTCAAGTGATGGAGTTTAAATCATCTCTGAAAATTATACGGACGCCATCACGCCATCACATGCTGACCGTATTGCTATTCTATGGTTTAACAGTATTATTTAATAAAGATAAAAGAGGAAAATAGTTATCAAAGGAACCAGGCATATAATATAACAAGCCACACGCGCGTTTTGTCTACACAAGACTCATCAGTGACGCTCAGATCAAAATAGTTATAAAGCCAAACAAGAACAAAGTTGAAGAGAATTGATGACTCAAAATTACCCAAAATTGGGCCAAATACGGCTAAGGTTAGCTATGCCGGTGATAAAAAAAAACATTCGTTTTTCGAATAATTCATGCTTTTGCAAGCAGTAAATTTTACATATACTAGAATCAATATTTATGTCAACACCGAAGTGCTGACTACTGGACTGGTGATACCCTCGGGACGAAACTTCCACCAGCAGTGGCATGGACACAGTGTTGTATTCTGTAAAAATCTGTCAGCAAGCTATAAAACGGCCCCAAAAATGACAAGTGTTAAACCATTCAAACGAACGGGAAAACCAACGGTCTGTCTAATGTTTAAAAAAATAGAGGCTCACCTTGGTCTATGTGCATATTAAACAAAGGACACAGATGGACTCATGACAAACTTGTGTTTTGGTGATGGTGATGGTGATGTGTTTGTAGATCTTACTTTACTGAACATTCTTGCTACTTACAATTTTTTCTATCTGTATCGAACTTGGCTCTTTAGTAACAGAGGAAAATATGTTGTAAAAACTTACCAAAATTTACCAAATTGATGAAAATTGTTAAAAGTTGACTATATAGGGCAATAACTCCTCAAGGGGTCAACTGACCATTTTGGTCATGTTGACTTATTTGTAGATCTTACTTTGCTGAACGTCATTGCTGTTTACAGTTTATCTCTATCTATAATAGTATTCAAGATAATAACCAAAAAGGAAAAATTTCCATAAAAAGTTACAATTGGGGCAGCAACCCAACAACCGGTCGTTCGATTCATCTGAAAATTTCAGGGAAGATAGATCTTGACTTGATAAACAATTTTATCCCCATGTCAGATTTGCTTTAAATGCTTTTGTTTCATAGTTAGAAGCCAAAATCTACATTTCCCCCCTATGTTCTATTTTTAGCCATGGTGACCATCTTTGTTGGTTTGGCGAGTCACCAACACATTTTCAAACTAGATACCCCAATGATGATTGATGCCAGGTTTGGTTACCAGTGGCGGATCCAGAAAACTACTGAACATCACATTCCTGACTTAGGACAGGCACAAACAAATGCAGCGGATTTAAACGTTTTATAGGTACCAAACACCATCCTTATCTGAAACAATAGTATAACATCACAACATGATAAGCTCACACTGGTTATATTTGGAGTTATTATTTTTTTGGTCCTGATATTCAGTTGGACCTCATGCACCTATCGATTTCATGCTTATGATTTTCTAATTCAAGTATTGTCGTTGGAATACATTTTCCAAAAACAATTTTCCTATATTTTTTCCTTTGAATTTCCCTGAACCATTGAATTCTATATAATCAGATTTTTTATTTGAAAATGTTTTATTTTTTCCTCCATCACAAGCCCAAATCCTTTCAATGTAAGAAAAAGTCTCAGAAATGTTGTAACATATGAAATTATTCTATGATTGTCTCTTAATATTTATCTTTGTTTTTAATTTTATACTTGATAAACTTCTAAACTGTTCCTTGATGTAATTTGGCTAATTTACGACGTATGCTATTGGGATATTTTTGTTTAATTCTCACAAAACATCACAAAAAATAAACATGTATTAAGGTGGTACCTAACACTACAGGGAGATAACTCAGTAAAATCAGCAAAACGTTTTAATTACGCTGTGTTGTTAAGAGAATATTAAGCTTCTCAATGATCAAAATAAGTGTTTGTCAAACTGCCATATAACCAGTGTAATTTTTCTGATAAAACGGTTGGTTCAAATTTTTTGAAATTCTTATATTTTTGTAAAAGGGTCAAAGTAAATAAATTGTTAAAATTTTAAGAAAATTAAACGAGCCAAATTAATTTTAGTTAAAGTGTTGGGTACCACCTTAAAAATACCATCTTTTCTCCTTGTTTGTAGAAAATTATTCCAGAGACATATAGTTATATAAATATATTATGATTATCTGGTTACATTTAATGAATGACTGATACTTTTTTTTCTCTCTATGAAGAAATAACATAAAAAATGTCATCATAGGCGGATCCAGAGGGGGGGGGGGAATTTGGTTGATTATGTAGGGAATCACTGAAGCATGACTGGAGCGCCCTCCCCCTTAGGTCAGTCAGAGGGCCCCCCTTAGGCAAAGTTCTGGATCCGCCACTGGTCATGCACACTGACTATACACAGGTTATTTTAAAGTGTGCATCACATACCTTTTATCTCATTCGAATAGACAGAAAAATATTGCAGTCATTCCTTATAATTTAATTGTAAATGCCGGAGCAGTTGACTAAAAAACGTTGATGACGCCACAGTCACATGACAAAATTATGTCTTTTAACTGATCAACAAAACAGTGTCAGCCAATAAGAATACGTGTTACATCCAAAATTAAATTATTGATTTATACTAACACAAATAAATTAAATTTAAAACAGTTCCTGATTTTCCAACATTTTAACTTTTGAATTCTCCCACAAACATCTATCTGATTGTTTTACTTCAGAATTGTGTAAGTAAATGTATAAAACATATAGATTTAAAACTCAAAAACTTTCATTATCAGAGATACCCCCCTTACGTGTCAAAGTTGAAAAAAAAATAATCAAACAAAAATATTCTGTTTTTTTTTTTAAATAATATAAAACACTTAATCAGCATGAATCACATACACGTTTCGTCCCCGAGGGTATCACATTTCGGTGTTGACATGAATATCAATAATCTGGTCATTTTTATAAATTTCCTGTTTTCAAAACTTTGAATTTTTTGAAAAACTAAGGATTTTCTTATCCCAGGCATATATTACATAAGCCGTATTAGGCACAACCTTTTGAAATTTTGGATCTTAATTACCCTTCAACTTTGTGCTTGTTTGGCTTTAAAAATATTTTGATATGAGCGTCACTGATGAGTCCTATGTAGATGAAACGCGCGTCTGCCGTACTATATAATATATTTAACCACTGGGTCAATGCCACTGCTGGTGGACGTTTCGTCCCCGAGGGTATCATCAGCCCAGTAGTCAACATTTCAGTGTTGACATGAATATCAATAATGTGGTCATTTTTATAAATTTCCTTATTACAAAACTTTGAATTTTTCGAAAAACTAAGGATTTTCTTTATCCAAGGCATACATTACCGTAGCCCTATTTGGCACATCTTTTTGGAATTTTAGATCCTAATTTCTCTTCAACCTTGTACTGGTTTGGCTTTATAAATGGTTTGATATGAGCGTCACTGATGAGTCTTATGTAGACGAAACGCGCGTCTGGCGTACTAAATTATAATCCTGGTACCTTTGATAAATAATAACTACCCTCGAAATCTAGACCGGTTGTCATCTGCTTATAATTTCACAATCTAAGATGGAGGAAGACACTCTATCCAGCTACCTCAAGCCTTACTTAATGTTGTAGTACATACATAATTCAACATAAATGTGTATCAAACCTCAGATTCATTTTTGATCCGAATCATCCCCTTCTTGGCACCATTTTTATTTTCTTCTGAAAGAGAATCATGACAGACATTAAGAGGGAAAATCCGTTTAGTCTATCTTAAATAATAAAAAATAATAAATTTTCGCTCTAGCTTTGTTTTATTTTCAAAATATCAAGAAATATTTCACCGAAACTCTTCTGAAACCAATCAAGTAAATTTGAATAAAGGCAACAGCGGTACTAAAAGTGGGACGAAAGATATTTGAGGGACAGTCAAACTCATAAATCGAAAATAAACTGACAACGCCATGGCTAAAAATGAAAAAGACGAACAGGCAAACAATAGTACACATGACAAAACATTAAAAATTAAAATTAAAGAATAAGTAACAAGAACCCACCAAAAACTAGGGGTGATCTCAGGTGCTCCGGAAGGGTAAGCAGATCCTGCTCCACATTTGGCACCCGTCGTGTTGCTTATGTTATAATAAATCCGGTAAGTAGTCAAATCGGTAGGTCACATTCATGAAAGGGAAATGGATGTAGTAACGATGAAAGGAAAATATCCGATATCATTTGTGAAACGTTTAATCCATAACGGTCAACCAACTCGTGATGGCGTCCGTAAAATTTACGAAAGGACGATTTCAACTTCACCATTTGGAACTCTTGGTTTAATAGCTTATTTGTGGGCAGCAACCCTCCAAAAAGAAAATCATGATAGGAAATGCAAGCACGGGAATATCGTATGAATTGGGAGATATATACCCCGTATGCAGGTGCTGCTGGAATGTTGCTACTAGAAATGAAAAGTTCACAATTTGAAAGCTGAAATCATCTCTTTTGTCGTTAATTTTTGTTTTCAACCGACCCTAAGTATTGTTCGAAAGTCATATATCGATTGAAAGAAAACAAATCCGGTTTAAACAACATGATTGTTGGGTGGAAAATAGTTTTCAATCCAAACGGTGTGAAAACAAGACTGAATATACAAAGTAATTTATAAGATTAGGTATCGTTACTAATGAAATTGTTTGAAGGTTTGATATTTTTACATGGATGGTAACTTACTTTTTATGTGTGTAGTTTATGTAAACAATACATAGTTGGGACCTCCAAATGTTTGCAAGAAGCATTTATTTGAGATCTGGTAATGCTTTTGTTTACTATATGTGACTCTCTGTGTGGCGGCGGGGTTGAGAAGGAAGATTTGCATTATAGTGTGATCAATTATTTACAGATTGTGATAAATAAGTGTAGATTCGCATGGCGGATGTTACTTACCTTTTCGACGCACCCTTTCTCGCTTTTTTTCTTTGGAGTGCATGCGAGTCCGTCAACCTTGATTTGGTTTCATCCTATTCGTTGAACTTAAAAGACGGAACAGAAGCTGACTTAGTGTACCTAATACTTCGTAAACCTCCATTAAACGGTTTTATTGTTAGTCTTTGTATAAAGTATATTTTTTTTTAGTTTCTTTCTTTCTAAAATTAAAAAAAAAGAAGATAATTAATGTTTATCTTTCTGAAAAATTACTCATAATCTGATATCAAATTTCATGATAATCATTTCTACGTACAAGTGTAGAATTGTACATTTTTTAAAGTCTATAAATAAGAATGTTAAATACAAAGATACGTGTAAAACGTTGCAATTCAAAAGTCAACAAACTAAAACATAATTGCACACAAACAATACTAAGGATTGAGCAACACGTTCTACCCTCCAATAACCAGAGGGGCCTCTTGACTCCGAATCAAGTGTAAAAGAAGATACCAGAGGGACATTCCAAATCATATGTCGAAAATAAACTAGGAGAGCCATGGTTAAAAAAGAAAAAGACAAACATACAATAGTCCATAAAACACAACATATGAAACTCAAGACTGAGCAATCAGACCCCTATCACGAACTTAGATTGATCTCAGGTGCTCCGGAAGGGTAAATAGATCATGATCCGCATATAGCATCCGTCGTGTTGCTTGTGTAAGTACAAACCCGGTAATAAGTCTTATTCGGTGGATCACATTTGGGAGAAGAGGACAAGATTGTAGTAACGATATTATGAACATACTGATATTCCATAAGACCGGTGAAGGTCTTTTATACCTGTTTTTTTACACAATATATTTAGGACTTTGAACCATGATTGTCACACTGAAGTAAGATGATTTGAAGTTGAGTGCGTTTTTTATCACGCTGAAGTGTGATGGCGGCATTGTGACGCTTTCTTGTTTACAGCTACACCAAATTGAAAGTGTGATGGTAGTTAAAGTGTGATGGTGGTCACTATGAAAAGGTGCTGAATTACATAAACAATCGTTTAAATGTTTAACATGTCGATGAAAAGGTCAAGTTGTTTGTTAGAAACAGCTTTACATATTTATTAAATAAATCATCCAGAATATTAACCCGTTTACAAAAAAAAACCATTCATGATAAATATTTTCAGTCATGACTGTAAAGTTGTAGTTTACTTTAGACAAAAATAAACCATCGTTCAGGCTGTTCTACCTCAGGAATAGATTACCTTAGCTGTATTTATCAAAACATTTAGGAATTTTTGGTCCTCAATGCTCTTCAACTTCGTACTGTATTTGGCCTTTTAAACATTTTTTTATTCGAGCGTCACTGATGAGTCTTTTGTAGACGAAACACGCGTCTGGCGTTTGTGTAAAATTTTATTTCTGGTATCTAAGATGAGTTTATTATCATACAGTCATCCAAGACATACATCATTTTTTCATTAAAACAGTAGTACTACATTGAAAGTGAAACAAAGGTAAATCATTTGATTGACTGATTCGATCCACAAAAATAATTCTTATACATGTAAAAACGATGATTAATATACAATTTTAATCTATAATCTGAAATTAAACAGACATAGAAAAATCAATTGCACGTGTTCGCTTTGATTTGTATTTATATCTATATTTATGTAAATATAGATACAGGAAGATGTGGTATGAGTGTCAATGAGACAACTCTGCATCCAAGTAACCATTTATAAAAGTAAACCATTATAGTTCAAGGTACGGCCTTTAACACAGAGCCTTGGCTCACACCGAACAAGAAGCTATAATTAAAGAGCCCAAAAACTTGCTAGCGTTAAACTATATCGCTTATATGACCTTCGGATGTCAACTTGATAGATAATTAGATGACATCAAGAATAAAAGTGCACACGAAACGAAGCTACATATTATCGAGCCAATGCCATTTTAATGGTTTATTTTAGACTTTTTAAAAGGGGTTCTTTTTCTTCTTCTTTTAAGAAGTAGTTTATTTTTGTCCAATCAGTCACATACTATTTAAATCGCAAAAAAAACCGAAACCTTTCATAATATGAATATGATATGTAGTGTATACGTGTTAAAGATATGAATCCTAACTTATAAAAGCAAAATACATCTAGAATGATAAAATGAGACAGTGCCTTTACATTAAAGTATTTGTAAACTTTTTAAATTACATGAAAACAAAGAAAAATCATACCTGACAGATCCTTCCGCGCTACGATATGAATAATGATTTTATACGCAGTTAAACAAAACTGTTCCAAGAAATTCATTCCTATAGGCAAATTGTTATATATAGATTTCTTTTTACAATTTGTCAGATATATGACAAAGTCTTTTATAGTTTTATGTAATCTCATAGACATTATTTTTTCCACGAATTTTCAGATACTTGTATTCCTTTGAGGAAAAATTGTTATATATAGATTTCTTTTTTTAATTTGACAGATATTTTAAAAAATTATGCGGAGTATATGTCATTATAAGGTCTGCTTTTTTATTTATTATGCAATTTGTGATATATAATATATATTAAAAAAAGTTCTGATACCTAAAGAAAAACATCCCTTTGTGTAGCATATTTCGCATGGTTCGTGATGCAGGACACTCTAATAAAATCGAAGAACCTTGTCTGTTGAGTTCATTCGATTCTCTGCGATATTGTGATTGCTTTTCTTTCTAACCAAAATGTTGTAAACGTTGTGTGGTGTTTGTTGTTGTTTTCTAAACCTACAAATACATAGTATGATCAGTTTTAACTGACCCTGTTTGAACTTTCAATAATGCATTCACATGTTGTTGATAAACAGACTTTTTACAAACGTAGTAACAAATACATCGTTTAATGAGGGTGAAGTTAGAAACAAATGTCACAGCGGCGTTTGTTCTAACAATCGATGAAGTCAAACTGTAGACGCATTTATAGCGAGTGCATGGTTTGTCAAAGTTTATGTAAACTTTGCAAACGTATGTTAAAAACAAATGATCAAAACATGTGCGCGCTTAGCAGTTTGCATCGTTTGTGTTAGAAAATAATGAACCCTGTGTTTAATCTGTTAAACTTTACATATTCCAATAAGTGTGTGTGTTGTGAACACCGCTTAACTATTGTTACGTCTCATTTTAATTATTTTCCGTTAAAAAAACTGCGATTTCTGCAAAATGGTTGTAATTGAGATATCTAAATATCTGAGTGTTGTGTACTGTCGATTGTCTGCTCTTCTTTTCATGGTCATAGTTTTTAATCATGTTTTTTTTATCCTTTCTTTTACGTGTTTCCTACCTAGTGGACTGCTGGTTCATCAGGCGCCGTATCTATACCAATGTGGAGGGAAGATTATAACATTAGTGGTATAAATTCTAGTGCAAAATAGGTATATTTTGTCACTTTGTGTGCTTTGGTGGCTTTGGCTAACTCGGCTATGTATTTGTTTGTGTTGGTTCATGTTGTTTTATGTAATATTTCCGTTTTTATTCTGTAGTTAAGTCACCACTCCGGTTTTATCTTGTATATCTATTATATAGTCATTTTATAAAATTTACTGTTTAAAAAAGTATGAATTATTCTTAATAATAAAGATGTTCTTATCCCAGGCGGATTACCCTAGCCGTATTGGTCACAACTTTTTGGAACTTTTGGTCCTCTATGCTCTTCAAATTTGTACTTGTTTTGGCTTTCGAACTCTTTTATTCTGAGCGTCAATGGTTAGTTTTGTGTCGATTATATGGTAATTTTCTTTTTTTTTTAAATTTACTGTTTGCAAAAGTATTAATTATTCGAAATACTAAGGGTTTGCTTATTCCAGGCATATATGACCTCAGTTGTATTTGGCACAACTTTTTTGGAATTTTGGTCTTCCATGCTTTTCCACTTTATTCTTATTTGGCTTTCTATCTTTTTTTATCTGAGAGTCACAGATGAGTCTTATGTAGACGAAACGTGCGTCTAGCGTATCAAATTATATACCTGGTACGTTTGATAAATATATACATGTCTTGCTAAAATCAAGTAAATATAATATTCGGCCATCCTCTTTTTCTGTTAAACTTCAACGTAAAGGACAAATGTAAAATACTAGGAATAAAACAATAGATGTAGGTAAACATGTTTACTTCCCACCCAATTGAATTGGATGGTGTTAAATGTCCTAAATACTTATACCATGTATACCGTATTATTTTATTTTATTAAAATAGATCATAAATTCGTTCAGTCTGATATAATCTTCTTTTTTACCTCACCGATTTAGTGTTATTTTGAATAATGGTGTTTATATGGTCAAAGGAAAAATATTTTGCGATGGTATAAAAAATTTACAAAATAGTGAACATGGGTTCAAATTGATTTGACCACTTCATGGTGAACTAACTTAAATCAAAACTTTCATCTGGTACGGGCGCACATACTATCGAAACATAAAGACACATACTATCGTTGAAAAACTCATCATAGATACCAGGATTGCAATTTTATATTTGTGCCAGACACGCGTTTTGTTTACAAAAGACCCATCAGTGAAGCTCGAATGATAAAAAAAATGTTAAAAAGGCCAAATAAGTACGAAGTTGAAGTGCACTGAGGACCAAAATTCCTATGCGTTTTGCCAAATACAGCCAAGGCAATCTATTCCCGAGGCATAACATCCTTTGTATTTTAAGTTTTGTGTACAGTTAATTTATATTTATGACCATATCAATGATAATTCAGGTCAACACAAGTTCTGACTACTGGGCTGGTGATACTTTAGGGGAATTAAAACTCCACCAGCAATGGCATCGACCCAGTGGTTGTAAATAAACTCATTATAGATACCAGGATTGAAATTTTACATTTGCGCCAGACGCGCGTTTTGTCTACAAAAGACTCATCAGTGACGCTCGAATATTTTTTTTTAAAAGGCAAAATAAAGAACGAAGTTGAAAAGCACTGAAGACTAAAAATTCCTAAAATACCGCTAATGCAATCTATTCCTGAGATAGCCTTAGTATTTGAGTGCCGTAAAGAGAAAAGATCGGGTACCACAACTCTAAAAGATATAAGAAGATGTGGTATGAGGGCCGCTAAGACATCATTCCATCTAAGTCACAATTTGTAAAAGTACACCATTTTAGATCAATGTACGGCCTTCGACACGGAGCTTTGGTTGGAACACGTACCAAGCTATAAAGGGCCCAAAAATTACTAGTGTATTCAATTCAAACAGAAAAACCAACGGTCTAATCTATATAAAAAAAAACGAGAAACACTTAAGAATGAACTACATCAACAAACGAATGCAGCAGGTCTAAACTTTTAAAAGGAGTCAACCTTCACATTTACCTGAAACAAAAGTGTAAAATCACAACATAGAAATTAAGACACACTTTAAAATATCAATTAAAATGGCGTAGCTTAATCAAAGGACAAATTAACAAAACAAGTTAACAAACAACGAACGAATATATTTGATCTATGACACAATGTAAGCATTTTTGGGATTTTTTTTTTCGGGCAATGTTAGCATTGCATAGATTTTATACTTGATCTATAATGTGTCATGGAAAACTAAATGAAAATATCAAGTCAATATATTCAAGCATGGCAAAAACCTGTTGAAAACTGATAACTTAAGTGAATTTTCTATGTCCAAAGACCATAATTCTTAAGATCCAGTCACTTAAACTAAAGTTATTGTCCGGAAACCAAATGTGTGGTCGGACGACGACATCATACCATTATATGATCCCAAAATATTTTGCGGTCGAATAAAAATTAAAAATGTAGCATTCTGGGATTTTTTTTCAGAAAACAAACAAACCTACCACTAAATTCTTCAAACAATTTACCAAAGAAAAGGAAAAAAGTCCAACATGTCATTTAAACATCTTTTAAAAAATGAATTATTTCCTTTTGACCGAAATCTAGTAATTTTGATTAAAATAAGTATTTCATTAAAAATTTAATTCTAGAGAACGGCAGTAGCTGAACAAGGAAAAAGCTAAAATCGTGAAAATTGAACCTGACCTGTAACTTGTCATGATTAAACAAATAAATATACCTTCAAGCATGAAGAAAAAGGTCTTGATAACTGATTTGTCGGACTGAAGGAGGGACAGACAGACGGACAGAGTGCATACCTTAAGTCTCCTTCGACTTCGTTGGTAGGGGACAAAAAAGAATGCCTATTGAAGTATAACGTTGAAACCAGTGTCTCGTAAAGAGAATTAATAACTTTTGGAAAAGCGTTCTCTTTATATTTGAGGGAGTAAAGATTCTGTTGTGTGAGATATAGGGGTAAATAAAAGGGAAGATGTGGGATAAAGGGGTAAAAAAGGTGGAATGTGGAAAATAGGTGGTTGAAGAAAAGTGGGAAGTAGCATAACAATTCCAAAAAAAATGATCAATTTTGGAATTAGCAACCCTATGTGGCCAACTCATAAAAAGGGGAAATATGCAGAATAGACTTAAGAGTTTAGAACATTATTACTCATTATTATTGGATCCTCAATGCTCTTCAACTTTGTACTTGTTTGGCTTTATAAATATTTTGATATGAGCGTCACTGATGAGTCTTATGTAGACGAAACGCGCGTCTGGTGTACTAAATTATAATCCTGGTACCTTTGATAACTATTAAACTGTATGTTGCCTCAAATTATATAAAATTATTATATTACATTATACTAAGGTCAGGAGATATTTTACACCTCATATAAATATAGTATATGCAAGTTATTCGCCATCTTTCATAATTTCAAAGGAATTAACAAACAAAAGTTATACTCCTCTTCAACATTTTCAGTTGATTTGAAATTCATTGTCATGGACCAATAACTTCATTTCAAATTTCTAGTTCTGTCCAATAAACTCATCACAGATACTAGGGTTTGATTTGTTTTCCACGCCAGATGCACGTTATGTCTAGAAAAGACTAATCAATGATGCAGGCTCAAAAAAGATAAAAAGATCAAATAAAGTATAAAGTTGAAGAGCATTGAGGATCCAAAATTTCGAAAGTTTTTTCCAAATGCATATAAGGTAATCTACTCCTGGGGTAGAAAATTCTTCGTAGCAAACAATTAATTTGTAATTATGACCATTTCAATGACATTTCATGTCAACACAGAAGTCTTCACAACTGGGATGGTGAGATACCCTTGGGGAGGACACCTCCAACAGTAGTAGCATCTAACCACTGTTTGTAAATAAACTCATCATAAATACCCTTTACATTCATGAAGTGAACAATATTTGACTCATCAGTGAAGCTCGAATAAAAAAAGTTAAAAATGCCAAATACAATACGATGTTGAAGAACTTTGTGAAACAAAAAGAATAAACTAAATAAACTGCTAAATAGTTATCAAAGGTACCAGGATTATAATTTAGTACGCCAGACGCCAGACGCGCGTTTCGTCTACATAACTCATCAGTGACACTCATATCAAAATATTTATAAAGCCAAACAAGTACAAAGTTGAAGAGCATTGAGGATCCAAAATTCCAAAAAGTTGTGCCAAATACAGCTAAGGTAATCTATGCCTGGGTCAGAGATTAGGTTTCGTCTATTTGTTATTTTTATAATGCATACGTTGAAATTGAAATCGCAATACTTTAATATGTTAAGTTATGCATATATTCAAAGTCAATGAACCATGGCTGAAGGTACAGGGCTAAACAATCTCCTTGGAAATGAGATAAACCAATGTTTATACAACTTGATACCAAATACCACTGAAATCTCATAAGACGTTCCCTTTAAACAAACTTAAACACAAACGTTAACTTGTAACCTATGTAAAAGTTTCAAGGTCAATGAACCATAATGAGGGTGTGGGGTTATATAATCTCCATGGAAATGAAACTTGAAAATGCCAAATCATTTGCATACCAAATATCATTCAACTAAACATTAGTGGTTAATCTTAATCTGACTTAATCACAAACAAACTAAGACATGTTAACTAAGCTAAAGATTCAAAGTCAATAGACCATGACTGAGAGGACGTGGCCAAAAAAATCTCCATGGTAAGTAGATGTGCCAATGCTTATACAACTGCATACAAAATATCATTGACCTACCACTTTTGGTTCCGCATAAACTGACCTAATCACAAACTGATACATGTAAAGAAGCAAAAATTTCTAAGGCAATAGATCATGATTGAAGGGGAAGGGTCAAATAATTTTCAAGGAAATGAGATACGCCAATGCTTGAATGAACAGCATACAAAAAAGCATTGACCTACCACTTGTGGTTCCCCATAAACAGACCTCATCACAAACTAATACATGTAAACTTAGCAAAGTTTCAAGTCGATAGACAATGACTGAGGGGGTGGGGCTAAAAAATCACCTTGGTAATGAGATGTGCAAATTCTTATACAACTGCATACTAAATATCATTGAACTACCATTGTTCACCATAAACTGGACCTAGTCACAAACTAAAACATTGTTGACAAACAGCATACCTATGTCTCGCTTAATGACTATGTAAAGGCGAGACAAAAACTGAGCAACACAAATCCCTCCAAAAAATGGGGGTTAAGTCTGGTGTTTAGCAATTCCTGCTTTTTATTTTTTATACAGCTCAAGATGATAATGAAATTCCTTTATTTTCTTTGTCCTGAGTTGTTAATTTTTGTAGTTCACAAACTAATAGCTGACATATGTACTTGCAATATATTTAAATCCTTGTTTTAAAAATTTCAATAGGGAACATACTTTACCTTTGTATAAAAATAGTTAAATGACACAAAATTAGTACCTGCACAGCAAAAAAATAATAATAATATATGACAACAGTAACATACTTTGAGCTATATGAGGAGCCTTTACCGTAAATATTCCACTAGAAACATACTTTCTTTTACATTTGTAGTAATTTTAAGTACATGAAATAAACATTCTTTTTTGTGTTTTTTTGCTGTGTAGGTACTAATTTTGTGTCATGGATGGTTACCCTATATCTGTAGTTTTTATATTCTTAGTCTTGAATTGTTTATTTATTGTGTTTTGCTTTGAACTAAAAAGTGTGAGTACTGGTAGATCAGCCCTTAGAGTTTTTTAGGGTTATTTGTGCCAATCCAAGTCAAAAAGTAAAACTTCCTTTCCTTGCTAGCCCCATAAATGACTGTATTTATGACTCTGTAGAAATAAAATGATTTGATTCATAAATGTTTTTCTTTTCTCATATAGATTGGACCACTGGTTTTGCTGTTTGAATGGTTTTAAACTAGTCATTTTTAAGGCACTTTATAGCTTGCTGTTTGATGTGAGCAAAGGTTCTGTGTTGAAGACTATACTGTGACCTACAATGGTTTACTTTTACATATTGTGATTTGGATGGAGAGTTGTCTTATTGGCACTCATACCACATCTTCCTATATCTATAGACAGTTTGATAATAACTACAACAGTGACCTTGTCATTTCTTTATTTTGACTTTTTTAGCCCGCCAATCTAACAAATCTTCCATGTTATCAAGGTCTATGTCACTATCATTATCACTATCAGAAGATTTATTGTCAGATTTATGAGGCATTTCTTCTTTCTTTATTGTTAAGTCATTCACTTCTTTCCAACGATTTCTGTAAATGAAGGATAAAGGTATTATCATTACATTTCAGATAAGGTCAATTCAGAAATGCATTTATTATTGCGATTTAGTCGTTTTAGACTAAAATACGATTTAAAGTTTTGCGAAATTGCGAAAAATCCTAATTAATTCATTTTAAAAATTCCCAAATGCAAGTTTAAATTATTGTGATTATAACTAGTCTCATTTTTCACAATAATAAAAACATTGCAATAATTTCGGCATTTACAGTAAACAACAAGAGAGATGATTTTTTTGTTTCTGCAGCAGCACACTGTACACCAAATATAGTAAGATTATTGGTTAAAGTATATGACAATGTATGAGACACAAATTTTATTATGACCAGGAAGTATTTTGTCATTTCCCCCACATCCACAGAGTGGCAATTCTTCTAGATTCCTATGTTCACTTGATGTAGTTGTCTAAGAAGTTAAACAACTGTATCATTAGCCTGTCAACATTAAGGCTGTGAGTTCACATCCTGCACATGGCAGGTGCACTCAACTTCAATCATGATTGACTAGATTTGTTAACTTTTCTGTCGAAGGTTGATAGTTCTCTCCAGCCTCTCTGGTGCCTATCGTAACCAATAAACCATACCCCCACAAATTAGCAAATAAGTGTTGAAAATGGCTTAAACACAAAATAAACACTTTCTAGATTAAACATGACTTGTTTTTTCTTATTATGAGACTTGCATGTAAAATGCAATGAAAGTTTTTTTAAAAACATTTGTATTCAATTTCAGTATCAGAGTTAAAATTAATGTAGAAAGATGTGTATGACTACGGCAATTGAAAAGGACAAAATCCTTCTCAGTGGAAGTTTTAAGTGTACTTACATTTGATCATCTATTTCCTCTATATTTCTGTCTACGTTAATCTGCTCATCTTCTTCTTCTACTATGGCTTCCGATACCTAACAATCATAAAGAAAAAGTGTCAGGGTTATAACATTGCAAAAATAACATGCCAACAGGAAAACAAACTAAAATCAGTTCTCATCTAGGCTATCTAAAAAAATATCTTCACATATTAGAAGTCTTCATAAAGTTGTTGATCCCTTTTCCCCAAAAAATTAACTTTGTTTTCCCTGGGTAAAAGCAAGTTTCAATAAAAAAAATCTGAAAAATTATGAAATGAAAATTAAATCATAATCAACCAAAAATTTAATAACATTCTTGGTGTAATGAAACTGACTGCAGTCAGTAAATACGAATATTAATCTATTTCTTTTTCTTGATCTTCATTGAATCAAATTAAAGAAAGAAAGAAGATATATTTCATAAATTTATGATGATTTTCTTTTTTGTGTAGTGAAATTTTGTTTGCTATACTAACAAAAATTATGAAAATGCAACATTTTTACAAGTCTATTGATAAACAATTACTAACATGTGTTTCTTCCTTCATTACTTTCTGAAACATTTCCCATTCATCCTCCATCTTGTCTCTATATTCCACTTTTCTAACCTGTCAAACAAAAGGTCAAATCATTTAAACATGTCTTTCACCTCAATCACTAATAATTCTAAATTACTCATGGTGATATAACCAAACTTCTAAAATCCAATTTAACACATACTTTACATAAACATATATTTTACACTTAATTAGAAAGATTGCCTTTATATAAGTCTTACAAACCAAGTTGTATAATAAACTCATAACTGACTGGATAATCGATTTGAATATAACATACCAATTTTAAATTTAGAAATGGGCAAATTTATAACCCAGGAACGATAAAGTCAGATATTGAAAACAATTTGCAGCTTAATTTATGTCCATAACTTTATCCTAAACCTTCAAAACTTCAAAAGATTTCGTTTTAATTAATTTGTTACAAGGAAAAATAACTATGATAATTAACTCATCAAAGATACCATGATTGAAATTTTGTATTTGCGTGTTTCATTTACAATAAAGTAAAATCACAAAAATACTGAACTTTAAAGAAAATTCAAAAGAGAAAGTCTGTAATCGAATGGCAAAATCAAAAGCTGAAACACATCGAAATGAAGTGATAACAACTGTCATATTCCTGACTTGGTACAGGCATTTTCTTATAAGAAAATGGTGGATTAAATCTGGTTTTATAGCTAGATAAACCTCCCACCTGTATGACAGCCAGATCAATTTCCATTATATTGACTCAAAAGACTCATCAGTGACACTCAAATATAAAAAAGTAATAATCAGACATGGATACTAGTTTGGTATCAAAATGAACCAACACCCTGATTGAGGTCCCATTGTGTATATATGTTGTTTGTATAATAAAGTGTTGTTGTACACTCAAAAATGCCACTCAACCTTTATAATAATCTTATAGAGCCTTATCACTAGCTGTTCTTTAAAGTCATTAAAAATATTAAGAAAAGACCTACATTCTGCATGCACTCTTTAAGCGTACAAAATTTAGAATGACTGACCTTGGCATCCTGTTTAGGGTTATCAAAGAACCCTTCAGGAAGGACATCAGCCATGACCTTTACTTTGGGTTCATCTTCTACTTCAGGTTTGTCACCACTGTCAAAAAAGTCTGAAAAATAAAGTTCTGATTACTGAAGACTCCTGCTGACTTTTCTCTGACAAATCATGACATTGATAAACTTTTAAGCAATACCACTCACTAATACATGTACCTCAAAATTGCAAGTTTGATATAGGTATTAAAAAGAATTGCAATGACTCCTTTGGAGAGAGTTCATTAACATGCAATGGGACAACAATCCAAAAACTCTAAACCACAAAAGACATCTTAAGATCCAATTATTACCAGGGCTAATATCAGGTTGCAGGGGTTTCTAAATTTAAGTTAAATTGTTGTACAGTAAACGTATTGGTATCAGCGTGTGTAAATACAATGGTACTATTATAGGAAGTTATTGAAATTTATTCTGTGGAAATGAAAATTTATGAAGGTTTGTTGTTAGTTCAGAAAAGAGAACCTGTCTCAATTTCTTAAAAGTATAAATAAAAGATAATCCAGCTTTCTTGTTGGTATTGTTTAGCAAACTGATCAATTCTACCTGGCAATACCAAGGGAGGGATGATACCTGGTAATAGCTTTGTAAGGAGATATGAGAAGTGATCATCTTATAAACTAGAGCTACCAAGGAATGCAGGAATGACTTGAAGCTTTTGATTACTTTGGTACTAAGGAAAGTTTTACAACTTGTATTGCATCTATAGTTATGGGAGGTATTTTAATGGAAGTTTACCTATTGGTAAAATGAAGAGCAGGCCAGGCTTGAT
This sequence comes from Mytilus galloprovincialis, assembly GCA_037788925.1. Taxonomy (NCBI): domain Eukaryota; kingdom Metazoa; phylum Mollusca; class Bivalvia; order Mytilida; family Mytilidae; genus Mytilus; species Mytilus galloprovincialis. The sequence goes on along the minus strand of CM075334.1, from coordinate 4,640,187 downwards.
GGTGTTATTGTTTATATTTTGTTTAAGTAAGGGAGATAATCCTAATCAATAGTTAAATGGTACTAAAGAAATGTGAAAAATTTGTATTGTCTCTACAATGAAGGGAGGAAATTAAAGCCTAGTTTACATTATGGTTAAAAGCAAGGTGGCCCAGGTTTGAAGTTGTTGTTGATATTTTTTCTACAGATGATTTGTTAAGTGAGATAACAGCCACATGGTACTAATGAAAATGTGAAGAAAAAAAATTTGCCTCTAAAATGATGGGATGTAATTCAAGCCTAGTTTACCTAGTGGTAATGAAGGATGACCTGGGTTTGATGTTTTTGTTGTTGATATTTTTCTATAGATGATTTGTTATCTATAGCCACCTGTTACTAATGAAAATGTGAAAATTTGTATTGCCTCTAAAGTGATGAGAGGTTATTTTGTTGTTTTTTGTGGAAAGTGAAGGGAGATAATTTCAGCCTAGTTTACCTGCTGGCAATGAAGGATGACCCAAGTTTGATGTTGATGCTGATGTTGTAGTTGTTGTTTTTGCTGCAGCAGATTCATCTTCTTCACTTTCTTCATCAGACGAGTAATCAGCCAAACTTAAAGCTGTTTTCTTTGGCGTGTTATCATAAAAATCAGCTGGTAATCTTAAATATATGTTCATCAAACATATTGTTTACTTAAGGTAAACTGGCATACAAAATATTATTGAGGAATATTTCTTAACTTTATCTTATATGTCTGATTTAGGCAATTAAACTCATGGAAAAACTGCACAAATGGCATCTAAGATAGACTTAAAGGTCAAGGACATTTTTGTAAGAAACAGAGAGACATGTGTGACAAATGTAAATTCTGCATTAAGTATGAAGAGAAAGACCCTCATATTTCTTCATGGTCAAAATTCCAATTATGGCTTTTATATCATATAGCTTCCTCTAACGATTTTACTGAACTTTGTAATGTTATTGAACCTTCAATAATCTTGATCTTACTGAATAGAGTTTAGTGCATTTGCAGTATTACTCCATCAATCCAAAATGTGTAAGCATTTATAACTAGAACTTAATCTTTCGATAAACTACCATGAAGAAATCTTACCCAGCAGTTCCTTTTGTCTTTCCATTATCTGTAAAATTGAAGTACATTCATAACATTATAACATTTGACATATACAAGTTTTTGTTCAGAACAAACGGTTGGTATATCTGACATCAATAACTTTAATTCTAATGCAACTATTCATGGTAATGCAAATGTGGATATGAGTAAAAGTAACTGGCAATAACATAATGCAATAACAGTCCATGTTACTTGCATATTCAACAGTTCAATTTTCAGTTTAGCACTAGAAAAGGAATAACAATGCAGTTTTTTAAGAGTTGCCGTTATCAATTTTACTATTGACAGTCAGGGGGGGGGTCCCAAATTTAAAGAAATTTAAATCCCGACATCTCCAAATTAGAAAAAAGAATTCCCTAATCCAAAAAGGATCAATCCCAAAAAATCCCGAGCTTAAAAACACCCCATCCTGTAGTCCTCATAAAGATCCGAACCTCTCACAGTCACAAATATCTGTGTACTGGGTCCACTTTTAACCGCCTGTTAAACTTAAATTTAATAATTTTATGTAAAGATGTATGTTTTATTGATTCTCATGTTATAATGTCTTATATTTATTGATTGATAGAATGAGTGAATGAATAAAGATAGGAAGGAAAGAAGGAATAATGAACGAACAAACAAATGAACAAAGAACTGGAAAACGAAGGAAGGATTGAACAAACAAATGAAAATATAAATGAATTTACAACTTGACATATTGTGTGGACAACATGTTTCATATTGAAGACTGTGTGTTTAGATGTCATTTTGTTATTTGTGTATTGGACTGCTATACCCTAATGTGCCCCTACATATATCTTTGATTTTGGTAATAATTCAGAAAATATCTGCATACCTTTCTGTTTTTTGTTGTGACTGTCAGGTTCTGGGGGGAGTTTTCTTTTCTGTACTGCTGGACCAGGTGCTTTAACAAGTTCAACCGTCTGAAAACAATTCATTCATGATTATAATATTGACTTCATTAAAAATGAACGTCTTTGAAATGATCAGTAAATATTCAACCTTTACTAGAACTTGTCTAGAAGCAGTATTTTACTTCACTTTTGAATCTGTATAACTTGAAATTTTTACAAACATCTTGTCTGGTCTAAGTTCGTCTTACAGTAAATTTTTACACACAGAAATGTTCAAATAACTTTTATACAATGAATTGAAAAAAATCTATTCAAAATCAATTCTCAAAGAAAATTTGTGAAGAAATAAATATTATTAAAGTTCAGAGGCAATACCTAAAATGAACAGATCCCTCTGTGATCTTTGGTGGTTAACCGCCTTACTTACAACGACACATCACTTTTAATCAGTGTTCTCCCCAGAAATTTTGGATAGCATCACATTTGGCGTAAACAAAATAACTGTATTTTTTGCAATGTCATTTGTCGCATCGCGGCAATGCTCTTTTTCTTTTATGTTATATATGTTTATATTATTGAATTCATTATTGAGAATACAATTAAACTATAACCATGAAAACAGTTGTTTCAGTTTATGTTTCCTTTATACATTTATAGTTACAGAATTATTTTTTTCCTCCTGTGCCAAATAAAAATATATGTGGTTTCAGTTAATCTACCTATATCCAACTACTAGTAAAATTAATGAATGGTTTATTATGCAACCTCTATATATACAAAACTAAATACCTAGTACAAAAAAGTATCATATATAGCAATAAAATTTCAATTTAAAACTTTTTTCTTTATCATGTCTTATGAAATTCATTGTTTCATGGTACTCAATGAATTTGTCCCAGTTGTTTCTAATCTTTACATCAAAATGACATGTATTTTAAACGAAGAAATCTAACAAATAGTCTGTTAATGCGTAGTTTCCTCTTTTGGTATATTTTTTCTGTCTACTGTGCCATTCGTTTATTTATAGTAATAATTGTGAAATGCGGATTTTTGTAGTTTCTGGTACAGCAATGCTAAAATAGCCTGGGGAGAACACTGTTTTAATTCATATATCTAAATCTTTTTTTTTGAGATTTAAACTTTACAAGTCTTGATCTCTTCATATGCCATTGTTAAACAAAAATTAATTATCAAAACTAGATAAAAAAAAAATCAATACGCGACCTTTGTTATAAATTTACATGTAGTATTTAGCTAAAACAAAATTGAATTCTAAATATTGTGAAAATTTTACCTCTTTGTGTTGACGACTTTGTAAATGGGGAACCCACAATGCATCAGACTTTATAACAATATTACACAAAGCACATGTTAATTGGTCCAAACTGTTATACCTAAAATGATAATGTTAGAACTAATTAGTTTTTCTGTGTACGTGAATGACAATTACAAAGAAGTGTTATTTTTTGGCCATATTCGTTCAAGTACAGAACTTATAATACTGTATGTCAAGAAGACATCCAGTCTTACACCTGTATATATCTTTTAAATCATGATATTATTCGTTAATTAATCACTGAATCTTCTATGATATTCCAGCTAGTTTTTTATATAACAGTAAAGCAGGTTATTTTCGTGGGGTGTACATTTTCGAGATAAAACAAAATACCAAAATAAATTCCACCAATTTTAGAGTGTACATGCAAAGGTTTTGAGAAAAGTTTTGAATCTGCCAAAATAATAACCACCAAAATATTTTGAATACCTTATTCAATGAAAATCACGAAAATTTACACCGGTGAAAATAACATGCTATATGGTAATATGCAGTGTCACATTGTTAAACCCAGTATGTCCCACTTGGCTGTGCAATACTAATCTTTGTACTGGACAACATATATATATCTGTATATAGACACTTTTGAAGGATATACCCAAAAATTTAAGACTACAAGGGGCACTTATTATTTTTCACTGCAGTGTACTACATTGTAGCTAAAAATGTTTTATTTATTTTAATTTATGAATGTGACTGTTTTCTTATTAACATAATATATAATTTAGCAAACAGAGCAGGCTATCACAGTAGAGCTTCTCTTGCTTTTGATACAAAACTCGACTATCACAGTAGAACTTCTCTCGCTTCACTCAACTATCACAGTAGAGCTTCTCTCGCTTCTATCTTTGAGAGAAGCCTTACTGTGATAGTAGAGTTTGGAATATTTTTACCCCGTTATTGATAGGATTGTGGACAAAACATGTCAAATGTTAAATTAATGGGTGCCACATGTGGAGCAGGATATGCTTACCCTTCCAGAGTACCTGAGATGGGTCTCACTAATTAGTGACAACAAGCGTCAAGAAGCGACAACAAGCGTCAACAAGAATTATTTTAGCGACAAGAAGCGACAAGAAGACTATTTAGCGACGAAAACATTTTTTTTTTTAGATATAAAGAAATTTGTATTTAATTTTTTTTTTAATATACGAGGAGATATGTCTAATTAAAATGTTTTATTATATAGAGGAAACATTTGCGAGGAAGAAAGAGATTGTGAAGTTTATATTAGTATATTGATAGATAAAGAAATTAAACATTTGTGAACATGGTGAAGAAGAAAGAGATTGAGCTTCTTATTTTAATTTTTAAATATGAAGAATGTGTATAAGATAATGTATGTATCTGTTTCATCAAAGTCAAAGTATGAATAAACGAATGGAGATATATATGGAGCAGGCATAATGGAATATAATATTTTGATTCATTTGCTTAATACTATGCTCTAAGTGTACTCTTGTTATGTCAATTCGATGCTTTGTTTGTAGAACTCTCAGCCACGCTTTGCCATCTTTATTATTTATAAAATATTATGTAATGTTATGTTTATCTTTTTAATTCTGGTAAATGAAATCATTACAGTGTGTACTGGCTGGTCATTATCGCGTATGATACGATCTTGACACGCCTACATAGCTAATAAATATTCATGACTTGATAGATAAGATCAGCACGTGTAGCCATAAACTGGGAGTTGTAGATTTGTAGCATAACTGTATAGATGTAGTTTTGAGAATAGAGAATAGACACAAAAATATGTGTTTTTAATATGAGTATCCGAGCGAGTAAAACACGGATCTATCATGGTGGAGGACTCAAATTGTATATATTAATATTGTGACTTTAATTTCGTGGTAGTTGTTTGAACAGTTCACAATGGCTTGTTTTTCTCCTGGATATAATAACTTTTTCTTTGGATTTATATAGATTTTTCGCTTATTATATAACATTTATGTGGATATTGGAGGTGGTGCTATGACTAGATATAGACCGGTGATTTAAAAAGTGAAAACATATCAGATAACTTAACTTTTAGGAACTATATACAGCAACGGAATTTTCAATAGTATTGTGTACATGCATCTTTATTACTAGTACTGAACATTACATTTATTTTAAAACGATGGATTTGCATTTTTATACAAGAGGTAGTAGGCCAGTGTACGAAACTCAACTCTCGAATTTTTCATTATATCTATTAGTTCCAAAATCATTTTTTTAATGGAAAATAAAACCGATAACCGCTGAGCTGTTAAATATTGGATCCAGTACATAAAAAATTATACATTTTAATCCGTTTTCTCCAATGATACTGTGAATGTATTTTTGTGTGTGAAAATTGTTTCGCCACAACCAATTGACATTATGTCAGTCGTTTTATATATGTGTGTGTGAGAATTGCCTCGCCACAAATAGTCGTGTGAAGAAGTTAATACTTGTGTGTGAGAATTGCCTCGCCACAAGGTTCTGGAAAGAGTGTGTGAAAATTGTCTCGCCACTCTCTATTATGTAAATGAATACCAATCCATGAATACCGTAACCATAGATGTAGATGGAAGAATATTTGTGTGACAATATTAAAAATCTTTGACATTGTGATGATATTTTTTTAAAATTGATTTACATTGAACTGTTAGTGACATTAACTATTTGTTTGTAATATTGATTTTTTTTCTCTCTTATTTTGCATGCTTATATATAGGGCTACACGTGACTGCATTATTTAGTAGTAGTATATTTGTTGTTGTTGATTTAAAAATCGTGCTGATAAGGTTAATTGTAAAAGTTACTTTTGCTATTTGAGTGTCTAATGGTGTTAGGAATTATTAGGTTGAATCAAATGATTCATGAGCCTGATATATATAAAAGTAAAAGTGGCCAAAAATTAGTGGCTAGGTAGAATCAAATGATTCAAGAGTAATAGTGGCCATTGGCCGGGATTTTATTAAAAAGTGGCCAAAAATTGGTGGCTGGGATTTTTATAGAGGGGCCAAAAATTGGTGGCCGGGATTTATTAATTGTTTGAACGTTGAACAACAGATGTAGTAGCGCAAAAGATGTTATGCTAGAAATAACCTTTGTTTTCATATATTAATACCTATTTTTGACTGAATGTTGTGTGACTCTTTAATCTACTGATCATAGATTATAATAATGATTGTGTGAGCGAGTGAGAATAGACTAGTTATTATTATTTGAAATATATTAAGAGTCACGGGTCTCTGCTAGTGTCATCACTTTGAAACATGTATGTTTATTTTTAAAGCTACATTTTTATGCATCGCAAGTGTTCACTTGAGCAAAGTTGACAGTTGTAATCTGTCGTGCTCTTGGAAGTATCCGTAAAATAAACAAGTAAGAGTTTAATGGTCAAGATTTTACGACCTATGGTATCGAACATCTGTGTCTGGGATTTCACAGAGAGATATTAATGTTGTGGTTTTTACATAATGAGTTTTAATGAGATTTAGTGGTTAGATTAGTTGATTTGTAACTATAAAATTTCTGCACACTTGTCATTTTGACAGATCAGATAAACAGAATTTTCGTTTCAAGACTGCAATTTTATTACACTGGGAACTAAAATTTAAACTATGATCATTGATTTTAATGTTTTATTGTTTTCTGTTTTCATATACATTTTGACATACTATTTTTTTTTTATTGCATATTTTAACGAAGAAAAAGAAGCTTTTATTCTAGATATTTTAAAACTGTCTGTTTTTATTTTTATAGACTACAAATTTTGAAGTTATTTAATTTGAAACAGATTTATTATCTAATGAGGACCTATGATTTTTTTTTAACTGTGTGTATATTAAAGTACAATAAATTATTGGTATTTGCTTCAAGATATTGTTTCAGATTTTTTTTTCTATTATTATTCATAATTTTTATATTTAAAGATTTCATTTACCAGTAAGAAATTTTTAGAAATTTCTAATTTGTGGGCGGGGATGTTATGTTTATCTTTTTAATTCTGGTAAATGAAATCATTACAGTGTGTACTGGCTGGTCATTATCGCGTATGATACGATCTTGACACGCCTACATAGCTAATAAATATTCATGACTTGATAGATAAGATCAGCACGTGTAGCCATAAACTGGGAGTTGTAGATTTGTAGCATAACTGTATAGATGTAGTTTTGAGAATAGAGAATAGACACAAAAATATGTGTTTTTAATATGAGTATCCGAGCGAGTAAAACACGGATCTATCAGTAAATAATGTTTCATTTTTTTCTATCAATTTTAACTTTCTTGTCGCTAAAATTATATTCTTTTGCATATTCTTTTAATATTTATTGCAATAATTAATTTTAATTAAAAAAAATAGTTTCTTGTCGCTAAAATAATTTTTGTTGTCGCTTGTTGACAGTTCTTGTCGCTAAAATTCTTGTTGTTGCTAATTAGTGAGACCGCCTGAGATCACCCCTAGTTTTTGGTGGCAGGTGGGGTTTGTGTTGCTTATTCTTTCGTTTTCTATGTTGTGTCATGTGTACTTTTGTTTGTCTGTTCGTCTTTTTCATATTTAGCTATGGCGTTGTCAGTTTATTTTCGATTTATAAGTTTGACTGTCCTTTTGCTTTTGGTATCTTTCGTCCCTCTTTTAACAGTTTAAATTAAACTGTTTATCCTACATTCTTTCTTTTTAACCACAAAGTTTTTAGCGCACAAAAATTGCCTTACTTTGCCAACGGGTGTTCAATCTTTTTAGACACTCTTTTAATGGAAAAGGTCTTTTCTTTCATCAATTTTCTTAAATCATCTTTAGAAACAATTTTTTGCTTCTTTTTAGTAGCCATTTTGATTTTTGTAAGAATTGCTTTCGTATTTAAGAATATTTTATAGATAAAAGATAATTAAGGTGATACAATTGAACTTACAAACTTTAAAAAAATCCTATATGATTAGAAAATATGAGTGTTGGTTATAAATCTGATCTTTACTGTGAGCAATTTTGAAATCCGAAATTATTTGTTTGGGAACAGATTATCTCCCTTTATAGAGCACCTTGCACCAATTTCTTGTTTATAAAAGACTGTAATCGATTGCAAACCTCCAATGCGGGTGTCAAGATTTTTTAATTCGTATCCAGTGCAATCCAAAGAAAAAGGCATGATATAATAACGAAGTGCATTTACTTGTGTAAGAGTTATGTCCCTTTTCTGAATAATATTTTGATAATACATATATATATGTAACACTGAGAAACATCGTCATGTCCATCCTGTCAGACCTGTCTGATTCCCGTAGACGTGTCAAACTATCCATATGACGTCGCTGAATTTAAAACATGTCCATTTGCAAAAGGGCGCTGAAACGAAACATGTCAGTTTTATGAATGCACAAACGACGTTAAAACGTGTCCATTCCTAAAATGTATCAATATCATGTTTAAAAGTTTCCTTTAATTATTATGAAGCTGAATCTTGTATTTTAAAATGTCCATTATTAATTAATTTAATTTTTCATCTTCATTGGCTTTAATATTACAGACTAGGGGAATAGCTCTGGTAGCATGGATGGAGGCGATAACATACGGACACATAAAAACACATCAGCTTCCATTTCTACATTTTAATCAGACAAAGATGACGTCACAAACATAAATACAAAATACTGACAAAAGGGGAACAACTCTCTCTTACATACAGAAACATAATCTGACCATACATACTGATATATAACATCCCGCCCCCAAAACAAAAATTTACTAAATTTTTACAATGGTCAATATGTTTATGTGTAAAAAAATACAATTAATAATAATTTCCAAAATTAAAAGTTCACATGAATAAAGTTAATCTCTCAACACTCTAGTAACCATTTTAAAACAAACGTATCAACGCTGCAAACCGAAAGTCTGGCATCTCGGACTCCTCCCTCGGATGACCTTATGCACGCATTACTTCCACACAACAATTACAGTGATACACATATCAATGGCATTTCCTACTAGACAAACATATATCATTATAAATAGCTGAATACACATTTGATAGTATCATCAGAGACCTTAAACTCTTAAATTTAATAAGGTTTTATTTATGATAAATATCACACCGCTAAATGATAAACACATTCACATTAGCTTAATTTCAAAGTAAACAAATAACGTAGATCAAAATTAGCATGAAAAGTATCTGGTTTCATAAAATCAACATGGTTAAAAATAGAATGTTCTCGTACAGAATAAATTCATCATCTTTTCTTTAAAATAGGTCTTCTCGGAAATCTGCAAAACCATGGCGATACAGTTATCACCAAAACACAGTAAATATAATTACGTTTTTAAAAGACGGAGTCAAATGAAGGTTACGGCGGAATGAACACAACAGCAATACAGTCAACATATTACGCAATACACATCACACGTGTAGAAGGTTCAACGGATAAATCTGGGTCAACAGTTGTTATGTAAAATGGCTCTTCTGATGAAATCGGAACTTTAGACTATGCATGGCGATACAGTTATCACCGATGTAAATGAATAATGTCAAATGAAAATAGCATATATATAAACAGGATCCAAATATTACGGAAATCGAATAATCATGATGCAATGAGATAAATCTCACGTGCTTTCTGGTTGAAAACGGAATACATGTAGACATCCACATAATTCACAAAGACAGTACGTACACGAGACGAGACATGGTCTGTTCTTCTCTTCAAAAATGCAATTTAAATGTTGGTACTATAATAAAAGTTCGGCTTAATTTTTAAAATCAATAAAAAGTTATCAGCATCATGGCGGAATAACAGGATCTATCAGGAACAATCGGTCAACTTTTTAAGTAATAATATCCAAAATCCAATGAAAAATTAAAATTCAAAATATGTATAAATCATTATATTACAGACTAGGGGAATAGCTCTGGTAGCATGGATGGAGGCGATAACATACGGACACATAAAAACACATCAGCTTCCATTTCTACATTTTAATCAGACAAAGATGACGTCACAAACATAAATACAAAATACTGACAAAAGGGGAACAACTCTCTCTTACATACAGAAACATAATCTGACCATACATACTGATATATAACATTAAGTAATAATTACATAGATATGAGAAGATTGGTACGAGTGCTTACAGTCGCGTAGCTGGGTCATTTTTATGTGTATGCCCAAACCTTGGTGAGGGATATGAGGGGTGCCAACCGCTCAATGTTAAAGCACCTGCGGGTAGTGGGGTCGAAAGGGTCAAAGCCCCCAAAAGCTATCGAGAATGAGATACCATAATGATTCCTGTCAGTAAAAAATTATTGATAGCAACATACTTTTGAATCTGAATGGTTTATTTGTTTTGATTAAATTTTGTAATATGTTAACTTATTCATTGTGTTAAACTTGAAGCTAGCCAAATGATCATTGGATTTAGAGAAAATGTCCAAACCAATATTACTTTTAAATAAGTTTTAAGGGTGCCGTGAGTGAGCATACAATCGACAAAAGCACCCCAAAACACAAAAAAAAATATTTCTAAGAGGTGCAATATAAAAAAATTCTGGAACACCTTGGATTTCTTCCCACAAAAAGTGAATCAATTTATCATTCCTTTAAAGGGATTTTAAAAAAATCTAAAATTTTCTTTTGATATTTTTTTCTTGATCTGGAATATTTCACGACAATCTATGAAGGTATATAAATTGAGCATGTAAAACAATTAATTGCGTTAAGAAGAGTCCGTCTATCTGTCTACCAGAAAAGAACAGAAAAATGAACGAATACAAATGCTTTCAAAATTTTAGCTTTAGACATTAGTCATAGAAAAAGCTTCTGCTGCATTTTCATAAAATAGATGAAGGTTTGACAAGTCATGCAAGCAGTTAATGTAATTGAGAAATAACAAAATGTAAGCCCAAACTGCAACCACTTATCAGTTGCAGAAAGAAATACATTTTGTCCTTAAAATGCGGGAAAATTAAAGATATAATTGCATTATTATATTGCTCTGAATACTCTTTTGATCATAAACAGTTTCGGTCCAACTTTCGTAAAATTTCATGGAGAGTCATTCAAAAGACTTTATTCACATTTGGAACCTAAATATTGACGCCGCTTTGTCTCGATTTTGGGACATAAATCACAGGCTCGACAAAAATACAAACAGCATATAGAATCTGAGCAGATAGTGAATTGATTTAAATATAAGAAAAGTACGTAGAATTTATAGTAGATTCAGACTTTTACAAAAGATTCGAATAAATATATTAAATTTATGATCTATTTGATTAAATTTAGTCCCTTTTATTCAAAATTACAATCCATTGAAAAAAGAAGCACAAGGCTGATGTGCTTTTGACCAGTTTTTCTTATTCTATGTCGATTATTTGTTTTATTTTCAAAATTCAAGTGTACGCCCGGGCGTTTTGACGTAAACGTAGCTACGCGCATGGCTTACGAGACAACTCTCCATCCAAGTCATAATTTGTAAATGTAAACCACTATAGGTCAAAGTACAGTCTTCAACACAGAGTCTTGGCTGACACTGAACAGCAAGCCATAAATGACCCCAAAAATGAATAGTGTAAAATCATTCAAATGGGGAAACCAACGGTCTAATCTTTATATAAACACTGATGAACTACATAAACAAACGACAACTACTGAACATCAAATTCCTGACTTAGGACATGTGCAAGACAACCAATATTGCGGCGGGTTTAAACATTTTAATAGGTACCAACCTTCACCCTTATCTGAAACAATAGTGTAACTAAATCTGTATTTACATTAATAATTTTTCTATATCCGTATTTTAATCATTTATCAATTAAAAAAAATCTTTATTTATTTTTTGGTACTACATGTACAAATAAAGTATAGCATTATTAAGATTAAATATATGAGTTAGAGATTTATTTATTCCCAACAAGGAACTTAGATACATGTAATTAATACATCTTATTTAAAGCCATAATCATGATAATAGGTTATACTCAGTGTTTTCCTTTAAAGTTTACAAAGATATAACATGGGAGATAACCCTGCAACCATTAAAATCTGTAGATTTTCTGGAGTTGTTCTTTTATCAATTTGTATGATGTCCATGTTGTTGAAGATGTTTGGACTTAAGGTTATTGATTATTATGAAAAAGAATGTTTACTAGATTGATCTCTTTTAAAATTTTCATAACAAATCAGAGTTTCCAAAGATTTGAAATAAGATTGTTGCTCAGTAAATTTATATCCAATTAGCAATGTTGTATCCTTAACAGGCTGTTAAAGATTATTTGCATGATTGCTTGGTTGAAACTGGTTGAACAAATGAGATAAATGTAATGCTTTAAGTAAACCTGAAGTGGTAATTGTACTGAAGCCTGTAGGGTAAAAAAGAGTACATACCGCTGGGTATTCATTGTTGTCATTACAAATATAGATTTATTTCGTCTTCAAGCCATTGTTCAACTACTAAATTGTCTATTCTTCTTACCAGCACACTTGGTACAATTAAAAACCTGATAATAAATTGTTCAAATAAGGCCTTCGAAAATAGTGGAATAAATTACTTTTGGAGTGTCAAGAACTCGTTGGAAGTACTTGATAAATTGCATGCTTATATTGGTGATTTTGAATCTGTTCAAAGTTTTGATTTTTCTACCCTGTATACCACATTGCCTCACATTCTCATTAAGAAAAAATTCACACACCTAATTAAATGGGCATTCAAAAAATCAGAATGTGAATATATATGTTCAAACTCTTTTAGGTCATTTTTTAGTAGCAATAAACAAAAAAACTATGTTAATTGGACATGCTTTGATACTATATATGCCCTTGAATTTTTACTAGATAACATTTTTGTTCGCTTTGGAGATTCCGTATATCGTCAGATTATCGGAATTCCAATGGGGACTAACTGTGCACCACTTATTGCGGACCTGTTTTTGTATTGTTATGAGTTACAATTTATGACAAAAATAAGCAAAGACCCATCGAAACAACATCTGATAAACAAATTTAATAATACTTTTAGATATTTGGATGATATTTTGGCTCTCAATAATGACGACTTCAGTATGTATATTAATGAAATTTATCCTGTTGAACTTACTTTAAATAAAGCTAATACTAACAATGACCACTGCCCTTTTCTCGATCTTGATATCTATATCACTAATGGAAAGCTGAATACTAAAATTTATGATAAAAGGGATGATTTTTCATTTCCTATCGTTAATTATCCGTTTTTAGATGGTGACGTTCCCTTGTCACCATCTTACGGTGTTTATATATCTCAACTTGTACGATTCGCTCGTGTATGTAACAATGTTTTCGATTTTAACGAGAGAAATTTATGTATTACTGAAAAATTATTACACCAGGGTTTTCGATTTCACAAACTAGTCAAAACATTTACTAAATTTTATCATCGGTATAAAGACATCATTCGTAAATATAGCTCAACATGCAGACTTCTAATACGTTCAGGTATTTCACATCCAATTTTTTATGGTAATATTCTTTATAAAGCACAAAGGTGTCAGTATTCACCTCAGAAACTTACAAAACCTTTGAATAGACTTATTAAGAAGGGATATAATTACGATACTGTTGTCAAGTCATTAAAGATTGCATATTTTGGCGTTAATATTGAATCACTGATAAGGTCTTTGCATCGGAACTAAACACATTTATTCTAAAAACAGTTGTTGGCATGACACGGGTTATGTTCTTCTCATATATGTTATGATGGTATGATACTAAACCCCTAACGGGAAGGATTGTGCCTGATGTTCATATGATGAAATCATAATCTTTCAGTCAGTTTAATTGAAGTCTGGAGCTGGCATGTCAGTTAACTGCTAGTAGTCTGTTGTTATTTATGTATTATTGTCATTTTGTTTATTTTCTTTGGTTACATCTTCTGACATCAGACTCGGATTTCTCTTGAACTGAATTTTAATGTGCGTATTGTTATGCGTTTACTTTACTACATTGGTTAGAGGTATAGGGGGAGGGTTGAGATCTCACAAACATGTTTAACCCCGCCGCATTTTTGCGCCTGTCCCAAGTCAGGAGCCTCTGGCCTTTGTTAGTCTTGTATTATTTTAATTTTAGTTTCTTGTGTACAATTTGGAAATTAGTATGGCGTTCATTATCACTGGACTAGTATATATTTGTTTAGGGGCCAGCTGAAGGACGCCTCCGGGTGCGGGAATTTCTCGCTACATTGTACATTGAAGACCTGTTGGTGACCCTCTGCTGTTGTTTTTTATTTGGTCGGGTTGTTGTCTCTTTGACACATTCCCCATTTCCATTCTCAATTTTATTGTCTTGAAATAAAAGTCCTCATCTATCTAAAACTATTACTATGCAGTAAAAATATCTGAGTGTTGTTGTCTTTTGTGACACAAATGAGATAAGTGATTAAAAATAGTTTGTAAGGGTGCCACTACCATATTAAAATCCAATCAGCCTCTACCGTAAATAAAACTACATGTTAGAATTTAGTCTTTAAGTAGTAATATGGACAGTTTGGTATTACATGTATCTTACAATACTAAATCAAAATTTTCCTACAAAAGTTGTTTGCCTGGGGATTCTTTTGGTTTTTATCCTGTTTTTGTTTTCTTTTAAAAGTATTATATATAATTATGAAATTATACACCTCTAATGATTCTAATCATGCTAATAGTAATTAGGCATTTTTTGATTTTTTTGTGACATGCAATTTCTTACATTTGAAATGGTCTGCATGTGCCTGATGTGACTTTTAGAGAATGTTTTTTGGAAAATATCAATTTATAAATTTAATATTTTTTTTTTATGATTTCAGATTGTGAAGGATGGCAAGGTTAACAGGACAGTGGTTATCAAAGTTGATGTGTAGTAAATCAAATCTGTCTGTTTCATTCAACATATCATTACGATTTAAAACTACAAAAACTTACGATGTCAAAGAGATCATACAGCTTAATTATGATAATTATAATCTTTATGGTCCAAAACTTAATAGAAAGAGTAAGAAAAGTGAGGAAAAATCAGAATATCACACATCAAGTGAAGTAGAATCACATAAACAGAGTGAAAAATTGGTGAAACTGACTAAAAGTAAGGCTTCAAATAAACAGACTGTAGGAGTGAAATCAGATAAAAACAGTGAAGTGTCAAATAAAAACAATGAAAAGAAAGGAAATAAAGAAAGTAAAGTGCCATTCCAGAGGAAGATTGATCCTGCTATAGACTATATTCTTACCTATCCTATGATAAGATCTGAGGCAGAGGTTGACAATTCTTTATTGGTACAATCAGCAGGACGATTAATTCCATCAGTGACACGTATAATCAGTGAGACAATGTCCGATTTGTCAAAGTTTTATTTGGAAAGGTGGAAGAAGAAAATGATCAGTGAATTAGGAGCAGAGGGGTTTAAAAAACTTCAAGAAGGTATTTATTATTTTTTATATGAATAGTGACAAAGATACCCTTTCCTCAAATTCAACATTCTTAAATGATTATTTAAAGCATTGTAGTTATCATGGTTTTAGAAATCACTATGAAATCATTAAAATGAATCTTATAAAAGAGCATAATTAACAGAAAAAAAAGATAACAGATCTAGGTCATTTAAATTTCAATTTGTAGAAGTCAAGAATTTAATTGTTACTTAAAAAGTTATTTCTTGCATAAAAAGTTATCATCATGACCATTAAATAAATTAAATGGGTGGAAATAAAAAAGTTTTGAAAAAGGAAATGTGCCTGAAACAAATTAACAAACTACTTAAAACATTTACTAGTCATATAAGAAGATCTGAAAACCACAATTGACACCAAACATTTGAAAAAAACCTATTATGAAACCACAATATTTGAAACTACAGTAACCAGCATCGAGTCCAAATGTAATTACCATCACCAATAAAACATTACCATTATAATGAGACAAAATATTTGGCTAGAATTGAAATCAATAGTATTTATAAACCAAAAAATATAAAGAGCATCAAAACAAATATTTTAATTGTAAAACTATAGGGTCATGCAACTTTGTCTTCAGGAGCTTGGTCTTCATTTGCTCAAGATGTTTATAAATTTCTTTTTACAGAGACTTTTAGAAATGGATCCAATCTTCATGCAAACATTCAACATTATTTATCTGGGATTCCTGAGACAGAGTTGGATATATATAAAGACAATATTGGACATTGGGATAGTATCAGGAAGGTATTACAGGAAGTGAAAGAAGCTGTTGCCATAGAAGAAGCAGTCAAGCATGAAGACCTTTGTTACCAGGGAAAATTTGATTGTTTAGCTGTATATAAGTAGGTTTAAAGGACAGTGTCTTCCATTTAAAGTATTTTAGATTTTCATTTTCTTCAGTAAACCTAAACATTTAGAAATATTTTTCCACAAATCATTTTTCTTGTAACATTGAAATATATGATAACCCAACCCTTTCCTTTTTGTTTTTTTGACTGATGTTCCCCTGTATGGTAAACAATAAGGGAGGAAAGCTTTCATTGCTGTTTTTACTTTTAAATTCACAGTGGAATTTTTAATATGAATTAAAAAATTAAAAACCTTTGTAGATGTTTTTTATACAACACCATATCTTGAGTATTTGGGGAATTTGTTAGACATAATATATATTACATGTGTTATACAGATAATACTCCATAATAAATTGATTGATTGATTGTTGTTTATACATGTTATACATGTCTATTGACAAATATTTCATTAGTTATAAGGATGAAATAGAAACTGAATAAGCAGTTTCTAAAATCATTTAATTGTACATCACAGCCTTCATGATAAACTTTTGAGAACAGCCCCAAATCTCAGTTTTTTGAAAATTTTAGTCGGATTCTGTTGGGCTGTAGGACTTGTGGTGAAGCATGAAGTGAGATATTTGTTTTATAAACTAATTAACCCAAAGGAAAGGAGTAAGTTCGGTAAGGGCCATATTTGGCCCCAATTATAAAGTTCATAGTTACAAGCCAATAAAGGTTTTAAGTTGCCTTAAATACATGTGAGAAAGTTAAACAGAACTGTTTTTGTCAAAGTTTAAGTCTAAGACATTGATTTTTACATCCGAAAAAGGTCAAGATAAAGGATTTTGGTGAAATTTGACAAAATGAGCTGGATTTCAACCAAATTAAGGACCAGGAAACATAGAGCGCAGGCGTCGACAAACTTAATATTCAAATAAGACATGTGAAATGTCTTCACAAACATTATTTTAAAAGATCTTTGTTGTCGATGTATGCGCTCTATGTTTTCTGTCCAATAATCTATTGAAATTTACCTATTTTCATTGATTTTTTCGTGAAAAATCAATACGAGTGCAACTTGTGACGTCATAATGTAACATAGAAACGTAAAGTTTTCAACAAAATAGCTTATTTCCTATCTAGTCACTATATTAGCTTTAATTTATTGTGATATTGGTCAATACATCCGAATTTGAAATTTACGCTAAAAAAGGGGGCCATTTTAGGACCTTACTGAACATACTCCTTTAACTTTCACATACACAGTATTTTACTTGATTTCTCAACACTCCATGATATGGATAAATTACAAAGATCAATATCTATGTGTTCTTGAAATCAAAGTTCAAATTAAAATATATTTTACAATTTATAGAGACAGACTCTGTTTGGTGGATTGGAAGACCTCAAAGAAAAGTAAACCTACAATTAAGGATACCTTTGACAATCCCATACAAGTAGCTGCCTACATAGGAGCCATTAATAATAGTCAGTTACTACAAGACAAAGGGGTAAGTTATCTGTGGGGTACAACAAACCTAATACTGTGAAAGTACTTTTTTTCGTGGGGTACCAAATTTCGTGGTTTTTGTGGATGACTTTATCCATGGGTAAATTAGTGTTATCACTACGATTTACAAGGGTCAATCTTTACTTTGTAATTTCCTTCATTCCAGACTATTTGTAATTTTCGTTTCTAAAGGCTTAAATTTTTCCAAATTTTTTTTTTTAGAAAACTAAAATCCACGAATTTAAAACCCCACGAACATGTAAATACTGCTCAAACCACGAAAATTGATACCCACGAATTAAAGTACTTTCACAGTACTGCAAATTTAGAAATTATTATGATTTTTCCAGAATGGACTACAATATGAGATCAAAAGTTGTGATTTTAGGAAAATATGCATACAGATCTATATGTATCAGATATCAACTTCTTATCATTGCTATACTCATCCAGTTGCATTATTCACAACAATAAAAAACCTCACAATAATTTCTGAATTTATGAACAGTTAGATGGCTGTTTTGGTAACTGTAATATTGTTGTGTCCCCATTTTTAGATGGTTGTTTTGGTTACTGTAATTCTTCTTCCGTTAACACCCATATATCACAACCACTGATAATAATCATACTAATAAATAACAAAAAAGAGTAAAGTGCAAATTATACCACACGACAGAGCCGAGGGCTTGTTTAACAACCATTTAATAATATTTATTGTATACAAATTATGAATCAGAATGAAAAGTCATCATATATATATACTAGTAGTAGTATTTCAATACACACAATCATTTGTAAATCAATCAATCTCTTAATGCATGATACAAAATATCAAATTGCATGGATGTAAAAATCAACGTGACCTATTGAGTAGACCCTGTCGTGCCAAATGATTTAACCACCAAATCACACAAAACACTTAACTTAAACACCATCTATGGGCAGACAATTCAGAAGAAAATAATTTCATTCTAATTCATAAAATCAACCGACTGAAATTATATTATTGTTGTGTCCACACTAACTGATTAAACCACCAAAGCTTATGTAGATTTTTTGTTTTGTGAATAATTACAAGCACACAAGTGCTGTGAATGTTTACACTCCTAACTAGGAGTTTATTCATGTATCCTTAAGAAGTAGAAAATATTGTTGATTTATAACCATAATTTCTTATGCATGATTTACACTCATCTGACGTCAAAATTTAACAATTTGTACGTTAATGTTTTTAATACCCTGAACTGTAAGATACGGTAGATACCATATCACTTATAATGTTTTTATAAGAGAGTTTTTTTACACTGAATATTTGAGGCTTTAATACTCCTTTGGTTATCTTCCCTTTCTTGGACCAAATTGATTTTGTAAATAAATTTTTTCAGATGGACCAGATCACCAATGGTGCCATTGTTATCGCCTACCCTGATGGACAACCTGCTCATGTTCACATTATGGACCAAAAACTATGTGAGGAAAACTGGAAGTTATGGCTAGAACGATTACATATGTACTGGAAAAAAGTTAGGGAAATCAAATGAAAGTGTGATGATAAAATTAAATCGACAAAGATTTTAAAATTGAAGCACCAGTGTGTTACTGACAAAGGATGGTATATAGAACTGAAATGTTTATACAGAGGACATTGATGAATATGTCCAAGAATATTTTTTTTCAAGATCTGAAGTATACAGAGATGATACAATAAATCAGCAGACATCATAATAAATGGACTGGTTCCATATACATGTATAATACTGCAGATGTTGTTGATGGATACATGTTATCTTTCTTTTTTTAAAGAAAACAACCTACCAAATAAAGACTATTATAACAAAAATATTTTAGTTATTGCTTGATTATTTTGATCCAGAATTTGCATGTTTGGGTTATACTATTTAATGGATGCACTTCTAAATTTCAAGTGATGCACCCTATTCAATGCATATAATGTTATAAATGGACAGAACTCAAGAACTGTTAAAGTGATGCTTGCTAAATTTGTACTTTAACGTAAGTTTTGTGGTAATGAGCATTGTGTACAAGTTTCATAACATTTGATTAAAGTTAGATAAGAGACATGACAAATTCAGCACTTTTTCATTCGAAAAGGAGCATAAATCTAGAACGCCACCAAAATTCAAACTTGATCTGTGTTTTATGTATTAAGTAGTTATCAAAGGTACCAGGATTATAATTTAATACGCCAGGCGCGCGTTTCGTCTACATAAGACTCATCAGTGACGCTCATATCAAAATATTTACAAAGCCAAACAATTACAAAGTTGAAGAGCATTGAAACCCAAAATTTCAAAAAATGTGCCAACTAAAGTAATCTATTCCTGGGATAAGAAAATCCTTAATTTTTTCGAAAATTCAAAGTTTTGTAACAGAAAATTTAAAAAAATGGTCATATAATTGATTTTCATGTCAACACTGAAGTGCTGACTACTGGGCTGGTGATACCCTCTGGGACGAAACGTCCACCAGCAGTGACATCAACCCAGTGGTGTAAATAGTTATCAAAGGTACCAGGATTATAATTTAATATGGCAGACGTGTGTTTAGCATTGTGAATAAGTTTCATAGCATGTAGATAAGGCAAACTAAATTTGGAGAACAGAAACAAATTTTGGACGTATGGAAGTACACAGACGAGGATACAACTTCAATAATGCACCCTCTGTTAAGGGCTTTGGCATAATAACAGGACTTCCAGAAATATTAAACTCACAAATGACAAAAGTAATAACCAACACCTTGAAAGATCACTAAGGTATAAGAATACAAAGACAAACAACACTGGCAAAAATGTGATTTGGTCAAACCTAAATGTATGCACTAACCTCCCCCTCCCCCTTTTCCTTTCTTTTACATGTGCCCTAAGGCAAGATATTTATTTAATAAAACCTGCTAATCAACAGGATGACCACCTACTCAAACAAGGAAATAAAGAAAGTGCATCGACAATAACCTCTAAAATCAAAACCAGCCTTCTTTTTGGGGTATGGAATCTTGTGGTACAATTTCATTGAGATTTATAAACTTTATACTGTTGTGTGCTCTATCACCGTGTATCATCGTACAGCAGATATAGGTACTAACCAAGCGTGCATGAGCGATTTTGATCTTACACAGTAGCGAAAAAATCCTTGTTTTGTTCACATAATATCCATGTGCACTTCAATCTAAACATAATTGCTGTTTTAAGAAATGATTTGGTCGTAGGTTGATGATAAGAGATGTCTCATTATTTTCCAATAAACCAGATGCTCCGCAGGGCGTAGCTTTATACGACCGCAGAGGTTGAACCCTGAACGGTTAGGGCAAGTATGGACACAACATTCAAGCTGGATTCAGCTCTAAATTTGGATTGTGATTAAATAGTTGACACAGCATAGGTTTCTGACACAGAATGAATGTGTTCTAATGAACTTAAAATTTTTGTTTCTCTTAGAGCAATTCACTATGCTGTTGAATATTAATCCTCTCAAAAAAATGTTTGAAGAAATTTTCTTTTTTATTTATGAAATTTCAAATGAGAAAAATTGAACCCAATTTTTTTAATCACATCCCCCTTTCCCTTATTCCAAAACTAATCTCAATTAAAATTTCTAATGGAGTTTGCAACAATAACTACTCATTGAAATACATCATAAAATATTAAGATGTAAAAAAAACTGCTTGTTATCACTGAATGGTAAAGATTATTTTAATTTATCAGTTGGTAGTAAAAAGTGAATATACATTGTATATTGTATATAACAAGGATTTAAGTTGATTCTTGACAAAGAAAGATAACTCCAATTAAAAAAAAATCTTGCTATTGCACAATATTTTGCAATTAGATATTTCTTGCTTACTATTCTGGACAAAGAAAGATAACTCTAATTAAATTTTTTTTTGATATTTCACAATATTGTGCAATTAGATATTTCTTGCCATTGCGCAATACTGTGCAATTGAAAAGACTTGCTATTGCACAATACTTAATATAATAATTTTAGATCCTGATTTGGACCAACTTGAAAACTGGGCCCATAATAAAAAATCTAAGTACATTTTTGAATTCAGCATATCAAAGAACTTCAAGATTTCAATTTTTGTTAAAATCAGACTAAGTTTAATTTTGGACCCTTTGGACTTTAGTGTAGACCAATTTGAAAACAGGACCAAAAATGAAGAATCTACATACACAGTTAGATTTGGTATATCAAAGAACCCCATTTATTCAATTTTTGATGAAATCAAACAAAGTTTAATTTACCCCGATTTGGACCAACTTGAAAACTGGGCCAATAATCAAGAATCTAAGTACATTTTTAGATTCAGCATATCAAAGAACCTAACTGATTCCTTTTTTGTCAAAATCAAACTAAGTTTAATTTTGGACCCTTTGGACCTTAATGTAGACCAATTTGAAAACGGGACTAAAAGTTAAGAATCTACATACACAGTCATGACAGTTAGATTCAGCATATCAAAGAACCCCAATTATTCAATTTTGATGAAATCAAACAAAAGTTTAATTTTGGACCCTTTGGGCCCCTTATTATGTTGGGACCAAAACTCCCAAAATCAAACCCAACCTTTTTTTTATGGTCATAAACCTTGTGTTTAAATTTCATAGATTTCTATTTACTTATACTAACGTTATGGTGCGAAAACCAAGAAAAATGCTTATTTGGGTCCCTTTTTGGCCCCTAATTCCTAAACTGTTGGGACCTAAATTCCCAAAATCAATACCAACCTTCCTTTTGTAGTCATTAACATTGTGTTTAAATTTCATTGATTTCTATTTACTTAAACTAATGTTATTGTGCGAAAACCAAGAATAATGCTTATTTGGGCCCTTTTTTGGCCCCT
Source organism: Mytilus galloprovincialis (assembly GCA_037788925.1). Lineage (NCBI taxonomy): Eukaryota > Metazoa > Mollusca > Bivalvia > Mytilida > Mytilidae > Mytilus > Mytilus galloprovincialis. The sequence goes on along the minus strand of CM075334.1, from coordinate 4,617,265 downwards.
AATTCCTAAACTGTTGAGACCAAAACTCCCAAAATCAATCCCAACCGTTCTTTTGTGGTCATAAACCTTGTGTCAAAATTTCATAGATTTCTATTAGGGAGCTACCATTTGATTTTTTCAAAATTTGCGGTCGTATAAAAACAAGAGAGATTACTAAAAGCATGTGCAAATATGTGTAAAAGAAGTTGGCCCTCGTCTCATCCGATATAATTCTATATTCATTGCAACTCTTTTTCTGATAGAAGGTCAATGTGTGTGTGTAATAAGTATAGCTGTTACAATAATTGGCATTGAAATCTTTCATACATATGTTATTTTTCTATATTTTATCCCTAAAGAAGCGTTGTGTACGGTGTTTAGCTGACCACATAAATCCTTATGTACGGTGCATAGTTAGGTTGTTGTACACCGTACACAAAAACTTTATTTTCATCCTCGTTTATTACCCAAACAGTTTAAAGGAATGAGTATTCACAGGTAGGTTTATGATTTGTAACCATTACTGTTGCCCTGTATTAGGTTTCTTTCAGATAAAATATGTAAATGTCTCAACAACGGTATTGAAATTGAAAGTGGGTGTTGACTTTCACAACTATTTGCACATGAACAAGTTAATTGTTCTTATTTGAATATCAAAGTTGTTTTATGAATAGGAAAAAATCGATGCAAATTATTTGGGAGCAGGAATTTCAAATGTTGAGAAATGTACATTGAATATTGATAAAGCAAAACAAAGATTTTCTTTACCTTGTAAGGTCAAAATCGATGCTTGGTTAGTACCTATATCTGGTGTACTGATGATACACAGTGTCTATGGTCAGGTTGTTGTCTCTTTGACACATTCCCCATTTCCGTTTTAAAATCTACACAAGTAGATGTCCAAGAAAAATGCTTGTTTTGGCCCCTAGTCCTCATCAGATAGCCAATAACCTCCAAAATCAATCACAACCTTTCTTTTATGGTATGGAACTTTGTGATTCAAATTCATAGTGGTCCATACATTTTATCATGATGGTGGATGGCTGCTTAACTTCCAGCAGCAAATTAATTGCTAATTCAGGATTTGAACGTGTTTTTAAGCTCAGAAGGTAACAGTCGACAGAAAGAGTTAGACTTGTCACTTTACCTGGACACATTATTCTAACTTCGAGCCATCCAGTCCTTGCTCTTACTCCCTTAGCTTATGCTGTGTGCTTGGCCAAGAAGTAGAATATATCAATTTTAAAGTCTTTGGTTTGACCCAAGATCTCCAGCACTCAAGGCAAACATGCTATCATGAGACCAAGGAGGTGGTTGAAATAGAAAGGAAGGCCAGGTTAACCATGTTTGTGAGCTCATCCAAGGGGAAAGTGATGTAACAGAACACCATAAAAACACAAACTTTGACAATCAGTTTTAAATGGCTCTATTTATCTGATTGGCACATAGTCCATAACAAGAATGTGTCCATAGTACACAGATGCCCCACTCACACTATCATTTTCTATGTTCAGTGGACTGTGATATTGGGGTCAAATAACTTATTTGACATTTTAATTGAAAGAAAATATCATAGAGAAAATGTGTACTAAGTTTCAAAACCTACATTGATCAAAAACTTTAACCTGAAACTTGCACTATCATTTTCTGTGTACATTGGACTTTGAAGTTGGAGTAAAAAATCTAATTTGGCATTTAAATTAGAAAGATCATATCATAGAGCGCATTGGTACTAAGTTTAAAGTTGATTGGACTTCAACTTTATCAAAAACTACCTTGACCAAAACCTTTAACCTGAAGTGGGACAGATGGACTAACGAACAGATACACAAAACATAATGCCCCTCTACTATCATAGGTGGGGCATAAAAACAAAATAGTTAGAAGAAGATGTGGTATGAGTTCCAATGAGACAACTCTCCATCCAAGTCACAATTTTATAAAGTAAACCTATAAAGGTTAAAGTACTGTCTTTAACACAGCGCCTTGGCTCCTACTGAACATCAAGCTAGAAAGGGCCCAAGAAAGTGTAAAACCATTCAAATGGGAAAACCAAGTATCTTTCCAAAAAGTACAACATTATAAAATCAAAAGAAAAATTATAGTATTTCATTATTTATTACAACAAAAACATTTTATTATACTACGTAACTGTACAAATTATAAAGTTTACATGTATCATACAATCATATAAAAAAAGACTAAAAACTCAACAACTTTCTCTGACATTAGTAACATACATAAAATCTCAATATAGTTTTTTTTTAGTTGCCTTGCCCTGTTTTTTTTATCAACACTTCAAAGAGATCTTTAATTTAATGTAAATTTGAACCTGTTTAGGATTTTTCAATCAACTGTTAATTCCTTGTGTGATGAATTCCCTCCCCCCCCAAAAAAAATGAGACAGGAAACGAGATAACTTTAAGGTAAAATGTAAAACAGAGGATTCTAATGGCATACAAAAAGCCAGCATCTAGAATACAAACTAAACATCTTCATTATATCATACTGAAACCTTTAATAAAATTAAGGGTCTGTTCTTTATATAATACAAAAGGCCAAAAAGTATTATTCATGGCTAGCCAATAAAAAGATCTTGTCAAATCCAAAATGAACTGTTACACTTTAATACATTCCAAAACTTAATAAAATCATTTTAATGTGTGAATAAAAACTGGGTAAAAAGATCAAAACATAGTAAATTTTGTAGATGCACTGAGGTTTCATTAAAAACATATTCATACAAAGTTTTTGCACCAATTCACACCAGATTTCTTGGACACCATATTTTAAAAGTTGATTAAATACTACTTGTACCTTTTTTTTCTGATTATCTAAACTTGATTTAAGTGATAATAACCATACTTTATTTGACAAAATATACATACTTATGCTTATTTTTCCCCACAACTAAATTGTGTATTTCAATAATTCTCATAATTCTGTTTAGAATGGTACATATTCATATTATACTTGTTTTAAACATGATTGCTGCTTATTTAGTTTAAAAGGTTATTGAATGTATTAAAACTTTAAAAAAAAAACATTGATTCAGAATTAAATCATAAAACCATGTACATAATTTGAAGAAGTATATAATGTTTTCTAAATCATTTACTTGACTCAATGGCACTTTAAAAGGGCTTTGTCCAGGGCAAATTTCAGTGTGGCATTAATAGTTAAAATCTTTTAAATAGCCAGGGCTCATCTATACATGACTGGCAACTTTTAGTAAATTGTGTGTGGAATGTGGGTGAAATGATAAATTTACAAATGCTGTAGTTCTGGTTAAACATCAATGTATTTTAACTTTTAATTCTACAAGTTAAAAGTTTTTAGATTTTATCTTCAATCTTGACGACTTATTGTGAATCAGTAGAAAGAATCCACAGACTATAAAAGAAAGTGTTTCTGATATCAAATATAAATGAGCCCTTTTGCATACAATTTGATTTCCGTGTAAGGTAGACCACACATTATAAACATTTTTACAATTTTACATTATAAAGGTGTAAAAGTTTTCTCCCTCGACAATATGAGTACAAGTCTTAACACAAAAAGTTAACAATTAGGCTGTTTTTAACTTCTTTCTTCTAACACCAGCCAAGTCCCCTTCAACTGAACTCTCTGATTCAGAGCCATCAAAACCAACACTACTACTCTGAGCAAATTGTCCTGTGTTCCTAGCTTTCTCTAAGGCCCTGACTGAAAAAGATAAAACACAGAATAATATAACAAAAATTGTCCTGTGTTCCTAGCTTTCTCTAAGGCCCTGACTGAAAAAGATAAAACACAGAATAATATAACAACAATTGTCCTGTGTTCCTAGCTTTCTCTAAGGCCCTGACTGAAAAAGATAAAACACAGAATAATATAACAAAAATTGTCCTGTGTTCCTAGCTTTCTCTAAGGCCCTGACTGAAAAAGATAAAACACAGAATAATATAACAAAAATTGTCCTGTGTTCCTAGCTTTCTCTAAGGCCCTGACTGAAAAAGATAAAACACAGAATAATATAACAACAATTGTCCTGTGTTCCTAGCTTTCTCTAAGGCCCTGACTGAAAAAAACAAAACACAGAATAATATAACAAAAATTGTCCTGTGTTCCTAGCTTTCTCTAAGGCCCTGACTGAAACAGACAAAACACAGAATAATATAACAAAAATTGTCCTGTGTTCCTAGCTTTCTCTAAGGCCCTGACTGAAAAAGATAAAACACAGAATAATATAACAAAAATTGTCCTGTGTTCCTAGCTTTCTCTAAGGCCCTGACTGAAAAAGATAAAACACAGAATAATATAACAACAATTGTCCTGTGTTCCTAGCTTTCTCTAAGGCCCTGACTGAAAAAGATAAAACACAGAATAATATAACAAAAATTGTCCTGTGTTCCTAGCTTTCTCTAAGGCCCTGACTGAAAAAGACAAAGCACAGAATAATATAACAACAATTGTCCTGTGTTCCTAGCTTTCTCTAAGGCCCTGACTGAAAAAGATAAAACACAGAATAATATAACAAAAATTGTCCTGTGTTCCTAGCTTTCTCTAAGGCCCTGACTGAAAAAGATAAAACACAGAATAATATAACAACAATTGTCCTGTGTTCCTAGCTTTCTCTAAGGCCCTGACTGAAAAAGATAAAACACAGAATAATATAACAACAATTGTCCTGTGTTCCTAGCTTTCTCTAAGGCCCTGACTGAAAAAGATAAAACACAGAATAATATAACAACAATTGTCCTGTGTTCCTAGCTTTCTCTAAGGCCCTGACTGAAAAAGATAAAACACAGAATAATATAACAACAATTGTCCTGTGTTCCTAGCTTTCTCTAAGGCCCTGACTGAAAAAGATAAAACACAGAATAATATAACAAAAATTGTCCTGTGTTCCTAGCTTTCTCTAAGGCCCTGACTGAAAAAGATAAAACACAGAATAATATAACAACAATTGTCCTGTGTTCCTAGCTTTCTCTAAGGCCCTGACTGAAAAAGATAAAACACAGAATAATATAACAAAAATTGTCCTGTGTTCCTAGCTTTCTCTAAGGCCCTGACTGAAAAAGATAAAACACAGAATAATATAACAAAAATTGTCCTGTGTTCCTAGCTTTCTCTAAGGCCCTGACTGAAACAAACACATCTATCATTGTCTATGAATTAAACACAATAATGCAAATAAAAGGAGATGTGGGTCAAATGACAACAATATCTGTCTCATTAGCAATCATACCATATCCCCTCCTTTAAAAAGACAGAAATTTAAACACAAATAAACAAATTTAGCTTAGTGACATTAATACAGATAGATGCAACGAGTAAAATTTTATTTTTGTTTTAAATGTGCATTCTGTATAGTAAAATTGGAATCTTTACGTTATACAACAGTTTGTTTCAATGTTATCAATTCAAACTGTCATAAGATATATATATATGTATGTGCAAGTCCCAAAATCAGGAGCCTATAATTCAGTGGATATTGCTGTATATTATATATGTTTTCCATTTATATTTTTGCATACATCAGACTATTAGTTTTCTGTTTTTGAAATGCCATGTCATGCTTTATAGCTTCATGCTAAAGATTTTACTCATTGTTAAAAATAAGTGTCATTCAGTGTCCTATAGTTGATGAGTCAAATATCATTTGGTTTGCAGCGGAAAAGTTGTCACACTGAGATCTCAACACATTCATTTAATCAAACTGTCAGATTATGGTAATCTTTCTTTATGTCAGATGATGGTAATCTTTCTTTATGTCAGATGATGGTAATCTTTCTTTACTTTTGTGTTCATAAGGAAAATATTTTGTAAAAGTATGTAAAAATTACTGTTCTACATATCTTTGTGCTTTATCTTAATCATATATGTTCTGAGTACTGGGTTGTGTTCAATATCGTAGCAGCTACATAGGGCTACGTAGGTTTTTGTCTACTGAACGACTAGCTAGCCTAGCTGCTATCAAAATCTATGTAACAGCAAGGCTAGCTACTTGTTCAAGAGTCATAAATCTACGTAGCCCTACGTAATCGCTATGAACACAACCCTGATCTTGGTTAATACTTACTTTGTTGTTCTAAAGTAGAATTCTGTTTTTTTAAATCGTCAATGTCTGACTGATGACCTTGATTTTTGCGTCTGATGAACTGAATGTAATCTGCTGCCTTTTTTAATATTTGTGCCCTGGACACCTACAAATAATAAAGTTTTAATAGAATAGACCAGCATGATAACAAAGCAAAAATTCAACATACATACAAAACAGCAAATAATCAAAAGAAAGTTTATAAAGTGTAGTTCAATTCTGTATGTATGTGTCTGTACCAAATCAGGAGTCTGTAATTCAGTGGTTGTTGTTTGTTGCTTGGTTACATGTTTGTTTTTTAATCATTATTTTGAATATAAATAAGCTGTTGGTTTACTTGTTTGAATTGTATTATGCAGTATGGACGGGAAGCTGTACCGCGACATATACTTGTTAATTTGATCTCTTGTGAAGAGTTGTCTCATTGCTTATCCAACCACATCTATTTTTTTTTATTTTCAAGTAGATAAAAAATTAAATTTCATTTTTTCTGAAATCTTATTTCAAATGGAACACCATGTTATTAACATGCTTAACAAGAAAAGTACATTAATAACATTAAAATATTTTTAATGTACCTTAAATTTTTTTATAAAGCCTTAAATGTAAATGAAACTAATTTGCAATGTCGTTAAATTATAATATGTTTATCAATATATTCATTTCATATTTGGTTCTAATGTAGTTGAAATTTCTTTGTGTAGAAAACTTGTTGAGTCAAAATTATTTCTTAGTTCTGGAAAAATTCCTGTTTATCAATGCATTCAAACCTTTGATGCATAACTCAGTAGATTCCAGGTATAAACCTTTTAGTCCATTCCATGTAAAAATTAATGCAAATATCTCCCAATATCTCAAAGTTTGCAAGAAAAAAAAATAAATGCAGATAAAAAGATAAAATTCATATCAGATGTTTTTCTTGTTTAACCTTATTATGTTCGCTGTGTAAACAGTTATTTTTGTAACAGTAATGACATGTTTATGGTGACCACTATTAATCACCTTTGATGATCTTTCATGCAGAGCTGTAGTGTCCTGTACATATTTCTCCTGATAGAAAAACAAATAAGATTTAAAAGACCCAAGCTGAGAATTCAAATTCTATAATTACAATAATAACAATATAAAGGAATCAGACATTAATTACAAATTTACAATAATCAAATTGGAAGCAGCCACATGCATCCATCAAACAATAATCTTTCAGGATTTGCTTTGCTCCACAAGTGGTTCTACAGCCTGCACCAGCTGGTAGTAGTACAATGACAAAGAGTCAATTTGATTGGTAAAATTTAATTCATAATATTGAATTTTTGAAAAACCCTGTCTAGACACACAAGGAATGTCTAAATCTTTTTTTTCGGACTAGTCATCACTCATCATTGAGTCCTTGGAAAAGATATTGGCGTAGACCAGTTCTAAAATTTGTAGTGACTGACATTTGTATATATACTTGTAAGGCCTAAAAAAAAAAGATATGTGTTTCCGGTAACATCATTTTGAAAAATAGGGTCGGTAGGTCGGAATTCTTTTTTTTTTTTGACATCGTAAATGAAATCCGGAAAATTATCATGGTTTTTCCAAGTCCGGATCCGTAATTAGTTTCAAAAACCGGAAGTGTGCCATTTGCAATGTTTTTGAAGCACCTGCTGTGCAAATTTCTTGGATTTTAACCTATTTGGAATACCTTTTGACATTAATAAAATGTTTTACTGGCTTTCTATGCAAGTAGAAGCAAGAGAGAAAAAATATTACATGTATGTCATCTATCAGAAGCCTGTGTCAAAAACGGGGTCGGTTGATACAATTTTTTTTTTTTTTTTTGAAGATCCAATAAAAAAGTTAGGGTCGGGGCTAAAAAACAGGGTCGGTCGGGTTACCGGAAACATCGATCTTTTTTTTCTCGGCCTAATCATAAATTGTCATTTCTTAAAAGGAACTACTTTCAAATTGAAAATATCTGGTATACAAAAATCTCATATCGTATTATAATTTGTATTCCAAATTTGAGATGATTCACTGGACCTTGGACGAGTCAAACATTAAAAAGTTGAATATTTTCATCATTGTTCATCCAATCCCTTTAATACATGTAATAGTTAGACTGTTTTAATGTTTCAATATGAAAAAACCCAAACAACACAACATTAGACATAATTTGTCAGGATTCAAACGATACACAAGTCACATGGTATGCGGTAAAGTAATAAAAATAATATTTTGTGCTCAAAAGCCCCCTCTTATAAATGGTCTAGCTGTCTTAGCAATTGATTTTTTTTCACTTTTAATGTGTAATTAGATATCTTAGTTGGCATAAGTATATTGGGTTAAATGTCTTGAATACAGCAGGAGAGCTCTTTATATTTCTTCCCCTGTATTACAAAAAAAACAAAACTGAAAAGAATTTTAAGAAAAACTATAGAAAATCACTAGAGGATTAAACAAAATATTTGAATAGAAAACACAAAGCTATAATTCATAATTTTAACGACTTAAATATTGTAAGGGAAATTCCAGGAAAAAAATCATTTTGAACATCATGATTTCTTCATAAATTGATTTTTTTTTGTATTTCAATGACATTTCAACCTTTCAATAATTTTTTTTCCTGGAATAACCTTAAGATGAATTTGGATATTTACTTTGACTGATGATACCTTTTCTCCTTGCAGAGATGGTATTGAATCTCGTAGACTGGAAAAGCTGTCTTTTATATGATCTCGCCTCTTTCTTTCTAAAGCATTATGATGTGCACGCTTTTCAGCCTAAAACAAAACAGATGAATAATTTCTACTGGTTTCATCAGGATAACAAAATGTATGTAAGTATGTTTACAAGTGGTTGTGTTGTGTCTTTAATATTAAATAATCTAATGTTTTTGATTGACAGCTCTTTGATTATATAGTTTCTGTTCAGGTCTGTATTCACCATTTCAATAGTCTGAGGATGATTTTGATCTCATCTATATCGTATAAACATCCGTTTATTGTTGAATGACCATAGATCTGTCTGTCTCTGATTAACCTCCTGGCTTTATGGAACGATCACAAAACTTAAATTTTAAAGTCCAATGATTTAACATGTATTGCAAAATTTTACAGGAGCTAATTTGATTTTAAGTAATAACTAACAAATTAGCATACACACAAGTCAAGTGTAAATAGTTATTCCCTTGTTGTATAAATTGATGGACTAAAAAACTAACAGCTAGGGACTTGGATGTCAATCAATGGCAAATATCTTTATTTTGCACTAAAATATACACAAAAATAACTGGTCTTGGGATTGTTGGTCTCATTAGCAATTATGCCACTTCAATCTTTATCAAATATCAGGAATTTGGTAATCAGCATGATCAGTGTGACTTCTAATACACCATAGGCTGATCCAGGCCTCCTTTTTTGAGAGAAAAATTTGGTTGATTATATAGCAAATATATCGGGAATCACTGATGCATGACTTTACTAAACAGACTCCCTCTCATTGCATTGTTTTTCAAATTAATGGATGTTTTTGCGACACTGGGGACAAACAGGAAGTTGGCTAAGTGAGTCAAGATAAGATGCATTTGCTAAAGGTCCAGTGACAAATATTTCAAACAACGGATGATGCTTTGGTAGGAAACTTCGAAACCTCTCTTATTTCAACGGATTTCATTTAAAAGAGGGATTCACTGTTTTAATTTTAATTATAAACAGGATTGTACTTGATTATTTATAAAAATATATAATTTGTTAAATGTGTAGGTACTGTGTATGCATTGAAAGCTGTTCCATATCAATTTCTTGCAAGATAAGTATATTCTATCACGTATATCGTTGTTTATTAATTATACCTGTGTCATAAACTGTGTATTGGCATTTGAGGATAGTTCGTCATCGTCCTCCTACAAAATCAAAACGAGACAACATTGTAATGTATACATTGAGGAAATTTTAAGGTCAAATAAAATGTAATCAAGGCGTCATTTTCACGACTTAAAAATATGGAAATGATAAAAATGGTGGACATAAAGTTCAATTACATCGCTTTCTATATCAACGTCCCTGTCTTCATCGCTCATGATGGTATCCAGCACCCATTCAACGATGAAACCCGTTCAAACAACCAGGTTACGACCTAAAATGGCGAACCAAACAACGCCACGAGGGATACCCACGTGCAACTTCCGGCGTGATGTAAACAATGTTTTGGATTAAAACCCGCGAAATTTAAATACTTTCGACTGGAGTGGCTAGCTATGTAGTTTTCAACGCTTTCATTTTTTTTTAATTTAACACCATAAAGTAGAAAAAGGCGTAGAAATGTCAATGGAATAGAAGTTCCTTCATAATATAAGTTCCAAAAGGAAAAAATATTCTGGAATATTATTTCCACAGGAATAAATATTACCATTGATTACAGTATAGATCAGTATAACTTGTTATATGCCGGTTCCTAACGGGAATATAAAATGGTATAGTTTATGTGTTCCAACAGGAATAGATATTATGACAATGTTTATAACAAAGTTTCCATTGGAAGTTCTGTTAGGGGGAACAAATATACGTTGACAGAAATATGGTAAAAATCAGATTTTAGAATATTTCTTTTTCTTTTTCTGCTTTATAAGATAAAATGAATTTTCCTTGGAGTTCAGTATTTTTGTAATTTTACTTTTTAAAGATTTTCTATACTTAGACTGCTTAAACCGAGGATTTGTATAGCTTGAACACTACTTTTTGCATCACTTGAAATTAGGGATCAGAATTTTATTATGACCCCCAACCCACCCCCTAAAACCGGCTACTTTTGACCTTCCGTAGATGTTTGGTTAGAAAACTATCCTCAGTGTTTTGTCTCTTTAAATTTCATATCAGTGATGCTCCAAGAAAACAATCGGAGGGCTAAGAAAAAGGTCATCTATGCCTGAAGGTTTCAAAACTTAAAAGTGTTTTATGATTAAAGTACATTTTATCAAGGAATTGTATATTTAAATTTAAACTTTAAACATTAACTTTGTGACATACAAAATAAGTAAACAATTTAACTATAATTCACACATATATATATATATATATATATATATACACAATCATTCATTTACAGTAAATATTCCAGTGTCCCCTGTCATCAGTTCTAATGACCTTTTGATGTAGGACCCCAATTTATTTACTTGTGATGGTGTTGATGGATTGAGTATAAAAATCAATTTTTCTTCATCAGATAAATCTTGAACAGAAAAATTAAAATCCAAATGGTTAAAAAAGTTGTTTCTAAGTTCCATATTTAATTTACAATCTAATATAAAATGTTTTTCGTTTTCTAATGTTTTACATTTAAGACATATTCTCTGCTCTCTTATTATGTATCAAATTTTCAAAGTAGTTTTTAGAGCTTGTTTTTATATAAACTTTAAATAAATTATATGTTTTTTTTGTCTGAACTAGTATTTTGTTGAATTTGTATTATATCTAAATAAAGTTCACTTAAAATATTTTTTACATAGGTAAACCAGGAGTATACTCCTTCTGAGTCTAAGTTTTTACTAAGCGTGTAAGCTTCTTTCAAAAGAGGATTTAACTTACAGCATTCAAATCTCTTTAAATATGATAAAGTTTGTGTTTTAATATTAAATTCTATAGGAAGTCTCCCCAATTCAGCTCTAGTTGCAAGATTAGAAGCATTCTTTCTAGTTCCTAGTAAGAATTTACCAAATTGCAAGTGTAATTTTTCAATTGGACTTTTTTTCTGCAAAACTTAAAATATCTACTTTTTTTCCAGAATTTAAAGCTCTATTTTTAGCTCTAAAAAGAGAAATATAGGTGTCTAAATATGTTACTTCAGAGTTGTATATCAATCATTATTGGTTTTATGAGGGAATCAAACAAGATGGCATGCCACTTTGACTGTTAAATTATTCAAAGACTTTGTGTAAGCTTTCAACCCAAATAAAGCTTTTTTGGGCTTTTTTTGACAAGTTCTTAAGTACTATGAGACATGTTGCCATTGCATTTAATTAATAAGCCTAAAAATGCAGGGCCGCAACTACATTGAGGCAAATGAGGCAAATGCCTCATGTTAGAAATTTCAAAAAAAACCCTGAAACAAAAGATTGTTTTCACGGAAAGTGTCTTTCAGGTAGCACGTACTCTTCATTCACTGGTGTCGCCCCTGCATGTTTTTCGTGATTCATATTCTATTTTACTTTTAGATTTCAGAGTTGATGGTCTATTGTTTGTACGTCTTGATCCCAGGTTTTTCTTTTGTTCATTTATTGTCCCGAGTAATTTATGACTATAGTCTGAGTGTTGATTTTCATTTGTACGTGTGGTTTTGCAATGTTGCATGTCCACCGATGTCCAGACATTGTGCGAGAAAATATTTTAAGATTATACGATGCTACTGGACACAGAAAAAAAATTGTCGTTTCTGCATAGAGAATTGAACTTGTAATGATATCAAAGATTACAAAACTGGCTTTTTTGGTCGATAAAACTAGATAGCTGACATGGTTTAAATTAAAGTAAGGTCACGCATTTCTCGGTATCAAATAATTTGAAGAAAAAAATATACAACAGTGTATTGCCATATGACCTTTTACATTGAAGGGTTAAACTTGCATTAAATCGTGTTCAGACCCTTTGACAGAAAATACAGGAATATGGAGTAAACGTGCACGAGGCAGGCTAATCGCACACAAAGTCAATGCATAGACAAAATATAAAATGATCAATGGTCAAAGTTTTTATTCCTGTTCTTAGGAACTGAGGATTTTCTTATCCCAGGAAAAGATAACCTTAGCCGTATTTGGAACAACTTTTTTGGAATTTTGGGTCCTCAATGCTCTTCAACTTTGTACTTGTTTGGCTATATAACTATTTTGATCTGAGCGTCACTGATGAGTCTTATGTAGACGAAACACGCGTCTAGCGTACTAAATTATAATCCTGGTACCTTTTATAACTACTTAATCTTGATAGTTGCTGAGGGGGACTTCAACAATAAAAGAATCATTAATACCGTAAAACAAGGTAAAGATGGTCCCTAGTGTCGACTTAAGCAGAACTAGTACTTAAATTATAATACTGCACTGTCACTATATCTAAATCTAGTCATACAAAAAGTCACCAAAAGCACAATACAAGACAAGAACGGACAGACAGACAGACAGACGGATCCGGTATTAATGATTATAAGAATTACAATTTTTGCTTTATCCTACAAATCGATCTGTTGATGTTGTCCCTAAAACCTAACAGTCTTAAATAACAATGAATCTATATTTTTGTTTTGAGACCAGAATATTGTCGAAAAAAAATAGCTAAAATTATTTATGTTTCAATGTAAGAAAGAGTCCGGGAAACGCTCTGAATGCACGATTTTGCGTTATTTTTCTCAGAGCGGCCCCCAGATCCCTCGTTAAAAATGTTTTGCCTCACTATTAAAAGAGGCAAGTTACGGCCCTGAAATGAGTATTCTGATACATTATCAATGTTACTGTTTTTAAAATTTAAAAATGTTTTTTTTCTAGTTTAGAGCATGTCCTATTAAATATCATAGATTTTGTCTTTTTAATATTCAATTCTATCTGCCATTTATCACAGTATAAAGCTAAATTATTGAGACTATTCTGTAGCCCTGTTTTAGTTTCTGAAAAAATTAACAATTCATCTGCAAAAAGCAGGCAACTTAGTTTTGAGTCTATAATTTTTAGAGGATAACACAAGTCATTTTCAAAGACCTCTGTGATGTCATTAATTAATACATTAAATAAAGTAGGACTCAGTGAATCACCTTGTTTTACCCCTCTTGTAATATTAAACATATCAGTTACCATGTTTTTATATTTAATTGAAGACCCAGTGTCATCATATAGATGTTTTAAATCCCCCCACCTTAGAAGCAATATACCAACTTCACCTGCATATCGGATATATATTTCACAACTTTAATATTCGATATTCAAGAGCTTGCAGCTCCTACTCAGACTTTGTAAAACGTCATCAGTGTCTGATTAGAAAGTTGATGACACAGGGGGTATGTCAAAGAACGTCTCGTCCTTTTCTAAAAAAATTCATCGGAAGGTACCAAGACCTTGTTGATAAATATTCCGTATCAACTTCACAAATAATACATGATGGTCTTAATGTATAGATTCTGCGTACTGATGTTGTTTATCATCTTAACAACGTGTTATATTGTTCTTTCATTTGTCTTTGTTCTATTATTAATATTACTTTTACTGTTGGATTGTTTTATGTGATATTCATTTAACGTGGCTCGGTACTTAAACATCCCGTCGATGTGTTTGTATTGTCTTTCATTTTTTGCTGGTGTGTTTTGTTAATTGGATTTTTGTGTTTCTTTGGTTCTTATAACGTGACTCTGTACTTTAAAAGATCCCGTCAGTATGTTATTGTTCTATATTATGTCATTATGATATATTTCTATTATAAATTAGAAAATACTTTGAACCACAAACGTCAAAATTAATCAATCGCGTAGTGGAACGAACGATTTGTATAGATTCTATAACTTTTGGACTATTTTAGATCTCGGGTCTATTTCTGAAATTAATTCTTACATACTTTTGATTTTTTAACCCTGTATGCTAAGATTGCCCATGTGAAATTTAAAATTGTTTGTATATACATTGAACGACAAATATATGTGACAAATATATGGGACGTATAAAATTTTCTGACGTCAGACACGCGAATCAATGAATGTGTTTGTAGATAGATGTTTTAGTGTTCTGTTAAATTGTTCCTTTTAAAATTGTTACACGATGATGACTTCTGTACCCATATTTTTACTATTTTATTTATTATGTCTGTTTAGTTCACGCATCATTGTAAATATAACGGAATTTGATGAGATTGTCATCATAGTGAGAGGTTTAGCGCTTTAAAACCAGGTTTAATCCACCATTTTCTACATTTGAAAATGCCTGTACCAAATCAGGAATATGACAATTCTTGTCCATTCGTTTTTGATGCGTTTTATTATTTGATTTTGCCATGTGATTATGGACTTTCCGATTAGATTTTCCTCTGAGTTCAGTATTTTTGTAATTTTACTTTTTATTATGTTAAAAAGTTTCTTTCCTACCCCATATTATAAAGTTTGTACAAAAGAGCATCTCTCCATACAGAGTCAAATGCATTTATAAAATAAGTTTTAACTATATATCACCTGATCACATGTATTCGAAAATTAACCCTTGATTTAATGAACAGTATTCTACAGAAGAAACATATTTGGAAATCCTTCATAAGTTCACTTGGTATGGAATCTTTTTATCACATTTAAGGTAAAAAAGATATATTCAAAATTATAACAGGGTATAAGTGTTTCCCGTTTACATCAATGATAGCTATTTATAAGATTTATCAATGACATAGCACGTGTACTGATTAATGTAAAAAAAAAAGAAATGTCCTTCATTCTTGTGTATGTAAATTCTTACAGGAATAGAAACAAAGATTTAGTTTGGAAGTCGATACCTCTATTTTAGCATTGCACAAGGTCGGGGTTTTTCCATGACCATTACGTCGTTACACTGAATCGATATATGAGAAGTCTCTGGATCGACAACGCCTTCAATTTTTTTTCTGCTTTTCCATTGCAATACATTAAGTAAGTTCTGAATACACATTCGCTTGCAGTAAATTTAGATCTGGTCAGATTTATATGTTTGAAGAAAGCTTTTGTATATCTAAATGACCAAAGAATATCAGAGAAAAGATATTATTTCAAAATAATTGATACGTATGCATGGTAAAAAAACAGACGTTTTCATCTGTCACAGATTTTGTTTTGATTCAATCAAAATTATTGCATGACTGCCCTAATGATGACTTATCTAATAGCAGATATATTGCATTCATTTGCACTGTATTCCTGTCATGTAAAGTTGTCATGTAAGTGTTAAATTGAACATTGCCATAAAAGCGTGAGGTTTGTCTAGCCACTAAACTAGGTTCAAACCACCATTTTTATTAAAAGGTCCTGCACCAAGTCAGGAAAATGGCAATTGTTAGTTAATAGTTCGTTTCTGTGTGTGTTGCATTGTCGTTTTTTGTTGTTGCACTTTAGTGTTTCTGTTGTTTTGTTATTTTCACTTTGTGGTTGATGCATGTACGTATTTCACTCGGTTTTGTTTTGAAACCCGGATTAGTTTTCTCTCAATCAATTTATGACTTTCGAACAGTGGTATATATATATATATATTGTGTATTTGTTTATTGTTTCTCTGGGGAGGATGTGTTAGTGGAAATACAAAAACGTTGAAACTTGTATCTTAATACTAGGCAAATACCTGGAGTAGTCAATATTCGTGTGTTTACGATTTTTTTTTAGATTACTTCTCCTTTTTTCTTTATGTTTTTTTATGCCCATTATTCTTTGTTGTTTATTTTTGTGGCCTATTTCTATATTATTTATTTTCAAGGACACTTTTTTCTCTATTCTTTTAATTTTTTTTGTGGAATTTTTTATTTTTTTTTTCTCATTTTCTGTAGAATTGGACAATAAAGGCAACAGTAACAAGTATACCGGATATACCGCTGTTCAAAAGTCATAAATCGATTAAGAGAAAACAATTCTGGCTGACCAACTAAAACTGAGGGAAACACATCATGCAACTATAAGAGGAAAACAATGGAACAGCAAAAACACTGAGGTGCAAAAAAAAGAAAGAAAAAAAGTTAACGCCAACTTATATAGAAACTGGCTATTTGTTGACAACTTCCATATTTCTGACATGGTACCGGAAATTTAAGAAAAATTGTAGATTTAACCTAGTTTTTTTTGTGTTAACAAAACAGCCCTCTTATAAGGCAATGTAAAAAAATATCGCTGAAATGACAACATGTGCTACGTGAAAGGAATGACAGTACAAAAAAAAAAAACCACTCAGTGCAGTGAAACGCATAAATACATAATATAATAACATGTAAACTGAAGAATAACAACGAACATCTTCCATTCACGACATCACTGGCCAAAAAAAAAAAAAAAAACCAACCCCAACAGTGACTTATTTTTGTGACGTATAAAAACACTTGAAATTCACACAATTATATTGAACGAGATCCAAAATTCACAATTATATTAGTCCAAATAATTATTATCATATATGACGGTCTTGAAAGGCAATCTTAAATTATTCTCTTATCTGTAAACCCCATCCAGACCCTCTCGTATGAATTAAGCGCCCTCTACAAAAGATTGATTTAAACTACTACTATTATGGTACAATAAGATTAGAATGGCATGTGACATGATTCATACATGTTTTTTTTTAAATCCTGTAAATTAGGTCAATGCTATATGTAAGATAGATAAAGTTTTTATATCAGGTTAACCAGTATCTAGTCCTAATTTCACCAGCGAATGTATCAAAAAAGAGATAGAGGTAAGACCAATTTAACCAGTCTCTTCAAAATGTTTAATTTATTTTCACTTTCCTACACGGTTAATTCGTGTAGTTCATGTTCCGGAACATACGTTTTCATACTGTCCTCACAAACCGAATCAAAATATGTAGGACTTCCAAATTAAAATCTTGAGTGAAAACAAAGTTAAATTTACACTTCAGTAACATTGAGAACAAATGTTTTTAATCTTTTCAATTTTCAACCAAAACATCTGTTATTTTTTTTTTCTGATTTTCTTTCACTGAATTTCAACTTATGAATCCTAGTATATATATTTATTATCGAGAACTTGACTTGTCTCTTGTTAATTGTAATTGTTTTTTTTAAATGTCAATGGATAATCGCTTCTATAACCAATATCACCGTGTAGAACGCCACATGCGGGGTATCGGCTATGTTTGACACGGGGTGGCAATTTCGAAGCGAAGAAAAATTATCAAAGTAAGTTCAAGTATCAAAATTTCTTTATTTAGAATTCTTAGTACCATATAATGTACTGCACGGAAGGAACTGAAACACAATCTATTCCCTGCAAGCAAAATCAGTTGTTTTTATTGCTTTGTTTTCTCAAACAAAGTTTCTCCCTAGTTTTCCGTGTTGCAGATTTTGAGGCTTCATATGCAAATTTCTGGATAAAAAACTACTTCAGACGACTTCCCTCTGCATCCTTTATATAGAATTGAATTCCCTTTATGGAATTTAACTAAATACCAGCTTCATACTTGAAATTAATTGGATTAAAAACTAGTTTTTCATTAAATATAAAGTGTCGCTCGGGGTGTCAGCGAATGTATCAAAAGAAAATTGATAATTTTTCTTCGCTTCGAAATAGCCACCCCGTGGCCAAAATAGTCGACACCCCGCATGTGGCGTTCTACACGGTGAATATAGTTACACCAATCGAGACCCAATCGGTCTCGATTTGTGTTACGATTGGTTATAGAAGAGATTATCCATTGACATTAAAAAAGTATGAGTTGAATTCCGTGTGCAGAACTCGTGTTATACTGGAATCTGGAATAACATTGACTGTCCCTAAGGTATATTTGGCCCCTCTTCATTACCATACCATTACCACGTAAAAGTACAGTAAAACAGAAAAGCCAATCCCGTAATATTAATCTTTGCCTTACGGAGTTGCAATCTTCATCATTCCATCCATAACGATATAATTACATTAGATGTATGTTTCATTATAATACATAATTCTGATTGGCTACACTGCAATCTCGCATTATTCCTGAGACCTTGAGCAATTGCATTACATAATATAATTTATCATTCATGATGACACGAGGTCCCACAATAAAGTGCACAGGTAAATTAAATAAAAACTTGATTAAAATCGTGTTTTCATTATCCTAGCTAAAAATGTAATTATAAGTATTGAATGCTTCTTTTTGTAACTTGATGGGGTTGTAAAAGTGTTGACCGTATGCACATTTTTAGAATGAAGCGCTTCCGTGCTTCATACAAAATGCACTTCGGTCAACGCTTTTACAACCAATGAAGTTACAAAAAGAAGCATTCAATTCTTAAATAAAATACGATATGCTGTCTAAGGAATATAATCTTAATATTGTTATTCTGAACATTTATAACAAAAAGTAAAATAACAAAAATACCGAATCCGTGGAAAATTCTAAACGGAAAGTCTCTAATGAAATGACAAAATCAAAAGCTCAAACACATCAAACGAATGGAAAACAACTGTCACATTCCTGACTTGGCACACGAATATTTTTAGGTAGAAAATTGTGGAGTAAACCTGGTCTTATAGCTAGATAAACCCATCACGTGTATGAGAGTCATCAGTCAATATCGGTTATAATCATCTTAATAACTATAAAAACAAACAAATATCTGTCAACAAAGAAAAAAGCATATATAGACAAAGCACATTTAATTTAGTAGAAACGAAAGAAAAGAATTCAAAAATTACCGGTGACCTCAACATTGTTAATAACACTTCTCTACGAAATGTGTTATCGAAAGGTCCGACATATCGTGAGCCTAAATCCATCAATTGGAAATACAACTTTAAAATTTTGATGTATTCAGTCGAGGATTATGCCAGGTAATGGGCTAAGCGCGAGAAGGAAGACATAAACACTCTAACCGAATGGATTGTGGCAGTGAGGTCGTTGATACAAATCAGAATTAAGAAACTGAATGGGCCTATTAATGCCCATGCTACGTCAATCGTTAAAGACCCAAATGTTGAAAACACTTATCCTACCTTCATGAAAAATATGTTGTTGTCCCCGCCGATAAAGCCCCAAACAACATAGTTTTTGTGTGTAAAACTCATTACATTAACTGCTTGATAAACGAATTAGGTATTGACAATTCACTTGGAAACTCAACATATACCCTCACGACACTTACCAAAGAGGAAATCCTGGATAATCATAGGTCTGTTCTATGTTCCTTTGGAATTTAAACCAAAGATGAAGAAATGGATCTTCCATAACTGTATTGGATACCTTACAAACAATGGTATATTGCTGGGTCTTCCAAGTGCTCCACGAAACCTCTTTCTAAATTATTAACATCTATTTTATCAGCAATCAAAGACGGCTTCAAAGTTACTGTGAAACTGCCTATTCTAGAGGTTGCGTGAATCAGATGTGGATACTAAAAAATTCCAAAGATCTTTTAGAGTACATACAATCTAACTCTCTTTCATCTTGTAATAGTATTAAAACATTTGACTTTTCTACACTTTACACAAGTATTCCACATTCCAAACTAAAAGACAAATTAAAAGAGTTGGTATTGCTTTGTTTCATTAAAATGAATGGCCAACGTAGATACAAGTATCTTGTCTAAGGGAGGGATAAATCCTTCTTTGTAAAGGATCACTCTGATTCAAACAAAAAATTCTTTAAAACTGACATTATCAAAATGCTTGATTTCTTGATGGACAACATATTTGTTACTTTCGGAGGAAGTGTTTTTCAACAGACTGTCGGCATTCCAATGGGTACAAATTGTGCCCCTCTTCTTGCCGACTTATTTCTTTATTATTATGAGGCTGACTTCATACAGGAACTTTTTAGGAAGAAAGATAAGAAGTTAGCTATATCCTTTAACTCTACTTTCCGCTCTATAGATGACGTTCTTTCAATAAATAATTCAAAATTTGGTGACTATGTTGAAAGTATTTATCCCATCGAACAAGAGATAAAGGATACAACAGATACAGTTAAGTCGGCCTCATATGATATCTTGACTAACATCTAGAAAATGACATTGAGGGTCGGTTGAAAACAAACTTTACGACAAAAGAGATGATTTCAACTTTCCAAGTGTGAACTTTCCATTTCTAAGTAGCAACATTCCAGCAGCACCTGCATACGGTGCATATATCTCCAAATTGATACGGTATTCCCGTGCTTGCATTTCCTATCATGATTTTCTTGATAGAGGGCTGCTGCTCACAAGGAAGCTATTAAACTAAGAGTTCCAAATGAAGTTGAACTCATCACTTCGTAAATTTTACGGGCGTCATCTTGATTTGGTTGACCGTTATGGAATAACCGTTTCACAAATGATATCGGATATGTTTCTTACGTCGTAACTACAATCCCCTTCCCTTTCATGAATGTGACCTACCGAATTAGACTATTTACCGGATTTGTAATCACATAAGCAACACGACGGGTGCCACATGTGGAGCAGTATCTGCTTACCCTTCCAGGGCACCTGAGATCACCCCAAGTTTTTGGTGGGGTTTGTTTTGTTTATTCTTTAGTTTTCTATGTTGTGTCATGTACACTATTGTTTGTCTGTTAGTCTTTTTCATTTTTAGCCATGGCGTTGTCAGTTTATTTTCGAATTATGGGTTTGACTGTCCCTCTGGTATCTTTCGTCCCTCTTTTGTATTCCAAAAATGTGCAGGTGAAGTTGGTATAGTACTACTACGGTGGAGGAAATTGTTAATTTCAACATTAAAATCAAACCCACCACTTTCTTCACAATCCCAAAGTTCGTGCATTAACTTATATATGTAGGTTATCAATATGTTATAGAAGCCACATGATTTGAGCATTATTTACGATTTAGGCAAAAACTACAATTCGTTTTGTTTAATTATTAATATAAGCGGTTTTTTAAATATATTTTCGTGATAAGCTGCCAGGTTGGCCCTTTTTTGTTACAAAATAACATAAAAAAAACATTGCTAATTTATCATTGACTTGCTATTCAACAATTTAACCTGATTAAATTCGTACTCATGTAACCGCAATTCAAACTGCAGCTAAAATTGGGTCACGCATGTACTAGACGTGTTCAGATATTAAGGAAAAGAATGTCATCCTTGAAAGTGAAACAAGGGTAATCTTTTTTTTACAAGAAATCATTTTGATACAGGTTAAAACTATGATAAACATATTCTTTAACTTTAAATAGGAAATCAAACAGACCTAGAAAAAAATCCAATTGCAAATTTTTGTTCATATCGGGTTATATTACCGTCGATAGACATTGGAGGGCATCTGGATAGTTATTGAGATGGGACTTTTTTTTATTCGAGCGTCACTAATGAGTCCTTTGTAGACAAAACGCGCGTTTGGCGCAAAAACAAAATTTCAATCCTGGTTTCTATGATGAATTTATTCACACGAAATGCTACTACATATTATCAATCTATTGTTAATGGTTTAATCAATACTTTTTTTGTAATTTAGTCAAATATGAGAATTTGAGAAAAATTGGAACAAATGTCCTTTTAATTTTATTTCTTCAAACATGTGTGTTTTTTTCTTTGTAGATAGAACACTATTAATATTACGCTTTATAAGTTTTCGAGTTGAATGGTCAATGTGTTGATCACATTTTTCAAATTAAAGACAAGACCGATTTAAGAACACGGAGAGCATAGCTCAAGATATCTAGCCGCCAAAAAAACATATTATAATGGAAGCCGAGAAATATATATCTGATATAATTTCTAAAGCTTTACATTTAGAGGGACTAGGAATCAGCAGAAGAATTGCAAGTATACATAGGAACCGCATACACAGCATCGATGAATTATATTTTGCTGAAAGTGAAATATTGCGACAGTATCACGGTGGAAGTAGCGCCGAAGGCACTTCTACCATAGAAAGTGACCTTGATAAAATGATGGTGGTTCCAGGCGTCATTGTCTGCTCGGATGTTGATGCCATACAGAAAATGAACTGTCATATCTTCGAAATGAAGTCAAACAACTGTCGACCTGGATTCACAAAACTGACACCAGTTCACATCGAAAACTCAGATTATGATTTGTTTCAAATGTACCAGCAGGATATTAGAGAAATGCTTGAAAAAGATGAACGAGGTAATTTATTGTTTTCTAGCGAGAAGTTCCACCAGTTTCTGCTTGCTATTCCAGCAAATATTCCTCCCGATAAACGAGCTTTACCGACTCATTACAGACACGGACCTGCTGCAACATGCGTAGATACTGATTCTCATGGTTATATTGCTGGAGAGTCTGGTACTGAAATTGAAATAGACTTTTCTCATGGACTTTTGTTGAAAGAATGGCCAGAAGAAGCAAAAGAGTGGATTGCGAGACAAAGACATTATTGTTGGCCTGGGAAAGACTTGGTTGAGAAAATATCCAATTTTGATTGTCATCTAGTTCCAGTAGGGGACAAGTTCTCTAACCACCAGCATCTCGAATGGCGCATATCATTTTTGTTGTGTGAGTTAGAGCTAGTGTGGAGTTTCAGTGATATCCAAATTCAACTGTATTTTTTGTTAAAACGGATTGTGAAATTAGAGATCGAATCTCTTTATCCTGATCAACTCAGTTCGTATCATATGAAAACAGCAGTTTACTGGTACTCAGAAACAGACGATATAACACAATGGACAGGGTACGAATTATTAGAGCTTGTAAAACGTTGCCTGATCTTTGTATCATGTTGCATAGAAAAAGGAGAGCTACACCATTACTTCCATCGAAAACGAAATTTGTTATTTGAGAAATTCATCGATGCAAAAGGAAAGCTCGTGGTTCTGAATAAAATAAATCAACTCACAGAAACTATTTTACCTACAGTAATTAAACTCCTCAATCAACCATATTTGGACGGAGCATGGACAAAGAGCAGTGAGGATCCAGAAAGGTTTCTAGGATATTGTAGAAGTCATGACTTTCTAGGACCGTCATTTTCTAAATTGCGTTATCAAAATGAATTATTTAGCTTATTTAAACAAGTCTTTAATATTTTTATATCAATGGCAGAATCAGAAATTGAAACTTTAAGTCGACAATGGAAATATTTTGAAAAAGAGAAAGCTCTTGATATCGAGGAGATTTTTTTCTGTTTTCTGATCCAGTTTTTAGCTTTACGGCTTGGAATTTCTTTCCAGAAAGAATCGATGAAAGACAAAAACAGAATACACATTGAAATGCTTAGAAAAGATGCAGAAGTTTTCATTTTAAAAGGAAAAGAATTAGACGTACTATCTGGGTATCTTTATCTTGCGACTTTTTATCTGAATGTTAACAAAACCGAAATGGCATTTACAGTCTTAAAAACACTAATAATGAAACACAACGATGCTTCTTTTATATATCCAGGGTGGTGCTCCCAAAAGAAAGGAATCAAAGTGTCTTCTAGCATATGTCGTCAAATTGAATGCCCTTTTATACAGGAAGACACATATGTAAACTATGCTGTAGGATTTGATATAATATTTTCTGCGGATGATGTTTCATTTGTTCCTCACCCTGTCAAGTTTGAATGTATCCTCGTCCAGAACGAATTTGACGGCTTCATCGTGATACATCCAGTTGTGTATATGTATTTTATAATGACAATCGCGTTTTACAAAAGCGGAATCCTTAGCAAAACATTGGAGAATCTTCAAAAACTAGACACGTCAGTAAATGAAGCCAAAGGTGGAATGCAACGATTTAGAGCTCTGAATTTACTAGGATACTGCAACTTTCTTGTAGGACGATTCAAGTCTGCATATAAATATTATGTTGCGTCCATTGAGGAAACGAATACATTCGGTCATTTTCAAAATGCTGCCCTATATCACATTATAATTTTGATATATTACTTGAAAAAGATAGGAAAAATTGAACTTTAATAGCAAGTTGGTGAATGTTCAACTGTGGATTAAATATAATTTTGTATCGTGAGGGTATCAGCACTTCGGTGTTGACATAATTATCAATTATATTGTAATATTTATAAATTTACTGCTTGCAAAAGTATGAATTATTCAAAATACTAAGGATTATCTCATTTCTTATCCCAGGCATAGATTACCGCAGCCGTATGAGGAACAACTTTTTGGGGAATTTTTGGTACACAATGCTCTTCAACTTTGTATTTGTCGGCTTTATAACTATTTTGATCTGAGCGTCACTGATGAGTCTTATGTAGACTGAAAGCGTGTCTGGCGTATCAAATTGGTACCTTTGACAGCTTTTAATACCACAGGGTCGATGCCACTGCTGGGGACGTTTCGTCTCGGAGAGTATCATCAGCCCAGTAGTCAGCACTTCGGTGTTGACATAAATATCAATTACATGGTCATTTTCTGTTTACAAAACTTAAAATTTTTCGAAAAACTAAGGATTTTCTTATCACAGGAAAAGATTATCTTAGCCTTATTTGGCACAACTTTTTTGAATTTTGGATCCTCAATGCCATTTAACTTTGTACTTGTTTTGCTTTATAAATATTTTGATTTGAGCGTCACTGATGAGTCTTATGTAGACGAAACGCGCATCTGGCGAAATAAATTATAATCCTGGTACCTTTGATAACTATTCACTTTTGTAATCGTAAGCTTATTGAAACATGAAGAGAGATTTTAAATCCAAAAAGGACAAACAAGTATAGCCAAGGTGGTCAAGGAATCAGAGCTTTGCATGCCGGAGAACATCTGTTTTAACATAAAGCTCGGGATTTTATAAAACTTTATCAACATCGTATTGAAATAGGAAAAACCCAAAGCAAAACAAAATTCAATGAATAATAAAACAAATAAGGAAGAATACCTGTAAATATCTGAGATAAAAAAACTTAGTATGTTGAACAACACAAGGTTATGTAAACAGTTAGGTTATCAATATGACCATGTATATGATATTCCATCATTGAAACATTGATAACAGATCTATATTTGGAGCAAATGTAACCTGTAATTTGCAGTTGGCCTTAGCATGAGTTTATGTCCACTATCGTGACATGTAAATCACATGTTAACTTATTGTACATTAACGAAAATATGTGACACATTGAAGATTATACAGGACTCATGTGCAAAGAAGTGAAAGGTGCGTTTTATCTATTGGACCTAGTGTTAGTATATAGCATGACACAACAAATCAAAAGAAAAAGACCCGAAGGTAAGTCTTTGTGGAAACGATTGATAATTGCCATTTTTCATTATTTTAAAATTTCTTTTGACAGAATCGCAAAGTATAGATTGTTTTTTTCTAAATCTAAAAGTCGTAACAGTGAGAAATGATGAAAGTGAAACAAAATTAGTTTCATACGAATTTGTATTTCAATTGTACTAGACAAAATATAGTTGATATACTTCCAGGAATTAACATGTTAAGCATGTAACTTTCCTAAGTGATTTTTGGTAGATAAAAGATAAAGTGGAACATCTATTCATTCTCATATTACGATATTGCAGAATAAAAATCAATGATTTAAAAGATGGCCATTAAGTATTATAATGACATATAAAGCAGACTTGTAGATAAAGCAAATTTTGTGTAGGTAATAATCAATATGGCCGTTGATATATCTATCTTAATTTTGGATTTATTGAATTTGACATTATGATAAATTATAGCTAATACAGTGACTAGATAGGAAATAAGTCATTTTGTCGAACATTTACGTTCCTGTGTTTTATCATGACGTCACAAGTTGTACTCATATTGATTTAACATGGAAAAATCAAAGAAAATGGGTAAATTTCCATAGATTATTGGACAGGAAAATAGAGCGCATACGTCGACAACAAAAATCTTTTAAGATAATGCATGTGACTACATTTCACATGTCTATTTTAAATATTTAGTTTTTCGACGTCTGCGCTCTATGTTTCTTGGTCTTAAATTTGATTGAAATCCAGCTGAATTCTATGTTACTGTCTTACATGTCTTAAAGTCAACTTAAAACATTTATTTGTCTTGTAACATTGAACTTTATAACCGGGGCCAATTATGGGCCTTACCGAACTTACTCCTTTTATATTTGTTGTTTTTACTGGAAATAGACCAGGAATTTTGGCCACAACTTTTAAAATTCAGCGCATATTGTTTACTTATGTGGACGTAAGGGTTGAACAATGGGCACTATAAATGTATTCAGCTAAATAATAAAATGATTTTTTTACACTAATTTAAATACCTGAGTGCATTAACACGGTAAGCATGCAAAATATCTAATTAAATAGGTAAATATAAAGGTGTGCTCTTACACGTAGCACAGCTAGTAATAAATCATGATATTTATCCTACCAAAACAGGTTTCTATGTACATGATGAAGATGCAGACTTTTAGGTCATTCTTGATTATAAGAATTTTCAAAACCAGAACAAAACTGGTACACGTACAGGGAGCGACCGTTTACTGGATAAACGTTAACCATTTTGTTGCATTATAAGGCATTGTGTGTATCACAGAGTATTTGTGAAAGGATTATAGCCAAGTAAAGTTAGATCCTATTTTTGGTCCCAATTTTTGTTTTATTTCAGTAAGTGTTACGTCGGAAATAAATGATATTTTTTAAAAAACAATTTTTACCTCAGGTTAAATAATTTGACTCATACAAATCGATTTCTCTATTCAAAAGTAAAATCACAGAAATACTGAACTCCGAGAAAAATTCAATCGTAAAGTCCCTAATCAAATGCCAAAATCAAATGACAAAACACATCTAACGAATGGACAACAACTGCCATTTTCTTGACTTAGTATAGGCAATTTTAACATTAGACAAGAGTGTACACGATGAAATGTCATTGATATTATGTCGATAGTCTTAAATATAAAGCTTTATTACGACTGTCAAATAAACTTAACATTAACAAAAAAAACTAAGCATTGACCAATTAACCATCGAATGAGGTCATGGTCAGATTAACTAACCCAGGTAGACATGTAAAGCTAATAATTCTTCCATACAGTAAATATAGTGTTTATATATCTCAACTTGTACCAATCGCTCGTGTATGTAACAATGTTTTAGATTTAAACGAAGTTATGTATTACTGAAAAATTATTACACCAGGGTTTTCGATATCACAAACTAGTCAAAACAATTACTAAATTTTATCATCGGTATAAGGACATCATTCGTAAATATAGCTCAACATGCAGACTTCTTATACGTTTAGGTATTTCACATCCAATTTTTTTATGAAAATAATCTTTATAAAGCACAAAAATGTCAGTATTCACCACAGAAACTAACAAAACCTTTTAATAGACTTATTAAGAAGGGATATAGTTACGATACTGTTGTCAGGTCATTAAAGATTGCATATTTTGGCGTTGATATTGATTCACTTATAGGGTCTCTGCATCGGAACTAAACACATTTATTCAAAAACCAGTTGTTGGCATGACACGGGTTATGTTCTTCTCATATATGTTATGATGGTATGATACTAAACCCCTAACGGGAAGGATTGTGCCTGATATTCATATGATGAAATCATAATCTTTCAATCAGTTTAATTGAAGTCTGGAGCTGGCATGTCAGTTAACTGCTAGTAGTCTGTTGTTATTTATGTATAATTGTCATTTTGTTTATTTTCTTTGGTTACATCTTCTGACATCAGACTCGGACTTCTCTTGAATTGAATTTTAAATGTACGTATTGTTATGCGTTTACTTTTCTACATTGGCTAGAGGTATAGGGGGAGGGTTGAGATATCATAAACATGTTTAACCCCGCCGCATTTTTTGCGCCTGTCCAAAGTCAGGAGCATCTGGTCTTTGTTAGTCTTGTATTATTTTAATTTTAGTTTCTTGTGTACCTTTTGGAAATTAGTATGGCGTTCATTATCACTGAACTAGTATATATTTGTTTAGGGGCCAGCTTAAAGGCGCCTCCGGGTGCGGGAATTTCTCGTTACATTGAAGACCTGTTGGTGACCTTCTGCTGTTGTTTTTTCTATGGTCGGGTTGTTGTCTCTTTGATACATTCCCCATTTCCATTCTCAATTTTATTGACCTATTGGTTCAGACCAAAATACAAAACATTGACAATGAGCAATACACCATGAAAATGAGGTCAAGGCCAAATAAACCTGAGCGACTGACATGTAGATCATAAAATATTTCTATACACAAACTATAGTTGATTAATAGCATATAGTATTAGCAAAAAAGACCAAAACTGAAAACTTAACTTTGACCACTGAGCCATGAAAATGAGGTCAAGGTCAGATGACACCTGACAGCTACACATGTACACATTGCAATCATTCCAGACATCAAATATAGTAGACCTATTGCATACAGTATAAGAAAAACAGAGATGATCTAACATTACCTTTTTTCACGTATTCACTGAACTATGAAAATGAGTTCAAGGACATTGAAGTGAACTATGAAAATGAGGTCAAGGACATTGAACATGTGACTGATGGAAACTTCGTAGCTTGATGCATCTATATCTAAAGTATTTAGCATCCAGGTCTTCCACTTTCTAAAATATAAAGCTTTCAAAGTTATCTAACACTGCCGCCACCGCCGCCGCCAGATCACTATCCCTATGTCGAGCTTTCTGCGACCAAAAGTCGCAGGCTTGACATAATGGTTGATTGAACCTGGACTTATAGCGCTAAAACTCTTATTTATATGCCAGTCGCATCAAATTCCGTTATGTTTACAACGATGAGAACAAAACAGACATAATAAATAAAAGTCAAAATATGGGTACAACAGTTATCCCTTTGCTACAAATTCAAAACAAACAATCATTTACAAAAAAGCACAAAAGCAACTGTCAAATTAAAAAAACACATCCATTGCTTCGTCTGTCCGACGTCAGAAAATGTAAACGTCACATATGAAGAAATGTTGTCGTTCAATATTTATTCAAAACAATTATAATTTCACATTGGAAAAATGGTGGTATACAGAGTTAAAAGATCAAAAGTTATGTTTGAATTAACTTCAGAAATAGACCAAGATTTAAAATTGTCCAGAAGTTCTTTAGAATTTTTAAGAATAATTTTGTTGTTTGTCGTTTAAAGTATTTTCAAATTTATAATATTATGAAACGGTATTAGGATATAGTATATTTTGTCACCCCACGTAGGTTGCTAATAAACAGCATTTGGTTAAGCGGCTATTATTGTTTTTGATAAATTGTTTATTATAAAGGATTTTTAAATACTGAAATCATTTTTGTTAAAAAATGGCAGCTGTTTAAGATTTGACTTCAAATTATTAACTTCAACATTTTTAGTAACTATTTCAGACGATAGATTATTTGAACATTTAATCATCTATTCGGTTATTAATTTTTGTACGAACACTATTTTCCTTTTAGTGATTACCTTACATTTGTACTGTCCTTTTATTTTGACTTGTATACTTATTGTTTGAATGTTAACTATCTTTAGTTATCGGCAAAATGACTGAATCCGTGCTCATTATTATTTCAAATACTATAATATAAAAGTAACGACAACTAAGGATTTTCTTATCCCAGTAAAATATTACCTCAGCCATATTTGGCAAAGCTTTTTGGAATTTCGGGTCCTCAATGCTCTTCAACGTTGTACTTGTTTGGCTTAATAACTATTTTGATATGAGCATCACTGATGAGTCTACTGTAGACGAAACGCGCGTCTGGCGTACACAATTATAATCTTGGTACATTTGATAACTAGTCTATGCAATTATATATTTTGATATGAGCGTCACTGATGAGTCTTGTGTAGTTTAAATGCGCATGCTGCGTGTTAAATTATAATACTGATACCTAAAACTATTTCATTGACGTTTATTTATAAAAGTGATCTGATTTTCTATTTGATTATGAAGTACATTTAGAAATGGTGAAATTTGTAAAGAGTGAACAGTAAGATATAAAAAAAAATACCGTTATGCCGTTCCTTTTCGAAATTGGATATTTTTTTTATAATTACCTTTATTTGTTTTACTTTAGTTCTAATGTAAAGGTATGTAAACGTTTGTATTGACCAAAAAATACTATTCGCTACAATTTCTCAATTAATATTTTTTTTATCTCAGCTGATTTTTAATGTTTATAATACAAACGATGTATCGACTCTATCTTTGACATATTTAAGGAATGACTGCAATATTTTTTTTCTGTTTATGAAAAGATAACATCAGAATATTAATGTGGTGCACACTGAATAAACCGCGTAGTGGGTTTTTTGAAAGTGTGCAACACATTTTTTTATCATGTTTATGTTATTTCGAATAGTCAAAAAAATATTACAGTTATTTCTTATGATTTTATTATAATTTTCATTTTCAACCGTAGTAAACCATGAAAAATAGATTATTAACGTCACGGTCACATGACTTATTTATGTCTTTGGGCTGATAATCAGAACAACGTCAGGCAATCAGAAGACTCGTGACATCCAAAATCAAATTATTAGGGAATAGAAATATACACCACAGCGAAAATTCGAGATTTGCGAAACGTTACAGTATTTTTAAATTAAGAGGTAAATACTGTTACTAGGCGATTTTAGGTTGTTAAATATGAACAATCTCTATTAACCCATTACATGATTTTACTTGATTGAATATCAAGAAAAAATAAGGTTTTTACATTTCTTTTAATTCTAAAAACTGCTTGCTGTAATCAGCTTTCTCAAAAGTTATAATGACATTCGCTTGGCTCAATCGGGAGATTTATTTCAGGAGAAGTCGAAAAAAATTATGGATACCTTATTTACTTGTACAAGGGAACATGTATGCAACTTCTTCTGTTGATATCTTGAATATTACGGATAAAAGACAAGGAAATGATAGGTCTCATGGCAAACGTATCCATGCTACTCACAAGGAAGCTTCAATATCCTTTCTTTTTTCACTTCAGTGTTTCAGTTCCCAGTTCCCAGTTTTATTTTCAGATTTGTTTTCTCTCAATTGATTTATGACTTTCGAACGGCGATATACTTCTGTTGACTTTATTTAGATAATATATATAATCACATTTTAAAAATAATTCAGGAATAAATAACAGAGTACATAAAACGCCTATTTCCAGAACATTTCAGAAGAAGGTATAAACTTCAAGAATTATCAGAGCGGTTTGTAGTTGTACCGGCCGACGAAACAGCCAACAATTTGAAAGTGGTATGCCGTAAATACTACACGGATGTTCTTAAGAATGAAATTTTGAATCCATCAATTCCAGTCCGTGTGCTCCACCGAGAGTCATATAATAAACAAACATACCATAACCGCATCACAGCTTATAGCATCGTCTGAACTTTGAAAGGTCCCAACTATGTATTTTTACCTCAATTTGCTAAAACAGCAGAATATCGTTTCTCGGCCTCTAGTAAGTGTTCTACAACTTATCTTTGAATGCTTTAACTAACTCCTTAACTACTGTCAAAAAAAACTATTGTGATAAAAATATGAAAAACTCGGAATTATCTTTTTTTTAGTGTAAAAAACTCTTTGGATTTCTTTAGATGAAGAACGGGCTTTTGGTGGTCCTTTTGATTCTGTTGACACTTTTGACATTTCTAATCTTTACACTATATACTTCTACAACAGGTTGTAGTTATTACAATGGAAATTGATTGCGTTCCTTTAGTACCAGACTTGTTTTTGTACTTTTATGAATCACAGTTTATGACCAAACTCAGTAAAGACCCGTCTTTATTGCAATTCATTGATAAATTTAACAACACTTCCAGCAGCGCCTGCATACGTACTATATATCTCCCAATTTGATACGATATTCTCAGGCTTGTATTTCCAATCATGATTTCCTTGATAGAGGATTGCAACTCACAAAGAAGCTACAGTATCCTTCCTTTGTCACGAATGTGACCTACCAAATTAAACTATTTACCGGATTTGTAATAACATATAGCAACACGACGGGTGCCATATGTGGAGCAGGATCTGCTTCCCCTTTCGGAGCACCTGAGATCACCACCTATTTTTGTTGGGTATCGTGTTTCTTAGTCTTAAGTTTTCTATGTTGTGTCATGTGTACTATAATTTGTCTGTTTGTCTTTTTATTTTTAGCCATGGCGTTGTCAGTTTATTTTCTATCTATGAGTTTGCCTCTCCCTCTGATATCTTTCGTCCCTCTTTTGCCGTTATTTTGAGGATATTTTTTCATTAAATAATCAAGAGTTTTCTAAATATACTGCCGAAATTTACCCAAAGGAACTTTTTCTATATTGGAATATTTCGGTTTTACACGGGAAACTCCACATGCTCCAGACTAAAATTTACGACGTAAGGAGCAATTTGCGTTCCCTATTGTTATTTATCCCTTTATAGATGGTGATGATCCTTTAGCACCATATTGCGGTATTTATATTTCACAACTAGTTCGCTATGTCCGTGTCTGTTGTGACATTTTTTATTTTAATGTTTTAGGTAACAACGTATTAAATTTTAGCTAGAGAAATTTATGTATTACTGAAAAATTATTACACCAGGGTTATCAATATCACAAACTAGTCAAAACATTTACTATTTATCATCGGTATAAGGACATTATTCGTAAATATAGCTCAACATGTACATATCTTAAACGTTCAGGTATGTAACATCCAATCTTTTATGGTAATATTCTATACAAAGCACAAAAATGTTAGTATTCACCTCAAAAGCTTACAAAACCTTTAAACAGACTTATTAAGAAGGGATATAGTTCCGATACTTTTGTCAGGTCATTAAAGATTGCATATTTTGGCTTTGATATTGATTCACTAATAGGGTCTTTGCATCGGAACTAAAATTATTTATTAAAAAACAACAGTTGTTGGCATGACACGGGTTATGTTCTTCTTATATATTTTATGATATAGTATGATACTAAACCCAATACGGAAGGGATTGTGCCTGATATTCATATGATGAAGACATAATCTGTCAATCAGTTTAATTGAGGTCTGGAGCTGGCATGTCAGTTAACTGCTAGTAGTCTGTTGTTATTTATGTATTATTGTCATTTTGTTTATTTTCTTTTGTTACATCTTCTGACAACAGACTCCTCTTGAAGTGAATTTTAATGTGCGTATTGTTATGCGTTTACTTTTCTGCATTGGCGAGAGGTTTACGGGGAGGGTTGAGATCTCATAAACATGTTTAACCCCGCCGCAATTTTGCGCCCGTCCAAAGTCAGGAGCCTTTGGCCTTTGTTAGTCTTGTATAATTTTTAATTTTAGTTTCTTGTGTATAATTCGGAAATTAGTATGGCGTTACCAATTCAACACTGTAATTAGATAATTGAATATGGTTTTATTTGTATTAATGTTGATTTTGTTATCAGTAAACATAAAAGAAAACTAAATATAATTGTTATATTCATATACACATTCCTGGATCTACAAGCTGTCGATACCTGTATATTGGCATTGCATAGTTAAGATCATGTTTTTCTCCGACTGTTTATAACGTCCTACTAAGGATTTTCTTATCCCAGACATAGATTACCTTAGCCGTATTTGGCACAACTTTTTGGAATTTTGGATCCTCAATGCTCTTCAACTTTGTACTTGTTTGGATTTATAAATATTGTGATATAAGCGTCACTGATGAGCCTTATGCAGACGAAACGTGAGTCTGGCGTATTAAATTTTAATCCTGGTACCTTTAATAACTATTTACAATGAATCCAATAGATGTTTGATGAATTATCTTGTATTACATGCATTATTTTGTTTGTTAGTTGTAAGTGGCTTTGTGTATGTGCCTGTCCCAAGTCTTCAGTGGTTGTCGTTTGTTTATGTGTTGCATATTTGTTTTTCGTTCATTTTTTTACATAAATAAGGCTGTTAGTTTTCTCGTTTGAATTGTTTTACATTGTCTTATCGCGGCCTTTTATAGCTGACTATATGCGGTATGGGCTTTGCTCATTGTTGAAGGCCGTACGGTGACCTATAATTGTTAATGCTTGTGTCATGTTGGTCTTTTGTGGG
Organism: Mytilus galloprovincialis; assembly: GCA_037788925.1. Classification (NCBI taxonomy): domain Eukaryota; kingdom Metazoa; phylum Mollusca; class Bivalvia; order Mytilida; family Mytilidae; genus Mytilus; species Mytilus galloprovincialis. The sequence goes on along the minus strand of CM075334.1, from coordinate 4,582,620 downwards.
TAGTTGTCTCATTGGCAATCATACCACATCTTCTTTTTTATATTGAACTAGCTGTCAGTAACTGCGAGTTCTCACAGATCAGTACTTGTCTTTTTGTTGTTGTGATATACATGTCCCCGGCCACGTCTACTCTGTATTTTTGTTAGATGTATTTCTATTTGTATCCATCTGCTAAGTTGAGCCTTTTAAACTGATTTTTAAAGATCGGTATTATATTGTACTGTTACATCACTGTTCCAGGTTAGGGGAGGGTTGTGATCTGGCCAACAGGTTTAACCACGCAACATTCTGTATGTATGTGTCTGTCCCAAATCAGGAGCCTGTTTTGAACAGTGGTATACTACTGTTGCCTTTATTAAGCGGTTGTCGTTTGTTGATGTGTTACATATTTGTTTTTCGTTCTTTTATTATCTACATAAATAAGGTCTTTAGTTTTTTCGTTTGAATTGTTTTACATTTATCATTTCGGGTCTTTTATAGCTGACTATGTTGTATGGACTTTGCTAATTGCTGAAGGCCATACGGTGAATATATTTGTTAATTTCTCTGTCATTTTGGTCTCTTGTGGAGAGTTGTCTCATTGGCAATCATACCACATCTTTTTTTTACTTGGTTGGACTGCTACGAATGATAAAGACCCCACAGCAGAATTAGCGTTCTTACAAACCATTCTGTAAAATATATTAATGCAAATGTACGAATTAACAAGTTTCAGTGGATTGTAAGGTTCGTGATTTTAGTCCCTAATCAAATGTCAAAATCAAAACAACAAACACATCAAACGAATTGATAACAACTGACTAGGTAAATGTATTTTCGTATGTAAGAATGGTGGATTGAACCTGGTTTTTAAGCTAACTTGTACGACAGTCGCATCAAATTTTAGTATATTGACAACGATGCGCAAAAAACAAATAAACAGACATAATAGATAAAAATGTCAAAAATACAGCAGTCAATATTGTGTTATAATCATTAAAAAAAACCCCATACAACTATATAATTATATGAAGTTATTATTGGGTTAGGTAAACTATCATCCTTTTAGAGTAGAATAGTCCGACAGATAACTCGACTACCTTGAAAAGAGGTTTATATACATTACCTTATAATGACTTCACGATTCAGCTAATTTGCAAGCTAACAAGCAAGCTAACCTTTATTATTTTTTAAAATATTTATTTCTGCTATGCAATTATTATTGCAGTTTAATTTTTGCAAAACAGATGTTGAGATATATTACCAGTGTCATCAATAATATAGTTTTCTCGCTACATTACTTTATAAATATTTTGATATGAGCATCACTGATGAGTCTTATGTCGACAAAACGCGCGTCTGGCGTACTAAATTATAATCTAACTATATGGACAAAGGTGCGGTATTCAACACGGAGCCCTGGCTCACACCGAACAGCAGGCTATAAAGGACACCAAAACATTACAAAACCATTTAAACGGAAAAACCAACGGTCTTAAAGAAAGAGAAACACTTATGAACCACATCAACAAATGACAATTACTGAAAACCAGATTCCTGACATAGGACAGGTGCAAGTCTTAAATAAAAATGGCAGCAGTAGTATACTCCTGTTTTAAGTTCAAAAATCGAGTTAGAGAAAACAAATCAGGATAACAAACCAAAACCGAGGGAAACACATCAACTATAAGAGGAAATCAAAGAAACAATGGCATACTGAAGTGCAACAATAAACAAACGACACTGCAAACGAACTATAAGATCACTTCTGACTTGGTACATGACACTTTTACACAAAAAGGTTTGAAGGAGGTTTGAACCTGGTTTTGTGGCTATCCAAAACTCGGGCTTAATGAAAATGTTAAAAGATACATCTAACACTACATAACGATAAATATATGAGTAAATAATATAATAGTTCATTTCGATATGAATATCAATGAATAACTATCATTAATTTAAGACAGTACACGTCACACAAAAGTATCAACACCACAAAAAAGTAAGGGCATAGCTTTTTTTCTAACAATTTGATAAAAATCAAGATTAGGTTTCTAATTAAGTTATTGGTATATTTTATACCAATTACAAGAATATTAATATAGAATTGTGTTAGTAATTGCGCAACTAACTATGTCGGTATTTTCTTCCAAATCAAACTGTCTAAAACAAATAAATTCTGTGCACATAGTTGCTTGAAACTCAAATCATACAAATGAAATTGGTGATCTTAAAGTAATATAATATGAGTGACTGGTTAAAAAAATAATGTTTATCCAATTTTTGAACCAATGCATGTATATATTTAGTAGCATTAAACAAAAAACTATGTCAGCTGCACATGCTTTGATACTATATCTGCCCTTGAATTTTTACTAGATAACATTTTTTTTTCGCTTTGGAGATTCCGTATATCATCAGGTTATCGGAATTCCAATGGGGACTAACTGTGCACCACTCATTTCGGACCTGTTTTTGTATTGGTATGAATTACAATTCATGACAAAAACCAACAAAGACCCACCGAAACAACGTCTGATACACAAATTTAATAATACTTTTAGATACTTGCATGATATTTTGGCTCTAAATAATGACGACTTCAGTATGTAGTCAACTAAAAAAAAATTTATCCTGTTGAACTTTCTTTAAATAAATCTAATATTACCATGACCACTGCCCTTTCCTCTATCTTGATATCTATATCATTAACGGAAAGCTTGATAATAAAATTTATCCATTTTTAGATGGTGGCGTTCCCTAGTCACCATCTTTACGGTGTTTATATATCTCAACTTGTACGGTTTGATTGTGTATGTAACAATGTTTTAGATTTTAACGAGAGAAGTTTATGTATTACTGAAAAATTATTTCACTAGGGTTTTCGATATCACAAACTAGTCAAAACATTTACTGAATTTTATCATCGGTATAAGGACATCTTTCGTATATATAGCTCAACATGCAGACTTCATATACGTTTAGGTATTTCACATCCAATTATTCATGGAAATATTCTTGATAAGGGACAAAAATGACAACAATGTCAGTATTCACCTTAAAAGCTAACAAAACCTTTCAATAGACTTATTAAGAAGGGATATAGTTACGATAATGTTGTCAGGTCATTAAAGATTGCATATTTTGGCGTTGGTATTGATTCACTTATAGGGTCTTTGCATCGGAACTAAACAAATTTATTTAATAACCAGTTGTTGGCATGACACGGGTTATGTTCTTCTCATATATGTTATGATGGTATGATAATAAACCCCTAACGGGAAGGATTGTGCCTTTATATGTGTGTATATTCATATGATGGAGACATAATCTTTCAATCTGTTTAATTGAAGTCTGGAGCTGGCATGTCAGTTAATTGCTAGTAGTCAGTTGTTATTTATGCATTATTGTCATTCTGTTTATTTTCTTTTGTTACATCTTCTGACATCAGACTCGGACTTCTTTTGGACTGAATTTTAATATGCGTATTGTTATCCGTTTACTTTTCTACATTGGCTAGATATATAGGAGGAAGATTGAGATATCATAAACATGTTTAAGGCTATATATTCCGGTCATTTCTATAATGCCCGGTAAAAGTCCGACTGAGCAAAGCACGAAACGGTCATCTACGTTTTAGTTTTCAAGGCTTTTTAGGTCATTTTAACATAATTATCGATCTTTTTGACCAAACCTTTTGCCTTTAACATCCACAAATTTCTGGTCATAAAAGTGACATGATGATTTATTACTATCAAAACAACCCCTTCTTCAATACTTTCTAATTTTAATCAAGGCCAATAAGTTGTTGGACAGCTAAAATCTACCTGTTCAGGTGACAGGTAACTATTTTCAGTACCGGACATTGTAAAAATTATCGGTCTATTCACAATTATTTTCTTTCATTTCAGCGGTTTGTATCTAATTGATTTAGTCCAAAAATTTAAAGTTATAAGAAATTAGTTTATCAACATGATTTCATTTGATGAAAAATTTAAAAAGGTTTTAAATGAAAACATTAACTAGAACACGTGTGCACATGTGCACAGGTGGGAAATTTCATTATGCATCCTACATTTCATCAAAAATGCTTAAACTATCATTGATACCTGTATCTAACGTTCATTTGAAGTATTCTATTGAAGAAATGACGTGGAAAGAGCTTCTTCACTCAGCCGTGCTTTGTAAACATACACGGATTTTACGTTTCCGTTTCTGGTTCATGTTTTACCATTGTCATTTTAACATCCGGTTAAAAACGAAAGTAAAGATTTTGTCAATGTCATTTTGCTCAAATAAAGAGTCTAAGGCAGATATGAGCATGTTGATGTACACCCTATGAATGATGCACTGCCAATTTAACCGTTTACATCCGAACATCAAATTCATATCAAAGTAAAGTTTTTTTTTAATCTAATGACGTAATGTCAATCATTGGAAATTGGCCATCTGATTACCATAATTTCCTTTTGTCAATGTTTGTGACTAAGGCTTAAGTGATTAAAATCGGGATCAGATATGAAATGTCCGGCTGGCTCAAATATTTTTTGGAAGCCTTTTCTACATTAGCTAGAGGTATAGGGGGAGGGTTGCGATCTCATAAACATGTTTAACCCCGCCGCATTTTTGCGCCTGTCCAAAGTCAGGAGCCTCTGGCCTTTGTTTGTCTTGTATTATTTTTAATTTTAGTTTCTTGTGTATTTTTTGGAGTTTAGTATGGCGTTCATTATCACTGAACTAGTATATATATTTGTTTAGGGGCAGTCGAAGGACGCTCCGGGTGCGGATATTTCTCGCTGCATTGAAAACCTGTTGATTACCTTCTGCTGTTGTCTGTTCTATGTTCGTGTTGTTGTCTCTTTAGCATATATCCCATTTCCATTCTCAATTTTATCAGATTAACTTTTTCTTTCTATCTGTTGAGATGTGAAATTATGACAACTGATAACTTGTCTTGTTTTTGAGCCGTAGTTTACCGATTGTCAGCTTATAGTAAACAAGGAACAAAGAAGCATGGATATTGAGCACGTGTATACTATGTACAATCAGATAATAGTTTATTTCAGTGACAGATCCATGCGTATTGCGAACACCGGATTTTTATGAGAGGGTCACGCTAAGGTCACTTGGATACGGAAAATATGTCGGCGAATTGCTTCCAGGAAGCAAGCAATTAAAAAAAGTTAACTTCTTCTAAATGTTGACAAATTAAAGAATGTTCTTAAAAAAAAGTATATAAAGATTAGACCATTGGTTTTCCTTTTTGAATGGTTTTACACTGGTAATTTAGGGGCCCTTTATAGTTTTTGTTCGGTGTGAGCCAATCTCCGTGTTGAAGGCCATACATTGACCTGTAATGGTTACTTATTTTTAAATTGTTATTTGGATAGAGAGTTGTGTCATTGGCACTCACACCACATCTTCCTATATCTATATGTAAATAAGTTTAATAATAAACACTATCCATTTTGTTATAAAAAACATATGCATATATTTCTTTTATTTGAGGTTTCATTTGACTTTAACTTTTACATATGAATAGAAAATGAAAAGTAGAACTACAAACAAAAAGATAAAAACTACGTTACTAAATACATGAACGCTCGATAAACAAATACAGGTACACGTCTTATATAATTTTTGGTTAATAACGCTTTTTGATCTGAGCGTCATTGATGAGTCTTATGTATACGAAACGCGCGTCTAGTGTATCAAAGTATAATCCTGTTATCTTTGATTACGATTTATACCACTGGATCCATGCCACTGCTGGTCGAAGTGTTGTCCCGGAGGGTATCACCAGCCCAGTAGTCAGTACTACAGTGTTGACATGAAAATCAATTATATATAATAATCCATTTTGAATTTTTCGAAATACTTAGGATTTTGTTAACCCAGGCATAGATTACATTAGCCGTATTAGGCACAACGTTTTGGAATTTTGGGTCCTCAATGCTCTTCGACTTTGTACTTGTTTGGTGAATAACGTTTTCAATCTGAGCGTCACTGATGAGTCTTATGTAGACGAAATGCACGTGTAGAGTATTAAATGTTATGCCTGGTAGCTTTTATACTAATCATAACAATGCGAATTCACACTCAGCAAAAACAGTCATAATTACGGGGATAGGTCACGTTGAAATCTTTCTGGTTTTTTTTAAGTTTCTATCAATTTGACAAAAACGTCTTGAGTTGATTTGTCTTTTTTCAAGTAATGATTCCCTGGTATGAAATAGAAATCAAATAAATAGATTGTATTCACCATAGATCTCCACAATAGCTAGCCAGACGAAGCTTTTTAAAAGTCTGACCTGCCGAAATGCAAAACAAATTGACAAAAGGCACATTTTCTGATAAAAGAAGCAAAACATCAGCACAGGAATTATCTCTAAAGACGTCTAATTTTACTGTTGATTTTAACTCCTGTTCCAAAATTAATATCAAATTTTATTTTTTTTCAGGTTTTCACCGTTTCATTAATAACATCATCCTGTCTATAGTTAGCAAAGGAACACAGAAGAATTTACAATGGCATCACTTTCTGTAGAGGAAGAAAACTGTGTTCGAATGAGTTTGTTATTAAAAGGAGTTTCTCCACGTGCAGCTAGAACCTTCTTTGATAGTGAATTTGCTCCAGGATGTTTAGATGCGACAATAAAGAAAGAATATAACAAATTGTTTGAATTGAGGAAGAAGCACATAATCAACCAATCGCAGTGGAACCTTCTGTTTACAAAATCTCCTGATAAGTGCAGAAAGAAAAAATGCCCTTTTTAAGATTCAAAGTTAATATGTACATACAACCCTAGCCTGTGATCTGTATGTTGTTCGTACCAAAACTTATGTGTCAAAGATGTCTATAATACAATACAAATATTATCCTGTGAGTGGTCATGGGTTAATCCACAGAAGAGCAAAACCAGACATGAAAATCTGTGTTTGCTTCTTGTACGGTAAGCACGTGGCATTTTGCAGTACGAGCACAGGCTTGGTTGGTATGACGAAAATAATGTTTTGGTAGGGTGACATGTTTACCTATGTACTCTAACCTTGCATTATGAACAAGTGTTTGAAAACAATCCGGCTAAGTGTGTCAGTTTAGTACAAAGAATGGTCTACATTTTTATATCTACATGAGTTATTTTCCTGATGATACTTTTAAATTTTTTTCACTTGAATCACTGGTCAGTGGCTTAAAAAGAAGCAAGAAAAAATTGATATGAAGGCGTATAAAATTTAAAAATTACTTACTTAGTATATAGTAAGATAAATTGACAAACCTGATAAAAGGATAAATGTTGCTATGTTTGTCTTTGATTCTATGACATTTTTCAAAATGTAAATCATGTCATATTCACAAAGAAAGAGTTAAACATATTACTTGACTTGAAAAAGCAACATAGAATCAATCAACCACAGTGGAACCTTCTGTTTCCGAGACCTCCTGGTAAGTGACTATTTCAAGTAAATATGTATATAAAACCCTATATGTTTATAAATTCTATACTATAAGAACCCTGTTATACGCCTCGAGTATAGCATGTATTCCCACTCAATATGGTTGTATTGGAAATGTTTTAATACAGATTGACAACTCATGGTCCGACATTTATTTGTTGAACTCTTGTGTTGTTGCAATTAAAAACTTTGAAATTGCGATATAGTTTTACTATTGTAAGCATTTAAACATCGCCAGCTTTATATATAAATTAAAGAATACAGATTAAGTAAATTAATTTTAAGATTAAAAGTACTATTCTTTTAACTTCATATTTTAATTTATGCTAATTGCATAGAATAGTTATCCAAGGTACCAGGATTATAATTTATACGCCAGCCGCGTTCTATGTTTTACAGTTTCTATGGCTTTATGATGTATAAATATGAGTTTTCTCGTTTGAATTGTTTTACATTGTCTTATCGGGGCCTTTTATAGCTGACTATGCGGTATGGGCTTTGCTGATTGTTGAAGGCCGTACGGTGACCTATTGTTGTTAATGTTTGTGTCATTTTGGTCTTTTGTGGATAGTTGTCTAATTGGCAATCATACAACATCTTCTTTTTTATATTAAAGCAAAGGTCAAAATCTAGAACGTCCTATTAACCTATGACCTTGACCTCAATTTCAAGGTCACAAATCAAAAGACCCTAGGTCCTTCATATGTTTGGTTAATGAGCGATATCACTTTACGCTCAATTCTTAATGTAAGATGGGCGAAAACTCCCATTTTTTGTCTACGCACCCTTTCAACCAAAATTTAAAAGGTACGACATGTCGCAACTAACAATTCAGTAAAAATAAGATGTTGATATGTTAAATGGTTTTTGAAAATCAGGGAAAATAGCCAAAATCAAAATTTAGAATATGAACTTGACCTTTGACCTTGACCTTATTTTCATTTATTAGGACAAAGGACCTCGGGGACGAAACGTTCACCAGCAGTAGTATCGACCAACTGTGGTGTAAATAGTTATCAAAAGTACCTGGATATAAGATAAACAAAATTTGGAATCGTTATAATGGTAAATAAATCGTAATATATTTTCAGTTTCAATATCAGTAAAAATGTTCAATGATATTTTACAAAAAAAAATATCGACAATAAATTATGAAATTAATTCGAAAATATTTATATTTAGATAATTTCATATAGGAAGTTTTATTCAATCAATACGGGTACACGCATATTCATTTCTTTCATTCTTGTGTTGCGGTTATTAACTCGACCAGCGGTCATCTGTGCGCTTTTGATAATGCAAAATATCGATAAGCAATTAATAAAATTGAGAATGGAAATGGGGAATATATCAAAGAGACAACAACCCGACAATAGAAAAAACAACAACAGAATGTCACCAACAAGTCTTCAATGTAGCGAGAAATTCCGTCACCCGGAGGCGTCCTTTAACACACATTTTATTTTTTCACAGAATTAAACACATCGGGTTAAAAAGTCACAACTCATTCACGTAGGGCAACCAAAAAAGTTACAAATAGTTGATTCTCTTTGTTATTAGAAGGAATATAAATTTAAAACTTAGTGAATGTCTATTTTATGTTAAGATGCACATATTTAGATGATAAGTGAAAAATCGCGGACTTTCCCTTAAATGTTAATAATTGATCAATTGGTCAAATATTTACTCCACGAGAGGATCACCAGAAAAGTAGTCAGCACTTCTGTGTTAAGTAAGAAAGTAAGTAAGTAATGACTTTATTTAAAGTGGGAGCCTCAATTAGCTTTCGCTAATCTATCTTGAGGCCCTCACACAGAACAAACAGTACACATATTACAAAGCTTACAGTTTGACATGAGTTATCATTGATATGGTCATAATTATGACTTAACTCGTTACAAACTTTTGAATTTTGAAGTATTTAGTCTTTACTACCTCAGGAATAGTTAACCTTAGCTGTATTTAGCAAAACTTTTAGGACTTTTTCGTCCTCAAAACTCCTCATTTTCGTACTTTATTTTTCCCTTTTCCCTTTTTTTATTCCAGCGTCACTGATGAGCTTTATGTAGACTAAACACGCGTCTTGGGAAAATTCAAAATATGAATCTGGTGACTGGTATCTATGATAAGTTAATTTTCCTATCGAAACCATTGATTTAAGGCAAATATGCGAATTTATGGTGTGCTATGTTTGTTATTTTAACAATCGTGTTTTCGCCCAAAATTCAAAAATCGATATTACAAATTTAAACATGTTAAACTTAGAATATTCTTAAATGCTTTTATAATATTTGCATACTTTATTCTCATCATCGAATTTAGTGACGACTTTAAGGCAAAATAAACGGACCCCTATGTTCAATAACACGGTATTTCTCACTTTCCAATTTGGTATGATTCTTTTAATTACGCGCATTAGCTTTGGAAATTAATGTTTTTCATTGGACTATTAAACTATATTTCCTTATTATTATATTTTATGATGAATTGGAATTCAAACTTGCGTATTTTTATGTTTTACATTTAATGTTGTGTTTCGGTTGTGTCGTTGTTCTCCTCTTATATTGTATACGTTTCCCTCAGTTTTAGTTTAAAACCCGGATTTGTTTTTTCTTAATCGATTTATGAGTTTCGAACAGTGGTATACTACTGTTGCCGTTATGTATTTGAGTATAAAATTAATTTATATGAGGATTCATCTATTGTACACTGTCACCAAATATATGGACATTCTTTGGTGACAGTACAATTCTCAATACTGTGTGAATTACTTCTATATTTGCTTTTAATAAGCCGACATATGTTTCTCGTTATCTATAGATAAGACCGTTGGTTTTTCCGTTTAAATGGTTTTCAATTAGTAAATTTTTGGGGTTCTTTTTAGTTTGCTGTTCGGCGTGAGGCAAGGCTCTGGGTATAATGCCGTACCTAGACCTATAATGGTTAACTTTTATATATTGTTATTTGGATGGAGAGTTGTCTCATTGGCACTCAGACCACATCTTCCTATATCTATATATGGTTGAATTTTTTCGATATATCATCTAATGTATCAATTAAGTTTTATCCATTATTTTAACAACAAATAAACAGAGCATAATAAATGCACGTTGTCATGTTTTTGATAGTTGAAACTGGTAGCGATGTTTTTGGTATTGTAGTCAGACATATAGGTACATCAGATCGAATTGAAATATTTGATCGTGTTTACACCATTCAAATTAAATCTAAAACTGGCAAATTTGTGCATCAGGTAAAGTTCTAAGGCATGACAGGAACTAGTTAATTTTTGTACATCAATTAAGCCGTTAGTTTTCTCGTTTGAATTGTTTGACATTGTCATTTCGGGGCCTCTTATAGCTAACTATTTGATATGGGCTTTGCTCATTGTTGAAGGCCGCACGGTGACCTATAGTTGTTAATATTTTGTGTTTATTTTTGGTCTCTTGTGAAGAATTGTCTCATTGCAATCATAACACATCTTTTTTTATACAAATTCAGTCCATTCATCATGACAGTCTGAATAACATTTTGTTGTTATTCTATATTTTGTCATTGAACTGTTCTTAAACATTTAGTATTTTTAAATGTTTTTATCCAAATGTTCCAAAACTATGATGTTACCTTTAGTATCTGGCATAATTTTCAGATGTTACAGTTTCTCAACTTTTTAACATTACTTTTATTATCTGATGTATTTTCGAGATGATCCAGATTTAAATTAGAACTTTTAATGAGGCTTTTAGTATCTGATTTATTTTCCAAATATTCCATAGCCTGAACGTTTGATTTGACTGTCAGTATTTGATTTACTTTGCAGATGTGCACGCTCTTCAACTATTTTTTATTACTTTCACCATCTGATGTATTTTTTTTTTAGATGATCCAGATTTTAAAATTTTAAAATGTTTGATAAGACTTTTAGTTTCTGATTTATTGTCTAGATATTCCAGAGTATAAACGCGTGATTTAATTTTAAGTGACCCAATTATTTTCCAGATTTTCAAAATTCTTATGTTCTAGCTAATTCATAACGTCAAGCGAGCATGAATTAAAACCCTTTTATTTGGATTCGAACGTCACTGATGAGTCTTTTGTAGACGAAACGCGCGTTCGGCGTATATACTAAATTTAGTCCTTGTATCTATGATGAGTTTATTTACAACCACTGGGTCGATTCCCCTGCTGGTGGAGATTTATTTCCCCGAGGGTATCACAAGCCCAGTAGTCAGCACTGTTTGTGCTGACATGAATTGTCATTGATATGGTTATATTTATAAATTTACTGTTTACAAATTTTTGAATTTTTTGAAATACTAAGGCTTTTCTTCCTCAGACAAAGATTACCTTAGCTGTTTTGGCAAAACTTTTACGAATTTTGGTTCTCAATGTTCTTCAACTTCGTACCTTATTTGGCCTTTAACTTGTTTTTGGATTCGAGCGTCACTGATGACTCTTTTGTAGACGAAACCCGTGTCTGACGTATATACTAAATTTAGTCCTGGTATCTATGATGAGTTTATTTAATTACAAAATATATTCAACACCTTCATAAAGGAGCAGCTCACCTGACAGTGTGCAGCAAAGCTTTATGCAATATAAAGTTCATCTGTTACTGTCTGTTTAGTTTGCTGCAGATAACAAACACAAGAACCAATCTACAAAAAATATCAGCAGGACAAGATTTAAAGATATGGGAAATCATGATGAAATCATATTTTGACTCTTCTAAGATTTCATGGCTTTGAATATTGATGTTTACCCACTTTCGCATTTTTATATAAAAAAGCATTAGAGAACAAAGAGAGAAAAAAGATCCATACAAATTGAGTTTTGAACAGCGGTATACTACTGTTGCCTTTATTGACTAAATACAAATTATGGGGCTGGGTTTTCTGTTACTGTCTGCTTAGTTTGCTGCAGATAACAAACACAAGAACCAATATACAAAAATCAAAACGACTTTCATAATGAATCAAATTAAAGAGTTTGTTCTTACATAGATTATATTTCACATTAATAAAAAAATAACACATACCAAATGCATCAAGTCGGGTGTGAGGGTCGAAAACTTAACTGCACTTAAAGCGAACCTCGAATGATAATATCTTCACACAACAGCCAAAAGTAGAAATAGTAAAAATATTTGAATTGACCATATATAAATATTATGGTCAGTTCTAACTCGACAAATGAAAAACATTTAAACGATTATATACTTTCAACACGTATGTAATATAAACAAATACAGGTGGTAGGATATACATACCAGTGTTCATAACTTCAATGAATATATTTAAGTTTTGATTTGACTTTTTAATAAATAATTTATTTTTCAGATGTTCCAGATTCTAAAACGTTTGATATACCTTTGATGACATTATTACTGAGAAATTTGACTTCCATGACCCCTCCCCTTCTTGGATTTGATCATTTACCTTCTATAACAGAAAGAACAAACGCTGCAGATTTAGCAAGAATAAAACACTACAGGAACTACTTAGCTCATCTGAAGGATGACAAAATAGACACAAAGTTCTTCAATACGGCTTGGAATGATATAACTGGTGTATGTATATAAATAACTTTCCTCAAACTGAATGAATACACTTAAAAACAAAACAGTAACCAAACATCTCATTGAAAAAAATAACATCTAGACAAAATTTACAAATAGTTCATCATGGATGAAAATATGTGCCGATTCATTATATAAAAGAGGGACGAAAGATACCAAAGGGACAGTCAAACTCATAATTCCAAAACAAACTGACAACGCCATGGCTAATAATGAAAAAGACAAAAAAGACAAACAATACTACACATGACACAACATAGAATGTGTTCATAAATGACGATCTATACTATTGTGATTTTTTTTTATCTAGATAAAGGCAACAGTAGTATACCGCTGTTCGAAATTCATAAATCGATTGACAAAAAAATCCGGGTTACAAACTAAAACTGAAGGAAACACATCAAACATAAGTGGAGAACTACGACACAACAGAGCCACAGCACTAAAATGTAACACACACGGAAACGAACTATGATATAACAATGGTTATTTTCCTGACTTGGTACTGGACATTTTAAGAAAAAAAAATGGTTGATTGAATCTTGTTTTGTGACTAGCCAAACCTCCCGCTTGTATTGCAATATTCAATATAACATTAAAATGACAACATTACATGACAGGACTGCAATATAAAAAAAATCAAAGAGAAAGAGAAATTTGAAAATGCTTAGATGATCAGAAAAGCAAGGCTAACAAAAAGGACATTGCCAAAGATCATTTATTGAAGTTAATAGGCAGAGAGGAAATCTTATTAGCAAAAAGGATCAGCAGAACAAGATTTAAAGATATGGGAAATCATGATGAAATCATATATTGACTCTTCTAAGATTTTATAGCTTTGAATATTGATGTTTACCCACTTTCGCATTTTGATATATAAAAAAAATTAAAAAACAAAGAGAGAAAAAAGATCAATTCAAATTGACTGATTACAAATTATGGAGCTATATGTCAAACAGCAAAATATGCTGGATAGCTATTGTCCTTTAATGAAAGTTTTCAACCCTTTTTCGAAATTTTAAGAAAACCAAGATCTACAAATCAGTCAACATAGCTTTATTGTCGGAGTGCCCTCAGCACTTGAATTACAACTTTTACCCTATTTTTTGCACTTTCAAAAACATGACAGAATAAAAAACTAGAGGCTCTAAAGAGCCTGTGTCGCTCACCTTGGTCTATGTGAATATTAAACAATGGACACAGATTAAGCCAAAAACTGCATTTTACCCCCATGTTCTATTTTTAGCCATGGCGGCGATCTTGGTTTGTTGGCCGGGTTACCAGACATATTTTTTTAACTAGATACCCCAATGATGATTATGGCTAAGTTTGGTTAAATTTGGCCCAGTAGTTTCAGAGGAGAAGATTTTTCTAAAAGATAACTAAGATTTACGAAAAATGGTTAAAAATTGACTATAAAGGGCAATAACTCCTAAAGTGGTCAACTGACCATTTTGGTCATGTTGACTTATTTGTAGATCTTACTTTGCTGAACATTATTGCTGTTTACAGTTTATCTCTATCTATAATAAAATTCAAGATAATAACCAAAAACAGCAAAATTTCCTTAAAATTACCATTTCAGGGGCAGTAACCCAACAACGGAATGTCCGATTCATCTGAAAATTTCAGGGCAGATAGATCTTGACCTGATGAACAATTTTACCACCATCAGATTTGCTCTAAATGCTTTGGTTTTTGAGTTATAAGCCAAAAACTGCATTTTACCCCTATGTTCTATTTTTAGCCATGGCGGCCATCTTGTTTGGTTGGCCGGGTCAACGGACACATTTGTTAAACAAGATATACCAATGATGATTATGGCCAAGTTTGGTTGAATTTGGCCCAGTAGTTTCAGAGGAAAAGATTTTTCTAAAAGATTACTAAGATTTACGAAAAATGGTTAAAAATTGACTATAAAGGGCAATAACTCCTAAAGGGGTCAACTGACCATTTTGGTCATGTTGACTAATTTGTAGATCTTACTTTGCTGAACATTATTGCTGTTCACAATTTATCTCTATCTATAATAATATTCAAGATAATAACCAAAAACAGCAAAATTTCCTTAAAATTACCATTTCAGGGGCAGCAACCCAACAACGGAATGTCCGATTCATCTGAAAATTTCAGGGCAGATAGATCTTGACCTGATGAACAATTTTACCCCTGTCAGATTTGCTCTAAATGCTTTGGTTTTAGAGTTATAAGCCAAAAACTGCATTTTACCCCTATGTTCTATTTTTAGCCATGGCAGCCATCTTGGTTGGTTGGCGGGGTCACGCCACACATTTTTTAAACAAGATACCCCAATGATGATTGTGGCCAAGTTTGGTTAAATTTGGCCCAGTAGTTTCAGAGGAGAAGATTTTTGTAAAAGTTAACGACGACGGACGACGACGACGCCGGACGCCGGACGCAAAGTGATGGGAAAAGCTCACTTGGCCCTTCGGGCCAGGTGAGCTAAAAAAGGGAAATATAAAGATACTCATTAATTGTTAGAGTCTTAGTCTTGCCATATAAGTGCGAAGTTTGGCATGCCACAAAACCAGGTTCAACCCACCATTTTTTCCTTTAAAAATGTCCTGTACCAAGCCAGAAAGATGGCCATTGTTATATTATTGTTCGTTTCTGTGTGTGTTACATGTTAACGTTGCGTCGTTTGTTTTCTCTTATTTTTGAGTGTAAATTCACATTGCGATAAGACGTGTCACGGTACTTGTCTATCCCAAATTCATGTATTTGGTTTTGATGTTATATTTGTTATTCTCCTGGGATTTTGTCTGATGCTTGGTCCGTTTCTGTGTGTGTTACATTTCAGTGTTGTATCGTTGTTCTTCCGGCGTTTCCCTCGGTTTTAGTTTGTTACCCCGTTTTTTTTTTGTCCATGGATTTATTAGTTTTGAACAGCGGTATACTACAGTAATCTTTATTTAGAGTCTTTTTAGCATTTTTTGCCTTGATGTTGTAAGTGTGCTTTTGACTTTAAGTTTTTTAGTTCTAACGTTTTATGAATACATAAACCATAAACAGCATTTTCCTCGCATGACTGTCCATTTGGTATCTTTCGTCCCTCTTTTAAATTGATTATTTAATCTTTCATGAGCACTTGTCATTATATCACCTCCTCACTGTTTTATTTTTGTGATTCGATGAGTTTAGTCTCGTGTTTCCTATGTTGTGTGTGGACTTTCGTTTGCCATTTTTTGGTGTATTGTAATGATGCTGCCAGTTTGTCTTTGACATTTAAATTTAAATTCCTCTTTTTCTCAAGAACGTTTTATCGATTAACTGATTAATGTATACATCGTCAAATATGACTGTAATATACTACTGTCATGTAAAAAGACTCTTTATTCGAGTAATTGTATATTTCATGACCTTTCATAAAATTGCAGAAAACTACTAGAATATGGAGAATTTAAAAAGTCTCCGGATTATAAATTTTTGTCCATTTACTAGTATATATTTTGGAGTTTAAAAAGATGTCCATTATCACTAAACTAGTACACATTTTTGTTTGTGGGGCCAGCTGAAGCACGCCTCTGTGTGCAGGATTTTCTCGCTGTGTTGAAATCCCATTGGTGGTCTTCTGCTGTTTTATGATCTTTGGTCCGATGTTGCTTCTTTTACACATTTCCCATTTCCATTTTAATTTAATTGTGAATATAAAACGGAAGGGTGGTTAACATAGGGTGATTTTTTAATCTTAAATACTGTGGGTTCAGTTAATTCATTTTGTGGCATGAAATGTATTTCGTTTCATGATCTGCTGATTTTAGAATAAAAAAAAATCATGGTTTTATTTTTTAGCTCACATGACCCAAAGGGCAAAGTGAGCTTTTCTCATCACTTGGCGTCTGTCGTCCGTCGTCGTCCGGCGTTAACTTTTACAAAAATCTTCTCCTCTGAAACTACTGGGCCAAATTTTACCAAACTTGGCCACAATCATCATTGGGGCATCTAGTTTAAAAATTTGTCCGGTGACCCGGCGAACTAACCAAGATGGCCGCCATGGCTAAAAATATAACATAGGAGTAAAATGCAGTTTTTGGCTCATAACTCAAAACCCAAAGCATTTAGAGCAAATCTGACAGGGTTAAATTGTTTATAAGGTGGAGATCTATCTGCCCCGAAATTTTCAGATCAATCAGACACGCCGTTGCTGCCCCTAAATTGGTAATTTTTAGGAAATTTTACTGTTTTTGGTTATTATCTTGAATATTATTATAGATAGAGATAAACTGTAAACAGCAATAATGTTCAGCAAAGTAAGATTTACAAGTAAGTCAACATGACCACAATGGTCAGTTGACCCCTTTAGGAGCTGTTGCCCTTTATAGTCAATTTTAACCATTTTTCGTAAATCTTAGTAATCTTTTACAAAAATCTTCTACTCTGAAGCTACTGGGCCAAATTGAACTAAACTTGGCCACAATCATCACTGGGGTATCTAGTTTAAATAATGTGTCCGGTGACCCGGTCATCCAACCAAGACGGCCGTTATGGCTAAAATTAGAACATAGGGGTAAAATGCAGTTTTTGGCTTATAACTCAAAAACCAAAGCATTTAGAGCAAATCTGAGGTGGAGTAAATTTGTGGATCAGGTCACAATCTATCTACCCTGAAATTTTTAGATGAATCGGACAACCCGTTGTTGGGTTACTGCCCCTGAACTGGTAATTATAAGGAAATTTGGCTGTTTTTGTTCATTATCTATTATCTTGAATATTATTATAGATAAAGATTATCTGTAAACAGCAATAATGTTCAGCAAAGTAAGATTTACAAATAGGTCAACATGACCGAAATGGTCAATTGACCACCCTAAGGAGTTATTGTCCTTTACAGTCAATTTATAACAATTTTCATAAAATTTGTAAATTTTTACTAACATTTTCCACTGAACCTACTGGCCAAGTTCATTATAGATTAAGATAATTGTAAGCAGCAAGAATGTTCAGTTAAGTAAGATGTTCAAACACATCACCATCACCAAAACACAATTTTGTCATGAATCCATCTGCTTCCTTCGTTTAATATTCACAAAGACCAAAATGAGCGACACAGGCTCTTTAGAGCCTCTAGTTTTGAGAACAAAGTAACTTCAGATTTGTATTCGTCAAGTATTTGAATTAGTGGTTTTCTTTGAAATTTACAATGATATAAATGAAAAGTTCTTTTCAACCTAGTAGCTTCTCAAAGTTGACTTTTTTCTGTCATAATTTATAAATAATGGTCATTATAAATTCAGAGAAGACGCAGATTTCCATTAGAAGACAGGTAAAAGGTTAAGAGACAAAATGACAAACAATAATATACAACATAGAAAACTAGATACTGGACAACACGAACCTCATCAAAAGCTGTAGATGATATCATATGCTCCAGACGATTTTATTCAGCTCAACTTGTGGCAACCGTTGTACAAGAGCCTGCAAGTTTAATTAAACTCATTAGGATGTCAAACGGAAATTATACAATACAATAATTGATGTTTTATGCAACTATAAATATATATATAAAGAAAATAATTCTAAATTTTACAGGCCGTTGATAGATAAGGTGGTCAGCAAATGAAACAAGAGTGTGATCATCTGAAAACCAAACCTCTTGATCAAACCAACCATGAAATAATGAAAGACGTCAAACGGTCTCATGATGAAATGAAAGTTCTGAAACGCTCCTTTTCTTACGTACGAAAAACAAATGAAATACTGCAAAAAAGCTACAAAAAGATGAAGACATCCCATGAATCGTTAAGGAAAGACCACAAGAAAGTGACAAAAGAAATTGCAGTATTGATGACCGCACAACCGGATACAATACCAAGGAATATTAGAGGTAAAAAATGTCAGAGGTCTTAACCTGATCCTTGAATTGTTATATGCTAAAATTTCGAAAACAGATTAAGAGTTAGAGGTGTTGAAACGTTTCTCTTCTGTCGGAAGTATAATTTCTGATACCTTATACTGTTTAAAGCTAATACCTAGAGATTTCGTTCATATCTGTTAAAGACAAGGGAACGTTCAAAATTATTGTTGTTCTTCTTAATGAGTGCCTGCATGGTATAAAAATCTAAAATGAGCACTCTCATCAATAACGTTACTCTCTAACATGAATATCAGGAACAATCCTTCCCGTTAGGGGTTTAGTATCATACCATCATAACATATATGAGAAGAACATAACCCATGTCATGCCAACAACTGTTTTTTTTTTAAATAAATGTGTTTGGTTCCGATGAAAACCCTATGAGTGAATTAATGTTAACGCCAAAATATGCAATCTTTCATGACCTGACAACAGTATCGTAACTATATTCCTATCAAACATACTTCAAAGATGAGATTTAATCATTTCTTAAATAATTTTGGTCGGGTGGATGTTGCCCAAAACTGACTGACTTAGTGGGTGGGGAACGACTAATTGGACTAAGCATTAAGTTTGGTGATGTCGGTATGCTGGTCGGGCGGTCAGTTGGGCTCGTAAGAAGGAAAGTTGTCAGAGAAAAGTTGGTACTAAATGTATGTCATCAAATTATTATTAAGGTCCCTGAAAATTCACCAACGATTGTACAGCTGTTGAAGTTCTGTACTGCTTTTATCGATTAGTTTAAACTTTTTTATTCATGTTTTCTGGACATTCTACATTTATTAGTCACAAACATTACAAAAAGGCATTTGAGACTGTAATCGCTTTCTTTTAAAACAAAGGGAAAGATATGCAGGCTGATCGGTCCGAAATAATATTAATGTTAATTTGTTACACAGTTGGCTGTGATCAAAGTAGTTCATCTAGAATGATCACTAGCGTTTAACTCAGAGGTTGTGAAGAATCTGAATCCCAATTATGGGTTATCCAATAGTGAATTAGATCGAAATTCAAAATAGTTGTTAGCTTTTCTGCCATTGATTGATGGGTCGTTAGTTTCCTCGGTTCCAAAATCAATTATACCTTTATACCTTTATACCTTTATCTTCGGGTCAAAGGCTTCTACTGACCCCTCATCTTGGATTGCCGATTATCAGGTTATCAGCATGTTGATATCGTAAAATATCAGCTGCGAGACATAATATGAAGCTTTTTGTCGAGTGAGCGTATCGAACGAGATCAAAAAGCTTTCATATTATGTCAAGCAGCTGATATTTTACAATATCAATATGCAGATAATCTGATAATCGATTTATCGGGCTATATTTGTGTGTTTCAGAAGTGTTTTCTTTGTTTCACCAAAACACAAATGATGACTTGATAAGTTCGGGTCAAAGTTATTAACGTCGGTTCAAACATTATGACGTCGCTGATATGTCCGGGTCAAAGTTATTAAGGCAGGATCATCGTATTTGACGTCACAAAGACATGATACGGTATAATATTAAGAGCTGAACAGAGTGATATAGACAGTGGGACGACCGATAAGATTTCTCATCGCATAGTAATATATTTGATATATGATATATTAAACAAAAATACTTATCTAGGTGTGCGCAGCTGAAACACTTAACACGAACATATGAATTTATATGGGTTCCAATTGTTGCAGAGTCTTTGCCGTCACCGGTAAATCTGACAGGTTATTCCAATGATCCACTACTCTAATTGAAAAAGTATTTACTCTATGTGTAGTCTTACACTGTTTTTTTAAACAGTTTTATTGAGTGACCTCTAGTATTATTAGATTGTGGCAAAGTAATAGGCTAATCCAGTCGATGTCATCTATACCATGCAACGCTTTGTAGACTTGTATCATATCATTCCTATCCCTACGATATTCCAAGGTTGGCAAACCCAATGAACGTAGCCTGTCTTTATAATAAAGATGACACATATTTTTTTACCAGTTTTGTTGCCCTTCTTTGTACAGGTTCCAGTTTGCGGATGTTTTTTTTTAAGATACGGTGAACAGACACATGTCGCATATTCAAGCAGCGGACGCACTATTGATTTATAAATAGTAAGAAACATATCTTGATCCATGTAATCAAAAGAATGAAGAATAAGAGATAACGCTCTCTGCGCTTTGTTAAAAATATAACTTACTAGTATTATTCAAATTTCAAATTAGACTCGAAAGTTACTCCCAGTTCCTTAGTTAGTTCACTGTAGATAATGCAATACAATTTCCGGATTCATCCAACATGGTATAACGATATTGCAGGTCATTGTCAGGATTAATATGCAATACTTTACATTCAGCAGCATTAAATTTTAATTTCCACATATCTGACCATCCACATAATCTGTCCATATTTTCCTGTAACTTATACCGCTCATAATCTGACGAGACTTTAGAACAAACTTCACAAGCATCAGCAAAAACTTTCACTTTGCCCTCTACTACAGCAGGAAGGTAATTTATAAATGTTAAGAAAAGAACTGGTCCTAAAACACTTCCCTGAGGTACATCACTCACCACGTCTGACCATGTTGATGTTGTGTTATTTATACGAACACATTGCTTACGCCCAGATAGAAAACTTTTTATCCAATTTAAAATGCAGCCCTTTATTAAAGTTTTGCAAGTTTCAAAAATAAACGCTGATGTGGCACGGTATCAAAAGCCTTCGAAAAATCAAAAAAAAATCGATTCCAGTGGAAAACCATTATCAATTAATTCTGACCACTCATCCAATATCTCTAGGAGTTGAGTAACACATGATCAACCGGGACGGAAGCCAATATGACTACTAGTAAAAAGATTGTTCGTGAGAATATAAACTTCATAATATTGTCTCTAATAATGGATTTACATATCTTACA
The DNA here is from genome assembly GCA_037788925.1 of Mytilus galloprovincialis. Classification (NCBI taxonomy): domain Eukaryota; kingdom Metazoa; phylum Mollusca; class Bivalvia; order Mytilida; family Mytilidae; genus Mytilus; species Mytilus galloprovincialis. The sequence goes on along the minus strand of CM075334.1, from coordinate 4,560,841 downwards.
TACCACTGATGTTTAACTTACAGGTCTATAACTAACAGGTTTCAGCTTTATCCCTTTCTTAAATATCGGTGATACTATGGCAGTTTTCCAATCGTCTGGAACTTTACCATTTTTGATAGACTTATTAAAAATTAGAAACAATGGATAACATATAACTTCATATAAAACTTTTAGATGAAGACCATCAGGTCCTGCAGATTTATCTGCCTTTAATTAATTAAGTTTCTTTAACACATCTTCCTGGCAAATATCAATATCATTTAAAAAATTGTTCGACGCTGAACTAGTATCATAATCTCTCAAGTCCTCTGTTTGAATAAAAACACTAGTAAAAAACTGATTTCAAACTTCAACTTTGTCAGCAGTACTGGATGCTAAAGTACCGTCCGGCTTCTCAAGCGTGCCTACTCCTGATCTAGTCTTGAGGTTACTGTTAACATAATTCCAAAACGACTTAACATTAGTCTTTGATTAAAAGGCCACTTTTTATTCAACACTAAGTTTGGTATTTCTAACAGCATTTGTACATTCATTTCGATCCTTCACATATTTAACATATGACACACTATTTCTTGAATATTTATATTTTATCCATAATTAACGTTTATTGCAGACTTAGTAGCTCTTTCCTTTCACAAAGGTGGGCTTATAAATATACAGTCAGTTTTTTTCTTCGGAATAAATCTATCAATGTTTTCGGACATAATAGAAGCGAAACATTTCCACATTTCATTTATAAAATTGAGAATGGAAATGGGGAATGTGTCAAAGAGACCACAACCCGACCAAAAAAAAAAACAACAGCAGAAGGTCACCAACAGGTCTTCAATGTAGCGGGAAATTCCCACACCCGGAGTCGTCCTTCAGCTGGCCCCTAAACAAATATATGCTTTTATTATTTAGCAGGACATCCCAGTCAATGTCGTTTAGAGTCTCATTAAAAAGCTCATAGTATCTCTAAAATATGAATATAACATGTAGAACGATCGCCAGATGTATTCTCATTATTCGAATAGCAACAAAAATCAAAAGTTATCATGCAATGGTCACTCTTCCCAACTGGCGAATCCATTTGTATAGAGTCTTTGGCTATCATGTTTTCTTCATTTGTAAAAACCAGGTAAAGTAAATTAGAATTTTGACCAGTTCTAAAACGTGTCGGTGTACTTACATGTTGAAAAAGGAAATTGTTTTGCATACACTCATAAAATTTAAAAGGATCTGTGTAAATACCACTTTATACTTCATTATCAACCCACTTGATTTCAGGGTATCTAAAGTCTCCCTTAATTAAATAATGGTTGTACTTTAAGTTACGAGCATGACCTATTAAATTGCTCAATGTTCAATTTCTTATTATTACATGGAACAGACGACTGACTCCTATAAATACAGCCCAATAACAGTTTATCAGTACCTTCTTATTTAACTTCACACCACACTAATTCATTAAAACCAGATTCTGATAAAATGTCAACTTTAAAAGCTGTCAAAGACTTGTGAATATAACTATATGACTACACCTATATCCCTTACTTTGTCCGGTATATACTCTTCGTAATCGGCTAGATTAAGTATGGATCCCCCATTTCCATTCTCAATTTTATGCTATAGATGTATCCATAGAGTTCTTAGGATATATATTCGCATAATAAAATTGAGAATGGAAATGGGGAATGTATCAAAGAGACAACAACTCGACCATAGAAAAAACAACAGCAGAAGGTCACCAACAAGTATTAAATGCAACGAAAAATTCCCGCACCCGGAGGCGTCCTTCAGCTGGCCCCAAAAACAAATACATACTAGTTCAGTGATAATGAACGCCATACTAACTTCCAAATTGTACACAAGAAACTAAAATTAAAATAATACAAGACTAACAAAGACCAGAGGCTCCTGACTTGACACAGGCGCAAAAATGTGGCAAGGTTAAACATGTTTATGAGATCTCAACCCTCCCCCTATACCTCTAGTCAATGTAGAAAAGTAAACGCATAACAATACGTACATTTAAAATTCAATTCAAGAGAAGTCCGAGTCTGAAGTCAGAAGATGTAACGAAAGAAAATAAACAAAATGACAATTATACATAAATAACAACAGACTACTAGCAGTTAACTGACATGCCAGCTCCAGACTTCAATTAAACTGATTGACAGATTATGATTTCATCATATGAATATCAGACACAATCCTTCCTGTTAGGGGTTTAGTATCATACTATCATAACATATATGAAAAGAACATAACCCGTGTCATGCCAACAACTGGATTTTGAATAAATCTATTGTATGTGGCTTCTCAATCTACAAATGTGCCTTAAACTCTGAACGCTAAAAAAGAAAACTCTCTACGACTTTATATTGTCCTTCGAGGTAAATTTCTTATACTCCTTAACTGATTGGAAATCGGAAACACCCTGCGAAATATTTAACTCATTTGTATTGTCAATAACTGTAACTGTTACATAACTATTAACTGGAACAAACTTATCAACATTAACTGTTAACATATTTACATTTGAAGTATCTGAATAATCATTGTTATCATAATGTTTTAGGGACCCATTGAGGAATCGCCGATTTTGTTTTTTGTCCATGGATTTATGAGTTTTGAACAGCGGTAAACAACTGTTGCCTTTATTGGCAATTCAACTATCTTCTCTCTACGAATGGCCCAACTCCTATAAGGAAATTCCATTTTGAGTTGAGCCAATTCAATACGTACAGCATTATTAATTTCTCTCTGTTTTTGTGAGATCTATGCACATGCCAATTTCTTGTGAGCACCTATCTTGGTGTCTTCCAACTTGTAAGCATTACGGAATAGATTGTTCCTAGAGGTATTATCTTTAACAACCAACCTAGTAAGTCTGAATTTTCAAGAGCTTTTCGTAGGCTTTGCACCTAAACGTGTAATCTCGTCAGTAGCAATATTGTCAATCCATAAAGAATCGCTACAAAGCCCCTGAATGAATTCATTATCTTTCATTTTAGAATCCCCTTCCTCAGTTTCAGGAATACCAAATATTATAACATTTGCTTCTCCTTTCTCTTCCTCTGACTTGTCATCAATAATCTGACTTATTTGTTGTGACACCATCTTGTGTAAGTTTTCATCAAGTTGGGATAATTTTTGAGCCATTGAATAGATGCTTTCATTGCAATGTTTCAGACTCTTAGCAAGACCAACAACTTCTGTTTCTATCTTATCTTGTATTGTGTGCATTAAAGTCAACATCTTACAAATTTTCCAGGATGCCCCTTTGCAACCCTTGCAGACCCACTGAATACTATCGTCAGATTTTTGTAAGAAGTCATAATCTGCGACAGGAACCCTTTAACACTTAATTTGGAACTATTTATCACATATAGAACATAATAAAGATCTGTCATAATATACCACATCCTTATTACAGTTGTTACACATATATTTAGTCACTTTGGGCGCCATGTTGGATTCTGAGCTTACCGCGTGGAGATTGATAAATAGGCCACAACTCAATCAAAAATTAATATAATCGTTTGGAAATTTAAAAGGTGTATCTGTATGTAAGGTCACTCATGGCTGTATGATCTCAGAAAAATGCAAAATGCGTGGAAACTTTCAGAAATTGTAAGTCTCTATCTCGGAGCTTAAAAAAACAGCCATTTTCTTGCGCATGCGCACTCCTCTCAAATCGTATACTAAAAGTGGCTTGATATCAACAATTCCTCAAACGATTATAAGTAAATTAAGAAATAATTTATGGCAGCCGTAGTTTTGTTTTCTTTAAGGTGTCATACCACCAATTAAAAGTCCCTATCTGTTCAACCAAATTTTGCAATTTTCACAGCTTTCTAAATATTTTACCTTAAGTTTAACTTCATAGAAACTAGGTATATCCTGAATTGTACAGGTGTCACCTTTCTGCATGCCAATTTTCAACATACATTCAAAATCATATAAGAAGGCAGAGAGCTTCCGAAAGGAGGTACCACTAAAAATAACCCCTGGTTTTCTGGAAATCTTAAATTAGTATACTATGGAGCGCATTAATACTCAATATTTAATGCAAACTCATAGACAGGTAAATTTTGGCTCAAAATGATCTTAATATATTTCTCTTTCAACAAAATTTTCATTTCTGCAAATTTGTTAGTTAGTTTAGGTGAACAATGACATCAAATGCACTTTTTTTTGTCCGAGTAGGCCTACTTTCACATACGTTCTAAATTTGAGGGAGTAATTGGTGGTATGACACCTAAAGAGACAAAAAAGTTGATTAGAAATCTTTTATTTTGCTTTATTCTTAATCCTCAGTCAATTTGTAGTTAAAAACAGCCTATCTGAGCATTATGCGACTAAAATAAAAATTTCACAGCTCAATTTAAACTGACTGTAATGAATGACTTTGATAGAAAATACTTGAAAATTTCATTTTGGGCTACAGGAACATAAACTTTCAATATCAAGATCATTGTTTTACTGATTTTTTCTTTGTTTGTTCTACTTCTTTAAAGACTTCCAACAATTTTTGCAATGAATTTAGTAAAAAATCCAAGGTATTGAAGTGTCAAGGAATATTGACCCCCCTTTTTTCATCTGGTGTCAGTAAAGTACTACAAATTGATCAACAGTGCAGTCATGGTCATTTAACTGTGTTTATTTACATCAGTTAATAAAATTTAAGATACAAAAATTTCATTTGGAATAATAAATGGTGCTTTTGTGAGTTTCTACAGTGCTAACATTAGGCTATGCTATCTGCCAAGTACATAGTATGACGCAATGCTATAAGGGGTAAAAATCAAATAATTTCATTAAATCTGCATGACAAAATATTTTGGGGGGTAGTAAACAACTTATGTTTCAATGTTTAACACCACAGAATAACTTTCTGTGCATTTATAACATTATTTAGGACATTTTTTTATATAAAAGCATATTGTCAGGATGGAAAAAGCTAAAAATAGGACAAACTCAAGATTTAGGCTCTAAATTTGCAATATGTGACATTTTGCCCCCAAAAAGATTGAAATGTGGCTACTATTATCTCAAATGATCAGTTAAGACAAAAAAAAACAATTGTTTTCTGATTTTGATGTTTCACCGCATTTTACTTAAAGGTGTCATACCACCAATTAAAAGTCCCTATCTGTTCAACCAAATTTTGCAATTTTCACAGCTTTCTAAATATTTTACCTTAAGTTTAACTTCATAGAAACTAGGTATATCCTGAATTGTACAGGTGTCACCTTTCTGCATGCCAATTTTCAACATACATTCAAAATCATATAAGAAGGCAGAGAGCTTCCGAAAGGAGGTACCACTAAAAATAACCCCTGGTTTTCTGGAAATCTTAAATTAGTATACTATGGAGCGCATTAATACTCAATTTTTAATGCAAACTCATAGACAGGTAAATTTTGGCTCAAAATGGTCTTAATATATTTCTCTTTCAAGAAAATTTTCATTTCTGCAAATTTGTTAGTTAGTTTAGGTGAACAATGACATCAAATGCACTTTTTTTGTCCGAGTAGGCCTACTTTCACATACGTTCTAAATTTGAGGGAGTAATTGGTGGTATGACACCTTTAACCATGGGTTGTTCATTTATATTCGATTATTTTACTCTGCGCCTTAGTAAGGGGTAAAATACGAATATAAATGCCCAATTTATTAATTGCTTAAACAACTCGTTTAATCCCACCACTCGTATCTGTAAAAGTATTGCAACACCTTGATTTTTTAAGACTTGAAAAATCAGCCTGTTATTTTGGATGGAATATGATAAAATAGTTGTAAATAATATTGAAACGTAGTTAATGATAACATTGGCATTAAAACGAACAAAAATGTATGATAAAAAAAATGTTTAACTTACTAAAATGTTTTTAACAAAATGAAGTGTTTTTGAACCAAAAAATGCATTTTACAACTTTTACTGTAGTCGGAACTTTACAATGTCAGACATTTTAAAATTAATCTTTAGATGATTGTTCACATCATGGTTGATCGTTTTACGCCAAAGACTTAGTACTTTGTGCGCAGCCTCCATACAAACGGATAACCGCATCTTAACGTCTTCTGATTCCTGCAATAAGTCGACTAATTTGTTGCTAAGGTGGTAACAACCATTACTGACGAAGAGTATTGTTTATTTCATGACGTGTTCTAACTGGGGTGTCCCTTCGCGCACTTTACGCCCAATAGTGTCCTATATATGCTAGACATGGTTCAAATTCGGGCTACGATCGGGCCAAGAAAGATAAACCGAATTCCGTTGGAACAATGGATCTTCCTCCACGATGCTAATTTCCAACTTTGGCGAGCTCTGCACCATATTGGGTACGGGCAACTGTGTGTCTGTTCGTAGGCAAAGGTTCCCGAAATGGTCTTATCGCACGATAACCAGTAGCGATGAGCCGATCTCGAACAGTTCTTGTTTAAAGGCTCCTGTATGGTAACACTCTCTTTTTAGAATTGTATTGTTTGCAATGAATTTCTTTTTGACCAACCTTCATTATGCTTGATTTTCCCTAGCAGATGTTATAGGGGGTCGTCTTGATCTCGGAAGGTCTTTAACATCGTTTGTTGCCTGATTTGTATTCTCAAAATGACTTATAGTGGAATGGTCAAGACCAACAATGCGTACAACTGTCACAGCGACAAACCTGCTTCTCTCATGCTGATTATCTGCCATCATGCTGCAGTTATGAGTTGTGAATGACCAATTACAAGGTGCCAATCACATTTATTGAAATTAACTTGGTTATTTAAAGTGTTGAAAACAATGAGGATAAAAACATATTTTTTATTGTTTACGAGTACAGTAGCTGCATGTGCATATAAGAAGTTATCGAGTCGATATTTATTGATTTAACTCAGGTGATATTTAAATAACGTTTAACTAGTTCTATTTCAACAAATTATATCACAAATTTTTTTTTTTTTTTTTAATTTGAATTTCAATTTGGTGTTGCAATACTTTTTTCTATGTGTATATATCAAGTAGCACTACCTGAACTTTGTATTGTTTGTTGTAATTTTTCCATTTGAACAATTTCTTTTTTTATTCTGGACGTGCGCTTGTTGAACTGCACTAGCCTTTATGTTTGTCGCAATAAAATATGTCTCATCATTCATTTTATCGTTGAGCATGCGACGAAAGTCTCATGATAAGATATAGGAATAACAATCCGACAACGGAGTAAACAATTTGTATACGACTTAATATTTTAGAAGGTAGAAGACCCGAATGCTTCATACTGTATATGCAGATGTTTTACTGTTGGCAATATCGTGGCGATCAGTTTTTATTTGCAGAGGTAGCCACAGAAAACCAACTACCTTCATTAGGAAAACGTATAATTCTAGTTTTTTGACTTATTTTACTAATACGTTTATACTCATTTTATTCCTTCACCTCTATTGCAGCAAAAAGTAAAGAAAAGCTTAAAAACTGGAAGGAACATGATGATAAATTTTTCATAAAGACAAGAGCTGCACAACATGTTCTCAAATGTATAAAGGAAAACAGTTGTGTAACTATTACTGCTAGTTTTGGTGTAGGGAAGACAGCCACTCTGAGACATGTAGCTTTACAAATGGCAATAGAAGAATATGATGTACTTATTGCGACAGAACCGAGTGACATTGTAAAATATAGCAATCCGAAAGAAAAAATATTGTTTGTTTTTGATAATTTGTACGGAAACTTTTCTTTTGACCAAAGTGACATTAAAATTTGGGACAAAGACATTGAGAATATAGAAGAAATTCTCGAAAGAGGACAAACAAAAATACTTGCAGCATGTCGATTACAAGTATATCTAGATGAAAAGTTTGAATCGATATCAATTTTTAAGTCATGCGAATGTAACCTTTTATCAGAAAACATGTGTTTGTAAAAAAATGAAAAACAATCAATAGCAGATTTATATCTTAAAACTAAAGCCTCAGAAATAACTGACCATTGCAATTTATATGATTGTTTTCCAATCTTATGTAAACTGTACCATGACAGTCCCAAACTGGATATTATAGATTTCTTTCAGAATCCGTTTTCAGTTTATGAAGCAGAATTTATCAATCTACAGAAGAAGGGACATCCCACCAAATACGGTGCTTTGGCTTTATGTGTCATGTTTAACAATAAGTTGAAAAAACAAATATTCACTGAAGAGGTGAATGAAGAAACCAGGACTATTATAGAGAATACATGTGATGCATGTAGGTTAGACAGGGGGACTTCAAGACTTATGTTACAGGATGGTCTTGAATCACTTAAAGATACATACATAACAATAGAGCAAAACGTGTACAAGACTTTACATGATAATATATTTGACTTCTTAACATACTTCTTTGGACAGAAAATCATTTTTTGCTTGATAAAGAATGCAGAAAGTGGTTTGATAAGAGAAAAGTTTTTATTAGAAAAAAAGGACGACATGGATCAGTTCATAACTTTAATACCTGGAGAGTATCATGAGATGTACATACAAAGAATGATAGATGACTGGTCAAATGGTAAAGTTCATGAAGATGCCTCAGTTCAGACAGACATTTCTGTCTTATTTGAAAACACTTGATGAATCTTTCCAGAGGCAGCTAGCACATATCTGTGATAAGCATAAACCGAAAATCTATTCTTATTTCTATTCCTATATTGATCAGACTGATAATGAGCATTATGATACTGCTTTATTTCGGAGTTGTTATATAGGAGATATTTCAATGTTCATGTGGTGTTGTTATCATGAGGTTGATGTGAATATGCGTACGTATACAGGTCTAACCCCTGTTATAATTGCTTGTAAATATGGTCATACTGAAATAGCGAATATGTTGTTAGACAGTGGATTAGATTGTAATACATGTGACTCGTTTAATCAATCAATGATAATGCAGGCTTGTAAACATGGTCGTACAGAAATTATAGTAAATATGCTTTTAATCAGAGGAGCAGACTGTAATAAATGTGATCATGATGGCAAGTCACCCATAATGAAGACTTGTGAAGATGGGCATACGGAAATAGTACAGATGTTACTAGACAAAGGAGCAGACTTTGAAAAATGTGATACTAATGGCCAGTCAGCTGTAATGAAGGCTTGCAAACATGGTCATACAGAAATAGTAAAGATGTTGGTGTTGGACATTGGAGCAGAATTCAATGCATGTGACAGAAATGATCAATCACCCGTAATGACAGCTTGTGAATATGGTCATACAGAAATAGTTAAGATGTTGTTAGACGAAGGAGCAGACTGTAATGCATGTACATGGCGTGGCCAGTCATCTATTCTAAAGGCTTGTCGACACGGTCCCACAGAAATAGTAAAGATGTTGTTAGACAGAGGAGCAGACTGTAATAAGTGTGATGATAATGGTCAGTCACCTTTAATGATGGCTTGTGAGCATGGTCATACAGAAATAGTAAAGATGTTGTTAGGCAGAGGAGTAGACTTTAGTACATGTGACAGGAGTAATGAGTCACCAGTAATGAAAGCTTGTGCACATGGCCATACAGAAATAGTAACAATGTTGTTAGACAAAGGAGCAGACTTTCAAACATGTGACTGGAGTGGTCACTCACCTCTACTTAGGGCTTCCGGTGAAGGTCATACAGAAATAGTGAAGCTGTTGTTAGACAGAGGAGCAGACTGTAATAAATGTGATAAATATGGCCAGACACCTGTAATGAAGGCTTCCGAAGAAGGTCATACAGAAATAGTAAAGATGTTGTTAGACAGAGGAGATGACTGTAACCAATGTGACGGGAGTGGTCAGTCATCTAAAATGAATATGACTGGAGTGGTCAGTTACCTGTAATGAAATCTTGTGAACATGGCCATACAGATATAGTTAAGATGTTGTTAGACAGAGGGGTAGACTGTAATATATGTTACATTTGGTGTCGGTCATATTAACTGCAGGCGTCTGACCATAGTCACACTTCGATAGTTGCTATTAACATTCGTGTTAGAAAATCGGTTCTGATTAAGTCTTATCAGTTTAAAAATCACAACTTGTATCTGTAATAGACAAAAATGTAAATTAAATTTTAAACACTACATATTATCAAACAAGATATACAGGCAGTATATATCATTGTCGTGAAGATAGTTCATCTTTGTCCAAGACAAACTATTGATATACTACTGCAATTTGACATTATAAAATCAAGACAATTAAAACTGTAGTACAGATATTTCTGACATTTTAACAATATGTTTCTCTTCTATAGGTGTATTTTGACATTATTGAAAATTTCTAATCTGTTGTAAAGATTGTTCTTACATTTTAAAAACAGTATGTTTTGTCAAAATGAAACAAATGCTAAACTTTTGTTTTTCTGACAATTTTACAATTTATTTTTGTTTTAAAGATGTATTTTAACAGTATTATGCGAATACTAAACGGTTGTAAAATTTGTTCTCACATATATGTACGTTCTAAAGATAAGACATGGTGTAATTACAATATGTTATTGTAAGTGGCCATAATTTCATTACAAATTTTCAAGTAATTGAATGTTATGTGTAATTGAGCATTTTGAAGCCATGTGAATGATCCACAGAGCCAAAATTGTCTGTTATCGAAAATTACTTTTCAGTTACAATTCATTAACATTTTAAAAGATTGAATCTTGTGTTTTCTAAAAAAAAATAGGTATATGTTATCAGCTGACGACGCAAAGCCTTCACAGTTTTCTCTCTGTAGTTTCACAACCATGGGAGAATCTTTTTTTTGTATTGAATAAAGAAACAAATAAATTGTAAAAAACATGCCATAATTTGTGTTCAAAGGAACCATTAATTAGTAAGTCACTGTATCATATCTTAACTAGCTTGTTACCTACTTATATATTCAGATGAATACTAGTTGACATTAAGTTAGTAAAATCAACTTTAAAGATATAGTGAATCAACAAATATAACCTGTCTATTTGTTTTATTATAACTTATATAATGAATGTTTTACAACAGTTAAATTTGTTTGTTTAATAAGTGTTGATTTGGACAATTAGAGAGTGATAATAAATTATACCTCTAGGTGCATGAAAATCAATCGTGATTAAAAGTAAAGTATATTTCCAAAAATAGTTTGACTTTTTTAAACATTTCTGTATGAAAATAAATTTAAATATTGAAATTAGAGTACTCTTTAAATATAATGGAGTTAGATGCGACTGTCATTCAAGAGAGAGGTTTAGCGCTGTACAACAAGGATAAACGTACCATGTTCTACATTTGGAAATGCCTGTACCAAGTCAGGAATATGACAGTTTACAGTTGTTGTTCATTCGTCCAATGTGTTTTATCATTTCATTTTACCATTTGATTTGGGACTTTACGTTTTGAATTTTCCTCGGAGTTCAGTTTTTTTGTGATTTTTCTCTTTGTATCATTTTCAATGCAATATTACAATATATATATATGGTGTGTTGTTTTTGAAAAATGTACAGATATTATAAGAGATGTATACTTTAATCCAAATCTCTTAAATTATATGTTATTATTCTTTTTGAATTGTCAGTAGACATATTGTTAACTTTTAATATATCTGTAGGACTCAAATCTATGGCGGGTTCCAAATCTATGGCAGATTCCTAATCTATGGCAAATGTTACGTTACAAGTGTCAAACAACTCAAATCTATGGCGGGTTCCAAATCTATGGTAGATTCCTAATCTATGGCAAATGTGACGTTACAAGTGTCAAACAACTCAAATCTATGGCGGGTTCCAAATCTATGGCGGGTTCCAAATCTATGGCGGGTTCCAAATCTATGGCGGGTTCCAAATCTATGGCAGATTCCTAATCTATGGCAAATGTTACGTTACAAGTGTCAAACAACTCAAATCTATGGCGGGTTCCAAATCTATGGCGGGTTCCAAATCTATGGCAGATTCCTAATATATGGCAAATGTGACGTTACAAGTGTCAAACAACTCAAATCTATGGCAGATTTTTGTTTTCTCCAAATCTATGGCAGATTTTTGTTTTCTCCAAATCTATGGCAGATTTTTGTTTTCTCCAAATCTATGGCAAATATTTTTATATAGAAATCTGCCATAGATTTGGAGAAAACAAAAATCTGCCATAGATTTGAGTTGTTTGACACTTGTAACGTTGTTCAATGTTAATGAAATCAAAAGATTGTTAAACAATGGGTACAACCTAATTAAAAATATGTGACATAAAGCAGAAACAACTCCTACAAAAGAACACATTTGAAATAGTTTGCAGATTGTGTAATTTGCATAGTTGATTGTTTTTTTCATTGTTTTATTCTTATTCCCGTTGTTTTGATTGTTTCTTAAGGCTATGGTCATGTATTTTACAAGTGATTTAGTATGAATAAATTATCTAATCATTTCATTGTTCTATTACTGTTTATTTTATTTCCTAGCGAATCAAACGTTTCTCGTAAATTCGAGTTAAATTTAAGAATAGAAGGAGAGTGTGTGTTTTTCTAAGAAAAATATAATGGGAAAATTGTGACTGGCTTTTTCGTTTAGAGAAAAATTGAGAATAGAAAATTGGAATAGGTCAAAAGTAAAAACACAAAAATACTGAACCATGAGGAAAATTCAAAAAGGAAAGTCAAAATCAAAAGTCAAAACGCATCAAACGAATGGATTGAAAGAGACAACCAAACCAAATGGCATATACAGACGAAGGCCACCAATTGGTCGTCAATGCAGCGAGAAACTCCCGCACCCGGAAGCGGTCTTCGGCTGGCCACTAACAAAAATGTTTTACTAGTTCAGTGACAATGGACGTCATACTTAACTTTAAAATATATAAAAGAAACTACTTAGTAAAATTAAAAATCTTACAAGACTAAGACAGGGACGAAAGATACCAGAGAGACAGTCAAATTCATCAATCAAAAATAAACTGACAACGCCATGGTTATAAACGAAAACAAAAACAAAAACAGACAAACAATAGTACTCATGAAACAACATTGAAAAATAAAGAATTAACAACACTAACCCCACCAAAATCTAGGGGTGATCTCAGGTGCTCCGGAAGGGTCAATAAATCCTACTCTACATGGGACACACGTATGTAGACCATTCATCAGTGTATCCAACAGATTTAAAGCAACATATCTTAACTAATCTAGGCTGCTGCGGAGAGGGGTTTTGATTAAAGCATATCACCCTTGGAAAATAGGTTTTATCTATAACTTCTGTTTGTTTAGTTTACACATTGTTGTCAATATATAAATTAATTTTATGTCTTCCAAAGAGGTGTTTAGCTAGGTATAAAACTAGGTTTAATCCACCCTTTTCTACTCAAGAAAATGTTTTTACCAAGTCTGGAATATGACATTTGTTGTCCATTCGTTTGTTCTGTTTGAGCTTTTGATTTTGCCTTTGAAAAGGCACTTTCCATTTTGAATTTTCATCGGAGTTAAACTTTTAATCGACATTGCATTTTTGATGAATTCCTCAGACTTTGACTTTCAACCCTTGTAAAACAAATCCAATAAAACTAATGTCAGGATTATCTTTATGATAAGACACGTCACATCCACACTAACTATTATATATAAACGTATACATGCACAGCTGTTTATTTCAGATAAATTGAAAATGAAAATGGGGAATGTGTCAAAGAGACAACAACCCGACCATAGAACAGACAGCATCAGAAGGTCCCCAATAGGTCTTCATTGCAGCCAGAAATTCAAAAAGGAGGCGTCCTTTAGCTTGTCCCTAAAACAAAAACATATATATACTAGTTCAGTAATAATGGACTTCATATCTGTTTTACAGTAATGTGCACTTTAATATACATTTGTATTATTTTCTTTTAAACTTTAAAGGTGCAATTGAAAAAAATAATTAAACTCAAAAGGAGTAATAGTTGCCTGTTTTAATCTGGTCAAAATGTTTAAATAGTTATTAGAATAAATATCCGTGATATTTTATTTCTACTAGAACACACCCGTGATATCGCGGGTCCGTGACTGAATTAAAGTATATAACTATTAGTATGCGTAAGCCTTATTTTAGTATTGGTATTGTCATCTGATAAAGTCATGCAGATTATAAGATACATAGTTTTCTCTGCTTTTAAATCTTTCTGTTTGAACCCTTCGACCTGGAATTTTTTTATTTATTGGTAATATTCAGGTCCTGTAATTGAGTATTTTTTAATCAACAGCATTGTCCAATAAAGTTCCATTCTTTGATTCGCTGTTTGACGTCATGCCCACTAACAAATAAAAAACTGTACCTATACGCCTTATTTTAAGTCCAAAATTTTAGTAATCGTATTGTTATCCTAAAAAGTCTTACTGGTTAAATAGCTACAATAGGGAACAATTTGCCAATGATTGAATTTAATTGTGTCGACCCTGTGATAATGACCCGTGTATATAGCAAAATCAAATACACCGTTTGGTGGTGCGCCTGTCAGACGCGGAACGTACAGATAAGGTAATAGGTAACAGGTGAATATACTATTGGTATCGGATTCGACCCAAAACTTGTTAATCATTGGCAATATTAATTATGTGGAAAACAAAAGGGTCTGGAGTGGTGTAATTTTTATTTTACACCATTGTCCTATATTAGCTAAATATAAAGTTGAATTCTTTGATTTGTCGTTTTTACCCGATGCCGGCTGATAAATTGGACCTCGTAATTTTAGTATTATAGAGCCGACCGTGCAAGGGCTGTATAGCCAGTCAAGGTCGTTAAAAACTTCCATTTGTTGAGTATTATAAATTTGAAATGAAATCAATTGATTTACCCTTTCTTCGTGGTTAAAATGACACTTATGGCTACAATGTATTCACATTGATATTTTGTTCTGCTTGCTATATTGAACGAGGAAGGAAAGCTGTTTAAAAATTACATCTTACTTGGATAAAGTGACTTAAAGTGAAAGCGTTACAAAATATAATGTAATTCTAAAAAAAGAGATTGAACAAAGTGAAATGTTTTAATAATAGAAATCAATTGTTATGCTATTGACACCTTTGGAAAGAAATATTTTGTAAACAGAGCAGGTCAATCGTTTGTTTATATCCATGTTGGCAATTAAACACCTCTATAGGGAAGAAAATACAAAAAAATAACCTTATGCTCATGAAAAGTATAATGATTCGCTGATTGATTCAAATTTTCACATTTCTCCTAATTGCTAAATCAACTATTGAAAGAAGACTGTTAACGTTAAAGACCCTTAACTGATTATCCTATTGTGTGCATTACAGCTAAGATGTGTCCATATAATTGAAAACCCCTAAAATAAGAAAAGATGATAAATTTTTAATAGGTATCCTATAGTTATGATTACTTCAATTTGCCCTTAAAACCCTTCTTCAATACGAGTATCGTCAGGAAATACTAGAAAATTAACTGACATTTCTGATTCGTCGATTTACCAATTATTGCATTATAAAAGCATTGGTAATTATACTGATCACTTCTTGAAAACTACAATGGAAAGAATGCCTTTCAATAAAGTCGTTAAATCCGTCGCTCTAGGGTGGGAGTCCCTAATTACAACCGTGTAACAGGGTAAACAGACAGATTTTGAAAGCAAAGACAACTGTGCATCTATAATCGGCATGACTTTATCAGATGACAATCCAAATACTAAAATAAGGTTAACGCATAGTTATATACTTTAATTCAGTAACGGGTTTGTTCTAGTATCATTTAAAAATGAATGCATGCCATATACGATGTGATATTTAGAAATTCGGATCTGGCAAGCTATTGTGAGGTAGCGACATTAGGACAAATCGATTTTACCAGTCTTATCTAGAAAAAAAACCTGATAATAGCCATCAAAGGTACCAGGATTATAATTTAGTACGCCAGACGCGCGTTTCGTCTACATAAGACTCATCAGTGACGCTCATGTCAAAATATTCATCAAGTCAAACGAGTACAAAGTTGAAGAGCAGTGAGGATCCAAAGTTCCAAAAAGTTGTGCCAAATACGGCTAAGGTAATTTATGTCTTGGATAAGAAAATTATTAGTTTTTCGAAAAATTCAATGTTTTGTAAGCAGGAAATTTATAAAAATGACCACATTATTGATATTCATGGGCTGGTGATAAACGTTTGTCTTGTCGAGTGTGCAAGTAAATGCAACAGAAGTATACCGCTGTTCAAAAGTCATAAATCGATTGAGAGAAAACAAATCCGGGTTACAAACTAAAACCGATGGAAATACATCATCATTAAGAAGAATACTACAAATTCACATCTCTATATTACATGTACAACACAAGGTGATAAACAGATGCAGTGAAAGATTATCATATCTAGCATCAACTACATATAGATAAGCAGTTTTTGCCCATTGTTTTACTCTCAGGAAAGGAACATTACGGTTGATATGGTTATATTTATAAATTTACTGTTTACAAATTTTTGATTTTTTTGAAATACTTAGGCTTTTCTACCTCAGACATAGATCACCTTAGCTGTATTTGGCAAAACTTTTAGGAATTTTGGTTCTCAATGCTCTTCAACTTCGTACTTTTTTTTGGCCTTTTTAACCTTTTTGGATTCGAGCGTCACTGATGAGTCTTTTGTAGACGAAACACGCTTCTGGCGAATATACTTAATTTAAATCCTGGTATCTATGATAAGTTTATTTAAAAAAACTGTTTGATTATAGAATGTGCTAAATAGACAACAACATATCCGGAAAAGTAGGTGTACGGAATAATTGAGATATCATTTATGTAAGTTTCAGTCTTTATCGTGATTCAATTACAGTTTGTTAAAAATAGTACGCAAATGATTAGTTTCATATGATACATAGGTTGGGTGAAAATATGTACCCCATGTTAAACATTGTTTTCTAGATGTTTATAAAAGTTTGCGTTTAGCTCAAGGATAATAAAAAAAATAGAGGCTCTAAAGAGCCTGTGTCGCTCACCTTGGTCTATGTGCATATCATAAACAAGTGAAAATTTACAAAATTTATGAAAATTGTTCAAAGTTGATTATATAGGACAATAACTCCTTAAGGGCTTAATTGACCATTTTGATCATGTTGACTTATTTGTAGGTCTTACTTTGTTGTACATTATTTATATAATAGTTCTTGAAAAACTGGTCATTATCGTGATACATGGACTGCCCACAGGACAGTGGTATTGACTAAGATAGTGAAAATGACTGAGCCGAAGGCGAGGTCATTATCGCTATCGCAGTCAATACCACTGTCCAACGGGCAGTTCATGTATCACGATACTGACCAGTTTTTCAAGAACTATTATGTTTATTTCATTGAGAAACCATGTTTTGGAAAATTCTTATAAATTCAAAACGCCTAAAGCGAACTCGAGTAGTTGTACGATTTCTATTGCAAAGAGTGAAAACCAGTCGTGGTAATACTGCCATTCATTTTAGTGCAACTTTTCAGTATATAAATATTTAATCAAGTTCTCTTAAATTTTATAATTAACGAAAAAAATATTAATAAACAATTCAACAAGTTAAATATAATATTAAAAAACAGGAACATGTTTTATAAAAGGTTCTCTAAACAGAGAAATCACGCCTCATCGGTCATTAACAGAGAAACCACGCCCCAACCGTCATTATCAGATGGAAACCACGCCCCAACGGTCAATATCAGACTGAAAACCACGCCCCACCGGTCAATATCATGTAAAAGTTCGTTAACGACCGGTTTTCTGGTCCGTTTTGTTCTGTTAATGACCGATGGAATTTATTACTGAAGATTTATGAATATCATGTGACCCCTTTTTATCCAATAAGAGAATCTTATTCTCAACCGATATGAAATAATGCTGTTTACAGTTTATCTCTATCTTTAATAATATTCAAGATAATAACCAAAAGCTGCAAAATTTTCTGAAAATTACCAATTCCCGGGCAGCAACCCAACCATGGGTTGCCTTAATGGTCTGAAAATTCCAGGGCAGATAGACTTTGACCTAACAAACAAATTTATCCTTGTCAGATTTGCTTCAAATGCTTTGGTTTCTGAGATTTTAGCCAAAAAATGCATTTTACCCTATGTACTATTTTTAGCCATGTCCGCCATGTTGGTTCGCAGACAGAGTCATCGGACACATTTTTTAAACTAGATACCCTAATAATGATTGTAGACAAGTTTGGTTAATTCTTTTTAAGTAGTTTCAAAGGAGAAGATTTTTGTACAAGATAACAAAAATTTACGAAAAATTGACAAAAATTGACTTTAAAGGGCAATAACTCCTTAAGGGGTCAACTGACCATTTTAGCCGTGTTGACTTTTTTGTAGATCTTACTTTGGTTAACATATTGTTGTTTACAGTTTATCTCTATCTATAATTATATTCAAGATAATAACCAAAAACGGCAAAATTTCCTTAAAATTACCAATGCTGGGGCATCAACCTAACAACAGGTTGCCCGATTCATCTGAAAATTTCAGGGCAGATATATGTTGACCTGATACACAATTTAACCAGATTTGCTATTAATGCTTTAATTGGTTTCAGAGATATTAGCCAAAATCTACATTTCACTCCTATGTTCTATTTTTAGCCCTGGCGGCCATTTTTGTTGGTTGACTGGGTCATCGACCACATTTTTTAAACTAGATACCCCAATGATGACTGTGGTCAAGTTTGGATAAATTTGGCCGAGTAGTTTTACATGTTTCAGAGAAGAAGATTTTTGTAAAAGTTAACGACGACGACGGACGCCGGACGACGGACGCCGGACGTCAAGTGATGAGAGTTAAACATTGTATAAAGAACAACAAACAATAAACGAAAAACATTCTTCATCTCCCCTTTCAAATGCATAGATATTTCTTTCAGAAATAAGTTGTCGGTACATTATATCAATGGTATGAATCGATAAACGGGTTACTGTCTTTATAAGTTTAAACGTTTACGAAAATTGCAAAATAAGTCGAACAGTTTAAATATAGGTTGGTCAAAGGTAAAAAATAACCGGTTTTTATGGCAAATATTTGTGTTTGTGCTTCCCGACACGTCATCCCGTCATGCCTCATAATATTAGATCTTTAATGTTTACTGTTCACACGTAGATGTTAGGCAATTTGATATTTATGATTTCTTTAAATAGTGAATGTCAGTTACATGGTCATACCTATCTATTATTACTTTACCAGTCCATAGAATCGTATTGCAATAAATAAACGACAATATTTTTACAATCTTTTTATCCTGAAGTGCACAATTGGATTTATAAATCAATCAGAACACCTTATACAATGAAGATGAACAAAATTTTCCAATGACGTATTCAACATTTAGAATTAGACACTTTTTTGGATGAAGGGATCTTTATCAAGGTTTGTTTTATTTATCTTGAGACCTGAAATAATCTACGAATTCAAATTATTAGACGTTGAAAGGAATACATTTATGTGTAACTTGTTGTTTGATAAACAGTTTATATTTGTGTTATTGTTTCAATCTGTATGCAGTATTTATATCTCGATATATCAGTTTCAATTAAATAATGTCCGACAAATACAGAAGCTAGGTAAGTGAGTATCATAGATAATTAATCTTGATCTTATTTTTAATCGACAGTACAATAAGCTGTACGTATAAGTATGCTATATGTCTGTCTATTATTTAATAGAAAAGGTGCCATAAATGGAGTTAACGAGAAGATTTAAACGATATCTAGTTTTCAGCAATAATATTCATTAGACATTAGATCTAGTTAGCATGGACGTACATCAACTAATAATAATCATAATAGTAGTAACGTTTCCATGTGTTGTAATAAGCCTTTTATTGAGACAATGAAACTACCAATTTTAGAAAGACAGGTAAACATTTCATGAAACTTCCAAAACTTTAAGATCAGTTCATATCTTGATCTTTGACTTGATTAAAAAAACCTTTGAATGACTTCAAAATAGAATCTATGACAAACTATATGGTTTCAAATATACCAGTGTAAAATTATTCAGCATTAAAATACACTCTGTCTTATTATATAGTGTTTGCGTATCTCAATTGAAACGTAACGCTCGTACATGTTCACTTTATACGGAATTCATTAACTTTGTTTGATATGTGTCCATCGTCCTAGATTGTCGAAGCAAATGGTCTCGCTCCTCTAGAGGTTTCCGCGGTTCTTACCCTCAACGTGAATGGTGTTTTCAGAAGATATTTATTAAATTCGATTTTGGAGAACTATTGTTATCTCTTATTGATACCCGTTTTTGTTTTCGGGACACATTCAATTCTCCCTTGGTCAGGTACTCACGAGACGTAACAATATATTAATTACATGCCAAAGTTATCAAAGACATTCAAATAGCATATTGTTGCATTTGTAGTTTTTTATTTTGTAAACAAATTAAAGATAATGGCATTTACATTTTCATTTTTAGCCATGGCGTTGTCAGTTTATTTTCGATTTATGAGTTTGACTGTCCCTCTGGTATCTTTCGTTCCTTTTTTACATAATCAAAAAATGTTTGTTTAAATGCATAGTGGGCAAATCGCTTTGCAAATATAAGTTATAACAGAAATTTTGGGCGTACTGTATGCATAAAGTGAATTTCAACTTTCAAAATACATATAACTATATTGAAAATTGATAGATGAAAGAAAACTACTTAATGACTTGATGTTTTAAATGTACTAGCGAATGGTTCCATTGAAATTAACAAACGTGCTGAACATATGGTGACATTTAAACCAATTATATTGCAAATGTTTAAAATACGCAGAGAACCGTTTTGTTTTTCGATCACCTAGTAAAGAATTACAATACAGTGTCACTCCGAATTCAATGAAAAAAGATATATTGAAAAGTTGCAAGAAAAGATTCATCATTGTTAGTGATAACACATTCTATGAGAAATTTGTTTTTTAAATTTTTGTTAGATAGATAAAGGCAGATGTGGTGTGAGTGCCAATGAGACAACTCTCCATCCAAATAACAATTTAAAAAAGTAAACCATTATAGGTTAAAGTACGGCCTTCAACACGGAGCCTTGGCTCACACCGAATAACAAGCTATAAAGGGCCCCAAAATTACTAGTATAAAACCATTCAAACGGGAAAACCAACGGTCTAATCTATCTAATCTAAGAGGTTATATTTTCTTTATAATTACACCTTATGTAAGAATCCGGGGTTTTGATTGGTTAATAGCCAGTGTATTTTTCACCAATTTTCTGTTATCAAATGAATATCGTTCATTTTTAACGCCGCCGGGGTATTTGCTAAAAGGATATGCCTTTTTTACCCTCTCTGTCGTGGTATTTGCCAAAAAATACTCTACCCGACTGGGCCCGGTTGTTCAACTTGTCGTTAACTTAACGTAAGCGTTAAATTTAACGTGTCGTTAAATACTCTAACGTATCGTTACTTAACCCATGGTTAAAATGGCGTTGTTCAACTTGGTTTAACGCCGTCGTTAGTTAACGATGACGTTAAATAATTTAACCACTAGTTAAATATTTAACTAAAGTTTAGAGATTATTCTCTTTACCCACAATGCATTGGTTTGTTAATATTTACTTCAACATGGCTGACAAGTCTTCTGCTAAAACACAAAGGGACAGAAAACCTAACTTCACCCAAGAAGAAGTAAATGTAATTCAAGATCAAGTGCAAAAGAATTACAAAGTGATTAATGAAAAGTTTGGGGATGGTATAACCAATTCCAGAAAGATTGCTGTCTGAAGCAGGATTTCCATCTTGGTCAGTGCTCTAGTTGTTGCCAACAGGTCTCCAAAAGACTGTAAAGACAACTGGGCTAACACCAAGAAGGTGGCTAAGAAGGTTTTTAACAACCGTAACAAGGAGCAGAGGGCTACTGGTGGTGGTCCACAGCCAAAAAAACTGAGTCTGGCCATTGAAAGAACAATAGACCTTTGTAAAGACTCAGCTTCTTTCAAAGGTCTTGAAGGAGTTGAAAGTGTACTTGGTATGTATCAGTAACTAATCTATACTCTTTTGTGAATATGTTAAAATAATAAATCTTTAAATGCTATTAATTATTCTCTCCGATTTCATGCAACTTTGTGTTAAAAAAAATCGCCGATTATTTATACCATGTCATCAAAAAATGTGTTAGCTTAGTATTTAAATGGCATTCGGCTATATTCAGTTTTACTAAGTGAATAATAAGTATTTCAATTCATTTGGTCAATTATTTATGTCGTCTGCATTCTAGTATTTACGTCCTAAATATTAACCTTGAAAGACGCTCAGCATGCTAATGAACATATTTGTTTTTGAGCCTTATTACCTCATGACACACATTTTTCTAGCGATGGATGATTTCAAATATTGTCATTTGACAATATTGTAATGATAGTTTGGAACAATACATGTTCAGTTCAAATTTTTTGTTTATCCACGAAAGAACCTCCTTGCTGTTATTTCCCTTTGATTTGTAGCCGACAGGACCATGTTTCTCGGACCCTGGCTAACCCGTACCTTAAATTCGATCGTGGCATACGCTCGTAAAGGCCAAGATTTTAACAATTTTAATAATCATCTTTTGTTGATCGTTCAAGATTTGGAAAATAAATATATATAGATGGTGTTTAACTTTGTGGGATATGAGTGAAAAAAATGTTGATAAAAATGGGGAGGGCTATACAGTGAGAAATGTATGCACAGAAGTGCCACTGGAATAGGTCCTTTTTATTTTGTCAAATATACCGAAGGGGACGCAATATCAACACTGTAAAATGTAGATGGGCCAGCAATTTTCATTTAACAATAAGCAATGTAAAGATTATTTTTTTGACAGCGAGTGAGATTGCGAGTTTAAATCCAGCATGGGCAGGTGCCCTCTAATCCTTGATGATAATTGACTAAGGATTGGATACCCTACCTAATGTCGGGTGTTTACTCCAGCTTCATCCATCAATAAAAACTGACTTCAACGAAATAGCACGATTGTGCTGAAAGCAGCGTTAAACACCAATATTCATTATTCATCAAAACCAATAGATTTGCTAGAAAATTATTTAAAATTGTGCAATACTGCCTTACAATTGAACAGAAGTTGTCTTATGATATATAGTTTTGTTACTGACCGTCTCGTTTTGGTTGTCATTGATGCATATGGTTTGTCAGGCTAGGTCAATGAAAGCAAAGAAAGAATGTCTGACAAAAAAATTCTCTTTAAGTAAGAAAATTTAACAATAGACACACGTCTATTCATCATCATGATAATTATAAAAATAACAATCTCCTTATTTATTTTCTAGATGACAACTCAGCAGCATTGCCAGAGGAGAGTGCAAGTAATTCCATGCAGGACCTGTTTGATACCCCTCCAAGCCAACCACTTTCCCAATCTGGATCTGAATCCATTCTTCAGCCATTACCACTAATATCGCTTCTACCGGCTGTAAATATCCAGGTGCCACGCCCAGTAGCTGCAGTAGTTGAGCTGGGGACTCTAACAGCACAGAAAGCAGAAAATCCAAAGAAAAGGAAAGCAACTGCTGATGATGTTTATGGGCTTCAGGTAAAATTTCACATTTGCATTTATTTTAGAAATAATCCAAAATAATAAAAATCGATTAACATATTATTGTCTTATAATGAATGGCTCGGTGTCAGTTTGAAGACTGTCATTATACTCGGGAAAATAAAAAGGTAAAATTCAATTATCAACACTAAGAAAAGTTGACTTTATGGGTCCCCATCGATTAGTTTGTATCATACAGATACAGATCCAGGGGACTAGGGGCCCGGTCAATGCCCTCCCCTTTGTGGTCAGTCAGTACCCGCTTACAAAAAGTTCTGGATCTACCACTGGTATAGGCAATGGTGTGAGACCGTGTATCGATCTTAAATTACACAAAATCAACATCTTTATGAAAATCTTCTAATATAAATATTTAAAATTTATGGTCTTCCAGCTGCTGGCCAAAGCATAGGTCCAACAGGTCATACACTTTATCTGGAAATCTCAATTTCATTCAATACTTCTGTAAATTCCACAACAGTTGTAAGGTATACAGACACATATAAAGATATATGTTAAAATAATCATATGGATCTACATGTATCATTTTTATTTCAGGTACTGTATTTGAAGGGTGAAATGGAAAAGCAGACAAAAGAGATGAAGAAATTAGACCTTCAGATAGAGTTGCTAGAATTAATGAAACAAGACAAAGAGAACACTCCACTAACATTTTCTCAACTTTTAATGAATTAAAATATTTATTTTTCTTATCAATTAACAATTCTTTGCCAGACAGTTTTCACTTGACCTCGACCTCATTTAATGGCTCAGTGAAAAAGGTTAAGTTTTGGTGGTCAAGTTTATATCTCAGATACTATCAGCAATAGGTCTAGTATATTGGGTGCATGGAAGGACTGTAAGGTGTTCATGTACAACTGGCAGGTGTCATTTGACTTTGTCCTCATTTTCATGGTTCATTGGTCGATGTTTAGTCTTCTTGGTTAATGTTAAGTTTATGTGACAGTTGTAATATAGCTTTATTATGTAAATCAATCGTATCTGATTGTATGCCCTTTATGGGCCCTGTAATTTTGGAAATAAAAATATTCTATTCTATTCTATTCTATATTAAGGACTATCCACATAACATCAATGATTAATAAAGAAGGCTAGATATTTTAGCGTGTGTACTCTTGTTTTAATTCTGGCTATGCATTTATTTGGTATGTTTATATTCGTTCATATCGTTTGCTTTACATCCAGTGGCAAATATTTTATGCATGTTCATGATGAGAACAAATTAACAAAGAGTACAATATGTATAATCAGACCCCTCACACGTTTTTGTTATATGCATGGCGTTACACTTATCCATACAACGCAATCAGATTATACATCCCCTTTCCAACCAGATGTGCCGGCATTTTTACCCACCCAACAGTCTATGGAAGACCCACTTTGCGACAAGGGTTTCACTGATTGGACGAACAAATTCCAAAGGATGACCTTAAATGTATACCTTAATCAAGCCTTGGGGTAAAATGTCATTCAGTGTACAATTAACAATGAGATGATGTTTAAAATAGCGTGACGACTGACACTTCGTAGTGCCAATAACTCATATTACCGCAAGTGTATTTATGAACTCATTATTTGCTAAGCCTTCAATTCACTGACATGTCGAATGCATGTGTTTTGAGAAAAAATAACTTGTATTATTTATCACAATTTTATATTGGATGAAAAAATAAAGACTCTTGTGTATTAAACATGTATTTCAGTTGAAGAAAACTCTTGCGATATGCTCTCTAATGTGTCTACCATCCTGTTCTCCTTCAAAATTCGGAACTTGCACTGGCTGGTCTTGCTGAACATGTACACCACAAACATCTTCCAATGGTTCATTCCTTGTTAAAGCTATGTTATGTAGAACAGCACAAGCACCAAACACTCGACAGACTTTTTCTGGTTTCATTCTGACCTGAAATTTAATTTCATAATTATGGGCAGGAAAATATCTTTCAATTTAATAAAAAAACTGTTTCAGAAGTGTATTCCCATCTACAATATTGTCTCCTGGAAAATTACCGATGCAGATATCCACTTTAACAAAAAATACCATGTTAATGATTATTTGCACGGCATTCTAAAAAAACCAATACCGATAGCTACTTAAATAACAGGTTCACTATAATCCCTATTAACTGCGGCTCTTTCTGTAACAATTGTCTCTAGTTTTTCAGAGCTTCCATTTAATTTTTATGGGGATAGTGTCGCTTGTATGAAATTTAAAAAGTCAGGACAAGAGTTTGAGTAAAAAAGAGGCAGGATGACAATTTATGTATGAAAGTGTGAAAAATAAAAAGGCATTTTTCATACTAGCCCCCCCCCCCTCAAACAATAAATGGTAGCTCCCTAATTAGTATCCTTTTAATAATTAGTTTCTTTTTTTGTGTCCCTTTTTACTCAATATATTTTTTTCTTCATGGCTGAAGTTTTTTTGGCAGTTTTTGTATGAAACTGCTGAGGTTAATTAACCATTTAAGCTATGCATCACTATATAGGATTATCTCATTGTTGAAGGCGGTACAGTTACCTATCGATGTTAACTTCCAAGAAATTTGGTCTCTAGTTTGGAGTATTCTCATTGGCAATCACACTACTTTTTTGTTATCATATTTTAAAGTATTCTATAATTATTTTTACCTCAGAGTGTAAAACATGAAATCTTCTCTTTAAGATTCCAAAAGCCCTTTCAATAATAGATCTTGTACTGGAGTGTGCTCTATTAAATCTTTGCTGGTGTCTTTCTCTGGGATTTAGATAGGGTGTCATGAGAAAAGGGCGACATGCATACCCGCTGTCTCCTAGTATTAAACCGTCTGCAAGTCCTCTGTTGTTTGTCTCCAGGTAGTGACATGGGTTTGATGTGTTGAAGATGTGGGAATCATGGGTTGACCCTGGCCAGTTAGCAGATATATTGGTAAATTTCCCTGAAAAAATATTAAACTAATTTAATTCTATGAAGAGTACTAAATAATGTTACAGTTAACTGCAGCTTGAACTGTTGAATAAAGGTCACTCAGTCTATTGCTGCTTGTGACAAATTAGAGGGGGTATAGGAACTTTATCGGGAGTCCAGTTAATAATCATATTTTTTTTTCAATTAAAAAGTGTAACTCAATTAGAACTAGTCTTATTTTCATTGAGGCTCATTGAGGCCCTAAAAAAATGCATACAGATGATTGAAACTATTAGTATACTCAATAATTTTATTATTTATGAATGTTCAAAATCGTTTTCAGTGAAAAAAATATGTGTTTCCTTCAGTATAAAAAGGGGGGATCCGGATCCAGAAATCCTGGGCTTAAAAACACAAAATCCCGAGATCCAGAAATTCGAAAAAAGAATTCCCGGATCCTGAAAGGGTCATTCCCGAAATCCCGAAAGGGTGTCATTCCTGAAATCTCGAGCTTAAAAACACCCGATCCCGTACAGAAAAATACAACAGTAATATTTATGCTTTCCTTCATCCACATTGTAAAGATTAGAAATAGCACAAATAAATAAGTGGAACGTATAACCACACTGTTTGGAGTCACAGGTGCGCGGTCTTATTGGAAAAGATAGCACACAATGACCCGATCGTCGATCAATCACTTGTAATATTTGGGTCGTATAAGATCGAGGGCCGAATTGTTGACTTACTGACGAGAAAGTTTAAGGGAGATAATAACAAAGGTAAACAAATAAACAGACGAAGAGGAGATCAGACACATAAGATTAACAAATTAAATAAGTACCTTCGTAATCACACACAGCCTGCACGTTCACACTATGGAACCCCTTTCTGTTGCCTCGTCCTCTGATGGCTCTTGTATCTTGATGTGTGTGCAATCAATGCATCCCAAAACATTTGGGAAGTTCATTTGTCTGTGGAAACCACACTTCATCCTGTTTTTAGAATTGATGTCTTTTGGCCACTGGATGAAGTTGTCTTTCACATCAAGTAAAGCATTGGTAACATCATTCACTGCTCTAGATACAGTTGCTTTGTCGTAGCCCATTGTATCTCCAATTACTTGTAAAAATGACCCAGAGGCATAAAACCTCAAGGCTATGCATACTTCTGGCTCCACTGTTAGAGCAGTTTCCTTTGCTGTAGATCTTCTCAATTTATCTCCCACAATATTACATATGTAGGCTATAGAGTCTCTTCCAAACCTATATCTTATCCTCATTTCATTGTCAGTCAAATTGTTTAGATGTGAAACCATTCCTCTGAAGATTCTCTCTTTTCTTTGCCTAGGTACCATTAACAGAGCAGCCATTTTATCAATTAAAACGCTTCGTTAAGTATTTAACGAAGGTCTATAGCAGCGTTAGATTTTATAGAAGTTATCGACAGTTTAACGTTGCGTTAAATCTAACGTAGAGATGAACAACAGGATTAACCATACGTTAAATTTTAACGAAGTGTTAGCATATTTTAACGACAGCGTTAGACTTAACGACAAGTTGAACAACCGGCCCTAGGACGCTTGTAACGTCACGATCATCAATGCGTTTTAGTACATTAACATTCGGTGTAATTAAACAGATATATCATGTTATTGAGGGGTATTTGCGAAAAATACCAGTCTTGAGAATGAATTTCCCTCGCCTTACGGCTCGTGAAATTTAACATTCTCTCGACTGTTATTTTTGGCAAATACCCCTCCTTAACATGATATATCTGTTCATAATTACATAGAATTTCACTAGAAAGGTAGAGTTATTCCGGTGACACTCGCATTACATATTACCTCATTTACATATCCTTTGATGAAACAAATAATAATGTCCAGTATGCAAACTTTAATTGTACGGTTACTGGTTTAGATAAACTAGGGGGGATGAAGAACAAAATGATTAGGAGAAGCCCCAGTCTTTAAACATAAATCATTATTGTTATCTTTCTCAGTATGCATTTATCTATCATTAAGGTGGTACCCAACACCTTCACTAAAATTAATTTGGCTCGTTTAATTTTCATAAGAGTTTAACAAAGTATTTACTTTGACCCTTTGAAAAAAAAAATTTGAACCAATCATTTTTATCAGAAAAAGTACACTGGTTATATCGCAGTTTGACAAACGCTAATTTTGATCATGGAAAAGCTAAATATTCCCTTAACAACACAACGTAATTAAAACGTTCAGCTGATTTTACAGAGTTATCTCCCTGTAGTGTTAGGTACCACCTTCACTTAATATATTTATATATTCGCACCCTTATATACTTATAAATCCGTATCTTTATATTTCATCTCATCATAAAATGTTCAACACACCTGCCCATTAAACATATAAATGCCACTCATGTTTGCCGGAAGTATTCGTCGAATAAAAACCCTTAGATTTAAAATTGAGCGACGACAAAAAACGAATTTTTACGAAGCACGTTTCACATTAAAAGTGTATCGTATCTGTTGTATTGTTCTCATTATTTTGAAAATGCACTTGATCAACTCAACGGATCGATGTTGTAGGATCAGAAATATACTAGTTTGCATAGTCGTGACCATGTCTTACATTTTGGTTGGAGACTAAATAAACTAAAAAATCTTTTGATACAAACATGGTTACTTAATTTAAATAAGGAGAGTTGATATCTAGCAATATCCTATTCAAACAAGTTGTTAAACATATTTCTCTTATGATCAACACTTTCAATGTATTGAATTTAAAATCATCAGAATCTTTGATTTAGTCTTTTGCACTATCCAATATAACGACATATGTCCTGATCCGATAACAAACTTTTAAATCAGACATTTTAAAACTTTATTTACGCTTTAAGATGTAATAAAATTTGACGAAGTGAAGATTTTCAGGTGAAAAAATGTGAGTGTTTTGTATATTATTATTTACAGTGCTTATATAGCGCTTAACTAAATAAACATTTACTGTAAGCGCTTTACAATGCATTAAAAAACAATGAAACAAGTACATATAAACAAATTTAAAAGTTAAATAAAAATAGAAACCGTAAAAAAAAAAAAAAAAAAATGCGACTCAATATATGAAAATTAAAAATTATTCATAAAAAATAATTTAAAAAATAAAAGCTAATTTTGAAAAAAGTATTAAAAGAAAATCAACAGAAGTGCTTCAATTTAAAAATTGGACTAATAGCTTTATATATTATGGAAGATATCACATATGTGCGTTTGCACATACGAATTGTACATCGTCTTTAAGGGGCAATAGTTGTCAAATTCATGTTAAACGATGTGACTCAAATTCTCATATTTGATTGATAACAAAGGAAAACATTAATCCAAATTATCAAAGTAAAAAAAAACAATTTACAGGTCATGGGCTCGATAATATGCAGCTTCGTTATGTGTATATTTTAGTGTAGACGCCATCTAATTAACTATTGAGTTGACATCCGAAAACCTCCGATGGCCATATAAGGGATATAAACATAAATATACATAAACAGATTAAGCAAACTCGTGCAATTGGATTTTTCTAGGTCTATTTAATTTCATAGTATAGATTAGAAATATATGTTAATCATAGTTTTTACCTGTATAAGAATGTTTTTTGTGGATCGAATAAGTCAGTCAAAGGATTCACCTTTGTTTCACTTTACAGTATTGACGATGCGTGCGTTATCCATCTCTAGCTAAGAGTTTAAATTGAAGTTCACATGAATAAGAATTCAATGAGGTCGAATTATAAACTTGCAAGGGAAAAATTCATCATCAATATGTTTTAGTTTCTTTTGACAAAATTGAACCATACTTGCTTCTAAAAGCTTATTATTATTTTACTATTTCACTTTCATGAATGATTGAACAAAAAAATCATATTAGAAAAATGTTAAATGACTCGTAGCTAGTGCCCCTTGTAAACCTTTTAAAAATTATCAGTGACCTATCAAATAGCCAATGGAAATTTCGTAATATCCTCTGATGATGCTAAATAAACCAATCAAATACATGCATATTTGCGTATCACTTTTCTTATTACACTCCGTACAAGGAGGAACAAAGTAGGTCCAGTCTCTCTGTAATTACTAGTTCATTCAATATAAGAGTGAATCATGTCAATTTTATGTCCGTTCATACACCTGGTGAACAGCAGCCATAATGTGTACCATTAATATAAAGCAAATAATTCGATTAAAATAAAATTCTCAAACAAATTGAACATCATTAAATATTGACTTGATTTTTTAAATGTACTAGCGAACGGTTTCATTGAAATTTACAAACACACTAAAATCAAGGTGACTTTTAAATCAATTATATTTTAAACTGATTATCATAAGGTGATAGCCATTTGATTTTTTGGTCACAAAGTAAATAGATAAAGGCAACAGTAGTATACCGCTGTTCAAAAATCATTAATCGATAGAGAAAAAACAAATCCGGTCACAAACTTAAACTGACGTAAACAAACACAAAACAGTGTCACACTTTAAAAGATACATTGGCAATTTGCAAGAAAATTATTTTGACGAAATGATTCATCGTTATGATTTATTTAACATTCTATATAACTTTTGGACTATTATAAATCTCGGTCTATTTCTGTAATTAATTCTTACATACTTTTGATGTTTTAACCCTGTCTGCTAACATTGCCTATGTGAAATTTTAAAATTGTTTTTATAAACATTGAACGAAAAAAATATGTGACGTATATGATTTTCTGACGTCAGACACGCGAATCAAAAAATGTGTTTGTAGATAGATGTTTTTGTGTTCTGTTACATTGTTCGTTTTAAAATTGTTACACGATGATGACTGCTGTACCCATATTTTTACTTTATTATTTATTATGTTTATTTAGTTCACGCATCATTGTAAATATAACCGAACTTGATGAGACTATCAACAAAGTGAGAGGTTTAGAGCTATGAAACCAGGTTTAATCCACCATTTTCTACATTTGAAAATGCCTGTACCAAGTCAGGAATATGACAGTTTTTGTCCATTCGTTTTTGATGTGTTTTGTCATATGATTTTGCCATGTGATTATGGACTTTACGAATGGATTTTCCTCTGAGTTCAGTATTTTTGTGATTTTACTTTTTAAATGTAAGTACATTATATATTGGCTACTAGTTTTATACATTTTAGATTCTCATTATAATAACGCAAAATTTCACGATAAAATAACAGTTATTCTGGGGTAACTTGAATAATATATATTATCTAATTTACAAATCGGCAGATAAAACAAATAAAATCTCCAATATGCAAACTTCAATTTGAAAATACGAATGTATGATAACTGTTTTACATAAGATAGTTGGCCAATGAGCATAATAATTAAGAGGAGACCCAATTTTTATAAATAATTCGTATTTTTTTTTTTTTTTATCTTTGTCGGTATGCATTTCTATCCTTAATTTTATACCTATTATTTGCTGTATTTGGCAAACTTTTAGGAATTGTGGTTCTCAATGTCATTCAACTTCGTACTTTATTTTGCCCTTTCAACTTTTTTGGGATTCGAGAAAAAGCTCCAAAAAACACTAAGTATGGCTTGTTCTGTCAACTGAATATTCATGGTAGAGTCTTATTTCAAGAAAATTTTCTCATAAAATGTGTTTTGGAGACTATATCCACTCAAAATGTCTCAATTTTAGTAATATTTCACTTAAGTAGCAATAAATTTTAACACATGAGAGTACTCACAAGGTCAAAGGTGCATGTACAGCTTCCCATATTAGGTGTTATACCACCATTGAATTCCCCTATTAGTCTTTGTTAAATTAGCACTTTTAAATAAAATGTGCAGAATTTATCTTTGTTTCAAATAAAAAAATACTTGGCATGAGTAAAGTTTTATCCTGTCCTACCTGGCATGAGTAGAATTTTATCCTGTCTAGTACTATAGATAAAAAATCACATAACATTTCATTGCATATACGAAAATAACCATCACTGGAAGTTAACCAATCAAATTTCTCCCCTTATTTAACCTGAATACAAGATTAAGAAACCATGTAACCTCAAGTTTCCAAAATATTCTATAGAAACCCCAAATAAAAAAATAATGGTGCTTTGAATTACCCATGACACAGAAATATTTTACTGCAATAAAATGTAGGATTAATTACCTACAACTGTCAAATTCAAGGGAATATTTTTTTCGACCTATTTTCGTATACAACCGGATGTGACGTACCATGATTTGTTGGTATTACACATAAAGAACAACAAACAAAAAACGAAAAACATACTTTAATTTTTCTGAAATAATCAAATCTCCACTTTCAAAGGCAAAGATATTTTATAAAGAAATATGTTGTCGGTTCATTATATTAAAGATTTAAACCGATAAACGGGTCACAGTGTTTATTAGTTTAAAAGTTTCCGAAAATTGCAAAATAAGTCGAAAAAGTTAAAATATAGGCTGTACAAAGGTAAAACCGTTTTTTACGGCAAATATTTGTGTTTGTACTTCCCGACACGTCATCCCGGTATGCCCCACATGGTATTTAATATTATATATTTAAATGTGTATTGTTCACATAGAGATGTAAAGATAATTTGATATTTATGATTAAATAGTTAATGTCAGAAACAGGGTCGGACGTTTTTATTATTACTTTACCAGCCCATAGAATCGTATTTCTATAAGTACAAAACACAAGGAATTTATTTCATTTATAGGAAAACAATATGTTGTTTAAATGGTTTAGAAGCACCTGATGCAAAGGTGATAAACAAAATGTTCCAATAAAGATTTGAACATTAAGAATTGGACAAAATATTTGATCTAGCAGTTTATCAAGTTGTTGTTTTATTTACCTTTAGACATCAATTGGTATGGAAATTTAAATTAAAAAGGAATGAACTGATGTGTAACTTGTAACTTGATACACAGTTTATATTTGTGTTATTGTTTCAATCTGTATGCAGTATTTATATTTGGATATATCGGTTTCATTTACATAATTTACACAAATTCAGAAGCTAGGTAAGTGATATTATAGATGATTTATCTTGATCTCTATTTTCTATCGACAAGTTGTACGTATAAGTATTCTGCTTGTTTGTCTCTCTATTGAATAGAAAATGTTCAATAAATAGAAGTTTTTAATGAACTTTAATTATTTGTTTTAAGCAATAATATTCATTAGACATTAGATCAAGTTAACATAGACGGACAGCAACTGATAATCATTTAATCTGAATTGTTGTAACTTTTCCATGTGTTGTTATCAGCATATTATTGAGACAAAGAAACTACTAATTTTATAAAGACAGGTAAAAATTTCATGATAATTCCAAAACTTGAAGAGCTGGTTCATATCTTGATCTTTTCCTTGATTATACCACTTATAAATGACTTCAAAATAGAAATACGACAAACTTTATGGTTTCAAATATACCAGTGTAAATTATTCAGCATTAAAATACACTGTGTCTTATTATATAGTGTTTGCGTATCTTAATTGATACGTAACGTTCCTGCCTGTTCACTTTATAAGGAATACATCCTACTTTGTAAAGGATCACTCTGATTCAAACAAAAAATTCTCTGAAACTGACATTATTAAGATGCTTGATTCCTTGATTGACAACATATTTGTTACGTTCGGAGGACGTGTTTTTCAACAGACTATCGGCATTCCAATGGGAACGAATTGTGCCTCTCTTCTTGCCGACTTGTTTTTTTTTATTATTATGAGGCTGACTTCATACAGGAACTTCTTAGGAAAAAAGATAAGAAATTAGCAATATCCTTTAACTTTACTTTCCGCTATAACGATGATGTTCTTTCACAAAATAATTCACTAAATAAGTTTGGTGACTATGTCGAACGCTTCTTTTCCATTGAACAAGAGAAAAAGAATACAAAAGATACAGTTAAGTTGGCCTCAGAAATTGACAATGAGGGTCGATTGAAAACATTACTTTAAGACAAAAGAGATGATTTCAGCTTTCCAATTGTGAACTTTCCATTTATAAAATAGCAACATTCCAGCAGCACCTGCTTACCGTGTATATATCTCCCAATTGATACGATATTCCCGTGCTTGCATTTCCTATCATGATTTTCTTGATAGAGGGTTGTTGCCCACAAGGAAGCTATTAAATCATGAGTTCCAAATGGTGAAGTTGGAATCATTTCTTCGTAAATTTTACGGACGCCTTCACGAGTTGGTTGACCGTTATGGAATAACCGTTTCACAAATGATATTGGATATGTTCCTCATGTCGTAACTACAATCCCCTTCCCTATCATAAATGTGACCTACCGAATTAGACTATTTACCGGATTTTTTTTTATCTCATTAGCAACACGACGGGTGCCACATGTGGAGCAGGATCTGCTTACCCTTCCGGAGCACCTGAGATCACCCCTAATTTTTGGTGTGGTTCGTGTTGTTTATTCCTTTATTTTCTATGTTGTGTCATGTGTACTATTGTTTGTCTGTTTGTCATTTTTAGCTATAGCGTTGTCAGTTCATTTTCCATTTATGAGTTTGGCTGTCCCTCTGGTATCTTTCGTCCCTCTTCTATACGGACTAAATTTAAATTGTTTGATAAGTTCCCCCGGTATTTGATTGTCGAAGCACATGGTCTCGCTTCTTTTGAGGTTCACGCAGTTTTCACCCTCAACGTGACTGGTGTTTTCAGAAGATATTTAATAAATTTAAAGATTGGAGAACTATTGTTATCTCTTATTGATATCAATTTTTGATCGCGGCACACATACAATTTATTCCTTGGTCAGGTACGAGACAAAATTATGAGTCAATAATATGTCAAAGTTATCAAATACATTTAAATAACATTTTGTGTTTTTTTCTTCAAATCAATTAATATAAAAGATAGGCGGAAGATACAAATGGCGGCCAAATTCGTATGTCGAAAACGAACTGACAATATAATACCATGACAAACAACAGCAAACAGCCAACCTAGTAAACTTAAGACTGAGCTACATAAACCCCACCAAAAACCGCTGTGATCTCAGTCAAAGTTCACTGTTGTTCAGGAATGGAAGGCAGATCTGTTCCAGATGTGGCACCCATCGTGTTGCATTTTGTAAATAAATTAAAGATAATTGCATTTACGTAATTTAAGTAAATTACTAAAATACACTTTACATAATAAAAATATTGACTTGATGTTTTCAATGTACTAGCGAATGGTTCCATTGAAATTTACAAACGTGCTTAATATATAGTGACACTTAAACCTATTTTATTGCAAATATCTAAAATAAGCAGAGAACCGTTTTATTTTTCGATCACATGGTAAACAATTACAATACACTGTCACTCCGAATTCATTGATTGTATCGTTCTCATTATTTGAAAATGCATATGACCAACTCAACGGATCGATGTTGTAGGATTCGAAATTTTCTGGTGTGCATAGTCATGACCATGTCCTACATTTGGTTTGAGACGAAAAAAAAAACACAAACAAAACATAAAATAATTATAGTGAAACAATATTTTGCATGACATTATTTTCATTAATGCGTACATGATATATCAAATGGAGGCATAGGTTTGATTTGAATGAAAATAATACATTAGTACATATGCCATGTTATAAAAACTTCGTTGGAGCCGATATATCTGAAGTCGTCAATTTAATTGCATATAAATATACACACAGCATGGATTATAATGTTCAGTGACATGTTTAACATCTGATACTATTACGCTTTTAAATACTAGGGCAATGTAGTAACACACTAGCATCAGTCCCCTTGTAATAATTTAATTTATTCAATAAAATTGTGAATCGTGTCAGTTTCATGTTCGCTCACACAACTGGGAATCAACCATACTGTGTACCTTTGAGTATATAGTAAATTAATCGATGAAAATAAACTTCTAAATACACTTAACATTATTTCATTATTGACTTGATATATTTCTATTCAATTGTACAAACACACTTAAATTCAAGGTGACATTTAAATTTATTGATGTTTTTTAAAACTATCTAACATAAACAGACAACTATTTCGTTCTTTGATCACATTGTATGAAAACAAAAATTAGTGTCACACCAAATTTCTTTAAAAGATCCATTAAAAATTTGAAGGCAAAATTTGTTAGCCGGAAATATTCATCATTATGATTTATTACACATTCTGTTTAACTGTAAGTGATTATATTTCATTTTTAGTTGTGCAATGTTATATACTCAATATAATAACACAAATGTCCACGATGAAATGAGAAGTTAAGATTTTTTGTAATGGTAATTTCTTTTAAATTACAAGTAAAAGGATAACTTTATTTGGTATGCGCATACCTTGCAAGGACCTCATGCCTGTCAGACAGTTTTCACTTGAACTCGACCTCATTTCTTGGATCTGTGAGCAAGGTTAAAGTTTGGTGGTCAAGCTCTCGGATACTATAAGCAAAAGGTCTAGTATTTTCGGTTAATGGAAGGACTGTAAGGTGTACATGTCCAACTGGCAGGTATCATCTGACCTTGACCTCACTTCATGGTTCAGTGGATATAGGTTAGTTTTTCAGTTTTGGTCTTTTTTCTAACTATATGCAATAAATCAACTATATTGTAGTATGGCAATATTTTATGATCTATATGTCAGTCGCGCAGGTTTTATTTGACCGTGACCTCATTTTCACGGATCATAGATCAGTGTTTAGTTTTTTTATGTTTTGATCTGTTTTTCTTGTACTATATGCAATAGGTGTACTATATTTGGTGTATGGAATGATTAAAAGGTGTACATGTCTAGCTGGTAGGTGTCATCCGACCTTGACATCATTTTCATGGTTGAGTTGTCAAATTTAAGTTTTTCAGTATTGGTCTTTTTTTCTAATACTACTAGTATATGCGAAAGTTCAACTATATTTAGATTATGGAAATAGTTTATGATCTATATGTCAGTCGTGCAGGTTATATTTTACCTTGACCTGATTTTCATGGTTCATTGATCAGTGTTCATTTTTTTGTTTTGTTTTGGTCTGTTTTTCTTATACTGTATGCATAGGTCAACTATAGTTGGTATATGGAATGATTGTAAGGTGTACATGTTTAGCTGGCAGGTGTCATCCGACCTTGACATTATTTTCAAGGTTCATTGCTCAGTGTTAAGTTTTTGTGTTTTGGTCTGGGTTTTTTTTAAACTATAAGCAATAGGTCAACTTTATTTGTTGTATGATGGAATAATTGTTAGCTGTATATGTCTGTCTGGCATTGTTCATCTGCCCTTACCTCGTTTTCATGGTTCATTGGTCAATGTCTAGTTTTCTTGGTTATGTTAAGTTTATTTGACAGTGTAATTAAGCTTTATATTTAGGTCTATCAACATCATATCAATGATTAGTAAAGAAGGCGAGACAGTTCGTTCCTGTGCGTGTTGCACTGTAGTGTTGTGTTTCTGTTGTGTCGTTTTTTCTAAATCGATTGATGAATCTCGAACACCGGTATACTACTGTTGCCTTTATCTTTAAACAAAACACATACGCAAAAATGAAAAAAAAACCTGATCTGGAATTTTACCAGTTATGTCCTACTCAAGATTGTTTCATTTTTATCTGAGTTTGAATCACAGGAATGGTAATGCACGTCAATCAGGAGACGCACATTGGCGCACTATTTACCGGATTTGTTATAACATGAGCATCACGACGGATGCCACATTTGGAGCAGGATCTGCTTACCTTTCCGGAGCACCTGAGATCACCCCCCGTTTTTGGTTGGGTTCGTGTTGCTTATTCGTTATATTGTGTCATGTGTACTATTGTTTGTCTGTTTGTCTTATTCATTTTTAGCCATGGTGTTGTCAGCTTATTTTCCATTTATGAGTTTGACTATCCCTCTGGTATCTTTTCCCCCTTTTCTTTTCAGTTTCTTGATTTTCTCAATATTTAGTGTTACTTTGATTTTTCTCTTTCTAACTTATTTACGAGATTTCAACATCAGTAAACGTCTGTCTCAATTATTTACACGGAGCGTATTGTTATTAAAGTGCCATGTTAACAAAACATCAACAAAACAAAAGATATTATGAACAAATCTAAAACAAGATATATCCCTACTCATTCTTAATTTCAAACTCTGGTGACGTAAATCCTAAATTCATTGATATGAAGGGGAAAAACACAAAAGAGAGGTTCACAATTACACAACTAACATAATGAATATGGTAGCGATTATAGAACAGCTGCAAAGTCTTTTACTTATTAGTTTAGGAAGTTGAAGATACTAAATGGAAAACCTAATTTAGCAAATCTATGCTCTGGGTAGGGAAAACCTAATCTCATTCGGATCATAAACATTATAGGAGGTCAACAATAGCATTATATGGTTGTAAGAATCTTTAAGTAAATTCTGATTTATGGTTTTGGAAAAGTTGAAGATACTTGGAATTCATGGTTTATTTTGTGAAACCCCTGTAATAAATTTGATGCAAAATTAAATGTAGGGGTGTACAACGGCTTCATGTCATGGAGAATAGCAAAAGTTGCATTCAAAACATATTTTTTTTATGAAGAAGTGATTGATATAATAATCACAAAGTGAAAGAAAAATGTCCCTGGTTTTTGTATGAGGGTAGTAATGGGGTACCTTCGTGACGGTAACGGTAAAAATTCTTCCCCAATGGCGTTAACGGTAATTTTTAGTGCATGACGATAAAATATACACTTTCTTTTAGACAATGAAACAATCGACTGATTTTGACGTATCACGTTAATTTTTTCTCTAAAAATGACACTTATGATAAATTTATGACGAATCACGATACTAATATTTTGACGAATAACGGTAAAATTTTAACCAGTTTGACGCTAACGGCAGCCAAAAATTACAGTTTGACACCTGACGGTAAAAGGCATTACTCCACTCTTGTATGGGGAACCAAAACATCATTCCAATAAAAAAATAAAATACTAGTATAAGTTGCACATATATAGTACGTTAAAAAATGATTTAAATGTAATCATTGTTTTAGGAGATTTGCGGGTGAAGTTTTAACCCTATAATATGAAACGGAGAAGTCCATGTTTTGGTACGGAAAATCACAGAAAATGAATCTTCTAAAATTGAAAAAAGAGATGCACGAGTATAAACTGTGATAAGATTATGTGAAAGTTTGGTTGAACTTCATTCTTTGGTTTTGTAAAAAATGGTCACTTATCTACCCACTTTGTTAAAAGGGGTGGTAATTAGTGTGGTGAGCTTTACACAGGGATTTCTTTGTATGGAACTTTTAGTATGAGGTATCTTTTTATGACAACATGTTTTACCTGCGACTAAAAGTCCTAAGATATAACTTCGAACATCTTACGATAAAAATTTATTTTCAGTAAACTTACCAAACCCTTTATGCTTTAATTTTCTCTAAATAACACATTTATTTTCCATATCAATTTAAATTTCCACTTATTCAGCCCGGTCAGAAAGAACATACCAGAAAGTTAGGCATGATTAATCTTAGCGGCGGGGTATGATTTAGCCAGTTTTGCTTGCAGTGCCTTTAGTTCTTAGTGTGTACAATATTTTAGAAGATTTTACTTATTCATTAACGTATTTACATGATTTTATTACATCTTCTCTTGAAAGTCAAGAAGTAGGAATTTTCTTTTTCAAGCTAGTACAAAAGAACAATACTGTTAAGTTTATGGCCTATACGGAGGTTACGTCATATTAAGCAATATTCAAATCACACTTGTAATGAGACTTATAAGTAATAAATCCAATGAGACGATGCTAATGAGTTATTTCAAGTAGAACCATTTCAGAATTTGTAGTGTTTTAATCAATCATTAATATCTTCAATAGCATGTTCGATGTCTGTTTTGTTATTATCTTTTCTATTTTTTGCTGTTGAAAATAATTCATTATTTTTTTCAAGAAAATTAGAATCTAGCAACTATAACAAAATGTAAATGCCTAAGTAGGAAAGAAATGGTTGGTGCACTGAATGCACTTACGATGCTAAACATTTTTCTGTAAGAGAAAAACTAAAATGTGAGTATCCTTTTAAAACATATCATAGTAGTCTCAAATGTATAAGCAAAAGAAAACAGAGCTCCAAGATTAATTTAAAAAAAAGGATTTCAATAAGCACTGACAAAATCTAACTTAAGATTATATCAACCAACAAGTTCATATTAATTTGATGTAAGTTATGGTAGCATCACTGATCGTGAACTTAAGATAAAATATCAAATTCTACTTCAAATATTTTGTATTTGTAGCAAAAGTAGGTAAAGTGACAATTGTACAAAGTTAAAAAAAAAAAAAAGATTAATGAAAGAAATGCAAATAAATATATAGTATGTTAATGTGTCTCCTCAACAAAATCTATCAAGTATTCATATAAAAATATGGTGCT
Source organism: Mytilus galloprovincialis (assembly GCA_037788925.1). Classification (NCBI taxonomy): domain Eukaryota; kingdom Metazoa; phylum Mollusca; class Bivalvia; order Mytilida; family Mytilidae; genus Mytilus; species Mytilus galloprovincialis. Next base: position 4,520,060 of record CM075334.1, on the reverse strand, counting down.
GTGGTATTATTACCAATGGTCCAATAACTCATGTGTGGGTGGCATTTTAATGTTGTGTCGTTGTTCTCCTCTTATATTTAATGCGCTTCTCTCAGTTTTAGTTTGTTACCCCGATTTAGTATTTTTTCCATCGATTTACGAGTTTTAAACAGCGGTATGCTACTGTTGCCTTTATTCATGACTTTCGTGTGACCGTCACTTTAATACCTTTGTACAAGATCAGAACCCATAAATTTTCCCAACACATATTGTTTGTTGAGGACTGTTATTTGATCTCTTTATGTCTATTGGTTAGTTTTGAAGTTGTGTTTCTATCTTGTTTATGAAGAGACCGTATCTTCTGTCATTCAGGTTTTAGTATACATATTTTTCTAAACTGTGTGATAAATATGCAATAAACTTTTAGCATACTTAAAAAGAATAGTATAATAGGTTTTCCAATTGGTTACCAAAGTGCTTTTTAAGATGAAAGTATGGTATATTGAAGGTATTTAAAGTCCAATATAGCAATTCACAATGCTCTCAGTCAGAGGGAACTCACCTTAATGTGGTATGATTGGATAAAAAACAAGTTTGAATGGTTTGTCAACTTTTTGTATACTAACATTAGTAAATGTTGATTTCGGATAATTTGTTGCTTGCCCAATGTTCTGTTGCATTTTCAAGATAAGAACAAGTTCCAAAAGTTACTTTGGAAGTTTTTTTTCTGCTGGAAAAGAGAAACCAAGCATCCTTATCTGCAACCACAGGGCCTATTTAACCACATCTAAGTTAAATTTATCATTTGGGTATTTTACATTATATATATTTATATAATTAGCAAATGTTAATTATTATGGTAAAAGAACAGAAATTTTCAAGATCAACCTTCTGTCTTGTTTTTACATAAAAAACCATTCAACGACTCTAGATGACGGTTATTGCAACAAAAAAACGACAATTCAACATAAATAGACACGAACTGTTAGATAACATCTTCCATATGCCTAACTTGGTACATATATTTTAAGAAATAAATGTGGGTTGAACTTGGGTTTTTTTTGCAAGCCAAACAGCTAAAATGACAACGATAAGTATCAGGAATACAGTACAATTAAATGCAAGAATACTCAGGACAGATAAAAACATTAATACACTTCGACATGTTCACCACAGAATTACAACGATACCTATAATTTTCACGACATTTCACAAAAACAGCATACGAATTACAAACTGTGCGACTCACGAATGTATCTACGCCACAAAAAGTGACTTCACAGCTAAATTTCTCAAAAATGGATATATATCGAAATTAGGTTCGTAATTATGCTATATGATGCATTTTATAACAATAACAGGGATATTAATATATAATTATGTAAGAAATTGTGTAATAAAAGTATTATCTGACTACAAGTAGATAGTGTTTCTTCTCATCAAAACTGTGTAAAACAAATAAATCCTGTGCATATTGTTGTTTTGAACTAAAATCTTAAAAATGAACTGGTTGATTAATTGTGTTCACTTTTACATACGAATAGAATATCTTGACAATCATATACAGCTACACAATATCTGTATACTTTAATTTAACTGAACCAACAATTGCCTCCATACTAGGATGTTATGGGGATTTTCATCAAATATTAATGTTTAAGGAATTCATTCAACAAGTAAAAAGGTACATAACAGAAAATGAGCATAGTAAAACTGCTGATTTTTTTTCTCTCAGATATTTCATTTTAGTCTCATTATTGCAGGAGAGATAATAGATTTATAATTATATAGCTAGGACAACAACAAGAGCAATGCTGAAATGCCAAACAAAATTGACCCGTTCCTGTAACTATGCAAACTTCAAAGTATTGAATACTGCCATATAAAAAGAACCAGGTTTTGACAGTTTCAAAGGAAATCTTCCGTTGGATATAATCCTTCCTATTATTTTTCACAAGGTATAAAACAGAAAACTATGGCAACGATTTCTGTAGATGAAGAAAACTATGTTCGAATGAGTTTATTACTAACCGGAATTTCTCCACGAGCAGTGAGAACCAAATTTGATTTGGAATTTCTACCCACATGTTTAGATGCCTCATTGAAGAAAGAGTACAACAAACTGTTAGACTTAAAAAGGGGAAATATTATCAACAAATCACAGTGGAAAGTCTTGTTTCCAAGGTTTCCTGGTATGTAAAAATCGTATTAATCTACCTAAATAAAATTTGTTTTCCCCTTTAATTTTGATGGGGTTGGAGCATGAGAGGGGGTATGTTGGTGGTATAAAAAATTAATCCAAGGTCAATGATTTTGTAATCGTTTTATTTAAACAACTTTCCTGTTTACAAAACTATTAATTTTTCGACAACTAAGGATTTTCTAATCCCAGACATAGATTACACTAGCCGTATTTGGCACAATTGTTTGGAATTTTGGGTCCTCAATGCTCTCCAACTTTGTACTTGTTTGGCTTTATAGATAGAGGAAGATGTGGTGTGAGTGCCAATGAGACAACTCTCCATCCAATTAATAGTTTTCAAAGGTACTAGGATTATAATTTAGTACGCCAGACGCGCGTTTCGTCTACATAAGACCCAAATAACAATTTAAAAGATGTAAACCATTAAAGGTTAATGTACGGCCTTCAACACGGAGCCTTGGCTCACACCGAACAACAAGCTACAAAGGGCCCCAAAATTACTAGTGTAAAACCTTTCAAACGGGAAAACCAACGGTCTAATCTATATAAAAAAAAAAGAGAAACGAGAAACACGTATAAATTACATGAACAAACGACAACTAAGGGTTTTCTAATCCCAGGCATAGATTACAATTAGCCGTATTTGGCACAACTTTTTAGAAATTCGGTTCATCAATGCTCTTGAACTTTGTACATGTTTGGCTTTATAAATATTTTGATCTGAGCGTCACTGATGGGTCTTATGGAGACGAAACGTGCGTCTGACGTATTAAATTATAATCCTTATACCTTTGATAACTATTTTCCTCCGGTATCCTTATTTTTATACACGTACAAGAACAATATATGGTGGTGTGAAACAAGTTGTACATGCAAACAAGCTCTTGGTCAAGGAAATGACTTGGTAACGGCGCAATATCAAAAATATGATTGTGATTGGGTTAAACCAGTTTTAGGTACTACATGTGGTGTGGTCAACCAATTGAAAATCCCAAACAAACACATTGTCAATAAGTCTATTGAATAAGATACAAAAAGGGTTAAAGCTATTTTTAAAGACTAACAAACTGCCTCAGTTTTGTTTCTCTTCTTGATGTCGTATAAGTAAAAAAACAATAATAGTGGTATAATAATAACATTTTTAAATCTTCAAAGTCTTAAAGACAGCGGATGATCAAAGAAACATACCTAATTAAGAAAATATGAATGGTGAAACAAGTCAATTATGTTAAACAACTAGAACGAGCTAAATATAAGTTATAAGACCAATTGATACTTGTTTCTATTATTTGCGAACAATGTGACTCAAATGGTCTTTTCTCCATATTTCTATAAAAGTAGACATACAATGTTCCGTCAACAACCTAACATGCATCGGAGTTCTCACTACTTCTATCTGATGTATTTACTAGATGTTCCAGATTCAAAATCTTTTGATGTTAGTTTGATGCTTACATTACTCAGAAATCTGACAACCTTGACCCCTCCTCTTGGTGGATTTGACGTTTTACCTCCTGCTACGGAAATCTCAACAGAGGCAAATTTAGCCAGAATCAAATTCTACAGGAACTACATGGCTCATTTGAGTGATGGCAAAATAGGTGCAACCTTCTTCATTACTGCTTGGGCTGATATAACTGAGGTGAGTTATGTACAATACAGAGTCAACATATGTTAGTGTTATTATAAGATGATGCCTGGATTTGATAAGATGCTCCGGAATTGTCACACACTCATCAACGCTCCACGCAGTGCTTGTTCTGAAAGTTATTCGATATTCTCAGTTTTTGATTCTTCCCTTAAAGGGAAACTTCGCAAAAAAATAAAAAAATGATATTATGTTCATTCTGTATAAAAATGCTCAAATTCATAGATATTAAAGTTTTATTCCGCTAGATAAGCCATCACCATCGATTTTAAATTTAGAGTATCAATTCTCTGCGTTCGGCCATTTTGTCTTCTTTCCCGATTAATAACAACGATATGTCTATAAACCACAAAGGAACAAAACTACAGTAACCGATGTAGTCGTAATTGCGTGTCGATATCTTGTCAATCGTACGGTTGTTTTATCCGACTAACTAACTTGATACGGAAAATATTCTTATTTTTTTAAATTACTATGGTCTGTTGTTTTTAAACTGTTGATATTGGAATTAGGTAAAAAGTCCAAGTTGAAATCATAAATCAGTGTTCCGTGAAAATTGTTTTCGAAAATCTAATTTGTTCATAATTCTTTAAAGTAATAAACTTTTTTCAAATAAATTCTGATCTTCCCTCATCTGATCACCAGCATGGCTAAAGGTATTACTTCCAAAGGTATTGTGAGGGGTGTGAGGTGACACGTCCAGGTATTCAAGCGATTTTCTGTCGGGCTTGCAAGTTCATGCATCATTTCACTTCTGCAGGTATTGATCAGTGTACACGGCCGATAACTTATAACTTTCCATTTTGAACTATCAGATGTATAATATACAACTCTGTCTTACTTGTCATTACTAAACTCATACGCTTGTTTATAAATAACATTCTGGTGTAAAGAATATTATTCATAAAAATATAAATAATACCCAAAAAATAAGATTTGATGAAATTAAACTCTATTGAAATATTTTTTCCAAGGGTGAATTTGGGAAAATGTAATATATACTCATTGTCAATAGTGAAGGACAGATTGGAACATACCAGAAATATTGATTTAAAAAAATGTACGCACTTGTCGACGATTCGTTTATACGACTGGGTAGAAAGTTACGGAACTATAGCGCAATTTAAAATATATACATGTATACATTGAACATAAGAAAAAAAACATATATTTTGAATAAATTGGGGTAAAAGATTTATAAATAGACTAGTCCACGTATGCCAACAGTATGTAACAAGGTTGGCAAAGAAGCGGTCAATACTGGTATTGACCAAGCCAGTGGTAAATACCGGAATTTACCGGGAAATACTGGCAAATACTGGCAAATACCGGCAAATACTGGTCGATTGAAATTTTGAGTGGTCATTACTATAAAAACCACTATCGACTTGGTCAATTATAATTACAATTAATAATTAATTTATATAGAAAGTGTTCAAATCATTTTAATGCTCTTATTTCTACTTTTATTGTAAATTCAAACAGGGATCTACATTGATTAATGTGTACATAATATTATAGTAAAAGATAAAAACTTTTTGTCCCTGCTTCAAATTTCCATTTTCAGCATGAAGAAGGTTTTTATCTCACAGTTAAATAGCTATAGACAGGAAATAATTTATTGTTTAAGGGAGTCTTCATATATCACTGTTATTACTTTCAACCCATGTACTGTCAACTTTTATTGGAGGCTGTTGTTTTAGTAATTAAATTTTCACACCTAGCAATGCCAGGTGATAGGTAAAAAGACCCATGTAACTTCATTTACCTGTAGTTTTATTTACCTTTAATTGTAATTACCTGTAAAATCATACATTTTGAATAAAAACATATTGATTTAAACATGTTGAAATAAAATATAAATTTGTATATATATATGTATCTTAAGTATGCAATATCATAATGCATAAAAACTAAATTTTAAATCAGTAAGAATAAGTGTTATAAATGAATAAAACATATCAAATTCATTAATTTTATAAGCTGACACATTATATTTGACTTTTTATCAAGATTTCACTTCAATTAATAGTAGAAACAACAATGAAAATTTCAATTGACCAGTATTTGCCAGTATTGACCACTTGGGGAGTATTGTCCGGGGCGGTAAATACCGGTAAATACCACTGGTAAATACCGGGGGTGGTATTTACCGCCCAACCTTGGTATGTAATCATCGAATGTCGATCGACTTTTGTATACCAGAAGAAGAAGAAGAAGAAGAGAACCAATTTGATTTAAATACAGGTCGATGTATAATTTGCTTTGGTTCATCGAAGTTGTGGACATAGTAAAATCACAGATTTATATTTCAATAAGATTGTTCACGAACAAAGGAAGGAATTCGTCATCACAATTGTTATATATTCCACTGGACGAACACTGATTATCCCCAAGCGATGTGAACATTTTGCTGGGAAACTATTGAGTATCACAGTTTCAAATTAATTTCGGGATTTATTTTCTTTCTTGGTATTCAATAACAGAAAAAACAATAAATTACTTGTCCGCTAAATAGGGGTATTCTTGTCAGATAAAAGACTTTTAGTTATATTTAAAAAATAGGGAAATATGACATTAAATTGGTTCTGTCTTTTTTTTAAAATCGCTAAAAAGATGTGTGTCTAAGGTGAACGCCACAAGAACCCTGTAAAACTAGAACGAGAGTATAGCATGTAAATATTCCTTCTCTATAATATGGTTGTATTGGAAAGCTTTTCATACAGATTGACAACTCATGGTCCGATATGCATGTAATAATTGCCACATGGCGCCCATAGTTCTTTCTACCATCATCATCTTATTCTTTGATATTGCTGTAAACATCGATGGTTCACACCCAAACAAAATGGGAGTAATGTACCTTCAGAGCTTCTCCGTGTTATACACTTGTGAAACTTAATATATAGACGAAATTTCTGTATTGAAATGAATCTACATCTCACAAACAGGATTTTTAAATAACGATTTTGAGTAATCACCTTACAAACCAATATAAACGTATGGCAAGATATAACCATGAAGGAATTTAGTTTTTGTCAGACGCAAGAACTCATCACTATCATAAACGTATACGTATATATGCATGCAGTTTCAAATATCAAGAACAAGCGGTCGATGTCGATAGTCCGTTTTCTAACTGTTCAGAGTTAGACATGTCACTTGTTCATTCTTGGAAGCCTTCATATTCCCCGTCCAACGATGGGAAATCTTTCTGGCTGTGTTGACTATAAATGCTTGTATGGTACTTCTGTCGTTTATCTGTACAAGTGGTTGCATTTCCTCTCCTTTCCCAACAAACAAACTAACGAAACGCTACTAGTCTGCTTTCTCTGGAGCTCATCCTCAATGGCGCTTATACGTCAGGAAACTTACATGTATACTAATAATGATTGTTTCAAGAACAACGATGTATGGACGAACTATTCTAAATTCGTCAATATCAGTTATGCATGACTAAAATATAAGTTTTATTACAACTACTGTATTACTTATTTGGATTAATGACGGCTATCATGTTCAACATTGCACAGATATTCTCATAGAATTTTAAAAAAAAATGTACAAAAATCCTCAAAAAAAATAATGCCTTAGCTTAGATAATTGGTATTATTTTCACAAAAAGTTCGTGTAAATGATTGTCAAATGAATTTAATTATGTAAGAATGAAATGTTAAAAAGAAACTAAAAAAAAATCATGCATGTTGTATGTTGTATTTTTTTCAATTAAAAACTTTAAAATTGCGATTGTTTTATGAGCATTTAAACACAGCCAGATTTAAATTCAAGTTAAGAAATTCCGGTAAAGTCAATGATATCAAACAGATGTGCAATGGTATATCAAATTGGGTAATATTGCATTTAGTTTTTATTAGAGATTAAAACTACTATTTTTTACTTCATATTTGAATCTTTACGCCAATTGCCGCTAAGAAAGTAATCAAAAATTGTTTCCTTTTATTTTTAGACACTTTCGGAATTACGAATCTGAATTTTATTTTCAATTAATTTACACAATTTAATTATTGTATCTTTATTCTCATCGTGTATTAAATCTTAGTGTATTAAATACAGCATACTCTTTCCAATCCTTTCTGTCAAGTTATCTTTTCCAAATAACAACATTCATACCTGTGGACGCTTGAACTCACACCTGCGGCTAAATAGCTACAAGGTAAACGAATTGACCTCAAGCAGAGAAATATACAGTGACCTTTACAAAATAATATACACACTCTGCTCACACATTAGTTGCATTGAAATGATTATCAAAACAATAACGGTAAATAGACCTGAAATATTTTCAGTTCAATATCAGTAAAAATGTTCAATAAATATTTTATGAAAAAAATCTCAACAATAATTAATGAAATTTATTCGAAAACATTTACTAGAGCTAATTTTATAGGAGTTTAATTCAATCAATCCAAACGGTATATGCATATTCATTTTCGTTCATTCTTACATTGTGGTTAATAACTACGACCATTCGTCAGCTGTGCGCTTTTAATTACGTATATTGTCGATAAGCTATAAGAGTTAAACAGATTTTATTTTTTCCCAGAATTCAACACATCGGGCTAAAACGTCACGACTCACTCGAGAATTCAACCAAAAAAGTTACAAATGCTTGATTTTCTCCGTTATTAGAAGGAATATAAATTTAAAACTTTGCAAATGTGTTTTTTATGTTAAGATGAACATAATTAGATGATAAGTAAAAAATCGCGGAATTTCCCTTTAATAGATTTTTTTTATCTCGTAAATGGGTTAATGAGAATTGATCATCAGTTAACTATTTTTTTTAAATTTCAATCCAACAGTGATTGGCCCCATAATGCTGCAATACCTATTAATGGATATGAGTTAGTTTTCTCATACAAACTTCATGAAAAGTTTTTAGAGAAAATCTGACATGTCAAAAATGTTCCAAAATGTCAAGATCTCAAATTGTCTAATTTCACCATAATTGTCAGAAGATTTTGTTCCTGATTTTGAACATTTTGTTCTAAATCTATTCTCTAAAAAAAACTTTGACAAATGAAAAGAAACTTAAGACACAATACAGGATCAACAAGACACTATCAACATTAGTCAACAAAGTAATTTTTTTAGCCTGGTGTCTATCATGAGGTTCATAAGCATAATAACAAAAAAAGTAAAATCATAAAAATACTGAACTCCAAGAAAAAGTCAAAACGAAAAGTCATGTAAAGGAAAATTGGCCAAAAAATAAAAAAAATTGATATTATGTTCATCCTAATAAATAAGCATACTTTTCAAAAGTCGCCATTTTTACAGCACTTTGAAACTAATGATCACGTGATATCTAATTACCACAAAGTCTAATACCTAAAATGACTTGCCATAAGCGTTAATTATACATTAACTGTTAACAAAACTTTGAATTTTTGAAATACTTAGGCTTTTCTACCTCAGGTATAGATTACTGGCGTAATTACAAAATTTAATCCTGGTATCGATGATGAGTTTATTTACCTTAGCTGTATTTGGCAAAACATTCAGTTTAGGAATTTGTGGTCCTCATTGCTCTTCAACTTCGTACTTTATTTGGCCTTTTAAACATTTTTTTATTCGAGCTTCACTGATGAGTCTTTTGTAGACGAAATAGAGTCTGGCGTAAATATATAATTTTTATCCTGGTATCTATAATGAGCTTATTTACAAAGATTGATTTAAATATGTAATAATTTATAAGACGTCTTGTTTCAGTGGGTTTATATATAAGAAATACTCAGAGTACAATGCCTAAGTCAGTTTAAAGAGCTGAAAATGACAGAAGATCGTTCATCTAGTTCGGCTCGTCGTCGAAATAATATCCCGCTAACTTAACCAACTGTCAGAAATGTTTCTAAGGTACATGTAATTAACATGGCTTAATCATTGCTATGGTAGTGTCAAAGTAACATATTGGGACAATCTAATGGTCGATGTCCTGGCAAGTTTGTTATTAACCTGTGCACAATCGGCGCACATAAAAGATCGAAGAAACTTTTTAAAATCGGCGCAAATGTCATATGCCCAGCAAAACAAACCTTTGTTCTCGAATGTATTTGTAACTAATTAATGTGTTTTCATAGTATAGCGCCTTCCATAATCTATATTATTTTTAAAATTATCCCTCCCGACCTCTCTGAGATTTAATGCCAAACGGTAGAAGTATTACAGGTATTAAGTCATTAAATGAATTATAAATTAGACTAATTAATCATAAATGCGCAAAAAATTGTGAACATCCTGCTACAAGCATGAAATTTGGCATACACCTTCCTCAACTGTTAATCTTTTATTTCAGATAGGGAGGCATTTGAAAAAAAATGTCTCACTTCCGGTAAAATCCAAAATGGCGGACATCATACTTGAATCAGCCTAATATCAAAGGCTAGTATGTGAAAGGGTATTATTATCATGCTACTATCATAATATTTGGTACAAACCTTTGTTATGTAGTACTTGTGGATATATTATATAGTTTAGATGTCTTTAAAAACCCTACTTCCGGTAAAAATCCAACATGGCGGACATTGTAATTAAATAAGCTTATTTTTTAGGGAGGGTAATTGAAATGTGTTTTAACGTATTGCTACTATCATCACATTGTGCAGGAACCTTTCTTTTGTGCTTTTCATGGAAACCATGTATAAGAGATATGTCTTTATAACCCCTGCTTCCGGTAATATCCAAAATGGCGGACATAAAAATATCAATTTCTTATTTTAATATTCAACTTTTTTCAAAATGCAAGGAAAATGTTTTTTTTTTGTGCTGATCATTAAATTTTAGGCTTTAAGTTATCCTCAAACCATTAATTCTATTCTGTTATAAATCTTTAAATACAAAATTAACACTTCCGGTAAAAAAACACATATGGCGTAAATTTCAAAGATGAGTCCTCAGCCCATTATCTTCGATGTAGAGTTTTGGATAGATTGATTAAATCAAAATAAAATCATTAAAGTACTAAAAAATCGAAAACAACACGTTTTATAATTTCTTGCGTCCGAAGCGCTTTTCCGGATTTACCTTCATCAGGAACGCTCAAAGCCAAACATTTGAAATCGGAAGATGTATTAATACCGAAACCGTTGAAGAGCTATGTGCCAAAACTATCTTAAATTAATAGCCAAATTAATTTTAAGCCGACTTTGCCTGAGGGAGTTGAAACTTAAGTTTCTAAATAATTTCAAAACTAAAACATTTTTAAAATTACTACTATTCGGCCTAAAATACATGTTTATTCACGGTCACCACCACATGCACACAATGCAGGAGATTTTCCACATGAACAACTACCGCGGCATCCTTTCTTACATCCACAATGTACAAGCTTCTGACAAAATGATGAGGCCTAAGAAAGAGTGTTTTTAAAAGGGATCCTCTTTGTCCCTTCGCAATCCATTATCGCCTAGACTGGATAGCATAATTCCAAGCTTGTTACTCATTCACACCCGCCATGGTATATTGCACACAATAGCCTCAATAAGTCTTTCTTCTTCCTAAAACACGTTTTCTTACTTTGTTAACCCCATCTGATAAGTTTTTTTCGATCTTACAACAATACCACGTATCGTTTTATCAATGACATTATCAAATCCATATCTGGTGATGTTGGCCTAGCAATCTTCATTCTCAATGTTAACTCTTTACCGTTCCTATGACCCGAATTCGGGTCATAAGCACTTTTTTGCGTAAAATTTAGATTAAAACCTTAAGTTCTCTGTCATTTGACTATCAACAGATTTCACCAAGGGCTTAAATGAAACCTGTGAGTTTCAGCTACACATTAAAACGCCAGTTGTGTATTTTGGGGTTGATCTTTATGGTAAAATAAAGCAATTAAACTATCGTCGTTTTTTTAAAAATCTGCTAAAATTTTGTAGAAAAAACTTTAGGATTGTGTAAATCTTGAATTATCGAAACATTGTGTTTGGTTTCTATAAACTGCAAAAATCGGTTCTTAATGGATTGTTTTCTTTCAGTTATGTTTTGAGCTTTATAAAATGAAGGTTCAATAAGTTTTCTTATGATTAGTTTCTACGAAAAACGGATACAAACAGTTAACATTGTCAATATGTCAGTAACTTTCAGCAACTATTTCTTAGAATTTCTGCCAATACCACTTAAAACGTGCATATTGTTGTTCCAGAGGCCAAATAGTATAAATAAAATGCATTTCTTACTACTTGTGTTACTTGGTTTTGACATTAAATCATAAGTACCCCCCCCCCCCCCCTTCCACCCTCTTCCCTATTCTCCCCGGGTTCACACACCATTCCACATTGTGTGTTGTTTTAAAAATGTAAAAAAATGCAGTTTTGACGTCTTTCTTAGTATCTTATTATAATCTAATATTTGTATGTTAATGGTCAACTTATAAATAAATATTATAAATAACATTGAAAATAAGTATGAATTTAATCCAATTTAACTGTCTGCCTCCGTAGCTGAGGGGATGCATCTAAGGCTAGTAATCAAGCGATCTGAGTTCGCATCCAGCAAGGGTGAATGTACGGTTAAAAAAAAACCAACACAAATATTAAATATCTTGACTTGACTTTAATTTAATTCTAATTTCAAATTAAAAATGCTTTTTTCCTTGTGACAAAGTAAATTGTCTGTTTTTTAGCTACAGTCGTTTATAGAATAATAGAGACATACATATTAAGATAATCTATTACAAATCGGTAACTAAGGGATGCTGAGGCTGCCAGATTTTTGTTTTTCTGCCCTTTAAATGATTGTGGGGATAAAAGTGTGGATGCACTTCAGTTGCACAGTTGAGCTACGTTTTTTACCCCAAAAGCTCGAAAATAGTAATTTTGACCCAAATCACCACATAGCATGTTTGGCTATAAAAATTGCTGTTTCTCACATAAATAGACCATTGAGGGTTCTTATTCGTGGAGATGTTATTCGTAACATTGTATTTGAATGCTCTGTTGATACTATTTCCATAAATAAACTACAAAAAAGTACATTTTGAATCGAAATTTTACAATTTTCCGATTTTTTTGTTGTTGTCACGTGACATTGGACTGATTATCACGTGATCAAACATGACAAAAAAAAATTACAAACCTTTCATTAATAATACTGAAAAACTGTTTTCTATAAAAAGTCTTAGTTGATAAGTCTACTAACAGTAACAAGAAAGTTATGAATGATTGAAATTTGATCGTTCCTCTGCGGCAAAAATAGTGCAATTTTTGCCGAATGGTAAAGAGTTAAAGTCACATCTTCAAACGCCATCCATGTCACCAACGCAGTTCCTTTTCCAGCAAATGTGTAATCTCTCAATGTCTAGTGCATTTGAAAGGTCATGGATGGATATATATCTAAAATTTTTCCCATTTCCAAATGCAAACCAAAGTTTGTCTGCCCCTATTTCACGGAATAGCGAAACAACAATGACATCAATATTGACTGATCGAGTCATGACTCAGTTAAGTCTGTGTTTCACTGCATCAGACACATCCATCTTGATTCTAGTGTCAGTCTCTTTATGTAAACATGGTGCTAAACTTGAAACATCATCAAGTGGTGGATAACACTGAACATCCTGATCATTTGTTGCTACAACTACCTTTTCCTCAAAATTTTATTGAGCAAGCTGCTGTGAATGAAAACTAAACAGTTCTTTCTCATTGTCGTCATCTCTCAGAAAACTTTTCCAATTTTGAGGAATTTGTTTTGACCCTGGATTCGTCAGTGTATTCCCTTTCCCCTAAATGTAGCTCTTGCTTCTTGTAGCAGCCTTCAAACTACCAGTATTGTATATGTAAGCATCCGAGACTACATCCACTGTTGTTACAGTTTCAAGGTGTTTCCAGATGCTGATTAGGGATTATGTCCTTACCTTGATAAAATACCTTGAAACTGCAACAAGAGTGGATGAAGTTTTTGATGAGTATGGTAGTTGTAGCAACAAATGCTCAGGATGTTCAGTGTTATCAACCACGTGATGCATTTCAAGTTTAGCACCAGGTTCACATTAAGATGCTGACACTAGAATCATGGTACATGTGTCTGATGCAGTGAAACACGAACTTTAATGAGTCATGATTCGAACAGTCGTTACTGGCGATGCTGTCATTACTGTTTCTCTATTCCGTGACATAGGGGTAGACGAACTATGGATTGTGTTTGTAAAGGCAACAAACTTTGGATTAATATCTATCAATGGCCTTTTAAATGCACCAGGCAACGAGTGATCACACACACCTACTGTAATCCATGCTTTTACCGATTGTGATACGGTTCTCTGTTTGCTTGAAAAGGAAAAAAAAAGAGAGACATTGATGGCATTTGAAGATGAGACTTGCACATAAAGTATGATGATTGATCAGCCTAAATCACCGGGGTTTTACTGGAAGATCGCACAAACTAAACAGATAGAGCTAACATGGTTAACGAAGCAAGAACAAAACAATTTGCACAAGAGGGAAGGCTAATTGAGTCTATTCCCTCAACTTGGTCCAGCATGTAAAATGTGCAATATACAAAGGCAGGTGTTTAGGAGGAAGATCTTGGGATTGGCTCTGATGCTACCCAGTCCAGACGCTAATGGATGGCGAAAGGACAAAGAGGATTCCTAAAAAAAAAACTCTTTCTGAGGCCTCATCATTTTGTCAGAAGCATGTACCACGTTGTAGGTGTAATAAAGGATGCCGAGGTCGTTGTTAATGTGGAAAATCGGGTCTCCCGTGCACTGCTTTGTGTGCATGTGAAGGTGACCGTGAAGAAACATGTATTTTTGGCAAAATAGTAGTAATTTTAAATTTTATGTTCTAGTACTATAGTGATTTTATTTTGTTAAAATCAATCTATCCAAAACTCTACATCGAAAATATGGGTTGAGGACTAATTATTGAAATTTACGCCATATTTTTTACAGGAAGTGTCAACTTTGTATTTAAAAATTTACAACGAAATATAATTAGTGGTTTTGAGGATAACAGAAAGCCAAACATTTAATGATCAGCACAGAAAAACAACATTTTCTTAACATTTTGAATAAAGTTGAATATTTTAATAAGAAATTTGATATTTTTATGTCCGCCATTTTGGATATTACCGGAAGTAAGGGTTTTAAAGACATATGTCTTATACATTGAATCCATGAGAAGCACCAATAAAGGTTCCTGCACAATGTATTGATATTAGCAAAACGTTAAAACACATTTCAATTACCCTCCCTAAAAAATAAGCTTATTCAAGTATAATGTCCGCCATGTTGGATTTTACCTGAAGTAGGTTTTTTTGAAGACATCTAATCTATATAATATATCCACAAGTACTACATGACAAAGGTTTGTACCAAATATTATGATAGTAGAATGATAATAATACCCTTTCACATACTAGCCTTTGATATTAGGCTGATTCAAGTATGATGTCCGCCATTTTGGATTTTACCGGAAGTGAGACATTTTTTTTCAAATGCCTCCCTATCTGAAATAGAAGAGTAATAGTTGAGGAAGGTCTATGCCAAATTTCATGTTTGTAGCAGGATGTGCACAATTCTTCTGAAATATGCTTGTAGCCGCTGGACTATATGTGTGTTAAATTTGTTTATCAAATACTAATATATGATAGTTTTTGCACATGTGTAATGAACTGAAGTACACAAGCCACCCGGACTGATAACCCATATTAAGGGCCTCTCGTGCAAAACAAAACCCATGATAGTGCCTCTCGTGCAAGTTACTTACAATATCGCTGGTTACTTTTCCCTTGTTGAGTCAGATATTTTTTATAATGACATTTTTCGGGAACTTTTGTGATGTCCAGTAATGACGGACAAATAGCGATAAGGTGTATTGGATCCAGTGGTAAATCTGTTTGTACAGAACCAGCGGTTATTGAAAAACAGATGTTAACATGGCTTAATCCAATGATATAGATTTTCAAAATAATGAAAGTTTAGTACTTGCTAAAAAACGCCATTGACAATTATGAATCATCTCAACATGTCTTAATAATGATCATAAAACTATAAATACTTATATTCTTCCAGCTTCCAAATTTTCAATGTTTCAAAATGCCTCTTTAGGAAATGATACCATACATATATATAGAGGTAGTGATGCTATTGTTGGACAATGATATTGTATTTGTTGGATTCATAATTCAATTTCTTTATAAAGATTTTGAATGTTTTAGTTATTTCAATTGTTTATTTGCCAAGTACATAAAACAGTTGTCGGAAGTATATGATAAAGAGACTAATACATGACTTTTTCCACATCGGCCCGGGTATCATCGACCCATAACAGCACCTCGACTACGTCTCGGTCTGATATGGGGGTCTCGGGATGATACCCTGGCCGATATGGTAAAGGCCATGTATTAATCTCTATGTATAAAACGCGACCTCCTGTCTTATAATCCACCGATTCGAAGAGACATTCACACCTAATTGCTGATCTGCTAATAGCATTTGACACTTTTAATAACCCTCCAAGAGTATTGCCATAGAATAATACACACATTGTACAAACCTTACCATAGTGTAGATAGTAAAAGGTCATTGAGCGTACACCTATATATTGTCTTTACACTTTAAGTTATAATACTTTAATTTGTTCACTTTATCAATCTGAAAAAAGCAAATACTGAAGAAAAAAAAAGTATAATAATAATAACTTTTTGTGCTTTCAACAAAAATAAATCGAAATATATACGGTAACATAGAAAAATTCATGTCTTGAATGTAAACAGTTGCGTGTCTGTTCGTTTTATTTTCTAATTATCGGATGGTAATTAGATATCAAAACAATTCATTACGATTACGTTAGGGTATGTTTAAATACCAACACTTTAAATGATTGTATTTTCAATCCTGGCTTTCAATACCAGGAAAAACTTCACGTACTACAGAAAGGAGTCAATATTTATTTTGCGTGAATTTATATATATATTGGCGAGTTTTGGAAGTATCTATGGGCCACTCGATATACCTCGGAATCGAGATTATCGGAACGTCCCGACAATTTTCGATCAATTATACAGGTATATATAACTGATTTTCAACTGATTTTTATAGTTCGTTCTTATATTATACTGTTATACCACTGTCCCAGGTTAGGGGGAGGGTTGGGATCCCGCTAACATGTTTAACCCCGCCACATAATTTATGTATGTGCCTGTCCCAAGTCAGGAGCCTGTAATTCAGTGGTTGTCGTTTGTTTATGTGTTACATATTTGTTTTTCGTTTCTTTTTTACATAAATAAGGCCGTTAGTTTTCTCGTTTGAATTGTTTTACATTTTCTTATCGAGGCCTATTATAGCTTACTATGCGGTATGGGCTTTGCTTATTGTTGAAGGCCGTACGGTGACCTATAGTTGTTAATGTCTGTGTCATTTTGGTCTTTTGTGGATAGTTGTCTCATTGGCAATCATACCACATCTTCTTTTTTTATATATAACTCTTTCTTTGATACGGTCCCTCTATGTATAGGATACGTGACATTGTATATTTCAAAAATCAAAGCTAATTTGTAGATTTGAAAGTAAAACAATGAAGGCTAGGTTGCATTTAAAAATCATTTATATGTTACAACCTATTTGCCATTTGACAAATACACTCATCATAGATACCAGGATTAAAAATTTATATTTTCGCCAGACGCGCGTTTCCTCTACAAAAGACTCATCAGTGACGCTCGAATAAAAGAAAAAGGTCAAATAAAGTACGAAGTTGGAGAGCATTTAGAACCGAAATTCCTAAAAGTTTTGCCAAACAGATGTGTTTTTAATAATGTGAATGTTTATTAAATATCAAGTATATAATGATAACGCAATTATATAATTTATACTTTATGACGGTCCCTCTACGCGTAGTGTGTTGTAATTTAAAACTGCGTGTTGTCGTGATACTGATATATAATGACCCAGAAAAAACTGATTATTTCTGAACGTTTATCATTTGATATTATATATTTAGATCATAGTAGGAGAATATGTCGGAACGATTTTTCTGTTTAAAATATTAAATTGAGGTCGGAAACACAGTGGTCGGAGCGCAGAAAGAAAATCAAACAAAAAGATTTTTCTGTAAAAAAAAATCTAATTTCAATAATACATACATGTACTACCAGACTAAAAGAATATTCACTGTAAAGTTTAAGCTGATACTGAACTGATTCTTAATAGAATATAATTAAAATAAATTTTAATTCATACGTTCGTTATCATGTCTCACAGATTTGAACAGTTATAAAATTTATGAAAATTATATGTAATGTATGAGCACCAATGAGCAGGGATGCGTACCCAAAACTAGCTAAATATCTTTAAAATTTTAAAAATAAATTTGGCTTATTTTCACTCATTTCCAAAAACCGTATAAGATATAAACAACATCTAAAATTATTTTTTATTAAATTGGTAGTTGCGACATGTCGTAACATGTAAATTTAGATTGCAAGGGTATGTTGAACGTAAGAGGGAGTTTTCTCCCCTCTTGTATTTAAAAATACGCGTATGGTGATATAACTCATTAACCAAATATAATTAAGACCTATGGTCTTTTGATTTGAAGCTATTGGTTTATGACCTTGAATGTAAACTTAACGTCATAAGTTAAATTGATGTTCTAGATTTTGATCTTTGCTTTTACCCCATATGTATACATCATAAATAAACTTATCATAGATACCAGGACTAAATTTTGTATATACGCCAGACGCGCGTTTCGTCTACAAAAGACTCATCAGTGACGCTCGAATCCAAAAAAGTTTAAAAGGGTCAAATAAAGTACGAAGTGGAAGAGCATTGAGGACCAAAATTCCTAAAAGTTTTGCCAAATACAGCTAAGGTAGTCTATGCCTGAGGTAGAAAAACCTTAGTATTTCAATAATTCAAAATTTTGTAAACAGTTAGTTTATAAATATAATCATAATAATGATAATTCATGTCAGCACAAAAGTGCTGACTACTGGACTGGTGATACCCTCGGGAAAATAAATCTCCACCAATAGTGGAATCGACCAAGTGGTTGTAAATAAACTCATCATAAATACCAGGACTAAATTTTGTATATACGCCAGACACGCGTTCCGTCTACAAAAGACTCATCAGTGACGCTCGAATCCAAAAAAGTTTAAAAGGGCCAAATGAAGTACGAAGTTGAAGAGCATTGAGGACCAAAATTCCTAAAAGTTTTGCCAAATACAGCTAAGGTAATCTATGCCTGAGGTAGAAAGCCTTAGTATTTCAAAAATTCTAAATTTTGTAAAAAGTTAATTTATAATTATAATCATATCAATGATAATTCATGTCAGCACAAAAGTGCTGAGTACTGGGCAGGTGATACCCTCGGGGTAATAAATATCTCCACCAGCAGTGGCATCGACCCAGTGGTTGTAAATAAACTCATTATAGATACCAGGACTAAATTTTGTATACACGCCAGACGCGCGTTTCGTCTACAAAAGACTTATCAGTGACGCTCGAATCCAAAAAAGTTTAAAAGGGTCAAATAAAGTACGAAGTTGAAGAGCATTGAGGACCAAAATTCCTAAAAGTTTTGCCAAATACAGCTCAGGTAATCTATGCCTGAGGTAGAAAAGCCTTAGTATTTCAAAAATTCTAAATTTTGTAAACAGTTAATTTATAAATATAACCAAATCAATGATAATTCATGTCAGCACAAAAGTGCTGACTACTGGGCTGGTGATACCCTCGGGGAAATAAATCTCCACCAGCAGTGGCATCGACCCAGTGGTTGTAAATAAACTCATCATAAATACCAGGACTAAATTTTGTATATACATGTACGCCAGACGCGCGTTTCGTCTACAAAAGACTCATCAGTGACGCTCGAATCCAAAAAAGTTTAAAAGGGTCAAATAAAGTACGAAGTTGAAGAGCATTGAGGACCAAAATTCCTAAAAGTTTTGCCAAATACAGCTAAGGTAATCTATGCCTGAGGTAGAAAGCCTTAGTATTTCAAAAATTCTAAATTTTGTAAAAAGTTAATTTATAATTATAATCATATCAATGATAATTCATGTCAGCACAAAAGTGCTGAGTACTGGGCAGGTGATACCCTCGGGGTAATAAATATCTCCACCAGCAGTGGCATCGACCCAGTGGTTGTAAATAAACTCATTATAGATACCAGGACTAAATTTTGTATACACGCCAGACGCGCGTTTCGTCTACAAAAGACTTATCAGTGACGCTCGAATCCAAAAAAGTTTAAAAGGGTCAAATAAAGTACGAAGTTGAAGAGCATTGAGGACCAAAATTCCTAAAAGTTTTGCCAAATACAGCTCAGGTAATCTATGCCTGAGGTAGAAAAGCCTTAGTATTTCAAAAATTCTAAATTTTGTAAACAGTTAATTTATAAATATAACCATATCAATGATAATTCATGTCAGCACAAAAGTGCTGACTACTTGGCTGGTGATACCCTCGGGGAAATAAATCTCCACCAGCAGTGGCATCGACCCAGTGGTTGTAAATTTAAATAAACTCATCATAAATACCAGGACTAAATTTTATATATACATGTACGCCAGACGCGCGTTTCGTCTACAAAAGACTCATCAGTGACGCTCGAATCCAAAAAAGTTAAAAAGGGTCAAATAAAGTACGAAGTTGAAGAGCATTGAGGACCAAAATTCCTAAAAATTTTGCTAAATACAGCTAAGGTAATCTATGCCTGAGGTAGAAAAGCCTTAGTATTTCAAAAATTCTAAATTTTGTAAACAGTTAATTTATAAATATAACCATATCAATGATAATTCATGTCAGCACAAAAGTGCTGACTACTGGGCTGGTGATACCCTCGGGGAAATAAATCTTCACCAGCAGTGGCATCGACCCAGTGGTTGTAAATAAACTCAACATAGATACCAGGACTAAATTTTGTATATACGCCAGACGCGCGTTTCGTCTACAAAGCCATGGGACTTTTTGCATTACGTTGCAAGACACTTACCAATTAAGAACCCTTGTGTAAACCGGAAGAAGCTATTTCATGTACTTTATTACTGTCAAAGTATATTGAACGATATATGTTTTGAATCAGTATCAAGTTAACTATCAAATAAAACCGAAAGTGAAATATCTCAAACCGGAAGTAACAATTTATCTCTCTTATATATACATATGGAAAAAAGTATTGCAAGACCTTGATTTTTTAAAACTTGAAAAATCAGACCTTATTTTGGATGGAATATGATAAAATATTTGTAAAGTAATATTGAAACGTAGTTAATGATAACATTGGCATTAAAACGAACTAAACAAGTATGAAAAAAAATGTTTTATCTAACCAAAACTTTTATAACAAAATGAAGTGTATTTTGTACAAAAACAGCATTTTACAACTTGTACTGTAGTCGAACTTTACAATGTCAGACATTTCAAAATTAATCTTTAGATGATTGTTCACATCATGGTTGATCGTTATACGCCAAAGAATTAGTACTTTGTGCGCAGCCTCCATTCAAACGGATAACCGCATCTTAACGTCTTCTGATTCCTGCCATAAGTTGACTAATTTGTTGCTAAGGTAGCAACAACCATTCCTGACGAAGGGTATTGTTTATTTCATGACGTGTTTGAACTGGGGTGTCCTTTCGTGTACTTTACGCCCAATAGTGTTTCATATATGCTCGATATGGTTCAAATTCGGGCTACGATCGGTCCAAGGAAGATAAACCGAATTCCATTGGAACAATGGATCTTCCTCCATGACGCTAATTTCCATTTTTGGCGAGCTCTGCACTAAATTGGATACGGGCAACTTTGTGTCTGTTCGTAGGCAAAGGTCCCCGAAATGGTCTTATCGCACGATAACCAGTATCGATGAGCCGATCTCGAACAGTTTTTGTTTAAAGGCTCTGTATGGTCATCACTCTCTTTTTAGGATTGTATTGTTTGCAATGGGTTTCCTTCTGACCAACCTTCATTAAGCTTGATTTTCCCTAGCAGATGTTATAGGATGTCTTCTTGATCTCGGAAGGTCTTTAACATCGTTTGTTGCCTGATTTTTATTCTCAAAACGATTTATAGGGGAATGGTGATGACCAACAGTACGTGCAATTGTCACAGCGACATACCTACTTCTCTCATGCTGATTATCTGCCATCTTGCTGCAGTTATGAGTTGTGGATAACCAATTACAAGGTGTCAATCACATAACTTTTTAAACTTAGTTATTTAAAGTGTTGAAAACAATGAGGAAAAAAACATCTGTTTTATTGCTTACGAGTACAGTAGCTGCATGTGCAAATAAGAACTTATCGAGTTGATTAAACTCAGGTGATATTTAAATAATGTTTAACTAGTTCTATTTTAACAAAGTATATCCCAAATCAATAATATTTTTTTTTATTTGAATTTCAATTTGGTGTTTCAATTCTATGTGTATAGAAAAAGTGTATAGAAACCATATATTTTGGGAATCAGTGTACAATAAGCTATCATTTGACGCTGAATATTATATTTCAAACTGAATTTTCATAGTTCATATCAAAATTGATCTGTATTGGTGGAAAAACCTTCAATTGATCTCTGAACAATTGGTTTTTAATTATCAATAATTACGTCTTTCCACTTTTCTGTGGAAAGCCCTATTGTATTTGTTCTGATTATCATAAAGTCTTTCAACTTTTCAGCCTAATTTTGTTCTTGTGATAAATATTTGTTTTGCAATATGTCGCTTAGATATAACATATATTGTATCGTACAGTGTATACGCTTTTAAATTCCATCCTGCTAAGCCGAACAATTTTCTTTGTAAAAGTGATCTCCCTATTCACTGTTTACTAGATGTGTGCATCTTCTTCGTAACAAAAAAAGATATCGACAAATTTCTTTTTCTAACTTGTTCGCTACATCCTCAGATATATTTTGCTAATTTGAATCGAATAGATTCGATACAATTTTATGGAAGTTATCTTCCTTTACCAAGTACATTTGTCGGAATGTTTTTTAAACTCATAAACCGTTAACCGTATAACCCTGGAAAGTTTTTATTTGAGGCCCTTGGGTCAAAACTTAGAAAATGAGGTCAAGTTCAAAGGTCAAAGTCAAATTCTCAATAGTGACTTTTCCTTGTTTTTACATTTTCTGAAACACTTTAAAAGATATATATAAAAGAAGAAGTGCAAAATGATTGCTTTATGGTAATGAAGATATGTTACATTTGGTCTGATACAATCTAATGGCATCTTTTAGGAGTTAGTGCCCCTAAAAGTCCAATTATAAGGTTAATTGATTATAACTTCAACATGGTTCGTTTTAAAGCCACATAACCTTTTACAAAAGGTTGGGGGACATATGACTTTGAAAAACGACTACCGGAAGTGACTTCAAAAAATCGGAAGTAGCCATTTCTGCACTTTTTTCATGAAAAAGTACTCGGAATTCATATATTTTGCAATTAAGATACATCAACTTGTCACTAAAGACTAGAAGTGACTTTCGAAAACCGGAAATGGCCAATTATCTCCTGGTTTACAGGCAATAGTTTATAGAAACTATGTATTTCTGGAATCAAGGTGAAAGAAGCTTTCATTTTAGACCGGAAGTAGCTAATTATCTTCCTAATTTCACCCAAAGGTAAATAGAAACCACTTATTTATCGTAACCGTACGGAGAAAATTATGATTGGATGCCAATTTTTACTTTGAGTAAACCAGAAGTAGTTTCTCATCAATTATTTTGAAAATTGATGTTGAAAGACCTGCAATGGTTCTCTTAACAATTGGTTTTTATTTATTATTATTAGGTCTTTCCACTTTTCTGTGAAAAGACCTATTGTATTTGTTCTGATTATTAGGTCTTTCCACTTTTCTGTTGAAAGAATATTGTATTTGTTCTGATTATTAGGTCTTTCAACTTTTCTGTGGAAAGACCTATTGTTTTTCTTCTGATTATTAAGTCTTTCCACTTCAGTGGAAAGACTTATTGTATTTGTTCTGATTATGATTATTATGATTATTATGATTTTTTTTCTTCCGCCTTATTTTGTTCTTGCGATAAGTATTTGTTTTGCAATATGTCGTTTAGATATTTCATATATTGTATCGTATAGTTTATGCGCTTTTAAATTTCACCCTGCTAAGACGAACACTTTTCTTTGTAATAGTAATCTCCCTATTCACTGTTTATCAAATGTGTGCATCTTTTTCGTAACAATAAAAAAGATATCGACAAAATTGTTTTTTTTTTAAATTGTTCCGTTATATCCTCAGGAGTTTTTGGCTAATTTGGATTGTAGCGATTCAATGAAATTTTATAGGAAAATCTACCTTTACAAAATGAATTTGTTGGTATGTTTTTTTAAATCATAAACTTTTAATCGTATAACCCTGGAACCTTTTTATTTGAGGTCCCTAGGTTCTTACTTAGAAAATGAGGTCAAGGTCAAGTTCTAAATTTGGACTTTTTGTTTATTTTTGCACTTTCTCTAACACTTTGAAAGGTATATATAAAAGAACAAGAGCAAAATGTTTGCTTAATTGTAATACAGATATGTTACATTTGGTCTGAAACAATGCAATGGTATCTTATAGGAGTTACTGTTCCTGAAATGTTCAATTATAAGGTTAATTGAATATTTCTTCAACTTGGTTCATTGTAAAGCCATATGACCTTTACAAAATGTTGGGTGACATATGACCTTGAAAAATGACAACCGGAAGTGACCTTGAATAAACTGGAAGTAGCCGTTTTTGAACTTATTTCATAAAAGTACTCGGAATTCATAGATTTTGTAAATAAGATACATTAACTTATCACTCAAGACTAGAAATGACATTCGATCAACCGGAAGTGGCAAATTATCTACCTGGTTTTAAGGCAAAAGTATGTAAAAGTTATATATTTTTGGAATCAGTGTGAAAGAAGCTATTATATGATATCACCAGAAGAGACATTTACTTCACCGGAAGTAGCATATTATCTACACAGTATATCGAAACCACTAATGTATCACATCAGTTTAAAGTAACTAGTTTCTTTTTAAAATTTCTTTGATGTGGAAAGACCTTCAATTGTTCTCTGAACAGTTGGTTTTTAATTCTTTCTTCTTCTTTCGCCAAATTTTGATCTTGGGATAAATGTTTGTTTCGCAATTTGTCGCTAAGATATTTCTTATATTGAATCTTATAGTGTATACAGATTTAAATTTCACCCTGCTAAGCCGAACCCTTTTCTTTGTAAGAGTTATCTCCCTATTAACTGTTTATCATATGTGTGTATCTCTCTCGTAACAAAACTAGAGGCAACTAGAGGCTCTCGAGAGCCTGTGTCGGTCACCTTGGTCTATGTGCATATTAAACAATGGATACAGACAAATTCATGACAAAATTGTGTTTTGGTGATTGTGATGTGTTTTAGATCTTTCTTTACTGAACATTCTTGTTGCTACAATTATCTCTATCTCTAATGAACTTTGCCCAGTAATTACATTGGAAAATATTTTCTAAAAATTTACAAAAAATTACAAAAATTTATGAAAATTGTTAAAAATTTACTATCAAGGGCAATAACTTCTTCAGAGGTCAATTGACAGTTTTGGTCATTTTGCCTTATTTGTAGATCTTATTTTGCTGAACATTATTGCTGTTACAGTTTATCTCTATCTTTAATAATATTCAAGATAATAACCAAAATCTGCAAAATTTCCTTAAAATTACTAATTCGGGGGCACCAACCGAACAACGGGTTGTCCGATTTGTGTGATAATTCCAGGGCAGATAGATGTTTAGCCATGGCCACCATCTAAGTTGGTTTGCCGGGTCACGCCACACATTTTTTTTTAAACAAGATACCCCAATGATGATTGTGGCCAAGTTTGGTTAAATTTGGCCTGTAGTTTCAGAGAAGATTTTTGAAAAATGGTTAAAAATTGACTGTAAAGGGCAATAACTCCTTAAGGGGTCAACTGACAATATTGGTCCCATGTTGACTTATTTGTAGATCTTACTTTGCTGAACATTATTGCTGTTTACAGTTTATCTCTTTCTATAATAATATTCAAGATAATAACCAAAATCTGCAAAATTTCCTTCAAATTACTAATTCGGGGGCAGCAACCGAACAACGGGTTGTCCGATTTGTCTGATAATTCCAGGTCAGATAGATGTTAACCTGATAAACAATTTCATTCCACGTCAGATTTGCTCTAAATACTTTGGTTTCAGAGATATAAGCCAAAATCTACATTTCACCCCTATGTTCTATTTTTAGCCATGGCCACCATCTAAGTTGGTTTGCCGGGTCACGCCACACATTTTTTTTAAACAAGATACCCCAATGATGATTGTGGCCAAGTTTGGTTAAATTTGGCCTGTAGTTTCACAGAAGATTTTTGAAAAATGGTTTAAAATTGACTATAAAGGGCAATAACTCCTTACGGGGTCAACTGACAATATTGGTCATATTGACTTATTTGTAGATCTTACTTTGCTGAACATTATTGCTGTTTACAGTTTATCTCTTTCTATAATAATATTCAAGATAATAACCAAAATCTGCAAAATTTCCTTCAAATTACTAATTTCGGGGCAGCAACCCAATAACTGGTTGTCCGATTTGTCTGAAAATTTCAGGGCTAATAGATCTTGACCTAATAGACAATTTAACCACCATGTCAGATTTGCTCTAAATGCTTTGGTTTCAGAGTTATAAGCCAAAATCTACATTTTACCCCTATGTTTTATTTTTAGCCATGGCGGCCATCTTGGTTGGTTGGCCGGGTCACGCTTCACATTTTTTAAACTAGATACTCCAATGATGATTGTGGCCAAGTTTGATTAAATTTGGCCCAGTAATTTCGGAGAAGATTTTTGTAAAAGTTTACTGACGACGGACGACGGAAGTTTGACGACGGACGACAAGTGATGAGAAAAGCTCGCTTGACCTTTCAGGTCAGGTGAGCTAAAAAGATATCGACAAAATTTCTTTGCAAATTATTTGTTACATCCTCAGAAATTCTTGTCTTATTTAAACCGAATCGATTCGATGAAATTTTATATAAGTTATCTACGGTTACGAAATAAATTTATCGGTATGTGTTATTAACTTATAAACCGTTAACCGTATTACCCTGAAACATTTTTATTTGAGGCTCCTAGGTCCTAACTAAGAAAATGAGGTCAAAGTCAAAGGTCAAGGTCAAGTTCTCAATTGTGACTTGTCCTTGTTTTTGCATTTTCTCCAACACTTTAAAAGATATGTATAAATGAACAAGTGCAAAATGATTGCTTTATGGTTATGAAGATATGTTACATTTGGTCTGATACAATCTAATGGAATCTTATAAGAGTTAGTGCCCCTGAAATGTCTAATTAGAAGGTTTATTGATTATTACTTCAACTTGGTTCATTATAAAGTCAACTGACCTATAACAAAGGTTGCGTGACATATGACCTTGACAAATGACAACCGGAAGTGTCCATGAGAAAACCTGAAGTAGCCTTTTTTGCTCCTTTTTCATGAAAAAGTATTCGGAATCCATATATTTTGTAATTCAGATACATAAACTTACGACTAGAAGTGACTCCGATAAACTGGAAGTGACCTATTTTCTCCTGGTTTACAAGCAAAAGTATATAGAAACTATATTTCTGGAATCAGTGTAAACAAAGCTATCATATCAGACCAAAAGAGACATCAACTTCACCGGAAGTAGCAAATTATCTCCCTGATTTCACTCAAAAGTATATATCAAAACCACTTATGTTTCGCATCAGTACATGTTTGAAGTAACTAGCTTCTTTTCAAAATTTCTTTGATGTGGAAAGACCTTCAATTATTCTCTGAAAAATTGGTTTTTAATTATCATTATTATAATTATTATTTTCCGCCTAATTTTGTTCTGGCGTAAAATTTTATTTCACAGTATGTCGCTTAGATATGTATTATATAGTATCATACAGTTTAGGCGCTTTTTATTTTCACTAATTCTTAGCTGAACAATTTTCCTTGTAAGAATTATCTCCCTATTCACTGTTTTCCTTGTGACTGTACTTCCTCCGTAACCGTAAAAGAAAGCGACAAATTTGTTTTATGAAATTGCTCGTTATATCCTTCACATGATTTGTCCTATTTTGACCGAAGACATATGAACACTCCATATGAGAGTTCTTTCCCCCTATGCATGTGATATAAATGATATGCATTTTATCTTGTGTACTATAAGTGATACAGACCTAAGATCTTTTTAATTGAGGTTCCTGATCCAAAAACAAGAAAATTAGTTCAAGGTAAAAGATCAAGGTCATATTTAAAATTTTGATTTTGACGGATTTCAATTCTTTTCAAAATCCATATAAGATATCGACATCATTTTTTTACTAATTTTGTTTTCTTCCGCCTAAATTTTGTGCTTGCGGGGTATTTTTATTTCACAAAATGTCACTTAAATATTACGCATATGATATCTAACAGTTTATACACTTTTAAAACTCACACCATTGAACCGAAGACTTTATGTTGTAAGAGTTATCTCCACAAACACTGTTTTTCTTGTGTCCACTACTCCTTCGCAACCGTCAAAGATTACGACAAATTTATTTTACCAAATTGCTCGTTACGTTTTCGGGATTAGGGTGACCATTTGGACCGGAGCTATCCGGAGATTCTTTTATGAGAGTTATTCCCCCTTATGCATATGATATAAGTGATATGCATTTCTAACTGGTAAATCATAAGTGATATAGGCCTTGCATTTTTATTTGAGGTCCTTGTTCCAAAAAATGAAAATAAGGTCAAGGTCAAAGGTCAAGGTCATATTCTCAAGTTTGTATTCGGCTAATTTTCACTTATTTCCAAAAACCATATTAGATATCGACAAATTATCTTTACTAAATCGTTTCGGAACACGTAAATTTTGATTGAACTAGATGGGAGTTTTTCCCCTCTTGTATTCAAAAATACTAGTATGGTGATATAACTCATTAACAGAGTATAATGAAGGCCCATAGTCTTTTGATTTGAGGTCCTTGGTTTATGACCTTGAAATTGTCTCAAGATCATAGCTTAATTTGAAGTTCTAGATTTTGACCTTTGCTTTTACCTCATATGTATAAATGATAAAGCCATGACTTTTAACAAAAGGTATAAAACCATTTAACTTTGAAAAAAAAACCGGAAGTGACCTTGTGTAAACCGGAAGTAGCTATGCTAAAAAATCAATGTTCAAAATCTAGAACGTCAAATAAAGCTATGACCTTGAGATCAATTTCAAGGTCATAAACCAAGTACCTCAAATCAGAAAACCATAGGTAGCACTCCACAGTTAGGTGTGTAGTTTCGCATTTTGGCCCCTGTGGATTTTTCAAATATGAGAGCTAGTGTGCAATAAAATTCATTTTTGGATAGCTGAGTATTAAAATAGCCTTTGTATTGGGTTTATATGAACATCAAGATTATGTAATGTATGTAATATAGGCTGTTTTCTGTATGACAGTCCGTATTTGCATGTCCCTACCATACATTGGTCCGGCAATTATTGCAATGTTTTTTTCCAACTTTTTATCGCACGAACTTTGTGATTGGATTTTACGAAAAAATGAGGCGAAAGACACCCATTTTTTATTTGATCATTAGGAAGATTTATGAAAACAGTTTCTAAAAAGGTATCACTCAAAGGCATTGAAATTCTAGTTTGATCAAAATTTTGGGGGGATATGTGACATGTCCACCCCCCTTTTTGCAATATTTTATGGTAAATAAATGCAGAATGTTGCCATGGATACACATAAAAGGAATTAATTTTCACTCTTTCAACTTTTGAAAATCAAATCTATGGAATATACTGATTACATACATATGCACATGTACAACACAAACAGTTAGGTTAATGTATTAGAAATCCAGGAATAGGAGATGATAAAACATTTTGTGGCTCATTTTTAATTTTATTTTCTAACTGTGGAGTGCTACCATAGGTTCTAATTGTATTTGATTAGTTCTAGCACCATACGCGTATTTTTAAATAAAAGAGGGGAAAAACTCCCTTAAACGTTCAACGTACAATGCAATCAAAATTTACATTTTACGGTATGTTGCCACTAACAATTGAGTAAAAATAATTTGTCGATATCTTATACGGTTTTTGGAAATGAGTGAAAATAAGCCAAATTCAAAATCAAGAATATGAGTTATGGTTTACAAGATAGAATTGCATATCACTTATATCAAATGCATAAGGTGAAATATCTCTCATATGGAGCGTTCATAACGCTTCGGTCAAAATACAACAAATCATGCAAAGGATATAACAAGCAATTTTATAAAATAAATTTGTCGTGATCTTTTACGGTTTCGAGTAGTGGACACAGGGAAAACAGTGTTTGGGGAGATAACTCCTACAAAGAAAAGTATTCAGTTACGCAGGGTAAATTTCAAAGGCGCATAAACTGTTCGATATCATATACCAAATATCTAAGCGACATCTTGCGAAACAAAGTTTTATCGCAAGAACCAAATTATGCGGAAGAAAAAAATTTAAAAGTAAAAAAAAAAACAATTGTTCAGAGAACAATTGAAGGTCTTTCCACATCAAAGTTATCAAAGTTATTGAAAAGAAGGTAGTTCCTTTTTACTCAAAGTAAAAATTGGCAACCAATCATAACTTTATTCATAATGATACGCGCTTTCTATATACTTTACAGTGAAATAAGGGAGATAATGTGCTACTTCCAATAAATTAAGTGTTATTTCCGGTCTCATATGATAGCTTCTTCCACACTGATTCCAAAAATATATAGTTTTATATTCTTTTGCCAGCTGTAAACCAAGAGATAATTTGTCACTTCCGGTTTAATGAAAGTCACTTTTAGTCTTTTGTGTTAAGTAAATGCGTTAAAATTACAAAATGTATGGATTCTGAAAAAATGGCTACTTCCAGTTTTCTAAAGGTCACTCCCACTCTCATTTTTCAAGGTCATATGACACCCAACGTTTTGTAAAAGGTCATATGGCTTTATAATGAACCAAGTTGAAGTAATAATCAGTTAACCTTATAGTTAGACATTTCAGGGAGTGTAACTCCTATAAGATGCCATTGGATTGTTTCAGATCAAATATAACTTATCTTCATTACAATAAAGCAAACATTTTGCACTTGTTCTTTTATAAAAAAAACCTTTTAAAGTGTGTGAGAAAATGCAAAAATAAGCAAAAGTCAAAATTTAGAACTTGACCTTGACTTTTGACCTTGACCTAATTTTCAAGGACCTAGGGAAAACAAATTAAAAGGTTGCAGGGTTATACGGTAAAAGGTTTATAAGTAAAAAAATCATACTGATAAATTTATTTTGTAAAGGTCGATAACTCCTATAAAATTTCATCGAATCGCTTCGATTCAAATTAGACAAAAATTCCTGAGGATGTAACGAACAATTTACAAAAAGAATTTGTTGATATATTTTTTTGTTACAAAGGAGATGCACACATTAGTAAACTGTGAATAAGGAGATAACGCTTACAAAGAAAATTGTTCGTCTTAGCAGGGTGACATTTAAAAGCGCATAAACTGTACGAAACAATATGAGAAATATCCAAGCAACCTATTGCGAAACAAAAATTTCAAAAGTTGGCGGAAAAAAATTAAAAAATAATTTAAAACCAATTGTTCAAAGAATAATTGAAGGCCTTTCCACATCAAAGAAATTTTTAAGAGAAGCTAGTTTCTTCAAATATGATATGCTTGAAAGTGGACTATAAAGCAAACATGTTGCACTTGTTCTTAAATGTATATCTTTAAAAGTGAACCTAGTTGAAGTTGTATTCAAATAACCTTATAATCAGACATTAAAGGGATATTAACTCCTATAAGATGTCATTAGATGGTATAGGACAAATTGTAACATATATTTATTACCATATAGCAATCAATTTGCACTTGTTCTTTTATACATATCTTTTAAAGTTTTGGAGAAAATGCATAAACATGAAAAACTCAAAATATAGAACTTTACCTTGACCTTTGACCTTAACCTCATTTTCTAAGTTAGGACATAGGGATCTCAAATAAACACATTTCAGGGTTATACGGTTAACGGTTTATTAGTTAATAACACATACCGACAAATTTATTTCGTAAAGGTAGATAACTCCTATAAAATTTCATCGAATCACTTCGATCCTAATTAACCAAAACTTCCTGAGGATGTAACGAACAATTTGTAAAAGAAATTTTGTCTATATCTTATTTTGTTACGAAGAAGATGCACACAGATGATAAAAAGTGAACAGGGAGATAACTCTTACAAAGACAATGGTTTGGCTTAGCAGGGTGAAATTTAAAAGCGCAAAATCCATACGATACAATATAAGAAATATCTAAGCAACATATTGCGAAACAAACATTTATCGCAAAAAATCAAATTTGGCGAAAAAAAATAAAATAATTAAAAACCAATTGTTCAGAGAACAATTGAAATTTTCCACCAAAAACAATGCATTTTAATATGAAAGTTGTAAAATTAAGTTTAAAGTGTCATTTCAATCGTCAAATGATAGCTTATTGTTCGCTGATTCCAAATACATATAATTTGTTACTTCCGGTTTGAAAAATGTAACTTCCGATAATATTTGAATATTTACTTGACACTGATTCCAACAATATCTGGTTCTATATACTTTTATATTAATAAAGTACAAAACATAGCTACTTCCGGTTTACACAAGGTCACTTCCGGTTGATTTTTTCAAAGTTAAATGGTTTTATACCTTTTGTTAAAAGTCATGGCTTTATCATGTATACATATGAGGAAAAAGCAAAGGTCAAAATCTAGAACTTCAAATTAAGCTATGACCTTGAGACAATTTCAAGGTCATAAACCAAGGACCTCAAATCAAAAAACCATGGGCCTTCATTATACTTTGTTAATGAATTATATCACCATACTAGTATTTTTGAATACAAGAGGGGAAAAAACTCCCTTCTAGTTCAATCAAAATTTACGTGTTACGAAATGTCGCAACTAACGATTTAGTAAAGATAATTTGTCGATATCTAATACGGTTTTTGAAAATAAGTGAAAATTAACCGAATTCATAGAAACTTGAGAATATGACCTTGACCTTTGACCTTGACCCAATTTTCATTTTTTGGACCAAGGACCTCAAATCAAAAGATTGTAGGTCTTTATCACTTATGGTTTGAAAGTTAGAAATGAATATCACTTATACCAAAAGCAGAACGGGAAAAATTTCTCATATGGAGCGTTCATATTGCTTCAGTCAAAATAAGACAGATCATGCGAAGGATATAACAAACAATTTTATGAAATATATTTGTCGCTTTCTTTACAGTTACGATGGAGATGCAGTCACAAGGAAAACAGTGTTCAGGGAGATAACTCCTACAAACAAAATTGTACGGCTTAGAATGGGTGAAAATAAAAGCACACAAACTGTATGATACTATTTAAGAAATATCTGTGCGACATCTTGCAAAACAAAAATTTTACGCGAGATCAAAATTAGGGGGAAGAAAAATAAAATAATAATCAGAACAATTACAATAGGTCTTTCCACAGAAAAGTGGTAGGACCTAATAATAATCAGAAGAAATACAATAGGTTTTTCCACAGAAAAGTGGAAAGACCTAATGATTAAAAACCAATTGTTCAGAGAACAATTAAACGACTATCCACTTTTAAAGATTTAGTTTGATACAAAATATTCAAAATCACAGTAGAAAGTCATATCCGATGTCAAATTATAGACTATTGTATGCTGATTCTAAAAATATGTTTTCTACACACTTTCGTATGAAAAAAGTCCAAAAAATAGTTACTTCTGGTTAACAAAAGGTCAATTCCGGTTTGCTTCTCAAAGGTCATTTGGTTTGTCACCTTCAGCACAGAGTCCTATGGCTTTATCGTGTATGAATATGAATTTGAAGCAAAGGTCAAAATATAGAACGTCCAATTAACCTATGACCTTGACCTCAATTTCAAGGTCATAAACCAAGGGCCTTCAATCAAAAGACCCTAGGTCTTTAAGATATATGGTTTAAGAGTTATATCACTTTATGTATCAGTTTATATATAAGAGATGCAAAAAGTCCTATTTATTGTCTACGCACCCGTTCAAGCAAAATTTTGAGTTACGACATGTCACAAACGACAATTTGAATATACCGTCATTATCTTGTACGGTTAAAGAAAAGAACTTATTATAAGCCAAAATCAAAAGTTAGAATATGACTTTGACCTTTGACCTTGACCTTATTTTCATTTTTTGGAACAAGGACCTTAAATAAAAATACAAATCCTATATCACTTATGGTTTACCAGTTAGAAATGCATATCACTTATATCATATGCATAAGGGGGAATAACTCTCATAATGGAATCTCTGGATAGCTCCGGTCCAAATGGTCACCCTAATCCCGAAAACGTAACGAGCAATTTGGTAAAATAAATTTGTCGTAATCTTTGACGGTTGCGAAGGAGTAGTGGACACAAGAAAAACAGTGTTTGGGGTGATAACTCTTACAACATAAAGTCTTCGGTTCAATGGTGTCAGTTTTAAAAGTGTATAAACTGTTAGATATCATATGCGTAATATTTAAGTGACATCTTGTGAAATAACAATACCCCGCAAGCACAAAATTTAGGCGGAAGAAAAGAAATTGAGTAAAAAAATGATGTCGATATCTTATATGGATTTTGAAAAGAATTGAAAAGACGCCAAAATAAAAAAAAATTAAAATATGACCTTGATCTTTGACCTTGAACTAATTTTCTTGTTTTTGGATCAGGAACCTCAATTAAAAAGATCTTAGGTCTGTATCACTTATAGTACACAAGATAAAATGCATATCATTTATATCACATGCATAGGGGGAAAGAACTCTCATATGGAGTGTTCATATGTCTTCGGTCAAAATAGGACAAATCATGCGAAGGATATAACGAGCAATTTCATAAAACAAATTTGTCGCTTTCTTTTACGGTTACGGAGGAAGTACAGTCACAAGGAAAACAGTGAATAGGGAGATAATTCTTACAAGGAAAATTGTTCAGCTAAGAATGGGTGAAAATAAAAAGCGCCTAAACTGTATGATACTATATAATACAAATCTAAGCGACATTCTGTGAAACAAAATTTTACGCGAGAACAAAATTAGGCGGAAAATGATAATTATAATAATGATAATTAAAAACCAATTGTTCAGAGAATAATTGAAGGTCTTTCCACATCAAAGAAATTTTGAAAAGAAGCTAGTTACTTTAAACATGTACTGATGCGAAACATAAGTGGTTTTGATATATACTTTTGAGTGAAGTTGATGTCTCTTTCGGTCTGATATGATAGCTTTGTTTACCCTGATTCCATAAATAAAGTTTCTATATACTTTTGCCTGTAAACCAGGAGAAAATTGGTCACTTCCAGTTTATCGAAGTCACTTGTAGTCGTAATTGATAAGTTTATGTATCTGAATTACAAAATATATGGATTCCGAATACTTTTTCATGAAAAAAGAGCAAAAAAGGCTACTTCAGGTTTTCTCATGGACACTCCCGGTTGTCATTTTTCAAGGTCATATGTCACCCAACCTTTGTTATAGGTCATATGGCTTCATAATGAACCAAGTTGAAGTAATAATCAATAAACCTTATAATTAGACATTTCAGAGGCACTAACTCTTATAAGATTCCATTAGATTGTATCAGACCAAATGTAACATATCTTCATAACCACAAAGCAATAATTTTGGACTTGTTCTTTTATACATATCTTTTAAAGTGTTGGAGAAAACGCAAAAACAAGGAAAAGTCACAATTAAGAACTTGACCTTCACCTTTGACCTTGACTTCATTTTCTTATTTAGGACCTAGGAGCCTCAAATAAAAATGTGTCAGGGTAATACGGTAATGGTTTATAAGTTAATAATACATACCGACAATTTATTTCGTAAAGGTAGATAACTTATATAAAATTTCATCGAATCGAATCGGTTTAAAATAGACAAGAATTTCTGAGGATGTAACAAACAATTTGCTAAAGTAACTTCGTCGATATCTTTTTTTGTTACGAGAGAGATACACACATATGATAAACAGTGAATAGGGAGATAACTCTTACAAAGAAAATGGTTCGGCTTAGCAGGGTGAAATTTAAATCTGTATAAACTATAAGATTTTATACAAGAAATATCTTAGCGACATATTGCAAAACAAACATTTGTCCCAAGATCAAAATTTGGCGGAAGAAAAAGAAAGAATTAAAAACCAACTGTTCAGAGAACAATTGAAGGTCTTTCCACATCAAAGAAATTTTGAAAAGAAACTAGTTACTTTAAACTGATGTGATACATTAGTGGTTTCGATATACTGTGTAGATAATATGCTACTTTCGGTGAAGTAAATGTCTCTTCTGGTGATATCATATAATAGCTTCTTTCACACTGATTCCAAAAATATATAGCTTTTATATACGTTTGCCTTAAAACCAGGTAGATAATTTGCCACTTCCGGTTGATCGAAAGTCATTTCTAGTCTTGAGTGATAAGTTAATGTATCTTATTTACAAAATCTATGAATTCCGAGTACTTTTATGAAATAAGTTCAAAAACGGCTACTTCCAGTTTATTCAAGGTCACTTCCGGTTGTCATTTTTCCAGGTCATATGTCACCCAACCTTTTGTTAAAGGTCATATGGCTTTACAATGAACCAAGTTGAAGAAATAATCAATTAACCTTATAATTGAACAAATCAGGAACAGTAACTCCTATAAGATGGCATTGGATTGTTTCAGACCAAATGAAACATATCTGTATTACAATAAAGCAAACATTTTGCACTTATTCTTTTATATATACCTTTCAAAATGTTAGAGAAAGTGCAAAAATAAACAAAAAGTCCAAATTTAGAACTTGACCTTGACCTCATTTTCTAAGTAAGAACCTAGGGACCTCAAATAAAAAGGTTCCAGGGTTATACGATTAAAAGTTTATGATTTAAAAAAACATACCAACAAATTCATTTTGTAAAGGTAGATTTTCCTATAAAATTTCATTGAATCGCTTCAATCCAAATTAGCCAAAAACTCTTGAGGATATAACGGAAAAATTAAAAAAAAACAATTTTGTCGATATCTTTTTTATTGTTAAGAAAATGATGCACACATTTGATAAACTGTGAATAGGGAGATAACTATTACAAAGAAAAGTGTTCGTCTTAGCAGGGTGAAATTTAAAAGCGCATAGACGATACGATACAATATATGAAATATCTAAGCGACATATTGCAAAACAGTACTTATCGCAAGAACAAAATAAGGCGGAAGAAAAAAAAATCATAATAATCATAATAATCATAATCAGAACAAATACAATAAGTCTTTCCACAGAAAAGTGGAAAGACTTAATAATCAGAAGAAAAACAATAGGTTTTTCCACAGAAAAGTGGAAAGACCTAATAATCAGAACAAATACAATATTCTTTCCACAGAAAAGTGGAAAGACCTAATAATCAGAAGAAATACAATAGGCCTTTCCACAGAAAAGTGGAAAGACCTGATAATGAAAAGCAGAACAAATACAATAGGTCTTTCCACAGAAAAGTGGAAAGACCTAATAATAATAAATAAAAACCAATTGTTAAGAGAACCATTGCAGGTCTTTCAATATCAATTTTCAAAATAATTGATGAGAAACTACTTCTGGTTTACTCAAAGTAAAAATTGGAATCCAATCATAATTTTCTCCGTACGGTTACGTTAAATAAGTGGTTTCTATTCACCTTTGGGTGAAATAAGGAAGATAATTAGCTACTTCCGGTCTCAAATGAAAGCTTCTTTCACCTTGATTCCCGAAATACATAGTTTCTATAAACTATTGCCTGTAAACCAGGAGATAATTGGCCACTTCCGGTAGTGACAAGTTGATGTATCTAAATTGCAAAATATATGAATTCCGAGTACTTTTTTCATGAAAAGAGTGCAAAAATGGCTACTTCTGATTTTCTGAAGTCACTTCCGGTAGTCATTTTTCAAAGTCATATGTCACCCAACCTTTTGTCAAAGGTTATGTGGCTTTAAAACGAACCAAGTTGAAGTTATAATCAATTAACCTTATAATTGGACTTTTAGGGGCACTAACTCCTAAAAGATGCCATTAGATTGTATCAGACCAAATGTAACATATCTTCATTACCATAAAGCAATCATTTTGCACTTCTTCTTTTATATATATCTTTTAAAGTGTTTCAGAAAATGCAAAAACAAGGAAAAGTCACTATTGAGAATTTGACTTTGACCTTTGAACTTGACCTCATTTTCTAAGTTTCGACCCAAGGGCCTCAAATAAAAACATTCCAGGGTTATACGGTTAACGGTTTATGAGTTTAAAAAACATTCCGACAAATGTACTTGGTAAAGGAAGATAACTACCATAAAATTTTATCGAATCTATTCGATTCAAATTAGCCAAATATATCTAAGGATGTAGCGAACAAGTTAGAAAAAGAAATTTGTCGATATCTTTTTTTGTTACGAAGAAGATGCACACATCTAGTAAACAGTGAATAGGGAGATCACTTTTACAAAGAAAATTGTTCGGCTTAGCAGGGTGGAATTTAAAAGCGTATACACTGTACGATACAATATATGTTATATCTAAGCGACATATTGCAAAACAAATATTTATCACAAGAACAAAATTAGGCTGACAAGTTGAAAGACTTTATGATAATCAGAACAAATACAATAGGGCTTTCCACAGAAAAGTGGAAAGACGTAATTATTGATAATTAAAAACAACAAATTAAAAAATAAATAGCAATCTAGGTTAAAAGCATGGAAAATAAGCAAAAATCATAAAAAAAGGTATACAAACAAAATGCATTAAACGTTTATACAAAACTACATAAACTAGTAAAAAACCCGTAAAAGAGAAAGGAAAACGTCTTATTAAAAAGCAATGCGATAAAAATGAGTTTTAGCTTAGATTTAAACCATTCTAAGGACTTGCATTGTCTTAAACTGTTCGGGGGATTATTCCAAAGAGATGCTGCTGCCCAATCGAATCAAATGTACTTGGTAAAGGAAGATAACTACTATAAAATTTTATCGAATCTATTCGATTCAAATTAACCAAATATATCTGAGGATGTAGCGAACAAGTTAGAAAAAGAAATTTGTCGATATCTTTTTTTGTTACGAAGAAGATGCACACATCTAGTAAACAGTGAATAGGGAGTTCACTTTTACAAAGAAAATTGTTCGGCTTAGCAGGGTTGAATTTAAAAGCGTATACACTGTACGATACAATATATGTTATATCTAAGCGACATATTGCAAAACAAATATTTATCACAAGAACAAAATTAGGCTGAAAAGTTGAAAGACTTTATGATAATCAGAACAAATACAATAGAGCTTTCTACAGAATAGTGGAAAGACGTAATTATTGATAATTAAAAACAACAAATTAAAAAATAAATAGCAATCTAGGTTAAAAGCATGGAAAATAAGCAAAAATCATAAAAAAGGTATACAAACAAAATGCATTAAAAGTTTATACAAAACTACATAAACTAGTAAAAAACCCGTAAAAGAGAAAGGAAAACGTCTTATTAAAAAGCAATGCGATAAAAATGAGTTTTAGCTTAGATTTAAACCATTCTAAGGACTTGCATTGTCTTAAACTGTTCGGGGGATTATTCCAAAGAGATGCCGCTGCCCAATCGAATCAAATGTACTTGGTAAAGGAAGATAACTACTATAAAATTTTATCGAATCTATTCGATTCAAATTAACCAAATATATCTGAGGATGTAGCGAACAAGTTAGAAAAAGAAATTTGTCGATATCTTTTTTTGTTACGAAGAAGATGCACACATCTAGTAAACAGTGAATAGGGAGTTCACTTTTACAAAGAAAATTGTTCGGCTTAGCAGGGTTGAATTTAAAAGCGTATACACTGTACGATACAATATATGTTATATCTAAGCGACATATTGCAAAACAAATATTTATCACAAGAACAAAATTAGGCTGAAAAGTTGAAAGACTTTATGATAATCAGAACAAATACAATAGAGCTTTCTACAGAATAGTGGAAAGACGTAATTATTGATAATTAAAAACAACAAATTAAAAAATAAATAGCAATCTAGGTTAAAAGCATGGAAAATAAGCAAAAATCATAAAAAAAGGTATACAAACAAAATGCATTAAAAGTTTATACAAAACTACATAAACTAGTAAAAAACCCGTAAAAGAGAAAGGAAAAAGTCGTATTAAAAAGCAATGCGATAAAAATGAGTTTTTAGCTTAGATTTAAACCATTCTAAGGACTTGCATTGTCTTAAAACTTAGGAAGTTTCGGCGTGAATATGACAAGTTCGGTCTTATCTTGATTAAGTTTGAGCATATTTGTTGACATCCATGAACTAATATCGGGAAGACACAATTCAAGTTTTGAAAAATGATTCTCCAGGTCGTCTAGCGGCTTGATAACCATGTACACTTGTGTATCATCCGCATAGCAGTGATATGTCATGCCATGACGGCGGCATATTTCACCTATTGGCTTCGAGAAAAGACAGTACAATTTCGGGCCTAGCACGGAACCTTGTGGAACACCGAATGTAAGATGACATTTCTTCGATGTAGTTGTTCCAATTACAACACGCTGATGTCTATCTGTCAAATACGACTTAATCCATTCGAGAGAGAAACCAGTTATGCCATACGCAAACGATAGACGTTCCAGGAGAATTCTGTGATCTATGACATCGAATGCAGCGGAAAGGTCCAAAAGCACTTATACCACTGATGAATGTTTGTCTAAAGCTGCATTTATATCATGATGTACTCTAGCTAATGCTGTTTCGGTTGAATGGCGTGGTCTGTATGCTGACTGAAGTGGATCACACAATGATTTGGAGTCCAAATGAACATCAAGTCTCTTATCAACTACCTTATCTAGAGTTTTTGAAATAAAAGGTAAATTGGACACCGGTCTGTAGTGTTTGTAAATTTCACAATCAAGTCCCGGTTTTTTCAGAAGAGGTCTCAGAAGAGCCTGTTTGAAGTCTGACGGCACGATTTTCTCGTCAAATGATGCATTCACGATATCTGAAACTAGTGGGCACGACAACTTTGGAACACTGTTTCAAGAAATTTGACGGAATCGGATCATTCTCGCAGGACTTGTTAGGTGCCTTTTGAATGATAGTTCGAATCTCATCATTGTTTGTGCGTTTAAATGACAACAAAGGTGTACCAGTGAATTCAACATCAGCCTGTAGAAATGCAATTTTGTCACCCTTCACAACGTTTTGGTTCCTTAGCCCATCTCTTATTGTGACGACCTTATTGACGAAAAAATCAGCAAATGAGTTTGACAGTTCTAAATTCGAAGATGAACTTGGCAACGGGGTTTGTTGTTGTTTACCCATTAGATGTTTTGTTAGTTTGAATAACTGTTTGTGGTCATTTCCACAATTCTCAATTTTAGAAGAGTAATAGGTTTCCTTGGCCATATACAACAGTTTACCAACAGTTTTACACTTTTCCTTGAAAATTTGATGATGAACTTCCAATTTCGAATCCCGCCATTTTCTCTCCGCTTTTCGCTTATCTCTTTTGGCAGCCTTAAGATCGTCTGAATACCATTCTGTATTAGGTCTTAAAATAACTGATTTGATCGTGACTGGGGCGTGTTTATCAAATATATTGGTTAAATTATCTTTATAACG
This sequence comes from Mytilus galloprovincialis, assembly GCA_037788925.1. Taxonomy (NCBI): domain Eukaryota; kingdom Metazoa; phylum Mollusca; class Bivalvia; order Mytilida; family Mytilidae; genus Mytilus; species Mytilus galloprovincialis. The sequence goes on along the minus strand of CM075334.1, from coordinate 4,478,513 downwards.
TTCGACTAGTTGCTCTACAGAACTATCTATTCCAGAACATGAAAAAGAATCTGCAATGTCCTTCTTAAGTTCCGTCATGTCGATCTCTTTACATTTTCTCAAAGAAATATCTTTGCGCATACTCTAAGGTTTCTGGCATGCTAACGTTCCATCAACAGAAAAATGGTCACATACTAGATTACCTTCCGCATCACTGATGTTCGGACGCTGAACGTTTGGAACTCCGTTTAGTATCTGACTGTCTTTTTGGAAAAAGTGTCAAGTAAATATGTAAAGGGGAAGTTTCTTCCCTCTTGTATTTAAAAATACGCCTATGGTGATACAACTCATTAACCAAATATAATTAAGACCTATGGTCTTTTTACTTGAGGTCCTTGGTTGATGACCTTCAAATTGAGCTCAAGGTCATAGGTAAATTTGACATTCTATATTTTGATCTTTGCTTTAATTTTATATATAAACATGAAAAATCTATGAGAATTTTTGCAATAGGTTTTAAACCATTTAACCTTTAAAAATACAACCAGAAGTCATCTTGTTTAAACAGGAAGTAGCTATTTTTTGTACTTTATTTATATTAAAGTATATAGAACCAGATATTTTTGGAATAAGTGTCAAGTAAATATTCAAAAGTATCGGAAGTAACATTTTTCAAACCGGAAGTAACAAATTATCTCCCTTATTTAAAAAAATTTGTATAGAAACCATATATTTTTTAAATCAGGGTACAATAATCTTTCATTTGACGATTAAAATGACATTTTAAACCTAATTTTACTACTTTCATATACAAATACAGGGTTTTTGGTGGAAAGACCGAGAACAGTTGGTTTTTATTTTTTTTGCCGCCAAATTTTGTGTTTGTAATAAATGTTTGTTTCGTAATATTGCGTTTAGATATTCCTCATATTGTATTGTACAGTTAATGTGCTTTTAAATTTCACTCTGCTAAGCCGAACCATTTTGTTTGTAAGAGTTATCTCCACTGTTTATCATCTGTGTGTATCTCCTTCGTAACAAAAAGAGATATCGACAAAATTCTTTCAACAAATTGTTCGTTACATCCTCCGGAATTTTTGGCTAATTTGGTTCAAAGTGATTTGATGAAATTTTATAGCAGTTATCTACCTTTACTAAATAAATTTGACGGTATGTTTTTTTTTTAACTCGTAAACCGTTAACCGTATAACCCTGAAACATTTTTATTTGAAGTCCCTAGTTCCTTACTAAGAAAATGAGGTCAAGGTCAAAGATCAAGGTCAAGTTCTAAATTTTGACTTTTCCTTATTGATGCATTTTCTCAAACACTTTTAAAGATATATATATATAAAAGAACAAGTGCAAAATGTTTTCTTTATTGTAATGGAGATATGTTACATGTTGTGTGAAACAGTCCAGTGGTATCTTATAGGAGTTATTGTCCCTGAAATGTTTAATTATTAGGTGAATTGATTATCACTTCAACTTGGTTCATTATAAAGCCATATGACCTTTCTCAAAAGGTTAGGTGACATATGACATTGAAAAATGACAACCGGAAGTGACCTTGAGAGAACCGGTAGTAGCCTTTTTTGGTCTTTTTTCATGGAAAAGTACTCGGAACCCATATATTTGGTTTTTAATTAGGTCTTTCCACATTAGGTGAAAGACCTAGCGATTTGTTCTGATTATTATTTTTTTTCTTCTTCCGCAACTTTTATTTCTTGTGTCTAAATTTTGTTTTGCAAGATGTCGCTTAGATGTTTGATATATGATATCGAACAGTTTATGCGCCTTTCAAATTCACCCTGAGAAACCGAATACTTTTCTTTGTAGGAGTAATCTCCCGGAAGACTTTTTTCCTTTTGACTGCATCTCCTCTGTAACCGTAAAAGAAAGCGACAAATTCATTTTATAAAATTGCTTGTTATATCCTTTGCATGATTTTTCCTATTTTGACCGAGGCGATACGAACACTCCATATGAGAGTTATTTCCCCTCATGGGTTTGATTTAAGTGAGATGCATTTCTATCTTGTAAACCATAAGAAATAGAGACCTAGGATTTTTTTATTTGAGGTCCTTGGTCCAAAAATAAGAATAAAAGGTCAAGGTCAGTGGTCAAGGTCATGCTGTCAATTAAAAATTTTAGCTTATTTTCATTTCTTTTCAAAAACCGTATAAGATATCAACAAGATATTTTTACTAAATTGTAAGTTGCGACATGTAGTAACACATAAATTTCGGTTGAAAGGGTAAGCTAGCATTAATATATTTGAGTTTTCTCCCCTCTTATATTGAAAATTAGGCATATAGTGATATAACTCATTAACAATATATAATTAAGACCTACGGTCTTTTGATTTGAAGCCCTTGGTTTATGACCTTGAAATTGAGCTCAAGGTCTTAGGTAAATTTGACATTCTATATTTTGATCTTTGCTTTTACCTCATATGTATATATATGACAAAGCCATAGGACTTTTTGCATTACGTTATAAGCCACTTGACCATGGAAAAACCAACCGGAAGTGACCTTGTGTAAACCGGAAGTAGTTATTTTTTGTACTTATTTAATGTAAAGGTATTGAAGCATATATTTTTGGAATCAGTATCAAGTAAACTATCAAATGAAAACCGGAAGTGACATTTTTCAAACCGGAAGTAACAATTTATCTCCCCTATTTAGAAAAAAATGTATAGAAACCATAATTTTTTTTGGAATCAGACTGACAGTGTACAATAAGCTATCATTTACATCGGCCTAAATTTGTTCTTGCGATAAACATTTGTTTCGATAGACATGTATGTCGCTTAGATATTTCTCATATTGTCTCGTATAGTTCATGCGCTTTTAAATTTCATCCTGCTAAGACGAACAATTTTCTTTGTAAGAGTTATCTCCCCGAACACTATTTTCCTTGTCACTACATCTCCCCTGTAACCGTAAAAAATAGCGACTTTTTTTCATAAGATTGCTCTTTATATCCTTCGCATGATTTGTCCTATTTTGACCGAAGCGATATGAACACTCCATATGAGAGTTATTTCCCCTTATGCATGTGATTATAAGTGATATTTCTATCTTGTAAAGCATAAGTGATAGAGACCAAGGATCTTTAGATTTGAGGTTCTTGATCCAAGAATAAGAAAATTAGGTCAAGGTCAAAGGTCAAGGTCAGGTCATCAATTTAACTTTTCCTTGTGTTTGCCTTTTCTCCCACTCTTGAAAAAATTGGTTTAATTTGCTTGATTGTAATGAAGGTGTGTTACATTTAGTTTAAAACAATCTAATGGCATCTTTTAGGAGTTAGTGCCCCTGAAATGTCTAATTATAAAGTTAATTGGTTATTACTTTAAATTGGTTCATTATAAAGCCTTATTACCTTTTACTAAATGTTCGGTGATATATCACCTTGAAAAATTACAACCGGAAGTAACCTTGAGAAAACCGAAAAAAGCTATTTTTGCACTTTTTTCACAAAAAAGTACTCAGAATCCATACATTTTGTAATTTAAATTCATTGACTGATTACTTAAGGCTAGGATTGACCTTTTATTAACCGGAAGTGGCCAATTATCTCTTGGTTTACAGGCAAATGTATATAGAAACTATATACTTTCGGAATCAAAGTAAAAGAAGCTATAAGGAGCGATAAGTTTACCAGGGCACGGTTAACAACATTTCCGTGAAAATGAGGATGTGCTGTTAGAGCCAATTATATATATATTTCATACACAATGTTCACTAAAATTAGTGTCATAAAGTGATTTTACTGTGTTATATTTTGGAAGTGATTTTTTATCACGTGATATATCTACCTGAGTAACGGAAGCGTGGACATTTTGCCCACTTACCAAGAGGTATTTCTGCTAGATTTTGTAATTCCAATTTAAAAAAAAACGTTATGAAACGCGTATACTTTTATTTACTAGTTATTTAGAATACTTTCTTTCATGAACTAAGCATGGCGCTATTGTTTTTTTATAAACCATCGATGTAACTAGCCGGCTTTTTTGTATTTGTGCACTTGCGCTGAAGGTAGATAAACTGTTATTCAACTGGTTGACAATAATATGTCGTCATCTAAGAATTAGAAAAAAATCGTTGCACATGGCACCAATTTGTGGTATTTGTTTTGTTTCACACTTGGTATCGTTCAGAATGTTTTTTCAGAAGAAATACCTTTTTTTCTGAGAGGAAACAACTCCATATAGGTATATTAGATATATAAATATATTGTTAAAAGAATCATCATATCCTTTCAGGCCGTTCATAGATTGGGTGGGACAAAAATGAAGCAGGAGTGTGATCATCTGAAAACCAAACCTCTAGATCAAACCATCCGAGAAATAATGATGGACATCAAACGGTATTTTGATGAAATCAAGGGGCTTAAAACATCGGTTAAAAGTCTGAAACGCTCCCATGAATTACTTGAAGAAAAACATGAATCACTACAAGTAAAATATGAATTACTACAAGAAAAACATGAAATGACAGAGAAATCCTATGAATTACTACAAGAAAACTATAAGAAAGAGAAAAAAGAAATGGAAGAAATATCGGCCTTGCCACAGATTATAAAATTTCGGAATATTAAAGGTAAACAGTTACAGGAGATTTTTTGTCATTTCATTAAGAAGTCAGATTGCATTTCACTCGAAATGTAAAATAATGTCAGAGGTCAACATTCGAAAAACTTATGTAAAGCTTGATGTGTAAAAGTTTACTTCTCAAAGAGATAATTGCTAATATTTTTATCTGTACAAGTTCATTACTAGGAAGTGTTTGCTTATTATTGTTTTGTTTATATGCCTTGTGGTGTTTCTTCGATAACTTTTTAGTTGCTTGTCTTTTATTTTTGCTATGTGCTTTGTCTGTGTGCCTTCTTATGTTTCTTTAATACATATATCCCGTCATTGTGTGATTGTACTATGGTAAATTGGTGCATTCATGTCTTTAATTGTTGGTAATATGCTAGATCTATATGCCATTTTTTTGCTTCTTTGATACATATTTTTATGTATTTTTAGAGATTAAGATTATAACACAATGTTGACTGCTGTATTTTTGACATTTTTACCTATTATGTATGTTTGTTTTGTTCACGCATTGTTGTCAATATAATGGAATTTGATGCGTATATCATACAAGCGAGTGGTAATTTTAAAAAGAAATACTGTTTACCAAATATTTACTTTTTCGAAAAACTAAGATTTTCTTATCCAAGGCATAGATTACCTTAGCCGTATTTGGCACAACTTTTTAGAATTATAGATCCTCAATGCTCTTCAACTTTGTACTTGTTTGGCCTAATTAATATTTTGATATGAGCGTCACTGATATGTCTTATGTAGACGAAACGCTCGTCTGGCGTACTAAATTATAATCCTGGTACCTTTGATAACTAATACGCCAGCTATAAAACCAGGTTCAAACCAAAATTTTCTACATTAGAAAATGCCTGTTCCAAGTCAGGAATAGGACAGTTGTTATTCATTCGATTGATGTCTTTGAGCTTTTGATTATGCCACTTGATTAGGGACTTTCCGTTTTCCCAATCGATTATACATCTAACGACATTTTACCACGTCTTAGATTGTGATTAAGTTAATGTCTATCTATTGTTATAAAAATTCATAATATCTAATAAAATTTGTAGATTTAGCTAACAGAGTCCTTATATTTGTATAAAGTAACATTCTTTTATAGTGGAAAATTGTTTTAACGTTAAATAAGCTACAATTAAAGATTGCTTGCTAGTCCCTCTCTGTGATTAATATTAGATAACTCTGGTTCATTTCCCAATCACTCTATCACGAAGGGAAGATAAATATTTCAGCTTTCATTTATAATTTTTTTTTCAAAAATGATGAACGGTTCTTTATATTGGTATGTAATCATTTTAAACGTTTCAAATCTATGAAATCATATTCGTACATCAATGTCTTTGATACACCAATAACAAAAACTGAAATCTATTGAATTGATACATTTTGTAATTTTCAAAATTAATTCAGAAACCTATACTTAATTATAAAATAATGAACCTGTTCAAGGGAGACAATCCCGCATTGACTTTTTCGAATCGGAGCATAATACAAAGGAATGTCACTCTTACATAAATGGCACATCAATATGATTAATTAACTGTGCATTCGTGCTCCACCTTCAATGAAGATTCTAAATTATTGATATAACCAAAAGTTAATAATCTATAGGATAGTGAAGACTTATAAAAGCTAACCCATTGTAAAACATATTTCTTCGAATTTTTTTTAAAACTTACTCAGAAAAATGCTCGAGCCTCTTGACTTTCATAGCTAATAATTAACGTTTTTACACAATATTTTAATAAAATAGTTAGAGATCATTTGCTTTTCCAAGTGTAAGACTCAATACAAATCGTATGCTTGCTTCAACTTACCCAAATGCAGATTTAATTAATTCCTGAACATTTCGACATAGTTTGTCTATCTTTTTCAATACCGGGTTGTCAACAAATAACAAGTAAATGTTAAGATCCGACTAAATACCTATATCTCAATATCATCAGGTAAATACGCTAGATTAACCATCTACGTCGGCTGGTCTTCTAGTTTTATTCATTTGAATGCCTTAAAATCATTTGCCCAATTACCACAATTTTTGTTTTTATAAATCCTCTACATGTATAATTTTAAGCCATCTATAAAGTCTTTTAAAATCTATGTTATTGTTTTTAAATATCATTTGAGAACTTGAACTTGTCAATGATAAAGCAATGGAAATTCAAGAGAGACGATTTTATCGCCAAAATCTAATGGCTGAAATAACGAAAACAACCACACGATTCAGGAGCCTGTAATTCAGTGGTTGTTTGTTTATGTGTTACATATTTGTTTTTCGTTAAATTTTTACATTAATAAGGCCGTAAGTTTTCTCGTTTGAATTGTATTACATTGTCATTTCAGGGCCTTTCATAGCTGACTTTGCGGAATGGCTTTTGCTCAATGTTGAAGGCCGTACGGTGACCTATAGTTGCTAATGTCTGTGTCATTTTGGTCTTTTATGGAGAATTGTCTCATTGGCAATCATACCACATCTTCTTTTTTTTTATCTACACGGACCTATACTTTGTTTTCGCTATATTGGTTTGTTATTAATCCCTTATCAATATATACTAGTATTAATATGAAAAGCTTGTTATTTTAAAACTGATAAAATAAGGAGATGTGAAATGATTGCCAATGAGATAACTTTCCACTAAAATGCATAAGCAACCATACTACCTTTATCAGGGACTGAAACTAATCATAAATCTGACAGGCTTTCTACTTAGATCATTTCGATGTTTTGCTGATATTTATAAAAGTAGAGATTCACTGTCCTGATTTCCTTTAAAAAGAGGTTTCCTGCTCACAAGGAAGCCGTTCAACTAAGAGTTCCGAGTTGAGAAGTTGAAATCCTTTAAATTTAACGGATGAGTTCTGATCACAAGTTGATTGACCGTTATGAAATATCTGTTTTACAAATGATGACAGTTATGTTCCAATCGTCGCTACTACAATCCTGTCTTTTTTCTATGAATTCAACCTACCGAATAAGACTTATCACATGTTTTTGTACATGAGCACCTTTAACACGGCGGTTGCCACATGTATAGCAGGAACACATGATATCATCGCAGTTTTTGGTTGGGCTTGTGTGTCTCAGTCTTTAGTTTTCTATGTTGTATTTTGTGGACTGTTGTTTGTATGCTGATCTTTTCGTTTTGAATTATGGCGTTGTCAATTTGTCTTGGACTTATAAGTTTGATTGTCCCTTTGGTATTTTTAGTCTTTCTTTTTTAACGCATTAAAATTATCAACTATTTTAATTTTCTAGCATTTTGTCTATACTGCTGCTGAAGAACTACTTGTCCCATCATCAAAATGTTTTGGTATTGGCATAAATTACTACATACTTTCCTTAAAATATCTGTGATCAATTTAGATTTAAACATCTTAGTTTCGACTCACTCAGGCCAAGTTGACCTTGAATGAATTTGCTATTCTTTTTATGTTCCTTTTGGTTATGTAACTCCTCAAGTATTCAGGTATTACATGGTAAGTTAAAAGACTTTGTCAGTGCAATGCCTCAGACAGACCAGAATACTGTCTAAATCAAATATGATGTAAAACATTCAGATGATCAAAACGTGTGTTAATACACTGTTTTAAATTCAAAATTTGTGTCGACATAATCTAACCTGCAACATCATTGATTCTGCTACTTGTAAAATTATTTGTTGCCTTTTAAAATGGTGTATACAATTTTGTAAAACCGACAACTTAACCTAGTTTATCTGCATTACTCGATACCTGAAGACAAACACGTAGGAAAAAGGTAACACCGCTAACACATACACTGAAACAGAACACCATAGCCATTCAAAGTAATGCCTAATCCTTTAGTGAAAAATTATAATTGGAACCTACATAAAACATTTTTTTACTTTTATGAAAAAGACTATAAACGAAAACCGAATTATATTATCTCCCCACAATGAGAGAATGTTGGGAAAATTGACCAGAGTTATCTTACATCAATTACAGAAAGGGGCTAGCGATTTTTTTTCTCAGTTATAGCTTAATTAACGGTAAAACAATTTACCACTATAAATGAATGTTACTTTATTCAAATAAAAGGACTTTGTTAGCTAAATCTACTAATTTTATTAGATATTATGAGTTTTTATGAAAGTAGATAAACATGCTAGACCTTTTCAATATTTAGTGCAATGAAAAGTTTAACCCCGCCATTCGTTTACCAATATCAAGCCAATCTATCTAGATCTTGTGTTGTTAACTGCTGTTTGACTTTTCGAACTTACTGTTTGAATAATCTGGAAGGGTGTTCGCTAAACAGGGGTGCCATTTATATTTTTTGTTGCCATTAGTGTAACATATATTTAAAATATTTAAAATTCGCATATTCAAGATGTGTTTAGTAACATCGATATGAAGATACCTCTGTTCAGGCAGAAATTTCTATTTATATTCCGTAATTTATATTTCAGCAAGAAAGGAAGAAGAACACAGAAGGTTTCAAGAAAGGATGAATTATTTTAAGACTCACGACTTAAAAAAATTGATAGGGTTATAATAACATAAAAGGTACCAATTTTTCTGCATCCGGATGCGCATTTCCACTATTACTGCTAGTTCTGGTATAAGGAAGACAGCAATAGAGACATGTGACCTTCGCGATGGTAAATGAGGAGTTTGATGTTCACAACCAGGTGATATTATAAAGTTTAACAATTTAAATAAGAAGACGTTGTTTGTTTTTAGTTTAAACATATATATTTTAATTGGATTGCGAAACAAGTTTTTACAACTTATATTAATCCCTTTCCACTTTGTACGAGTGCTGCCTTGTAGGGGCATAAGCTTGCTCTATTTCAAAACAATACTAGGGTGTCTTTTACATACATGAACAAAATTAAAAAATTAGAAAGCTATTAATGAGGTTGTTAAATTTGATATATGCCTTTTTGTGATTCTTTGTTGAATATTTGTTTGTTTTTATTTTGATTAAGATACTTGTGGTACTTGTGCATCCTGTCATTTTGTTATTGTTGATATTGTCGTATTCTTGTCTTTCACTTTTGCTAATGTGCTTCGTCTATATGCTTTGTGGTGTTACTTCGATACATATAGCGTCGTGACACTGTAATGTACACCCCGTTATTGTGCTATTGTAAAACATGTTTGTATACTTGTCTTTCATTTTTGCTATGTGCTTTGCCTATATGCCTTTTTATGTTTCTTTGATAGATGTATGACGTTGCTCTGTTCTTATACATTCCGTTATTGTGTTATTGTAATATGGTAAAATTGTGTATTCCTGTCTTTAATTTTTTGCTACTAGGCTTGATCTATATGCTTGGACCCAGTCAGGAGTATGGCAGTTGTTATTCATTCGTTCGATGTGTTTGAGCTTTTGATTTTTCCATTTGATTATGAACTTTCTGTTTTGAATTTTCCTCTAAGTTCAGTATTTCTGTAATTTTACTCGTTACGTGCAAAATAAATTGCTCTCTCTTAACACCGGTCAGCTATTTATCGTCCCCTTCCATCGGACTATCATGGTTTTCAAGACCAGTTTCATTTTGATGATTTGAATGAAAACTTTGCTGTTGACCAAAGTGATATTCAAAGTTTGGATCCAATCATTGAGAATATAAAAGAAATTTTGACCAAGAAACAAACAAAAATACTTGCAGGATGTCGGTTGACTGTCCCTCTGGTATCTTTCTTCCCTCATTTACAAATGTGTCGTGTAACATGTTATCAAAGAACAAATTTGGTAAAAAAAGTGAGAAAAAAATGCAGTCTTATATCTGAAATCTTAAGCCTCAGAAAAAACGACTATTGCAATTTATATGATGTTTTCCCACTATTATGTAAACTGTACTATGAGAGTCATAACCTAAATATGATAGATTTCTCTCAAATCCATTTTCCGATATGAAAAGGATTAAGCAATATATAAAATATAAGCAGTCTATAAAAGCTCTCTCTATATTACATGTACAAGTTGCTCTGCCACAAAGTACCTTTGACGTTTAATACCTTTCCTGAAATTCTCCTGTCATAAATCCTTTTACAAAAGTTCACCCTACAACAGTTTTCATACTTTCAACCAAGCTTTAAATTCCCTCGATTTCGCGGGTGTTTTCTAGTGAAACTATTAAAATAAGAGCTATATCTAGCAAGAGGCGGGTGCAAAGTGTTATTTTCATTCCTCAAAGTATAAGGGGTTTGTCTGGGAAGATATGACTGTACTCACTCATATAGTACACAAGTATACAGGGTGTCATCCCATTCAATACTTTACAGAACAGTTTAAGCTTATGTTTATTACATCTATTCTCCAGAGATTCTAATCCTTATTCAATATAAGGTTTTGGTCTAGAGGAATAACGCCGTAATCCTGTATTATTTCTAGCAGCTTCTTAAATATTTCAACTCAGATTCGTGCTTGGAGCAATTGCCCCAAACAACATCTTCAAACTCTAAAATAAGTCTAATAAAATATCAATATATGTATTACATGAAACTAATAACTGAAATGCTACCATAAGATGATAATGAGTATTTATTTTCCCCAACCTCTTCGCCATTTATCCCCCAAAATTATAGTTGGATACTCCCTTTTCCTTCTAATAAGTACACTTTTTTTAGCTCACCTGGCCGAAAAGCCAAGTGAGCTTTTCCCATCACTTGACGTCCGTCCTCCGTCGTCGTCGTCCTGCGTTAACTTTTACAAAAATCTTCTCCTCTGAAACTACTGGGCCAAATTAAACCAAACTTGGCCACAATCATCATTGCGGTATCTAGTTTAAAAAATGTGTCCGGTGACCCGGCCAACCAACCAAGATGGTCGCCATTGCTAAAAATAAAACATAGGGGTAAAATGCAGTTTTTGGCTCATAACTCAAAAACCAAAGCATTTAGAGCAAATCTGACATGGTGTAAAATTGTTTATCAGGTCACGATCTATCTGCCCTGAAATTTTCAGATGAATCGGATAACTCGTTGTTGGGTTCCTGCCCCTGAATTGGTAATTTTAAGGAAATTTTACTGTTTTTGGTTATTATCTTGAAAATTATTATAGATAGAAATAAACTGTAAACAGCAATAATGTTCAACAAAGTAAGATTTACAAATAAGTCAGCCTGATCGAAATGGTCAGTTGACCCATATAGGAGTTATTGTCCTTTATAGTCAATTTTTAACCATTTTTCGTAAATCTTAGTAATCTTTTACAAAAATCTTCTCCTCTGAAACTACAGGGCCAAATTTATCCAAACTTGGCCACAATTATCTTTAGGGTATCTAGTTTAAAAAATGTGTCCGGTGACCCGGCCAACCAACCAAGATGGCTGTCATGGCTAAAAATAGAACATAGGGGTAAAATGCAGTTTTTGGCTTATAACTCAAAAACCAAAGCGTTGAGAGCAAATCTGACATGGGGTTAAATTGTTTATTGTATCAGGTCAAGATCTATCTGCCCCGAAATTTTCAGATGAATCTGACAACCTGTTGTTGGGTTCCTGCCCCTGAATTGGTAATTTTAAGGAAATTTTGCTGTTTTTGGTTATTATCTTGCATATTATTATAGATAGAGATAAACTGTAAACAGCAATAATGTTCAGCAAAGTAAGATTTACAAATAAGTCAACATGACCGAAATGGTCAATTGACCCCCTAATGAGTTATTGTCCTTTATAGTCAATTTTCAACAATTTTTATAAAATTTGTAAATTTTTACTAACATTTTCCACTGAAACTACTGGGCCAAGTCCATTATAGATAGAGATAATTGTAAGCAGCAAGGATGTTCAGTAAAGTAAGATGTACAAACACATCACCATCACCAAAATACAATTTTGACATGAATCCATCTGCTTCCTTTGTTTAATAGTCACATAGACCAATGTGAGCGACACAGGCTCTTTAGAGCCTCTAGTTAGTTTTCTTAGAGTAAACAGCCCATGATTTTGCACAATTTGAGATAACATCCAAGTCATCAGTCAAAGAAGCAGCTGCTAAAGCATGATCATAATCTACTATAACAAATAAAAAGGTGTCATCTGCAAAAAAGTCTAGCAATGTTACTTACTATATCAATTATATAAATGAGATACAGAAAGGGTCCCACAACTGATCTCTGAGGGTCACCTGCATGAATACTTCTTAGTGTTGACGAAAGGCCTACTGAAACTACCTTTTGTTGACGATCTGAAAGATAACTTTCAATCCAAAATAAGAACTGATAATTTCAGCTTGATTGTTTAAGTTTAAATAAAAGTCCTTTATGCCAAACGTATCAAAAGCTCTAGATACATCACAAAATACAAGCCTTGCATCCATCCCACTATCGTCATTGATAATTTTATTAATAATTTTATGATATCTTTCGTTTAACTGATTAACGGTAGAGTCATCTGGCTGGAATCCAAATTCAATTTTTGACAAAAGGTTATACACATATGATTATGCAAATGTTTATCCTGGTTCCCGGTACTACGTTCCAGGTATTAGCTATTAGCCATACTCTCTCATATTGGTATATATGTAACATACTGAATATTGCGATCGGGAACCAGTCTAGCAAATGTTAAAATAGAACCTTTTCCATAATCTTACAAACAATACTAGTTACAGATTTTGGACGATAGTTTAGATCTAAAGGTGGACTACCTTTCCATTGAAAATAAGATTTACATGTGCAATTTTCCATAAAAGTGGAACCTGTTCAACTGAAAGAGACAAATCATATAACTTATTAAATGGTTTAGAAACAAAGCGAGCAACCTCTTTTTCAATTCTAGGACTTCTACCGTCAGGTTTAGCTATTTTGTTAACATTCAAGATTGTTAACTGGTCTAAAATTTCTTTCTCAGTTATGACAATTTTTTTTTAATAACATGGATGAGGCTCGTTATTATCAAGAATTTCTGGCTCTGTATCAATACTAGCTGTTGTCTGCTCTTTGGTCGGGTTGTTGTCGCTTTGACATATTCCCCATTTCCTTTCCTTAAAGTGACAAGTTAAATAAATAGGTAAAGGAAGATGTGGTATGAGTGCCAATAAATGTCTGTTAAATAAAAATGAAATTTTAGCTTCTCAACTATAACAGTTTTACATATTCCATTATGCTGTATTCATTGTTATAATGTACTGTAATATGGGCCTTTGCCAATTATTGTAATATTGTTTGTGCCAAAAAAAAGTATTTGTAATTGTATAAATATAATATATATGTATAAACATGATTTATATTATAAAAATTAAATACAACATCATTTCAGTCAGTATCATTCAACTGGTTTTTAATACATTCATAATCTGCACGCTTAAAATCACGAACTTGTCTGTTAAACGAGTGTTGTTTAAAAAGATTTGAATGATATTTCGACTGAAACAGGAGAATGAGAACTACATATCGGTGTAAGAACAGTTACTAATTTAAATATGCAATAAGTCACACATAAAGAAAAGGTCAATAGAGACACTTTCTATATTGCTTATAGGAAGGGTTCATGTAAGCAGGTGATGTCATAAGTCAAGAAAAGGTCAATAGAGACACTTTCTAAAGTGCATATAGGAAGGGTTCATATCAGCAGGTGCTGTCATAACCGAGGAAAGTGTCGATTGAGACACTTTCCACTGTGCCTATATCAGCGGGTGATGTCATAAGTAATCAACAGGTCAATAGAGACACTTTCTATAGTCTTATAGAAAAGGGTCATATCAGCAGGTGATGTCATAAGAAAAGAAATGGTCAATAGAGACACTTTCTATAGTGCTTATAGAAAAGGGTCATATCAGCAGGTGATGTCATAAGAAAGGAAATGGTCAATAGAGACACTTTCTATAGTGCTTATACAAAAGGGTCATATCAGCAGGTGATGTCCTATATGCACCATTTTCTACTAAGAACATGTCTGTACCAAGTGAGGTAGATGGCAGTCGTTATCCATTTGTTTGATGTGTTTGCGTTTTTAATTTTGCCATTTGATTACAAACTTTCCCTTTCATATTTCCCTCGGAGTTTAATATTTTTTTTATTTTACTTTTTAGTATTTTTAACTCTAAGTACTTATTATCTATACTCGAGTATTCAAGTCTCGTTGACATCCCTAGTATATATGTTAAAGTGTGTGATTAAATCTGTTTTACATGATTTTTGGTAAGTTGATAATCTTCTTTGAAAATATATGGCTAAAAAGACATTCTGAGGAATCTTTTCTGGAATAACATCTGAAAGTATGGCTTTATTTTGTCAAGCATTTATTACAAGAATTTTGAAGATACAATGTAGATTTTTCAAACCATTGTGCCTTATATTTATGATCTTATTGAATAAAGTGTTTTGAACCTTTAATATAATTGTTGATTCTGTATATGTTGATATTTGATTTGAACCATTGATTATCATATCTTAAATTAAAGCATTTCAAAAGAATGCAAATTAAAGGAGATGTTGGGTATATATAGTTATCAAAGGTACCAGGATTATAATTTAGTACGCCAGACGCGCGTTTTGTCTACATAAGACTCATCAGTGACGCTCATATCAAACTATTTATAAAGCCAAACGAGTACAAAGTTAAAGAGCTTTGAGGATCCAAAATTCAAAAAGTTGTGCCAAATACGGCTAAGGTAATCTATGCCTGGTATAAGAAAATCCTAAGGTTGTTCGAAAAATTCAAAGTTTTGTAAACTGGAAATTTATATAAAAAAAAAATGACTATATAATTGATATTCATGTCAACACCGAAATGTTGACAACTGGCCTGGTGATATCCTCGGGGACGAAACGTCCACCATCAGTGGCATCGACCCAGTGGTTTTAATAGTTATCAAAAGTACCAGGATAATAATTTTGTACGCCAGACGCGCGTTTCGTCTACATAAGGCTCATCAGTATCGCTCATATCAAACTATTTATAAAGCCAAACAAGTACAAAGTTTAAGAGCTTTGAGGATCCAAAATTCAAAAAAGTTGTGCCAAATACGGCTAAGGTAATCTATGCCTGGTATAAGAAAATCCTAAGGTTGTTCGAAAAATTCAAAGTTTTGTAAACAGGAAATTTATATAAAAAAAAATGACTATATAATTGATATTCATGTCAACACCGAAATGTTGACAACTGGCCTGGTGATATCCTCGAGGACGAAACGTCCACCATCAGTGGCATCGACCCAGTGGTTTTAATAGTTATCAAAAGTACCAGGATAATAATTTTGTACGCCAGACGCGCGTTTCGTCTACATAAGGCTCATCAGTATCGCTCATATCAAACTATTTATAAAGCCAAACAAGTACAAAGTTTAAGAGCTTTGAGGATCCAAAATTCAAAAAAGTTGTGCCAAATACGGCTAAGGTAATCTATGCCTGGTATAAGAAAATCCTTAGTTGTTGGAAAAATTCAAAGTTTTGTTACCAGGAAATTTATAAAAAATGACCATATAATTGATATTCATGTCAACAACGAAGTGTTGACTACTGGGCTGGTGATACCCTCGGGGACGAAACGTCCACCAGCAGTGGCATAGACCCAGTGGTTTTAATAGTTATCAAAGGTACCAGGATTATAATTTAGTACGCCAGACGCGCGTTTCGTCTACATAAGACTCATCAGTGACGCTCATATCAAACTATTTATAAAGCCAAACAAGTACAAAGTTGAAGAGCTTTGAGGATCCAAAATTCAAAAAAGTTGTGCCAAATACGGCTAAGGTAATCTAACCTCAATCCAATGACAAAATACATCTGGAGCGTGTTTTATTGCTCTATTAAGTACACCAACAGAATACTCTCCGGTTAAACAAAAAATTAATCCTGACCTTTTCATGAGATATTCTGAAGAAGAAGAAATAAAATACAAATTCAATATATCAGCGAATATAGCACATTTAGTTAAATGGTATATGACTTGACTGAAGTTTCGATGATTAATTGGATAATTTAAAGTACATTATTACATATGAAAAACAAATTGATAACATGGAATGTTAAAAAAAAACAATTACAACAAAAGAGACGATTTTTCGAGTCCATATTTCTTTTTCTTGAAGTTCCTCTGGTAGTGTGCTTATTTGGCCTTAGGCTGTTGGGTAAAAAATTTAGGATAGGGAGATGTCGTATGAATGCAATTGAGACAACTTCAATGTAACCGCAAATTTTGCAAATATATGAACAAAAAAGGTTTAAACAAAGCCATATTGGCTGAAGTCGTATTTATAACCTAAAACTGTTTCTTTTAATTCAATTTCTGAAATTTAAAGTGCTTTTTGTCTTAATTTTTCAGTAAATATTCGATCATATTATATAGTGAATTATTTCCTAAGAGGAACAACAATCAAGATTTGTGTCAGCTTGAAAGACAGGAATTTTGCAAATAACTTTTAAATGATTTTGACTATTTCAATTACAATATTCTGCTGGATAGGATCATGTCCATAATCTGAAATAATATTGAAGACATTGCTATGGCATCTCTTTCTTTTAGGAAGAAAACTATGTTCGAATGAGTTTGTTATTAACAGGAATATCTCCTTGTGCAGCTAGAAACTTCTTCGATAGTGAATTTGCTCAATCATGTTTAGATGCAACAATTAAGAAAGAATATAACAAATTGCATGAATTGAAGAGGTAGCACATAATCAACCAATCGCAGTGGAACCTTCTGTTTCCAAATACTTCTGGTAAGCGAAGTAATGAAAAATTTACCCTTCATGAGATTCAAAGCTAATTTGTACGTAGAACCCTGTGATACAATGGATGTATATTATTCATATCAAAACTTCTGTGCCAAAGATGTCTAGTGCATATAATGTAAATATTATCCTGCAAGTGGTCATGGGTTAATCCCTGAAAGAGTCAAACCAGACGTGAAAATCTACTTGATGCTTCTTCGCTAAGCACGTTGCATTTTTGAGTAAGAACACAAGCATATTATATACAACTCGTCTAAATATCTATCCAACAATGTTAGGTCTGTAAATTTGCTTTAGCAAATTTTTTGTTATTCTTTTGCCGGGATTCGAACCCATGCTACTGAGATATCGTGACACCAAATCGCCTGCACTGTAGCCGGCGCGCTAGACCACCATCCACCCGGATGTTACCTTTCCACGTCAGTTTTAATCTATCGTCGTACTACAGTACCTGATATATAAGGCATGCAGATGCTATTTTTACAGATCAGCTAATAATTGTAATTTGATGCATTACTTTAACAAAATTTTAATTGTAATTTTATGCATAACAGTGCATTACATGCTCTACTTTTTTCAAATAATATATATCTTTAACAGATTGTTGGAGATTTAACAAAAACAGAAATTAAGATTTCTTGATTCACTAAGAAATTATCAATCGAATATTAATTTTCTATTTTCTGTTTATTTTTCACACTTCACATACTTCACTTGATGGAATGACCCAACACTATAAATCAGATTTAGTTCTTTTTGTTATTTCATTTTACATGTTTTATAAATTTCATTTTCCTAAAAAGAGTGAAATTTGAAAAGCATTTACTTTAAAAGGGTTATATTGTGTCAAGAGATCAATGAATACCTTGACACCACTGGGTCGATGCCACTGCTGGTGGACGTTTCGTCCCCGAGGGTATCACCAGCCCAGTAGTCAACACTTCGGTGTTGACATGCATATCAATAATGTGGTCATTTTTTTTTATAAATTTCCTGTTAACGAAAGTTTAAATTTTTCGAAAATCTAAGGATTTTCTTATTCCAGGCATAGATTTCCTTAGCCGTATTTGGCACAACTTTTTGGAATTTTGGATCCTCATTGCTCTTCCACTTTGTACTTGTTTGGCTTTATAAATAGTTTGATATGAGCGTCACTGATGAGTCTTATGTAGACGAAACGCGCGTCTGGCGTACTAAATTATAATCCTGGTACCTTTGATAACTATTTACACCACTGGGTCGATGCCACTGCTGGTGGACGTTTCGTCCCCGAGGGTATCACCAGCCCAGTAGTCAACACTTCGGTGTTGACATGAATATCAATAATGTGGTCATTTTTTTTTTATAAATTTCCTGTTAACAAAAGTTTAAATTTTTCGAAAATCTAAGGATTTTCTTATTCCAGGCATAGATTTCCTTAGCCGTATTTGGCACAACTTTTTGGAATTTTGGATCCTCAATGCTCTTCCACTTTGTAATTGTTTGGCTTTATAAATATTTTGATATGAGCGTCACTGATGAGTCTTATGTAGACGAAACGCGCGTCTGGCGTACTAAATTATAATCCTGGTACCTTTGATAACTATTTACACCACTGGGTCGATGCCACTGCTGGTGGACGTTTCGTCCCCGAGGGTATCACCATCCGAGTAGTCAACACTTCGGTGTTGACATGAATATCAATAATGTGGTCATTTTTTTTTAATAAATTTCCTGTTAACAAAAGTTTAAATTTTTCGAAAATCTAAGGATTTTCTTATTCCAGGCATAGATTTCCTTAGCCGTATTTGGCACAACTTTTTGGAATTTTGGATCCTCAATGCTCTTCAACTTTGTAATTGTTTGGCTTTATAAATATTTTGATATGAGCGTCACTGATGAGTCTTATGTAGACGAAACGCGCGTCTGGCGTACTAAATTATAATCCTGGTACCTTTGATAACTATTTACACCATTGGGTCGATGCCACTGCTGGTGGACGTTTCGTCCCCGAGGGTATCACCAGCCCAGTAGTCAACACTTCGGTGTTGACATGAATATCAATAATGTGGTCATTTTTTTTTTTATAAATTTCCTGTTAACAAAAGTTTAAATTTTTCGAAAATCTAAGGATTTTCTTACTCCAGGCATAGATTTCCTTAGCCGTATTTGGCACAACTTTTGGGAATTTTGGATCCTCAATGCTCTTCAACTTTGTAATTGTTTGGCTTTATAAATATTTTGATATGAGCGTCACTGATGTTTATAATATAATAAGAAGTAAATTAT
Source organism: Mytilus galloprovincialis (assembly GCA_037788925.1). Lineage (NCBI taxonomy): Eukaryota > Metazoa > Mollusca > Bivalvia > Mytilida > Mytilidae > Mytilus > Mytilus galloprovincialis. The sequence goes on along the minus strand of CM075334.1, from coordinate 4,459,006 downwards.
GAGTAAATATTTTGATTGAAATAATAAAAAAAAAAAACAATGAATGACTTTATTGAATATCTAAAAAAATATATAGTTAACATCTGGTTAAAATAAGTATCAAATCTCTTTAATTTATGTTTAGTGAAAATGACAGATGTTTTTCTTGAAACATTAAACTAAAGATCGACGAGCTCCTGGCTTTGATCGTTTTTTCTTCTGAAACAGTCAGATAGTCAGAAGAGGGTGGTAAAGGGGGGGTGCTTGCACGAAAAAAACGTGAAATAAAACATAATTTCACGTTGAACGTGAAATAATTTCTGTAATGAACGTTGCACGAAAAATAAATACTTTTATTTGAACCTTTTGTGACTGAGTAACTGTCTTCTTGGATATATTAACTCTTTGTTTTACTTGATATTCCCGATTTTGTATACACATTTATGATATAATTGGTTTACGGCTTTTAAAAAAGTATTTCTTGACGATCCCTGCCAAGTGTTTGAATTTTATTTGAAAAATACCGAGCACGCAAATAAGACTTTGAAAATCACGATGCACGTAAAATTAAATAAGCAGAACACGTTGAACGAGGCACCCGTCTTGCACGACTGAACGTCAAATAAAAAAGTAAAAACACGTTGAACGTGAAATAAAAAACGGCGATCACGTTTCACGAAAATAACCCTTTACCACCCTCTCAGAAATATCATTTGAAAGTTCAGGCCTGATAGAATGCGCACAAAGGAGGAAATCTTTCGAAACCCGTAATTTGCATGAAATATTTGAAGACCATTATGATGTTATTTTGTAATAGTCGTATTGAAAAGACTTCTTACAAGTCTAAATAAATTCAATACGGTTGACGAATATGCTAGAATCTTATATCTTAGCAATATCCTTTAACTCCTACATATAAAAATTGACATTGAGGGTCGGTTGAAACAAAACTTTACGACAAAAGAGATGATTTCAGCTTTCCAATTTTGAACTTTTCATTTCTAAGTAGCAACATTCTACCAGCACCTGCATACGGGGTTTATATCTCCCAATTGATACGATATTCCCGTGCTTGTTTTTGCTTTCATGTTTTCTTGATAGAGGGTTGCTGCTCACAAGGAAGCTAGTAAACCAAAAGTTCCAAATGGTGAAGTTGAAATCATCCCTTCCTAAATTTTACGGACGCCATCACGAGTTAGTTGACCGTTATGGAATAACCGTTTCACAGATGATATCGGATATGTTCCTTACGTTGTAACTACAATCCCCTTCCCTTTCATGAATGTGACCTACCGAATTAGACTATTCACCGGATTTGATATAACCCCTAGTGTTTAGTGGGGTTTGTGTTGCTTATTCTTTAGTTTTCTATGTTGTGATATGTATACTTTTGTTTGTCTGTTTGTATTTTTCATTTTTAGCAATGGCGTTGTCAGTTTGTTTTCGATTTATGAGTTTTACTGTCCCTCTAGTATCTTTCGTTCCTCTTTTATGTGTTTTTCAAAATGTTTGATTTTTCTTTACACTCAATAAACACATTTACAAAATGTTATGTTTAATTCAATGCAGTACCTTGCAAAAGTAATTGTAATTTAATGCATTACTTACATAAAAGCATGTAATTGTAATTTAATGCATTACTTACATAAAAGCATATAATTGTAATTGTAATATAATGCATTTCATTGCAATGAAATTCGCCCCTTGCCTGACTTGAATAAACCTTATTTATCTCTATATAATAATTTGTAATCACTGTTCAGTTACTAAAGAACAACTACATTTACATTATAAAACGGAAGTAAGAAATCAATTTCATATTAAGATTGATGAAAGTTACAAACTATCAAGTAAATTGGTAGTATAATAAATTAATAAACCTGATACAAGGGCTGAGGTGTTATGATTCTTTTGGTAAATTTCGGCACTATATAAGAAAATTTGTGATTATTTAACGAAAACATATCAACATATAAATGGTAAGTGAAATTAAATGCCATTTAGACTTTTCTACACTGTGAGTTTGTTCATAATCTGTGATTCATAACAGGACAAGAGTAAGTTTGCTATTTAGGGGGTGCAATTGGTGCCCATATGAATATATATAACCTGTCGATAAACTTATTGCTGGAATATACATAAATATTAGCAAGGAGAAAATAAACAGCGTCAGTCATCTCATCACACCTCCAGTAATTATGTTTAGCATATTTACCTTTCTCACAAGGGAAGAAGGTAAAAATCACAAAAATATTGAACTCCGAGAAAAACGGATAGTCCTAATCATATGGCAAAATCAAAAACTCAAACACATCAAACGAATGACAACAACTGTCATAATCCTGACTTGGTACAGGCATTTTCTTATGTAGAAAATGGCGGATTGAACCTATTTTAATAGCGCTTAACCTCTCGCTTGTACGACAGTCGCATCAAATTCCATTATTTTGACACCGATGTGTGAACAAAACCAACATATATAATGAGTAAGATAGTCAAAATTAGGGATACAGTAGTCAACATTGTGTTATAATCTTAATCAAATTAAAAACAAACAAATATTTAACAAAGAAGCACATAAAGCATATACCAAATTTAACAACCTCATTCATTGCTTTCTTATTTTTGTATTTTATTTTTGTATATTCAATCCACCAACAAAGGAGAAGAGACTTTTTGAATTTTTGAAATACTAAGGCTATTCTACCTCAGGAATAGATAATATTAGCTGTATTTGGCAAAACTTTCAGGAATTAAGGTCCTCAATGCCATTCAACTTCTTACTTTATATGGCCTTTTTAACTTTTTTTGGATTCGAGCGTCACTGATGTGTTTTTTGGTAGACGACACGCACGATTGGCGTAAATACATAGTTTCATGCTGGTATTTATGAGTTTATTCATATATGACTTGCAGCAAATATAATTGCATTCATGATTTACCAAACGACTATTTAGTTAAGTAGGAAAACTTTAATTTTATAAGGTTGTATGGAAGTGAAGTCAAAAGAAATAAAAAGTCAAAATTGTCAAAGAATCAAAACGATATTAAAGGAACATAATTTTTCAAAATCATCTGAACAACCAGTGTCTGAGCAGAAAGATGATGAAGGGGTAAGACAAAGAACGTCTCATCATGTTTCTAAATAAAAGTTCATCGGAAGGTACCAAGACCTTGTTGATAAATATTCCGTATAAGCTTCACAAATGATACATGATGGTCCTGAAGTATATATTCTGGGGACTGAAGCTGTTTATCGTCTTAATAACATGTTATATAATGTTGTATTTTAATATAGATTTTACTGTTGAGTCTTTTTGTCTAGGCTTGGCACTTAAACATTTGGTCATTTTATTGTACAATGGTTAACTTTTGTATTCTTGTCTTTCTTTTTTGTTTGTATGCTTTATTTTAGAATTTTTAGTTAATCAATGCTCCTCAATTTTGATCTTGTTCGGCTTTCTTTATTATTTTGATCTAAGCGTCACTGGTGAGTCTTATGTAGACGAAACGCACGTATGGTGTATTAAATTATAAGTATGGTACATTTGATAACTATAATCATGTCGACATGTCCTATTGTTATGTTTATTTGTGTATTTCTCTGTCCATAATGTTCTTGCATTTATTTGTACTGTAGTCCTGTCATGTATTGTTGTCATGTTAGTGTAGAATTTAACATTGCATAAAAAGCGCGAGGTTTGGCTAGCCACGAAATCAGGTTCAATCCACTATTTTTACTGAAAATGTCTTGTTCAAAGTTATAGTTCGTTTCTGTGTGTTGTATTTTTATTATGTTGTTTTTTGTTGCACTTCAGCGTTTTTGTTGTTTCGTTGTTTTCCGCTTATAGTTAATGTGTATACCATAGTCTTAGTTTGTAACCCGGATTTGTTTTCTCTCAATCGATTTATGACTTTCGAACAATGGTATAAAGTAAAATCACAAAAATACTGAACTCAGAGGAAAATCAATTCGGAAAGTCCATAATCACATGGCAAAATCAAATAACAAAACGCATCAAAAACGAATGGACAAGAACTGTCATATTCCTGACTTGGTACAGGCATTTTCAAATGTAGAAAACGGTGGATTGAACCTGGTTTTATAGCTAGCTAAACCTCTCACTTGTATGACAGTCGCATCAAATTCCATTATATTGTCACCGATGCGTGAACAAAACAAACAGACACAATAGGTAAAAATGTCAAAAATAGGGGTACTACTGTTCCCTTTATTGATCTCTATGCCTTTCTTGTGTATATTTGTTCCATATTGTTTGCTTTTTAGTGATTAAGATTTTACACAATGTTGACTGTTTGATCCATATTTTGATATTTTTACGTACTATGTATGTTGGTAATGTTCATACATCGTTGTGAAAATAATGGAATCATACAAGTGAGAGGTTAAGCTAGCTTTGAAACCAGGGAACTGAAATTCTAATTTGTTTTATTAAACTTTTAGGTTTTTGATGTGTTGTCCATATGTTTCAGATTTAAAACTCAATAAATGTCTTTAAATATCTGATTTATTAATAAAATATTCTAGATTCAAAATGTTTTCCTCTCACTTCATGTTTGTGTTTTCGTATACGGTGCAGGAAATGCTTACCCTTCCGGAGCATCTGATTTCACTCCCGGTTTTTAGTGGAGCTCGTGTTGTTTCTTATTTATTATTTATAACTGTTGATGTAAATATCCTTTGTTTTTTTAGTCTTTGTTTACTCCTTGGTTTTGATCGTTATTGTCTTCCAGATGATTGATATTTCGAATTTGTTGATCGGACTTTTTATATCTGATTTATTAACAGGACGTTTAAATTTCTTAAATATTTTATTTAATTTTTAGTATCTGATTTTGTTTAAAATGCTTCATATTTGGAAACTGTTGATATAAATTTAAGTATCAGATTTTTTCCGCCAGATATAGCAGCTTTTAAAATTTAAGATGTAATATTTAGTCTCTAATATAGGTATTAGAAGATGTGGTATGTGTGCCAATGACACAACTTTCCATTCAAGTCACAATTTGTAAAAGTAAATCATTATAGGTAAACGTTCGGTCTTTAACACGGCGCCTCGATTGACACTAAAAAGCAAGATATAAAGGGCCCAAAAAATGACTAATGTTAAACCATTTTAACGGGAAACCCAACAGTTTAGTCTATATAAAAAAAAAGAGAAACACTTCTGAATTAGACCAAGAAACGACAACTGGTAGATACCATATTCCTGCTTTAACACCCTTATCTGAAACAATAGTGTAACATCACAACACAGAAAGACACACTATAAAATATCAATAGAAATGGCTCAACTCAATCAAAAGACATATTAACACATTTGAACATACACTGAACGAATATAATTTTATCTATGATACAGCGTATATACAAAATCTAGTTTTTGCGCCTTCATACTCTAGCGCCTTTGTGTGACTCTCAATACCCGATTTATGTTTCAAATGTTCAAGATTCTAAAACTTTTGAAGGGACTTTTAGTATTAATTCATTTTCCAGATTTTCAAGATTTTCCAGATTCAACAATTTTTATAAAGATGTTCATGATTGAAACACTTTTGATGTGACTTTTAGTATCTGATGTATTTTAAAGATGTTCCCGATTGAATATCTTTTGTGGGTTTTTTTTAAAGATTTTCCAAATTCTTAATCTTTTGAAGTAACTTAAAGTAACTGATATTTTTCCAGATGTTCCAGATTCTAAAACGTTTAATGTGACTTTAATGATATTATTATTGAGGAATTTGACTCCCATTAACCCTCCTCCTTGTGGATTTGACAAATTACCATCTGTCTTGGAAACCACACAAGCTGCAGATTTAGCAAGAATAAAACATTACAGGAATGAACTAGATCATCTACAGAATTGCAAAATAGACACTGCATTCTTCACCACAGCATGGAATGATATAACGGGTGTATGTATACATGTATATCAACATTCATCACATGTAAATCACAAAAATACTGAACTCCGAGGAAAATTAAGTCCCTAATAAAAATGGAAAAACCAAAGCTCAAACAAATCACCGAATGGATAACAACCATCGTAAACCCATCGTGGTACAGGCATTTGTTATGTAGAAAATTGTGGATTGAACCAATTTTAATAGCGCTAAACCTCTCATTTGTACGATAGTCGCATCAAATTCCTTAATATTGTTATCAATTATAACAACCTCGTTCATTGCTTTCTTATTTTTGGTATTTGATTGCTGGAAGTAAAATCAACTAACAAAGGAGAAGAAACTTTTGATGACTAGCAGCAAATATTTGTGCATTCAGATTTACCAAACGACTATTTAATTAAACCTGGTTGTATTGCTAGCTAAACCTCTCCCTTGTATGACATTTGCATCAAATTCCACTATATTGACATCGATGTGTGAAGACGTGTGAACATGATAACTAGACATCTAATTAAATTTAGCGTAAACACATTGTAGATATAAAAAAATATGGTATACGTGCCAATGAGACAACTCTCCATCCAAGTCACAATTTGTGTAAACTTTCAAACAGATACCAACCTTCGCCCTTTCCTGAAACAATAGTGTAGCATCACAACATAGAAATACTCACCACAAAATATCAATGGAAATGGCTTAACTCAATCAAAATACATATTAACACAAGTAAACATAGTGTAAATACAAAATGAATAAAATAAGAGGTGAAAAATAAAGGCAAAAGTGGTATACCGCTGTGAGATTTTAAAAACAGTTTCAGAAAATCAACAATAACCTTGAAAAAAATACGGCAAAAAAGAATACTGTACACAGTAAAAGGAAAATAATGTTGTTGTAAGGTACACATTATAAATGGAGAACTTGAATACGTTTTACAAATTCTATGATATTATATCTTGTAAACTTAAGAAATAATATTTACCTTAGCCGAAAAAATATTTTCTTTTATATTGGTAGCAGGCAATATACTGACTATTGTTAACAATACATATTTTACATAATAAAGCAAATAAATGATTTAAATGGATAAAGGCGGTGAGGTCGTTGATACAAATCAGAATTAAGAAACTGAATGGGTCTATCAATGCCCATGCTACGTCAATATTTATAGACCTAAATGTTGCAAAACACTTATCCTACCTCCATGACAAATATGTGTCCCCGCAGATAAAGCCCTAAAGAACATCGTTTTTGTGTGTAAAACTCATTACATTAACTGCTTGATAAACGAATTTGGTATTGATAATTCACTTGGAAACTCAACATATACCCTCACGACACTTTCCAAACAGGAAATCCTGGATAAGCATAGGACTGTTTAATGTTCTTTTGGAAGTGCAACCAAGGAAAAAGAACTGGATCTTCCATCACTGTATTTAATAACCTAAAATACATAAGTTTCCTTACACACAACGGTATATTGCTGGGTCTTCCAAGTGCTCCACGAAACCTCTTTTTCAATAATTAACATCTATTTTATCAGCAATCAAAGACGGGCGTCAAAGTTATTGTGAAACTGCCTATACTTAGAGGTGGCGTGAATCAGATGTGGATACTTAAAAATTCCAAAAATCTTTAGGATACATACAATTAAACTCTCTTTCATCTTGCAATAGTATTAAAACATTTGACTTTTCTACACTTTACACAAGTATTCCACATTCCAAACTAAAAGACAAATTGAAAGAGTTTGTATTGCTTTGTTTCATAAAAGAATAATGGCCAACGTAGAAACAAGTATATTGTCTAATAGTCCAGTCTATTTGTGCAGATTTTTGACAAAATTGCTCAGATTGTGGTAAATAAAGGCAACAGTAGTATACCGCTTTTCAAAACTCATAAATCCATGGACAAAAAACAAAATCGGGGTAACAAACTAAAACCGAGGGAAACGCATTAAATATAAGAGGAGAACAACGACATAACACTAAAATGTAACACACATAGACAAAATCCCACGAGAATAACACATATAACATATGTATATAACATCAAAACCAAATACATGAATTTGGGATAGACAAGTACCGTGACACGTCTTATCGCAATGTGAATTTACACTCAAAAATAAGAGAAAACACACGACACAACGTTATAGTGTAATACACACAGAAACGAACTATAATATAACAATGGCCATATTCCTGACTTGGTACAGGGCATTTTTAAAGGGAAAATGGTGGATTGAACCTGGTTTTGTGGCATGCCAAACCTCGCACTTTTATGACCATGTGAAATATAACATCAAAATGACAACACAGGATCTCTGTAGATTTATAAAAAAAAATCATGAAAATGATATTAGAGAAGATATTGACATGAATCCTAGTTATTAGAACAACAGTGCTGATTTCGATTGTCTTGTTGGACAAAAGTTTTGGAAATATTACCCATATTGAATGGCAGCCATCTTGAAAAATCTTGATTTTTAGAGCCAAAATATGTAGTCATTTTTCGATAAAAATTTAAAACAAATGCATTGTCGAAGATATACAAATGTATTTGTTTGAGCTATATAAACAGGGAAAAAAGTGAGCATACCCCCTCCCCGAGTTATTCTTCTGTTTCGTATCGGGTATAACAGCATTAAAACGCGGACCACGAAGAGGATCATAAAATGAACTATGACTCTAAAAGCAATATTCGTTCCACCGCTTGTTCAACATAGAATAAAAGGAGAATTTTATTTTACAAGTACAAATAAAGCAAGAAAATATGTGTATACCTGTCGTTTATAATAATTGTCTGATTACAGGATAATTCGTTTTGTTGATATTGTTCACTTGAAACAACTTTCAAAAACCTTATTTGCAGACATAATGAATTTCATATCATGCAAGCGATGTTAAAAGAACATCAATTACTCAAATGTTTTTAATTGACGTTAAAAATATCTAACAATAAATGATATGCACAAGTTTGTCAAACCACACTCTGTCTATCAAATCGATCACATTGTCATTGACATTTACATATCGTAGTACTACTTAATACTGTCTTTACACCTTTGCATTTCCTTAGTAACCGTGTTCACTTTGACTTATAACATATATTATAAGTTGAGCGCTGACTACAGGAAGTTATTATATAGTCATATGGTATATTCATCACAGATGACAAGGCCTGTCATCTGAGAACTTCATATATATTGATTTTTTTGGGGGGTAGCCATCTTGAATGATGGCCATTTTGAAAACATGATTTTCAACTATATCATTATTCGCTAATCTTATTAATTCACTGTTTGCATTCATACATTTTTTACTAAGCTTTATTTGATATTCACAAAGAAGTCAGATAAGTTTACAAAATAAAGATATCAGTATCAGAACTTTTGTTACTTACATGTTTGCTTAAGTAACTTTTTAAAACAGAAATTACGTATAAATGATATAATTTATGACTGAAAGTTTTTTTGTAAAAGATCAAAATTGTAGTGTTCGAAAACCCTGGGGCTAGATATCAGAAGAACATTATGGGCGATTAGACTGGAAGGAATTTGGGAAACGGCAAGAGAGGACATGTGAGGGTTTGCAATGCCAAGCAGATACAAATGGAACAGACATAGACATTTGAGCTGGCAATCACTCTTTTGATGCAAACATATGAAGATGTTGGGTTTTGAAATGATTTTCCTTTCGCTCAATTCGAAACAGTTGAATGAGGGCTATAGAACTGCAGAAGCACTCCAGAATTACAAGGCAAAATGGCACAAAGCATGTCAAACAAATGTTCAGATTTAAAAATATTTCATCAGTAAAAGGGAAAACATGCTAGATAAGTTGCCAATTGAAAGAAAACAATAAGTAACCAGACACTGTAAGGTGATACTGGATCAACAAAATCAATGACTGCAGTGTATTTTGTCTGTGGTGATGTATCTGAAGATCTCCATGATACATCGACATTTTCAAATCGACAAAAATAGGTCACGACTGTGCACCTGTACTACAAGACATATTCCCCTAGCCAAAGTAAGAGCTGAAGATGTCAACTCACTAATATCCTGCTTGATGATTGATAAAACTTGACATTATAGCAAATCAGAGAGTACAAGACAAGAAAGCCAGGAATCTTTTATCCTTGAAGCTGTACTTTCCAAAATAATAACATAAATTGATGGCACACGGTCTGGAAGATGTATATTACTAATCTCCAAGCTTGCAGACCACGCTAAATTGTACAGTTAACGCCTGGAACAACTTGGAGTTATCATGGAAGGACGAACTGATACAACGCTGTTAACAAAATTGGAATGTAGCTGCCATAGCAATCAGTTCTCTTGATTTTCAACAAAGGTATTCGTGACGCTCTAAAACAGACCTTATAATAAAAGGGTAAAAATAAAGGCATCACCATAGCAATAGCAGGCAAAATATATATGCTTGATACTAAAAATAACTTTACAGGGACACTCAGTAAACGCTGTTGACACGAATCAGTTCAACAGACATAAGTTTTCTCAGTAAGAATGATACATGATGGCTAAACATCGCGAAACAGTCCAGTTATATCGTTGAGTGGCAGACAAACATACCATTTCTCAGCTATGATAGTTCAATTGTGCAACTCGTATTCGAAAGGATACAACTGCAACTTATCACTCCTCAGATAAAGAGTAAGATGTTTCAAAGATTGTGGAACTGATTCATTTTGAAAGCCTACATTGAATGTCCCTGTAAACCTTTTTATAGTAGCAAGCCTAACTCTTCAAACTATTCTCGTAACTTTGACTACGAAGAGGCCTTCACCATCACAACTAAAAGACATGACCTGTTTCAGAACTTACCCAACATATTCGTTAATAATCCGGAGAAGATGCAACCATTTAGGTGTGCTTGCATATCATCTATGGCAGCTAGTTTTCAATTTTTAGAAGTGTTGTATTAATCATTAATTTCATGACAACTCATATTACTAAGAACATTTACTGTACAATTAACAGATATCATCAATTTCAAATATTAAAACAATTCCAGACTGTGAACCGTCACTGTTTTATATCATTTTGGCGAGGCCCATTCCATGGATAACAGGTTCTTGACTTTCTTTCTGTCTCAAATTCTGTTTAATTGTCTTGTCGTGCAGTTTTAACAAACATTTAGCATGTTATCTGCTCCTGAAATATTAATCTCCAGCACTGAGTCTGGCTAAAAGAACAATGGTTAGTAGTTCAAGTGACAGTAACGTACACTATTGTCGATCATAATTGTCGATGCTTCATGTTGAATGATAGTCAGATACCTCATCAACAAGAAAGGAAAAAAAAACACCCTGCAGTCATTGTTCTTGTTGATTCATCAGAACTGTGGCTGGTTATTTTACTGTTTTTCCAATCCGTGACTTATCTTAGACTTTTTTCGTTTTTCCTGACAAAATATATTTTGATCTTAAGATTTGCCTTGAAAGAATTAATATCTTTTGCCTTGTGATTCTCCCATTACATGACCTTCATCAACTTGGAACAGTTGTATGCTTACAACAAATGACTGATTACCAGCTCAAATGTCTATGTCTGCTCTTTTTGTATTAGCCTGGCATTGTAAATCCACACGTTACGGAATTCTTTCCAGTCTATTTTTTTATAATTTTTTTCAGCTCCAGTGATTTTAATAGCTTCGCAATTTTCCTTTTCAACATATAGTGGTCATAACTCATATTGTATATACACAATTTTTGGTGGTAAAAAAGTAACTAAGCCCTATATGCTTAACTGCAATTAAAAGAATGTACGTATTTCTTTACATACATTTATGTGTTAACCATGTTTACATGCGCATGGCTTATTTGAGAATATATCCTATATTAACAGTCATAAATAAATGATTAGCAAAACTAGTTGTAAATGCAAATGAAACTTAGTATTAATTCAAAAAACAATTTAGGATAGCGAATAATGATATATTGGAAATTTACGTTTCCAAAATGGCCACCATTCAAGACAGCCACTAAATACTTCAATAGTTCTCAATTGATATTCTTTGTCATAAGAAGTACTAAAGTGATCAAAATTGGTAAAGAAATATATTTTTCATATTTTTTCTAATTAATTTTATTTTTTTTTTTAACCTGATTTCAAAATGGCCGCCCAGAGCCGCCATTTGATTTTCTGAATTGGGTCCATAGCTGAAAATGTTAGTTATGACCTCAACTAGCACTCTGCAAAGTTTGATGCTTTTACCACAATCTGAGCAATTGTCTCACAATTAGACTGGACTATAAGGGAGGATAAATCCTACTTTGTAAAGGATCACTCTGATTCAATCAAAAAATTATCTGAAACTGACATAATTAAGATGCTTCATTTTTTTTATTGACTACATATTTGTTACTTTCGGGGGACGTGTTTTTTAACAGACTGTCGGCATTCCAATGGGAACCAATTGTGCCTCTATTCTTGCCAACTTGTTTCTTTATTATTATGAGGCTGACTTCATACAGGAACTTCTGAGGAAGAATTATAAGAAGTTAGTAATATCCTTAAACTCCACTTTCCGCTATAAAGATGACGTTCTTTCACAAAATAATTCAAAATTTGGTGATTATGTGGAACGCATCTATCCCATCGAACTAGAGATAAAGGATACAATAGATACAGTTAAGTCGGTCCCATATCTTGACTTACATCTAACAAGAATGTGTCCATAGTACACGGATGTCCCGCTCGCACTATCATTTTCTATGTTTAGTGGGCCATGAAATTGGGGTAAAAACTCTTTGGCATTAAAATTAGAAAGATCATATCATAGGGAACATATTAAAAAGAAGTTGTGGTATCGATTGCCAATGAGAAAACTGTCTACATGAGACCAAAATGACACAGACATTAACAACTATAGGTCACCGTACGGCCTTCAACAATGAGCAAAGCCCATACCGCATAGTCAGCTATAAAAGGCCCCGATATGACAATGTAAAACAGTTCAAACGAGAAAACAAACGGCATTATTTATATAAAACAAGAATGTGTCCACAGTACACGGATGCCCAACTCGCACTATCTTTTTCTATGTTTAGTGGACCGTGAAATTGGAATAAATTCTCCAATTTGGCATTAAAATTAGAATGATCTTATCAAAGGGAACATGTATACTAAGTTTCAAGTTGATTGGACTTCTACTTTATCAAAAACTACCTTGACCAAAAAACTTTAACCTGAAGCGGGACAGACGGACGAACGAACGGACGAACAAACGAACAGACAGACAGACGGACGGACGGACGGACGAATGGACGTACGGACCAGAAAACATAATGCCCCTCTACTATCGTAGGTGGGGCATAAAAATGAACAAAAAACAAATCGTAACACATAAACAAACGACAACTACTGAATTACAGGCTCCTGACTTGGGACAGACACATACATAATGTGGCCGGGTTAAACATGTATACTTAGTTTCAAGTTGATTGGACTTCAACTTCATCCAAAACTACCTTGACCAAAAACTTTAACCTGAATCTTGCACTATCATTTTCTATGTTCAGTGGACCATACAATTGGGGTCAAAACTCTAATTTGGCATTACAATTAGAAAGATCATATCATAGGGAGCATGTGTACTAGTTCAAGTTGATTGGACTTCAACTTCATAAAAACTACCTTATTTTTAGTGGAATATGTTCACAGTTATAAGATATAAGTCCAGTACCCAAAAGGTTGATTGTTTTTATTTCTGTGTGTTTTAACGCAACTTTTAAGCACCATATGAGTACCAATGAATCCTTGAAATTCGTGACGTTTGAGACCAAAAGCTTTTTTAAGGTGACTGCTGTCAGGATTATGTTAGATTTTTGCTGGTATGGTATTGAGTAATGTAATTATTCATACCTTTTTATAGCTAGAAATAAACTGTAAACAGAAAAACAATTAAAAGGCTACTTGAGTTACATGACTGAAAACGCCATTTTGAACCTACACATGACATTTTAGGTATAAAGAATTTCAAAAGAGGAATAACCAAAACAATAATTGCAATACTATAATATTTGTTGTTAGTAAAAAGTATTATTATATTCTATGCAATTTCTTATATCATCCATTTATTTCATTGGACACGCGGCATTTGTTAATTTCTACTAACCTTTCATAAGTCCAGCACAACCATAGCAACGTGTGATAATGACTAAGATTAACAGGGCCACAGCCCAAGGTTTACCGATTCTTATTTCTTCATCATTTCCGCCGTTTTGATGTTGTTATTGAAATAACTTAAACAACAAGAAATGACAGTGGAACCGAACTTATATAGGAATGAGTTAGGGTGATTAACATCCTCAATGAAAAACTTCCGATACTTCGTCTAGGGTGATCATATTTTCCCTCGTGTGTTTATAATCTACCTTATTAAACACTTTCTTCCATCATGGATTATAATGTTTCCCTCGTGTATAAAGCTACAATATTAAACACCTTCATCCAAGGGCAGTATGTTTTATATCATCCTATATTTTTTCCAGGCCATTCATAGATTGGGTGGACAGCAAATGAAAGAAGAGTTATGTCACCTAAAAATCAAACAGCTAGATCAAACCAACCAAGAAATGATTATAGACATCAAAAGGTCAAATGATTAAATTAAGGGACTGAAGACATCATTAAGAAGTCAAAAACGATCACATATTTATATAAGAAAATCCAATGAATTACTTCGAGTAAACCATGAAAAAGTAACAAAATCCCAAAGACTGTTACAGGAAGACCACGAAGGGGTAAAGAAAATCCCATAAATTGTTGCAGGAAGAACATGTAGAGGTAAAGAAATCCCATGAATTGTTACAGGAAGACCACGTAGAGGTAAAGAAATCCCATGAATTGTTACTGGGAGACTATGTAGAGGGAAAGAAATCCCATGAATTGTTACAGGAAGATCACCTAGATGTAAAGAAATCCCATGAATTGTTACTGGGAGACCACATAGAGGTAAAAAAAATCCCATGAGTTGTTACAGGAAGACCATAGGAAAGTGACAAAAGAAATGAAAATAATGAAAGCCTATCAGGAGGATAGAGAACCATGGAAAATTAGAGGTAAACAGTACTAGTACTAGTATTAGAGGTTAAAATTCTGAGCGCAAGTTTATGACCTTGATGTGTTAAAGTTAACTCCGTTTCATTCGTGTCCGTTCGTCCGTACGAACGTACTTCCCAAAATTCTTCTGTTCTCTAACTTTAGTTTGCCTCAACAATGCTAAATACCACCAAACACAAATAAAGATTGATTTTGGTGACATCATTTTAACCTCTAGAGTTATACCCCTTTACAAATGGAAACATTGCTGAACTTTTCAATTCTGTTCTCAAATTTAAGTGTGCCTCAAACAAATGTTATGAAACTTATACACAATACTTATTACCACAAACCTCCGATTAAGTACACATTTTGGTAGAGTCGCTGCTACCGTTCATCAGTTATGTCTCTTTATAACTTTATATTATATGCAAGCTGGGGACACATTACCACTGATTTATGTTTTGTTTGCTGTCTCGGTAAATACATCAAAAAACTTGGTATCTATCGTCTGTCCAAATACCATCCAAATCAAAAATAACTTGGCCACAATTAACAAGTCCGATGACCCTGTCTGCCGATTTTCAAACATGCCCGGTATATTTACCTATCATCTCGAAAATTATAATAGATCGACTGAAACATGATCGGCAGGACAAGATCTACAAATATGTCACCTTAAAAACGTTGTCAAGAAATATTAAAAAAGGGAATAGCAAATGGCAAAACCAAAATACTGACTTCAAAGAAAAACTAAAAACGGAAAGTCCTTTATCAAATGGCAAAACAAAAAGCTCAAACACATCACTTGATTTAGAAACTTCTGTCATATTTCTAAATCAGAACATACATTTTCATATTTTGACAATTGTGAATTAGACCTGGTTTTACAGCTACTTACGTCATTCACTTGTATAACAGTAAAATAATGCATTGGCAAAACAACAGTCGCAATAGGTAAGAAATTCAAAATAGGGACACCTCTGTCAACTTAGTTTGATAATGTTAATCACTATTAAAACAAACAACTATGTCAACATAGAATAACACATATACATTTATGTCATCAAAACAATCATTGATAACGAAAATCAGATTAACTCATTATAAGTGTAGACAATTGATCAAATGATCATTTATTTTATGAATTTATTTGCCTAGATGACTTGTTGTGCTAAATTTCTATGTATATATCTGAAGTTTATGTTTCAGCAAGAATTGAGCAAACACTTAAAACCTTGGAGAAAAATGACCAGATATGTATTAACACTAGAGCTGCCGACCATGTTCTCCAATGTACAAAGGCAAACAGTTGTGTTACTATTACCGCTAGTTCGGGTGTAGGGAACACATCAACACTCCGACACGTGGCTATACAAATGGTAGGAGAAGGATATGATGTACTTATGGTGACAGAACCAGGTGACATTGTTAATTACAACATTCCAAAAAAGAAAACATTGTTCGTTTTTGATGATTTATGTGGAAACTATTCTGTTGACCAAAGTGACATTAAAAAATGGGACCCAGTCACGGAGATTATACAAAATATTCTTGACAAACAACAAACAAAAATACTTGCAGCATGTCGGTTACAAGTGTACCAAGATGAGAAGTTAAAATCTTTATCAGTTTTCAAGTCATGTGTGTGTAACCTTTTATCAGAGAACATGTGTTTGTCAAAGACTGAAAATCAATCTTTAGCAGAGTTATATCTTAAGACAAAAGCGTCGGAGATTAAGGCCTTCTATGATTTACACGATTGTTTTCCTCTTTTATGCAAATTGTACAATGATAATCCAAAACTTGATATTACAGATTTCTTCGAGAATCCATTTACAGTTTATGAAGCAGAAGTTGGTAAGTTTTTTGAGAAAGGGCATTAGGCGAAGTACTGTGCTCTGGCTTTGTGTATTATGTTTAACAACCAGTAGAAGGAAGAAATTTTGATAGAAGAGGTGAATGGAGAAACCAGGTCTATCAAAGAGAACACATGTGAGGCATGTGAGGCATGTAGATTAGACAGGGGAACATTAAGACTTGTATTACAGGATGAACTTGACTCCCTTACACATACGTTTGTAATCAAAGAAGAAAAATTTTACAAGACTATACATGATAAACTATTTGACCTTCTAACTACTTTGGACAGAAAATGATGAGTTACTTAATTAAATATGCAAACTCCGGGTTGATCAAGGAAAGATTTTTGACAGATAGAAACGATGCCATGGACCAGTTCATTACTTTTATACCTGCCCAGTATCATCAGATATACATGCAGAGAGTGATTGATGATTGGTCAAAGGGAGATGTACAAGATGTATTTAATAACATCAACATGAAGTTTCCTAAGTTCAGACAGAAGTTTTTTTTTATCTATTTACTTAAACTGGACAAATCTTTCCAGCGACAACTGGCACTTACTAGTGATTTTCATACACATCGTACAACAACTCTTTGTCAAAGGGGTGATGATAAGGATGATGAATGGTATGATACTGCTTTATTTCATTGTTGTTACTTAGGAGATATTTCTTTGGTCAAATGGTGTTTCACTTATAGTGTTGATGTAAATCGGTGTACATTTATTGATCAGTCACCTGTAATGAATGCTTGTGAACATGGTCATACAGAAATAGTAAAGATGTTGTTAGACGGAGGTGCAGACTTTTGTAGATATGACAGCAGGGGTCAATCCCCTCTACTGAAGGCATGTGAACAGGGTCGTAAAGCAATTGTTAAGTTGTTGTTAGACAGGGGAGCAGATTGTAATAAATGTGACGGACGGGAGGGTCATTCACCTGTATTGCTTACTTGTAAACATGGTAATAAAGACATAGTACAGACTTTGATAGAAAGAAGAGCAAATGTTAATAAATTTGATAAGAGTGGTCAGTCACCTGTAATGAATGCTTGTGAACATGGTCATACAGAAATAATAAAGATGTTGTTAGACAGAGGAGCAGATTCTAACAAATTTATCAGGCTAGGCCAGTCACCTGTGATGATGGCGTGTAAACATGGTCATACAGAAATAGTTAAGATGTTGTAAGACAGAGAAGCAGACTATAATAAATATGGCAGTTGGGGTCAGTCACCTGTAATGAAGGCTTGTGTCAATGGTCATATAGAAATAGTAAAGATGTTGTTAGACAGAGGAGCAGACTGTAATAAATGTTTAAAGTTAGGTCAATCACTTGAAATGATGGCTTGTCGACATCGTCATACAGAAATAGTAAAAACGCTGATAGACAGAGGAGCAAAATGTGACTGTAATAGGAGGGGTCAGTCACTTGTAATGATTGCTTGTCGACAGGGTCATACAGAACTACTGAAGATGATGTTAGACAGAGGACCATAATGTGATAAATGTATCAGGTTAGTTAAATCACTTGAATTGATGGCTTGTAAACAGGGCCAAAAAGAAATAGTAAAAATGTTGTAAGACAGAAGAGCACACTGACGAGATCTGATGAGAGTGATTGTTCACCTTTAACGATGGCTTGTGAACATGGCAATTAAAGAAACAGTTAAGATTTTGTTAGGCAGAGGAGCAGACTTTAATAAATGTAACGGGAGTGGTCAGTCACCTCTAATGAAAGCTTGTCAACATGGTCATACAGAAATAGTAAAGCTGTTGTCAGACAGAGAAGTATATAGTAATAAATGTGACGGACAGAAGGGTCAGTCATCATTAATGTTCGCTTGTGAACATGACAATACAGAAATAGTGAAGATTATGTTAGAAAGAGTAGCGGACTGTAACAAATATGATAAAGATGGTCAGTCACCTTTAATGCATGCTTGTGAACATGGTCACACAGTTTTATCGACGTAATTATATAAATTTCATGGTATCGATTTCCGTAATACATGAGGTTTTTAATAACCTTTATGTGGTACGCTCAAATCCAAAAATATTAACTTTTTAAAAGCATTAATTGGTAAAAATTAAAAACAATTGAGATAATATATAGACTGGCGAATAGGGTATGTTATAGTAAAACTAAGAAGATGTCTGAGGATAACTGATCAGTTGTTATCAAATATTTCATGTCTAGGTATGTTGGCGGTTATTTTTGTTGTAATTCAACGTTGCTATTGTTGCCTTGTTTTTCTCTTATAGTTGATGTGTTTCCAATGATTTATGTTTATAATCCGAATTTGTTTTTTTCTCAATCGATTATGACTTTGGAACAGCGGTATACTACTGTTGATTTTATTTGCAAAATAATTATAAATCTTTAACTTCAAATATATGTGTTTCATGTGTATAATAACTCTTTGAAAATTAGAATGGGATGAGGACGTATGTTTTACAATTTACAATTTTAATGCCACAATGTATAGTTAAAATCATTCCGTTTAAAACTACAGAGTGATACTATTTGTTATGTTGCTGACTATAGGGAAAACACATTTTATTCTTCGTATTACAGTTGAGCGATGTCTTTTGAAAATAAATTGAAAACATTTCTGACACTTCTAGTATTGTATGACACAAAAGGTCGTGTTCGTGTCATCTAAGGCACTATTTCTTTAACAATTCAATCAATACAAACTTATCTAGAAGGAAAGAACGTGATATCTAGATATTATTTGAAACCTTGAAAACTTCCCGATGAAAAAAAATCAATAAAACAGACATAATAGTTCAAACAGAACTTTAATATTGAGTAGAAATGGTGACATTTATTAAGTTTTTAAACGATATCGAATTAATTGCTTTTTTTCAATAGTAATACGTAGACAGTTAAACTACTCGTCATAGATTCGTCATATACGGATATCGTCTGGTAAGCATTGATATCATTATAGTTTTAACGTTTTCATATGTTAATGGTAATACATTTCATTATCCATTTGCTGTGATCATCATTTCATTAATGAAGCTAATAAATTGAGGAAGACAGCAGTTTTATTAAACAATTAAAATTATTGTATTTGATACATTGTAATAGTCCAATGTCTGGACTTTTTTCAATAAAATTATTCATATTCAGTAAAGGTTTTTGCTGGAACAATCGGCAAGAAACTGATCAAATAGAGTTATGAGAAAGTATGATAAAAAATTACACTTCGTAATTTTATGGACACCATCATGAATCGGTATCTTTACGTTTAGTCTGTGTCAAAACAAGAGGGGCGAAATATACCAGAGCCACAGTCAAACTCAAAAATCGAAAATAAACTGACAACACCATTTCTAAAAATGATAAAAAAAAGAAAAAGACAAATAATAGAACACAAGAAACAATATAAAAAAATAGACTGAGCAACACGTGCCCCGCCAATAACTGGGGGTAACCTAGGTGTCTCGTAAGGTTAAGCAGATCCGGCTGCACATGTGGCACCCATCGTGTTGCTCATGTTATTACAAATAGTCTAATTCGGTAGGTTACATTCATGAAAGGGGAAGGGGGTTGTAATTACGACGTAAGCAACATATCCGATATCAACTGTGAAACGGTTATTCCATACCTGTCCACTAACTCGTAATGGCGTCCCTAAAATGTACGAAGAAGTGATTTCAACTTCACCATTTGGAACTCTTTGGTTAATAGATTCCTTGTGAGCAGCAACCTTCTATCAAGAAAATCATGATAGGATATACAATCGTCGGAATAACGTATCAATTGCGAGATATATACTCTGTATGCAGGCGCTGTTGGAATGCTGCTACATGGAAATGGAAAGTTCGCAATCGGGAAGCTGGAATCATTCAGTGTGTCGTAAAGTTTTGTTTTCAACCGATCCTCAAACTGATTAATGACATATAATCAAGTCTTAGATTGTGGTTTGAAATCTTTGTTGTTTGTCTGCCGAACCTGACCTATTTCCGAATACGAATGTTTTGCCTGGTGTGAATTTGCATATCTTTACCACGTGTTCCGTTATTTATACATCTAACGTTCATGTAGTTAGTTATAATATTTCTTTTGTAGGTTTTGTTGGATATTGTGTAATGTCTTGTCGTACTGAGTGCTGTAACGTTTGTTTGTACTGTATTCACATGTATTATCATTCTAAACATTGCCATATAAGCGGGAAGTTTGGCTAGCCATAAAACCAGGTTCAACCCAGAATTGTTTCTTAAAATGTCCTGAACGACATCTGGTATATAGCAGTTATTATCAAATAGGGTTTCTGTTGGTCCGTTGTGATCTTCTTAAAAACAAAATCGATAAAATTATACAAATTCGGTAAAGGATTAAAGGATGTCCATAGATGAAAAGAAACAAATCTAGAATTTGAAATAGTTTATTTAAAGTCAGGAGAGCATAAGTTAATGTACACAATACGCTTAAAACATTAACAGGTTTTTGATGAAACAATCGACAAGGAACTGATCAAATAGAGTTATGAGAAGGAATGATTAAAAATGACACTTCGTAATTTTATGGACACTATCACGAGTCGGTATCTATACGATGTGTCTGTGTCAAACTGACTAGCAACATTTTACCACGTCTTACATCTATGTCTTTTATCTGTTAAGTACCGAACCTGGCCTATTACCAAATATGAGTGTGAATTTGCGTATCTATACGGTATTTATACATCTTACATCATGTGTTTAGTTATGAAATTTCCTCCGTGGGTTTCGTTGGATATTGTGTAATGTCTTAACATTTGTAATTTAACTTCTGTATTTCCGGTAATCGAGTTAATTTCAATTTCCACGGATAAAACATTGTGTTAGTTCAAATGATCATGACGACGTCACAGCATACATTGGTAAAGCCTGTTAAGACCGTCATAAGTATTATGATAATTCACTCAAGAAATTGTACGGTCGCCATCATTAGCTGATTAACCAATTTGACAAAAGTGTGTCAGAAATCATATCTGATATTCTTCCTCAGTCATAATAACCTTCCATTATTACCGAACTGAAAAACGAAATAACACGACGGGTGCCATATACGGTGCAGGAAATGCTTACCCTTTCGGAGCACCTGATTTCACTCCCGGTTTCTTATTTATTATTTATAACTGTTGATGTAAATGTCTTTGATTTTATGAGTCTTTGTTTACTCCTTGGTTTTGATTGTTATTGTCTTGGACTAGTATATTGTGAAAATAATTGTGAATGAGGATGCCGTTTTATATAATTGTATGAATTTCAGGATTATATATACGTCACAAAAATACGTCATTGTTTGTGGTGTCTAGTCTTGTCAATTGTTATTTTGTGGTTTACATGTTGTGATTTTTAACTATATTATTTATTTATGCGTTTCTACGTACTGAGTGCTGTTATGTTTGTTTGTACTGTATTCCTGTCACGTCATGTTGTCATTTGAGCGATATTTCTAAATATTGCCATATAAGCGGGGAATTAGACTATCCATAAAACCAGGTTCAACCCAGAATTATCCTGTACCACGTCAGGTATTTAGCAGTTGTTATCAAATAGTTCGTTTCTATATATTTTGGCGTTTGTTTTGTTGCACTTCAGGGTTTTTGTTGTTCTGTTGTTTTCGGAGTAAGACCCCTTTTTGGCCCCAAAATATAGCAGTTTTACAAAATTGTGAAAATGTAATATTTTATATATCTATTGGAAAGAAGAATGCTTCTGCCACATAAATATGGGCTTTTTGTGACAATACAATGCACATGTATCGGGTAGTAGCATCATTAAGTCATGCTAAATTACCGAATTCTTCATATTTTAGCATTTTAGTCTAATTTAAGACGGTTTCCGTCTTAAATGAAAGTGGCCGCATTCGTGTTTATTCATAATATTGAAACGTTAGTTGTATTTTATGATAATAAATAACATATATAAAGGTTGAGGATGAACACGGATGCGGCCACTTTCATTTTTGACAAAAACCATCTGAAAAGTGACGTTTTTTTGGCATATTTGATAGATTTATCGTATTTAGGCTTGACTTGGAGCGTGGTTAATGGAACAGTTGAAATCCTTCACATGAATTAATCGAATCAATTGTAATAGACACTTAAGTGTTTAAAAAATGTCCAAAATCTTTCGTTAGATGAACCTGAAATTTGATGCCAAAATCGGCCCTTACCGGACCTACTCCTTTAATTTGATGTGTTTCCCTCGGTTTTAGTTTGTAACCTTGATTTGTTTTCTCACAAACGATTTATTACTTTTGAACAGTGGTATACTGCTGTGGTATTTGATTTTTCAACGTTTCTATTGTTGCTTTGTTTTTCTCTTACAGTTGATGTGTTTCCATGGTTTATGTTTATGTTTATAATCCGAATTTGTTTTTTCTCAATCGATTTATGACTTTGGAACAGCAGTATACTACTGTTGTCTTTATTTGCAAAATATCAATAAATCTTAAACTTCAAATATATGTATATCATATGTAAAATAACTCTTGGAAAATTAGACTGCGATGAGGACGTATGTTTTACAATTTACATCTTTAATCTGTATTGCCACAAGTTTTATGTAGTGAAAATCTTTCCCTTTAAAGGTGTGATACTATTTGTTGTTTTGTTGAAAAAAAAACATTTTATTCTTCGTATTATTACAGTTGAGTAATATCTTTTGAAAATAAATTGAAAACATTTCTGATACTTCTAGTATTCTATGACACATAAGATCTGAGGCATTATTTCTTTAACAAAGCATTCAATAAGAACCTGATGTAGAAGGAAAGAACGTGATATTCAAAACTTATTTGAAACCTTGAAAACTTCCCGATGAAAATAAAATCAGCAAAACAGTCATGATAATTTAAACAGAAATTCAATATTGATTAGAAATGGTGACATTTATTAACGTAACGAGTTTTTATATGATATCTGATTAATTTCTTTCTTTTCAATAGTAATCCTTAGACAGTTAATCTTCTCATAATAGATCAGTCATAGTCGTATATCGTTTGGTGGGCATTGATATCATTATAGTTTGAACGTTTTCGTCTGTTAATGGACTTTATTTCAATTAAATTATACAAATTCAGTAAAGGCTTTAAGGATGTATTTAGGTGAAAATTCAAAAATCTAGAATTTGAAATTGATACTTTGAAGTCATATAAAACTTCATATCAAAATAAAAAATCATGAATCGGGTTTTTTTTTAACTGATTTTCTAGTTTTTATTATAAAACTTTTTTTCTGGAGATAATTGTTCAAAAATAATAGAAATTCATATTTTTTAATTGTTGGCCTCCAGACAACAATTCGCCGATATGTTTTTTCGCTTGTGGTAACCTCATGACCTTTCTCGTAAAATCCAGTGATCGCAGTACGCAAGTGCGAAATGGGAAAACCAAATTGGCAGAGAGAGTCAACAAACGCAAACGCAAACATCGGTCCGTCATTGAAATTAACTATATCTTACAGTACGTGTTATACACGTGCTTACCTGAATATCCATGCTTCTTTGTTGATTGTTTACAAAGATGATAATCGGTAAAATTCGGCGTCAAAACACGAATATTAATTATCTGCCATATTCTCACAACAACACTGACCGATTGAATTTATTTTTTTGAATATTATAAGAAATGGATGCGTAAAAAATGACAAAATCGTGCTCAGTAGACTAAGTCTATATATATGCATGTATTGGATCCAGAATTGATTTAACATGATTTTTCACCCGTCACTCGTTTTATATGACTTTAAGTCAGGCGAGCATTACTTAAGGAACAAAACAAGCTAAAATTATTGATAGGTTATTGATGAAAAGGAGGGAAGATTAAAAATGACTCCTTGTAAATACATCTTATCGCTTATCCCAGCTGACCTGGCCGCTTGAACTTTTTACGTAAAACACAATCACTTTTCCATTGTGGCGTCAGATATTTTGTTTTATGACGTCAAAATTTTACGGGAACCTGTGTGATATCCAGTAATGGCGGACAAATAGCGATCAGGTGTATTGATACCATCACGAATTGGTTGATCTATACGATGTGTCTGTGTCCAAACTGACTGACGACTTTTTCACCACAGCTATAAGAGGATAGTTGATGCGTTTCCTTCGGTTTAACTTTGTAACCCAGATTTATTTCTCTTAATCCATTTATGACTTTTATACTACTGCTGTCTTTATTTGCAAGATATTTAAAAATCTTAAACTTGAACTATATGTGTATCATGTGTAAAGTAACTCTTGGAAAATTAGACAGTGATCAGGACACATGTTTTACAATTTACAACTATTAATCTCTATAGCCACAAGTGTTGTGTTTTAATGTTTTTACTGGAGAAGGATAAACCATGATATTGCAAATTATTTAATGTTGTAAGAAGACTTTTCACACATATGTTAATGACACCCTTACTGGAAGTGGTGTGATGATTATTTTGATTACATAGACATTTGACTTAAGACGAAGTGTACGTAATATAACTACTCAACAGATTTTTTTTAAATTTTACATGTTGATTCTGCTTGTAAAAATACATCAGAATATGAAATAAAAAAGGGGGGTAACCATATTCGTTTTCCAGATACAAGCTGTTGAAACTAACAACATGATACGCAAGAAATACAAAGGACATATAGGGAAAATTATAAAAAACGGCAGATATTTTTACTTTATAATGATTTTCTAAATCGTTGGTCAACAGAATTGTTTTTTAATTTCGAAATTCGATTCAAAAATAAACGACGAATCCATTGGTGCAAAGAAAGTCTCTAGCAACCGTGCTGGTTTTCAAGCTATATTCTCTTGAAGTTTGATTTTTAGCGGATAATTATAAAATATTCGGCGACGTTATTGATGTCTACCTTAACGTCACCACAAATTCTACTCTATAACGCTTTTATACCAATTGTGCCGTACAGTATTGTCCTACAAATCGTGAGTGTGGTTAAAATATTTTCCTAAGTATTGGAAATCCTAAAAAGATTAAAGCATAATCGGTTGACATGGTTTATAATGATACAAACTGAAAAATGTTGAAGAATATTTCTGATGCAAAAATAATGCAAATTGGTAGATAAATATACTGCAAGTGAAAAGTTTTTGTATAGACTTCAACTCCATCTTTTCTTGATTAGACAGGGTTCCATATCTTTTTTTAAATATTTGCATTGTTCCAATAATGTTAAATCAAAAATAGAGTTGTCCAGATTAGTACATAATGATTGTATACATACAATGCATTTGAAAAATTCGGTTATAACATTGGGATCGCTTCTTTTCATTCACAATATTTCCGGCGCTATTCGAGGTAATGCGTACACAACCCATTCTATTTGTCAAGTTCACACACGTGCATATGATTCTACAATTTAACTTTAAAATTTCCTTTTCGATAGCTTTCCCTTTTCTTTAACTACACGACATTATCATGTTATCATTGTTTGCTGAAGATTCATTAACAAGAGAAATAATTCCTTGTACCATTATTTCTTAAATATCCACATGTACGACTCATAGAAAATAAGAAATCTACAAATTCATATCACCTTCAGAATGGCTATAATAAGGGCAAAAGAGGAACCCCTATATAAATTTCAGAAAAATAAAACAGACCGGAGTCTTTTTTATATGACTTCCCGTTGCATAGATCACTGCCTGTGTAAAGCCTTAGCAATAAAGGCAACAGTAGTATACCGATGTTCAAACTCATAAATCCATGATTTAGCAAATGTGTATATGCGTATTGTTAAGTTTAATTCTAAAACTTTGTGCAATTATACTGTTATAGTTATATGCTGTAAATGTGCTGTCATGATATACATGTACGTACTATGTAATGCAACCGAATGTACGTATGTAATGCTATACGAATGTACGTATGTAATGCTATACGAATGTATCAAGAGCGATGTAATGAGAATATATTCATCCAGTATAATATTCATCCAGTATAATGCCAAAAATGTTTCTAGTGTAAATTCATTTGGATGTATCCAGTATAATGTAAAGAGACCACTTCTAAGCAAGGATCGTAGCTCATAAACTCGGCAATAAAATCAGGACCTCGAGATAGTTCTGAAAGGCGACAACCTTGCTTCGGAAGTTGGCAAGGAGACTGTTCATAATGTAATTCTATACGAGTTTATCTTGCGTATTGTGTCGTTATCTAATGCAAATAAATTGGTTTTGTTTATGTAATATAAAAATAAGGAGATGTGTATCCATGTAAATTGGACAACTATTAGAGGGTCACAGGCCTTATTTTCTTAAAAGAATATAAGGCCTGTTACCCTCTAATTTTTTATATATATATCTCAGAAGTATTAAAAAAACAAAATTAGCCCGTCGAATTTTAGACAATTCTATCGTTTAATGTTTCTTCAATAAGAAAAACTTCAGTTTCCTATATATAAACAAGATGAAATACCCTAAATGTGGTTAATTTCAATGAATTGTTATGACAAAACAAGGTACGCGATCACCAGTTTTATATTGAAATTTGAAATTACTTGACCGAAAAGTCGTTCACAGAAGCTTTAATCGACGAACACTTTGACACCCCAACTGCCTTATCGAATGAAATGGATATAAGCGATTATAATAGGCAAGCATCAGGCCATCAAACATGAGAAAAATTCCTAACGTTTCGTCGGTTATAAAAGGCCCCGACATAGTACCACTATTTTCTACACCATATCTCTTCTTCCCTGACCCCCTTTCCCTATACCTTATACTCTACAGTTATATTATATTAGTAATATTAAATGTTGAGACTTGAGAACAAAATAATACTTCAAAATTGTATTGTCTACTTCTGAATGATACACACAAGAACAACACAAGAATGCACATTTCGCTATCCTTTAGAAATTGGAATTTGATCAAGAAAAAAACTACATGTTCTATTTTTATCATGTATGTGTAGTTCCAGTTCCAACCATGGTTCTCAATTTAGATTTTACTTTCCCAAAAAATTGCGGACGGAATAGAAGACACCTGTTTACTTTTTGCTCCGTGAGAGCTGAGATTTGGACGATATAGATGATTTACTTATTCTGAGATAAATGTCACAGTGCTAATTCCTTAGTTTCTGTGTGATGTTTTGCAGACGGAATCTGATTATTTTTTTCGTTTTTTTTCTCTGTAAGTTTTGTCCTTCTAATAATACATGTTTAAATTGTTTCACTTCAGGTCGATTACCCTTTATAACTATCGTTTATACTTTTCACAAAAAATATAAATTATCCTAAAATTTTCAATTGCATAACAAACGGGACATGCACACGCCTTTCTAGTTCAACGCACATATTTACAGTTATTTTTCGTTACCTCCAAGATTACGCTACAATATTTCATTCAAATAATATATTATGTGGTCAATTCTGGTTTGATTTCAATGAATATGATACGACTAGAACCAGTTTATTTGTTTATTCTTAATTTCTGTTGAAATAAATACGACCGATATAATGTACCCCGACGGCCGCTTCTGTATGAGGCTAAAACAAAAACAGTTGAAGACTAACACACAATAGGCTTATGATACTAAAATTTCTGATTGGAGTCTGATAATTTCCTTGAAATTTTGAGATAGCACTGGAATACTCGTTTGGGTTTATGATAGAATATCAATGAAATGATGATTTCTCCCCGGATTTCTCTTAATGTGTCCATTTCCCGTTCGTAGAGTAAGGGAGATAACTTCCGTAACTAACGATGCACGTTTTGTATCCAGATTCCCGCTAGAGGCGTGCAATTACGTATACTTCGCCTTAATGTCAACAAAATCTATCAATATTACTAAAGATAATCTCTTCAGAAATAACATTTTGTTGCATATATTTCAACTCAGCTTACAACCTTAGGATGTCAGTTCTTAAAGGGAAAATTCGCGATTTTAATTATAGACATAAAATACATATTTACAAAGTTGTATTGCTACATGTGCAGTAATAAAGAAGAAAATCAATAATCAATAAAAAATATATATTGACTACTTCCTGAAGGTCGTGACGTTTTCTCCTGGTATTGCATGACGGGATTTAGAATACAATCACTTAAAGTCTTGGTTTTTAATCATTCTTTTACGTTATCGTAAGCGTACCGATTACTAATTTTATATCTAATTACCATCCGCTAATAAAAAAATAAAACGAAAAGACATGCAGCTATTTGCATTCATGAGCTAGATTTTCTATATGTACGGTATATATTTCGATTCATTTTTGTAGACAACACAGCAAAATATTTTTAGAATTGTTACAGACTGATTAGGCGAACAAATTAAAGTATATAACTTAAACTGTAAATACACTACATAGGTGAACGCTTCTTGACCTTATATTATCCACGCTGTGACTAGGTTTATAAGATGTGTATATTATTTTCTGGAAATACTCTTGGAAGAAGGCTTGTAAAAATGTAAAATGTTATTCGCAGATCGGTAATTAGCTTAGCCTCTAGGGCACACCGTTCCAGGTGTGGCTGTCTATTCGGATCAGTGATAATAAGGCAGGAAGTCGCGTTTTATACACAAATTTAAAATACATTTTCATGGGGGTGACACATGCAAACGGATCCCTGTGGCATTATTTAACTATATTGGGTGCTATTTATTATTTGAACTCAAAATAGGTAATAAACTAAGAAATGAACAATTTGCGATTAAATTCAGGAAACTAAATTCAGGTGTCATAATTAAATGATATACACTCTAATCATTTATTTATGTCTCATAAAAAAGGGAAAATGGAACTAGTTTTACAAAAGCATCTTAATTATCCTTATTAAGCAAAAAAACTGTACAGGAACACTTATTTTGACATTTGAAAGCCATGAAAAATTAAATAGTTATCAAAGGTACCAGAAATTGACAATGAGGATCGGTTAACAAAACTTTATGACAAAAGAGATGATTTCAGCTTTCCAATTGTGAACTTTTCATTTCTAAGTAGCAACATTTCAGGAGCACCTGCATACGGGGTGAATATTTCCCGATTGAAACGATATTCCCGTGCTTGCTTTTCCTATCATGATTTTCTTGATAGATGGTTGCTGCTCTAAAGGAAGCTATTAAACCAAGAGTTCCAAATGGTGAAGTTAAAATCATCCCTTCGTAAATTTTACGGACGCCATCACGAGTTGGTTGACCGTTATGGAATAACCGTTTCACAAATGATATCGGATATTTTCCTTACGTCGTAAACTACCTTTTGTGAATGTGACCTACCGAATTAGACTATTTACCGGATTTGTTATCACATAAGCAACACGACCGGTGCCACATGTGGAGAAGGATCTGCTTACCCTTCCGGAGCAAATGAGATCACCCCTAGTTTTTTTGTGAGGTTCGTATTGCTCATTATTTAGTTTTCTATGTTGTGTCATATGTACTATTGATTGCCTGTTTGCCTTTTTTCATTTTTAGCCATGGCGTTGTCAGTTTATCTTCGATTTATGAGTTTGACTGTCTCTCTGTTATCTTTCGTCCCTCTTTTATACGTTTAGCGTGTGGCATTAAAATCTTATTGAGGTCGGGAGGGTTAATTAAAAAAATATATTTAGATAAACTGATATCATTTTGATAATACTATAAAAACGCATTAATTTATCACCAATACACTCGAGATCAAAGGTTGCTAATTTTGATTATCCAATTATAGATAGCTCACATATTTGTTTTTCTAACTATACACGTTAATCATATATAGTTTCACATGAAGATTGTTATTCAAAACATGAAAGTAGTAGCGAATTTAAACTATTCCTACCGGAAATATTGAATTTATTAGTAATCTAAATATATTTCTATACACAAGAACATTTATTATAGTGATCTTTTTATACATATACATAAGATCCATTTTGTTACATCTTGTGATCAATTTTATTTGGCAATCGCCAGTGGCAGTCAGCAGGGTTAAAGTACTCCAAATTAGACTCGTATATATATACCAAAAGACCAAAAAAGTGAAAAAGTATATTTAAACAAAACGCATTTGACTAACAGGTCGAACAACTGATGTTCTTTAACCCTGCTGACTGACATTGGCGATTGCCAAATAAAATTGATCACAAGATGTAACAAAATGGATCTTAATATAAATTTAATACTAAACAGAAAAAAATTAACTTGTGGCCACGATGCCACAAACATACGGTGTTAATATTATTTTAGTACACCAGATCCGGATTTCGACAATAAATGTCTCTTCAGTGATGTTAGGGATCGAAACGGTATTTGGAAGGCCATATAAAAAGTACCCTCATTTTTAGATAGACTCCTAAATTTTAAGAGTCAATATAGGATGAACGGATCATATAAACCGGAGGGAAAATATGATACAAACCCAAACGAAAAAATATAAACGAGTCTAAATTGAAAACTACGTTCAAACCTATGATTGCGTTGGATAAAAACCGCAATTTTTATACGTGTGCATGTAAAACAAATTTCGTTGTAGAAGGTTCTAAAAACAGCACAAACAACATTTTCCAAAAGACCAAAAAAGTGAAAAAGTACATATATAAACAAAAGCAAAAGCAATTCAAGCACAATGGTTATAAAATACATAGCACACACTAAAGAAATGTTCAGTAGATCTTCATCCTAGTTCAAGTAGGTGGGATTTTGCATCAGTGTAGTGATATACGTTGATCTGTCCTTGCTATAGTCTATCCTTAAGTTGGGTCAGTCTGTTGTTTATGTTGTGGTACTTTAACTTGCGATTCTTGCGTTTTCCATCTGCGGCGTACTGGACGAGTCGAATTTCTGTGGCAGCCTGTGTATTCTGAAGCTTCTGTATGATGAGGAATAGGTTTGGATTAACCTTGTTTAACTGGTAGTCTGATGTACCAAATTTTTTTATTTTGATATTGGTTTTAAAAGCCTTTCAGAGCTTATTTAAGTCGATGTTTTGTATGGTGGCGGGCTTCCAAGGTCGTTCAGTATTGCGTTGACGATACAATGATGATTTACAGGCAGTAAAGGTCGGTATCTTTTCTACAATCTGCCTGGTGTCTTCGTCCCTTTCCCTGCACCGGAGCTGTATTATAATTTACTGTCATAGAGTGTTGGTAGTGGGTCTAGGCAGTAGCGTTCTTTCACTGATAAGTGTGACTGGAATAGCTTGGCTTTGATATCTGCATGTGATGGTGAGTGGTTGTGGGCTCTTTGAAATCTGGTAACTAGTTTATCTGTGGTGTTTACGGTGCAAGGGCATTTCATTTCTGTACATTTCCCGTATCTCTGCCACGATTTCTAGTCTTAACACAATATATGTAGCCTGCAACTGCTAGGTAGTGACCTCTGGCATGAGGAATTAGTTGTACTCTTACTTGTGCGTGACATGAGATTAACTATGAAATATAGTTTTATAAGAATAGAGTTCATTCATTCATTCATTGACATGTTTTGGAAAGATTGCTGAATACTGTTACATAGATTTAAATTTTAACACTTGGAATATTACTGATTTGTTGGTTTTTTCTGTATAAATGATGAAACAATTATTTATTATTTAAAACATACTAAATTTTATTTAAAAATAAAATGTAGCAAGTTTACTATCGCCATATTTATATATTATATATATATTTTTAATAAATTAAAAACATATAGGAACAAATTTGCTGTCAAATTTTAGAAAGACACCTTATTATTACTAAACAAACAACACAATAATTAACAAAAATAAAAAGTTGGCTAAATGAGAATACCTTATTTTAAAAAGGTAGATAAATGAGAAATAAATCATCCACAAGCTTGACAAGTCATTTGAACACTGATTAACGTACATATCATGCTAGGTACTAGGACTGTGTGGTTATTAGTTTTCAAGATGGCGATTTGCACAGAATTGATAGTCAGTTTTAAAAATCGTTAAACTCACTTATCTAGACGAATAAACCTTTAATATGTTTGGGAATATGCTTATTTATTTATGGTGAACATAATATCATTTTTTGAAAATTTTTTGCGAATTTTCCTTTAAATACTTTCTGTAAAAAACGAAGAGTTTTGAGTTTAAGCTTGCGCTGGTACATTTTGAATCACGTATCAAATTAACACAGTAACAATGTGTTTATACTTTATTAAAAAAAAAAATCAATAGTCTATGGAATTCTTGTATTGCAATTATTTTCAGAAAAAAGCAAGAGTTTACGATAAAGAAACGTCAGTATTCCATATTACTCCGTTTATGAAAGAATTTTGAATCATAAATAAATGCAATGATGGTATAAGGATACATTTGAGCCCTTAACTAATTAGATAGATAACAATATCAAAGGTGAATATCTTAACGCTAACAAGATACTTGATTACTTATCAAACTGCTACCGTATAGCGGGTTATTTTCCCGGGGTGCAAATTTTCGCTTATTTTCGAGGATAGAACAAAATCGCCAAATTAAATTCCGCCAATTTAAAACTGGACATAAAAAGGTATTGATAAAAGTTATGAATCCGCCAAAATAATTACCGCCAAAATTTTTCGTATACCTTATTCAATGAAAATCGCGAAATGTTACACCTGCGAAAATAACCCGCTATACGGTATAACAGAAGAGATAGGAACGGGAACGGTTTTATTCCAAAAAGAAATGAATTCACATTTTTTTATGAAAACAACGTCATCTATGAAGTATTTAGCAAAATATGTAAATGAAAGATATATATTGCCATGCATTTTAACTATGTTTCATAATCATAAATTAAATGTAACAAAAAATAAATGGTTTGAAGAACGAAGGATGTTATACCACATGATAAGATAACCGAAGCTGTATTTGGCAAAATCTTTCAGAGTATTAGGTCCTTAATGCTATTCAACTTCCAAATTTATTTGGTGTTTGACGGTTTTATATTCGAGCGTCACAGATGACTGCGCGTCTGTTGTACACAATTTAAAACCTGGTGGAAACTTTTCGCACAAGACATTGTACCTACGTTTACATCGAAACAAAATATAATCATATAAGTTTAATGCAAAAAAAAATACATTACAAAAGTAAAGTGGCGAATATTTATGATCATGAAGCTTTCATGAAAATTATTATATAAAGTTTATCAAGCTTAATAGAGAACGATTACGTTGTTATTACATATTACTTCATTTTGGTTAAATATTTCTGACACAGAATGTATTTGTAATAGACTTTTACAATGTGGTATGTTTATTATTGTATGGTAAAATATTGATAACATGTACTGTAAACCAACTTATTTTCGCGAGCGATTTATTTTCGCGACTTTCGCGAGGAGAAAAATAACGCGAATATTAATCGTCGCGAACAAGTAAATCGTTATTAATCTACATCAAGTGTATAAGAAAATTGCGAATTTTAAAAGGCGCGAAATGGACTAGAATTGGTAAAACGCAAAATAAAGTATCCGCGAAAATAAGTTGGTTAACAGTAAATCTTTCTAACTATTTTTGTTTTTAAGTTTTTTTTTATATATGTCATTATAATTTTTAGAAACAAACAATAATACAGAATAAAATGTTTAGAATATAAGTTTAAACTCACCAATCAAATTCAAATTATTAATATAAAGCGTTTTATGAAACCAGGTTCAATCCACCATATTTTCTTAAAATGATTTGTACCAAGTCAGGAATATTATAGTCGTAATCATATACTTCAGTTCTATGTGTGCAGCATTGGCTTTTGGTTTTATTTTTTGTTGCACATTAGTGTTTCTATTCTTCCGTTGCTTTCTCTTATAGTTAATGTGTTTCTTCAGTTTTAGTTTGTCAAACGGATTTGAATTCTTTCAATCGATTGATGACTTTTGAGCAGCAGTATACTACTGTTGCCTTTATTTATCTGTTAAAGAGCATGTTGAGTATATATATATCAACAAAACAACCAATAAATAACACAAGCCAAAATACATCTGGAGGTCCTTTTTTGTTTCAGCGAAAATCATGTATAAACAAGAGCTCGACCTCTTAATGTAATAAATGAGTATAAGCAAGTCCTGGAAATATCAACAGAAACCATCACATATGTCTTCCATAACTACTTAAATGAGAAAATGTGATATAATCACAAATGAGAAAGATATCCATCAAGACTAAAGGACAAAGATACATGAATGAAAAATTACAAGTCAACAACAAAAAACAATGACCAAAAACCGTATCATGTAGTTAACTGTGAAACGCCTTGAGGTTGCACTAAGTAAATACAGTCGTTTCACAAACCACAGCTCTTTTGGAGAGATATATGATATTCATAGATATTTTGTCTTGTTTACCTACCGGTTTTCAGATATGATCTCTATTTTTCATTTCGTGAAAACATTACTTAGGAACGTAACCAGTATAAAATATCAGGCATAGTAGTGAATTTGATTTCCAAGAAAGACCCAAATAAAGGGAGGGGTAGAACAGAATTTTAGCATAAGTTTAAAGCATAAGTTCGGGGAATAGATATGTTGAAAGATACAATACTCGGTTGTCCTTCGAAGAAGAAGACACAGTAGTGCATAAGAGCTTTCTATTCTACAATATATTTTTTTGACGAAACTTCATAGTAAAATTTGTTCAGTTTTTCGAATTAGCAACTCATGTAGAATAATTAGTACGTTCTCTTATTATATGTACCAATATATGTATAATAGCAGTGTCAACATTGTCATAAAGCGGAAGACTTTGTATGTTGGCGGGATTTATTTTTTCTGGTTGCACTTCCGTGTTTCTGATGGCCCTTTTCCTCCTCTTATAGTTGATGTGTATCCCTCAGTTTTAATTTGTAACCCGCATTGGTTTTCTCTCATTCGATTAATGACATTTGAACATCGTTATCTTACTGTTGTATTTATCTAGTACCTTGTTCAAACCGAAATACGAATTCAAAATGGATAATCATCTTTAACACAAAAACATAACTCACTACACCAATGTTGCCGTAGATAACAAAGGGGACATAAAAGAAAACTCAATAAATCGTTACAAAATGTACATAAATACAAATTCATAGGACATAGACAGGCATTAATATTATTGTATCTGTTCATTCTTTTTTGTTAATCAGAACTTTAAATTTCTTAATGTCTTTTTATTTCAGGAAAGATACCAAATTTTTCCATCGTTATCTTCTTTAATGGGACATTTACCAAGATTTATAGGTAGAAAAAAGTCATGATTACTGGCATGACGCTTCAAGCCAAGTGCTGACTGCCTCATTGCAATCATCTGCTAAATATAATCCTACGTTAACAATAGAAAACTAAGACGGCGTGCACAAAGTTGACGGCAACTGTAAAATGCGCCTTTTAGATAGTTTTATACAACCGTGTTTAAAATATTTTTGAATAAGAATAGGAATAAGAATTTTTTTATGATAAAATGATGAATGCATGCCATTAAAATCCACATTACTAGTAAGGTAAATTAAAATTTAATCTATAAAGCACGAAACGGGCATATAGAAAATAGCAAAAATACGATGTAACTTGTAACATTAAATAAGCATAAATTAGAGTTTTTGGCCTAAAACTTATACAAATTCAACATATTTCCCTGCATTTTCGTATTACAGAATTGTTCGGATTCGGACTCGGACATCACACGAAATTCATCGCAAAAAAAATCAAAAACGATCATGGTAGATAAGTTTGGAATGGTCTTCGTTATGTGTAAGAAGTAGTAATTTGGAAGGATTAATAATCGAAATGAAAGAATCGACAAGAACAATATGTAATTACAATCTTTTTATTTTCAAAATAACTTGGTATTCCAAATGTGCATAACCAGAGGTTTAGTATAATCCTCAAAATATGAATGATTCGATAGTCCAGACTGAACACCTGATTTTTTTTAATGTCCAGCTAGTATGTTACAATCTTAAGAAATGACGTTTTAACGCTATTTTCTGAAAAGGGTCCACGACATAATCGCTAATCATTTCCATTTCACTGCTCTTAGCATGTATCTATTTATATTTCCAGAATGTGCATTTGCATTCGAAAGAAAAAAGAAATATGTTGAACGTAAATATTTAAAGTTATGTGATAAACTAAGTGTCCAGTGTTTTTGTTACGCGCTTGTTTTCTGGAGGAAAATGCCGACGTCGTTAATGGTTTTAGTAATTTGAAGACGTTACGTTTGTGGACTCAGCTTTGTGCACACCGTCTATGGCTTCTATTTCTTTAGAGGAAGAAAACTATGTTCGAATGAGTTTGTTACTAACAGGAATTTCTCCACGTGCAGTAAGAACCTGTTTTGATTTTGAGTTTGCTCCAGTGTGTTTAGATGTCTCACTGAAGAAAGAGTATAACAAACATTTTGACTTGAAAAAAAACACACAATCAACCAACAACAGTGGAACCTTCTTTTCCCAAGATTTCCTGGTAAGTACAGAAAGAAAAATGATCGTTCCCTGTTTTCTCATCCTAAATCGCTTGGGGAATATTAACGGAACTTTACAGATCATTTAATTTCACTTTCAGATATATTGATGATGTTCTTTCCATAAACAATCCGAACTTTTCTGATTGGGTTCCATTGATATATCCCCCAGAACTAGAAATTAAAAAAAACAACAGACACGGCTACCTCCACCTCATTTTCAGACTTATATCTCGAATTTTACTTACACAGTCATCTCAGTACCATCATCTATGACAAACGAGATGATTTTAGTTTTGAAATTATAAATTCCCCCCACCTTAGTTACTGTAGCAATATACCAACTTCACCGGCATATGGATATAAATTTCCCAACTTATTCGATATTCAAGAGCTTGCAGCCCCTACTCAGACTTAAAAATGTAAAATGTCATCATTGTCTGAGTAGAAAGTTGATTAACCAGGGGTATGTCAAGGAACGTCTCGTCCTTTTTCTAAAAAAAAAGTTCATCGGAAGGTACTAAGACCTTGTTGATAAATATTCCGTATCAACTTCACAAATAATACATGAAGGTCTTGATTTATAGATTCGGCGTACTGATGTTGTTTATCATCTTACCAACGTGTTTTATTGTTCTTTCATTTGTCTTTGTTCTATTATTAATATTCCTTTTACTGTTGGATTGTTTTATGTGATATCTATTTATCGTGGCTCGGTACTTAAACATCCCGTCAATGTGTTTGTATTGTGTTTCATTTTTTTCTGGTGTGTTTTGTATATGCGACTTTTTGTATTTCTTTGGTTCCTATAACGTGACTTTGTACTTTAAAAGATCCCGTCAGTATGATGTTGTTCTATTTTATGTCATTATGATATATTTCTATTATGAATTACAAGAAACGTTGAACCACAAACGTCAAAATTATTCAATCGCGTAGTGGAATGAACTATTTGTGGATTCTTATAAATTCTATATAACTTATGGAATATGTTAAAACTCGGTCTATTTCTGAAATTAATTCTTACATACTTTTGATTTTTTTACCCTGTCTGCTAACATTGCATATGTGAAATTTTTAAATTGTTTGTATATACATTGAACGACAAATATATATGTGACGTGTAAAATTTTCTGACGTCAGACACGCGAATAAATGAATGTGTGTGTAGATAGATGTTTTTGTGTTCTGTTAAATTGTTACCTTTAAAATTGTAACATGATGATGACTGCTTTACCAATATATCGACTATTTTATTTATCATGTCTGTTTATTTCACGCATCATTGTAGATATAACGGAATTTGATGAGACTGTCATCAAAGTGAGAGGGTTAGCGCTATAAAACAAGGTTTAATCCAACATTTTCTACATTTGAAAATGCCTGTACCAAGTCAGGAATATGACAGACTTGTCCATTCGTTTTTGATGTATTTTATTATTTGATTTTGCCATGTGATTATGACTTTCCGATTGGATTTTCCTCTAAGTTCAGTATTTTTGTGATTTTACTTTTTACAAAGGTGTAGAACTTGATTGCAGTTATACAGAATATGAACTTAAAACCAACATGTGAAAAGGGACACATTTGAATTATATTACCTATTTGCAATATGTGGTGATAAAATTCGTGATCCGAAATTTGACCTGTTTATTACAATTGTAATTCTTTTTTGTCATTTAATCTTTACTTATTTAAAGTTATAACTCGTCTCTCTATTTTTAATATATTCAATCTTTGATAATTGTTTGGTATGACTATTAATTTTGGTAAACGAACAGAAAGTCACAGGACACAAAGTCACAAATAGTTTGTTGACTATTATTTGAATATATAAGAGAAATATCTTGAAATATTTACTTTTTAATACATATATTCATATTAAAGTGTAGGAAATGTGTCATTATACTTGAAAAATGAAGATTTATTTAATTTTAATCATACAAAGGGTATATTTCTTGGCACCATGAAGCCATTCAAGTGCAAAGCCACGTTGACATTTTGTTTTTTTTTAACAAGTATTTGATCATCTTTGATATTTTTTGGATAAATTTTGTTAACAATGTTGGTTTATATGCAATAGTTCAAGAAAAATACAAAAATATTTTCAAAGAAATAAGTGTTTTTTATTCAAAGAAAATATTCAGAAAAAATGAATTGTGACTTTTTGTAATGTGACTTTTTGTCCGTGACTTTTTGTCTGTGACTTTTTGTCCTGTGACTTTCTGTCCTACATTCTTAATTTTCCCTCCTGTTCTCGACTTTGAACAGCAAAATTATTTATGTTGTAAATAATATTTTCGTTCTCCATTATTATACAATTATTTATTTTTTTCATTTACCTGTGTAGATTATTCTAATTGGCGGCATTTTTTTCAAGATTCACATCGTTATATATTGGCATTTTGTTAAAGGTTTTGGTTGACTTTCTAATTAGTTATCAAAGGTACCAGGGTTATAATTTAGTAAGCCAGACGCGCGTTTCGTCTACATAAGACTCATCAGTGACGCTCATATCAAAATATTTATAAAGCCAAACGAGTACAATGTTGAAGAGCATTGAGGATCCAAAATTCCAAAAAGTTGTGCCAAATAAGGCTAAGGTAATCTATGCCTGGGATAAGAAAATCCTTAGTTTTTCGAAAAAATTCAAAGTTTTGTAAAAATGACCACACTATTGATATTCATGTCAACACCGAAGTGTTGACTACTTTTCTTGTGATACCATCGGTGAGGAAACGTGGTGTAAAATTGTTTATCATCTCACCCCTTATTCTATTGCATTTATATTTACACTGTGTCATAGATCATTTTTTTTCGTTCGGTGTAAGTTCAATTGTGTTAATATATCTTTTGATTGAGTTTAGCCATTTACATTGATATTTGATAGTGTGTCCTTCTATGTTGTTATGTTACACTTTTGTTTTGGGTAAGGGTTTAGGTTGAAAAGTTTAACCCCGCTTCTTTTGTT
This sequence comes from Mytilus galloprovincialis, assembly GCA_037788925.1. NCBI lineage: Eukaryota > Metazoa > Mollusca > Bivalvia > Mytilida > Mytilidae > Mytilus > Mytilus galloprovincialis. The sequence goes on along the minus strand of CM075334.1, from coordinate 4,418,834 downwards.
CATTAGAATTTCTCGTTTCTTGTTTTTAATATATAGATTAGCCATTGGTTTTCCAGTTTGAATGGTTTGACACTAGTCATTTGTGGGGCCCTTTAAACTTGCTGTCTGGTGTGAGCCACGGCTCCGTGTTGAACTCCTTACTTTGACCTATAATGTTTTTTTTCATTTACAAATTGTGCCTTGAATGGAGAGTTGTCTCATTGGCACTCACACCACATCTTCTTATATATATTAAAGGATAATGCTAATTTCTTTTCTTTCTTCATAAGGAATTTCTGTATGAAGTCAGCCTCATAAGAATAAACGAACAAGTCGGCATGAAAAGAAGCACAATTGGTTCCAATGGGAATGCCGATGGTTTTTTTTGCAAAAACATGTACTCCAAACGTAGCTAAGATGTTGTCAATCGACAAATCAAGCTTCTTGAAAATGTCAGTTTTAGAGATTTGTTTACTTGAATCAGAGTGTTTTTTTTACAAAGAGGGATGTATCCCTCCTTAAGACAAAATACTTGTATCTATGTTCTATTTTTTAGCCATTTCGGTCATGTTGGTTGGCAGGCGAGGTCATCGGACACAGTTTAAACTATATACCCTAGTAATGATTGTGACCAAGTTTGGTTAAATCTATCTCAGTAGTTCAGAGGAGAAGATTTTAGAAGGATTACAAAAATTTACCAAAATTTGTTAAAAATCAAACTGATTCAAGCAAACAAATCTCTAAAAGTGACATTTTCAAGAAGCTTGATAAATCTTGACCTGATAAACAGTTTTGCTCTAAATGCTTAGGTTTAAGAGATTCATGCCAAAATCGACTTATTCTTCCTGAATACTTAAATCATCCCAGTGTTTGATCGAGTTCGTGTTGTTCAGTCCTTTGTTTATAATGTTGTGTTCTGTATACAATTGTTTTTCTGTTTGTTTGTTTCTTTTTTAGACATGTCGTTGGCAGTTTACTATTGCTATTCTAATCTGAATTATGTTTCAATCAAAATTACAAAAAAAGCTCTATTTGTAATCATACTGATGATTCATTCATTTTTGTGAGTACTCATTTTCGTGGATTACGAAAAATTGATGGTGTATTTTACAGATGTTCCAGTTTCTAAAACATTTGATGTGAGTTTGATGGTTACATTACTTAGAAATCTGACAAAACTAATCCCTCCTATGGGTGGATTTGATTGTTTACCTTCAGTCACGGAGACCTCAACAAGTGCAGATTTAGCCAGAATCAAACACTACAGGAACTACTTAGCTCATTTGGATCAATGTCAAATAGACACAACCTCTTTTGGTACGATGTGGACTGATATTACTGGGGTATGTCAGATTATTCATTTATCTTTTACTTGATTTAGGATGAAGCATTGTTTATTAAAGACTCTGTCCGGGGTTTACTGTTTTGGAGTGCATTAGTTTTATATCTGTTGCCTTTTTTTTTGTAGTTTCTTAATGAAATTGAACATCGCGGGACTCTAAGTTTGTCTTACCCTTTATTAAACGGCATTCGACCTTATTAAAAAGTATCAAACCTAAACTGGTGCACCCTTCGAACATTTTTCCGGACAGCTATTGGAAGCTTACACTTATTGACCCTATTTATTAAGGTCACATAAGGAACCTTTTCCAGCAAAATACCATGAGTTTGTAGGTAAGGGTAAAATCTTTGGCTAGCTTGCTTGCTAGCTGCACCGTGAAATCATTTTTAGGAAAGGTATATTAACCTCCTTTCTGAATAGTGTACTCCTACGGACAGATAAACTCATCATTAAAACCAGGAACAAAATTTAATATTTACGCCAGACGCGCGTTTCGTCTTCAAAAGACTCATCAGTGACGCTCGAATCAAAATGTTATAAAGGCCAAATGAAGTACGAAGTTGAAGAGCATTGAGGACCAAAAATTCCTAAAAGATTTGCCAAATACAGCTAAGGTAATCTATTCCTGAGGTAGAAAAGCCTTAGTTTTTCCAAAATTCAAAGTTTTGTTAACAGTTAATTTATAATTATAAACATATCAATGATAACTCAAGTCAACACAGAAGTGCTGACTACTGGGCTGGTGATCCCCTCGGGGAAATAAATCTCCACCAGCAGTGGCATCGACCCAGTGGTTACAAATAAACTCATCATAGATACCAGGAATAAAATTTAATATTTAAGCCAGACGCGCGTTTCGTCTCCAAAAGACTCATCAGTGACGCTCGAATCAAAGATGTTATAAAGTCCAAATGAAGTTCGAAGTTGAAGAGCATCGAGGACCAAAAATTCCTAAAAGGTTTGCCAAATACAGCTAAGGTAAACTATTCCTGAGGTAGAAAAGCCTTAGTTTTTCCAAAATTCAGAGTTTTGTTAACAGTTATAATTATAAACATATCAATGATAACTCACGTCAACACATCAGTGCTGGTGATACCCTCGGGGAAATAAATCTTCACATGCAGTGGCATCGACCCAGTGGTTACAAATAAACTCATCATAGATACCAGGAATAAAATTTAATATTTACGCAAGACGCGAGTTTCGTCTTCATATATTGGTTATATGTCGGACTATTCTACTATCAAAAGAGGTGGTATACATACCTTAATAATAACTTCACAGTCTAGCTAGCAATCAAGCTAACTAAAAATATTACTTTTAACAACACACTCAAGGCATTTTGCTGTTAATGTAATGAATAGTTATTTGTTTAGTTTTAAACTGATATTTATTAAAATTAGTATACAATTTGTCAATGGCATGTACAAAGCTATAACAGCAACAAACCGGGCTACACTATTTTGACACTAGACTAGATTTTTTTTAAATCAGCAACTGTTCAACTAAATAAAATTGAATTTAAAAAACTTGTGATCTTTTTGAACTATATTATGTAACCCAATTTAATGATTGTCGCGTACAAGCCAACTAAGAATTACAAGTATTGTCCAATATTTTCCAGGCAATTGGTAGATTAGATGGAGAGCCAATAAAAAAGGAGTGTGATCATCTTAAAACCAAACCTCTAGATCAAACCAACCAAGAAATTATGTTGGACATCAAACGGTCTAATGATGAAATCAGGGAGCTTAAAGAATCATTTAATACCCTGAATATGTCGCATACTGAAATGACAAATTCTCATAAGTTACTACAAGAATCCCATGAATTGCTACAGAGAGACCATGCACATATTACAAAAGAAATAAAAGAAATAAAGACTGCCCAAAATGTTACTGTGCCTTGGAATATTAGAGGTAAGTTGTGAGGTTTACATTTACCTTGGTCCTCTGTTACATAAGCTGATTTGTAAGAGTGTGGAAAAAAGGTCTTTATTTTCAGGTTAATAGCTTAACAGGGGAAGGACAGTCACGTTGATAACTGCTAACGTAAACAATGTTGACTCGGGATGGAGAGTAAGGTTGATAACGGCTAACGTAAACCAAGTTGACTAGGGAATGGGACCTGGTTGATAACTGCTAACAATTACAAGGTTACCTAGGGAGTCATGTTTATAACTGATAGCATCAACAAGCTTTGCTAGGTAAGGTGAGTAAGGTTGATAACTGCAAACATAAACAAGGTTGAATAGGGAAGGGGAGTCACGTTGATAACTGTTAAAATAAAATATGTTGGCAAGGTAAGGGGAGTCATGTTGATAACTGCTAGCATCAACAAGGTTTGCTCGGTAAGGGGAGAAAGATTGATAACTGCTAACAATGACAAGGTTACCTATGGAGGTAGAGTAAGGTTGATAACTGGTAACGTTAACAAGTTTGACGAAGTAAGGGGAGTCATGTTGATAACTGCTAACGTTAACAAGGTTGACAAGGTAAGGGGAGTCATGTTTATAATTGCTAGCATCAACAAGGTTTGATAGGCAAGGGGAGTAAGATTGATAAACGCTAACGTAAACACGGTTGATTAGGGAAAGGGAGTCATGTTTTTAAATGCCAACGTTAACAAGGTTGACTATTTAAGGGGGTTCGATTGATAACTTCTAAAATAAACAAGGTTGATTAGGGAAGGGAAGTCATGTTTATAAATGCTAACGTTAACAAGGTTGACTATGTAAGGGGGTTCGATGGATAACTTCTAACGTCAACAAGGTTGATTAGGGAAGGGAAGTCATGTTTATAAATGCTAACGCTAACAAGGTTGACTATGTAAGGGGTTCGATAGATAACTTCTAACGTCAACAAGGTTGATTAGGGAAGGGAAGTCATGTTTATAAATGCTAACGTTAACAAGGTTGACTATATGTAAGGGGGTTCGATTGATAACTTCTAACGTAAACAAGGTTGATTAGGTAAAGGAAGTCATGTTTATAAATGCTAACGTTAACAAGGTTGACTATGTAAGGGGGTTTGATTGATAACTTCTAAAGTAAACAAGGTTGATTAGGGAAGGGAAGTCATGTTTATAAATGCTAACATTAACAACCTTGACTATGTAAGGGGGTTTGATTGTTAACTTCTAACGTAAATAAGGTTGATTATGTAAGTGAAGTCATGTTTATAAATGCTAACGTTAACAAGGTTGACTATGTAAGGGGGTTCGATTGATAACTTCTAAAGTAAACAAGGTTGATTAGGGAAGGGAAGTCATGTTTATAATTGCTAACGTTAACAAGGTTGACTATTTAAGGGGGTTTGATTGATAACTTCTTACGTAAACAAGGTTGATTAGGGAAGGGAAGTCATGTTTATAAATGCTAACGTTAACAAGGTTGACTATGTAAGGGCAGTTCGATTGATAACTTCTAACGTAAACAAGGTTGATAAGGGAAGGGGAGTCATGTTTATAAATGCTAACGTTAACAAGGTTGACTATGTAAGGGGTTTCGATTGATAACTTCTAACGTAAACAAGGTTGATTAGGGAAGGGAAGTCATGTTTATAAATGCTAACGTTAACAAGGTTGACTATGTAAGGGGGTTCGATGGATAACTTCTAACGTAAATAAGGTTGATTATGTAAGTGAAGTCATGTTTATAAATGCTAACGTTAACAAGGTTGACTATGTAAGGGAGTTTGATTGATAACTTCTAACGTAAGCAAGGTTGATTAGGGAAGGGAAGTCATGTTTATAAATGCTAACGTTAACAAGGTTGACTATATGTAAGGGGGTTCGATGGATAACTTCTAACGTAAACAAGGTTGATTAGGGAAGGGAAGTCATGTTTGTAAATGCTAACGTTAACAAGGTTGACTATGTAAGGGGGTTTGATTGATAACTTCTAACGTAAGCAAGGTTGATTATGTAAGTGAAGTCATGTTTATAAATGCTAACGTTAACAAGGTTGACTATGTAAGGGGGTTTGATTGATAACTTCTAACGTAAGCAAGGTTGATTATGTAAGTGAAGTCATGTTTATAAATGCTAACGTTAACAAGGTTGACTATGTAAGGGGGTTTAATTGATAACTTCTAACGTAAGCAAGGTTGATTAGGGAAGGGAAGTCATGTTTATAAATGCTAACGTTAACAAGGTTGACTATGTAAGGGGGTTTGATTGATAACTTCTAACGTCAACAAGGTTGATTAGGGAAGGGAAGTCATGTTTATAAATGTTAATATTAACAAGGTTGACTATGTAAGGGGGTTTGATTGATAACTTCTAACGTAAGCAAGGTTGATTAGGGAAGGGAAGTCATGTTTATAAATGTTAATGTTAACAAGGTTGACTATGTAAGGGGATTCGATTGATAACTTCTAATGTAAATAAGGTTGATTAGGGAAGGGAAGTCATGTTTATAAATGCTAACGTTAACAAGGTTGACTATGTAAGGGGTTTCGATTGATAACTTCTAACGTAAGCAAGGTGGACTAGGAAAGGGGAGTTAGATTGATAACTGCTCACGTAAGCACGATAAACTTGAATAGGGATGACAGTTTGAAAAATAGTAAAGTAAACAAAGTTGACTAGGTTAGGGAATCAGATTGATAACTGGGAACGATAACAAACTTAACTAACGAAAAAATTAAAATCACAAAGATACGAAGCTCCGAGGAAAATTCAACACTGAAAGTCCCTTATCAAATCGGAAAAATCTAAAGCTCAAACACATCAAACGAATGGATAACAACTGTCATTTTCCTGCAATGGTACATTTTCTAATGTTAAAAATGGTGGATTAAACCTGGTAATAAAGCTAGCTAAACCTCTCACTTGTATAACAGTCGGATCAAATTCTATTGTATTGACAACGAGGTGTGAACAAAACAAACACAATTGGTAAAAATGTCACAAATAGGGGTACAACAGCAACACGAAGGTCAATCAGATCCTACTCCACACATGGCACTCGTCGTGTTGCTCATGTTATTACAAATCCGGGAAGTAGTCTTATTCGTTAGGTCCCATTAGTGAAAAGGGAACTTGATTGTAGTTACGACATAAATAACATATCCGATATCATCTGTGAAACGGATATTCCATAACGGTCAACCAATTCGTGATGGCGTCCGTAAAATTTACAAAGTTATGATTTCAACTTCTCAATTCGGAACTCTTGGTTTAAAATGAAAATTCACAATTGGGAAGCAGCTGAAATCATCTCTTTTGTCGTAAAGTTTTGTTTTCAACCGACCCTTATAGTCAATTTCTAGATCATTGAAGATATAAGTCCTAATCAAATGATAAAAATCAAAAACCCAAACACATCAAAAGAATTGATAACTGTCATATTACTGACTTATGTAGAAACTGGTAGATTGAACCTAGATTTATAGCTAGCAAAACCTCTCAGTTGTATGAAAGTCGCATCGAATTCCATTATACTTACAACGATGCGTGAACAAAACAAAGAGCATAATAGTTACAATTGTCAAATATACAGAAGTCAACATTGTGTTATAATCTCAATCACTAAAAAACAAACAAATATGTAACAAAGAAGCACAAAATGGCATATAGATCAAGCATATTAGCAAAAATTAAAGACAAGGTATACACAAATTTGCCTAAGTACAATAACACAATGACGAGAGACACGTCATATATGTAACAAATTAAATCTATATATGCCAAATCCACCCATAAACGACTGAAAAATTTTGTACGACGACCAAATTGCTAGACTAATATTGACTCTAACGTAGGAAGCGGGAGAAAGGTTGATAACTGCTAACATGTACAAGGTTAACTAGGGAAATGGAGTAAGGTTGATAACGGGTAATGTTAACAAGGTTTAACTAGGATAGGAGAGTCAGGTTTTTGTGGTGTGAAACTGGTTGACAAGGGTGACAGGTTGATACTTTCTTTTGGTTTTGTTCTGTATCTTTAAAACCTTACAGTCATTATGGTTTCTCCTTGAAAACAATTGTAAATAGAGATAAAGGAATGGGCGAAAGATACCAAAGGGACAGTCATCATAGATCGAGAAAAAAACCCTGATAAAGCCATAACTAAAAAGAAAAAGAAAAACAGACAAATATTAGTACACAAGACACAACATAGAAAACTAAACACTAAGCAGTATGAACACCACCAAACACTTGGGGTGATCTCAGGTGCTCCGGAAGGGTAAGCACAACCTGCTCCAGATGTGGCACCAAACGTGTTGCTTATGTTATTACAAATCCGTTAAATAGTTTAATTCGGTAGGTCACATTCGTAAAAAGGGAAGGGGATTGTAGTTAACGAAGGGATGATTTCAACTCACCATTTTGAACTCTATCAAGGAACTCATGATGGGAAATATAAGCCCGGGAATATCGTATCAATTGGGAGATATATATTCCGATAACTAAAGATGATTTATTTTTCATTTTCTAATGTGAAAAGAATATTAAAAAATAGGACACTTTGACAAGTGAAATTAAAGGTGAATGAAATGCTTCTTTGAGCGAAGCCTTATACGACCGCAGAGTTTGAACCCTGAACTGTTGGGGCAAATTTGAACAAAATATTCAATATATGTACAATTGGAGAGAGATCCATACACTAAAAAGTAAAATCACAAAAATACTGAACTTAGAGGAAGATCAATTGGGAAAGTCCATAATCACATGGCAAAATCAAATAACAAAACGCATCAAAAACGAATGGACAAGAACTGTCATATTCCTGACTTGATACAGGCATTTTCAAATGTAGAAAATGGTGGGTTAAACCTGGTTCTATAGCGCTAACCCTCTCACTTTAATGACAGTCTAATCAATTTCCGATATTTTTACATTGATGCGTTAAATAAACAGACACAATAAATATAATAGTCAAAATATGGGTACATCAGTCATCATCGTTTAACAATTTTAAAAGGAACAATTTAACAGAACACAAAAACATCTACTATCTACGAACACATTTATTGATTTGAGTGTCTGACGTCAGAAAATTTTATACGTCACATAAATTTGTCGTTCAATGTGCGTACAAACAATTTTAAAATTTTCATGGGAATGTTAGCATACAGGGTTAAAATGTGGTAAAGTGTTATTTTAGGATATATGTATTTTATGTATAAGTAATACTGTAGTATTATATTAGTGCATGGTTAAACTATACGGAGTGTATATTTCAGGTTCGCTCAGGTGTGACTTTTATCAGGTGTTTCAATTGTGTTTTATTGGTATTGATTAGTGGTCAATTCTTTGGCGGGAACTTTACATTTCTACATGGTCACTTTGTGTAATGGACACCATTTTCATTGTCTAGTAAATTGTAATATTATATTCTATTTGGAGTTTGGTTTTCCTATTTATAAGGTCAGTTATTCTTCTTATACTAATATATTAATTATCTATCCTTATAATTATATGTATGCATTATTTACGAATGTTATGAATAAATGCATGTTTGAATGATGGGTAGATGTGATATGCAAGTGTAACAATAGAAAACTTAAAAGAACTTTAAATCTCTTTAATAATTGTGCTTTTATGGTTAAAACAGTAAATTATATAAAACAGCTAAATTTCAGTAAATGGATTAAACTATTGAATTTTATGGAATGAATGTTTTATAATAATTTCAGATATTAAATAAAGTCATAAATTGATAAAGATAATAACTATTTTATTTTGATATGCAGATTAGGTTAGTTATGAATTTAATATTTGTACTGCAGGTATATTCCATATTGATGACCCACCATGTCGGCATCAACCTGATGTGATCGTACTTTAATTGTATTCAAGCCTTCACAAATACCTGTGAGGTAGGTTTTGTTATGTTGAATCTATGTGCGTTTTGCTTATTGTATTGTCTGCTTTAGAAAGTGCTTTATGCTTTGTTTGCACGTATGTTCTTGCTTTGCATGTATATGTTATTTTTAAATATGCTTATTTAAATTTGGTATTTAACAGTTCATTTCATTACTGTTATAATGTATTACTAATGCATCGACATATGCATTATGATTAGATTTGGTATTTAGATGTATTCATGAGACAATAGAATTGGAGATCACTATTTCCGACTTAATGAAATTATATAGTATTCTTTTATTATTTAAATGCTTGGAAAAGTAAACAGCTTCCTTGTTCATAATTGTTAACATAATGTTTTAAACCTTTTATATAGTTACTTAATTATATTACATCCATTAATATAATGTATTGTTATTACAGGGTATTTATTTTGGATTACAATATATAACGAAATAAAGAATCCATAACTTTATATTGTCTTGGTGTAATCATTTGCCACGAAACAAGACTACAAAAAAATGAAAAGTGTGTAAGAATAAATTTAAGAAATAGACCGAGATTTAAACTAGTCTAAAAGTTATATATAGAATTTATAAGAATCCAAAAATAGTTAATTTCACTACGCGATTGAATGATTTTGACGTTTGTTGTTCAACGTATATTGTAATTCATAATAGAAATATATCATAATGACATATAATAGAACAATATCATACTGACGGGATCTTTTAAAGTACAGAGTCATATTCATATCAATTCATTTTAACGCCAGTCAAATAGATTTCTCTGCGGTGAATCAATTGAAATCAAGTTGCTGGTTAGTTGCGTTAAACTAATAGGCCACGCCCCGTTAAATTATTTCAAACATGCATTAATTCGTTTTAAACATGGATGAGACCCGAGCTTTTTACAGGTAAATCACCCAAGCAAAACGACCTCGATGTATCTATCGTTTTTTGTTTCAAACTTTAAATGCGTATAGTCTTATTAAAGTCACATGCTTCACAATTTAAAACGTTGAAACGAATGAATAATACACGTATCATGTTCATATGTAAGGAATTAAAATAAAAACATTAAAATATATATGCACACGCGGTTTAAAAATGCAAAACTTGTGAATCTGTTGAAAAAAAAATAGTTAAATATATAACATGATGGTTTTCTATATTGTACTCGTATTCAAATGTAGACACGGAAAACTATGTACACAAAAATTATTTATTGTGTACATAATTTAAATCGATGTATTTCATATTTTCGGCATTGACTGTAAAAAGTGCTTAAGTCCTTTATGAGTAAAATACAGAATTAAAAATAACTCTACCTTTTTTTATATTTCTTTATTTTAGAGGTAAGCTTCTGGCCAAGTGTCACTGATTCTGTCGCAAATCATTTACTTCAATAACCAATCAATTGTATTCTGAAAGAAGTTGATTTGTTTTCTGTACGAATACATGAAATATTTCTCACTGAACGTTATGTTTGCAATCGATGTTCAAATACAAATCTACAGTATATATATGAAAGAGACTTAATAATATATTTTTTTTATTATTATTCTACACATGCATATTTGAAGGATCGAAATAATCAGTTCTACAAATGGATGTTATTTTTAAAGACTTGAAACTTTACAATTATCAAGTGAATCCATGAAATTTTTATCGACGCACCAAACTTTCATCGTGCATAGCTCATTTTCCGATTTAACGATCTTCTTACTTGTTCATTACATTCTAAAATTAAAATCCTTCACAAATTGCAAAAACTTGTATTCTCCGGCTAGACTGCGCAAAAGATAAATCTTGCTTTGTTTGTGTATACACAATGTTTTGAAGGCCGATATCCAGTTTGGCTAAAAAAGAATTAATTTGCACCACAAGTTAATTACGCGAATTCTTTTTTTGCACAACTTTATCATAAAAACTGCAACATTCATTAGCGCCAATAAAACAATCATTTAATTGCGCAAATATTATAGACTTCTTTTCAAATGTTTCTTCTTAGTGCACTGAGGAGGTCCTTTTAGGTATTTTCATGTAGGTACAGAAATCGCAAACTGAAAGGGCCTCCTTAGTGCACTTAGACTGACAAAAAAAGTGCACTATGGACCTGATGGAAAGATAGAATTGACACAAAAAAACATAGCATACGGAAGGAGAAGTACATAATTTTGAATTTTAGTAATTATAAAGTTTTTCAACAGTTGAAGTAGGTATTCTAATGTTACATGTACGTGTAAATAGGTTAATAGTTTCGAGATAAATATGACACAATTAATAAAATTGAGAATGGAAATAGGGAATGTGTCAAGTTTCATTTATTGGCGCAATACATATAATAAAAAAAAGAGATGAGCGCGATTCAAAACTTTACAATATGACAAGTTACACCTAACCGTTTTGACAAATCAGTAAATTCTTCGCCCGGGGATATACACCTGCCAATTATCTACCTTCAGTAACTTTACAATACCCAGCCGTGTCATTTCCGTATATTGTACATGTAGATAGCAAGTGTGATACATGTATATACACCAGAAATACCCATTCAAGTGATTTTTAATTTCAGAAGAACTCCATATCGGGTACATAAACATAAAATTACAATAATATGAAAAAATGTATTAATAAGTTCAAATGTTGTTTTGGTAAATGCACCTAGGTATGTATTTGTAAACTTATGTTAATTCGTTATTTCATGTCTCTTTCTTTTTTTTTTTTTGCTTCAATTAATTTTTTGTATCTTATAGACTTATTCGTAAATCGAAAAAAGTCACAAATCTGAATAGAATCATATGGCAATGAACATGTTGAATGATTTCTCTAACTCAAAACTAGTTATAGATGTACATGTAGATGCCTCTGAAATTATATTTTTCTCGTTGGGTTGCTTGTTCATTAATTGACGTTTACGATATATTCTAATGTTCAGTATTTGTGAAAACCGCTCATTTATCAATTTTACAAGAAATATTATAATACTTGTAAGTCATGAACATTGAAGTTTAACTTTCTATCATTTTTTCGTATACGCACAAACATACAATAAAATGAAACACTTTAAATCGGTTTAAATTATGCAATGCATTTTGAAAATATAGTTTTGAAAAACCGGATATTTTTGATTCATACTTTTTCTATCCCTTTTCTTAAAAATTAGGACACGTGTCACTGGTTAATATAGAATACAATTAACGGTACCAATTTTCTTGTACTAGATGCGCATTTCGAAAATACATGTCTCTTCAGTGATGCTCGAGGCCAAAATATATGAAATCAAAAGCAAATTTAATATAAAAGACGAAGAGCTATAATCCAAAAGGTCCAAAAGTATAGCCAAATTCGTGAAAGGAATACTAGTGAACCATGAATAATCCCAAACAACAAATTTGTGATTCAATTTGGTTTGTCACACTTGCTTATATTATCAATATTATGTATTGTTTTCGGCTGAGATGACTACATGTATAAAATTTATAGTAGCCTCAGTTTTTGGCAATATTGAAACAAATTGGATATCCTTTGCATTGCTTCTTAAGTTATTTTAATATATAAACTGAGCCAAAAAAGTTTAGCAACAAAATTGTGAAATTTTGTTTTATTACAAAATCATAAAATTTAAACATATAATTTTAATAACACAAAAATGGAATTATGATATGTCAGAAGCAACATGAATGTTTATCACTCACATTAATTATGATTTTCTTTGTATGGAGCGCGGGAGGGTCAAATGCTTAAATGAGTATAGTGTTTCTCAAAATCAATTTCTCAGACATGCCCTTAGTGCACCAATGAAGGATTGACAGGAACACCAGCAACTTCCCTTAGTCAATGCAGTACTTTTTTAGCCGAAAAAAACTTGTCACGTGTTGACGTAAAGCGAAGAAAGCGCTCCTCCCTTGACGATAGTTTTTTCTTGTCTACGAGATATCGACCTATCCTATGCAGTTGTGGGGCATGCATATTTTGTAGTTGCTGGTAAGGTGTAAGGGTTGGACATTTCAGATGCTGCATCTCCCTATTAATTCACGAAGTCTAGTCTGATTAATCATTTAAAAAAAAAGTCCAAGCAAAAGGGGAGGTGTACGCCCTATACGCCCCCTCTGGATCCGCCACTGAATTTAAAGCCCGAGTAGAAGTATCGGAAACCAGTTCATATTGACTGAATCCTATAGTCTGTTACCACGAAACCAAAAAAGGTTTACCAAGTTTGTTTTCACTTTTATCATATTTTTACAATGATAACTTTGATAATTTTCTTTAAATTTTAAGAAGAGAAAATTCTGTTACCAGATAATGTTTAGCATTTTCTTTTATTAATCATTCAATAAAATTCAGGTATCTTTTAGCGTTTTCTTTTATTGATCATTCAATGTTCATTATATTTTTAGACCACGCATTTCTCTAATCTTTATTTTTTATGCCCATTATTCTCTAATCTTCATTTTTCAAGGGCATTATTCTCTAATCATTGAACCCCATCCAAACCCTCTTTTTTTTATTATGTTGTACATGTACTATTATACCACTGATCGAGACTAGGGTGAGGATAGGGAGCCCGCTAACAATTTTAACCTCGCCACATTATTTATGTATGCGCCTGTCCCAAGTCAGGAGCCTGCAATTCAGTAGTTGTCGTTTGTTTATGTTTTACATATTTATTTTTCATTCATTTTTTTGTTATATAAATAAGGCGGTTCGTTTTCTTGTTTGAATTGTTTTTACATTGTCATATCAGGGCCTTTTATAGCTGACCATGCGGTATGGGCATTACTCATTGTTGAAGGCCGTACGGTGATCTATTTGTTAATGTCTCTGTCATTATGGTCTCTTGTGGACTGTTGTCTAATTGGAAATCATACCACATCTTCTTTTTTATATTCCTGTCCTTTTAAAATGCCCATTATAGACATATAATAATACATTAGGCTTAACATTTCATTTATTAATATCAAATAGCGAAAAAATTATATATTTATTCAATAACGACAATGTTGCTGCAATAGATGCCAAAAACATCAACAATATTGTATTGAAAAGAAACGGCATTTTATTTCACTTGTTCTTAAATAAAAAGATGTTTCATTTCATTTGTTATATACGGACACTGTAAATTTTGAATGTAAAATGAGTAAAAATTTGTTTATATTTATATATTGTGTCTTATACGCGTCTCATTTATCTTTTTAAAGATTGATGCACACAATGCAAATGTTTAAATGTTTTGTTTAGTTCTGTGATTCTCATTTTATGTTTGTATGTGGTGAGACTTTAAAAAATAATAATAATGATAAAATATTGAATCTAAAAATATTCAGAAACTATTAACTTTTCTTAAATTTATACTTGAGTCAGAAAATTAAAACCAGCAGTGTCAAACATGTTTAACACTCAGCGGGCATTCGATATCATTGACATACTATATAGCACTAATCGCAATATGTATACATGTACATATATTTTGGGCATCTTATCAGTAATCTCTCTATTGAAGATGTTGAAATATATGTATTATAATTATTCGCTTATTAGGCAAATTCATATTCTACAAAGATATTTTCAATCATTTTAGTTTTGATAAATACCATTACAAATAACTTATTTTGTCTAGTTTCCTGTGTGAGGATATTTGATTGATAAAATTCAATAAACAATTTAAGGTTGTCGGGTAAATGTGGATTACGGATTAAGATGTTAGATGTCAAACTTGAATTAACAAACTAAAGTGAATTTAACCCGAATATGTAGTTTCTCTTCAACAGTGTTTTAATTCCAATTTCCTTATTTTCATTTAAACTAAATTAATTAGAATGAAAGAAAGATTCGAAACTAAAGATAGTCACAATTAAAAATATGTATTTTGAAAAAAAGACAAAAACCGCCAGATCATATCTGATTTAAATCCAGGGTCCGTATATGCATCTTCTGACTTCAGACTCAGACTTCTCTTGAACTGAATCTTAATGTGCGTATTGCTATGCGTTTACTTTTCTACATTGGCTAGAGGTATAGGGGGAGGTTGAGATCATAAACATGTTTGCGCCTGTTCCAAGTCAGGAGTCTCTGGCCTTTGTTAGTCTTGTATTATTTTAATTTTGGTTTCTTGTGTACAATTTGGAAATTAGTATGGCGTTCATTATTACTGGACTATATATATTATATATATATATATATATATATATATATATATATATATATATATATATATATATATATATATATATATATATATATATATATATATATATATATATATATATATATATATTTGTTAAGGAGCCAACTGAAGGACGCCTCCGGGTGCGGGAATTTCTCGCTACATTGAAGACCTGTTGGTGACCTTCTGCTCAGTGTTGGTTTTTTTCTTTGGTCGGGTTGTTGTCTCTTTGACACATTCCTCATTTTCCATTCTCAATTTTACAATGGTACGTAAATTAAGATTTTATTCGAAAAGACGGATTTTTCTACATGTTCTACATGTACCAAAAAAAATGTACAACTATTGAATATTGTAAATGTTTAATGATGATACATGTCCAGATCTAGATCGAACTGCTTTGCTTCGTCGAAAGTACGAATATAGAAAAATCACAGATTTGTATTACAACTAGAAAGTCCTCGAACAGTTGAAGAAATCATCAGAATTTGTTTATTGTAAGTTATTTTGTACATGTATAACTATAATGCGAACCCGAAGTTGTGAAATCGCAACTAAGCGTACTTTGGAAAAGCGACGGTTCTATGAAAACCTATTGTCAAGTTCAAGTTCTGTTTCGACATCATTGTAATATATGTCACTGAACGTTAAAATTCAATCCTTTATTTCGTCTTCGTCTTCGTCAAATAGTGCTGTTGGTTTCTTTTTATTATTATTACATACTAGTATACATGAATACACCACAAGTTATTCCTATGTAATCTCATTTAGATATTTAGTAGTTTAAACATATTTTATTGTTCTAAACAAATGGATTAGAAATTTAGTGCATGCAAAGTAAATTTTAAAGATGACAATGATTGCAGTATCTGTGTGAATCTACTTCTCAATCACGCTTCATAAAGATATTACAGAATATTCAAGATTTACAACTTTTCGTGAATATGATTGCCAATGGAATAAACCATGCAGCAGATTTCAAAATAACCATATTAATTTGTGTCTGAATTATAACAACTGAAACTGTAATTCTGCTGTAGTGCACCTTTAGAACTTGCATTTCAGATAATTTGACCACGTGACAAGAAATTATACAATAAACATTGGTCACGCACGATAGGTTCTGATGTAAGACACGTACCGTTACAGTTTACACGCATCAGCGCACACAGGTTTCTCGAATGGGGCAGTTGTTTGGAGGAAAGTTACCAAAAACCACGCCTACCTTTACCTATTATCCAATCAAACGCCTTTGACATAAACATAAATAATACATGAGTAATATTACAGAGATTTTGAAAAAAAGTTGAGACTCTAAATTCTAACTTAAAATTATAAATTTATGCTCGTAATGCATTTTCGCAATTTACAATAAATGTTATACATACTTTCACCTATCTAGTGAGGAAAAAATAGAAATTAAAAAAAATTGCAATTTACAACTATTTCGAATTATAGTGCACAGCAAGGACGTATATTTGTTTTCCGTCCTTGTGCACAGTTTGTGATAAATGGGTGTCAAAATGTATTAAACAGAAACCCAAAGACCAGTTTCAAGAAGAATTCTTTGCTTTTATGCAGAATCGCATAAAACATAATGCTGTCATATTTTCAAAAAGAATTATCAATTAGAAAACTCCTTTTTACATTTCTAAATTCATATATTACGCAGATATAGATGTGGTAGTTGCCGATTCAGTCCAGAAGGTGTCAGGATTTACACAGAAAAGACAGAATATGTCGTCTCTGTGACACAAACAACATTGATGATGAGTACCATTACATTATGAATTGTAGAACATATAAACTATAGAAAAAGAAGGAAATGTTTAAGGAACTACTGTTAGTCAAACCCTTATATCTTTAAAGCTGATCAACAGTTAAACTCATCAAATATTGTAATATTAGAAAAACTATGTAAAAGTTATAAATGTGAAAGTCAGTCCTCCAAGCTAATTTAATTGTATCGTTTACACATGCATGTACTAATTTTACCTTATAGTTACGTGTATGTATGTTCTTGATAACTGGTAATTGAAGTTTTATGAGAAATAAAGTATTCGTATTCCTTTAAAAATGTAAACCATAAATTGCAGTACACGAAGACAGCCTACGGGTAAAGTACAAGTGAATATATCACAAAAAGATTATATTTAATCCTCATCCGTACGCGTCCTTGTAAATGCCGAAAACTCTGGATTTTCTTTGAAAATTACCTGAGAGGTTATAAAAGATCTAGAAAAGACCAAAAATGAATTGAAATAAAAGATTTTTGTATAGACGAGTTACAACATTGCATAAGCATGATTAGGAAATTTGAACAAAAAAAGTTCGTGCTCATCTTTGTAGTGGCGAAAAACACGCATATCGAGTTACGTAGACGAAAAAGAATAATTACATTCATGATAATTATGATGTAAATTCACGAAATTAAAAGGTTATAATTAGAAAACAATCTAAAACACGATTCGTCATTCCCCATGTATAATTATAGATTAAAACAAAATTATAATTTTAATTCTGAAATTCAAAAGGCATGTTTCTGATACGTGACAGTTCAGCGAACACTATTACATGAAATGCACGATGATATTGACCGAAAACAAAGGTGAAAGATTCAAATTGTAAAATCATTCGCTGAACGGTAGAATTTCTATCAATCATCCAACGATATAAAAAGCCTTTTGAGTGTAAAAGTATGATAGAAATACTTTTAATTTATTGAAATGCCTGTTATATTGTTCCAGTCATTGGTTACTAGTGCATGATTGTCAGTCCATTTCGATATTTCATAGCACTTTTACAAATTCTGAAAAAAAAGAAAAGAAAAAACTAATATTCCCATGGGAAAAATATATCTTCCCATGAGAAGAAAATTGTCCCGCAAAGTGTTCAACTCCCACAAAAGGGAATCTAACCAACTAAGAAATGCATAATCATCTGTAGATTGATTTTTATATATGAAACGATGTGTATTGATTTTACTTGGTTCAATGTTCAGTGGCAAGTATTTTATATATGCGCAGGTCCTGAGACAGATAATCAAATTATCAGATTGAGGGATGACGGACAGGAAGACTCCAAACGTAACAGTGTGAACTAGCTGTCAGAAACTTAAGAACTCTCAGATTCTTTCATCGTTGAAGACCCTCTAGCGACTATAAAGATGAACAGGAATAAAAACGCTGACCATTGATAATTTGTATTTTTGTTAAGCTCTGACTTTGTGTTCGATTAGGTCCCGTGTATGTTTACCCCATATTCCTTTATTTTCTATAAAGGCGTCTGTCTTGACAGTAAGTTGACACGACTTAATCATGTTAATACTAGTTAAACCCTTAAATGTAAGACACCAGATGGAAATACTCAAAAAGGAGAGCCAGTTTGGTTCTCTTTAATGTTAGAGTTCAAATCTTCATGAAGAAACGACTATATGTTTTCTGTATTCAGCATAGAATAATATCTTCTAAACTATATTTTTTCGCACAATGTCTGGATATTGGTGGACATGCATTATTGCGAAACCAGACATTTACAAATGAAAATTAACACTTAGACTATAGACATTTAGTAGGGAAGTAAATGAACAAAAGACAAGTAATTCAGAAACATAAAATTGAGAATGGAAATAGGGAATGCATGGATCACGCAAAATTAAGCAGGGGCGACATCGGAGTAATGGGAGTTTGCTTCTTGCAAGACATTCGCCGTGAAAACAATTTGATATGAAGACAAGCCTTTGTACTGTGACTTTGTTTTAAAATTTCAAACATGAGGCTGTTACGGCCCTGGTCAATGTTTTTTAAGCCATACATAGTTTCCTTTCATTTTGTTGTTGGCTTTCTGAAATAAATGTTTACATATTATAGACTATCATGATCCTTTTTTTTCAATTTCAGTTAAACACTATGTCTGATTTGCTTTTTCAGAAACTTTAGCATGTTTAAATGTCTTTTTCTTTTTCTTCATCTTTTTGAAACCCTAGTTTTGTATTACCACTGACCAGTTCAGTAAAAAAACAGCTGCTTCATGTTTGTATAAATGTGTTTGTAACCTTTCTAACATGCTATTATTTTCCGTTATTTTTTATTCCGTGTCTATAGATAGTCTTGATCGGAGAGTCAAGATTTATTTTGTCTGTTGGTTGCTTGGCTAGCGTAAGCTAATCGATTTACCTCACATTTTGAAGTTGGATGGAGATTGTTTTTAAATAAATGCCGTACCTTTGTACTTTGGTTTCCTGTCGGTTTTTTCTCAATTTTAAATTGGGAAGTTTTATCATTTGTTTTGCATGATAATTAATTTTGACTTGCAAATGAACAATTAATAAATCTAGTCCCATGTGTGCTAGTGAAATGTCTTTAGTGTAATCTCGGAGTGTAATTTTTATTTCAACTTTTACGTTTGCTTCAGCACAACCTAAAACACGAAAACTTTCATTTTCTTGTAAGAATGAGATTCGTTACTTCAAACAAAAATCGCTTTTATCTTTTTTTTTTCTTTTTTGCAGTAAAAGACCTGTTTCTTAAAAAAAACTTTCATACAATCGACTAAACGAAGTATAAGCTTCGGGAAGGTCAAGGATTATAACATATTTTTCGTAATTTTGCAAAAATCGAAAATTTACGGTAATTAATGGTCGAATTGAAGCTTAATACCTACCAAAAAATCTCAATGAGCGAAAAGACTTTCATTTTAGTCATCTCTGGTGTATTTATGATGGCTTGGTTTGAAGCGAGAACAGACGAACTATGCTTACTAGTGTTGCATAAAAAAAAACATGAGGATATGGTTTGTCCTTTATGAATCTATATTGCAAATTTGACTCATATAAGGATAATGTTTGTCTCATAGAAAAATCGGTAGTTTTAACCGATAATTTATTTTTCGATTTTTATCGGATATAGTAGTTATTTGGAAAAATACAAACCGTATAATTAATTATTAAAGTTTCGTATGCATCATAAATCAACCGGCTCCGGCAACTTTTGACTTGTTCTAATATCAATAGTAATGATTTTCAGCGGAGAAAAAGATAGATATTTTGGTCGTGGTTGAAAGAATCGTAAAAGTGTTATTTTTCTAAATTCTGTTTGTTTAATCGGACAAAGTAGAGTCTTAGTTTGATTTTTTTTTGCCGAACTGGACTCTATATTGTGTATTGAATTGAAAGTTTGTAAACGTTCCGACCAATGAAATTCATTTTAATATGTAACGCGAACTTCAACGAGAGCACCTAGATGAAATATTTTATCTATACTACAATCAGTTTTAACTTAGAAATTTCCGCTCAAATATATAGGAAATAAAATTATATGAAAACAACAATGCAGAATTTTTCTTTTCCATTTTTTTTTAACAATGTTTATGTTCATTTCAATTTGGTAAGTAGACTTATATTTAATGCCCAAAACGTAAATATATGTTTTCTTTTAAGGGGGTTCGCGGGTCTAAATCATTTATATAGGATTTCTCTATATTTTTCTATAAATGAACTTTATCTTATAGTTAATAGAAAAATAAAATAAAAAAGTGGGGTCACCGTTCATTTGCGCTCACAATCTGCCTTCGAAAGAAGCATACATTTTTGTAAAGGTGTTTTTTTTTCTGTTGAAGTAATAGGAGAAATAAAGGTAATATCGAAATAAAAAAAAGAAATTTATTACAGAAATCGCTAAAATTTTACAGTAATTTAGTTTAAGTACAGCTTATATAGAAATTATATTAAAAAGGATATCAATTTTAGAGCCAAAAAATGGCATTTTTCCACCAAAGGGAGATAATTTGGAACTTTTTCAATAATATATACATTTTGAAAGTCAGCTGGGGCCAACACGAATTGATTGTTTTGAATGATTTTTGCACCATATGATAAAGTAACAACTACAAAAGGAAATAAATAAAATTTGTAATGAAAAACAAATGTTTGATTTTTTTCTGAAATTTTTATACCCTCGAGCCTCCTTAAAACATTAAAAAACGTGAGAGTATGCCGATAAATAGCCAGTCTAGGTCGTTAAACTTAAATCAACTTACCCATCGTTATCGCAGACTAAAATTTAACTCATATATATATGTTCATTTATGACAAGTACGTCAGGATGCATGACAGCACAATAATCTTTTTACAGAATCGTAAGAACAATATTTTTGTTTGATATTTGCTTCTCTTCCACAATTAACGCCCGATTTGGCCAGTAACCGGTATTACAATTTAACACAGTTTTAAAAGTTCAGTGGGCTGCTACTTCATTTATAATTTTGGGTATGACTTTCTGTTTATCATATTCAACATACGTCAACATTGTCTTCATCAATTTTATTATTCAATTCATCAAAACCTTGTTTTTCATTACAAGCTTTTCCGTATATCAATATACGGCAAGAGAATGAATATTTGTTGCTTACCGGAAATATAAGATACATCGATTTAAATTATGTACACAATAAATAATTGCTGTGTAGTTTCCATGTCTACATTTGATTTACGAGTACAATATAGTAAACATAAAAAGAGAAAAGAGAAACGGTAAATATACAGGAATACATAAAGTTTCGTAAATAGTTGCAAAGGACCACATGTTACTTACATGTCATGAGGTTTCATAGCATTCAGTAATTTTTGAAACGCACATATATATGTGCGATAAAGATCTAGTGCATTTGAGCAAATTAAATTTATGTTATCCATCTAACTATTTTATTTTCAACAGATTCCCTAGTTTGACATTTTTAAACCACGCGTGTATATATATTTTAATGTTTTTATTTAAATGCCTTATATATGAAAATGTCACGTGTATTATACGTTCGTTTAATTAAATTGTGGAGCATGTGACTTAATAAGACTACGCATTTAAAGTTTGAAACAAAAAACGATAGATACATCGAGGTCGTTTTGCTTGGGTGATTTACCTGTAAAAAGCTCGGGTCTCATCCATGTTTAAAACGAATTAATGGATGTTTGAAATAGTTTAACGGGGGCGTGGCCTATTAGTTTAACGCAACTAACCAGCAACTTGATTTCAATTGATTCACCGCAGAGAAATCTATTTGACTGGCGTTAAAATGAATTGATATGAATTGATATGAATTAAATATAATTTTTAATTTTTGTCAATCTTTATCAATAAACGATCAATCTCATTTAAATAGCGTTAACACGTTTTTGTCCGTTCAAGTTAAATTCGGGTTACTAGTGATTCTATGCTATGGACTGGTTTGAAGACAGAATTAAAGGATTTTGATGAGCTCAGAGTTGTACTTAGACAGATAGAAACAGATCATGAGGAGAGGAAGTTATCATCTCATAAGCCACAACCAGCCAAAGCAACTGCAATTTCTGATACTTCAATACAGGAATCACAGATGAATAAATTTGAAGGATTGATTAATCAACTTACTACCAGGATGGATAGATGGGAAACAGATTTTAGAGGAAGAGGATCAATTAGAGGTCGAGGTTATAGGAACAATAGAGGATATTTCAACAGAAATCAAGGACAGTACAACAGAGGAGGAGGACATGGACAACAGCAAGGATATCATGAGTCATCTACACCACAAGCTACTTAACTTCAAATTACCAACACCAGGAAGAAAAGAAATGCTTTCGATGTGGATTACCAGGACACTTTAAGATTGGTTGTACAGCAATATTAGATGGAAAGAAGAATTTAAACTACAAGAAGTCTATGGGTCAGGACCACCATTAGGCTTATGCGAGTCAACTACGACAGGTCCTTCTACACAGATACCACCAGGATTATTTGGAAGCCCAACAGAAACTGAGGTAATACTACATGGTAGAACAGTTAAGAGTCTTCTTGACACTGGATCAACAGTTTCAACAGTCAGCCACACATATTACAACAACAACTTAATTGATTTGCCACTTCAACAACTTAACACCTTATTAGATATAGAGTGTGCAGATGGACAGCAACTGCCATATGAAGGATACATAGAAACAGAACTTCAGATACCACTTCAGACTGAAAGATACCCATGCATTATATTGGTGATTCCAGACAGTACATACAACACCCAAGTACCACTACTCATTGGAACCAATATCCTACAACACATCATGAAGTTATTGCAACTGCAACATGGCAGCAGGTATTTACAAACATCAAAACTCAGCACTTCATGGTACCTTACCTTTAGAACTATCACACTCAGAGAAAAGAAACTTCAACGTCACAACAATACATTGGCTGTTATCAAGAATGCTATTGGCAAGCCAGTTACCATCAAGCCAAATTCAACGGTTCAGATACCAGGTTATATCGACAAAGAACTACCATATAGTACAACACCAGCTATGCTTCTTCCATCAACTTTACAACCCAACTGCAATGATCTTGAAGTAGAACCATCACTTATAGAATTCAAGTACAGAAGTAACGGAAAGATAGACGTACAACTTGCCAATGTAACATCACGCACCATTACCATTCAACCAAGAGCAGTATTATGCGAAATACAACCAGTCTGTATTGAACATCAAACAGAAGATATTGAAGCAAAGATACCCATTATTGATCAAGTGGAAATCAACACCATTGACTTAACAGAAGAGCAGTTGAAGATAGGGAAAGATTTTATTAAGTCATACGAAGACATCTTTGCTAAGAATGATCAAGATATTGGCAACACTACAGTGAAACATCGAATAGATTTGTTAGAGGAACATCCGTTTAAACAACGATACAGGCGTATACCAACAGCCATGTATGATGAAGTGAAGGCACATCTCAAACAGTTGTTAGGAAATGGAACTATTAGACCATCACATAGTCCTTATGCTTCAAATGTAGTTCTGGTTAGAAAGAAGAATGGCAAACTACGCCTATGTACGGATTATAGACAGCTGAACAGAATTACGAAAAAAGACAGTTATGCGTTGCCTAGGATTGAAGACCTTTTCGATGCTCTTGCAGGCAGCTCATACTTCACATGTGTTGATATGAAGAGCGGGTATCACCAAGTGGAGATTCTAGAACAGCATAAGGAAAGAACCGCCTTCACAGTGGGTCCACTCGGGTTCTACGAATACAACAGAATGCCGTTTGGTTTGACTAATTCACCAGCAACCTACCAAAGAATGATGGAGGAATGTTTGTCAGATTTACACCTCAAGATTTGTTGCATTTTCATAGACGACGTGATTATCTTTGGCAGAACCTATGAAGAGCATCTGGACAATCTCCGCCTTGTATTTGACAGGATCCGGAAACACAACATGAAGCTTGCACCAGACAAGTGCTCATTTTTCAAGACCAAGGTGAAGTACGTCGGCCATGTTGTTTCATCGGAAGGTGTGGAGGTTGACCCAGCCAAAACAGACAAAGTAGTGAATTGGCCAAAGCCCACCAGTCCTGAAGATGTTAGACGATTTCTCGGATTCGTCGGATATTATCGTCGCTTCATTCGACATTTCAGCAACATCAGTAAACCACTCACAGAATTGATGCCGAATCCGATGAAAAAGAAAATAAAGAAACAAGAGCAGAAACCATGGCACTGGGGTCCCGAACAAGACAAAGCGTTTGAAACACTAAAGGAACGACTTGTGTCAGCACCTATACTTGGATATGCCATTAGCAATCTTCCATACGAACTACATACAGATGCATCAGGATTTGCACTTGGAGCTGTATTGTACCAGAAGCAGGGAGAACATTTGAGGGTTGTCAGCTATGCCAGCAGAAGTTTATCAAAGTCAGAGAAGAGATATCCACCACACAAGTTGGAATTTCTCGCTTTGAAGTGGGCTGTTTGTGAGAAGTTCAGGGATTACCTCTTAGGCAGCAACTTTACAGTCATGACAGACAACAACCCCATGACATATGTGTTGACCACGGCTAAACTCGATGCAACCGGTCACAGATGGTTGAGCAGCCTTGCAGACTTCAACTTCAACATCTTGTATCGACCTGGAAAGAAAAATGGAGACGCAGATGGACTCAGCCGAATTCCAGATGCACAAAGTATAGATAGTGGAGAAGTCATATCGATAGAATCCGTACAGGCTATCTGTAATTCACAGCTTCCGAACACATTCATCGAGAGTTTAGCTGTTAACCCAGATGTAGTGCAATCTGATGATGATGAAGATGAATACAAAGATGAAGATATCATCAATTGGAAACAAGCACAGGCCATGGATTCACAAATAGCGCCGTTTGTGAGATATGTTAAAGAAGGAAGGAAACCTACAACAGCAGAGGTTGGATCATCATTACTCTTGCGACAGTTTCAACACCTTATTCTCAAAGATGGCGTATTATACAGAGAAGTGATGATTAGTGATGACAGGAAATCACAGCTGGTATTACCATCTGCACATATAAAGATCGTCCTTGAGGCACTGCATGATGATATGGGCCATCCAGGCAAGGATAGAACACTATCACTGCTGCGTGACAGATTCTACTGGCCAGGAATGGACAAGGCAGTTGATGATTGGATAGGACAGTGCAGTAGATGTTTGAAAAGGAAAACACCAGCTAACAGTCAAGTTGCACCCTTGGTCAGCATTACCACCAGATTTCCACTAGAGCTAGTTTGCATTGATTTCCTGAAACTTGAGCGTTCTAAAGGAGGATATGAAGATGTACTTATCATCATGGACCACTTTACCAGATACGCCCAGGCTATACCAACACGGAATCAAACAGCTAGAACTACTGCCCAAGCACTCTTTGATAATTACATCGTCCACTACGGAATTCCGCTACGCATACACTCTGACAGAGGAGCGAATTTTGAAAGTAAAGTGATCAAAGAGTTGTGTACTTTGATTGGAATGAAGAAATCCAGAACAACACCATACCATCCCATGGGAAATGGTATGCCAGAGAGGTTTAATCGTACTTTGATGGGGATGCTTGGTACATTAGATCGACAACAGAAGACTAATTGGAAAGCTTACGTTGCACCCATGGTTCACGCCTATAACTGCACTCGTCACGAGTCAACAGGAGTTGCACCGTACTTCCTCATGTTTGGACGACAGCCACGTTTGCCAATTGATTTAGCTTTTGGACTTCACAAAGACACCAAGATGCCAGCTACAAAGTACATCAAAGGTCTTCGTGATAGACTTTCTTCTGCATACCAACTGGCATCAGAAGCATCCAAGAAAGCACAAGCAACACAGAAGGAAGCATACGATCTTCGAGTCAGAGGAGCTTCTATACAGAAGGGTGACCGAGTGTTGGTGAAGATTGTATACTTCGATGGCAGACACAAGTTGGCTGATAAATGGGAAGATGTACCATATGTTGTTTTGGATCAGCCAAATCAAGAAATTCCTGTATTCACCGTTATCCGGGAAGATGGAGAGGGGAAAATGAAGAAACTACATAGAAACCTACTTCTTCCAGTCGGCTACATCAGAGACCAGGAACCAGTAGAGTTACAAACTACTAAACAGAGACCAACTCCACGCCCACGTGCTAGTAAGCAACAGAAACTACCAGTGGTTCATGCAACCAAGGAGGATTCAGCTGATGACACAGCATCAACTAATTCAGAGGACTCCGAGGTTGGATTTGTGTTAACAGCGGACAGCGAATCATCTCTTGCTGAAGACTCCGATGCTAACGCAGATATTAGTGATGAGGTAACAAGTCTTTCTGGGGACGCCCAGATTGAAGAGACTGAACCTACTGGAAGCGCTTCCGAAGATGCTGAGAGTATTTCATCAGAAGATACTACTATTGATGATGATGATGTACATCAGGATACTGACGAATTACCACCGGTAGAAATCAGACGTTCTGGAAGGGAACGAAGACCACCTGCTTGGTTTCGATCTGGACAGTTCGAGACAAGTATGGCTGTTGCTGGACGAACTAGTATTCCAGAGTGGCGACAGAAAGCTGATTACATCTCGTCTTTGGCCCAGACGCCGTTATTTAAAGCAACTGGATTAGAGAGAGATGCAGCAAGGACCATATTGGACATTGTCAACCACCACTAGTTGGAAATGACGGGACGTCATTTTACAGCTGGGGGGAGTGTGTGGTAAAGTGTTATTTTAGGATTATATGTATTTTATATATAAGTAATACTGTAGTATTATATTAGTGCATGGTTAAACTATACGGAGTGTATATTTCAGGTTCGCTCAGGTGTGACTTTTATCAGGTGTTTCAATTGTGTTTTATTGGTATTGATTAGTGGTCAATTCTTTGGCGGGAACTTTACATTTCTACATGGTCACTTTGTGTAATGGACACCATTTTCATTGTCTAGTAAATTGTAATATTATATTCTATTTGGAGTTTGGTTTTCCTATTTATAAGGTCAGTTATTCTTCTTATACTAATATATTAATTATCTATCCTTATAATTATATGTATGCATGATTTACGAATGTTATGAATAAATGCATGTTTGAATGATGGGTAGATGTGATATGCAAGTGTAACAATAGAAAACTTAAAAGAACTTTAAATCTCTTTAATAATTGTGCTTTTATGGTTAAAACAGTAAATTATATAAAACAGCTAAATTTCAGTAAATGGATTAAACTATTGAATTTTATGGAATGAATGTTTTATAATAATTTCAGATATTAAATAAAGTCATAAATTGATAAAGATAATAACTATTTTATTTTGATATGCAGATTAGGTTAGTTATGAATTTAATATTTGTACTGCAGGTATATTCCATATTGATGACCCACCATGTCGGCATCAACCTGATGTGATCGTACTTTAATTGTATTCAAGCCTTCACAAATACCTGTGAGGTAGGTTTTGTTATGTTGAATCTATGTGCGTTTTGCTTATTGTATTGTCTGCTTTAGAAAGTGCTTTATGCTTTGTTTGCACGTATGTTCTTGCTTTGCATGTATATGTTATTTTTAAATATGCTTATTTAAATTTGGTATTTAACAGTTCATTTCATTACTGTTATAATGTATTACTAATGCATCGACATATGCATTATGATTAGATTTGGTATTTAGATGTATTCATGAGACAATAGAATTGGAGATCACTATTTCCGACTTAATGAAATTATATAGTATTCTTTTATTATTTAAATGCTTGGAAAAGTAAACAGCTTCCTTGTTCATAATTGTTAACATAATGTTTTAAACCTTTTATATAGTTACTTAATTATATTACATCCATTAATATAATGTATTGTTATTACAGGGTATTTATTTTGGATTACAATATATAACGAAATAAAGAATCCATAACTTTATATTGTCTTGGTGTAATCATTTGCCACGAAACAAGACTACAAAAAAATGAAAAGTGTGTAAGAATAAATTTAAGAAATAGACCGAGATTTAAACTAGTCTAAAAGTTATATATAGAATTTATAAGAATCCAAAAATAGTTAATTTCACTACGCGATTGAATGATTTTGACGTTTGTTGTTCAACGTATATTGTAATTCATAATAGAAATATATCATAATGACATATAATAGAACAATATCATACTGACGGGATCTTTTAAAGTACAGAGTCACGTTATAAGAACAAAAGAAATACAAAAAGTCGCAAATACAAAACAAACCACAAAAAAATAATGAAAGCCAATACAAACACATTGACGAGATGTATAAGTACCGAGCCACGTGAAACGAATATCACATGAACCCATTCAACAGTAAAAGTAATATTAATAGTAGAACAAAGACAAATGAAAGAACTATAAAACACGTTGTTAAGATGATAAACAACATCAGTACGAAGAATCTATACACCAAGACCATCGTGTATTATTTGAGAAGTTGATACGGAATATTTATCAACAAGGTCTTGGTACCTTCCGATGAACTTTTTTAGAAAAAGAACGAGACGTTCTTTGACATACCCCTGTTTCATCAACTTTCTACTCAGACACTGATGACGTTTTACAAAGTCTGAGTAGGAGCTGCAAGCTCTTGAATATCGAATAAGTTGGGAAATATATATCCCATATGCAGGTGAAGTTGGTATATTGCTACTAAGGTGGGGGAAATTTATAATTTCAAAATTAAAATCGTCTCGTTTGTGATAGATTCTGGTACTGAGATGACTGTGTAAGTCAAATTCGAGATATAAGTCTAAAAATGAGGCGGAGGAAGCCGTGTCTGTTGTTTCTTTAATCTCTAGTTCTGGGGGATATATTAATGGAACCCAATCAGAAAAGTTCGGATTGTTTATGGAAAGAACATCATCAATATATCTGAAAGTGAAATTAAATAATCTGGCTTCTTTGATTCTCTTGTTTAACACAAGTTATTGTCTGGAAACTAGAAAAATGCTTGTTTTAGCACTTTTGGACCCTTATTCCTGCATCCATTGGGCAATAACCCCAAAACTCAATCCCAGCCTTCCATTTGTGATTTGAAACTTTGTGGTACAATGTCAGAGAAATCAATCCATGCACTTACACACACAAGTTATTTTCCAGAAACTACAAAAATGCTTGTTTTTTGCCACTTTTTTGCCCTTAAGGATGTTCGCTTGTCATGTTTTGATTTTTTTTGTCAGATTTTCGGAATCCTCTGGTTTTATCCATTTGAATGCCTTTAAAAAATTTGCCCATTGACCCCCATTTTTCTTTTTTTGAAATCTTTTGCATGTATAATTATAAGCCATTTGTAAAAGTCTTGAAATCTTATTTATTTTTTAATAGTTTTCGAAAACTTAAACTTGTCAATGATCAAGAAATGGAAAATCAAGAGAGAACATTTTCTCGCCAAAATTTCAATGGCTAGAAAACAAGCAAATTGACCTCTGTATATTTTTCGCTTTTTTGATTCCTTAAATAATTCCCTATCAATATATACTAGTTTTATGAAAAGCTATTTATTTTGAAACTGATCGCAGCGAACTTCCTTAATTCCTAAACTGTTAGCACCATAACCCCCAAAATGAATCCACACCTCCTACTTGTGGTATTAAACATTGTGGACCATCATCCGCAAAATCAATCCCAACCTTCCTTTTGTGGTATTGAACCTTCTTATCAAATTTCAAAGAGATCCATTTACGTAAACTAAAGTTATTGTCCGGACATTAAAAGTGTCTTCAGACGACGCAGACGACGACGACATCATACCATTATACGATCCCAAAATTGTGTTTGCGGTCGTATAAAAACGGATTAACCGATAATAGTCATATGACAATTCATTACTAGGTATAAGTTATCTGTATCATAGTTATCAAATGACTATATTTATTCCTATAACTTAATTCATATTTTAGAGAGAACCAAAGACACACTTAATGATTGGAAAGATAAAGATTCAATTTTTATAGAAACAAGAGCTGCCCAGCATGTACTCAAATCTATAAAGGAAAACAGTTGTGTAACTATTACAGCTAGTTCTGGTGTGGGGAAGACAGCAACACTCCGACACGTGGCTTTACAGATGACGGATGAGGGTTATGATGTCATTTTAGTGACAAAACCAGGTCACATTGTGAAGTATTACAACCCAAAAGAGAAGACATTGTTTGTTTTTGATGATTTATGTGGAAACTTTTCTGTTGACCAATGCGACATTAAAAGTTGGGACCCAGTCATGGAAAATATAAAAACAATTCTTGACAAAGATAAAACAAAAATACTTGCAGCATGCCGTTTACAAGTGTATCGAGATGAAAAGTTTGAATCTTTATCTTTATTCAAGTCATGCGTATGCAACCTGTTATTAGAAAACATGCGTCTGTCAAAAAAGGAAAAACAGTCAATTGCAGAGTTATATTTAAAAACAAAGGCACCAAAGATTACAGATTTTTATAATTTATACGATTGTTTCCCTTTATTATGTAAATTGTACCATGATAATCCTGAACTTAATATTACAGATTTCTTTCAGAATCCATTTTCAGTTTATGAAGCAGAGATGGACAAGCTTCTTAAGAAAGGGCATCACACTAAATACTGTGCTTTGGTTTTATGCATCATGTTTAACAACAAGCTGGAGGAAGAAATGCTTACAGAAGAGTTAAACGAAGAAACCAGGATTATTATTGAGAACACATGTGAGGCATGTAGATTAGACAGGGGAACTTCAAGGCTTGTATTAAAGGATGGCCTTGAATCACTTGAAGATACGTTCATAAAACAAAAACAATACATGTACAAGATTTTACATGATAAAATATTTGACTTTTTAGCATACTTCTTTGGGCAAAAAATTATTCATTGCATGATAAAGAACGCAAACAGAGGTTTGATCAAGGAAAGATTTTTATTAGAAAAACAGCACGACATGGACCAGTTTATTACTATTATACCTGTAAAGTACCATAAACTGTATATACAAAGAATGATTGATGACTGGTCAAAGGAAAAAGTACAAGATGTATTTAGTAACATCAATATGAAGATTCCTAAATTCAGACAGACATTTCTTTGTCATTTAAAAAGTCTGGATGTATCGTACCAGAGACAGCTGGCACATATATGTGGTAAGCATACACCAATTGTTTCTCATGCGTGTTACGATGACCCAGACTTCTATTTTTTAAAGCCATGTGATGATGATAATCCTGATAAGGATAATGATGCCTATGATACTGCATTATTACAGTGTAGTTACATGGGATATATTCCCTTGGTCCTATGGTGTTGTAATCAAGGTGTTGATGTTAACATGTGCACATATAGTGGATTGTCACCTGTAATGATTGCTTGTAAACATGGCCATACAGAAATAGTTAAGATATTGTTAGACAATGGAGCAGACTTTACTAAACGTGATAAAGATTATCAAACACCTCTGTGGACGGCTTGTAAACATGGTCATACAGAAATAGTAAAGATAATGTTAGACAGAGGAATAGATTGTAATACAATTGATAAATATGGTCAGACACCTGTAACGAAGGCTTGTGAACGTGGGCATACAGAAATAATAAAGATATTGCTAGACAGGGGGGTAGACTGTAATGCATGTGACATGTTTGGTATGACTTCTGTTTTGAAGGCTTGTGAACATGGTAACACAGAAATAGTAAAGATGTTGTTAGACAGAGGTGGAGACTGTAATAAATGTGATAATATGGGTCGGTCACCTGTACTGATGGCTTCCGGTCATCCAGAAATAGTGAAGATCTTGTTAGATAGAGGAGCAAACTATAATAACTGGTGTGTTATGGGTAGTTCTCCTATAAATACGGCTTGTAATAATGGTTATATTGAAACAGTAAAGATTTTATTGGACAGAGAAGCAGACTGTGATCGGTGTGATATTCATGGTCAGTCATCTGTTTCGAAAGCGTGTGAACATGGTCATACAGAAATAGTGAAGATTTTGTTAAACAGAGGAGTAGATTGCAATACATGTGATACCCATGGTCAGTCATCAGTATGGAAGGCCTGTGAACATGGTCATACAGATATAGTTAAGATGTTGTTAGACAGAGGAGTAGATTGCAATACATGTGATACCCATGGTCAGTCATCAGTATGGAAGGCCTGTGAACATGGTCATACAGATATAGTTAAGATGTTGTTAGACAGAGGAGTAGACTGTAATAAATGTGATAATGCGTATCATTCACCTTTAATGAAGGCGTGTGAGCACGGTCATACAGAAATAGTAAAGATTTTGTTAAACAGAGGAGTAGTCTGTAATAAATGTGATAATGCTGATCATTCACCGTTGATGAAGGCATGTGAAAACGGTCATACAGAAATAGTAGAGATGTTGTTAGACAAAGGATCAGACGTCAATGAAAATGACAGGTTTGGTATGTCTGCTGTAATGTATGCGTCTCAACAGGTTCATACGCATATAGTTAAGATATTGGTTGACAGAGGATCTGACTGTATATCTGATAAATGGGATAGTCAGTCAGCTGTAATGTATGCTTGTGAACATGGGCATACAGAAATAGTGAAGATTTTTTTAGACAGAGGAGTAGACTTTATTAGATGTTACAGGAAGGGTGAGTCACCTGTAATGAAGGCTTCCGAACATGGTCATACAGAAATAGTAAAGATGTTAATAGACAGAGGAGCTGACTGTAATAAATGTGATGAAAGGGACAGATCACCTTTGAATGCGGCTTGTGAACATGGTCATACAGAAATAGTAAAGAAGCTGTTAGACAGAGGAGTGGACTTTGATAAATGTGACAGGTATGGTAAGTCACCTGTAATGAAAGCTTGTGCGATTGGTCATACAGAAATAGTGTTGAAGTTAATAGACAGAGGAGCTGACTGTAATAAATGTGATGAAGGTGACATATCACCTTTAATGGCGGCTTGTGGAAATAAGCATACAGAAATAGTAAAGATATTGTTAAACAGAGGAGTAGATTTTAATAAATGTAACAGGTTTGGTGAGTCACCTGTTATGAAAGCTTGTGTGCTTGGTCATACAGAAACATTGAAGAAGTTAATAGACAGAGGAGCTGACTTTAATAAATGTGATAAAGGTGACAGCTCACCTTTAATGGCGGCTTGTGAACACGGTCATACAGAAATAGTAAAGATGTTGTTAAACAGAGGAGTAGATTTTAATAAATGTGATAAATATGGTGCGTCACCTCTAATGAAGGCTTGTGGAAATGGTCACAACGAAATAGTTCTGATGCTGCTAGAAAAAGGAGTAGACTACATTAAATGTGACAAGATTGGTCAGTCAGCTATATATCTTGCTTCCAGAAATGCTCACGATTCGATAGTTACTATGATAAATAAACATTCCAAAAATGTTGAAATGTTGTAATTTTGTATACCAGACGCGTTTTTATTCTTTTTCTTTAGACCTTTAAATAACGATAGAAGCTATAAATCAAAGATTCAATCAATCAATCTGTTGTAAAGATGTATTTTGTAGTTGTGAAGCATTGTTACTTCTGAATTAGCAATACGATACTCTTAATATAATAACATTATTCTGACATTATAAAGTAGTATGTTAATGTTGTAAAATTGCAATGTGTCGCTATAATTTTGCTGGTGATGTTGAAATATGTTATGGTGAGGAAAAACGTCCACAAAGGCTTTTGGTTGAAAGATGTGCTTATGTTGCTGAAAGCTGTGCGGTTGTTGATTTCAATAGTACTTCGTTAAAATGTGTGCTGTTTGTAGAAATATGTTGTATAATTATATGTAACAAAATGTGCCTTTCTTTCTAATAGATAGGTTTTCGCTATTGAAAGATATTCAGATATTTTCAAAGAATCGATGATGTTGTTTATTAAAGATATGTTGGTTTTTTTTTAATATTTGGTACTGTTGTTTAAAAATGTGCTGTCTTTATACAGATGTAATTTTTTTCCCCAATATATGCAATAGTTGTAGCAAGATATGCTACTGTTTCTAACAGACGTGTTGTTCTTAAATCATGTGCTGTTGTTGGTTGATATGATGTTGTTGTTTAAAGATGTGTTGTTAGTTTATATTACAATTGTATCAATGTAAATACTTCCTGTTTGGTTACTTGATATACTATTGATTCTATTTTGGTTTCATAAATTGACACTTTTCTACAAATTGTAAACTCATAAAGAGTGTTGTGAAGGATTAGAGAATTGGCAAAATGTTGTTGGAAAAAAATATCATTTTTCAGAAATGTTGCTGTTTTTTTTTTAATTTTAAAAAGTTTATGAAATTTATAATAAGAGCATTGTATAAAATGTAAACAAAGCGTACCTTTCTTGAAATAACAATATAAAGAAGGAAAACTTCTACAAAAGGACATCTAGGAAATTATTGCAGATTATTTTGTTGTTTTGTTAGTTCTTCTAACTATTTTTCATGTCTCCTACAAAAACTCAATAAATTATTGTATTATTTTTTAATTGTTGTTTGTTTAATGCCTATAAATCAAATACCTCTCCAGTATATCATGGACCAGCAAATTATAAACTAATTGCAGAATGTGTGTTCTTCAAGTTGAAAAGAAGATGGATATTTAAATTGCCTATTTATAAATAGTTAAACCCAGCCACATGTAACTGTCACAAGTGTAGTACTTTGTCAGTAGTTGTTATAATTCATATCAATATATTTTGTGATTTGATTTCAAAAGAGGGACGAAAGATACCAGAGGGACAGTCACAATCAAAAATCGAAAATAAACTGACAACGCCATGGCTATAAATGATAAGGACAAACAGACAAAAAATAGTTCAATTGACACAACATATAAAATAAAATATAATATACAACACGAACCCCACCAAAAACTAGGGGTGATCTCAGGCGCTCCGAAAGGGTAAGCAGATCCTGCTCCACATGTGACACCTGTCGTGTTGCGTATGAAATAACAAATCCAATAAATAGTCTAATTTGGTAGGTCACATTTATGAAATGGAGGGGATTGTAGTTACGACGTAAGGAATATATCCGATATCATTTGTGAAACGATTATTCCATAACGGTCAACCAACTCATGATGGCGTCCGTAAAATTTACGAATTGATGATTTCAACTTCACCATTTGGCACTCTTGATTTAATAGCTTCCTTGTGAGCAACAACCCTCTATCAAGAAAATCATGATAGGAAATGCAAGCACAGGAACATTGTATCAATTGGGAGATATATACACCGTATGCAGGTGCTGCTGGGATGTTGCTATTTAAAAATGGAAAGTTCACCATTGGAAAGCTGAAATCATCTCTTTTGTCGTGAAGTTTTGTTTTCAATCGACCCTCATAGTCAATTTCTAGATGTAAGTCAAGATATGATGCCGACTTAAATGTATCTGTTGTATAAAAGAGGGACGAAAGATACCAAAGGGACAGTCAAACTCATAAATCTATAACAAACTGACAACGCCTTGGCTAAAAATGAAAAAAAAAAGAAACAAACAGAAAAATAATAGTACACATGACACAAGACACAACATAGAAAACTAAAGAATAAACAACACGAACCCCACCAAAAACTAGGGGTGATCTCAGGTGCTCCGGAAGGGTAAGCAGATCCTGCTCCACATGTGGCACCCGTCGTGTATCCTTTATCTCTAGTTCAATGGTATAGATGCGTTCAACAAAGTCACTAAATTTTGAATTATTTAGTGAAAGAACATCATCTATATATCAGAAAGTAGAGTTAAAGGATATTGCTAACTTCTTATCTTTTTTCCTAAGAAGTTCCTGTATGAAGTAAGCCTCATAATAATAAAGATACAGATAACCTCCGATATTTTGATTATTTATGTTGGTCACAGTATGATGTACATTTGCATACCAACATGAACAACAGACTACAAACTTAAGATATTAAACAGTTTTTGATGCTAATAAGAAAATGCCTGTACCAAGTCAGGAATATGACAGTTGTTATTCATTTGTTTGATATGTTTGAGCTTTTGATTTTGCCATTTGATTAGGGACTTTCCTTTTTAAATTTTTACTCTGAGTTCAGTATTTTTTGTGATTTTACTTTTTAAAACACCAAGGTTATTCCTGTTATGCCATAGGTAACTCCTTGCCTTCATTAAAAGGATTTAAAAAAATCAAGAAATGGATTTTTGAACTTTACTCTGCTGCTCCCAGAAAGGTAACAATATGTCATCATTTTCTAACATGAATAACAGATCAGATATATTTAATTAATCAATTTTGGGAAATGTTCATGGATAGATTATAGGATGTTATGAGCAATGCACTATATTTTTAGTAAATCAAAAGTAGTGATAAACCATGGAAGATATAGATATCAAGTCAGTACCATAGGGTTTTGATTGCATTTTATGCATTTTATGCAATCTTAATCCAAAAACAAAACAGAAAATTCATACTTTTACAAAATAAATATTCATAACAAAAGAGATATAAGTACATTTGTACAATCATTTACAAAAGCTCTATGAAACAAATAAAAATGTAAACAGTTCATGAAATTGTAGACAGTTTCTTCAAAATACAATGTTTTGATTGCAAAGAAAACAATGCCATTCCTTTCGATTTTTATCCTTAAAAACACAAAAACATTTATTCCTCATCAATTGCCTTGAAAATCATCATCAGGAACAACTGAATTCTATTTAATCCACCTAATTAGTTCTTGTATTAATGTTATGTAATTGATGAACAGTCTTTTCAAGAAAAAACAAGAATGTATACCTAGTACGTACTATCATTTTCTATGTTCAGTGGACCGTAAAAATGGGGTGAAAACTCCAGTTAACATTAGAAAGTTCATATCATAAGGAACATGTGTACTAAGTTTGAAGGTGATTGGATTTCAACTTCATCAAAAATTACCTTGACCAAAAACTTTAACCTGAAGCGGGACAGACAAAGGAACTGACAAAGGAACTGATGAAGGAACAGACGCACAGACCAGATAACATAATGCCCATAAATGGGGCATAAAAAGATATCCATGAGAGCAAAATATCTCATAATTTATAGAAAATTTAAATTAGGATGTAAACATTCCTGTTTGAATGGTTTTACATGATCATTTTTTGTGCCCTGTTGTGTTGTACAACCGTACTTTGACCTATAATGGTTTAACTATTACAACTTTTAATTTCCAAATGGAATAAAAATTCTTGAATATGATTTCCACTGGAATAAATATTACATTATTTTTTCCCTAACAGAATTGAAAATAAAAGGAATAAAGAATACTGTATTTTTTAACGGGCCAGCTGAAGGACGCCTCCGGGTGTGGGAGTTTCTCGCTACATTGAAGACCCATTGGTGGCCTTCAGCTGTTGTCTGCTCTATGGTCGAGTTGTTGTTGCTTAAACACATTCCCCATTTCTATTCTCAACTTTATTGTTCCACCACCAACAGATATAATGGCATTGTTTATTACAAAGTTACCAGGAAAACTTTAAAAGGTAGAACAAATATAAGTTGACAAAACTCAAGAAATAATAGAATGATTAGCAATACAAAAAGTTCAATAGGATCAGATGAGAATCATGAGATCACAATATACCTTGATTTCCATCTACATGATCAGAAGTGGCAGATCAAAGAGGGGGTTCCTGGGATTGGAACATTTCCTTATTGTCTACGATCAATGCTTTTAAATAGGGACATGGGGTTGGACTTCTCCCCCTCTTATCTTGGTTGGAACACGCCTTTTAAAAATGGCTGGATCTGTCACTGATTAGAAAACTTTAAAACAGATTTAAGATAGTATCAATTATCACTTGATTACCATTCAATAGTTTTTTCCATGATGTAAAACCAGCAAGACATCTGTGTGTTTGTTGTATTAATAACAACAACATCCTCCATTTGTTTCCATTTAAACAATGGTTGCTATGATGTAGAAGTTCTTTGATCCCGAAGTTCACCATCATAGTCACTATCCGTGTCATAACTGATACATATAATGTTTAAGTCTATTTCTATCCTATAACCATAGACACGGTGGTTGCTATGATATAGAACATGCCAGACCCGGTTCATTGACACCAAGTTCACCTTCACTGTCACTATCCATGTCATAAGTCATACTAATCTGTTCAAGTTTATTTTTATCCTGTAACCATAGACACAATGGCTGAGGAAGCTCCTCCCATAAGTCTTTAGTCTGTGATTTTCTTTGGTATACATCATCTAAACATAATCTGGAAATAAATCAAATTTTCATTTACATTTTTTTAAAAAGATAGTATGCTAAATATGCTGTATTGAAGACCCATTGGTGGCTCTAGACTGTTATCTGCTTTGTGGTAGGGTTGTTTTCTCTTTGACACTTTCTCCATTTCCATTCTCAATTTTATTATATTCAACCAATTTTGATCTGAAATTATCATTTTCAGACTTATGGGAGTTCGCTTCTCAGTTTCAAAGTAATTAACTTTTCAAGACACAGGTTTATATAGATAGGGGATTAATAAAGGAATCCAAAGAGCAAAAAAAATATATAGGTCACCGTGCTTGTTTTCAAGATATTTGCCTTTGAAATTTTGGCGGGAAAATATTCTCTCTTGACTTTTCATAGCTTTATCATTGAGAAGTTGAAGTTTTCAAAAACTGTTTAAAAGTTAAATTTTATAATACAGATGGCTTATTATTATACATGTAAAAGATTTACAAAAAGAAAAATGAGGGTCACCTGGGAAATTTTTTCCAAGGCATTCAGATGGCTGTAGTTGTATTGTCAATACTTACAAGAGGATATAATTACCTGAGTAGAGAATATGGCTGTAGTTGTATTGTCAATACTTACAAGAGGATATAATTACCTGAGTAGAGAATATGGTTGTAGTTGTATTGTCAATACTTACAAGATGATATAATTACCTGAGTAGAGAATAAGGCTGTAGTTGTATTGTCAATACTTACCAGATGATATAATTACCTGAGTAGAGAATATGGCTGTAGTTGTATTGTCAATACTTACAAGAGGATATAATTACCTGAGTAGAGAATATGGCTGTAGTTGTATTGTCAATACTTACAAGATGATATAATTACCTGAGTAGAGAATAAGGCTGTAGTTGTATTGTCAATACTTACCAGATGATATAATTACCTGAGTAGAGAATAAGGCTGTAGTTGTATTGTCAATACTTACAAGATGATATAATTACCTGAGTAGAGAATAAGGCTGTAGTTGTATTGTCAATACTTACCAGATGATATAATTACCTGAGTAGAGAATATGGCTGTAGTTGTATTGTCAATACTTACAAGAGGATATAATTACCTGAGTAGAGAATATGGCTGTAGTTGTATTGTCAATACTTACAAGAAGATATAATTACCTGAGTAGAGAATATGGCTGTAGTTGTATTGTCAATACTTACAAGAGGATATAATTACCTGAGTAGAGAATATGGCTGTAGTTGTATTGTCAATACTTACAAGAAGATATAATTACCTGAGTAGAGAATAAGGCTGTAGTTGTATTGTCAATACTTCTCCACTAATTTTCTGAAAAATATAAAATTTCATCTTTTTTTAAAATCTAGATAAACTGTTATCACAAAGATATGTGTTGCTTCTTTGTAATTTCCATATTGCAAATGTTGAAATTAAAATATCAACACTTTAACATATAAGTTTTGCAAATATTTAAAGTTAATGAACCATGACTGAAGGTACATAGCTAAACAATCTCCATGAAAATGATACATTGTATGTGCCCATGCTAATACAACTGCATTCCAAATACCATTGACTTATCATAAGTAGTTCCCTTTGAACAAATCTAAACACAAATACATGTAAACGAAGCAAAATTAAAAAGTAAAAAAAACATAACTGAGGGGCAAGGTCAAATAATCTCCATGGTAATGAGATGTGCTAATGCTAATACAACTGTATTCCAGATATCATTGACCTACCACTGTATATATATAGCTAGTGGTTCCCCATAAACTGACATAATCACAAACTAATACATGAAAACGAAGCAAAAGTTTCAAAGTCAATAGACCATGACTGAGGGGGCGGTGCCAAAAAAACTCCATGGAAATGAGATATGCTAATGCTAAGACAACTGCATACCAATTATCATTAACTTAACACTAGTGGTTCCCAATAAACCAACCTAATCACAAACTAATACATGAAAACTAAGCAAAAGTTTCAAAGTCAATAGACAATAACTGAAGGGGCAGGGCCTAATAATCTTCATGTTAATGAGATGTGCCAATACTAATACAACTGCATACCTAATATCTTTGACTTACCACTAGTGGTTCACCATAAACTAGACCTTATCACAAACTAATACATTGTTGACACCACCTCTGCCGATGCCAGAAACAGCCTACCTATGACTCGGGTTCACTCAGTGAACAAAAAACAGCATTTTTTCTGCATCTTCTCACAATAGTAATTATCAAAGTAGCCATCCCTCTTACATGTATGCTTGTGCTTGGCTAAAACAAAAGTCCCCAAAGCCTCAATTGTTTTTCACTTGATGACCTAATTCAGTGGTTGTCATTTGTTTATGTGTTACATATTTGTTTTCTTTCATTTTTTTTACATAAATAAGGCCGTTAGTTTTCTCGTTTGAATTGTTTTACATTATCTTATCAGGGTCTTTTATAGCTGACTATGCGGTATGGGCTTTGCTCATTGTTGAAGGCCGTACAGTGACCTATAGTTGTTAATGTCTGTGTCATTTTGGTCTTTTGTGGATAGTTGTCTCATTGGCAATCATACCACATCTTCTTTTTTATATATTGCAAATATATCATAAAGAACCTGACATCATTATGGTCAAATTGGACTCAAACAGGGTTTCCGTGGTGATGCTAATTAATTCATCAATTCCATTGTAACGAAGCAGTAAATACTAATTTTCAAATCATTGGATGTCCATAAATAAAGCTTAAAGTTTCTTCAACACTATTCACAGATCAGTTAAGAATAAGCCATCCATATAAGAACTCTCTCTTTGTCAAGAGCATAATATATTAACACCAACTGGAAGACAGTATTGTATGCACAATTACAGTTTAGAGCTTCATGGCAGCTCTCTAACACCGTCATTATCTCTCTCATGTCAAATAAAAGCTAGAATTGGTATTTCAAGGTACACGTTTCAAAAACACTTCATTGAAGACCCATTGGTGGCCTTCAGCTGTTGTCTGCTTTATGGTCTGGTTCACCGTTGTTGTCTCTTTGACACATTCCCCATTTCTATTCTCAATTTTATACAGACAGAAGCCTTACTATCTAAAGAATCACATAATTTTTAAACAGCAGGAAGTTCTACCGAAATATATTGAACCCATAGCTTTCACAACCAATGACAACCTGTGTGAAGATAAACTTTGAAATGTCACCATCCAGACCTCAGCTCCGCTCAT
The DNA here is from genome assembly GCA_037788925.1 of Mytilus galloprovincialis. Lineage (NCBI taxonomy): Eukaryota > Metazoa > Mollusca > Bivalvia > Mytilida > Mytilidae > Mytilus > Mytilus galloprovincialis. The sequence continues at coordinate 4,376,796 of CM075334.1, read as the reverse complement.
TACCACCAAAGATGAACAGACTAGCAATGTAAAGAACACACTGACAATGAGCATGCTTGAAGAACGAGTACCCTTCAGAAACCAGGGTAAGAGAACATACAGATGGGTCAGCCACAAATGCAACAACAAAAGGAGGGGCTGGTATATACATTAAATACCCCAATGGAGATCAACAATAAAAAACTAGAGGCTCTAAAGAGCCTGTGTCGCTCACCTTGGTCTATGTGAATATTAAAGGAAGCAGATGGATTCATGACAAAATTGTATTTTGGTGATGGTGATGTGTTTGTACATCTTACTTTACTGAACATCCTTGCTGCTTACAATTATCTCTATCTATAATGAACTTGGCCCAGTAGTTTCAGTGGAAAATGTTAGTAAAAATTTACAAATTTTATGAAAATTGTTAAAAATTGACAATAAAGAACGATAACTCCTAAGGGGGTCAATTGACCATTTCGGTCATGTTGACTTATTTGTAAATCTTACTTTGCTGAACATTATTGTTGTTTACAGTTTATCTCTATCAATAATAATATTCAAGATAATAACCAAAAAGAGCAAAATTTCCTTAAAATTACTAAATTTTCAGGGCCAGCAACCCAACAACAAATTGTCCGATTCATCTGAAAATTTCAGGGCAGATAGATCTTGAACTGATAAACAATTCTACCCCATGTCAGATTTGCTCTAAATGCTTTGGGTTTTGAGTTATAAGCCAAAAACTGCCTTTTACCCCATGTTCTATTTTTAGCCATGGCGGCCATCTTGGTTTGATGGCCGGGTCACCGGACACGTTTTTCACACTACTAACCCAAAAGATGATTGTGGCCAAGTTTGGATTAATTTGGCCCAGTAGTTTCAGAGGAGAAGATTTTTGTAAAATATTACTAAGATTTACCAAAAATGGTTAAAAATTGACTATAAAGGGCAATAACTCCTAAAGGGGTCAACTGACCATTTCAGTCATGTTGACTTATTTGTAAATCTTACTTTGCTGAACATTATTGCTGTTTACTGTTTATCTCTTTCTATAATAATATTCGAGATAATAACCAAAAACAGCAAAATATCCTTAAAATTACTAATTCAAGGGCAGCAACCCAACAACGGGTTATCCGATTCATCTGAAAATTTCAGGGCAGATAGATCTCCACCTGTTTAACAATTCTACTCATGTCAGATTTGCTCTAAATGCTTTGGTTTTTGAGTTATAAGCCAAAAACTGCCTTTTACCCCTATGTTCTATTTTTAGCCATGGCGGCCATCTTGGATAGTTGGCCGGGTCACCGGACACATTTTTTAAACTAGATACCCCAATGATGATTGTGGCCAAGTTTGGTTTAATTTGGTCCAGTAGTTTCAGAGGAGAAGATTTTTGTAAAAGTTAACGACGACGACGGACGACGCCGGACGCCGGACGCCAAGTGATGAGAAAAGCTCACTTGGCCTTTTAGGCCAGGTGAGCTAAAAATGGTTAAAAATTGACTATAAAGGGCAATAACTCCTAAAGTGGTCAACTGACCATTTTGGTAATGTTGACTTATTTGTAGATCTAACTTTGCTGAACATTATTGCTGTTTACAGTTTATCTCTATCTATAATAATATTCAAGATAATAACCAAAAACAGCAAAATGTCCTTAAAATTACTATTTCAGGGGCAGCAACCCAAAAACTAAATGTCCGATTCATCTGAAAATTGTAGGGCAGATAGATCATGACCTGATGAACAATATTACCCCATGTCAGATTTGCTCTAAATGCTTTGGTTTTTGAGTTATAAGCCAAAAACTGCATTTTACCCCTATGTTCTATTTTTAGCCATGGCGGCCATCTTGGTTGGTTGGCCGGGTCACCGGACACATTTTTTAAACTAGATACCCCAATGATGATTGTGGCCAAGTTTGGTTAAATTTGGCCCAGTAGTTTCAGAGGAGAAGATTTTTGTAAAAGTTAACGCAGGACGACGACGACGAAGGACAACGACGACAGACGCCGGACGCCAAGTGATGAGAAAAGCTCACTTGGCCCTTTGGGCCAGGTGAGCTAAAAAATGAATGACAACCTGTGCAAAAAAAACAAAATCGATAATACAACTCAAGTAGTATTCCTGACTGATGCCATTTCTGTGCTACAAACTTTTAAGAATGACAAGCTACCTCAACTCAGAAACAACACTCACAGAGAAACTATATGGACCAGTGGATGCTCTCCAGAAGACCACCAGATTTGTTGAGGAGACTGGTATTCAAGTGTAAAGGCAAATGATAAGAAGAAGAAGATATCATTTTTAATTAAAGGTAGATAATACTTACATTTTCTAGAGAATAATCTAAAATGTTATTGCAGCAGCCACCAAAGATAATAATTTCTCCAGCAGTTGATAAAGTTGATGTGTGCCACAGACGTGGCTGGTTTGAAGGTAGATAATCTAAGTGGCACCATGACAGTGTAATAGTATCTAGTATCCACCCATCACCTAAGAGAAGATCACAGGCAATTAGTTGACACGATTTTGTAGCAAACAAAATCTTGGCAGACATTTTATAAAATATTCAAAAGTTAATCTAGCCAACCATTTCTCATCATTATCATTATCATTATCAAAAAAGGTGTCTCTTAGCATTAGAAATTACTTAAAATGTAGTTCAACATGAGATACTTTTTTGCTAGATATAAAAATAAAAATTATGTGTAAACTTATCTATTTGGGATATTTACTTTACTTGATACAGTTTTACTAAGAAAAAAATCGATAAAAAAAATCATCACTCTGCCTTTAGAATTTGATATTTTGTTTTGCATTCTAATAAAAAAAACAAAAAAAAAACAAGGACCAACTCAACTTTAAGAGTCTAAAAGTTAATAGTACTGGTAATATGATTTCTACATAACAAAGACAAGAAAATACAGAAACACAGAACCTTGTACATCTTATTGTTCTTGTCACTGAATTTAGTACTGGTGACAGGAATTTGATAGTCACTGTATTCAGGGGGCAATATACAGCTTGACATATTAGTATATATACACTTGTCTATTGCTCAGGATATTATGTTGACTTCTAGATAAATTTTGGTATAATTTACGTTATAAAATTTTAATTTGTGTTTATGAAGGGCTTTGACGGATTCACCCTCATCATTGTTTCTGCTGTTCCATTATTTTCCTCATAAAGTTGATGTGTTTCCCTCGGTCTTTATTTGTGACCCAAATTTGTTTTCACTTAATTTATTTATGACTATTGAACAGTGGTATATATACTGTTGCCTTCATATAAAGATCACTTACTAAGAGGTGTATTATTTTGATCAAAGCCTCCATATAAAAATAACCTATTATTTGGTATTGCAGTCAATGTATGCCATGACCTTCCACAAGGCAGACAACCCTCTGTCCTCAACCTACAAATAAAAAACATAATTTGTTGATAGATAAATATATCGGGTTCTTCGATAAAATACAAAGTAGACAGTTTCAGGTCTATAAACTATCAATTTAAAATTAAGGTCATAACGAAAAATATCCTTGGTGTTATTGTGAACCCAATGAAAGTTTTCCACAGTGATAACAAATGGAAGTTTCTAACGACCTTGACTGGCTATACAGCCCTTGCATGGTTGATTTCCACAGTGCAATCTCTATCTTGACCAGGTATTTGAACTTTTGTAATTTCACCTGTCCTATTGAATAAATACAATATGGTACCTGGGACCTTTAAATTTCTATTTAATTTTTCTTTTCTGTGTGAATATAAATATTTTAGTTCTAAAAACTAAGCAAATATATTAAGAAAAGACACCATGTGCATAACAATGTTTTATGCATGGGGAATACTCCAAAAGAAACTAAACTGCATCGTAAATATTTATAAAAAAAAAAAAAAAAAAAAAAAAGTTACTCCGCTTTTCATTTACTGTAATAAAAGGATTTTGTAATACTATTAAAGACTGAGAAATAAAAATGCATTTGCAAAATAATCTAGGTAAACCTCTGTATGAAATATACTTATTATAAATAATAAAGAGGCCATATATATGAACATAATCATTGGATGATAAAATGATGCTTTATTCCTCCAAATCTTATGGTAATTATCATTTCATGTATGAGCTAGCAAGGAAGCTAACCAAAGATTCTACCTTTAGCTACACACTCGTTGGAATCGGCTGTAATTTATGTTACAAACCTTATAATTTATAACCACTTACTCTCCTGACCATGTCAAGGTTTCTAAATCTAGACAATGTAGATCATTCATCCGTGTGGTTTTATGTCTTCCCCCAAATAAGTACACATCAGAACCTATTCTAGCTGCTGATGAAGCTGCTCTTGGTAAAGGGACATCACCCTGGTAATAAAGTGCAAAGAATTAATGCTATAAATGCAAATATTGCTTATTGTGAATCAAAGTGTTTTTTCAGTGTATTAACATTTGAATATTGAACCCATATATGCAATATGTCTAATACTTTAAATCTTAACTTTTCCCTATTAAACAAACTGCTTTTAGGTAATTTATATGTATGTTACTTTACACTTGTGCTACTGTTTAAATATTATTCATTTACGTGTAAGTGGAAATATTCAGACAACAAATTAATAGAGCTTGTGTTTCACTATTTCTTTCTAAATATAGAAAATATTACAGACTTAGTCAAATCCATGTAACTATTATTTATAAATACATTCATCTACACCTGAGTAGTCCGTGTGTGCCTGTTCCAAGTCAGGAGCCTGTTTAGTGGTTGTCATTTGTTCATGTTTGTCATATTTGATTTTGGTAAATTGTTTTGTTATAAATTAGGCCATTAGTTTTCTCAATTGAATTATTTCATATTTTTCATGTCAAGACTTATATAGCCTACCATTTGGTATGGGTTTTTCTCATACTTGAAGGCCATATGGTTTCCTATAATTGCTTTCATCGACTTCATTTGAACTTTGGTGGATAGTTGTCTCATTGGCACCTCTCCTTATTTTTATATATATATATATAGTCGTTTAGTTCTAAGATTGTCCCAGATTAGATTTACCCCTCTCCCATATATTAACCAAGAAGTTACAGTTATTACCTTGCACTTAGGATTTGTCCATTCTTTATTTACTGTGTCATATACACATAGCTGATTGTTCCAACCTCTCCTTGGAAACTACAATGGAAAACAATTGTTGACAAGATAAATTGAGAACAAGAGTCTCATAAGAGCCTGAATGGCTCACCTAGCACAACATGCATTCCATTTTGATATTTCCATTTTTATCTGTAATGCAATTAGTATTGTGTAATGGAATTACTGTTCTATGTTTTCTTATTTGTAAATCTTTCTCAGTGGCATTTTGGTACATCTTAAATTCTTCTATTGATTGTAATGTTCATGCTTCCATTTTCCATCTATCTGATATACTGTTTGTCAAATAATGCTTACATTTTATTTTCCAGCTATCTGATATACTTTTTGTCAAATAATGCTTACATTTTATTTTCCAGCTATCTGCTATCCTTTCCAGATAAAAAATTGTTGCAAATAAAGTCCCCTTCTAAAATTTCCCATTTTCATCATTTGATATATATGTTCACAAATCACCGTCACCTTTAATTACCAGAAATCAACCTGATCAAAAGTGATTCAACCAACAAGACAAGAGTGATTTTTAGCTTGATCAGTTGTGAATTCTATAGAAACTGTCAGCTAAATGCAAAGACTTCATATGCAACCTCTACTAGAGCTGAGACTGGTACCAAACTGTGGGGAAGAACCTGAAGTCACATTTTCACTTTTAGACTGGTACCCACTACTTAACTTCTACTGGTACTTACTACAGTATTCTCTGAATCCTCAACATATGCCCCATTATCTGTCATGTGACCACTCATAGATGGACCAAATCCACTGAAGCAATAAAACCTGAAAAATAACATTGACATGAAATTAAGACATGTATTATGTTTTCAACAAAACATCTGTCATCAATGACAATACATCAAAGAGCAGTCTTCAAAAAGAAACAACACTTTCTAAAACTGAACTGATAAATATCAATTGATTGTTGTTTGCTTCCAGTGGATAATATTTCATGCATGTTCAGGAAAAAATATATTAATAGTTACAGCATTTATAATAAAATGAAGTGCCACATATAAGTTTGTTTGTGATGGAATTCATGCCAGCAAAATAAGCTTGTGCATTGAGTCATTTCATCTTTTCAGATTCAAGTAAAACATAAAAAAAAAACTATGGAAAGATTTTTTTTCAATATTTAAGAAGGTAACACTCTCATGCATAACAGCTCAAAATCCTTGTTATAAAACAGGCAAACTTAATGATAATTCATATGCAGGCATGGCAACTGTTTATTTGAGGTATTCTTACTTTTGATTATAGAACCAGGCCACAGCTTTATCTCTCGGACTTGGTGATTGGTCAGATTCAAGAAGGTGCCATGTATATGTCTTTAAATCTAGTCTGTATAGCTCATTGCTGTTTCCAAAGCTGTTGTGACCTCCAAATACATACATAGAATCTCCATAGCAACAAGCACATGCACCAGAGAGTTCAAATGGGCATAGTTGAGGGTCAGTTTTCATACAATGCCTAAAATAATAAAATGGATAAAAACTTAAAAGGGAGGTTACTCTATAATCATACATGTATTATCAAACATCTTTTTTTCTCTTGGAGGTAACAAAAATTATTCAGAGTTAAGTCTTAATAAATTTTAAATCATGGGTGGTATAGCAATTTTTCATTTCCAATATTAAATATTTTGTATTTTGTGTAAGTCCCTACATTAACAAGGTAGATAATGAAATCAGCTGTCTATGCACATCCCAGTAGGCTCTGCTGATAACATTAATAAGATTTCTGAATTGCTGATGACATAATTGTGTTGCGGGTATCCAGTAAGTAAGTAAGTAAGTAAGTAAAACTTTCTTTGGATTCACCATATTTCACAAACATATTAAACATAATGAGCTTTTCACCAAATATAAAATATGTTACTGCAATCTATTTACATTTGAAACGTGGTGGAGGACATAATAAACATGGTGTTTGAATATTAAATTGAGGTGGTACAGGAAAATTTAAGCCTGGTGCTCCTACAAACGCTAATGGTGATCCATAACAAAAATATTTTTTTCCCTTGACTAGTGCTATATATATAGCTTTTAAGGAATGCAGGACAAGACAAAAAGTCACAGTAAAAAGTCACAATTCAGTTTTGAGATTATTTTCTTTGAACAAGAAAACACTTATTTTTTCTTAAACTTATATATATAAACCAACTTTGTAAACCAAATTAATTTCTAAATTATCAAAGATGATTAAGAAATTGTTAAGAAAAAAAAATGTCAAAGTGGCTAGGTACTTTTATGGCTTCATGTTACAAAGATATACCCTTTAAATGATTTAAATTTAGTAAATCTTTATTCATCAAGTGTACATGTAATAAACAATTTCCTAAACTGTAAAATAAATAACTGAAAACTGTACTACAGTACAAGGTACTCGGAGAAACAAAGCAAATTTGAAATTGAACAAGTTTCCATGGCAACAAATCATGATTTATTTTGCATATTTGGTAAAATTTCATGATTTCCTTGTATTTCATCAAATTTGATGCATATTTTAGATTGAAAAAGTATGTGCGCATCCAAGAAACAACTTTATATTTGGTGGGATCATGTCAATAGTAATAATAAAGCTTCTGTTAAATTATTTTGTTGTTTCTTGCCTGCCCACGATGTTTCCATAACAGAAATAAAGATGGAAAACTGCATAAAATCTGTATTTTTCATCGTTTTTGGAAAATAGTACATATAATGACATAATTGTGACGTCATCAGATAAAAATCTTTATGTTTTTCTTTTATATTTTTTTGAACCTATGCATTTCTAAACATTATGTACCAATTGGAAATAGATATCAAACATTTATTTTTTTGGGGCAAAATCCAAGCCTTAATGCCCCTACTCCTTTGAGACTTTCTGTCCTGTGACATTCTGTTTGTTTACCACTTTTAAGAACCTACCAGATGTTATTCTCTGTACTGTAAACCCACAATTCATTAGCTGGCAGATAAAACTCAAAATTATTAACAGACTGAAAAATAAAAACAAAAATTGTTTGTTTAAAATAATACAAGCTAACCTACCAAACTTTATTTTCTGTGTTGTAAATCCACAATTCTTTGGCTGCTAAGTAATACTGAAAATTATTTTCTATCTGAAAAATATATGATCAAATACATGTAGATTTTAGGGAACAATAAATAACAAGCTTTCTAAAATATAAGATAATGAAACAAATGTGGTAATATGGGTTCACACTTCAATAATACATTCATTCATTAGGTGCATCATCATCATGCAGGGCTCACACTACTTCAGAATTATAGGGAGAAGTGACTTCTCTTTTTGAAACTGATAGGGAGAAGTGGTGAGATTTGAAAGAGAAGTGCTCATTGGCGCGGTGCGTTACAATGTTTGGATTTTACGTACAATAGTATAAAGGGCCATATGTAAATAATGTTCTTTTTATATTGTTCAATTCATATCTGAGTAAAAAAAATACAATTAAAGTAACATTTGAAATTAAAAGTTGTTTAAGTTTTACTAAGGTTCTTGTGAGAAACTACCAACTAAATATCTTGCACTAAAAAAAAAAAAATATTTTAAAAAATGTAAAGAAATTATAATATATCAATTACAATTTAATTAAAAATTATCTTGTGTATGACATTCAGTGTTTCTCATAAAAAAAATATAAAAGTTATTAAGCTGGGCCATAATATATTGATATTAGTATAATAGTCTCAGAGTTAAGCAACTTTAATTAATAGTTTGAAACAATCCATAAAAAATATAGGGAATTATATACACCGATCAATTAGATGTCACCAAAAGTCTCTTAATGCGTGTGGAATGCGTAATTTTTCCCTTTGGGATCAATATTCTTCTGTCAGCTGTTCCATCCGTGCGTCCGTAGTAATTATTGTAAAAGTACGGATTTCGGTCATAGCTGGTCCGGTTCAGATCCGGAGTTTAGAAATCGGTCAATGGCGGACGAATGCAAGAAAATTTACAAAAGTTATTTGGAAAGGAACATGACGTTTTTAATGCAATAAATGGATTAAAAATTTACTGGAGGCAACTTTTATCACGTTTAAATGAAGTAACAAACTTATTTTGCCGCCGAAATTGAGGTTGATGTACGTTTTCGAGTAACACTAACAAGCACCGAAACTGACTTGCGGAAAAATTATGCACGAAGTGATAAAAAGTTGTATTTTTATCAAATAACCTGCTACACACTGCGAAGACAATGCTTCAACCTTTTTTCTTAAGATTATGAATCGTTTATGTCTGAATTTCTTTAATTTTCAATAAAAAAATTGATGTTTCATCAACTTGGTAAAAATTGAAAATGTCCGATGACGGAAGCGACTGAAAGCGACTATCGTCAAGAACAGGGCGACTTGTTTTCGCTTTTGGGGGTCGGGGAAAGCGAAGTGACGATCGGGAAGGCGACTTCTTCGCCCAAGTCGCCTGGTAGCGTGAGCCCTGTGCAGCATGACACTGTAATAATTTTATTTTATTGCATTGTCAATCATTTAACAGATATTTTAAATAGAATTATCCCCCTTTAGCCATAAAGCCATAACACATGCATTGATACACAAGGTACTTATTTTCCTATGGTTTATTGCAAACACTAAGAAAGATGCTACAATCTGTTTGTGTTTTTATCCCAGAATATAAACATATCTTATCTTTCTTTCTGCACATTGTTTTCTAAAAATTAATGTCCTTATTTGTTTTGTTTAATATCAAAAACTTATTACTTATAAAATATTCAGTAAAAACTTGTATACATACAGAATATCCACCCCATACAATCATATACTGGCCATAACTAGCAGCAACATGTCCACACCTGGGTGTGGCTTCTTTACACTTTGTCCGAGATATCTGACTCATGTCACATTCAAATCATCCTCTTTTTTTCTCTGCAAAAGAGAAAAAATATTCTTAATAAATAGAAAAGATAACTTCATTGTTAGTGGTGATTCAACCATATTGACTAAAACTGCCATTTTTACTCTTCAACGAAGGTTATAATTGTTCAAAACACAATCAGTTTTTCTACCCTAGGCAAATTTGCATGGCATATTAGGGTGATTTGGAAGCATTTTTGGGGGGTTTTCAATTCTCCTCAACTTCATAACTGATTCAGCCTACCCACTCTTTAGATTCAAGCACCACTGATGAGTCTTACATTGCATACTTCCCAACTGTCACTATATGTGTGGGATTTCAGCCATGGAGGCTTCAAATTTGAAATTTTGAAACAGCAATTTTGTCCACAATTTAAAACAAATCAATCAATTTACCATGGCTCTGAGATTGTAAAACTAGGCAGAAGCATAAAAACAACATTAAAATGCATTTGAATGCCCCTTAACAGGTATTGTAGGACTATGAGAGGCTCAGAGCCATTTTGCAAGTAAAACCCTGGCAGGTATGTATTTTATGTAGAAAAATCTTCAATTGATCCTAGTATATTTGATGATATAAAAAAGATGTTGTATGATTGGTAAGAGTTTTTACAATCATGTTTATTGTGAACAGCTGGATAAATCTAAGAAGTAAACACTTTTGAAGCTTCCATTAACTTATATTACTCTTATAAGTATTGCAGTAAAAGAGAGAAGCTGCACCTTGGACCTGAAAATGTGTATCCATGTGCAGCTTTATCGTTGACATGATTGAGATAAAATCAGCATGAAAACGTTTTTAAAATACTGAAAATAATTGTGTGAAAGGGCATATATATTTACAGGACTAACTTTCATGTTGAAGACAGTACTTTTACAAGGTTGGCAAAAAAGCGGTCAATAGTATTGACCATGCCAGTGGTTAATACCGGTAAATACTGGCAAATACCGGGAAATACCGGCAAATACTGGTGGATTGAATTTTGAGTGGTCATTACTATAAAAACCACTATCTACTTATGTACATATACATATACATGTATTTTGATTCGGGAATTATAAATGACCTATCATTTATAATTACTATTAATAATTAATTTATAAAGAAAGTGTTCAAATCATTTTTAATGCTTTTATTTCTAATTCTATTGTAAATTCAAATAGGGATCTACATTGATCAATGTGTACATAATATTATAGTAAAAGAAAAACTTTTTGTCCCTTCTTCAAATTTCCATTTCCAGTATGAAGAAGGTTTTTATCTCATAGTTAAATAGACAGGAAATAATTTATTGGTTAAGGGAGTCTTCATATATGAATTTTAGGGCACAGGACGATTGCGCTTTTTTACCTGTAAAACGATAGGACATTTGCGCTTTAAATTTTGATTCACCTGTATTAATTTGACCGGGCATTTGCGCTTTTTACCTAAGCCTACCTGTAATTCAGAAGTAATCATTACGTCAATAAATTTAATTTATATTGATACGACAAATTGTCCAGAATCCTTCCATGCCAACTATAATGAACAGTTGCTATTTTTTTTTTTATATCTTTTTGAAGAGTATCATTGAACAACAGTCGGTGAATTACATAAAGATTCTTTACATTGATGAACAGACACCCTGGTCTGGAATTGAGAAAAAAATAACTTGATTATTTATTTGAAATGTGAGCGAAATACCAGTCAGAACAACAAGAGCTAAATTTGATCATTGAATTTTCCTTGGGCTTCCTTTATTAAGCTAATCTGACCTGACCTGTGATGACTACACATGTTTTATGTCTTTTTAATTTTGACATGTTTGAGCTGTATATAAACTTTAAAACATATATCAATGTGCTATGAAATGTGCTACGAAATGATTTTAAACTTTTAACCCATAAAGAAAAATATGATTTTAACTCTTTTAATAAGGTCAAATATTGCAAAAGCGCAAATATCCTATGTAAAAAGCGCAAATGTCCTATGATTTGAAGCGCAAGTGTCCAAAATAAAAAGCGCAAATGTCCTATGAAAAAGCGCAAACGTCACTCGCCGGAATTTTATTACCTTCAACCCATGCACTGTCAACTTTTATTGGAGGCTGTTGTTTTAGTAATTAAATTTTCACACCTAGCAATGCCAGGTAACTTCATTTACCTGTAGTTTAATTTACCTTTAATTTTAATTACCTGTAAAATCATACATTTGAATAAAAATGTTGAAATAAAATGTAAATTTGTATATATATATCTTAAGTATGCAATATTATAATTCATAATAACTAAATTTTAAATCAGTAAGAATAAGTGTTATAAATTAATAAAACATATCCAATTCATTAATTTTATAAGCTGACACATGCATAAAGATTAAAGTTTAAGTATATTTGACTTTTTATCAAGTTTTTACTTCAATTAATAGTAGAAACAACCATGAAAATTTCAATTGACCAGTATTTGCCAGTATTAACCACTGGGGAGTATTGTCCGGGGCAGAAAATACTGGCAAATACCACTGGTAAATACCAGGGTGGTATTTACCACCCAACCTTGTACTTTTACCTTTAATGGTTTATTTTTACAAATTGTGACTTGGATGGAAAGTTGTCTCATTGTGAATTGGCACTCATACCAAATCTTCTTTTTTTTTAAACATCTTATATCTAGGACTATGAACGAAGAAACCATGATCCTAAGAGGAGGGTTCAGTATACATGTATTTTGATTCGGGAATTTAAATACAAACCAGACCAGCTCATGTCAGGGTTTAAGCTAGGATTTTGAGGGCTTTAGTCACTTTGCGCGCTATTAAATTCAACCTATTTTTGTGTAACAGCAAGGGACCAATTATGTATATATTACTAGCTAAGTCTAGCTTCATCTTTGACTTTTAACAAGTTTAAAGGACTTATGAATGATTGGCAGTTATTGTATGATTTGACTGTATTGGCACTTATTATGAAAGATTCTGATATGGGATCCAGACATTTAGTTCACCATTTCTCTTCAGTGTGTTACAGGGGAAATTCCTGATCAACAAAAGTTGGATTTCACCTTTTTTAAACAAGGAATCTCAGCAGAAATTAACTTGCAATGATATATTTATCTCACTGCATAATCATATTATTCTTATAAAACGTCTAAGTGATATTTGGATAACATTTCTATGAAGTTGGAACTTGGAACTTGGAACTATATATTAAATCCTTTTTGGAACGATTTAATGACTGTACAATGTATGGAAGTTGTAAACAAATCAAGAATAGTCAATAAATCAAGTTTTTCTACTTACGGTTTTAAAATGAAATGAAAACGCGAAGTGACACGTGGATAATAAATTCAAAACAAGTCCGCATTCATTAGGAAATTGTAATTTTTTTATCTAAATTCCTTTAGTGAGACTCTCTGCTGATAAAGTGTAATGGGTCATAACCAGTGACACAATGTTCATGTATGTATGTTGTGAACTTTTGTGGTTTATTAAATAGATGAAGTTTGAAGTTATCATTTTCTAATATATAAAACAAAATCCTTCCTAAAAAGTGCTTTACATGTAGTTGTATCAAATGTTAATTCATTCATATCATTCAAAATGTGTTTTTTTTTAAATTCATTGTAATCAGATGTAATCATGATTACTTTGCTAATGTAATCATTAATTTAATCAGACACTTTCAGAAATGATGTAATCATTAATTTAATTTAATCGTTCAAATGACAAAGTAATTGTAATTTAATCAATTACATTGAAAGTAATCGGACCCATCTCTGAGTGAGAGATATATATTTGTCTCTCTCGTTTAATTGATACTTAATGATTTTGTATTTTACGTTTTTGGTGTCTATAAATAGTTAAAGAAATACTTTCATGCATGTGTAACATGCAGTACAGGAAGCACCTGCTGATTCGTGAAAACATTGAACGTTTTGAATAAAGTTCTATATTTTAAACGGAAACTGTTGAAAGTTTCTGATTAAAATTTATATCAAATATGACGAAAATGCTTTCGAATGACAAATCTACAACAAACGAACTTCAATTTGTGATCGTTTGAGAAATATGCAAACGCGAACTGTCTGGGGGTAACAATTTTGATAAAATGACGTAACTATACTCCTGGTTGTTGAAATGCTGACTGACAGATTTTCCTGGGGAAATGATTATGATGGTCAATTATGAGGTTTAATAATAATTAACGGATTAGTGACCCATCCGATGGCGATAAGCTGATTTATTGTAATCATGACTTGTAACACAAGTTGCAATTGTTAATTACCTGGGGGTCATAAACTTGTCAAAAACATAAAGACAGGTAAATTTATAGTATTCTAATGTGAAAATATTTTTACACTTTCAAAATTCTAGTGATGAAATCGGTTTGAAATACTTTCGTCAACATGGTCAATGCGACTATCGTTTCATAAATTACGAAAGTGACGTCACAAGTGCTAGCAAAATCACTGCATGTATCGACATTTTGTTTGTTTTAAAACTGAATTATTTTCTGATTGCCCGAATCAATCAATTGCCCCAGAAATAGAAAACTTACAGGAAATTTGCTGTTGGCTATATCATGTATATGGTACACAAGCTTGTTTCTCTCCATGAAAAATTCGACTATATAATTATATGTGTAAACCAGGAACAGGCACTTGTTTCTATCCATGAGAAGACCCACTATCAACGTATAGAAACAAGTGCCTTTGATCCCAATGTTCCCATGCCCATGGATAGAAACAAGTCCCTATGGCTCGCTGTGGCAGTTATGTTTGGTTACATTTCTGATATAAAGGTAATCAATTAAAGTTTTTACCATGAATAATGACTGTCTAAAGTATACCCATTACACAAGTAACGATCTTATGTTGGTTTTACATGTTTAAATACATCTAATGATCTGACAAAGTGTTTGTTGACAGATTTTTAATAACAGGAAGCAGTGCTTTCCATATAAAATACAAAGTAATAACGGGGAATCGAAACATTCCGGAAAGTATTACAAGATCCTGTTGTTATCAGTGAATTCAAAATAAATAACAAAAATACCCTAACCCTTGAAACTGGTGTCAATATATATATGTTCCTGTCATAACTAAGAAGGGTTGATGTGTTTAGTCGTCTTTTATTTCATTATAAAACTATTTTGGAACCGCGTTCCTATACTGATTTTCTCATCTATATAAAAAGACTATGGACTCGACTATGTATGGAGAGTTGTCTCATTGGCACTCACATCACATCTTCCTATAATCTATATACTCCAGAAACATGTACTAGTACTATATTATTGTATTGTAATTAATCGCATCAAAGTTTCATGAAAAGAAAAAGTAAAATCACAAAAATACTGAACAAAATTACCCTAACCCTAACCCTTGAAACTGGTTAAAGGGAGCAACCATTTAACTTATACAAAAAGGGTGGGTTTATGAATGTTTGTCTGAGTCAGAAATTTGTTTTCGCACAAAAAAGCCGCCAAACATTTAATTTTGTTTTTCAAATTATTTTCTTTCAAAATTGAACACTATAAGGTATGGTGAAAATGGGCAGAATCAATTTGCGCCAATTGCAGTTTTGAAAAGGTACTAATTGCGCCACTCTCTTTTATTTTGATGGTATTAATTGCGCCAATAAATGAAATGAAATTGCGCCACATTTACCTGTCAATATTATTTTACCTATATCATACCTGTACATGTTTTACTTGTCAGAGCGACCTTCAAAAATAACAAATTCATAGCTCTTCAAAATTAAAGAAGAAAATTTAGAAAGGAAAGATTTAAAATATGTGCGTCAGTCAATGAATAAAGAGAGAGAAGAAAACTGTATCCGGATCAACTAAAAAGTCAAGCAGAATTTCACAGAATATTGGATGATGTTGTTGTTACAAAAAAAGATGATGATGGTACCTTTAAGTGTTGTCCAAAATATTTCAAACAACTTTATACTACACATGACTTTAAGAATGGACATTATATTCCCTCTAGTATTTTGTCTGTTGCCGTCAAAATCAAAAGCTTGTTACAAGAAAATGTTTTCCTGACTTGGTGAAAGTTGCAAGAACTGCCGGTCCCAAGCCCGGATAAAGAAAGAGGGCAGTCAATCATAAAGGAAGAGGAGAGTCAATCATTTAGTTGTTATATATAAATAAAAATAAATAAAATTGGCAAAATTAAATGATTATTTTATTGGTGCTAATGATACCTATAGTTTAGAAAATTAGGTGGCGCAAAAGAAGTACTGGCGCAATTAAGTTGTGGCGCAAATGAGTTACTTTTTGGCGCAAAAAGATATCGCCCGTGAAAATCTAGATTCAGGTTTTTTTTATCATCTGCTTGACTACAATATTTTTTCTTCGTCAAATTGGGGTTCAGAACATTGTTTTAGGAAAGAAAAACAACCCCTAAAGTAAGATAACATTATATTAAAAGGCGTTTTAAATTGCACCTATAATATGCTGATTAGGCGTAGCTTTCCGAATTTTCATCATCATGCATCATCACCATCATGCATCGTCATTATCATCATCATCATTCATCACGTCATATTTTACATTTCTAGCTTTAGGCGGTTTTTGTTAAAGCGAGAATTGATTTAAAAGCAAACTTTTTTTTATCAAAACTAAGGAATTAACGTACTCAAATAAAAATAAAAATAAATTGTTTTTTCATAGTCAAAAATTATCGTAATGTGGAATTATTCAAGTATATCAGTTGGGGATTTAGAACTTTTCGTAAAGGGGGGGGGGGGGAGGGGCGTTGACTGGTAAATTGGCGCAAATGAGTTCCGAATATTGTCGCAATTGATACATTTGGAAAACAAAATTTGGCGCAAATGATACCCCTGAAAAACAGTTATTGGCGCATAAGGACTGCTGCCCGGGGGGGGGGGGGGGGGGGGGGGGCTCCAGTCATGCTTCAGTGATTCCCTATATAATCAACAACATTTTTCCAACAAAAAGGGGTGGCGGATTGTCCCCCAGGTACCCCTCCTTTTGGATACGCCTATGAAAATTGATACCGAGACTCTAACAATATTGTTTTATATTCAAACCTATTTAGATCCTTACATAATCTAAAGTTCTACTCCAAATCTTCAATATCATTCGTTGCTATTTTGAAGAAAGATCAAAACTTTTGATTATTTTACCGTTTACACTACTATTCCCCATGCACGCTTTATTGAATAATCGAATGTATCGTTTCATTCAACATAACTTTTGCTACATTTCAAATCTTAGATGCTATCCTATTCGGTCTATTATTTTTTTTAGTTTGTGACCTTAAAATCTTAAAGTCAAAGATTTTTTCTCTCAAAATCTTTCTTGGTCGAGTTTGCTCTTATATATCTTAATGAATTTGCTAACATCCACTGCATTTGAACTCTGGCGGATAGTTGTCTCGTTGGCAATATTCTACTTCTCCTTATTTTTTATAAAGTTGAGTTTAAGAATACTATCGAAATTAAAAGGTTGGAGGGCCCGTGTGAACAAAGCTTTTTTAATACACCGTTACATAAATTGCAATTTCTACAGAAAAAAGTAAATGTACGATGGAGATACCAAAAGGAAATTTTTCCTTATTTTTTTTTTTTTTTTTTATCATAACAAATCTGTATATGACAGGAAAAGAAGCAGGCTTCCCTTTTCCCAAAAGTGATTTTTTACATTTTTGCGTTGCAATTTTCCAAAAGTTAATACATGTTATCCTATCTTAAAAACATGTCAAATCAGCGAATTTGTGTAAGCAAAATTTTTGTTCTTACCTCGCCTGCATTGTATACAGTGCTCTAGACCACTAGGCCACCTACACCGAACTAAAAATGCAGCTTCCAGTGACCTAGTGTTACATTTCCCCATCAGTAGAATATAGAGTTGTAACACAGTACTTGATATTTTTAGTCACAAAAATAATTATTTGATAAGTACGTCTAAACAAGTGACAACTTTCTTTTTATATCATATAATTATTTCCAGTATTCCGCTGCTATAGATTTTAACAGTATTTTATTTTCTTAAAAAGAGGTTGATGCTATCAATGAGGCTAATCTTGTAAAGTTAAATTATCTGTCTTTTTTGGGGGGCGGGGGGGGGGGGGGGGGGTATATTTCGTAATGATTTGCTGTTTTGCTTAAATGATGTTTTGACTTATAAAAGTGTAAAATATTAATAATTAGGCAAATCCACAACACTATCAAACACAAATCATCTGGAGAACCTAATCTGAATCATTCTGCATTTCTTAGCATATTTGTTCCTGTCTTTTTCAAAAGTGAGGGTTTAGAAACATTCAAAGTTAGTCATCTAATGCACACTCACTCCGATATGACGATTATACGAAAAGTTACAATTTCAATAATTGGCAACGATTAGCTAGGAATTCCGTTCACATATCATATTGAATTGATCTGTGATTAAGCACTGAATCAGATAGGGCGTGAACGATACTTTCTACGTGTACAGTTCGTGCATTAAAGTGATGCATAATTGCATATTTCACTGATAATAACAAATTCCAAACATATACCCGTTTTATCTAAAGAGGGTGACTGGCATGGGCTGTTTAAATGTGACACTAGGAGAGTGTTTACTTTGTCTTCATCTGCAACCCAACTTTCGTTCATTCTTCATTGACTTGACACACCAGTACGATGTACATACATGGTAAAATTGAGAATGGAAATGGGGAATGTGTCAAAGAGACAACTACCCGACCATAGAGCAGACAATAGCAGAAGGTCACCAACAGGTCTTCAATGCAGCGAGAAATTCCCGTACCCGGGGGAGTCCTTCAGAACAAATATATATACTAGTTCAGTGATAATGAACGCTACATTTACAAGTGTACATGTATTTCAACAATGGTTAAGTTAAAATATTGTTTTTCTTTCTGATAAGTTTTTTTACCATTTTGAGTCCGTTTATTGATCTCTTTTTCTGTTTTTTTTTAGTGTGATTTTTGAACAAATATGTGTGTTAGATCATTTCTTAATAAGAGATTCTCAAAACGTATTCACTGTAACGATTCTGGTAAATCCTGCTGGGACCATTGTAAGCTTTTTTCCGTCACATCACATTGCATCAGTCGTCTGCCGTCTGTCGTCGTCGTCTATCGTTCATTGTCTGACTTAACCCCCTCCCTACTCCCACTGCCAACTTATCTGTATCTGCATGGGGCATGTTGTAGTTACCAATACTGGCTTTTTTTACTGACGTTTCGCGAGAGCAGATTTAAAGCTCTTTACACTTGTTGCGCGCACAATTTTGTCTTGCGTGAATGTTTAAATTAATTTCAGATGACTTTTACAGAATTATTAACCTTAAATGAAGAGTTTTACGCCAAATATGTGTTTTTGTCTATCATCTTGAGGACTAAAATAAATAGATAGAAACTATGGACAGCATAAATTATGAGCAAGACAATATTTCCTAATAATTCAAATTTGCTGAAATTGTTAGTCTGTTCCTTATTAAAGTTATCGGCTCAACTTGAATGACATTTTTTACCATTTTTTTTTTGGGTGTAGATTTATGTACCTATCACCTAGAAAACTGTCGATAGATGCATAATAACTTTCAAAAATTAAACAGATTAGCAGGACAAGATCTACCAGTAAGGCAATATTGCTGAAATCGCCAGTTGACTGAAATAATGGACCATCCTATGGAATAAGTCCATTTGATCTCAGTTGCTTCAGTTTAAATTTAAAAAAGAGTTCTGACAAGTAAAGATAACAACTGGAAAACAATTCACATATGGATTTTTTTTAGAAAAAAAGTTTGTTTCCAGGTTTTGGAGATAAAAATAATTTGTTTTTGATCCTGAGAAAAAAAATGTTTGTTTCACCTTCAGATGCCACTATATAATGCTGAAATTGAAAGAAAAAAATGTTTTCGACTTGTCGCCAAAAAAATATTGTTTTTCGCAAAAGGCGAAAAACAAGTTTGTCCAGCAAGAAAATCCGCCAGGCCCCCATCCCCTCTGGATCCGACTATGGTAAAGGCATAACCGATTAAAGATCATTAAATACTGAATACAGTATGTCAAAGAAAACATATTATAATAGAATATTATATGAAATATTGGCTGCTAAGTGGTGTTTTTCATCGTGCAAAAAATAAAATTAATGATAGTCATATATATAAACATATAAAGTGACAATTAACCTGTCACTTCATCCGTCAAGTCATAATTAGGAGACGTAAACGTCACTCGGTCTGTTGCTCACGTCACACGCTTATAACACGACACTTAATGACAATAATATTTACTAACTAGACCCTGTTATACTTATTTAGAACCTTTAAACAAACAAGACGCCACAAAATCTATTTAACGTCAAAAGTTGGTGCGATATGACGTGTATTATATCAATAAAGTGTCCGTTGTTATCATGGTATTTAATCAGTAAAATAAGGTTCTCATAATATAAATATATATATTTATTATGAGAACATTAACATGTATATACATTGTGTATATATATATATGAGTGAATTCAACATTACTTTATCGGCATTAATTCAAACAAAGTGTTCGAAGATAAAAACTAAATCTGAAAATAAAAAAACTAGACTGAGCTCTTTAGAGCCAACCATCATCCTTAACAGAAATGGCCTATTTTTATACAACCGCAAAAATTAAAAATATGTTGGTCGTATATTGGTATCACATCGTCGTCGTCGTCGTCGTCGTCAGCGTCGTCCGAAGACGGATGATTTCTGGATATTAACTTTAGTATAAGTAAATAGAAATCAACAAAATTTTAACATAAGGTTTATAATAATCTTTATTGCAAAATTACACCCATAAGGGTCAAGCAATACAAACAAACAAATATACATTTAAATACAATGGAATACAATGAAAAACAATACAATATAATAGAACATATTTTAAAAGTTCAATTATATAAATTTATGTATAAAACACAATCATGAGCTTGTCTGACATGGGTCTGACCCCTTCAGTTCTAAAGACTGCTTAATGAAGACTCCAATATGACAAACAAGTTCAGGAATGGGGTTCAGAATGTGTTTTAGTTTATTAAATTCATCAAGATGTTGAAATGATGGTACATAGTCTTTTAGATAAGCCAATAAATTAGAACGAAATGATATGTTAATGTCACAATACAACAAATGTTACAAGAAATGAAATTCGTCATCTAGGGCTCTATTATTTTTTACATAATATTTGTGCTCTTGGAATGTTTCTGTACATTCCTAATTCAATGCCTAGGGAATGATCACAAATTCTGAATTTTGAGAGTAACTGTCTATGTATAAAATTATTACGGGTTAGATATTCCTCAGACTGACAATTAGTTTTTAATTTCCCATAGAGACAAAGTTTGGATGGTTGGGATTGATTTTCGGGGTTTTGGTCCCACCAGTTTAGGAATCAAAGGACCAAAAAGGGAAACAAATAAGCATTTTTCTTTGGTTTTTGCACAATAACTTAGTATAAGTAATTCTAATATGACGTGCTTCTTTCGCTTTGTGAACAAACCCATACTCTAAATCTAATAAAAATTGTTTGCACATGCGTATACTGACTTTTTCAGAATAATGAATTTTATCAAATTATCATGCACTTAATATATTTCCTTAACTTAAAAACAATTTTTAAACTCTTAAATGGTGCACTTGATGTTACTAATTCATTTATTAAGACTGTAATGTGTTGCATTCCGAAATTGACATATTTGACCTAGATACGACAACCGTACATGTTTGCTGTTCAAACTCCTCCCTCTGAAAAATCACAGTGCCAGCCGTTTGATTCTTTAGTAACAAAAAAGGGAGGTTCATAGAAAAATTGTCCTAATCAGAATCAAAATAATTGATGGGTATGCATTATATTCGTGTTATTCAAATAAAGTACAATAAAGTATAGCTTGCATTAATTATTTCTTAATTAGAAATCTATAAAATTTAAACACAAGGTTTATGAAGGTTTATGATTACAAAAGGAAGGTTGGGATTGATTTTGGGAGTTTGAGTCCCAACAGTTTAGGAATTAGGAGCCAAAGAGTCCACATAATTAAACTTTTTTCATCAAAAATTGAATTATTGGGTTTCTTTGATATGCTGAATCTAACCGTGTATTTAGATTCTTAATTTTTGTTCCCATTTTCAAATTGGGGTACATTAAGGTCCAAAGGATCCAAAATTTAACTTCGTTTGATTTTAACGAAAATTGAATTCTTGTCGTTCTTTGATATGCTGAATCTAACCATGTATTTAGATTTTGGATATTGGACCATAATAGGTAAATGTTCAATTTAATTTTTTTTAAGGTCTAAGACCACATTCATTCTATGTCAACTATTTAATCACAATCCAAGTTCAGAACTGTATCAAGCTTGAATGTTGTGTTAATACTTGCCCCAACTGTTCAGGGTTCGACCTCTGCGGTCGTATCAAGCTGCGACCTGTGGAGCATCTGGTTATTTGTTGATCTTGTCTTGATGATCAATTTTTCTCTTTTATAAAGTTTCTATCTATCTAAAATAATTTTTAAGATATCAGGCAAAAATGCATCTCAACGGTAAAAAATGTCGCTATTGGACAATTACTCTAATATATGGATTCGGCTGAAGATTTCGGCAATGATGAGTCATTTGTATATATTGTCTTGCTGATCATGTTTATTGTTTTAAGTTTCTGTCTAGCTTTTATAATTTTTGATATAATAAGCAAAGACTTGAAAAAGGGTAACACTTCATTATTTTCTATTTAAACCATGTCGGCCTTTTTGGTTGGAAAGCGGGTTCATCGCAAACCTTTTTTAAAACTAGATACCCCAATCATAATTGTGATCAAGATTGGTTAAATATGGCCCGGTAGTTTCGAAGGACAGTTTTCTAAAAGTTAACATGAAACTTGAAACTTTTATTTCTCAGCCTCATCAGAGGTATGTGAATGTAAACATTAATAACAAAAATATATATACAAGAACAACGCAAAGAATGAATGTAACAGACAATTAAATAAACTTATTCTAAAAGGTTACCAACTCTACACTGTAATAAGATCATTGAATATTGTTTTTATTGGTAAAAATATTGATTTTGTTATCAGTAAATTAAAAGCAAACTAAATATTACTAGTATGTTATAGTATACATATACACGTTCATGTATGAGGTGCCGTTTTACTATTTATTCCTCATTTTCTGATATCAAAAAATATTTCTTGATATCAAAAAATTGAATTCCTGATATAAAAAAATTTAATTTTTGATATCAGAAAATATTTTTTGATATCAAAAAATATTTCTTGTATCAGGATTCAATTTTTTGATATCAAGAAATCCATTTTTTGATATCAGGAATTCGATTTCTTGATATCAGAAAATAATCTTTATTTCTTGATATCAATAATTCGATTTCTTGATATCAGAAAATCATTTTTTGATATCAAGAAATCCATTTTCTGATATCAAAAAATTGATTTTCTGATATCAAATAATACTGAGGATTATTTGATATCAAGAAATACATTTTCTGATATCAGAAAATGATTTTTTGATATCAAAAATTCGAATTCCTGATATCAAGAAATGATTTTTTGATATCAGAAAATAAGAAAAATATCAATGATTTCCCCCTGTGTCTCAATAAAAGCTTCCGAACGCACCCATGAGCCCTAACATTGTTTATAGTGTTTCGGTCTTGTTTAAGGAATTAAAGAATATCACAGTGTGGCTTCATTAGTCATTAGTCAGACTACACGAAATACGTCGGACCGTCGGACAAATCCGGTGAATAATGGATCGGTCTGGTAAAATTTTGTTAAATTCCGGTCCGAATGTCCGGTGTTTTTTTTTTCATGGATTTTCTAACATTCTAGAAAAATTGCCAAACGATCTCAAATTCATTTTCATCTTTATTATTCATCACAGCGATGTTTATTTTGTTCAACCGCTAGCTTTATGCCGAACATCGCCAACCAGTAATGTGTAAATCCGGGTAAAAACATATCTACTGTCAAAAACAACAATGGATGCCATCATTGGCACAACCGGAAATTCCCCCGGAAATGTAAATAAAACCGGATCAGATTCTGGGAACGGATAAGGATAATTCCGGGTTTGCCGATTTAAATACAATAAATGAATAAAAATCCAAGCAGATCACAAAATTTAGCTATGAAATATAACCACAAGAATTGAAAACCAAAAGATATATGAAAAAGAAAGAAGAAACAGGAAATAATATTTTATACAGAAACTCTAAATTATGTTTAGTTCACAAACATTGTCAAAATCCAATAAAATGGGACATTACTCTTCACTGAAATGCATTCAAGCAATTGTGCACAACTTTCATAACAATATCCCCTCTTGTTACATCATTTTGTTTTAATTTGTGCATTTTGGGGAGGACTAGGGCACAACAAAGTCATATGTTTGTTGTTTTTTGTCGGATAATATACAATTAGATGTAAAAAAAAAATGGTCTGGTAAAATTTCATTCGGTCTGGTAAAGCTAGGATGCTTACCAGACCGAATGTCCTGTAAAAATAAAATTCATTCGCGTAGTCTGCATTAGAAGATTTGTACGTTTGTATATCTCACATTTTTATTATTTTAAGGTTTATAGTCAACAATTGTATTTCTTCATTGAAAAGAAATTATACGTTCCAGTTTCTTTTATAAGCAATTATTTTGTTTCCTCTGCCACATCGAAAAAACGGAAGGCCGACGAGAAGACAAACAGCAGTCTACATAACACAACATAGAAAACTAAAAACTTAGCAACACGAAACCAAATAAAACCTGGGGTGATCCTTGGTGTTGCAATTTGTCCCCAGAGTATTTTTGAAATATGAAAGTAATTGTGCATTAAAATTCATTATTAGACAGCTGTTGACTAATTTAACCTTCAAAGTCAGTTTTTTAGAACATCAATATTATATTTTACCTGTTTAATAAGCTATTTTTGTTTGACTGTTCGCATTTTCTGTAAGTCCAGAAAGTTTTGTAGTATAAAAATAAGAAGATGTGGTATAATTGCCAACGAGACAACTCTCCACATGACACCAAATGACACAGAAATTAACAACTGCTAGTATATGTCACCGTACGGTCGAATGTTTACAAACACTTTTTTGTGACATCTTAACCCACTTTTTGCAATATTATTAGGAAAAACAAGCAGGTTGTTGCCATGGATACACCAAAAAGAAATATCTTGAACCATTCAACTACTTGGTATCAGATCTATGGAAAATACTGATTACATACATATGAACATATATGACACAAATAGTAGATTTAACTTGTAAGAAAACAAGGAAAAGGGAATCGTAACATTTATGTATATTGCTATCAAACATCAGTACTAACTAATCCAGTGACAAATCTCATTTTGTGGTGTCTTTTTCAAGAAAAGAGCAGTAAAAATCCCATAACAAATCAGCATCCTACTTTACTTACAGGAAGACCCCTTTGTTGAGCTCCTGCAAGTCTCTCACACTTTTGATTTTGCCATTTGATTAGGGTCTTTCCGTTTTGAATTTTCCTAGGAGTTAAAGTATTTTTGTGATTACAATTTATACTGCCGACACAGTGGTCGTCGTGTCAGCCACTGCATTACCTAAATTTCTCGGTTCCCTTTGCCGTCTACCCCTTTTTGTTCGTCTTCTACGCTCTGTCACAGCTATTAACCGGTGTATCTGAGCTCTAACCACCTTGCCAAATATTCCAACTGCTTTATTTCCATGTAGATATTTTAAATGTATAATTTTACTTAGACCTTCTGTGCACTTCTGAATCTAACCAAAAAAAGGGAGAATGTGTCCATGGGACACAGATAATGCCCCAGCATAACGTTATAAAGAGACACCATCCAAATTCGCACTTGATCTGTGTTTTATGGTATTGAGCATTGTGTATACGTTTCATAAATTTGGTTGAGGCAAAATAAAAGTAGAGAACAGACACTTATTGTTGGGATGTACGTATACGTACTTATGGACGGACAAGGGTAACATCGAGGGCCTCAATAAAAATTAGACTAGTTCTATTTGAGTAAACCGGCCCTCTTTAAATAAAGAATTTATTATTGTTATTTTTATTATTATTTTACTAAAAATGCCCGATCCGCTGCAGCGCGTGATATAAAAAAAATTGAGACGTTTTCATACTGAAATTGTACATACCCGACCAATGCCCGACTTTCCCTACGACTCCTATATGCGATC
Source organism: Mytilus galloprovincialis (assembly GCA_037788925.1). NCBI lineage: Eukaryota > Metazoa > Mollusca > Bivalvia > Mytilida > Mytilidae > Mytilus > Mytilus galloprovincialis. Next base: position 4,350,598 of record CM075334.1, on the reverse strand, counting down.
AAGTCGATCTGGTCTGGCCGAGATCAGGCTGAGATCGAGTATAGTTGATGTGGTCTAGCTAGCCGAGTAAAGATCGTGAATTGGTCGGAATTATCGAGTATGTATTCAATTAGTGGTCAGGTTGGAGTCGTGATGGAGTCCGCAAGGAGTCGTGAATGGTCGAGGCGAAAAGAGCGTGTATTACGTCAGTTGAACGTGAATATATCATCCAGCCATCGTATCTAATCTTGAACACGTCAAAATTTGTTTCCGATAAGTCAAGTTTTGTTAAAACATTTTCCAGTATTTAGTTAATTCTTAGGTCGACTAATTCCTTCGATTGGGATTATTCGACGCAAAAGTAAATACGATGGAATATTTTATAATAATTTCAAAAATCTTCAATATATTGTCTTGTAGTGCATCGGACTCGAATTTCGTACTTATCAAAAAGAAGATGTGGTATGATTGCCAATAAGACAACTGTCCACAAGAGACAAAAATGACACAGACATTAACAACTATAGGTTGAACCTTACGGCCTTCAACAATGAGCAAAGCCCATACCGCATAGTCAGCTATAAAAGGCCCCGATATGACAATGTAAAACAATTCAAACGAGAAAACTAACGGCCTTGTTTATATATATAAAAAAAAAAATAATGAAAACAAATATGTAACACATAAACAAACGACAACCACTGAATTACAGGCTCATGACTTGGAACAGGCACATACCTAAATAATGTGGCGGGGTTAAACATGTTAGCGGGATCCAACCTAACCTGGGACTGTGCTATAACAGTACAACATCAGAACTGACTATAAAAATCAGTTGAAAAAGGCTTAAGGGGGCCCCTGGGTACAAATCAATTTCTTTTTTCTAATATAGGATTTCGCTATATTTTTTTATAAATGAACTTTATCATATACTTGAAAGAAAAATGAAATAAAAAAATGGGGTCACCGTTCATTTAAGCTCACAAGCTGTCTCCGGAAAAAGCATACATTTTTATTAATGTCCTTTTTTTTTCTGTTGAACTAATAAGAGAAATAGAGGTAATATCGAAATAAAAAAATAACCTAATTACAGAAATCGCTTAAATTTTACAATTATTTATGTACAGATTATATGAAAAGAATTATAAAAAATATAGGTCACCGATGAGTGAAAAAAGATATTTCAAATTTAATGCCAAAAAATGGCATTTTTGCACCAAAGGGAGATAATTTGGAGCTTTTTCAATGATATGAACATTTTAGAAGTCATCTGGGGCCAAACCGAATCGATTTTTTGGGTTGATTTTTTTACCATATCATAGAGTAATAACTGATAGTGTAATAAATAAAATTTGTAATGAAAAAATAAAGGTTCAATTTTTTGCTGAAATTTTTGTACCAACGAGCCACCTTAACTAATCAGATGGACAAATATACAAGTGGACGTCGCCGGGTACTTGTACATCACGACAACAAAAAGACAATAGGAACAGATCTGAGAGTACTTGAAAGCCACCAACAACTAATAAAATAAAAATCATGTATCTAGGAATAGTTGGATAAGTAATCGTTCAGTTTCGAGTAGAAGATTAAACTTTTAGTGTACATGATGTAATATTGTTATTAAATAGAAGTTTTCTAGAGACTTTGAGGTCTAAATCATGTTTTTAAACTTGAAATGTATAAGCATTTTGTTTTTGTAACAATGGAGTCAGAAGTTGCCATAAATAAAATGACAAACATCGTATAGCGTTACATTCCAGAAACATACCAGAAACATTATTTCACATATTTTCCTTATGTTTGGGCTCATGGGTGAGCTTGAATGCTTTTATTAGAACACAGGGAGCCTTCATTTATTCATTTATTTCTTATTTTCTGATATCAGAAAATCATTATTTGATATCAGGAATTCAATTTTTTGATATCACAAAATCATTTTTTGATATCAGAAAATCTATTTCTTGATATCAAAAAAAGATTCATATTTTCTGATATCAAATATTCGAATTTCTGATATCAAAAAATCGATTTCCTGATATCAAAAAATGAATTTTTGATATCAGGAATTCGAATTTTTGATATCAGAAAATATGCTTTATTTCTTGATATCAAGAAATCGAATTCCTGATATCAAAAAATAAAATTTTTGATATCAGAAAATCATTTTTTGATATCAGAAAATCATTTTTTGATATCAGAAAATAAGTAATAAATATTAAAACGGCGCCTCATTTCATGGATCTAAAATCTGTCGATACCTGTAACCTGGCATTGCACTAGATCATGTTTTTCTCTGACTGTTTATGACGTCTTTACACTAAATCCATAGGATATTGGATGTGTACGGATTGATAGTTTAGTCTTAGATGCATGATTGTTTTTATAAGTTGTTAGTGGCTTTGAAATAGCTTTCAGATAACTGCGAGTACTCACAGATCTGTTCGTTGTGTCATTTTTTTGTCGGGATGTACAAGTACCCGGCCACGTCCACTTGTATTTTTGTCAATCTGATGAGTTAAGCCTTTTTTCTACTGATTTTTATAGTTCGTTCTTATGTTGTACTGTTATACCACTGTCCTAGGTTAGACGAAGGGTTGGGATCCCGCTAACGTTTTTAACCCCGCCACATTATTTATGTATGTGCCTGTCCCAAATCAGGAGCCTGTAATTCAGTGGTTTTCGTTTGTTTCTGTGTTACATATTTTTTTTCGTTCATTTTTTCATACAAATAAGGCCGTTAGTTTTCTCGTTTGAATTGTTTTACATTGTCATATCGGTGCCTTTTATAGCTGACTATGCGGTATGGGCTTTGCTCATTGATGAACCCCGTACGGTGACCTATAGTTGTTAATGTCTGTGTCATTTTGGTCTCTTGTGGATAGTTGTCTCATTGGCCATCATACCACATCTTTTTTTTATAATTACGAACGGCGGAAACGACGGACGACAATGGACGACAACGGACGCCTGGTGGTGAGAAAATGTCATAAGGGAGAGGAGATTGGGGTAGTATATAAATAGATATCAATACTTGAAATTGTCCCTGTCTCCATGTTTGAATTAACCGAGTTCTAAATAAGATGTAAATAAGATGTTTTTCTTTTAAAATCTTGTCTTAACCGTTTGTTTTGAATAGCCGGTAAACGACTACATTCGCCCAAATGCAAGGAGATATGAGGAAATTTGATTTACTAATTATTTGCATTTGCATATTAAATATTCTACTGTTAATAGCTTAATTTCCTTTGTTTTATCACCTACTGAGCGGATTATGCATCGCCTAGATTTTCTAATATATTGAATAGGGATAATTTAACGTAAAATGTGAGATGCGTCGGATATGGAAATCGACCAATTCACGAGCACATAATTATACATGTACATGTATAAGACTTTCGTAGATTTTTTTTCCATTCAAATACAAAATAAAAGATGAATTTGGGTCTGTTGTTTGGTGTTCTAATGTTAACTGGGTTTTTTTTTCAACCAAAAATAAGTTAACAGATTGATATTTATTTGCATAAGGTCGATTTCTATCTTATTCGTGCTTCTTCTGTTTTTAAGGAGCTACCATTTCATTATTTAGGAGGGGGAAGGGGGGTATCCTGCATTTTTTTTAGTTGTAATTCCTGTCCTGCATTTTTTTTAATTAGTTTTATAAATCCCTGTCCTGCATTTTTGTTCTTCACTCTAGTTTATCCTTACTATTTTTTTTAACCTAAATTGTCATCCAGACTTATTTTTGCAAGTGTCCCATCCTGCCCCTTTTTACTCAAAACTCATGTCCTGTCTATGTTTTAAAAAATTGCATCATAGCCCTATCCCCCCACCCCCTCTTTCCTAAATATCAATTATCAAATTTGTTTAATATATCTCCCGCCGATGGATTGGTTGTTATTCATTTGTGCCATGTTACCATATTGGAAAGTCATTTTATACAATAAGTGTTTTGGATTGTTACTCATTATGACATAAGTACTACCACTGAGAAAAAAGCTGCATGTAGCTTCCTAAAGAGACACAAATGACCAGAAAATGGCGATGCAATAAATGGATGGTATGTTTTAACCCCTCCACTTTAAATGATAAATGACATGTTGAAGCACAAACCAATAAGATCAAATAAAGTGGGAAAATTTGGTTGAATATAAAGGGAATCACCGAAGCATGAATGGAGCGGACCCCCCTTTTAGGTCCGTCAGCACCCCCCTTTTTTTCAGGTCAGTCAGCGGGTCCCCTTATGAAAAGTTCTAGATTCGCCACTGAAATTTACCCTTTCTATTCACGACCTTCATATGAACCGCAGTGCAAGAAAATCTACCCTTTCTATTCACGACCTTCATATGAACCGCAGCGCAAGAAAAATGCTGAAATCATGGTAGTAATGATTTATCGTTATATAAACGGAAACTATACATCACAATCACTCATATAGCTAATTAAAACAATAACTAAGATAATTTGTAGTATGTTTACCAAGATTTTTGTAATATTTTGACACATTTTATGAGAATCACTTATCTGTATTGGACTACATCGTGTTCTATAACTATACTGTTTCTGCATTAGTATGATATAAAGAGATATAAACCTGCGCAAAATAACAAGTTTGGAAACGTGATATCAAGTTCAGTCTACAAGACACGTGCATGTGCGTGTTGTTTTTTTCTTTTTTAGTATGTACCGTAATTGTTTTGTTTTCCTTTTTATTGAAAAATGTGAACATATGGTGAATGATGCATGAATAAACTCATCATAGATACCAGAACTAAATTTAGTATATACGCCAGACGCGCGTTTCGTCTACAAAAGACTCATCAGTGACGCTCGAATCCAAAAAAGTTAAAAATACTCAGTGATTTTAACAAACAAATTAGACAGCTTATATTTCTACATTGATCTATTTAAAATTGTTATTAAGTGTTACTGAAATATACCGGCATATTTAAAAAAAAAAAAACGTTTTACGAAAATCAAATATGACAGACATGAACCAAAGACAATCACTGAATTTGAGGCAGACTCCTAAATAATGTGACGGGTCAAACACGTTTGAATGCGTTAAACTGGAACAATTGTGTTACAGTAAACATAAGAACAATAAAAAAAAACATTTAAAAAGGGCTTAACTTATCGGTTCCTGGTCGATACAAAGCATGTAACAAAAACACTGACAGCACGTGGCAGTATACTTTTTCATCATCACAACTAAACAGACACAAAATACAGAACTGAAAGCGATCGTAGTTACTGACAGCTATAATTCAAATTCAATAACAACTAAAATCTAGAACTATAATGTTGACCAATCAGTGCACTTCCAACATCCAAAGGATTTAGTTGAAGGACGTCATTAAAAGTCAGAGAACACATAACCGTGTGCAATGCCAAAATATGGGTATCGACAGATAAGACAGTAATATAAATTTATTTCCCGCCGAAGACGAACATTTCGATGGTGCGTTAAGCGTTTCAATCCGCCATAAATCGCCAAAATGACACGAACCATTGAGCTCTAGCACTGTCCCTATATATCGGAATACAGCTCTATACACAGCAACAGAAACAAACTCTGTACTTTTTGTCTTTAAAGTCATGATCAGTTAAAGTGAACTTCTGTTCTTTAGTGAATCAACACCATGCAATCGTTCAATCTTCCTGGTTATTTAAGAACATTGGTTAGACCGTCCTGCCTTTCAGCCATTATATAAAACTATATTTCAGAAAATTACAACGGAAAAAAAACGGTATTACGTAAAGCATCAGCATACATGATCGTAAAAACATTGGTTTACGGTAAAATACGCGGTTGCTTTTATAGAACTCTGAAACCATAAAGGGTCATATCCTACCATCTAAATAGTGTTTACAATTCACAGATACTTCTGTTAAGCCACATTTCCTTTTTAGAAAAGTGGCAAAATTAAGCTCTTAGCCAAAAATGTTCAGTCGTCCGTGTATTTAAATTGCACCCCCAAGAAATAAAATAATTTCGTTGACGTACTTTGATCAAAAACGTTTCCTTAGATTTCCCATCTACAAGAACACTGTTGTTTACGAGAGCTCCAGACATTTCAGTCAAACTTTGACCTTAACAACCAGTATCGTCTTACAATTGATTGGTCATTCTGTCAGATAGCAGACGATCTCTTGCTATTTTAATAACACCTGTCGACAGATAGTCATTACAAGTGATTACTGACAAGAATAAAATATTTAAGGATAATTTACTCTGCAATTAGCAAATTATCCACCAAAAGAAGTATTCTAATTGATTGTAGACTGCATGTCGGCTAATTTTCAGTTGTATGCGTTTTTTGACGTTGCTATAGTTCAAGTATTTCCTTACCTTTAACTGATTTTTAATTCTGTGATAAATAGATATATTAACTATAAACTCTCACCCTGTGTACAACGAACGGTCAACAGTTTAACTAAAAAATGCAAAAACGTTGTAAATAAAAGTACACCACATGGTAAACAAATTTGTCAGGAATGATGTATAACCAATAATCGAAAAACATGTGTTCACTGAAAAGTGCAAAATCGACTTCGGGGGGGGGGGGGGGGGGGGGACATCCAGCACTATCTAGGGGGGGGTCGAGCTTATTTCATTTCAAATCGATTCTTGTGGCGTTTGATTGGACGATAAATGAATATTAATATGATTGATTGATTGTTGGTTGCTTAACGTCCAGTGGAAAATATTTCATGCATATTCAGGACGAGAACAAGTTAACAATAACCACAATAGGTAGGTTGTTATAATAGAGGATGATGGTCGGGAAAATTTGGACTGCCACTGGAAAATGAAGGTATATTGGATATAGACAGAAATTTTGCCTTGCAACAGGTCATCTACAGACCCCTCAGAGAGTTGTTGCAAGGGTTCTTAACGTGCAAAGACGTGGCACTTTATTTACACGAGGCATCGGATTTAACGTCCCCCTTCTGACCGGACGTGACTGCAAACTTGATACATCCCGCACAGCCAAACGGACGCCCCACTTCGGCAATCGTTTTACTGTCGGTCGGGAGAAGACCAAGTGACCATATTTCTATACCCCAGTCACTCTTGGGGTGTTGAATGAATATTTATTACATCCAGCACTATCTACGGGGGTCGAGCTTATTTTATTTCAAATCGATTCTTGTGCCGTTTGATTGGACGATAAATGAATATTAATAAGGTTGATTGATACATTTATGGTGTTTCAACGCCACTTTTAGCTCTATTAGCCTATTTCGGTAAGCGGCACCAAGTTTTTATATATATCTACGGGAAGCCGTGGTGCTCGAAGAGAACCAGCGTCATTAGACAGGAACATTAGCACTGCTAACCAAATTGAATTAAAATTAGAGTCGCACTTGCGTGTGAGAGGATCGAACACTAAGTCTCAGTGTGGACAGACTATTGGTACTGATAAAACTACTTAGACCATGCGGTTACCGAGGTCCCGACAAAGACCAGTTGCTAATACAACTGCATACTAAGTACTATCGAATCACTATGCATTACGTTGATTGTCAACTGACCTTATAACAAACTTTACGCGTAAATTATGCAAAAAACAACAATCATTTAAGGCAAAGTTGACCTTAGATGAATTTGTCCATTCGTTTTAGTTTTTTTTTCCATATAGCTCTTCAACTATTTCGGTACTTATACATTCATCGGATTTCAAATGTTTGCATTTGAGCATTCCTGATAAAATTAAATCCAGAAAAGCGCTTCGGACGCCTCTGCGACTTTGTTATGTCGAGATTGGCTGCATTCATGTAGTCTTCAAGACAGTTAAGTACACTTAGTACATTAGATGCTTTGTTGATTTCACCAGGGTGTGTGACTAAAGTTTTCAGCTGTCTCCTCTTTTAACTTGTATTAATTCCAAGCAAAACAAAATATATTGGACAGGCTACAATTTGTATAGTACACAAATCCTTGATAAGACCAACTTTTTTTCACCACTCGTAACAGACATGTTTTTCAAAGTCTCAAATGTACAAGAGCGTTCGATGGCCCGGGTGATCTCTAGTCAAATCATTGACATCAATTCGGATAACTATAAACTCCAAACAGACTCATACGGTACTTATATATGTGCTATGGTCGAGTTACTTATGTCAAATGAGCTAGCTAGCTACAACTAACTAATTAAGCGCGCCAAAACCAGAACATAACAGGATATAAAACGATATCACATTAAATAATACGGCAGAAAATAATCGAAATACCTCCGTCTGGATACAAATTACCCATCAAATTTGAATCTTTTGGGACTAATAGTAAATTAAACCAATTCAAAAATGTGATTTATTCAAGATAAATTATAGCAATGTTAATTATTAGTTTATCTTATCCAATTTACATTTTAGGAAAGCTCTGTTTCCGAAGCAAAATCGTTGAAGAAAAATTAATGTTTTTGAAAAAAAATGTTTTATTAATTAACGTAATCACTCGACGCTCTTTCCCTCTTTCTAAAGAATTTATCACTAATCTTTTCAATATGTGCAAAATTATTTTGTATATGTATAAAATGTATCCAATTAAGACAGCTGCATAGTTTCTACTTGAAAATAAAAGTATCTATTAAAAGATGTTTTGACCTAAGATCTAACTGTGTTAATGCTTTTCGATTATAAACATTCAAAAGTGATGTGTAATGCTGTCGTTATTATCTGTTTTCAATACATTGTTGATTCACATGTTTTTCTCAATGGTCCATAAAGCTCCGCCCCTTAAATTAGAAAACCAATGAAATCATGTGAAGATGAATGTTACAACCCATCTTACATATATGGAAGAAATAATGAATGAAAGTTAGAGTGGGTTGTCCCGAAAAGTAATAAACATTTCGTCTGTTTATTGCGTGACCTCCGCATTCTTAGCGAAGTAAAAAAATATGTGCGTAATGTTAGGACGTATATAAATAACTGCACCGAAAAAAATCTGCCAATGTTGACGAAAAATGTTCACAAGAATGGATGCTATTCAGTTTGTCTTAGGAATTTATTCTTTAACCGTGAGTACATCATTTCACACATAACAAAATTATAGTAAACACATAAATTTCTAGACAAAATTATAGTAAACAAATTGATTTCTAAAATTTTAAAAATAAGCATAAATAGTTATGAAATTCTGCATTGATTTAAAATCTTCGCACAACTTGCTTATATGTATGTTAAATATTTTCTCCGTCGCTTTATTCAATTAAAAGGAATTTACGTATTACGTAATAGTACATTAGTTAAAATAATAAAATTCTTTGCTTGTTTTTCGCTACAACACCCAGGGTGGACACTTCATGTTGGACTGTTATTCTCGTTTTGTAAACAAAAACAAGATTAAACTGTGTAGGGAACATTGACACTTCTGACACCTTTTAAGTTTTATCAAAACTTTCTCCCAAATAAATGAATGTTTTCTTTGTACAGTTGCTGATAAGAGGTTGTGTGAGTTCTCTGGTGATTGATATTAGACCTAAAACTGGAATATGGGACACTGCAGAAAGTCCTTGTGCAAAGAAATGTAAATATGGTTACGAAGCTGATGTAGAAGGAAACACAATGTGTCAATGTTTAGATCCATGCGCGGTAAGTCCTTGACCCCATGTTATCAGGATCTAAAATCAGAAGTTCGCATAATTACACAAAATTTTGTTATCAAACAGAGGGAGAGAAAGTAAATATGTCATTTAAAGCACATGAAATAGACATAATGGAGATTCTCGATGAAAACAAATGAATTATCAGTTTGCACTGCATCAACCAATGGCCTTGATAATTTTTTTTTAAAGACCTTGACCTTACTTTGTTTGAATCACATGTTTTCGCTGGATACTTTCCAATCTCTACACCCACACTATATTACTCTGTCAAATTTTAGCTATTATGTCAAGGAAAATTAAAATTGTTTACAAAATATTAGTCTGGGTTAATGATGGGATTAACATCTTCAATGATCTTACCTGTAAAATACGTCGAATACCTTATCAATTCGCCATGGAATGTTCATATTAATTGATAATTACAGCTATTCTATTTCACATAAAATAGCTTTAATAGGATAATTATGACACTGGCGGCATTTGGCAGTGATTTTTATGTAGAAACGTAATTATTTAGCAGGTGTATAGAAACACGATATCGATGTTTAACTCACTTTACACGTAAAATGTCGATCCATTTTTAAATTAGAAAAGATGACGAGTTAATCTTTAGGCACTTAATGTCAAGTAATATCTGTCTATGTCTTATTATCTTCTTTATTTCTCTTCAGCATATTTATTGTCCGTTTGAAGGAACAAAATGTGTCGTACGTAGGACAGACCAATTTTGTGTCCATGGTCAATGTAAATACGAGGCAACATGCAGAACAGGTAAATATAGTCTCACTGGGAGGATATTTCTCAAAATATTTTCATTCATCATTGCAGTCTATAGAATTAACTAGTTCATCTAGTTTTCGTTTATTTTGTATTAACTTTTATTATGTACAAAACTGTAACATTGCTTAATGTCCAGTGGCAAGTACTTGGGATAAACGTCTATTCATGTAAAAACGTTAGGAATGACAAAAATAGGAAATCAGAAAAAAGTTCTGATATCAATTTAATTGTTGTAATATCTATTGATAAGTGGCGAAAAGGCGTCGGTCTTGTTTCTTCCAAGTAAAGAAATGGACTGCTTGAGAATCTATTTGATTTTATATTGATAAATACTATTACGTATTTGTCTCAGGGTACATTAAGGCGTCAGTTCGGCTAATACGGTTGCTAGGACACCAATGGGAAATGTTTATCGACCATCAATTGGTAACCACCTACATTTTTATGTGAAAAAACTAATTTATTTGAACTGATGTTTATAAAGAAAACTTTCCAATAAAGGCTCCGTAGGAATTAGTACATCAGTACATTGACCTTAGTTTAGTTTTATAGTTCATGTTGTCACCAGTTTTCTGTGCACAGATACCGATTGCTTTTAATGAAGCATGCACTAAAATCTCACAACGACAACATAGAGTTATAATCTCCGCAAAGGTGCAACATGTCGACTTTAATCTATCGTATTATCACTATAAAAAGTCATTGTTTGTCACAAGACATAGATAATCTTAAAACGTATTTGAAACGAAATACACTGTGTTTAAAACTACCGATGAAACGATTGGTTTTGAATTATTTCATATTTTGTCATTTCGTATCATTATAATATACTATACGGTATAGGTTTTGCTCATTGTGGAAGGGTATTTATACATGCTATTGCTCCATAAGACAACTGTCGACCAACATTTCGATTGACTATTCAAAAGTGTTAAATCTCATCAAGCAGGAAGTAATTTAGTAGATTCACATCGTCAATCTGTAATGGTATCTTTAAATTCAGAGTAAACATGATAAAGTGTCCCAAACAAACCCTATTAACTATGTTAACTTACGCCTCTAATCTAATATTATTGGATACTTTAATTTCAGTTTCCAATCAAAGACGGAAGAAGCTACAAAAACTAAACAGATATAGATTAAACAAATACAAAAATGAAGTGTACTACGAACTACAGAGAGATAGCAGTGATACAAGTGTGACAAATTTATGTTCCCGACAGCCTTCCATAAACAGTAGATATAGCTGTGATCGTAAACAAAAGGGATATTATTATGATGGATTAAAAGACGCGTGTGTTCGTTTTAAAGGGTGTCACCAAACAAGGGACTTCTTCGGCAGAAGAAAAGATTGTAAAAGGGCCTGTATGAAAAAAGACAATTTCACAGGTAAACATAACTGTACATTGAAATTCACCCAATTCATTTTTAATGGTCATGGTTTTCTTAGTTTTTGCCTTCTGGACGATTGGAAGCACCTTTACAGTGTCGCCTCTAAATTTGGTTTTGAAAAACAATTGGACCGGGAGTAGCCTGTACCAAGCCACGAATATTACAGTTGTTATCCATTCGTTTGATGTTTATTAGCTTTTGATTTTGCCATTTGCTTAGGGGATACCTGTTTTGAATTTTCCTCGGAGTTCGGTATTTTCGTTATTTTACTTTTTCCCCATCCCAATAGACCTGATAATTCCCTTTTTTACTAGTATGACGATCGAAAATTCAATAGGTGGTCATTTAAACAAATTTTAGATCGTGAGTTTCAAAATGTACTTATTTTGTGGCTATTGGAAGGGACGGATCCATGAGTTTAGATGAGGTGGGGGGTGGGGTGGGGGTGGTGGGGTGGAGGGGGCGCAAACTTGAATATTATATAAAAAGGCTACACAACGCATGCTTTGCAAATTTAAAGGGGGACGCCTGAATCCGCCCCTGCTTGGGAACGCCGGGTTGTGCAGGGCAGACGTAGAAACAGGAGTTCAGATATTGACAAGTTTCAATACAATAAAATGAGCCGTACCTTCCGCGTCATAACACCTACAATGTTCAAATTCGTATGCTGATAGGAAGCTATTTAGTCTTGTAAATGTTGTTTAACACTTATGTTGGGGGAAACTCTTTGCGATTTTTTTTTATCAAGAACAGAGAAACTTGCGTGGGAAGTATGTCATGTCAGGAATAGAACAGTATGAATGAGTAGTCTATAATATCATGTATATGATGTAGTGAACATCGAAAGAATATGTTCACAACATGACATGTGTGTAGATCGTCACTTATAAAAAGCACGCTAGTTGGGTCAAATATCTTGTGCGATTGATAATTTTCCGTAAAATAACACGTAGACCAAAGTCAGCCTAATATCAATATGAATCATTAAGAAAAATACATAGGGCATAAAAACAAAGAATTTCCGTTACTCATCAGACGCGAGATAACATTTGTTGTCGCATTGCAATCTCATCGATCTTGATTTCACATGCATGACTACTTGTAGATCCAAGATTTTGGTAACGGGGCTCTTGATGAGTGCACTGTAATAAAGGGGATCCAGCAGTGTAATGAAAGACTAATTTAGTGAAAACACAAATTCTTCGGCTATAACGAGGAAGCCCCCCCCCCTTTTTCCCCCATCTGGCCGACCCGCCAATGAATTGCTATATGATTCCCTCAGATGATTCCAGTCATGTGAAAATAAGCCATTTGGAATTTTCACAAGAAAATCGATATTTCTTCAAAAGTACATTAGAAATTTCCATACAAAATGTCCGAAAAAGTAGGTTCGAATATGCATGAAATATTTGCAAATAAACTCAAAGCGGCAAACTTATCAAATAACTTGTCTCTGTCAAAATGTATGTATATGTTCATTTAACAGAGCCAAGCGAGACCGAAACCAGCTGCCTTTAAAGGAAATCAGATTCAGGAATCGAGGGGACATATATGATAAGCGAGGGTGAGGGGTGGGAATCAATCATTTTGAATCTATGAGTTTGACTGTTCCTCTGGTATCCTTCGTCCCTCTTTTAAAGCTGATCGTTGTATTGACAAACGAGGAAAGTATGCAAATTACACCCTGATAAAAATATATACGACAGAATGACAAATCAATTCTGACCCTGTGCTTCGTCATTTCTGTTTATACAACTGTTCAGATGAAGTTATCATCCGTAAACATGATAAACATTGCCCTTGTATAGAAATAAACACCAGAGGCCAAACTAGGAACGTAACAATTTAATGAAATATTTGTTTTCAACAACTCTTGACAGATGTTTCTATTTACTTATAAGATAGTTCACACCTTTTTAGACCAGTGGTCAACAAAAACAACTCTTTAATGCACTCTCATCTATTATGTTTTTATCTCTCCAATTATCACAAAAATACTAGATATTGGATACTAGTCTGATTATTATATATGTAAATTTGTTAAAATACTAGTAGCGATAAACGGATAGTATTTATAAACTTTATTACTACCATCCTTCTAACTCTGATTGAAAGACAGAAAAATAAAAGAAAATTTATTAATACTTTTAAAAACTAAGGAACTACCATTTAATTTTAGGGGGGGATTTTATTTTTCACTCTTTTCGGTCCTGTATTACCAGTATGCATACAGTTTTCTCGTTTGGATTGTTTTACACTTGTGATTTCGGGGTCTTTTATACGCTGACTATGCGGTATGGGTTTTGCTCATTGTTGAAGGCCGTACGGTGACATATAATTGTTAATTTCTGTGTCATGTGGGCTTTTATGAAGAGTTGTCTTATAGGCATGCATACCAAATCTTCTTTTTTATATACATGTATGTGTATAACACGATATATATTTTTATCCACAGAATTACACAATCTGAAAATACGGAATAAAGTATGTACGCTTACTCCACCTGACAATTCACAATGCACGAGGCAAAGGCGAGTGTGGTATTTTGATAGTAGAAAAGGACGTTGTGTAAAGTCAAGAGGTTGTCATTACACAGGAAACAGTTTTAAGAAGAGAAGTCAATGTAAAAATACTTGTAATAGAAGAAAATCGAAGAAACAGCAAAGAAAACAGAGAATTAGATTTGTAAGTTAGGTGGTTAAGTTTTTTTTAGATCACTGTAATGTCGTAAATACTAGTAATAAACAATGAAAAACACACGCCAAAAAAAAAAAAAAAAAAAAAAAAAAAAATACAAGGGGCATTGCATACAGTTCGAGTCGTCAATTACTTTTTAAAGTTAAATAGCCTATATACCATAGATATTAAGAAATGCGTATGTTACAGATTTTATAAATGGTGAAAATCCTGTAAAAGGATGATAGTGTAGCTTGTGTTGTGACTTCTAGAAGAAAGAAAAAAACATTATTAACCGAGATATGAGGATACCGTTCTGATCTATCACCTTTTTAGTTATGTGTTGTTTCACGGTCTTTGACGGTTGGAAATGTCACGGCGTTATCGTCAATTATATATTTGACCACATCTATACGAACATCAAATTTCCAATTGACGGAGGAGACTGCACTGTTAACATTACTTTTTCATTTTCTGAGTTTAAGGACGTCTTTTTACATCTAGTTTAACCTTTGTTTTTATATTGTTATTATTTTTGCAGAATACACGAACTACATGAAGGGGTTACAATTCACGACATTGACCATTGTCCCGACTTGATGTCACACAAACCAAAATGTACATTTGAAATGTACGACGACGAACGTCATCATGGCGGAATATAAAACGGACACAGAGTCCATTTGATTCTATGAATCGGAGACAGGAGCAGGGATCCTGTATTTTCGAGAGCAGCTACTGTGAAATTCCACATAAACAATGAAGGGCGTACTTCAGTGATAATTTTTTTTACTCCATTGTTATTTTTGACTTATTTATTTACTGTATTTTTGTAATAAAATGTGATAATTATTGTCTGATATTTATGTAAATCACTCGAAAATACTAAATCCATTTAGACAGAGATTTCTGACAACTATCCAAGCTATTTTTACATCCTTGGCACTCCCCCTCTATTATTGTTATTCATTCTGTGTCTTGTTGTACATTATAGAAATGTATACCACACAAATGACATTTCTTGCTAGAAAAAAATGATATATCAGTTTCGGGAATACAACAAATGAATATTTTATGTTGCGATAATAGATTTTTCAATTATACATGGCGTCTAAAAATACCACTGGAAGTTTATTTGAGGAATTGAAAGTTCCAATTAGTTGACGATCACAAATGTTATTAGACTAGGACCGTCTGACAAAACGAATATTTACGACCGTCAAATACGAAATACAAAAACTGATATTGACATTTTTTTTTTTTTTCAAATACAGTAATGTTATTCCAACTAACAAATGTACAATATTTTTCATTTAAAACATCTCGAAAACGTCCCTGATGACGCAGCGTTGTTGACAGTATGATTTGATTGACGGCAGACGTCATCCAATAAGATATGGGATTACAAGTCACACTGCATTGTGATTTAAAGCATCAATTATATTGTTTATTTTGCCACTATATATATATCTCAAGGTAACATTGAACGAAGTTCTATTTTTTTACTATTCATACATGATAAGAAGATATTCCCCTCATTGAAACCGATATGACCAAATGACGAGGAATAGGCCACAAATGTCGAAAGGTTCAACAACATGCACTGATCTGTATATATAAACATTCAATACTGTTTAAGCATTATTTAGAGGCCAGCTGAGGTCCACCTCTGGGTGCAAAATTTACTTGCTTCGTTGAAGAGCCGGTGATGGACTTCGGCTGTTGTCTGCTCTCATGTCGGGTTGTTGTCTCTTTAACATATTCCCCATTTCCATTCTCAATGTTACGGTAATTTGACAAACGGTTTCAGTTATCATATAAATCTCAGATGTGGTATTATGACCAGTACAACAACTATCCACCCAAATAGCTAAATTTTACGGATGTGTAAATCTTCAGGACAACAAACAACCTTCAACAATGAGCAAAACCAGTACCGTTTATAAACAGCTATGTACGAATGTACAAGATGACACAACGTGAACGGTCCAAGAGATAAAACCAACGGCTTGGTGTATATATGCTAAAATTAATTGTATTGCAGTTTCTTTCCTCACTATTCTTCTAAAGGATGGTACTTAGAAACAGTTGATGTTTACCATCGTTTACGGAATAGTCCATCTTGTGGAGTGGGATAGTCCATCTTGTGGAGTGAGAGTGTATAAATAATCCAGTTGTCAAGTTTTTACATCATTTAGAAACTCGATACTTTACTACGATCCTCTGTTTTATGCACGCGATATATATAAATCAAAGAATGCACGATACTGCATGTTGTTCTAAATTAAGCGTAAAAATGGAATACTATCTGATGAGGTGTACTTTTAGCACGGTTGTATTATTATAGAATATGCAGTTATTGCCTATGAGACAAACTCGTATCATGTACATACTTGTTTATAAAAAAGAAGATGTGGTATGATTGCCAAAGAGACAACTATCCACAAAAGACCAAAATGACAAAGACATTAACAACTATAGGTCATTGTTTGTTTGCTTTTTACCTTCAATGTTTGTCCCTAATATTTTTATGTAAAACTGTGCATTTGCATTCAGGTATCGCAGATCAAATTTATTCTATCATATTGTGTTAATTTACGTTTTTTGATTGAGTTAAACCTTTCGATTGATATTTTATTGTTTTTCTATGTTGTGATGTTATGCTATTGTTTCAGAAAAAAAGAAGAAGGTTTGGTACCATTAAAACGTTTAATCCCGCTGCAAATGTTTGCACCTGTCCTAAGTCAGGAATCTGATGTACAGTAGTTGTCTTTTGTTTATGTAATTTATACGTGTTTCTCGTTTCTCGTTTTTTAAATAGATTAGACCGTAGGTTTTTCCCGTTTGAATGGTTTTACACTAGTAATTTGGGGCCCTTTATAGCTTGTGGTTCGGTGTGAGCCAAGGCTCCGTGTTGAAGGCCGTACATTGATCTATAATGGTTTACTTTTATAAATTGTTGTTTGGATGGAGAGTTGTCTCATTAGCACTCACACCACATCTTCCTATATCTACATAGGAAAAATCGAACATAGGGCATCATCATGTCACTGAAAGGACTACCGAGTTGATGTACTAGCTTTCCTAGAAAGGAGACATTATTATTATTATACATTTACGTAGATTTAAGGAGATGTGGTTTGAGTTCCAATGAGACAACTCTTCATCCAAGTCACAATTTGTAAACGTGAACCATTATATATCAAAATACGGTCTGTAACACAAAGCCTTGGCTCACACCGAACAGCAAGCTTAAAATGGGCCCAAAAATAAACATATGTAAAACCATTCAAACGGGAAAACCAACGGTTTAATCTATATCAACAAACGACAACTACTCAACATCAGATTCCTGATTAAGGAAAGGTGCAAACAAATGTAGCGGGTTTAAACATTTAATAGATACCAACCTTCACCCTTATCTGAAACAATAGTGTAACATCACAATAATGAAAGAAGCACTATAAAATATCAATTGAAATGGCTACTCAGTCAAAAAACATATTAACACAAATGAACATACACTGAACGAATACAATTTTAGAATGGGAAGCGTTTCATACAAAATGTACTTCGGTAAACGCTTTTACACCCCAATAAATTTTAAAAAGAAGCATTCAATTCTTAAATAACTTTCATTTACAATCAATTGACGAACGGTATATCGCTCTCGGTTTTATACATTAACAAAATTTGATATTCGGTTAATTTTTTGTACATAAATCAGGCCTTTGTTATTACGGTTCATTGGTTTACATTTTTACATATATCTATTATTGCTAATACGGTAAAACTCAAATTCGTGAAGTACCAGACCAAATACAAAATTATATCTAATACGGACACTGACGAATGTATTTAACATTACGGTTACGAACTGACGGACATGTGGTTGTAGTTTACCACCCATACACTCCCAATGAATAAAAAGGCACCCAAACGTTAAACTATTAGCAAATTATTATAAATGAAATGATGGAATCGAGTTATCAAATATTCTTGATATAATAAACCTTTACGTATAAAGATTGTTTAAATGTGCTGTAATTTTATAGTAGATTAAGCATGAAATTTCTAGCCTTCAAATATTTCGATATACACTGACTGTTATTACTTGAGATAGAAAAGCATTTGTTTGAGGGTTATGCATATATCTTTATTGCAAAAAAGTTGAGCAAGGGACACTTTATCAAAAGCACATTCAACATTGAGCAAGGGACACTTTGTCAAAAGCACATTCAAAATTGAGCAAGGGACACTTTGTCAAAAGCACATTCAAAATCGAACAAGAGACACTTTATCAAAAGCACATTCAAGACTGAGCAGGAGACACTTTGTCAAAAGCACATTCAAAACTGAGTAGGAGACACTTTGCCAAAAGCACATTCAAAATCGAGCAGGGGACATTTTATCAAAAGCACATTCAAAATTGAGCAAGGGACACTTTATCAAAAGCACATTCAAAACTGAGCAGGGGGCACTTTGTTAAAAAGCACATTCAAAACTGAACAGGGGACATTTTGTTAAAAGCACATTCAAAACTGAACAGGGGACACTTTGTTAAAAGCACATTCAAAACTGAGCAGGGGACACTTTGTTAAAAGCACATTCAAAACTGAGTAGGAGACACTTTGTCAAAAGCACATTCAAAATCGAGCAGGGGACATTTTATCAAAAGCACATTCAAAATTGAGCAAGGGACACTTTGTTAAAAGCACATTCAAAACTGAGCAGGGGACACTTTGTTAAAAGCACATTCAAAACTGAGCAGGGGACACTTTGTTAAAAGCACATTCAAAACTGAGTAGGAGACACTTTGTCAAAAGCACATTCAAAATCGAGCAGGGGACATTTTATCAAAAGCACATTCAAAATTGAGCAAGGGACACTTTGTTAAAAGCACATTCAAAACTGAGCAGGGGACACTTTGTTAAAAGCACATTCAAAACTGAGTAGGAGACACTTTGTCAAAAGCACATTCAAAATCGAGCAGGGGACATTTTATCAAAAGCACATTCAAAACTGAGCAGGGGACACTTTGTTAAAAGCACATTCAAAACTGAGTAGGAGACACTTTGTCAGAAGCACATTCAAAATCGAGCAGGGGACATTTTATCAAAAGCACATTCAAAACTGAGCAGGGGGCACTTTGTTAAAAAGCACATTCAAAACTGAGCAAGGGACACTTTGTTAAAAGCACATTCAAAACTGAGCAGGGGACACTTTGTTAAAAGCACATTCAAAACTGAGTAGGAGACACTTTGTCAAAAGCACATTCAAAATCGAGCAGGGGACATTTTATCAAAAGCACATTCAAAACTGAGCAGGGGGCACTTTGTTAAAAAGCACATTCAAAACTGAACAGGGGACATTTTGTTAAAAGCACGTTCAATACTGAATAGGGGACACTTTGTTAAAAGCACATTCAAAACTGAGCAGGGGACACTTTGTTAAAAGCACATTCAAAATTATGGTAGATCATTAGTATAGACTTTTAGAGACAGAAGAGACAGAATCTTCTTATAATTTGCCAAAATGAAGATTTTACCATGCATGCCTGTGACATCGGCATAAAACCTTCACTATGTTTGGCGAATTGTGGCATGAACAATTTCACGTAACGTCAACATCATTAAGATAATAAACTAAATGCATTTTTAAATTAAGATTGTAGGGGAAATACTTGCACTTGACTCTATCAAGTTAAATGAAGTTCTTATCATTCATCAGTTCCTACGCCTCCACAAAGATCACTTGTACCGACTTGAAGGGTGCAGGGTCAGTATACCCTGGTATCCTGTTCCGCTCGCACCTGTTCTCAGTTATCTGAACTTAAAAGTACGTTTATTTTTTTAATCTGATTTACCGTGATAGGTTGTGGAGTCAAAACAATTAGCGATACCGAAGTCCATGACATCGGGGTGAACTAAAATAACATGTTTTTTTCTTGTTGACCAAGACCTTCACACTTGAATGCCAAATTCGTAAACAAAATAATTTCATAGAATTTCGCGTTACGATTTTGAAGAATCTTGGCATGTGTATATCCTAGAGTTTAATTTGATGTAATTCTCATTAAAACCTCCCCTTCATTGCACTTAAAATTGTTTAATATATAAACATCCGCTCTTGATACTATCATAATCCGGCATATGAAAAATAGTACAAAATTCTTTTTGTATGAAAGCCTAATATAATTACCATGTCGGCAAATTTATAGATCAAAAGAGAGACAAAGTAAGCATTAAATAAGACAATTCGGAGTTCAGCGCTGCTTGAATCTTCAGACGAATTCTGTCCGCCTACAGAACTATGTTTGACATCAGATTTGGGATTACGGTTAAATGAAAAATATGACGACATTTGCCAATGCAGGAGGAAGAGCCAATTTCCAAATTTCTTTCACGTGTAGATAAGCATCCGAAATTTGTTAAGACCTACTGGAATTTGAACAAGAATGCACGTGATGTGTACATCCACTCATAATTTAAAGTATCCGAAATCAGGAACTATGCGTCTGACTAATCCGAAAAAGAAAAAAAAAGATTGATCTCTGAAATCATTGACATGTGGTTCAATGGTATTGGAGAAATATGTGACATCAAAGTTTAGGTTCATTCAAAATATTGACGACTTTAAAGTCAGGCAAAAACGGAGTAGGTACTAAGTATCTGAAAAGTGATCACACATTACAGCTCACCCCTGTCGAGTATTAGAAAATACGGACGAAATATTTGTTGGACGAACGTGTATACGGACGGAAGTACGGATGATGATTTCAATATAGCCCCAACTGTAGAGCAGCCATATAACAATATTTAGGAGTCTAAAAACTAGTAATAAACATTTTATATATTGCCAAATTTTTACCGATATCATTTTATTATAATAAAGATCTTGCTATTTCAGTCAGAACAGTTTCGTAAAAAAATGAAGCTAGGGTATTTTTTACAAACATGCAGGAATTGATTTGTTTCTGAACTTGAAGACCATACAAGAGTTCATTTTTCGATAACACTAGATTTGCAAAAAGTAGCAATATTTATGCATTTGAACTTTTGTGACATGATATTCTGAAATATTTCAGGACCTCTAGATATCATAAAATATTAAATCGAATGGTGAAAGTCCTAAACTATTGCAGGATGCCCTCAATAATTTATAGACATCCTTAATTCATTTTAAGGTGGTCTTGGAATATCCAAAGAGCTCCTTACATACAACAACTTTGACTAAATCAGTACATAGCAATAAGTACGTTAAGGGGTCTGTCGCTTTCTTATTATTCACTATAGACTAGACAGTCGCACAAATCTATCTCCCTAATCAACATTATCAGATTGTATCAGACCCGATGTATCAATGCTTCATGATTAGACATACAAATTTACATATGTGCAGATTTCTTGTTTAGATTTTGTGGTTAATAAAGAATTCTATCAATTTTTACATTAACTTTATAGAGGATAGGATCTCCAATAAATTACGGATTAAGAATAACCTTTGATTGAATACCTGAAATTTTCTAAATTCCAAGAAGTTAATATTCAATTAAATTTCCCAAAGCAGTTAATAAAACTGCCATATTTTTATGGCAATTAATTACATGGAGAAAAGATAGAGTATCGCACGCGTAATAATTCTTTGATTTATAGCCATTAAACTACTATACATGACTAAGGTTTACTATAGTATATACACTTTACAACGTAATATGTACTTATACGTATAGCTCAACAACAAAATAAGGAATGTACGGTTATCTTTTCATTCTTAATTTAATTCAAAGACATAGTTTTATATTTCTCAATGTTATATCGAGAAATGAATATCAGATTTGGTGCTTTTCTTAAGTTTTTCTGCATGATCAGGATAATTGATAAGAGGCCAGGAGACAAATTGATCAATTTTTGTTTGCAAATCAACCAGTGGCAAATATTTCAATAAAATTGAGAATGGAAATGACCCAGTGGCGGATCCGGCATTTTAAAAAGGGGGGGGGGGGTGGTTTCCAACTATATGCTCCCATTCAAATGCATTGATCGGCCCAAAAAAAGGGGGGGTTCCAACCCCCCCCCCCCCCCCCCCCCCCCCCTGGATCCGCCACTGTGACTGGGGAATGTGTCAAAGAGACAAAAGCCCAATCATAGAGCAGACAACAGCAAGCATATTTATGACAAGAAAAAACAAACTATTAATGCATTATATAATAAAATGAGCGATCGGGATGAAAAATAACATTTCTATTACAACTGAAAATGAGGTAAGGATATATAGACCATAAATTATTGAAGGTTTCTTTTATATGCAGAAAGCCTGTATATAGAA
The DNA here is from genome assembly GCA_037788925.1 of Mytilus galloprovincialis. Taxonomy (NCBI): domain Eukaryota; kingdom Metazoa; phylum Mollusca; class Bivalvia; order Mytilida; family Mytilidae; genus Mytilus; species Mytilus galloprovincialis. The sequence continues at coordinate 4,327,829 of CM075334.1, read as the reverse complement.
ACTTACAAATTATCTGTCACAATTCTACCCCTCTCCTGAAATTAAGTCAACCAATCAATAGTGTGACAACATAATCATATACATACACTGGTGTACATGATGAGTTAGGTATTTGTCTCATTACTATCTACACAAAGTAGATCAACCACATCTATAGAACACAAATATTAACCTTGATATCTCAACATTAATGTTAATACCTTTATTAATTGAAAGTAAAAAAATTATGTTTTAACCTCATATCAATCATAACTGCCCTACCTCCGTATATAAATCTGTAGGCCATGTTTAAGTTTAGTTCCATTGACATGGATGGATTAGTATTCTATGTCCAGTGGCAAATATTACATGGATTTCAGGACATAACAAGAATGTGTCCATAGTAAACGGATGCCCCACTCGCACTATCATTTTTTATGTTCAGTGGACCGTGAAATTGGGGTCAAAACTTTAATTTGGAATTAAAATTAGAAAGATCACATCATAGGAAACATGTGTACTAAGTTTCAAGTTGATGTAACTTTAACTTCATCAAAAACTTTAACCTGAATTTCGCACTATCATTTTCTATGTTCAGTGAACCATGAAATAGATGTCAAAACTATAATTTGGCATAAAAAATTAGAAAGATCATATCATGGGGAAGATGTGTACTAAGTTTCAAGTTGATTGGACTTCAACTTCTTCAAAAACTTTCTTGACCAAAAACTTTAACCTGAAGCGAACGGACGCATGAACAGACGCACAGACCAGAAAACATAATGCCCCTCTACATTCGTAGGTGGGGCATAAAAAGTTGATGTGTTATAATTTTAGAATCTGCTTGACTAAATCAAATACATTGACACAACTCCTTTCTCATACTCTGGGGTATGAAATTACCAAAGATCACTAATCACTAAATTTTTACTTGAAATGAGTAGCATGACAGGTGCCACAAAATGAAGCAGGGATTCCTTATCCTTCCAATATAACTGATCTAACTATACTGATTTTTGGTGGGTTTCATGTCACTTTTCTAACCTCAATAATCATATGATAATCAGTTCCGGAAAAGCAGTCAACAATAACATGTTTAAAACCAGATGCTCTGCAGGGCTCACCTTGATATGACAGCAGAGGTCGAACTCTGAACAATTGGGGCCAGTATGGACACAACATTCAAGCTTGATACAGCTCTGAATTTGAATTGTGATTAAGTAGTTGACACAGCATAGGTTTCTGACACAGAATGAATGTGGTCTAATGAACTTAAAAAAATTAAATTGACCTATTATGGTCCAATATCCAATATCTAAATACATAGCCGTGGATTGATTCAGCATATCAAACAATCCCAAGAATTCAATATTTGATGAAATCAAACAAAGTTTAATTTTGGACCCTTTTAACCTCAATGATCTAAATACATGGTTAGATTAAGCATATCAAAGAACCACAAGAATTCAATTTTTGCTAGAATCAAATGAAGTTAAATCTTAGACCCTTTGAACCTCATGTGGACCAATTTAAAAACGGAGACCAAATTCCAAAAACTTAATACACGGTTAGATTCAGCATATTAAAGAACCCCAAGAATTCAAGAATAAAACCCCATTGAAATTGGTTAAGAAATAAGCAATTTATACAAAGTATAAGAAAAGTATTGTTTTTGGCAACTAATTCCTAAACAGTTTGGGCCATAACCCCTAAAATCAATCCCAACCTTCCTTTATTGGTATGGAACCTTGTGATATAACTTCAGAAAGATCCATACACTTAAACACAAGTTATTGTCTGGAAACTAGAAAATACTAATTTTGACCCCTTCCTTTTGTGGTTTCAAACCTTGTGTTTAAATTTCATAGAGATTCATTCACTTAAATTAAGTCATTGTCCGGAAACTAAGTGTCTTTGGACGAACCTGACAACTACAGATGATGAGGAAGTGATACCAATACATGAGGGTCTGGATTGGGGGGGGGGGGGTCTGTTATTCTGTAAACATTTAATTTTCACCCCTTTTTTCTCTAATCTTTAAAAAATTAACCCCTTTTTTCTCTAATCTTCATTTTTTTGCCCATTATTCTCTAATCTTCATTTTTTAAGGGCATTATTCTTTAATCGTTTAACCCCATCCAAACCCTCATACATATGAACGTAAAATATTTTGCGGTCGAATAAAAGGATGAGGAGTAAACATCAAGAAGAAAGCAAACCAAATTACAATATGAACTCTAGAGGCTCCCAAGAGCCTGTGTCGCTCACCTGATTCTATACTTGGGATCTTGAAATAAAATTAAACCAGGTGCTCCGCAGGGCGCAGCTTTATACGACCGCAGAGGTCGAACCCTGAACAGTTGGGGCAAGTATGGACAAAACATTCAAGCGTGATACAGCTCTGAATTTGGATTGTGATCAACATTTTGACATTACATGGTTTTTTTTACACAAAACAAATGTCAAGATTTTACAAATCAATTAAAGATTTCTTCTTATTTAAATCTAAAATTAAATAGTTGACACAGCATAGGTTTCTGACACAGAATGAATGTGGTCTAATGAACTTAAAAGTTTTTTTTTGCCTTTGAGCAATTCACTATGCTGTTGAATATTAATCCTCTCAAAAAAATGTTTGAAGAAATTTTCTTTTTATTTATGAAATCTGAAATGAGAAAAATTTAACCCCCCCCCCTTTTTCACATCCCCGTTTCCCTTTTTCCAAAACTGATATCAATTCAAATTTCTAATGGAGTTTGCAACAATAACTACTCTTTTAAATACATCATAAAATATTAAAATGTAAAATAAAGTGCTTGTTATCACTGAATAAAACAATAAAAAAAACTTCATCAGCAACATTTTATATTGGCAAATTTCCAATGAAGTTATTTACATAAAGTTATTGGCAAATAAAAATAGAAAATGACATCATAGTCATGTCTGGCAAATTCCCAACATACATTATCTAAAACATTTTAGATAAGATAAGGAAAAAAAGCTTCATCAGCAACATTTTATATTGGCAAATTTCCAATGAAGTTATTTACATAAAGTTATTGGCAAATAAAAATAGAAAATGACATCATAGTCATGTCTGGCAAATTTCCAACATATATTATCAACTACTATTTTATACAAAGAAAGATAACTCCAATTGAAAATTAATTGCTATTGCACAATATTGTGCAATTAGATATTTCTTGCTATTGTGCAATACTGTGCAATTGAAAATTTCTTGCTATTGCACAATACTTGATATGGAATCCTGATTTGGACCAACTTGAAAACTGGGCCCATAATCAAAAATCAAAGTACATGTTTAGATAAAGCATATCAAATAAGCCCAAGAATTTAATTTTTGTTAAAATCAAACTTAGTTTAATTTGGACCCTTTGGACCTTAATGTAGACCAATTTGAAAACTGGACCAAAAATTAAGAATCTACATACACAGTTAGATTTGGCATATCAAAGAACCCATTTATTCAATTTTTGAAGAAATCAAACAAAGTTTAATTTTGGACCCCCATTTGGACCAACTTGAAAACTAGGCCAATAATTAAAAATCTAAGTACATTTTTAAATTCAGCATATCAAAGAACCCCAAGGATTCAATTTTTGTTAAAATCAAACTAAGTTTAATTTTGGACCCTTTGGACCTTAATGTAGACCAATTTGAAAACGGGACCAAAAATGAAGAATCTACATACATAGTTAGATTCGGCATATCAAAGAACCCCAATTATTCAATTTTTGATGAAATCACACAAAGTTCAATTTTGGACCCTTTGGGCCCCTTATTCCTAAACTGTTAGGACCAAAACTCCCAAAATCAAACCCAACCTTCCTTTTATGGTCATAAACCTTGTGTTTAAATTTCATAGATTTCTATTTACTTATACTAAAGTTATGGTGCAAAAACCAAAAATAATGCTGAATAGGGCCCCTTTTTGGCCCCTAATTCATAAACTGTTGTGACCTCAACTCCAAAAATCAATCCCAACCTTCCTTTTGTGGTCATAAACCTTGTGCTAAAATTTCATTGATTTCTATTTACTTATACTAAAGTTATTGTGCGAAAACCAAGAATAATGCTTATTTGGGCCCTTTTTTGGCCCTTAATTCCTAAACTGTTGGAACCAAAACCCCCAAAATCAATCCCAACCTTCCTTTTGTGGTCATAAACCTTGTGTCAAAATTTCATAGATTTCTATTCACTTAAACTAAAGTTATAGTGCGAAAACCAAGAAAATGCTTATTTGGGCCCTTTTTGGCCCCTAATTCCTAAAATGTTGGGACCAAAACTCCCAAAATCAATACCAACCTTCCTTTTGTGGTCATAAACCTTGTGTTAAAATTTCATAGATTTCCATTCACTTTTACTAAAGTTAGAGTGCGAAAACTAAAAGTATTCGGACGCCGGACGACGACGACGACGACGACGCCGACGCCAACGTGATAGCAATATACGATGAAAAATTTTTCAAATTTTGCGGCCGTATAAAAATGTAAAAAATTGTGACAGATACTTATAATGATGTTTTAGGCGAAATTTGGTTTAATATAGTTATGTTTGATTTCATTTCATTCAGTAGTTCTATTAAAGAAGACATTTGTATGTATTTCCCTTAGGGTCCTATGTTAAACCAAGTCTCTACTGGCGGCCATCTTAGATACTAGATTGGCTACAAAGTAACAACACTTGGTCAGCACCTCATAGGAAAGATTCATGCCATGTTTGGTTTCATTCCATTCAGTGGTTCTCTAAAAGAAGACATTTGTATGTATTTCCCATAGGGTCCTATGTTAAACTTAGTCCCCTGCTGGTGGCCATCTTGGATGATAGATCGGCTACAAAGTAACAACACTTGGTCAGCACCTCATAAGGAACATTCATGCCATGTTTGGCTTCAATCCATTCAGTGGTTCTCTAGAAGAAGTTCAAATTGTAAAAAGTTTACACTGCCGCTGCCGACAACGGACGCCAAGTGATGAGAAAAGCTTTACATCAATTAGCACAGTAACCCAACAACAAAAATAACTAAAAGAAGCATCAGGATTTCTAGAATAATTTAATCATTATAAATGACTGTTACAAATTTTTCTAGTTCTGTGAGATTGTATTTGTAATTATCTTGGATAATTTGACTATTGATTTCAAGTAATTATCTTGGATAATTTGACAATTGATTTCACTGTATTAGGATGGAATGTCTATATCTGGTCCTATCTATTTAACACATAGTCATATTTTTAATTGGTGAAATACGGCTGATCTTTTTCCATTAATTCTTTTAGAATGTCATCCACTTCTGATGTAGGAAATCTGTCGATAAATGATTGAACCAGTCCATCTGCTGATGATTCGTAACTTTGTAACTTTACCGTAGGTCCTGGAATATAATATTATAACATGGATAATGAAAATTAGGAATATATGCAAAAGACAAAAACCTAGCAAAAGAGCAGAAAACATCCAAAAGCAACCAGTTGGTCTTCAACACATTGAGAAAATCCCACACCCAGAGGCGGGCTTCATCTGGCCCCTAAACAAAAAAGTCTGTAATAGTTCAGTAAAACAAGTTTTAATCACAAAATGCACATATTTAAAAAAAAATAAAATATAAAATTCTGTTTATCAAAAATTATGATGCATCCATATTAAAGTGTATAACTGATATTCTTTTGACCTTTAAACTAGTATTTCAGATTACACAGACAAGCGATAGCACATTTTGTTTATCTGTTCAGTTTATTGAAGATTTCCGGGACTTAAGTAATATAGGGATTGAAAATTTGCATAGGCATTTGGAATAAAGAATGGAAGAGTAGAATGTGTCAAAAGAGACAATAACCAAACCAAAGAGAAGAAAACATTCAAAGGTCACAATCGGTCTTCAAAGCAGCACAGTGAGATCATTTTGTACACTTGGATATTGGTTCACACTATGTGTTGACCTCATTATTTGTTTTTGTCACTGGGTTGCTGTTTTTTCAATGTATATTTGATTTGTCCTTTTATATGTATCAGAAAGGGTAAAAGTAGGACAAAAATTTGTAATCAGGCTGTATGTATACATTAAATGAGTTATATAGGGTTTAATAAGCTTTACTTTATATTTACACTTAAATTTGGCCTAACAATTTTGGTCAAAACACTAATATCTTGTATAAATTAGGCCTCCATACAGTTAAAACAAAATTGAACTTAAGGTCCATCTGAATTTAACCTTAGAATTTTGGTCTCACTTCTTATATGTTGTATAAATTGTGTCTTCATAATCTCAAGATAGAATTGACCATTTGGCAGAAAATTTTGACCACCTAATTTTTTTACCTCAGAATTATGTGTGGTATGAAACGGGTCTTCAGTTACTTAAATAAAAGTGACCTTTTGGCAGAAAATTTGGTAAACACGTTCATGATGTCAGTTGTAGTTGTTAAAAAAACAACAATTGTAACTTTTTACTGTACAACAGAATTACCTTCTACTAGTCTGATTGTAAGATTCTGGCAAGTCGAACTAATTACATTCACCTTTGATTAGATGATTTGTGAATCACATGATAATGAGATCATTTTTATCTTTTGGAAATTGCAGACATTTGGAGAATGTCTATGAATAAAAAGCAGATTCTATTTTAAAACTTATGAATAATATGATCTATATTTACAGGAAAGACCAACCCTTTGTACTTATGTAATACTTTGTAAACCTAACTGTGTACATCAAAACTTGATTAATAAAATATGTGGCTATCTAATCTATAGTGACAAGACATAATAAGGAAATACATGTTTGTTTGAGTGGCACTTATAACAACTTGTACTGCTAAAAATACCAGCTACTTATACCGCTGAATCACTGAAAAACTTCCCCAATTTCTCACACCTAAATATCTTTGAAGTAAATAGTAGGAAAAAAATCTACACTTACGCCTAAATATGTTTAAGTATAAAAGGGAAAATAATCTGCAAACCTATTGTAATCATGCGTCTTTCTGTGAAGTAGGAATTTGTCATTATAACTACTTTTTGTTCCAATTATATGATAATATTATATTTTAAGATTGAGCTATACCTTATGTCACAAGCTTGAAATAGCCCAGAGTATAAAAGATGTGGATAAATTTAAATAAACTCATCATAGTCTAGATACCAGGATTAAAAAACACCTTGTAACATCATTTCACAAAGGAACAAGAAAAAGGGTTTTGAATTTCCTGGCCATCCCTAAGCTAAATCTTCTTGAAGTTAAGTCACAACTCAAGTTGAAAGGGTGTATAGTTATAATTGTGACCATTCCTGGCCTAGCAATACTCATTGTATTGTGCTGACTACTACTTTTTACCATTTTCTTTTGTTCTTATGTAATGACATTGTGCATCTCTTATCTTTGTATTATTTTGTATTTTGAATGATTGTTTTAGAATCAGTTGTAATTGTCTTGATGGAGATGGAAAGTGATTGATGCTTTAGAAGACTGACAGTTCAAGGCAATAACATGTGTATAAAATAATAAAATCTGGTAAACTTGGAAAAAATAAGCAAAAGAAAGATAGTTAAATCAAAATATTCCTTGTACATGTTGTGCAGTGAGTGTTGTAAAATTTCAAACTATTGATCAACTTTGATTCTAGAATTGCTTACACACTATAAATTTTTCAAACTACAGACTGAAAATAAAATCAGTTCCCCATGGAAGTCAGGAAATGTTTAAGTTTTCTACAAAAAGTCTTTCACGTATATGAACATATGGATTGGAGTGGTTACCAGACTTGATCTAGCCTTTTGGAGGTGTAGGTAAAATCTTAAAATCTTCTATGAATGATTTAATATAAAAAATAATAAAAAATTCACTGTGATGGACATTTCAATTTATTAAAATAGAAAAAAAACTGTTATTTACAAAAACATAATGGTCAGATAATGAATAATGGCTAACTTCTAAATAGAGAGATACAAAAAAACTGAATCAAAGGAGAGGTAAGAAACATTCTTATGCATAAAAAAGAATAAGTCCTAAAAGTTTGGTAAAAGGTCTAGAATGAAACAAGAAAATCACCACTGATGTACAAATTCATATTTTGTAGTACAATGGACCATATTTCAAAATACTGCCCATGTATCAGAGAGTACACCTCAGATATATAAACAAGAAAACCATGTGATATATCTACTTTATAACAATATCAACTTTCCTTCAAGGTCAGTTAAAAATAAACGTATATATAAAGATATGTTGTTTATATTTTCCACTTTTCTAATTTATTAACTTGTTGTTATAACTTGCTAAATAAAAATATGGTAAAACATGAGAGGCTTTAATCATAAACACATGTTTTTGAAAGGATGTTTTTTTAAGTATATATAACCTTGACCAAGATATGGAAAAGCAAGCCAAAACTATATATACAAATATGAACTTTGATATCGTAATCAAACAAATTGGCCACTTGGGGTCATTTATTTTATTGATATCAGAGAATTAAATGTAAAAATAATCATTAGTAAAAGTACACATAACCTTTTGGTAAGGTAAGGATGTGTAACATAGAAAAGTGAAATTCAGTGGCGGATCCAGCACTTTTCCTAAGGGGGGCCCGCTCCAGTCATGCTTAAATGATTCCCTATATAATCAACCAAATTTTTCACACGAAAGGGAGGGCCCGGGTCCCCCAGGGTTCACACTGGATCCGCATATGAAAGTGCTTGTTTATAGAAGTTTCATTATTTTATGGTCAAATAGAAAGTATAGCTATGTACCAGTCTAAATTCTAGAACCTAATGAGTGCTTGTCTTTATTGATTTATAAATTTTATTTATCGCTGAGGGAGTGTAGTATGGATGTTTCTGACATTCCCTTCTAACTATTTTCACAAAAAATGAATTAGTTCCTATTTAAAAAAAAAAGTTTTTTTTAAAGGAATCTTGGGGCCTCGGTGGCCAAGTGGTCTATGTAGTTCTACTACTGTAATCAATAGCCAGTAAAAGAGGTTGTGAGTTAGAAGCCGACCTGAATTGACTAACATTGTCAGTTTTCCTCAGGCACTCCAGCTTCCTCCACCAATAAAAACTGGCTGCCACAAATAAGCCCAAAAGTAGTGCTTAAAGTGGCTAAAATACCAACAATCAATCAATCAATTAGAGGAATGATCAGTTGGGGAATCAATTAGTTAAATGAAACAATTTGAAAAGGATAAATACAAACAAAGTTTACACAAGAATCACATGAATTGAATACAAGTTTGGAAATTTTCAATTAAAAGACATATTTTCTATCTAGTCATTGTGTTAGCTATGTTTCATTGTGATATTGGTCAATAAATCCTAATTTGAAAATAAGAACAGAGTTCCAATGTCCCCACATTTCACATATTTAATACATGTATTTCCAAGGGGCAAAACTCTTTTTAAAAAGTCAATCATCCACCATTATAGAACTTGTCTGAGATATTGCTGATTTTATCATATAGTGTAAATTTGATAAAATGTGTACCAGAGAGAACGATATAAAAGCCATTTTCCATAATTTCTATTTCCAAGGGACATAACTCTTTAAAAAAAGTCAATTGTCCACCCTTTAAAGAGAACTAGTATGAAATATTGCTGATATTAATCTATAGTTTAAGTTTTATAAAAATCTAGAAAGAATTGTACCTGTGAGAGAGCTAACAAGACTGGACAGACAGCGCTAACAAGACAGACAGACAGACGCCTGGCAGTTCCATGTCCACCATAACTTGTTATACAAGGACCAATTATTGGTAGAACAGGGGACATTTTATGGCTTTTATGAACCTACAAATTTCCTGTACAATGATGCAGGTTTCTAACTAAGGATTTGTCTATCATTAAATAAAGTAATCATAATAAAATTGAGAATGGAAATGGGGAATGTGCCAAAGAGACAACAACCCGACCATAGAACAAAAACAACAGCAGAAGGTCACCAACAGGTCTTCAAGAAAACATTTTTCAAGAAGCCACAAATATTAGTTTCCATGAAAATAAAATAAGATTTGTATAATTATAAGATATATGATCTGTTGGTTTCTGTGATCATCATAGTTACAAATCAATTGACTCATTTCTTTTAATGTTTATATCATAATATACTCTCAAATATGGCCTGTTGTCACTGCCAAAAGTTTACTTTGATCAAAAAAACTTTTTGAAGGATTTTTGATAGTGACAACCATGAAAGAAAGCTTTTTAGTTTAGTTTTTTCTATATTTTAAGACTTGAAATACGTTGACTGAACATGTTGAAAATCACCTGACTATAATTTACCTTGTATGACACAAGAAAGCTTTAATAAAAAACAATGAATAAGATTTTGACAGAAAAGAGCCTCATCTAATTTTTTTGGAAACTAGGATGGGCTTTGATGAGGACTAGAAAAGTTTCTGATGGATCACTTTGATAATCACAATTTTGTTCACAGTGACCTTCAACAATGAGCAAAACCTATTCTGCTTAGCAAGCTATAAAAGACCCTGACATAGCAATGGTAAAACAATTCAAATGAGAAAATTCAAATCATGATTGAAGAAGAAAAACAAGAGTGCACACACTGAAATGTCTCGCCTTCTTTACTAATCATTGATATTATGTTGATAGTCCTAAGTATATTTGCTTTATTACAACTGTCACATAAACTTAACATTAACCAAGATAGCTAAACAAAGACCAATGAACCATGAAAATGAGGTCAAGGTCAGATGAACCATGCCAGGCAGACATGTACAGCTAACAAAGCTTCCATACAACAAATATAGTTGACCTATTACTTCTATTTAAAGAAAAATAGACCAAAACACAAAAACTTAACACTGTGCAATGAACCGTGCAATTGAGGTCATGGTCAAATAAAACCTGCGGGACTGACATATAGATCATAATATATTCCTATACACCAAATATAGTTGACTTTTGGCATATAATATTAGATAAAAAGACCAAAACTTAAAAACTTAACTTTGACCACTGAACCATGAAAATGAGGTCAAGGTCAGATGACATCTACCCCCTAGACATGTACACCTTACAATCATTCCATACAACAAATATAGTAGACCTATTGCATAAAGTATGAGAAAAACAGACCAAAACACAAAAACTTAACTGTAACCACTGAACCATGAAAATGAGGTAAAGGTCAGATGACACCTGCCAGTTGGACATGTACACCTTCCAGTCCTTCCATACACCAATATACTAGCCCTATTGCTTATAGTATCTGAGATATGGACTTGACCACCAAAACTTAACCTTGTTCACTGATCCATGAAATGAGGTCGAGGTCAAGTGAAAACTGTCTGACGGGCATGAGGACCTTGCAAGGTACGCACATACCAAATATAGTTATCCTATTACTTATAATAAGAGAGAATTCAACATTACAAAAATTCTGAACTTTTTTTCAAGTGGTCACTGAACCATGAAAATGAGGTCAAGGACATTGGACATGTGACTGACGGAAACTTCGTAACATGAGGCATCTATATACAAAGTATGAAGCATCCAGGTCTTTCACCTTCTAAAATATAAACCTTTTAAGAAGTTACCTAACGCCGCCGCTGCCGGATCACTATCCCTATGTCGAGCTTTCTGCAACAAAAGTTGCAGGCTCGACAAAAATGAAATAAAGGCTGGTATATTTAAAATTTTCGGACAATAAATTTGTTATTTAAGGAATGACTGTAATATTTTTTCTGTCTATGAAGAAATAACATAAAAAATGTGGTGCACACTGAATAAGGCGCGTAGCGAGTTATTTAACAGTGTGCACCACATTTTTTATGTTATTTCGAATAGACAGAAAAAACATTACAGTCATTTCTTATAATTTAATTCTAAATTCCATTCTAAACCGTAGAAAACCATGAAAAAACGTTGATGACGTCACGGTCACATGACTTAATTATGTCTATGGGCTCATAACAAAATAACGTCAGCCAATCAGAAGACGCGTTACATCCAAAATTAAATTATTCATTGATGTTTACGCCTTTGCAGTGTAAAGTACTTTTGAGTTCAGTTTATTTCTTATATCCCATTCTTGCCATTCAATAAACTTTACTGAAGGGGTGATTATCTATATTTAGAGTGCCAAAAAATGAGGACAGAGCACTTTAGACAAGGAGAATTTATAAGAGTGTATATAGACATAATTAATAGTCATTATCATAAAAATATGAAATCAATTTTAAAACAGCTTATTATATCATCAATACTGACACTGCAATAAATTAACCTAATGATTTCATTAATATCTGAACATATTGTGTAAATTGTAATCCATCAGCAGTTATTTTAAGTGCGTGAGATGTTTAATATAGTTTTTCCACATGCAGTTAATCTATTTCATAATTCTTATATCAAATTGTCAGAAAAAAACATTTCTAGAAATAAGGTTAGAACATTGAAGTGATCTTTTTCGCGAAATGATTTGTTTTGACTTGTGTTTGAATAGGAAGTAGGTTTTTATTTCTTTTCATCTTCTGATGATTGATAATTTAGAATTCTTATATTAAACCTGCTAATATAAAACCAAATATTTCAGGAAACAGGGTTAGGCCATTGGAAATTAATTTTCACAATTTAAAAATTCAACTAGTGTAAAGGATATATTATAAGTTTTTTTTATTAACTATTTTATGGAATATTAGACATAAGGTTTTATCATCAATTCACATCTGATTACAGTTGTGGATACATAATGGTTTTCCTCAAATGAAGCAATTGAAAGTCTGTTATTTGATCAGGGAACACTTTTGACTACAAAACAAAAATGGTATTCTAAGATGAAGATTCCAAAAAGTTGTCATTAAATTTTACAAACTCTATGAATAATTTTTCCTAAACTATAACAACGTATCACTAATTATTTATCATGTAATCAAATATAATCTTAGGTTAACACTAGTGGATATATAGATAAAGAATACCATACAGTGGTCAGTGACTGGGAATTTAAGTACGGTAAACACTAGTGGATATATAGATAAAAAATACCATACAGTGGTCAGCGACTGGACATTTAAGTACGGTAAACACTAGTGGATATATAGATAAAGAATACCATACAGTGGTCAGCGACTGGACATTTAAGTACACATGTATTGTCAGGTGAACTCTCCAATTAATTTAAATCTCTGAGGTCATGTTTTCACATATATATGTGTATTAGTTTGAGATATATAATGCAATTTGAATTTTTTCAACCATGGAACCGTAAATTTAGTTTGAGTCAACCAATATTGGGACTCATCAGGAGTCTAAGTAATATGGTACAAAGTTCAGGACCATAGGAAAACTCCAACTCATCCAAAAATTTCTAGTCAACTGAGTTCGAGATAACAAGAGTTAAAAGTATTTCAGTAGCAAAACAAAAGAAGGGAAGAAGGATGGATTAACTGACAGATGGACAGAAGAAGGAGTGAATGCAAAGACTCCCTTTCACTATATAATTTAATTTTGAATGTAACATGTCTTCAGATTGGCTGAAATATTGTTGTCTATCAGCTAATAGACAATTTAAGCAGGTGACCATGATGTTATGAACATTTTTTTCATAATTTACTCTTCAAAAATGTAATTTAGAATTAAATCATAAGGAATGGCTTTAATTTTATTCAGTCAATTTGAAATAACCACAAAAATGGTGCACACATTTAAGTAACCCACTACACAAATTTTGACCTGCTCATCATTTTTAATCTGTTTTTTTTTATAAATCAAAAAGTGCAGTTTGTGTGTGTTTTTTTCTCTATTTTTAGCAACAGCAGACATGGTTACTGACTAAGCACATTCCCAGACACAATTCATGAATGAGATACCTAGAAGAAAATAACACAAACTTAAATTTGAATTTTTTTAACTGTAGTTTCAGAGATCAAAATTTACTATCTAGAACAAAACTGTGAAATCGCAGGCATTTAGAGTGTTGTTAAAAGTATGTAAACTGTTGTAGAATGAATTTTTGTAAAAGATTTTATTACTGAAGAATTTCAGCAAAGCAATATCTAATGTTATAGGTACTTGGTGACAGGACTATTTTTTTTATCTTAAGGGTAGAACATTGTTCATGATTGCACTTTGTTACATGAGAACTGAATCAATTCAATCATTGTAGATGGGAGATAACTCTGACTGAATTTTGACCAACAAATAAAACTAAGAATTCTGGTCATTTATTTTCATTTGAACTCAGAAATTGCAATATTTAAAACAAGAGTGCACACGCTGAAATGTCTCGCCTTCTATACTAATCATTGATATTATGTTGATAGTCCTAAGTATAAAGCTTAGTTTTATTACAACTGTCTCATAAACTTAACATTAACCAAGATAACTAAACAAAGACCAATGAACCTTGAAAATGAGGTCAAGGTCAGATGAACCATGCCAGGCAGACATGTACAGCTAACAATGCTTCTATACAACATATATAGTTGACCCATTACTTATAGTTTAAGAAAAATAGACCAAACACAAAAACTTAACACTGTGCAATGAACCGTGAAAATGAGGTCACCGTCAAATAAAACCAGCGCGACTGACATAAAGATCATAAAATATTTCCATACACCAAATATAGTTGACCTATGGCATACAGTATTAGATAAAAAGACCAAAACTCAAAAACTTAACTTTGACCACTGAACCATGAAAATGAGGTCAAGGTCACATGACATCTGCCCGCTAGACATGTACACCTTACCATCATTCCATACAACAAATATAGTAGACCTATTGCATATAGTATGAGAAAACAGACAAAAACACAAAAATTTAACTATAACCACTGAACCATGAAAATGAGGTCAAGGTCAGATGACACCTGCCAGTTGGACATGTACACCTTACAGTCCTTCCATACACCGAATATACTAGCCCTATTGCTTATAGTATCTGAGATATGGACTTGACCACCAAAACTTAACCTTGATCACTGATCCATGAAATGAGGTTGAGGTCAAGTGAAAACTGTCTGACAGACATGAGGACCTTGCAAGGTACGCACATACCAAATATAGTTATCCTATTACTTATAATAAGAGAGAATTCAACATTACAAAAAATTTGAACTTTTTTTTCAAGTGGTCACTGAACCATGAAAATGAGGTCAAGGACATTGGACATGTGACTGACGGAAACTTCGTAACATGAAGCATCTATATACAAAGTATGAAGCATCCAGGTCTTCCACCTTCTGAAATATAAAGCTTTTAAGAAGTGAGCTAACACCGCCGCCACCGTAGCCGCCGCCGCCGGATCACTATCCCTATGTCGAGCTTTCTGCAACAAAAGTTGCAGGCTCGACAAAAAAGGAAGATTGGTATATATTTCTTTTTGAACTCGAAAAGAGAAATAAAAAGAAACAAGAATGTGTCCAAAGTACAAGGATGCCCCACTCGCACTATCATTTTCCATGTTCAATGGACCGTGAAATTGGATAAAAAATATAATTAGGCATTAAAATTAGAAAGATAATATCATAGGAAACATGAGTACTAAGTTTCAAGTTGATTGGACTTCAACTTCATCAAAAACTACCTTGACCAAAAGCTTTAACCTGAAACATGCACTTTCATTTTCTATGTTCAGTGGACCGTGAAATTGGGGTCAAAAGTTTAATTTGGCTTTAAAATTAGAAAGATCATATCATAAGGAACATGTGTACTAAGTTTCAAGTTGATTGGACTTCAACGTCATCAAAAACTACCTTGACCAAAAACTTTAACCTGAAGCGGGACAGATGGATGAACGGACGCACAGACCAGAAAACATAATGCCCCTCTACTATCGTAGGTGGGGCATAAAAAAGAAATGCTTGAGGATAAAGTTTTATATCAAGATAAGAGAAGCAAAGACACCAAAAGAAAATATTTGAAAACATAGCAAATCCCTGTTACCTTACTGTTGATGAATTTTAATTTTTCATCCACAATTGATTGGTAAGTTTTAAATCCATTAACAATCATGTCAAAAAAATATTTCCAAAGTTAAAAAGGGGCATAACTCTATAACAGCAACTGACTCATGATCATTTCCCAAATTTTTCTCTTTCTACAAGTTTCAATTCTTAGTGAGCTTTTAGCTAAATTAAATAAATGTTTTCTTACCCTCTACTGTGGTATTATGCTGCACCATCATTTTTCTAGGAGTTTTACGGGCTAACACTACACTTCTTAAACTGAGGAAATGTGGTTCTTCATCATCGTGGACTTCGGAGTAATGACCATACATAGCAGTAGCTGCCTCTACATCACCGGTAGACTTGTATACCTGTAAACAAAGGAATGCTAGAATTAACTACCTAATGATCACAGATATCCGAACTGTATATTTGAAAAGAGCATATCTGCTAAATAGTATTTTTAAATTTTAAATTTGAATATATTTAAAGCTGATGCATGCAATTTTCAAAAGATTTGGCCAAGTATTTCTTTTACTCCATTGATATTACCCATAATTTATTTTTTATATGTGAGACAATAAAGGAACTTTATTTTTTTTATAGTCAAAATTACTGTTTCAGATAATCTGCAATTGATTTTTTTTTATGTTCCAGAAGTTACACCGATATAAGAATCATAAACAACTTTTGTTCTGCCGAATAATGGGAAGCAGTTTTTGTTAAAAGAAATTGTTTCCAAAATATTATGTATCATCCTTTTAAAACAACTTACCTGTAGTTTTCTGAGGAAATTTCCAATGGCTGGTTTTCCAACCGGTAAAATTTTAGTACGATCCAGTTTTAAATGTATGTCTTCTTTGCCATCATCCCCTGTTGTCTTGGTGATTGTTATCAGACCTTGTCCAGCTTCTATCATTACTCGTAATATAACATATCTGCCGTTCATGTGTGCCTACAACAGAGAGGTTAAAGGTCATTAGTTTCCAACATTATGAGTTGTCTTGGAGACTGTTTTATCATAAAAATAAGAAAGTGTTGCATGATAACAAATGAGATAACTTTTCACCAAAGACCAAAGGAAAAATACAGCTACATATCAATGGCCTTAAACAATAAGAAATAAACACAAAAATAACAATAACCCTATTCTATACTTATTATTAGTAAACAAAACTATATACTTTAATTTTGTCATCTCATTTATAATGTTGACAAACAAAGTTTCTTTCAGCAGGAAATGAACAAAACTGTTTATTCATATATGCATACAGTGTAATACAAAGAATTGAAACAATTCTAAAGCCCATAACCGAATTCTGGTATTGTTCAGTTTATAGATATACCTCAGAACTGGTTAGTTAGTTTAATTTAATTTAAACATATTTATTTATAGTGGATTGGGAAACAAGTTTTTCAACTTATATTAATCCCTTTCTACTTTCCACTTTATGATCTAGCCATATAAATAGTCTTCCAATGACAACCTTTCTCCATTCAGACATTTAAAATGGAGGGATTTATTAAGCTCCCATTGGTTTTCAATACAGTGGTATCAAACAAGCATACCTGTCTCCAAGATCCAGTGTCTGGGGAGTAGAATTCTAACGCCAGTAAACCAGCTCTAGCCATGTTTAACCAGTTAACATAGATTAAATCATCAGCAGTGTCTTCCTTATGCCCAAATATTCTGAAACAGTCAGATAAATATATACATGTTTATCGCTATTTTGTGCATTTTTCCTTTGATCTTTTTTTGTGATAATTTTTCATATCATGCTACTCGCTTGAGATGGAAAATTATCACTAAAAACTAAGGAGGCACGTAGCATTGCTAATGAAATTGACCTGAAATTGACAAATTGACAAGTCGTCATAGGTAAAATAGTGATAAACAGATTATCAATGTTCAATTCAACTCGATTGCTTTTCTTTGCTTTCACCGGCTCAAGCGAGAAAATCAATCTCGTTGAGATAATCAACGATAATCTACAAATATCAATTTAATTATGCTTACTCAGTGGTATAATATCGTTCCTTTGAAATACTAAAATAAGCAAATACATTTTCAAATAACTTGTGTCTTCCACAGCCTTTTTCAAATGGTCAATAATAAATAATCTCATCTATATTTAAACCAATAAACCTTGAGGTTAATTTCTATAAGTTTCGGTTGCCTTAAGAAAAAGTAACAACATGGTTCCTTAATTAAGCCTGCATATATAAGTAGGTTCAACCAAGTTTAAATTTCCCTTTCATACAAGTTCTTGCCCACATTTAATACTACTAAAACAGTAAAGTTGTCAAAATAAACTATTTTGTCTTGTCTGTGTGACTTAATCACAAACTATACAAGGTTGGCATCCCAATGGTCGATAATATGATGCCTGAAACAACACAATTTATTTTGGATTCAAAAATTTTTTGTTGTAGACAATTTTTAAATGTTCTAAAAGGTACACATCTTTTATAGGCTTGAAGGCAGTTGTTTGCTAAATAAAATATCCATGGAAATCCAATTTTGCTTTCATCAATGAAAATTGGTACCCATGAATGTAATGAATCTACAGTATGTCAGTTGGAGGCTAAGGTCGTAAACTTACAGGTCAAACAATGACCTTACCTGAGGGCATCAGCAGACAAACACAGATAGATGCCAACACATTCAGCTCTACATTCTTCATAGGTGGAGGCTAAGGTTGTAAACTTGCTATCCCAAGTCTCATTTTGATTGTACCATTTGGTAATCTAAATATAAATCAACATTGTTACACGTACTAGAAACAATACACCAATTTCATGTTGACACCATCACACTAGAAAATAACCCATTTTCTTCCTCTTTGAGATTTGGTCTCATTGGTTGAGGGACTATATTACTGATATCAAAAAGACTTTACACATGCTAACATATAAACCAAATTGATCATTGATAAGACGTGGTAAAAATACTACTATATTAATATATTATCATATTAACTATAGAAATCAGTAAATATGGTATGAGTGCCAAAAAGACAACTCTCTATCCAAGTCACATTGTGCTAAAGTAAAAATTAATAGGTTGAAGTACAGCCTTCAACACAGCAAATTATTATGGACACAAAAATGACTAGTGTACAACAATTCAAACAGAATAACTAACGGTCTAATCTATGTAAATTCTATATATGTTTGAAAAAACATTAATCATAACAAGTGAAACTGTGAGCTACTGCTCACTGATGATACCCCCGCTGCAAGTGGATAATTTTTAGTGTAAAAATATGCAAGTGTTCGGTAAACAGGAAGTTGTTGAGTGATGAATCTGAAAAAGCACCACAAGGTATAGCTGACTTGTATAAATCCTGAAACCAAATTTCAGAAATCCTTGTATTGTAGTTGTAATGCAACGAAAAATATTCATGGGACGGACGGACTGATGGACTGACTGACTGACTGACAGAGGTAAAACAGTATACCCCCTTTTTTTCAAAGCAGGGGTATAATTACTTAAAACCAACCTTATCTTTAGTTTCTGTATGTTCCACAGTGTCTACATCAAAGTTAAACTTGCCATCTTCTCCCTAAAATAAATGTTTACATTGCTATTAAAAAATAACTGAGGTAATCTTTATTTCACTGTGCTAGTACCTTGTGACTTTTTAGTCTAGTAAAAAGCAGAGTTTTAATCCTGAATAAATATTCTTATTCTAATTGACATTAAGCTACATGTGTAACATACTTTTGTCCTGTAGGGACATTGTTGTTGATGACAGATGCTTGGTAGTCCCTTTACTGTGAACAAGGAGGATATATGTCTTGTCATATATATACTGTTGTAGAAGATGGTACTGTGGATTCATTATTATGAAATGTTTTCCTCAATCCACAAAGATTGTTATTCATAACAATATATGCCAGGGCTCACGCTACCAGGCGACTTGGGCGAAGAAGTCGCTTTCCCAACCGTCACTTCGCTTTCCCCGGCCCCCAAAAGCGAAAACAAGTCGCCCTGTTCTTGACGATACTCGCTTTCAGTCGTTTCCGTCATCGGACCAAGTTGGTGAAACATCAATTTTTTATTGATAATTAAAGAAATTTAGACATAAACGATTCATTATCTTAAGAAAATAGGTTGCTATTATGCTATTCTTTGTCCCTTTTGTTTTCCACA
Source organism: Mytilus galloprovincialis (assembly GCA_037788925.1). Classification (NCBI taxonomy): domain Eukaryota; kingdom Metazoa; phylum Mollusca; class Bivalvia; order Mytilida; family Mytilidae; genus Mytilus; species Mytilus galloprovincialis. The sequence continues at coordinate 4,307,767 of CM075334.1, read as the reverse complement.
TCTCTGTTGATTCATCCTCAGACAAAATACAAGACTAATCTAAGATATTTTCAAGAAACCTGACAAATCTTTGACAATTTCTACAAAAAGGAGTTCTAATTATTGTGTAAAAGAAGAGGGACGAAAGATACCAAAGGGACAGTCAAACTCATAAATCTAAAACAAACTGACAACGCCATGGCTAAAAATAAAAAAGACAAACAGAAAAACAATAGTACACACGACACAACATAGAAAACTAAAGAATAAACAACACGAACCCCACCAAAAACTAGGGGTGATCTCAGGTGCTCCGGAAGGGTAAGCAGATCCTGCTCCACATGTGGCACCCGTCGTGTTGCTTATGTGATTACAAATCCGGTAAATAGTCTAATTCGGTAGGTCATATTCATGAAAGGGAAAGGGATTGTAGTTACGACGTAAGGAACATATCCGATATCATTTGTGAAACGGTTATTCCATAACGGTCAACCAACTCGTGATGGCGTCCGTAAAATTTACGAAGGGATGATTTCAACTTCACTCATGATTTCAACTTATACTCATCACTTTTTTCACAAACATCCTCAATAAGACATAGTAGCAAAGAATGTTAAAACATAGTAAAGCATTCTGACTTAAATGTTGACATGAAATATCTAGGTACTTTTTAGTTTCTGAGAAAAATACCATAAATTTTCATGGGATTGACGAACACACATTTGGAAGGATAGACAGACAGGGGTAAAAAATTTACAAATTGTCCTTTGTCGTAGAAATTATAAAAGTATAAAAAAATATCAAAATAAACAAAGTATTTAAAGTTTATTGATATTTACCTTTATAAATAACTTTCCACTGCCATGGCCCAAAAGTTCATGAAGACCAACTTGAACCTCAAAAGAGGGTACTTTTAACTTAATAAACAGCTCCTAAAAAGAAAGGAAATATTTCTTTACATTCATAAATAAAACTGACCAAAAGAATGCTAAGCATATTTTCATAATGTAAGATCTCTGTGTTGATAGAGTGGTGTTTGTTGGGTTGCTGTCTCTTGGCATTTACCAACATCATTCTTAGTTCGTATTGCAATGTGCAAATTACTAACAAATAATGATGCCTCTTGAAAAAAAGAAAAATCTAATAACATTGTTCTGCAACTGATCCTTTAAAAAAAATTCAACTGTTATTTTTTCTTTACAGTGTTTCTATTTGAAGCTGAAACAATTAATTATAAACCATTCATCACATTATATTTCAAATGAGAATTTTTATAATTATTTTTATTCAAATTTAGAAAATACATCACAGTTCCAGACTTCAGGATAAAATAAATCTTCTGTCTTAGCCAAGAGAGATAATATAAAACTGTAGTTTAAATTTGGGGTGAAATTTTGCTTAATGAACAAAAACACAGAAAAGTACTTTGAACAAAAAGACATTCCTTTTCTTTTGCCATGAAAATGTTTTATCAAAATAATCCACAAAAATATTGTTTGACTTACACTGGCTTCCGATCAAAGCCAGAATTACATTCAAAATCTTAACATATATGTACAACTGTCATGTAGGTAATGAATGCACCGTCATATTTGGTCAATTTGTTAAATCCTCAAGTGTCGAAACGTTCATTAAGGTCGTCAGAGTCATCTATTGGTTGTTATGCAGTCCCATATAACAAAAAGAAAACTTTTTCAGATAGAAGCTTTAGTACTATTGGGCCAAAATTGTGGAATGAACTAGGTACAAATGTAAGAAACTCTGAATCTTTGGATACTTTTAAATGTTGGTTGAAAACATTGTATTTCGAAAATTATTTTGGACTTTTCTGACTTTTTTCTTGTGTATCACAGTGTATATTTTCAATTTTTGGTATAGTACATACATATTGTATTTTTGTATAGTATTTTTGTATTTTATATGTCATTTATGTACAACGCCATTGAATACATATTGTATATGTAGAAATAGGCGTTTAATTAAGTTTTCATGTTTCATGTTTCATTGTCTGCCACTTTTATAAATTTCATAAAATCTATTAATCCTGTTTTGTTGTACTAAATGTCTTTCTACCTTAAGTTAACTTACAGTATCTTCTTCGTCAAGGAAACTGACTTTAGTATCTTTATATGCAGCTGTTAATACATTCCCTAATGACACATTCTTAAAACCTTCTGATTGTCTGATGTCATCATCTGTAGGATAAAATTGGCAATATAATAAAAACTTGTGGTTGAAAGATACAGTAAACAACATTTAGTATCATGAGAAGCAGAAAGGGCTTTCCCAAAAAAAGGAACAGTTAAATTATTTTCAATTGTGATAAAAATAAACGGGGAATGTGTCCATGGGACACAGATAATGACCCCGCTTGAATAACTTATAAAGTTATAAATGAACATAACTGAAGAGTAGTAAAAGTGATGGTACCCAAATTTCTACTTGAACTGATTTTGTGGTAAAGTATTGTGTACAAGTTTCATATTATTTTGTTGAGGCAAACTTAAGTCAGAGAATGGAAACAGAAAATTCAGCATTTTTTCCATTTGAAAAGGGATATAACTCTAAATGAGAAAAAGTGACGCCACAGAAATTCAAACTGATCTGTGTTTTGTGGTTATAAGCATTTTGTATAAGTTTCATAACATTTGGTTCAGGCAAACTAAAGGTAGAGAACATCCAATTTGAGACAAGCGTACGTACAAGGGAAAACTGGCAGGGGCATAAAAATAAAAATAAAATTATTTAACATCCAAGAAATAAGTATCTATTGTTGTAATCACTATCTTGACCTCTATTATCTTGACCTCTATTATCTTGACCTCTATTGTTTGTATTGTAATGTTCTGCATCATTGATCTGTTTTCTGTATAATGCATAACTTTGTTTTCTGTATTATGTATAACTTTGTTTTCTGTTTTCTGTATTATGTATAACTTTGTTTTCTGTTTTCTGTATTATGTATAACTTTGTTTTCTGTATTATGTATAACTTTGTTTTCTGTTTTCTGTATTATGTATAACTTTGTTTTCTGTATTATGTATAACTTTGTTTTCTGTTTTCTGTATTATGTATAACTTTGTTTTCTGTTTTCTGTATTATGTATAACTCTGTTTTCTGTATTATGTATAACTTTGTTTTCTGTATTATGTATAACTTTGTTTTCTGTATTATGTATAACTTTGTTTTCTGTTTTATGTATAACTTTGTTTTCTGTATTATGTATAACTTTGTTTTCTGTATTATGTATAACTTTGTTTTCTGTTTTCTGTATTATGTATAACTTTGTTTTCTGTATTATGTATAACTTTGTTTTCTGTATTATGTATAACTTTGTTTTCTGTTTTCTGTATTATGTATAACTTTGTTTTCTGTTTTCTGTATTATGTATAACTTTGTTTTCTGTATTATGTATAACTTTGTTTTCTGTTTTCTGTATTATGTATAACTTTGTTTTCTGTTTTCTGTATTATGTATAACTTTGTTTTCTGTATTATGTATAACTTTGTTTTCTGTTTTCTGTATTATGTATAACTTTGTTTTCTGTTTTATGTATAACTTTGTTTTCTGTATTATGTATAACTTTGTTTTCTGTATTATGTATAACTTTGTTTTCTGTTTTCTGTATTATGTATAACTTTGTTTTCTGTATTATGTATAACTTTGTTTTCTGTATTATGTATAACTTTGTTTTCTGTTTTCTGTATTATGTATAACTTTGTTTTCTGTATTATGTATAACTTTGTTTTCTGTTTTCTGTATTATGTATAACTTTGTTTTCTGTATTATGTATAACTTTGTTTTCTGTATTATGTATAACTTTGTTTTCTGTTTTCTGTATTATGTATAACTTTGTTTTCTGTATTATGTATAACTTTGTTTTCTGTTTTCTGTATTATGTATAACTTTGTTTTCTGTTTTCTGTATTATGTATAACTTTGTTTTCTGTTTTCTGTATTATGTATAACTTTGTTTTCTGTATTATGTATAACTTTGTTTTCTGTTTTCTGTATTATGTATAACTTTGTTTTCTGTATTATGTATAACTTTGTTTTCTGTATTATGTATAACTTTGTTTTCTGTTTTCTGTATTATGTATAACTTTGTTTTCTGTATTATGTATAACTTTGTTTTCTGTTTTCTGTATTATGTATAACTTTGTTTTCTTTTTTTAATTTCTAAGTAAGGATGAACCTAAATATATATTTCTTAGGGCTAAATGCTTTAGTCACATCAAGCAGAACATGTTTAATAATAAGATAATAAACCCTGCTTCTATACACACTCTGAAGTGTTTTGGAAGATTAAATCTTTTTCCATTAATTCATGCTTACAATTAGGAATGTTTATTCCAGCGGGAATTCCTGATCCTCCAAATGCTAAAACATCGAGTGATGTGAAATCAGGCTTCAAAAATGTATCTTTCTCGTATGCTGCCGGCCATGGAAGTAGTGCCAACAGATGTTCAGCATTGTTCACTAACTCAGTAAACTTTTTACTCATTTCCTTGTTAACTACTGCTGCAAAACCTGTCAAAAGAAAACAAGAGTGGACACACTCAAATGTCTTGCTTGTTAAAGAAATGTATTTAGTTGTATAAGATACTTAGGCATTGGGATCCCAGTCTTACAATCATTTTTTTAACGTAATCTATTTATAGGTTCAAAATGAAAATTATCAAACTTAAACATACTTTATTGATTATAGGTTTAAAATTTTGTGTATTTCAACATGACTTACAACTCTTTTGATTTCACTCATAATTAAATGATTATTTTTTTTTCATTTCTATTTCTTTGGAGAAGATACTGGTTATAACACAGTAACTTGAACAAGTGTTGTCATTTAAATTTGTGCTATTGTCAAAACAACAAACTTTTTTTACAAGGACAAATTATAAATAAACAAGAATGTGTCCTAAATACACTGTTGCCCCATCCACACTATAATTTTCTATGTTCAGTGGACCGTGAAAATGGGGTAAAATATCTAATTTGGTATCAAAATTAGAAAGATCGTATCATAAGGAACATGTGTACTAAGTTTCAAGTTGATTGGACTTCAACTTCATCAAAAACTACCTTGACCAAAAACTTTAACCTAAAGTGGGACAGACAGACGAACGGATGAATGGAAGCACAGACCAGAAAACATAAATGGGGCATAAAAACAATACAAGTTTCTGAGGAACTCTGTGTCTTGCCAGCCATCAACAAAATGTAAATAACTATGTCTAGCTTTCCTGAAAAATCTTTGCAAAGATGAAGGACAAACTGTTGTTAGTTTCCTGAAGGCAAACATTATTTAGGACACAACCAAACTTTATGTATTTTGTTTTAATTTTTGACTTTACTTAATAAATGGACAGCGATTGTAAACATACCTTCAAATTCTCCTCTAACACCAAAAGGATCTCTGTATGATTCTATAAAACCTATATATCTGTAATATAAAACAAATTATCACATATGTGTTATGAATACCTTAGGTTTTGCATATGCAATAACCTCAAAATTGCCCAGGGCAAAAAAGAGCTAAAGCCTCGAGGTCGATATGGGAGTCTCGGGATGATACCAGGGCCAATATGGAAAAGGGCATGTTATAATCTATACATATACCAGTCTAGATTAGATGCTAGTACATATTGATTAAGTGGAATATCAACTTAAATATTTTTTTAAAGATTTATTATAATGTCTTTTTTAATGAATAAGATAAAAAAAACTTTGAAAATTGTTAGTTTCTTACTTTAAACCAATGTTTGAACTTAACTGTAGTACTGGTATGAACCCAGTTATTAAACTTACGTTTCTACAATTGGACCAATATTTTTAATCCAGTGCCTGGACCCATCTTTATGAGCTGGGATGGACCCTGTAGTAAAACTTTTGATATATTCTGTCAACATCTGTTTCTCCAAGTTGTTTGCCACATGTTCCTAAAATTAAATATAGTAAAATAAAGGTAAAATATAGATAGAATATAGGTCGAAATATAATTTTAACTGTTTAACTTATTATATCAAAATAATCTATACACTAGACCTCGCTAAGCTTTTGTCATTTGTGTTTACTCACTACTCTTTCCCACTCAAATTATATTTCAGAAATTGCTGAATAATGATTTAAAATTTTTTTTTACAGTTTTGTATTTCTAATGCTTATGATGAAATAAACAAATAGCATGTGTATTCCAGGGCTGAGCTTGATTTTAACATATATTTTACTGGGTAACGTTCCATCTAATAAGTTTGGAACTAGGTAACAATAATAAAACCGGCAAGTGATTTCAAGTACAGAAAACCTACCTTGGCCTTCCCTAGATTCTCTGCAACCTTTGCCATAAGTTTAGAGTAATCTCCCCTTGTTACTGTAAATGAGTAGGACTTTGATGTGGATGATGTGAACTCATGTGTTCCTAAAATTCCCTCAGGGCAACCCTCAATGGAACCTCCTAGAAAAAAATAATAAAGTTAATTGTAAAAAATTACACAATTCAACATACCTAAAATTCTAAGTACATTGTATAAAATTTCTTTTGACAAATTTCATTAACTTATTTACATTTATTGTAATTTAATCTATTAAATTCAATTAATAGCAACCTAACAACCATTGTGAATTCTATATACCACTTTATGTGCAATTCATTAGTAAAAATCATCATAAACACATATTTCCTGAATGCCAAATTTATTATCACCATAGAAACAAGCAAATGCTGAATTTATTATCACCATAGAAACAAGCAAATGCTGAATTTATTATCACCATAGAAACAAGCTAATGCTGAATTTATTATCACCATAGAAACAAGCTAATGCTGAATTTATTATCACCATAGAAACAAGCAAATGCTGAATTTATTATCACCATAGAAACAAGCTAATGCTGAATTTATTATCACCATAGAAACAAGCTAATGCTGAATTTATTATCACCATAGAAACAAGCTAATGCTGAATTTATTATCACCATAGAAACAAGCTAATGCTGAATTTATTATCACCATAGAAACAAGCTAATGCTGAATTTATTATCACCATAGAAACAAGCTAATGCTGAATTTATTATCACCATAGAAACAAGCAAATGCTGAATTTATTATCACCATAGAAACAAGCTAATGCTGAATTTATTATCACCATAGAAACAAGCAAATGCTGAATTTATTATCACCATAGAAACAAGAAAATGCTAAATTTCTTCAACCAACAAATATTGGTATTGACAAAGTTGTATAAATCCTGGGTAAACACATCTAACATAGAATTACCTTCAGTTAATGCACTGGCTAAACGAACTTCATAACAGGTATGTCCATTCTTTTCTGTCTTAAATAATCTGGTATTATATGCACTAAGATCCTGAAAATTACCAATAAATTAATATTTATCTGTGTACAATAAATTTACAAGTCTAGAAATATAGAATTGATGTATACAAAAGCCAAATGAAGATCTCACACTAAAGTCTAAAAGGAAAGATTATAAGTCAAGTTATTCGGAAGTTTAAACCCATGCTCAAACGGTGAAAATATGTATGAAAATCCAAACAAAGTATAAAGTACTTACTTTGCTATCCATAAATTCTTGACACAGCTTTGCATCATCTAGATTGCAGTTACTTGAAAAATAGGTTGTGGTTCCCTTAAATCAGAAAGAGGGTAGCACTTGTTTCTGACCTGGTACATTTTACATGGATAAGCAAGAGACATTTATATATTTTGTAGATGGAAAACTTGCTTTACTAGTTGCATTGCATTCAAAGTAATATTTAGGAAATTTAATACAAGAAAATATCAATTTCAAAGTTATAAAATGCTTTATTAGGAAAACAAATAAAAGTTGAAAAATCAGTAGAAAATTTGATTCAAAGCTATATATTTTAACTAAAAGTAATAACAAGTTAGATAATACCAAAAATGAAACTACAGATTTAGTCTTATAAACTGTAAGCTTTTTTTCTTAACTGAAAAGTGTAAAAACACCATACTTGTAACTTGACTCCTTTCAAAGTTTTCAAACCCAAATATGACACCACAGCATAAATAAATCCCAGAAGGCTTAGAATACTAACCTTTTCTCCCAAACCTAATTCTTTCTGTCTAGTAACCAATGAAAACATTCTGTCAGACACACTATCCCATAATGCCTTTATACCTTTTGGGTCATCAACTGCTGCTTTACAGCACAATATCAAGGATTCAAATTTGTCCTGTCAAGAGATAAATACAAATAATATATTAATCTCCCAAACTATCCCATAATGCTTAGGACTGTTGCCATGGTTTCAGATTTAAATTCATAGGGAATTAGAGGCCCTCAAATTAATAATTGTGTGTGGTTTCATTCACTTAAAAATTTTAAACAGTAAAATGAAAATTTTATATTATAGGTGGTTTTGATCTTAAAAATGCTGATAATCCACAGTGCATTTAAATCTGTAACAGATTCTGTTTTTTTGACAAATTCTGCTTACAATATCAAAATAAGGAGATATTTTTTAATCATGACTAGCCACCATAGTCCAAATGACATGGATATAAGCAACAATAGACCACCGTAGTATACAACAATGAGCAAAACTAATACAAAAGTTGTGGCTAATTTGAAAAACATGAATAAAGTGATGACTTTTAACTTTTCAATATAATGAACAATATTTACAAACTTTTTAATACTTTCAGAATGTAGATCCAGTTCAAGAAACATTAAATTTTGACATATCAAAATTGTATTCAAACAGAGTAAGTTTATGTAAATAACTGTAATTCCTCCAGATAGTTAAATCATTTCTATTCAGTTACACTTTCTAATCAACCAAATTTGAGGCAAAGAAAGACAACTTCAATTACAATACATACTTTAGGCACATTAGGAATAAACTTGGTATCTCCAAATGATTTGTAGTTTCCAGAGTTGGCATAGAAAGCAGCACTGTATATCATTATAGCCTGAAATATAAAGTCACACAGCATAGAAAGCAGCACAATATATCATTATAGCCTGAAATATAAAGTCACACAGCATAGAAAGCAGCACTGTATATCATTATAGCCTGAAATAAAAAGTCACACAGCATAGAAAGCAGCACAATATATCATTATAGCCTGAAATAAAAAGTCACACAGCATAGAAAGCAGCACTACATATCATTATAGCCTGAAATAAAAAGTCACACAGCATAGAAAGCAGCACAATATATCATTATAGCCTGAAATAAAAAGTCACACAGCATAGAAAGCAGCACTGTATATCATTATAGCCTGAAATAAAAAGTCACACAGCATAGAAAGCAGCACTATATATCATTATTGCCTGAAATAAAAAGTCACACAGCATAGAAAGCAGCACTGTATATCATTATAGCCTGAAATAAAAAGTCACACAGCATAGAAAGCAGCACTGTATATCATTATAGCCTGAAATAAAAAGTCACACAGCATAGAAAGCAGCACTGTATATCATTATAGCCTGAAATAAAAAGTCACACAGCATAGAAAGCAGCACTGTATATCATTATAGCCTGAAATAAAAAGTCACACAGCATAGAAAGCAGCACTGTATATCATTATAGCCTGAAATAAAAAGTCACACAGCATAGAAAGCAGCACTGTATATCATTATAGCCTGAAATAAAAAGTCACACAGCATAGAAAGCAGCACTGTATATCATTATAGCCTGAAATAAAAAGTCACACAGCATAGAAAGCAGCACTGTATATCATTATAGCCTGAAATAAAAAGTCACACAGCATAGAAAGCAGCACTGTATATCATTATAGCCTGAAATAAAAAGTCACACAGCATGGAAAGCAGCACTGTATATCATTATAGCCTGAAATAAAAAGTCACACAGTATGGAAAGCAGCACTGTATATCATTATAGCCTGAAATATAAAGTCATGCTCATAAATGTATCTAGTTTCTCATTCTTTATGTAGATTATTTTACTTTAAAAAAAAAATTGTGACTTAGATGGAGAGTTGTTTCATTGGCACTCATACCACATCTTCTTATATCTTTAAACCATTTGTTTTCTTGTCTGAATTGTTATACACTAGTTATTTTGGGGCCCTTTAAAGCTTGCTGTTAGGTGCCGGCCAAGGCTCTGTGTTGAAGGCCATACTTTGACCTATAATTGTTTAATTTATACACATTGTGACTTGGATGGAGAATTCTCTCATTGGCACACATACCACATCTTCTTATTTCAAAGAAAAAGATATCCTTAATTGTTTTAATGGGTTATAAATAGTTTTGATATCTAGTCAAAGTTTTCAGTAATAAAAATTATGATTCATTTTTGTTTCCATCGTTAGTTCTTTAAAAATTGTTATTTAAGGTGGTACCTAACACTACAGGGAGATAACTCTGTAAAGTCAGCTAAACATTTTAATTACATTGTTTTGTAAAAGGAATATCAAGCTTCTCAATGATCAAAATTGGTGTTTGTCAAGCTGCTATGTATTACCAGTGTAATTTTTCTGACAAAACGGTTGGTTCAAAATTTTTGAAATTTTTGCATTTTTGTTAATTTACTTTGACAAAATTTTATGAAAATTAAACGAGCCAAATTAATTTAAGTGAAAGTGTTGGGTACCACCTTAACTAAAGGAAAACTTTTTCATTGATATTTTCTTACTCTTTGAACAGTATATGTCTGTATTTGTCTAATAGATAGATCTTATCACCATACCTTCTTTTTCATTTTTTTGCTGGTCTTTTTTTCAAACAAGTAAAGCTGTTCAATTAGTTTTGTTATTTGAATTTCCTGAACAATTTCATTACAGAAAATTAGAAAAAATCCATAACAAGTTTTATAGGAGATCTTTTTTATGATTTTTTAAGATTGTTGTTCCCCATTCATAATTTGAAATAAGGTTTTCAATTTCAAAATTATAGTATAACATATGAAATATATTATAAAGCAAGAGAATTTCTATAATTCAATACTGTTATTAAACCCAAACAATACCACTAGACCAATATGGCCAGGGGCGTAGCTAGAAAGAAACAATGTGCAAGCAACTACTAAAAATTTTTGGGACCCTTTTATGCAGAAAAATGTTTTCTTTTCCGGTTTTCGGTCATAGGACGGTTAAAAGGGGAGCTCTATATATAGATAGGACTTATAAAAAATTTATGAATGTAAAACTATTAATAAATCTTCTGAATAGAGTAATACATAAACCTTGAACACATATTTGTGTTACAGAATTTACTCAAAATTGTCCAAAATCTGCTCTTCGTGTCTAGGCAGAAACAAACTTCTCTATTACTTTAATTGTCAATATTCACACTGAAATGCTGATGAATATGCAGTAATGCTAGTAACTGTCTTCGTTCATTGTTGATCGTACATTTGTTTTCAACAGACGCAAAAAATAATGAGACTTTCCAATACTGTGTTGGCGTGTTTGCAGGGTGATTGGCACTGGTAGTCTGTCGACCACATCGCCTCGGCATATTTTCAACGACATCGAAGGGTTCTGATAATTCTAATGCCGATTGGTACATCTCATTCCAAACTGATGAACGGTACACTGTAAAATGTGCTCCAAAAACTACATGTCTTAGACTGAGTATTACAAATTCAAATCTTGTAAAAGATACAAGTTACTGTCCGATTTTGTCATAATCTCCAATAACACTTTTATTTTGAAACCAAATGACGTTATATATTTAATGATATTTCATCAATTAAAAAAGTGACAACATAGGTGTTTCCTTTAACATTCAATCTATAAATTTTTATTTTGCCATTTTTTTTTTTGCATGCCGATTCGATGTGCACGCAACTGCGTGTTAGCGTATAGGGAGCTACGCGCCTGATGGCAACTAGATGTAAATATACAGATATCTTCTCTTAGATTCAGAAAAAAACTAGACCAGAAAATTATATTAATCTTTCAGAACTGGTATCAGTTTGAATGTTCAAAACTTCAAACCCTCAATCTTTTTTCTTGAATAAAAATCCAAATATGAGGAAAAATCATTAAATCAGACCAATAGACCCATGAATCAATGAACCCCTTATATAGGTTTATACCTGCCATTCCTCCTCTGTTATCCCTTGTTTTAGTGCCAGAGACTTAACCTCACTGATTGGCTGTGCTCTGAATATCTTCTGCAGTAAAATAAAGATCCCAGGAGATTCTGGAGATGTCTGTTAAATAAAAAGATAAATTAATGAGTGCTCAGATGGTAGGCTGAAAACAGATTCATTAATTGACATTTCCTACAAAAACATTACAAATAAAATAAAAACAACTGCAATTTATATCAACTGAGAGGACATTTATTTCTTTAATGCTTTACGTATTCAACATATAATAGCCTGTATCATTTTATATCAATATGTTAGGTTTAAATTATATGAAAGTCGTGTAAAATACTACTGTATGTTGTAAAGATTATATTTTGTGTATGCCCCCCTTTTCAGTCATCACATAACAATATGTAGGCACAATTCTTTTTTGTTTTGCACTCTTGTTATCAGTTCACTTGGTGTCAAAGTTTCACAATGAAGAAATTCCCCTCTTTGGCAGAACTATGTTGACAGATTATAATACCTGGACCAGGAATTTCTAATCAGTCCACCTAACAATGGAGCTAATTTTCACAATGAACGCAGTCCTTTTTAGACAGACCCATATTCACAGATTACTTTACCTGGACCAGAACTATGAGTCCACCATACCATGATGCCTGTGCTATGTAATGAGCATACAGTCTTTCTTTTGGTGTCAGACCCTCAAATGCTGTGATACAGTCTAAGAGACAGACCCCTGTGTCATTGGGGATAATATACTGAGATATATCTGTACTCATTCTACTGCTAATAAAAGAAAAACAATCATCGAATCATCTAAAACAGTTCAAATATTATCACACTTAACAAAAAAATTAATGTGGTGAAACAGGCTTACCCGATATTTTTTAAGCTTTAGTCCACAAGGTAACAGTCTAAAGAAAGACCCTACATGGACACATTCTGACTCCTTAGACCTGTCTTTGCTCATAATAATAATAATAATTCTTTATTTAAAGAGGGTTACACAGTTAGCTATAAAGCTAATCTTTCCTGAGGCCCTCATGAAATACAATGAAATATAACAAACAATTACAAAATATCAAACAGACACACACACACCCACACATGTAATGAAATAAAAAATTGTTATGAAATATACAATTTTCAAAAAAGGGAAAAGTTATCTAAAACAGTTCATATATGACATGTGTAGTATTGGCATCAACAATATCATAAGTTTGAGTAAGTGTGTGAAAATTATTATGCATATAAAAAACGCACAGCTTCTTAATGTTCCATCAAGTAATTTTTAATATTTTTTTTAATGAGCTTGTACATGAGGTTGATTTTTTCAGGGATATTGGTAAGTTATTCCATAAAATAGATCCTAAATATATAAAAGATTTCTTATAAAGCTCTGTTTTGGCTTTTGGAACTTGTAAATTTTTGCAAGAGGCATTTCTCAAACAATATTGCTTTATTTCTTGCATTTCTTTAAATTTTTCAGTGAGATATACAGGGGCTTCATTCTTAAGGCATTTATGCATCAAAACAGATTTGTTGTATGAGATTCTGTTCTCTACTGTCATCCATCCAAGCTGTTTAAACAATGGAGCTGATGATGAAAGTGGATCAGCATTTAAAATAAGTCTTGCAGCCCTTTTCTGCAATTTTATTATTCTAACTAGCTCATTTTTAGCACAACCACTCCAAATAATACAACAATAATCTATCAAAGGGAGAATATAACCATTATAAAATAATTTTCTTAGATCAATATTAGAAATTTCTTGATTTTAGAGAATAAAAAAAGTCTAGATGAAATTGATAAACATAAGTTATTAATATGGCCTGTCCAGGACAGATTACATGCTAAGTAGCCAGAGAAGCCTAAAAATTCAAATACCAATATAAGTCTTAGGTTTGACAACATAAGATTTCCATTCCTCAAATGTCTACTCCTCTAAAACTTGTTATGCCATAACTCTACATGGATTTATCTATAAAATGTTATGACATTACTTTACTTGTTAGAATCATATGTAGTTGGCATCTCAAATATGTCAACCTCTTCCCACAGCCCTTTAGAAAAATTATATAACTTGCAGTAAATGATTAATATAATTGTCCTTTTGGAATCTTTCCACTCTCTTATACATATCTTGGTTTCCGATTGGCGATCAGTCAAATCTTATTTACAACATTGTACAAAGGGCTCTGAGAAAACTAAATATTATAGGTTGACATACTTGGAAGACCTATTAGGAGTGATACAGATAGTAGAAATAGGTGTGTTATACTCAATTTTGTAGATATGTTCCGGACCATATGAGTATTTGGACCATACGCGTATGGTCATAACCATATGCGTATACTCATATGGTCCGACCATATGAGCAGTCTGCACCAAAAACTTTTTCAACTACTAGTCCGAAGACCAATATTCTGACATTTTTCTTATTTGGCAAAACAAAGTTTTGCAAAAACTTACTAGTCCGAATGAAATTTTACTAGTCTGGGGCATCGGACTAGTGGCTAACCGTGCAGACTGTATGAGTATAATACTCGTTTGGTTATTAACGGGCCGGACCATATGAGTATTTGGGCCATTTAAGTATACTTTTTTCTTACATTACATTATAAAAGTTTCAATAATACAAAAACTTTATCTAAAAAAAAATGATGGTTACTACGTAAAAATTAAATATTGATGCCATAGTTAGTTTTTATCGTTAATTACATTCTTACATGTAGGCTTGGGTGACATTTACTTCTATACGGTTTCCAAGATAGTTTTTTGCATTTGCAAGTCTTGGTTGTGCACGATCCTTTTCATTTACACTTTTTGTTTGCGAGTGAAAAGCTAGCTTTTTTGTAGCTCTGCGTACAGTGACACCGAGGTCTTTGGCCATTCTGATATGTCTACGGTGTTCTTTTTAAAAGAAGCTCTAGATCTCAAATATCGTTACATGACTGCAATTCATCATATTCACAAACCACTTAAATAAACTATGTTACTTTCCAGTTACTTCTTAATTGTGTAATGTTGTTCAGTTCATTAAGAAATTTTTAAAAGTTATTTTCTTATATGTCGAAATATTGCCATTCACTCGTAATAACAAATCGATATTGACCATCGGTAATGACCATAATTATAAAATGTGTTTATTGTTATTCAGTGGTTGTCCTTTGTTTACGTGTTACATATTTGTTTTTCGTTCATTTTTTTTACATAAATAAGGCTGTTTGTTTTCTCGTTTGAATTGTTTTACATTGTCTTATCGGGGCCTTTTATAGCTGACAATGCGGTATGGGCTTTGCTCATTGTTGAAGTCCGTATGGTGACCTATAGTTGTTAATGTCTGTGTCATTTTGGTCTTTTGTGGATAGTTGTCTCATTGGCAATCATACCACATCTTCTTTTTTATATTATTATAGTTTTGACAAGTAAGTAAAATTTACTAAGTGAAACTTCTAATTTTTATTTACCTTATCTTTTTATTATAATACAATAAAAAAATTATCTATATGATAGCGTCTTTTTGATGAACGGTCATACCATACGAAGAGTATAGAAGTATTAAAAGTAACCTGTAACAGAGTGTTAATTACCCCGACCATATGCGTACAAGTCTGAGATCTTCTAATGATATGGCACAAAATGTGCACCTGAATATAGGTATCTTGTTTTGTTACCCCCATTGAAACAATTGTTACATTGGTTACATTGGTTACACACATGGACCTTAAGTAAATGATATGCAATAGTGGCTTTATATGTTGCAAACTGTACATGTGTGGCTGTGCATCAGTCAGGGGATTTACTTAAACAAGTGATTTTCTAAATCACTGATTCAAGTAACATTACTTCCATAAAGGTTGGAAGTTAGAGTTGTCTTTCTTTAATAATCACCTATTTAAGTAGTACAAATTAATCACTAGAAGAAGTGATTTAATATTAGTGTAGCTTTAAATATAGAATACTAATGATCCAGGGACTAATTATGTTTCTAAACTTATCAGAACCAACATCTGTGTTGTCTAGGATGACCAGGTCATTTCAGGTGATGACCTTGTACTGAATCTAGGATAATGACATAAAAATCACTTGTTTAAGTATCAGACCTCAATTTCCTTCCAAAAAATCACTTCTTTAAGTATCATTCTTTTAATAACCCCCACTAATTTCAACACCCCCGAACAGTGAAATTTTTATCGCGAACAGTAGAATTTTATTACATAATCTGAAAGATGAAATCTTGAACTTCACAGGAAAAATACTCCCACTGCTGTGAAAAATCTTTGAAGAAAGTATCAGTTCATTATGTAAAGCCATTATTATAGCATTTTTTTCAACTAAAATAGAATTTTCAGGTAAATGATAGCATCAAAGGCATAAACCTTGCTACTTAAAAGAAGCAAAAAGTTCATATTTTTTAATTTTACTATTTAAAAGATGTTATTTAAACCTATGTGTTTAAAATTTTGAAAAAACTACAAAATCCCAATTTGTGACAAAACCTCGAATTTGCTACTCAAATAAGTGATTTAAAAATCACTTATTTCAGTAAGTCCCCTGACTGTGCATGGGGAATCCAGTAAAAATTTGTAACAAGTCTGAGAAATTCGGGTTACAATGGTTACATGCATGGGAAATCAGGTAAAAATGGTTACATACATGGGGAAAGGTAGGTTACAGTGCCTTATATGCTGAGATCAATGATTGACGAAAACAAAAATGTTGGCGTCGCTGACATGACAATGTTATTTTATTTATATCTGATCTTACTTTATATAAATTGTTTTTTTTCTTTGAATGTACTAAAAAACGGGATTTACATGGGAAAACGTGATGTCGGTCGACTGACAGACTGACAAAAAATAAGACACACAATTTCGGACCCTCTGCAGTTCTTTAGAGACTTTTAACACCATATATATTAATTGGTTGTGTAGCTATTACATATAGAGTG
The DNA here is from genome assembly GCA_037788925.1 of Mytilus galloprovincialis. Classification (NCBI taxonomy): domain Eukaryota; kingdom Metazoa; phylum Mollusca; class Bivalvia; order Mytilida; family Mytilidae; genus Mytilus; species Mytilus galloprovincialis. The sequence goes on along the minus strand of CM075334.1, from coordinate 4,290,777 downwards.
AAATATAAGCTAACCAGGAGGGATATTTGCAACTTTCACTTTCAATGCACCTGCAACAAAGTTCCGGAAGTAAAATTCGTTCTAAGGGGAGACAACTCTGTACAAACTGTTGGATGACAACAGGATGAAATGTCAACTGAAAAACTTACTTGTAATAAGCATTAACATCAAGATTATTACAAAGAGTGATCAAATACATCATGAGATAACAAAAAAGATAAAAGGTAAAAATCGAAGCTTATGGTTTTATGACCATAATTTTTACAATGAACCCCTCCCCCTTTTATTGTCATTTAATGATTTAGATTTTGCTAATATTATGTGTGTTCATGCCATTAGCATTTGTTATAACACTTTATTCCCCCAAAAAGTAGTGTGCATGATGCAGTTGACTCGAGTATAAAAATTAAATGAGTGGATAAGATAGACACTATCATGACTATAGAGATTAAATGTTTCAAAAAGAGATAAATATTCTTTGCATGCTATGAAGGGTTTATAATGAGACTACAAGGAAGCTTCAGTTTGAAATGTAATAGGTTACTAAATGTTGCCAAAAATTTTAAAAATGTGTTGATAGTTATTGGATGCATTACTGAGGGGGGATAGGACCTTTGTCAGGACTCCAGGATCAGGTGTTTTTAAGCTCAGGATTTTGGGATTGACCCTGTCGGGATTTGGGAATTCTTTTTTGGAATTTCGGGATTCCGGAAATTTAAAATATTTAAATTCGGGACCTCTGGATTTCGTGTTTTTAAGCCCAGGATTTTGGGATCAGGACCTCTCCTATCCCCCTCATTACTTTAACAGTAAATAACTGTTTAAATTCAGAAACTATTGTGGTGTAATATTGTGATTTTGCGATTATTGTTATTATTACTGCGGTTTGTTATTGCGATTTTTCATTTGAGACTACATGTATAATGCGATTATAATTTTTGTTATATATTTAGAAAAATCCTTTATAAATACATGTAATTCATTTAAAATATTTCAATTATAACCCTGTGACATTTTTCACAATAATTAAAACATTGCAATAATTTCTGAATTCAGGATTTCTTCCCTCAAGTAGTAATGATAATTAATATTCTATATTGAAACAGGGTAATCCAAATCAGTAATCTTATGTGAAGCCCCAACTTTTAATTTAGTTTGTGCTATTTAGATAAATTTTCATGTCTGATTTATCTTTTATCATATATATTTCCCTACAGCTATACTGAATTGGTAATTGCATTAAAAACAAACTTTAATTAGTCTCCTACCTGTCAATTCAAAGTTGACAAAAATCACAAAAATTAACAAAAGATTATAATTCAGGGTTAAAGAAAAGTATTACTTGAATATATAACAGTTATTATCAAATATAATATGAAGATCATTATAAAACGATGAATATACAAGGTATATAATTGTATTATATGTCTCTGCTTAGGCTAATGATGACTTTTCAATACTGTAACAGTTTATTTTTTACTGAAGTAGACATGCTTAAAGTAACCAAACCATTTTAGTATGTTTAAAATTTATCAAATATGAATAACAAAGAGGTTCATTTAATGACTAAAAACACAATTTTAGATTTTTTTCATTGTAATCAGAATGTAATCAAAAAGTAATCATGATTACAGGGTATTTTGAAAAGTAATTGATTAAATTAAATTACATGTAATCAGATTTTTGGCTGATTAATGATTACACTGATTACTTGAAAAATTGTAATCAATTACAGCTGATTAACGATTACAATTACAATTACCCCAAGTCTGGCCCTCGTATACATGTAGTCCATGTAGTCAGTACATCATATATTTTTATTATTACAAATTTCTTATTTCATTTACTTTAAATTTAATGTTACTCAATTAAATAAAAAATTATCATATTATGTACTTTGTTTCACCTATTTTTCATTTTCTTTTATATTATGTTTTAAAATTATATAGTAATTATTCTGCTCATTTTGTGCGCTGTGATTGGCAAATAAAATATTTAAACAAACAAGCAAGCAGTATATGACATACATTAATACCATATATTATAGTGTTCATGATGTCAATATACATGTAATCTACACTCCATGTGTCTTGACTGAGATATTTGAACTTCTGGAACACCATGAAACCATTACATAACATTTTTGCATAATTAAAAATTATTTTTTATCCCCTTGAAAATCCTGAAGAGACTAATGATAATACATCGTATAAATATATTAAACAATTGGCTAAAAGTACATGTATTCTCTTTAATATGTTTAAAGAGTAATAAAAGATTCAAAATAGGTACTTGATAAATTTGGTAGGACTTTAAAAAAAACTTAGAAAAGCTTTAGTGTGAATGTCAGTGTTGATTGTGGTAGCTATGATCATCTTTAAATATTTAATGTCTCAAGGACAATAAACTTGTTATTGTCCTCGAGCTCATAGCCAGTTAATAAATGTATATTATTTGCGGGTTATGACATAATTATGTCTGCCTCAGGTTGTTTAATAATGACACAAAAATAGGTTTATAAATATATATTGAAGCATCAAAAGCATATATTAAAACTGATTGAAGATATGATATCTTTATATCAGCCAATTAAAACTTGTAAATAAAATATATTTTCCTTAATAATGCTAAAACTGATTGCATTATATGGAGGACCCTTGAATAAATTCCTCCATTTGGTCGTCAGCAGAGGATTTGCATTGGACCTTTAGATCATGCTAATTTTTCTTAATAAATTTCCTTAAAATAAACTTTGGCAAGTATGAAATTCCTTTCATAATGTAAATTTCTTACTTTAATTTGAAAAGATTGTTTTTGCAGCAGTTATGACATGGATTTCAGATCTAGAGAAAGAAGAAAATAAACAATCTTTTATTTGTGGTTTATCTGCCCAATATTAGACTTGGACTTTTGTATGAAATTTTTTTCGAAATGTATTTGTTTAACATGAGACAACTTTAATTTGAAAGATTTTGAAAGGTTGTAAATAAATCAGTGTCTTTTATATTTCAGAATAAGAAGATGAATATCTACAGAAATTAAGAACAAATAGCATGAGTTAGTTGTACATCATGGATACCAGTATCAGTGGTCAATCGTCCACCTCGGAAAGGGACGACATTGAATGCCAGCTACAATATGAAAATGTTGGATCTGTTATGTTCCAAAATGAGATGCATGCTGGAAATTTTCTGAAGGAAATGAACTTACTGTATGAAGATGATTTGCTGAAGGATATCACTCTCTGTGTTCAAGGTCAATCATTGTCTTGTCACAAGGTCGTTTTGGCTGCTGCAAGTCCATATTTCAAGGCCATGTTTACATTAGATTTAAATGAAAGTAAACAATCACATATTGAGTTACATGAAATTGATTTTGAATCTGTTAGTTTCATTGTTGACTATTCTTATACTGGTTCCATAAATATTCACCAAGATAATGTACAGAATCTATTAGGAGCTGCTTCCCTGTTTCAGATTTTACCAGTGCAAAAAGCTTGCGCCAAATTCTTAGAAACACAAGTTGATAACTCCAACTGTATAGGTATATTCAATTTTGCACATATTCATAATTGTGATAGTCTACGATTAAAGGCTAGAGAACACATTGAGAAGAACTTTACAGAAGTTTGTCGCGGAGAAGAATTTTTATGTCTGTCATTAGATAAAGTAGAGGATTTGATATCAAGTGATGAATTAAACGTTGAACGTGAAGAAATTGTTTTTGAAGCAGTTATGACATGGATTTCAGAGAAAGAAGAAGATAGACGATCTTTTATTGGTGGTTTGCTGCCCCATATTAGACTTGGACTCCTGTCTGTAAAGTATTTGAAAGACAATGTCATGAACAATAAATATATTCAGGATTCTGATACTTGTATTAATCTTCTAGAAAGTTTGATTAAATTAGAAAGTAATCCTGAACTTTATTGTGGGAAACACAACTTCAGTTTGGCCTTGAGGTCTGGAATGATTAAACCTGAGCACTGCCTACTTTTTGTAGGAGGGACTGATCATGGTCGCAGGAACACTTCTATCAATTGTTACAATCCATTAACTAGAGAAACATTTTATATGGAAGATTATCCAACTGCCAAACGCCTAGGAGATTATGAAGTAGAAGATTTATCGTGTGTTGTTACGGAACAAGGAATGTTATACTCAGGGGGAGGTAACTACATTTATCATGACTTTCCCTCAGAACATTTCGATTCTGACGATTCTTTTGATGATTTAGAGGAGAGAATTGTTAGAAAAGACTTCTATTGCTATGACAATGATCACAACAAATGGCTATCCATGGCACCAATGCTGTTCCCGAAGTCAAACTTTACTTTGGCAAGCTTAGGCAAGAAAATCTACTGTTTTGGTGGAGTTACAGAGAACCAACATCCAACAGAAATTATTGAGGTTTATGACATTGAGAAGAATCGATGGAGTTATCAGGGTATGTTACCTACAACACTTGTAGACTTATGTTCAGTTGTATATGATGAGTATATATTTCTGTTAGGTGGCAGAACTGGTGTTGGTGCTCATAATCTAGTCGTAATGTACCACCCAACGAAAGGAAACTGGATTTCAAGAGCAGGAATGCCAACTCCACGATTTAAATTTGGTGCATGTTTAGTGCATGGTGAGATTTACGTAGCAGGAGGCCAGATTTACTCGCATGCCTCACAAACAATAAGTAGAGAAGCTCTGAAATCAGTTGAAATATTTAATATATCGGACAATCAGTGGCGTCAGGGTCCAGATTTACCAGACGAGATGTACAATGTAGGACTAAGCATGGTAAACGGTGCTCTTTATTGTTGTGGGACTGTAGAATATAGGAGATTAACCAGAATATGTCGCTATAACATTGTATGTAAACTTGACTTTGCGACAAATCGTTGGACAGTTATAGAACAATTGCTGAGTACTTGTCAGAACTTCCATTGTATATCAGCAAGACTTCACACACGGAAACTTTCACAAGTCTTCCGACCTGATGTTGATACATAGCCTCAAATATACATTAGGAAGAAATTTTCATTTTTCATTATGTACAACAATCTGTTCTTATGAAGTTTTTATTTATGCTGTTTCTGAATAACCAACATGACCAATGATATAAAATCTATGCATTTCTTGCATATTTTTTACATCTAAACAGGTATAAAAATGTATACATTTCTTACATTTTTTACAGTAATGCCGCTCTTGACTATTTTTACTTGTTTAAGACAAATTAAGTTTAAAGTGTAATCTTAATAGAAGATTTGACATAATCTCATATTTTGAAGTACAAAAAAATTGTAACACCACCCTATAGATACATGTATCTGTTTTATTTTTCAAATTTTATTTCATGTATTTAAAATTGATAAAAAAATGGTAGAATTTGATGGTAAGAATTTTTTTCTGCACTTATTTTAACATAACTAAAAATATTTCTATTTCCAATTGCTGGAATGTTCCCCATTTGCTTTTTATGAAAGAAATAGTTCAATTAGTGACTTGAAAATGTGTTTGTTTTCTTAAAGACAGATGTGTTAACTAGTACAAGTAGTAGCACTATAGATCCAATGTACATTTGAATTTGATCGAGTCATGCTATTCTTTGATCATGATGCAATGTAATTGGTGAAACTTATAAAACAAAACTGGTGCCAAATGTGTAATAAATCTTGTGACTGACTTGAATTTGAAAAACAAATGAATTATGAACATTATGAAATGAGGGTAAATAAATATTTATATGTATTATGTAGGTTGATTGATATATTTATTGTAGCTTTACACCACTTCATCTTTAGTGCATAAAGCCTGTAGTAACATGGTAAACTAAAAAAATTTGGAATTATACCATACATTGTAAGCATACCTCATCTCCTTATTTTTATAATAAATGTTCATTGATTAGTTCATATTTCATTGAATTTTGAGTGCATATGCCTTATGGTCATGATGGTGTGTGGTTATCTAATATATTTCAGTAACTATGGTTATGGCACTCAAAAAAGTTCTACCTGTCTGTTCAATGTTGTATTAGTTGATAAATAGGCATGCAATATTTGCAGATGGACAAACAATCAATGAAACAATCAATCTATATTGTGTTAAAACCTTCATGCTTAATCTGTAGTTGCTGTTTAGAATCATTGTAAGTTGTTCTGTAACTATACTGATGCTATTACCATGATAACAGTCTGATTTATTATTACATTATTCTCAACGTGTGGCCTGTTTAATTTCATTTGTTGATTGACAGAAATTCAATTATGACTTCAAATTTTCTTGCTTTGCCCTCAGAATTTACCATTGTGATATCATGAAAAAAAACCCTACCATGCCTGATGAGGTCAATTAGAAAGAACATGCATGTCTTTTTGCAGATCATTGACAATAGGCTATTTGCCCATTCCCGTAATTGACCCTGTAATTAGAGATCCCTTTTTTTAATTGTCTCCCTTATGAGGGACATTAATTTTTATTTACAATGGAGAGCTAGCAGAAAGAGCAAATCTACCTGTGCGTAATGTGAGTAATCTATAAGGTTTTCAAATTTTTTTATTACATTAATTTGTTGTTAGACTAAATACTTTTGACATCAGAAATTGTTCTTCATGAAAAATTAGTTAAACCGCCTATACATCACTTTCAATTCATCATGCTTTGCATTGGCAAAAGCCAATTTTGTCCGGTATGGAACCAGTCTACGATTGACAAAGGGAAGTAATTTGTTTAAAAAGTGTGTAAAAACAGAATCAAATCGGTAATTGGCAAATGGACTATTGAAGATAATGTGAGCATACATAAATATATTTAAAAATCACCACATAATATTGTGCAATATGATATTTCTCTACTCTTGATAGTTCAATTCTAAATACATTTAAATTGAATGGTCTAGAGTTGAGAAATATAATATTACCCTCAATGCAGTGCTTAAATCTACATTTCTTTTAAATTTGATTCAACTTTTATCCTACAGATTTTTAAGATATTCAGTCATTATGTTGGCAAGACATTTCTATGTGTCCACTGTATTTTATTTCTTTAACTATCACTGCCTGAGACTAATAATAGTCTGTTTGGTTGATGCATTTATTTTATTGCATTTAAGAATAAACATCTGAGTCAGTGAGTGTATTTGAAAATAATAAGCCTTTAATAATACTGTAAATTAGATGTGGCTTGTTCATGTAAATTGTGAGGCAGATATGCAATTTATTTATCAGACTTATATTACTAGATTCATTTGATTTTATTGTATGGCAGTACATTTATCACAAAACTGTTTTGATCGATTCAAAATTTATAAAACATAGCTTTATAATGGGAGATAACTCAGTTAATTATAAGACTGTATTGAAAACTTTGTGGAAAAACAAGTTTTCATTCTTCTTACAAAAGTGCAATTATTTGTGTACAACAATTACAAAATATGAGAATTTTGGACAGCTTGTACTATCCAAAAACAAGCATGCATGCTATGGTGACCAAAACTTTTTATTTTATTGGTTTAAAAAATAAATAAAAATCAAAATCATATAACTTTTATTTTGGTAAAGCCGCACAAATTGTAATCCATTACAACTTACATTAATTAATTTTAATAAATTCATAAGATAAAATATTGATTCTCAAAGAAACTGCCATCCAGGGATATAAAATAATAGTAGCTTGTTATCTTACTCACCTTATATACAGGGTGCACACTTTAACTTTTTATGAAAATATTTGTAGTATCATCAATACAAAAGAAAATTCAGACATGTTGTAGACAAGGTGCACTCTTTACCATAATATAGTTCTTAACAGCCACACCTTTTTAAAGCTATAAACCCCTGACGTTCTACCTTATAAATACCAACTACTATGAATTATGAAACTGTACAAATTTTGGAAAATTTAATTAACCTCTAACAAAAAACAATTATCTCTCTCTAGTGATAAGCTTTGGGTGTTCTTAAACAATTAATTGTTTTATAGTGTGCTGTTTTTCACTTTCCCTAGTGCTTCCATAATCGTATTGTTGTTTAAAACATTTTGTGTCAATTTTGTTTATGTCTGATTTTTTATGCAAGTTACTAAGTATAAAAATAAGTTTGCATCCTCTACTTTTATTGTAACTGGAAAAAGAATGGCACATGTATGATAATACACCTTATCAATAATCCCGGCTGACCCGGCCGCTTGAACTTTTGACGTCAACAACAACCAGTTTTACATTGTGGCGTCAGATATTTTGTTTTATGACGTCAGAATTTTACGGGAACCTGTGTGATATTCAGTTATGGCAGACAAATAGCGATAACGTGTTTTAGGATAGAGATTCCTTTTACATTCATGCCATTGATTATATGTATAATCCTTATATTTTTTTTTCAATTTTGCACATCTAGTTCTAGCTTGAAACAAGCATGGTGACCTATACTTTTAATATGTTTCAAAATGAAATGTTTTGAGTGACATTTGTATTTGTTGTTGTTTGTCATACTGTTAGTGTAACTGCTTTATGTGTACAAACTGTTCACTTTTAAGAATAATGTGTACTAGGGAAATAATATTTCTGTGGATTCAACAATGTATTAAGGAAACTATGTTTTGAGACTTTTAATGTTCAGCAAAGTAAGATCTACAAATAAGTTAATATGACTAAAATGGTCAGTTGACCCCTTAAGGAGTTATTGCCCTTTATAGTATTGAGATAAAAAGTAAAGAATACAAAAATGAAGACTCGATCCAAACTCTCATCTTTGTTCAAAATACACAACATTACAATATACACTTTTCCAAATTATTACGGATAATATCCTCTTAATAAATTTGAGAATGGAAATGGGGTATGTATCTTTCATTAACAGAAACAATCTTAATGACACATTTTCTAAATGCATTTAGTGATGATTCTGCAAGTCTTCAAGTTGTCAGCTTATTATTTGTACCTTCTCTGGTAATGCTGTTATATTTGTTATACATGTATTTTAGTTTTCTATTGCTGTCAAATATAATGCTGTTATATTTGTAATACATGTACCATCAAGCAAAACAATAAATGAGAAACATTGAATAACTGTGTTTATGTATTTTTTTTATAATTCCTTTATGATTTGTACAACTTAAAAGTCAACCATTACACATCACACAAAGAAGCAAGTTCTGTACAGGTCATAATTTTCAGTGAATTATATAAAGTTCAATGTTACAGGATAAAAAAAAGTTACTGTAAATAATATATTGGGCTAATAATTGCAGGGATCATATAACCTTGACCTCATTTTCATGGTTCATGGGTCAGTTAAGATTTTGTGGTTTGATCAAATTCTCATGTACTTTTAGCTATAAAACCACTATTTGGTGTATGGAATGATTGTAAGGTGTTCATGTCTGTCTGGCATGGTTCATCTGAACAAGAGTTCATTTTCATGGATCTTTGTTAATGTTAAGTTTATGTAATACTTGAAGTAAAACCTTTATATTACACTTTCAATATGAATTCAGTCATTAGTAAATCAAGCAAGATATTTCAGCATGTGCACTCTTGTTTATCAAAAAAAGTGAATGGTTTATATGCCACTGTCAGCAACTCATCCATACAAATGACCAAAGATATTTTTGTATTTTAAACTTTTTATTTCAAGTTTTATTTATCACAGTTCTTCGATATAAACACATATAATGATGATACACCAATCTGTACAAATCCATAAGTTAGAGATTTACAAATTTATGTGAAACAACCACATATGTTAATGAAACATTATTCACATTTCCCTTATAAAAATCACATGAGTTTAACAATTATTCCACATGAGATTATCAATTTTTCACATTATCCAACACGAGTTTATCAAACCTTCACAATATATTCCACATGAGTTAATTAAATCTTCACATGATTCCAAATAACTTTAATCAATATCCCACATGGGTAATCATGTTTTTCACAATATAAACCCACATGAGTTCATGAAATAACATGATGAAGCCTTATAATTAGTGTATACAGTTGCATAATGTTATCAACATAGTTACAAATGAAACAAATTCTTTTTAAAAGTATAAACTCATATGACAAACTCAAATTACATTTAAAGCATGATTTCACATACTAATAAATAGGAAGATATGATTGCCAATGAGACAACTATCCACCAAAGTTCACATGAAAAGCAATTACAGCCTTCAACAGAAAAACAAACTTACTGATAGCGTGTATAGTCTGCTATAACATTTATAAAAGGCCCTAACATGAAAAATATGGAACAGCTATTTTGAGAAAACTAAATGCTTAATTTGTAGTAAAAGAATTCACTCTCCGTATAACTATATTAAATAAACTATTATAGAACTCTGTCCTATGTTGTTTTCTTGGGGTTTGTCTGTTTTCTATTGTTCCTTGTAACCATTCAAGGTAAAATTCAGATCTATCATAAAATAAATGGGAGAGATGTGTCCTTAGAAATAATAACATAACTGGAAATTATCCAATAGTTTTTTTTTTACAATATTCCTTTGAATTACTTTTGTAGAATATAGGTTTTAAAATGATATAAAACCTAGCAATTTCATAACATTTGGAATCAAATATAAAGATACTAATTTAAAAGAATATACCTTTCCCTGCTTGTTTTAATGTAAGATTTGATATGGCACAACAAACTGTCAAGTATATTAACAACAATTTAACTGTTTTGAGTTCCCGAATGCATTACTACGGGTATTTTCACACAAAAATTGCAATAGCATTTTCAGTAAACAAAACAATGTTGGAAACACCATTTTCTTTTAAAATTATTTCAGGAGCCAGATCTACACCATTTACAGTTGGAAACATAAGGATTCATGCAGAATGTAATAAATACTATGCCCCTGTGTACAATGATAAAAAATAAATATATAACAGAAATACAGGGTACAATAACAAAGGTCTTTTATGTTGAAGTTCTTGAACACATAATAATGATCCTGCACTGTACGCTGCCCACATAACACCAAGAAGCTGAAAATATAAAATATAAATATCACCAGTGGTAGATTGAACTCTACATGATAATATATGCTTGGGGAAAATTGTTGACATACTAAATAGACTTGATCAATGGTAAATATGGTACAGTGTATAATGAACAGAGTAAAAACTGATGTTTTGAGGCCAAAAACTAGTGGCTCTAAGGAGCCTGTGTCGCTCATCTTGGTCTTTGTCAATATTAAACAAAGGACACAGATGGATTCATGACAAAATTGTGTTTTGGTGATGGTGATGTGTTTGTAAATCTTACTTTACTGAACATTCTTGATACTTACAATTTTCTCTATCTATAAAGACTTGGTCCTTTAGATACAGAGGAAAAGATTTACCAAATTAATGAAAATTGTTAACCAGATGCTCTGCAGAGCGCAGCTTTAGACGACCGCAGAGTTCGAACCCTGAACATTGGGGCAGGTATGGACACAACATTCAAGCTTGATACAGCTCTGAATTTGGATTGTGATTAAATAGTTGACACAACAAAGGTTTCTGACACATAATGAATGTGGTTTCAGAACTTAAACTTAAAAACTTTAAATTTTAAATTGGACATTACCTATTATGGTCCAATATCCAAAATCAAAATACATGGTTAGATTCAGCATATCAAAGAACCCCAAGAATTCAATTTTTGTTGAAATCAAACAAAGTTTAATTTTGGACCCCAATTTGAACCAACTTGAAAACTGGGCCTTTAATCAAAAATCTAAATACATGTTTAGATTCAGCATATCAAAGAACGTCAAGAATTCAATTTTTGTTGATATCAAACAAAGTTTAATTTTGGACCAACTTGAAAACTGGGCCCATTGTAAAAAATCTAAAGACATGTTTAGATTCAGCATATCAAAGAACCCTAAGAATTCAATTTTTGTTGATATCAAACAAAGTTTAATTTTGGACCCCGATTTGGACCAACTTGAAAACTGGGCAAATAATAAAAAATCTAAGTACATGTTTAGATTCAGCACATCAAAGAACCCTAAGGATTCAATTTTTGTTAAAATCAAACTTTTAATTTTGGACCCTTTGGACCTTAATGTAGATCAATTTGAAAAAGGGACCAAAAATTAAGGATTTACATACACAGTTAGATTCGGCATATCAAAGAACCCAAATAATTCAATTTTTGATGAAATCAAACAAAGTTTAATTTTGGACCCTTTGGGCCCCTATTCCTAAACTGTGAGGACAAAAACTCCCAAAATCAATCCCAACCTTCCTTTTATGGTCATAAACCTCGTGTTTAAATTTCATAGATTTCTATTTACTTATACTAAAGTTATAGTGCGAAAACCAAAAATATTCAGACGACGACAACGACGACGCTGACGCCAACGTGATATTTTCAATTTTTGCGGTCGTATAAAAACTGCAAAATTGCCTTGAAATTACCAATTCAGGGGCAGCAACCCAACAACAAGTTGACCAATTCATTTGAAAATTTCAGGGCAGATAGATATTGACTTGATAAACAATTTTACCCAGTCAGATTTGCTTTGGTTTCAGAGTTATAAGCCAAAATCTACATTTTACCCCTATGTTCTATATTTAGCCATGGTGGCCATTTTGGTTGGTTGGACAGGTCACCAGACACATTTTTTAAACAAGATACCCCAATGATGATTGTGGCCAAGTTTGGTTAAATTTAGTCCAGTAGTTTCAGAAAAGAAGATTTTTGTAAAAGTTAACGATGACGACAGGCGATGACAGATGCCAAGTGATGAGTAAAGTTCACTTGGCCCTTTTGGCTAGGTGAGCCAAAAAAGGTAGTTCTATCGAATTTTAATTTGTCTGATAAGTATTCTCAGTGGTTATTATATTTACATCAATGAGCTATGAAATTAAATAAATCACTGTGCTTTAACAGTTATGACAGTCAAAAGAGAATTCTGCTGTAAAAAATAATATACAAATAATAAAATTATATATTTTCTCATTGGAAATTGCTGACATACTAAATAGACTTGATCAAAGTTAAATCTAATAATATTGTAGATCAGAGACAAAACTGATATTTTGAGGCATCAAGACTTGTACTTACTTTTATAAGAATTCCAACATAGTACATAGAATGGAACAACGGTAAAGCTGATGCTGTGATGACCAGTGGTAATACTGAGTAACCAATCACTCCAAGGCATTGGGAATATGATACCTGAAATAAACCATCATCTGTTATTAAGTGTGGATACACACAAATATCTTGCCTGTAGATTGATATCGTAAAATATCACCTGTGAGTCACAATATGAAGCTTTTTATCAAGTCAGTGTAATGAACGAGCTCATTTGTCTCATATATATTATCTCTGTTTACTACAATTCTTAACACTATTTATGTTCTTTCTATCTATTGTGTCAAAACTATTATGTTCTTTCTATCTATTGGGTCAAATCTGTTATGTTCTTTCTATCTATTGTGTCAAATCTGTTATGTTCTTTCTATCTATTGTGTCAAAACTATTATGTTCTTTCTATCTATTGGGTCAAATCTGTTATGTTCTTTCTATTTATTGGGTCAAATCTGTTATGTTCTTTCTAGCTATTGCGTCAAAACTATTATGTTCTTTCTATCTATTGTGTCAAATATGTCTATCCTTAACCTTACCTCTCCACCAAGAGCTCTTGCTAACAGGAATATAATTAATGATCCAAATATCCATATTGTTATAATCCATGATATAACCTGAAAAATAAATCAACATCATAATGGCAGATCTTTAATAGTTTGTGTGTTTAATTCATTCACACTATTTCAAACTTTAGATTTAGAGCTTGAAGCATTGTTATAAAACCAACAGACTTTTCCTTGTCATGTGCCACATGATACTGTGAATTCCTTTATTTACGTGGGTACCAACTTTCGTGGTTTGAGGGAAACTTGCATATTCGTGGATATTTAATTTCATGGTTTTGGCAAAGTCTGCATACATTCCTGAAGAAAATATGTAATTCGTTGAACATTTTAATTCGTGGTTCCCCATACCCATGAAATCCACGATAATTGGTATCCAACCAATAATAATGTATCCACAGTAGGTGCCATTAGTGGACAGGGCACATTAGTTCACTTTACCAGTTTTAGTTCTATTTCATAGTTAAATGGTTTGTTTGTAACTCCAAATAGGAAAATTGAAAACTTCATGAAATCAAAAGAAAGCTTACATCAATAGATATAAATAATAAACCAATGCTTCATGAAAATTTGAAAAAAAGAGTTTTTGAGTTATTGTCCAATAGAGTGTTGATACAATTGTAAACCAAAATATGTGGTGTATCTCCAATAAAATGGTGTATATAAAGTCTTTGTTCAGTTGAAACAGTCAAATTTGTTCGAATCTGTCCATGTTTAACATATACAAATTACAATGATGTATATAAAAATTTACCTTAAACAATTTATAACATGTTTAAGACAGTGATGATATAAAGCAACAGCACTTGGTTGAAGTCAAACCATGTTTTTGTTATTATTGTAGAAGGAACCCAATAATAAAATTCCTTTGATTTTTCATAAATTACCTGATTAGCCTTTTAAAGAACCTCATCAGTATTCAATATTGTTTATATGATGCATTTTATCAGATTTTTGTTTTGGTTCCTATTTTCCAATTTATATACTTACTCTGAACTGTCCATATAATGATACAAGAGAGTATAACAATATAACCACAAGAGGTCCCCAGAAATCTGGACTTTCTCTGACCACATGTCTGTTGAATCCTAGTTGTGGTAGTGGAAACAAAACACACCTCAGTTTGTAGTAAATGTCCTTCAAGTCAATGTCAAGTTCTTCTCTGTAAAAAAAGTCAAACAGTTAATGACTCCCATAAGCTTGGAAGCTATGTGTTTTTATGTGTTTGTTTTTAGTTAAGATTATCATTAAAGTCAATGATTCTAATCAGCTGATTATTCCCTGGGTAGTCAGTGGAGTGAAAAAGGGTACGTCAAGAGAGGCTTGGAATCTTGATATATTTTGTAACAAGCAATATTTGATGAATAAAATTATAATGTCGTTAAAAAAAAAGATTATCATTATTAGCTGTCATAAAAAGAAATGTGGGGTAAATGAAGACAGCAATCAAACAAGAAAACTAAAGAAAAACATACAATTTTAGCCTACTACATATTTATGACAAGTTTATGATCAAAAGAAAATCAACAGCCACAATCAGCATAATTTGTTGTAACAGGTAACCAACCTGCTTCTTTGACAGGTCATTATGATCATTGTGATCATCAAAAATTAATTAATTTGAAGAATTTGTCTGTTTGAATTTTGATTTTAATAAATTTATCATACTGTCACTATTTCCAAAATTACCATATATAGTTTCACTGAACATGCTGAAAGATAAATTGTTACAAAGTCATGAAACATTGCTATTCGTTAAAACAATGACCTTTTAAAATCCTTTTAAAAAGTTTTTTTTCTTGTTCTAAAATGACAAATGAATAATTAAAAGTTAAAAGATACAAAATAAAGAAGACTATTTTGAAAACACCTAACAAGCTGGTAATAACCCCCCAAAAAAGGGAATTAGTGACAGCATGAGCATACATTGTAATTTGAATTTATATTAATTAATAAGGATTATCAAACACTGATAAATAGACAGACATGAAATGCCTACAATAGAAGTCACAAGAATATTCTATATGATAAATTATCCAAAATATATTTGATAATTTTGATTTTTAAGTCAGAATCTTTTAGGAGAGTTTTTTTTTTGTAAACATGTCTAGGTAGAAGTAGGTATGTACAAGGTTTTACCTATTGTGTCTGTTTGTTTTGTTCATGCATCATCATTATAATGGCATTTGATGTGACTGTCATACAAGTGAGATGTTTAGCTAGCTATAAAACAAGGTTCAATCCACAATTTTCTACATACAAATGTCAGGAGTATGACAGTTGTCATCCATTCGTTTGATGTGTTTGAGCTTTTGATGTTGCCATTTGATAAGGGACTTTCCTTTTTGAATTTTCCTCTGAGTTCAATTTTTCATGATTTTACTTTTTATTTATTTAGAACATACAAAAGTGGTTTGAGATCATCTTCATCCACATCATCATCCTCTTCTAACAGCCAACCAAACCCTCTTCCTTCAAGAAATGCTGAAGCTGGACCTCTTTTCCTGACACCATAAATATCTTGTGATGGAGTAGTTTCAGTAGGTTCTATAGAACCTTCTATTTCTGCTGTGCCTGCAATAGTCAATACATGTATGTAAAATAAGCTATATGAATACATGTATTAACATCAATATTTAGTCATATTCATGTAATGATAAGATAAAATTAAATCACTTAGCTTAGTGATTTATGTGTACTCAATACTGCCTACTATTTAGATTCGTGATAATTAAAAAAAGACAACATTTGTGGACAAAATGAATCAGTGATTTACAGTCAGGGGACTTACTGAAATAAGTGATTTTTAAATCACTTATTTGAGTAGCAAATTCGAGGTTTTGTCACAAATTGGGATTTTGTAGTTTTTTCAAAATTTTAAACATATAGGTTTAAATAACATCTTTTAATTAGTAAAATTAAAAAATATGAACTTTTTGCTTCTTTTAAGTAGCAAGGTTTATGCCTTTGATGCTATCATTTACCTGAAAATTCTATTTTAGTTGAAAAAATGCTATAATGGCTTTACATAATGAACTGATACTTTCTTAAAAGATTTTTCACAGCAGTGGGAGTATTTTTCCTGTGAAGTTCAAGGTTTCATCTTTCAGATTATGTAATAAAATTCTACTGTTCGCGAGGTCTGATACTTAAACAAGTGATTTTTATGTCATTATCCTAGATTCAGTACAAGGTCATCACCTGAAATGACCTGGTCATCCTAGACAACACAGATGTTGGTTCTGATAAGTTTAGAAACATAATTAGTCCCTGGATCATTAGTATTCTATATTTAAAGCTACACTAATATTAAATCACTTCTTCTAGTGATTAATTTGTACTACTTACATGTAAATAGGTGATTATTAAAGAAAGACAACTCTAACTTCCAACCTTTATGGAAATAATGTTACTTGAATCAGTGATTTAGAATATCACTTGTTTAAGTAAGTCCCCTGACTGATTTAGAAATCATTCATGGAAGTAATTCCCCTGACTGTATAGGATATATAGGTCTGGTACAAATGTGGTATATTAAAGAAAAGTAAAGCTCTGTTACATTTTTTACATGGTCTTGAGGGAAATTATTCATATTAAAAAACATGTCTATAGATTTCATCTTGTTTTCAAGTGCTTCACTAAATTTTTATCAATATTACATTGAAAAAATTGGTGTTTAATATTTCTATTCTCTTATTTCATTGACTAAAAGCTACATTTTGAACCAAGAAAAAGACAAATAGACAAACAATAGACAAATAATACACAAACACATCATAGGAATCTAAAGACTAATAAGCAACATGAACACTGCCAAAAGATGGGGTGATCTTAGATGCTCTGAAAGGGTAAACAGATCCTGCTCCACATGAGACACCCCTCATGTTACTCTTATAAGCACAAAACTGGTAACAAGTCTAATTCAGTAGGTCAAATTTGTTAAACAGGGACAGGATTGTTGTTACAACATTAAGAACTTATCCCTCTATCATCTGTGATAAGGATATTTCATAATGGTCAACCAACTCTGATGGCGTCCATAAAATTTACATTAGGATGATTTTAACTTCACCATGTTCACCATACGAAACTTCTTGTGAGCAGCAACCCTCTATCAAGGAAATACAAGCCCGAGAATATCATATCAATATGGGAGATACATGTATGTATACTCTGTTAGAGTATGCAGGTGCTGGAATGATGCTACATCATGTACATAGAAATAAAAAGTTCACAATTGGGAAGCTGAAATCATCTTTTTTATTGTAAAAATTAGTTTTCAAGGGACCCTCATTGTCAATTTCTAGATATTAAGTAAGTCTAAAGAATAAGCATTACTATGTGATTTTAGCTATGTTTGCATCTCTGACTGATTTTATGAAAAAGACCATGTCAATTATCTATTTTTTTTTGCAGAATAATCAAGCTAAGTTATATGCACGTTTCCATTCTCTGGGGCTGCTTCATTTGTTCTAGGTCGAGCTATGCCCGGTTCTTCACCCTATCACGTGACCGGGTTAAATATGGCTGAAAATAAAACGAGTGGAACCGGCTGATTTAAAGATGGCGACAGAAGTTCAAATTTATACTTTTTTGCTTTCTAAGCTAGGGAATATAAAAGATGAACTTATTAACAATAAATATATATTTTTAAAATGCAATCTTTTTTTATGAGGCCTTATTCATCATAAACACGTTTCTCCGAGATCATGGAGATCATTTTATAAATTTGAAAATAAAATATAGCATGGCAATTCAATATCATCATAGTGGACCAATGCAGTATCATGTACTATACTGTACTAGTCTGATTGACAAACATCAATCTTCACCTTTTAAATTCTGATAATTTATCTAAAATTGCGCTTCCTGCCATACTTTAATGACCGGCTGATGGCTTGCCGGTGAGTGAAGACCAGCGAGGGCGGCATATGACTATATGTGCTGGCGGCTGATTTTACAGCAAATGAAGCGACTGCCTACATGTATACTGAAAGCGTCGACCAGGCTAACCCCGGTTGAGCCGCTGTGGTCAAATGAAGTAGAGTTTTTGAGTTATCAAAAATATTCTATTTTAATATTTTAAATAAGACCCCATCTACAATCTTTATATATATAATTAGTCTTTAGTCTAATATTTGTACTTTTGACAATGTTTGAAAAAAATTATTTGAGTCACAAAAAAACAACTTGTATACACATTTTGGAGGTAGACATTACAAATTACCGCCAGATTTTGATGAATGCACAAATTGAAATTCTTCAGACGAACTCTGACTTCCTTGATTCGGTGTGTAAGTGTAAGAATTTTCCATATCGACAGAATAATTTTCGGCACTCGAAAAATTTCCTCCACTGGCGGCCATTTTAGATATAAACAGTCAGTTTCGTACTTGACACGTCAAAATAAAATAATTTTGTTCCAAATATTGTAAACAAATAGGTAATAAATTAAAAGATATATTTTGTTTTAATTCTTGCTGGTGAAAATAAGTTGTCCCTGACTGATTACACCTCATTTTATACGAAAATAAGATTGTCAATACAGCGGGAATCATGAAAATCAAAATAAGATTTTTGTAAAAAATAGCTCACTTACTTGTGTAAAATTAATTCTAACCTTATTCAGATAGCAGATTAATTAGGTTACTATATTGTAATCTTTATGCTCTGTATGTGTTATTCTAAAAAAGTACAAAAAGAGAGATCTAAAAAACATAATTTTGGCCTTTATCCCTTGAATCATATCATAGACACCTCCATATAAAATGTTCAGGCAAATTTCAGGTTCCAAGATGATCTGTTTAAACCCCTCAAGTGTCAAATCTTGCAATCAACTCCTCATTTTAACATATTTAGACAAGAAAAGACCTTTTGGATATATACATGTAGCTGCAGAACCGTAGTTTTGTTATTTTTTGACTTTTTGTGGACCATCATCATGATCTTGACCATACGGTTCTGCAGCTATTTTGGATATTGCTTATTGGAAATCTGCGCCTCTTGTATTGTTTCTGTTCGCCCTGGGTTTGTGCTCCATACAAAAAAGAATATTAATATTAAGGCATCAAAGTTTAATATTTGATATTAACGGCAGGCGCGGATCCAGAGGGGGGGGGGGGGGGTTCCAGGGGTTCGAACCCCCCCTTTTTTTTGGCCGATCAATGCATTTGAATGGGAGCATATAGCTGGAACCCCCCCTTTACTCTGGGTTGGGAACCCCCCTTTTTAAAATGGCTGGATCCGCCCCTGAACGGTCTCACTAATTAGCAACAAAAAGAATTTTAGCGACAAGAAGCGTCAAGAAGCGACAAGAAGAAGAATTTTATCAACAAGAAGCGACAAGAAAACATTTTTTTTAATTTAAATTACTTATTCCAAATAAATGTTAAAAAAAAAAGCAAAAGAAAACAATTGTAGCGACAAGAAAGTTATTATTGATAGAAAAAAAATGAAAAATAGATCGAATTCTTTTACATTTACCTTGTTGTATTATGATATTACTTTTACTTGTGTTTGAGAACAACAATGACAATAATATATTTGAGGGTTGGGATCCTGCTAATATGTTTAACCCCGCCACATTATTTATGTATGTGCCGGTCCCAAGTCAGGAGCCTGTAATTCAGTGGTTGTCGTTTGTTTATGTGTGACATAGTTGTTTTTCGTTCATTTGTTTTACATAAATAAGGCCGTTAGTTTTCTCGTTTGAATTGTTTGACATTGTCTTATCCGGGCCTTTTATAGCTGGCTTTGTTGTATGGGCTTTGCTCATTGTTGAAGGCCATACAGTGACCTATAGTTGTTAATGTCTGTGTCATTTTGGTCTTTTGTGAATAGTTGTCTCATTGGCAATCATACCACATCTTCTTTTTTATATTACCTTATAATTTGTTTTTTTTTACTCTCTTTGTACAATATATAATAAACTTGCAAAATGCATTATGTGTGCATCATTGTCTAGAAAATACAGACAGTCACACAAATTGTGAAATACGAAGAACTGAAATCAAACAAGAGGAAAACAAAATTAAAATGTGAATATGTTTCATAATTTTTTTGGTGTATTGCCCCATTTAACGATATTTTTTATCATATTTATGCATATTGATTGAAGATTAAAGGAAATTAATGACAAACTTGAGTTTTCAACAGGTGTTCACTATTTACAATGATTGTATTGTCTGGCGCGTGTACAAAGTTGAAGGTGTTAATTGGATGTGATTGTATCAATAGAACATGGGACACGCGCCTCGTTAATTACCTGTTTTTACC
The DNA here is from genome assembly GCA_037788925.1 of Mytilus galloprovincialis. NCBI lineage: Eukaryota > Metazoa > Mollusca > Bivalvia > Mytilida > Mytilidae > Mytilus > Mytilus galloprovincialis. The sequence goes on along the minus strand of CM075334.1, from coordinate 4,269,843 downwards.
TTAGGGTGAAGACACACCTAATGTTGTTCCTATCAAGAACAATGAATATTGTACTGTTACAAAGGAAATAATATTTCATATTTTTGTTTCAATAAATTCTTCAAAGGAAAGTTAAAAATCTTTTGTTTTTTTTTCCATTTCATATAGCATTTTCTAAAGCTCTACCAAGCTGACTATTAGTCATTGAGATTTTATATTTTCTTGTCGCTAAATAGTCTTCTTGACGCTTTTTGTCGCTTCTTGACGCTTCTTGTCGCTAATTAGTGAGACCCGATATTAAGGTTTCACTTCAGTCAAAAATATGGGACACTTCATAAACATCTGAACTTTGCTTGTATTTTTCAACCTATAATGAATAAAGTCCTTAACTATGGGAACATGTCTTCATTTACCAGACCTGTTTACCACTACGATTTTGGCGTAGTTTCTACAATTTTTTGTACTCACACTACCAGCCTAAATGGGGTAAACAGGTCTGATTTACACATACTTAACATATACACACTGTGTAAATTCTAAATAAACTTGAAATTGTTATGTTGTGGCCAAACCAGTTCTTGGGGTCAACATTGAATTTTCCAAAAAATCTGGAGGTCTACAAGATGACTTAATTTGATTAAAATTGGTATGGACGAATACTGTTGCATGTAATGAAGTTAAAACCACCTGACCATGCTGAAGTGTAATACAGAAGGGTTTGGCAGATCAGCTTTTTAATATTTTGAAAAAGTCAATAAAAATGACGTGAATGATAGCATCACATTTTATCTTTATTTATAGGTAGTATCAGCTGGACTTGTTGTCATGGGTATCCAAGGACTGTTACCATTTCTGAAGAAGATACATGACCATGTAAACATAGCCAAGTTTTCTGGTTGTACAGTGGCTATAGATGCTTATTGTTGGCTTCACAAGGGAGCTTTTTCATGTGCTGAGAAATTGGCCCTGGGAGAAAAAACAGACCAGTATGTATATGATTCAAATATCGTTGTTTTTTTTATAAATTTTAGATGATTTATCAGTCATTTACGTTTTTCTCGATCATTACCATGATTAAGCACATTTTTTTTTCTTTTTCCCATGGCTTGAATTGTTATCAAAAGTGAAAAAGAGCCATGGCATTTATCATGTTTATTGCATAATTGTTATCATGACCATGATTATCCTGCTTTGTTTATCCCAAATATAAGTGTTTTTTTTTATTACAGATATGTATACTATTGCATGAAATACTTGGAGTATATGTTAAAGAACAATCTTAAACCTATCATGGTGTTTGATGGATGTCATCTCCCCTCAAAGAAAGACGTAGAAAAAAACAGGAGAGAGTAAGTCAAATATCATATAGCGTCCTGGTAGACAGGGAATTTTGAAATACCATCTTGTTACTAGAAATTAATGGATCTATAACACAATTTATAAGAAAACCATTTCAGATGGCATCAACTTCAAGCAGCTTCAAGCAATATTACATCCCATTATCATGATTATCATGATGATAAAAGGCCCTGAAAGAAAAGATGCAAAATGCTGGAAATATTGTGAAAATTAGACCAGTTAAATATGCACTTCTTACCTGTTTAAATTGTGTATTTATTATTGATGTGTTACTTATAAAAAAAAAAAAGATGTGGCATGATTGCCAATGAGACAAATCTCAACTATAGGCCACATGACACAGAAATGATATCTATAGGTCACTGTATGGCCTTTAACAATGAGCAAAGCCCATACTGCATATTTGCCGTATAAGAAAACACAAACTCATATACCAATAGACAACTTTCGAGTTCGATGCATTTCCGTCAAAAACTCTGGTTTTAGTGAACATCATTCGTGTGTTTAGGGGCATCGTCACTTCCATTCCAATGTTGAGCGAGTGGTTGGAAAATTACAATACTATATTGCACGATTTATTCGGCAAACTATATTCTCATAATTGACAATCAGCACTGCTGTCATTAGGGAATTGTGATTAAGTACTTACAAAACAAAAATTCTTTCTAGTTTACCCTGCACAATGACGATCACTAAGACGCTTGATGAACGTTAATAGTGCAGGGATACAGGCGATCCCCTCTATCTGGTAAATGACGTCACAAAGGCGCGCCTAATTGACGAGTTTTTTCCGGTGACAGATGAACTCGAAAGTTGTCTATTAATCCAGATTAAAACTATTTACAACAGCCATGAAATCATACTTGAGAAATTTTAATAAAATAAGAATTTAAATAATACATTTATATCGACTGCAAAACAGGGTGTCGTCTGAGATTATAACATGTTCAGTAACTTCAGTAAATGCGAATAAAAGAAGATAAGGATTTGGTGTGGAAATATTAAAATTCTTCACTTGTCCAAGGACAAATACTTAACAAAAATATAATTACTTTCCCTGAAATTTTTGTAGTCGCCACTGGTTGTGCTAATTATAACAAGTGCCAAACAAGTGATTAGGTGTTTCCATATCCCTGCCTAGTATGTTAATGAAACAACAACCCCACAAACTAAAAAAAGCCAGACATTTGGAGATCTGCAGTATCATTGTATGGAAAACAGTTTACTCACTTCTAGACAATAATAACAATTTTCTAAAACAGACAAAATAGTAGTTGAGATATGATTAGAATTTATTGTTTTCTATGAAACTTTTGTTTTTCAGAAAGAGAAATATGTATAAGAAAAAAGCAGCCCAGTTGTTGAGAGAAGGGAATCGAGCGGAAGCTAGGGAATGTTTACAGAGATGTATAGATATAAGTCCAGAAATGGCTCTCAGACTTATGGAGGTATACACATTGCAATTATACATGACTAATTTTCTCCCATTATATGTACACACCATCTTTCTCAATATATCTCTATTTCCTGCTGGTTATTATATCCAATGCAAAATACCAAAGTTGTGTAGTTTCTTTATAAAGTTTGGATATCCACTTTTCAAAACCTCTGTCTTAAGTATCTGTTCAGAATTCTCAAATTGTTGACAGAAGAAGTTAATGCTGATTCTATTTACTTTTCATTGAATGATCATTGTCAGCTTTGAACAATATTTAAGAAAACTCAAAATGTACCAAACATTAGATATATACAAGAAGATGTGGTATGATTGCCAATGAGACAACTTTTCACAAGCGACCAAATGACATAGAAATGAACAACTATAGGTCACTGTGTGGCCTTCAACAATGATCAAAGCCCATACTGCATAGTCAGCTATATGAGGCCCTGAAATGACAAATTGAAAACAATTCAAACAAGAAAAGTAACTGTACAAAAACAAATTAGAGTAGACTAGTCTTTGCTTTACAGTTTGTAAACAAGCCTGATTTGTAAAAATGTATTTCAGACTCTTTAAAGTTTGATTGGTAGAAAACATTATGTAAAATCTTGCTTATTGAATATTTCTGTATTATAGGTCTGCAGAGACAGGGGAATTGATTGTATAGTGGCACCCTATGAGGCTGATGCTCAATTGGCTCTCCTGAGTAAATCTGGTATTGCTCAGATTATTGTAACAGAGGACTCAGATTTATTACTGTTTGGTTGTGAAAGAGTAAGTACATGAAGATTTCTATATTCTCGGGTTTTCTAAGATTCTTTCCATGGTAAAAAAATAAAGTTTGCTGTTTCCACTGTTTCTATTAACATGATTAATGTAGGCAACACGGTTATCATTGTTTTATCCAAGGGAAAATATTTAATCAAATTTTTACCTTCTTTTTTTTTCAGTAGATCAGAGGTAAAAAAATATTTTGATTTGTTTCACCTCGATCAAACTTATTTAATAAGGTACTAATGAATCATTATGTTTCTCTATCTAGGTAATATTTAAAATGGACCATTTTGGTAACGGAGTAATGATAGAAAAAAGTAGACTGAACGAAGTGATGGAAATACAGAATGGTTTCTACACATTTGATAAGTTCCGGTACATGTGTATTTTATCTGGCTGTGATTATCTCCCTTCTTTGTCAGGCATTGGATTGGTTAAAGCTTGCAAAGTGTTTAAATTAGCCAGACAAGCAGACCTAAAAACAGTAAGTAAAGATTAACCTTCCTTGTCACAATAATTTGAAATGGTTAATTATCTCCCTTGTCACAAGCACTTAAAATGCTTTAATATGATATTTTGTGGAGAATTGTTTCCCTTGCCATAATTGGTAAATGGAGAATAATGTTCCTTGTTCTTATCAATTGAATGCCTGGAATGATTAGAGCAGAATTATCTTCCATGTATCAATCATATAAAATGCTTAGAATGGTAGAGAAACATCTCACTTGTCTTTATCAATTAAAAGGTTTAAAAAGTTTAGTGGAGAGTGATTGCTTGTCCTAATCAATAATACTGCTCAAAATGTTAGTGGAGAATTATCTCCCATGTCAGAATCAGTTATAAAATGTTCAGAATGCTAAGTGGAGAATTATTTCCAATGCCACAATCAATTATAATGCTCAGAATGTTAAGTGGAAAATTATCTCCCTTGTCACAATCAATTATTATGGTTAGAATGGCAAGTGGAGAGTTATCTCCCTTTTCCTAATCAATAAACTTACTAAGAATGATGAGAGGGAAGTTATCTCACTTGTCACAATCAGTTGGAATATTTTGAATGGTAAGTGGCGAATTATTCAAAAATAAAAATATTTGTTCAAGCCTTTCTACTTATACATTTCTTTGCATTTTTAGCTTCTGAAGAAGTTTCCCACCACATACTTGAAGATGCCGTTAACCGTTTCTGATGAATATATAGATGGTTTTATAAAGGCTTATAATACATTTCTGTACCAACTTGTTTTTGACCCATTAAAGAAAAGACTGGTTCCCCTACATGATTATGAAGATGGTATAGGGCCCAGTGATGTCACCTATGCCGGACCGTATCCTTTTATCATGAAAAGAGCATAATCTGCTTAAATAATTGTGATTGACTTTTATTTTGAAATCAGCATTCGTTTTCAATCTTATTTGTAAAATGATTCTAAATACTAAATGTGTTAAAAAAAGTGCTTTTAATCTTAAAAATAGATATTATAATCTGTTCTTATCTATAGAAGCATTTGTACTTTTTTTTTTATTGAAAGATTTGATTACTTGGAGTCCTTAACATTTATCAGATATATACCACAAGAGAAAGCTCTGCAGATTGCTTTGGGTAATATCAACATTTATTCAATGGAGAAATTTGCCAATTTTAATCCTGATAACTTTGTGGTAAGGTTAATTGTCTGTTACAATTTTAGGTCTTTGTAACTTAACAGCAACACTTTTCACGATAGAAAATTTTATTACTACAAAAAAGAAGTCTTGTCATAATGATATGAGAATTCTTGGTAAAATATTCACAGTTCAAGATGTACACATATATATATGAACAGATTATTCAGCAATAGGCTATTTAACAAAATTTTCCTTTGATCTTACTGACTGATTATTTCCTTTCTCAGCACAGTAGAGTGATATGAAAAAATGATTGCTAGTTACTTTTCAAGAGTGCATGTGCCATTTTCAATGAAATTAACAACATCGTCATAGGTAAACTATCAATACACAGATTATCATTAATCATCTGAACTCGTTTGCTTTTAATAGCATATACTATAAAAATGCTTTTAATTACATACTATCAAAATCAGTTGAAAAAGTCTTAAATATCAATCAATACACATCCAACATCCAAGGGATTAAGAGTAAAGACATCATAAACATATTACTTGCATTAATTTTACAATGAAAATTTCAAGAATTTTGAAACATTTTACCAGAATCGGATTTGAGTATATGAAAGAATATTGTTATATACAGAATAAGATTGCTGGGGGAAAATTATAAAGCAAAAACTGAAAGCATTACAATCAAACAAATTTAACGTTAATTTGTTTTTAAGGATTTAATGTTTATGGTGATAGAATAGTCAGAAAATAGTCTTTCTATGGGTTTCTACAGTCTCAAATACTTAAGATATTTAGTTTGATATCAGTGTATACGATTGTAGCCAAAAAAAGCCAGTAAGAAGAAATCAGAAAGTTTACACATGCTGAGTATATGGAACAAAAATTACAGGATCCGACCTAAAACTCACTTAACTGAGACACAGAATAGACCAAATCTGAAAGGAAAGGAAGTAGTCATCAAAACAAAGATACACAGAACAGAAATTGTCAAACCTGGTAAATGTAAATAGATATAGGAGTATGAATCTCATTTTATTCGGCAATAAATGACTGTAACGACAAAGTACACATGCAAACTATTTCTTGTTTCTCGTTTTTTTATATGGATTGGACCGTTGATTGTCCTGTTTGAATGGTTTTACACTAGTAATTTTGGGGCCCTTTATAGCTTGTTGTTCGGTGTGAGCCAAGGCTCCGTGTTGAAGGCCGTACCTTGACCTATAATGGTTTACTTTTATAAATTATTATTTAGATGGAGAGTTGTCTCATTGGCACTCATACCACATCTTCCTTTATCTATATATTTGATATACATGTTCTGCTCTGTGGTTGGGTTCTTATCTCTCTGACACATTAAAATTGAAAAAGGAAATGGGGAATGTGTCAAAGAGACAACAAACCCCATTTCCATTATCTAGAGGTTAATTTTGACTTTCAATGACACCACTTACAAATCCTGACTTACTGAGGTTTCTACAGATTGTTCTAAGACACTACCTAAAATGTTTGTCTGAGCTACAAATGCACACAAACAAACAGAAATACAAGTGTAGAAACCGTAAAATCATGTATTGCAACTCCAGAGTTGTAATCATAAAAAGCAGCAATTGGTGATGTAATATTGTGTTTATATGGTATTGTTTGGTTGCTTCATTTATTTTTCTGAGCTTGTAGAATGCCAGTGTTTTATTCAGGCATGAACTCATTATTTGTTATGTTAAAAATTTCATGTGCAAGCCATTCTTTATAAGTGACAAAAAAAAAATATAAAAAATATGACAATCAGCAACAAGCAACAACAAGTTAACTCTAAAGCAACCTGACTATGGACAGAACGTTGGGAATAAACCTGTTAGTGAGTGCTCATATCTCCTGCTAATCTAGGACAGTTTTGTTAAAACACAACCTAAAAACAAATTGTAAAATAAATTGGAAAATGCTTTCACTATTAAAAAAGACAATATTAAAGCACAAAATACAACACAAATGAAGACAACAGACACAAAGTACCAATCTAATAGATGATACTTGAAAGCTGATGACAACCATAACATAAATGTTATTCTCCCTGAATATGCTTATTTTAGAGATTGTGTTTATCCATTTATCTAGCTGATGATAGTTTGGAAGTTAAAACTGACGGGGAACTGACTGGTATGTACCAGAACTCACCAAAGAGGAAATTACAGGAGATAAGTAGCAGTGAAGATGAACAAAGCCCTTGTAAAAGACGGCGAAAAAACAGCAGTAGCGAAGAGGAACTCTCTCCTAAAAAGTACCAAAAGTTTACGAAATCTCCAAGGAAACCAGAATTTTTCAGTTCTCTAGTTAAAGCAGATGCTGAAGAGAAAAATGATAAAGAAAATGATATTGTTTCTCCACGAAGAAATAGATTTGCTCTAGCGAGTCCTTCAAAGAAAACAAAATTTAACCTAAATGCACCAAAGGCAAAGGAAGTTGTGAAAAGCAGGTATGTTTCTTACCAAATTGACAAATATGCATGTTTATCCACATGTTTCTCAACATATAAACTCAAGGCAAAAAAAACAAAACAAAAAACAACATTGACTTAAAACTATATACATAAGATAAATCAAATGCATTTTGGATAGCAGCGATCATAACTATCACTGTAGACAGCATGTGGATTCATTATTATTCAAGGAATTTTGTTGATATAGGTGAACCACATATTAAAATGTTGAATGAATTACAAATTTTTACAGGCTTGTATGCAAACCTTGACAAAACCATAAAAATAAAATATCCACGGAAATGCAAGTAAACATCAATCCAGGAAAATTGGAAACCACAAAAACAAATGAATCCACAGTACTGCTTGATTTGATATAGTGTTATATTTGATAGAATCAGTTGTATAGTATGTTTTATACAGACAGTTTTTTTTTAGAGAAAATTCTGTAAATTCTGTAGTGTTTGTCGAGTTTAGATTTTGCTATTATTAGGGCAAAATTTTTGATACAATGTGTTTTTTTGGCATTTTTCTTGCCACAGGATTTTCTGACTCTTCTGGAACCACAGGAAATGAGGAATTTATTCACTTTAATATTTACATTTGTTTTGGTTATTTTTCAGGTTTTTTGCTTCATCTTCTTCACCATGCATTAAAACTGAACCTGTTGCAGAGGACATAAAAGTGGACCAGAAACTTGAAAAATCTACCTCTGTTCAATCTGACATTGAAACAAAACAAGAAATTAGGAACACTTTACCTCAACTTAAAACAGGCAATTCCAAACCTTCAAATAAATCTGCTTTTAGTTGGAATAGATTTAAGTCATCTTCACAAAATGGTATAGAATCTAGTCCTCATTCTAGAAATCCATTCAAACGGGTAGTATCTGAAAAACAAATTACCTCTTCACATACCAAGTCATTAGGTCCAATACACAAGTCATCATCAGAGCCATCAATGGCACGATCTGATTCACAGAAAAGCTTAGATAATCTGAGTCAAGTCAGTTCCCATAGCAACTTGTACAGCATTGATTCTGACTGTTTACCCAAACCTGAGGATATGGATGACTTAAGTGATTGTGAGTCCAGTGTTTGCAACAGTGAGACAAATAACTCTAGTCAGAATTTAGGCAGTCAAAATAGTAGTCAGTCTTCAGGAAGACTGACAAATAACTGTAGTCAGGATATAAGTAATCAAGATAATTCCAAGTCTTCAGGAAGACAGATAAATAAGGTAGATTCTTGTGAGAGTTTATTAAGTCAAGTCATTCCAGAATGTCCAGAGGAAGATGATGATGATATAATTGTTGTAAAAACGGAACCAGGAACCAGTCCTCAGGTAGGTTATCAGTATATTTACAGATTTTATTCACTTGAATTTTACATCAATTTAAATGCATAAAAATCATATGGTTTTTTTTAGACAGAACACTCATCTTTTAGCTGATACTTTGTGAATTCCACTAATTTCTTCCTACCAATATTTTTAGAAGACTTTTATATGTACTGCATCTTAAAGTTTTTAACTATCATGGCTTCAAATATAAATAAAATTTCTTGATTGATATTTTTGTATTGACTTTTTTATTCCAAGTAAAGAGAGAATGTATAAGAAAAGTGTTGTCCATTTAGGAAATTTTATTCATTTTGTGTTCATATATTTACAGGAATCCAAAGTGAAAGTGAAAAATGTACAAAAAGGTTAGTACTTATTAATAGGAACTGTTTCAGTGGTGTTTAAGAGTAAAGAGTTATTTTTCTTTGTAATCATGTTGGAGAGCAAGATGCATGAATTCCTTCATACACTAATTATTAAGTAGGATAATTAACTAGTTTTCCATCTAATATGATAACTAAAGAAAATAACTCAATTTTAAATTACAACTGTAAAAGACTTTATACTTCAATTAGACAGCAACTCAACAACACAAAAATACAAAAAAAAACTAAATTCAGGTTATCAGTTTTTCAGTGATTTTAAAAGTCCTAAATCACACCACATGAAAACAATTTTTATGCCCCACCTACGATAGTAGAGGGCATTATATTTTCTGGTCTGTGGCTCCGTTCGTCCGTCCGTCTGTGCTTCCGTTCGTCCGTCCGTTCAGGTTAAAGTTTTTGGTCAAGGTATTTTTCGATGAAGCTGAAGTCCAATCAACTTGAAACTTAGTACACTTGTTGCTTATGATATGATCTTTTTAATTTTAAAGCCAAATTAGACTTTTGACCCCAATTTCACGGTCCACTGAACAAAGAAAATGAAAGTGGGAGTTTCAGGTTAAAGTTTTTGGTCAAGGTAGTTTTTGATGAAACTGAAGTCCAATCAACTTGAAACTTAGTACACTTGTTGCTTATGATATGATCTTTCTAATTTTAAAGCCAAATTAGACTTTTGACCCCAATTTCACGGTCCACTGAACATAGAAAATGAAAGTGGGAATTTCAGGTTAAAGTTTATGGTCAAGGTAGTTTTTGATGAAGCTGAAGTCCAATCAACTTGAAACTTAGAACACTTGTTGCTTATGATATGATCTTTCTAATTTTAAGCCAAATTAGACTTTTGACCCCAATTTCACCGTCCACTAAACATAGAAAATGAAAGTGGGAGTTTCAGGTTAAAGTTTTTGGTCAAGGTAGTTTTCGATGAAGCTGAAGTCCAATCAACTTGAAACTTAGTACACTTGTTGCTTATGATATGATCTTTTTAATTTTAAAGCCAAATTAGACTTTTGACCCCAATTTCATGGTCCACTGAACAAAGAAAATGAAAGTGGGAGTTTCAGGTTAAAGTTTTTGGTCAAGGTAGTTTTTGATGAAGCTGAAGTCCAATCAACTTGAAACTTAGTACACTTGTTGCTTATGATATGATCTTTCTAATTTTAAAGCCAAATTAGACTTTTGACCCCAATTTCACGGTCCACTGAACATAGAAAATGAAAGTGGGAATTTCAGGTTAAAGTTTATGGTCAAGGTAGTTTTTGATGAAGCTGAAGTCCAATCAACTTGAAACTTAGAACACTTGTTGCTTATGATATGATCTTTCTAATTTTAAGCCAAATTAGACTTTTGACCCCAATTTCACCGTCCACTAAACATAGAAAATGAAAGTGGGAGTTTCAGGTTAAAGTTTTTGGTCAAGGTAGTTTTCGATGAAGCTGAAGTCCAATCAACTTGAAACTTAGTAAACTTGTTGCTTATGATATGATCTTTTTAATTTTAAAGCCAAATTAGACTTTTGACCCCAATTTCACGGTCCACTAAACATAGAAAATGAAAGTGGGAGTTTCAGGTTAAAGTTTTTGGTCAAGGTAGTTTTTGATAAAATTGAAGTCCAATCAACTTGAAACTTAATACATATGTTCCCTATAGTATAATCTTTCTAATTTTAATGCCAAATTAGATTATTACCCAATTTCACAGTCCATGGAACATGGTAAAGGATAGTGCAAGTGGGGCATTCATGTACTTTGGACACATTCTTGTTAACAATGAATTTTCATGAAACTTTTGCTACAAGACTTTATAACAATGAATTTTTATGCCCCACCTACGATAGTAGAGGGGCATTTTGTTTTCTGGTCTGTGCGTCCGTTCGTCTGTCCGTTCGTTCGTCCGTTCGTCCGTCTGTCCCGCTTCAGGTTAAAGTTTTTGGTCAAGGTAGTTTTTGATGAAGTTGAAGTCCAATCGACTTCAAACTTGGTACACATGTTCCCTATGATATGATCTTTCTAATTTTAATGCCAAATTAGAGATTTTACCCCAATTTCACGGTCCACTGAACATAGAAAATGATAGTGCGAGTGGGGCATTCGTGTACTGAGGACACATTCTTGTTTTTAAGGTTATTAGTTTTTCAGTGATTTTAAAAGTCCTAAATCACACCACATGAAAACAATTTTTAACAATGAATTTTCATGAAACTTTTGCTACAAGACTTTATAAAGAAAAACAATACATCACTCATCAATATATATATGTCAAAAATATACTGTAGCATTACCTTACATTATGTCAGTACCTGTTCATAGTTGCAGTGTTGATATTAGTATTATCATTCTTATGGCATAAACATGAAATTCACATATTGTAAAATCAACTACTTCCTTTCGTTTTGAGCCATGAATGTTAAACCCCTTCACAGGGAATAGTTGTTTATCATTAGATTGTAATTGGCCGAATAAAATCCATTATTCAGTGGATTATTTATAAACAAGAATGTGTCCATAGTACATGGATGCCAAACTCCCACTATCATTTTCCATGTTTGGTGGACCGTGAAATTGAAGTCAAAACTTGGCATTAAAATCAATGAAAATTAGAAATATAATATTATAGGGAACATGTGTACTAAGTTTCAAGTTGATTGGACTTCCAACTTCATCAAATACTACCTCGACCAAAAACTTATTGTAGCCGTAGGTGGGGAATAAAAAGGTTAAAAACCATTTTTGCAAGAAAAATGAAAACATACCGGGCAAAAAGATTTATATTTGGAGTTATCAAAAGAGAATATAATATGTCATTTAACATCCATGATATAATTTCAGCTTCCACGATGTCTGGTTGTCGTGTTTCTGGTTTATCGAGAGGGAAGAAGAAGCTACCAGCTGTTGATATAAAACAACAAAGTTTAAAGGATATGTTCAGTAAATTCTCAAATAATAGAAAGTAAGTAGAGAAAACATAAGTGAACTATATTTTTCATTTTACATTGCTTTACTCCCATGTTTTTACAAAGTTTTTACAGAATTAAAATTTTGGAGAGTCAATTGATATTTGGCATTTGAAAAAACCTTATCCTAGATAATTTCAAAATGCATAGTTTTATCTATATATAATACTTTCACAGACATCTTGCATAACAACATAAACAAAATAAGTCATTTGATTAGCTTTGCTTGGATTTGTATTTCGCATTTGCATATCTTCCAACTTTTCAAAATGCCCATGGGGGTTTTACGCGCAAGATGGCATTTATATTCCTACAAATCCTTCAAAGGGCCTTCAAATACATTTAAATTTTGTTTTTTGGTTTCTTCATACTTTTACAAGCCCATATAGTCATTATTAATTTAATGTTTGGTAAAAATTGGGGACAAAAATGCTCTTTCAAAATTTCCATATGGAAGTCTCCATGGGGGAAACCCCCCGCAAATAGTGACAGTTGGCAGGTATGCATTTGAATTTCAATATTTCTCGAACGATCACAATTTGAAGTTCGTTTGTCATAGATTCGTCATCCGAATGCATTTTCATCATATCTGATATAAATTTTCATTAAAAACTTTCGACAATTTCCATTAAAAAATATAGAACTTTATTCAAAACATTCAGAATTTTTCTCACGAGTCAAACTGGTGCTTGCTGTACTATGTTCTACGCATGCTGTTCTACGCATGCGGTTTTACGCATGCAGTTCTACGCATGCGTAAAAGTATCCTCTGACTATTTATAGACTCCAAAAACTTAAATATGAAATCATTTAGTATCAATTAGACAAATATATATCTCTTACTGAAGGAATTTAAATCAAAAATGATAAGTTCCTAGTGAATCCGGACTTGTTTTGAATTTATTATCCATGTGTCACTTCCTGTTTTCAATTAATTTTAAAACTGAAAGTAGAAAACGTGATCTATTGACTATTCTTGATTTGTTTACAACCTCCTTACAGTCATAATTGTTTCAAAAAGGATTTTATACAGTTCCAACTTTAGAGAAATGATATACAGATATGGATCTAGATTTTTTATAAGGATAAAGATTATGCAGTGAGATAATCATTGCAGGTTAATTTCTGCTGTGATTCCTTGTTTAAAAAAAAAAATAGAATCCAACTTTTGTTGATCAGGTATATCCCCTGGAACAAACTGAAGAGAAATTGTGACTTAAATTTCCGGATCCCATGTCAGAATCTTTCATAATGAGGTCATAATAACGTCAAATGATATCTAACAATAACTGCCAATCATGCCTAAGTCCTTTAAAATTTGACAAAGTCAAAGATGAAGCTAGTAATATACATTCTAGGTCCCTTACACAAAAATAGGTTGAATTTAATAGCGTGCAAAAGTGACCAAAGCCCTCAAAATCCTAGTTTAATAGTGCGTTTGTATGTTTTTTGCTGAGCATGTACTGATCTTGTGTCAAGGATACATACTCCGTATTCTTTGTTTTACTATTATCATGATTATATGAACTTAGTCAGGGTTAGTCATACTTGTTATTTTTTTGTTGCTGTTCATTACCAAAAAAAATTAAAGCTATTATGAACCAAAAACAGTTCTCAACTTCGAAAATTGTGCCAATTTATAGGAATTATAACTGGATTCTATCTGATATTAACCTGTTGTCTGTACTGCTCCTGATACTGTTATAATATAACTCATATTTATTCTTCCTAAAATAATGTACAACATAATGTAATGTAAAATAATATTGTGCATGAAAATAAGGTGTTTGATATTTTTATGATTTCAGATGTTTTTTAGCAAGTTTTCATGCAGTAATGTTCTTGTCTTTTCAGTGAAAAACCGAAGTTGAAACATGAAAAGAGTAATGAAGACCTGAATGCTACTCCTACCACAGACAATAGTGTTTTGTCTTTGAAAGGTGGCATACAACGTTGTTTACTGCCTTGAACACATACAGACAGTTATAAATATGTCTCCTAGAGAATATTGCTACAATGAACTTTATATCTGCCTCGAGTGTGTATCTGAATGGTGTAGTACAGCACTTCAGTTAAGAGAACATCACTTCAACTAAATGTACAATGCTTCAAGTCAAAAGTACAATGCTTGAGATATATTAGTAATGTTTTATCATTGAAAGGTTTTCTAGTGCTGTTACCAACATTACACCTTAACAAAACTGAAAGTGTTATATCTTTCAAATATGATGTACAATTTATGTCAACAATGATTAGCTAGATCTTGGATGAGTACACACTCTATAATGGTAAGAATGATACTAACATATTATCTCATGTATCCTGAGGGTAGCAAAACTGTGATAAAACTTATGACCAAATTTCATGGTTCACAAAATATGGACATTTCAAAGTCTGTTTAGGACATGGTGTCATATGATCCTATATTCATTTTCTTGATATTGGAATTTTTGTTTTCACAAAACCTATCAGAACTATTTTGAAATGTTGACAAATGGCCAGTTTTCTCTTGATGCATGGTTTTTATGAGAATTTGATCCTACATGATAGGATATTGAACATTTATCAATAAATTGAAGATATAGTGCTTATAATTATTTTAAAGTAATGAAATCTTTTATGTCACAATATTATATGGATACCACGAAACAGTGTTCTGTATTTTACTGTTTTTACATGATTTTGTTTTCTTTTATTTGTATGGTTGTTATACTTTTTATATAAAAATAAATCCAAGATTTTACTATTGAACTTTTTTGTTTCTGCCACTTCACAACTTTGTAAAACTTGATTCATGAATACACAAGTCATATAGATAAAAAAAATAATGGATGTATGATTGTTAGGGAGAAATCAATTACCAAAGACCAATTGATGTGGATGTAAGTAACTATAATCCACCATGTATTGCCTGATTTGTTACACGAACTTAAATTTGTTGTGAATATAAAAAATAAGGTATGTTATGATTGTCATTGAGACAACTATCCACCAAAGTACAAATGAAGTTGATGTTAGCAATTATATGCAACCATAAAAAAATGGGAACAAGAGTGAAATGTCTTGCCTGTTTAACTACCATTGATTTTATGTTCTTAGCTCTAAATACAAAGTTTTACTACAAGTATTGTATTAACTTACCATACTTCAAGAAAATGAGGTCAAGGTCAGATTAACCAAGCCAGAAATACATGTACACCTTACAACCATGCCATGCCTAGGTTCTGTGTTGAAGGCCGTACCTTAACCTATAATGGTTTACTTTTATAAATTGTGACTTGGATGGAGATTACACCAGCCCAGCCTATCATTCCATACATCAATTTAGTAAACCAATTGCTTATATATATGTACTTGACCATGAAAACTAAACCTTGTTCACTGATCAATGAAATGAGTTTGAGGTCAAGTGAAAACTGTATGACCGGCATGAGGAATGTGCAAGGTATGAATTTACCAAGTATAGTTGTACTTTTACTCATAATAAGAGAGAAATTAACATTACAAATAATCATAACTTTTTTTTCAAGTAGTCACTGAACCATGAAAATGAGGTTCAAGACAAAGGACATATGACAGAAAGAAACTTCATAATATAGGGCATCTTTTACAAATTTAGTATACCTGTTTACCTGAAACCAAACTTAAGTATTCATTACACCAGACTCGGACATCTTTTCAACAGAGTTTTACTATTCGTATGGCTGGTTTTTTTTCACATTGGCTAGAGGTTCAGGTGGAGGGTTGAGATCTTACCTGTCACAGTCAGGAACCTCCGACTTTTGTTCGTCTTGTACATGTATGTATTTTTAATTTTGGCTCATTTATGTTTCCAATATTAGTGTGACGCCCATTTTTTCAGAACTTTTTTTTTAAGTAACCGGCTGACAACTGCCTCAGCATGCCGGATTTTTTTGCTGAGTAGACCCATTGGTGGCTTGGGCTGTTTTCAGCTCTTTGGTCAGGTTGTTGTCTCTTTGACAAGTTCCCTGTTTCCATGCTCAATTTTATTTATAAGTACTTGTTCTGAAATGGACCTTCTTAGATACCAAAAAAAAAAATGTAACTCTCTTGGGATATTTGTCACAGGTGAGACAAACACCTTGATGTATAGCTAATCAATCAAAGTAAATTGTAAAAAAAAAAGACAACATAATTTAATTGATTTTATTATCAATAACAATTGTGAGACTTCAGATAGAAATAACAACAATGGTTATAAAACAAAGGTTATAAAATTGTGTAGATTAAGTAATACTTCAAATTAAAGGGAACACAAAAATCCTACAACAGCATCGTTGACTAAACACACTTATTTAACTGAATACAGTGATTGACTTTTGTTTGGATGACATCAGTCAGTTGTATGGTTGTCATTGTGAACAATATACAACCACAGACAACGCTTCAGATATTTCATTTTAACATTGGAAGTAACAGTAATGTGTTGAAAGTGTTGCTAGCATATTTCTAGAAGTTACCAGTTAAACATAATTTGAGAGTAAAATCAGTAATCAAACCTAGCATCACTTCCGGAAAGTAATCTCTCCCATTTGAAAAAAAGCACTTGAATACAGAAAACAACAATCATCTTTATGTTTTAACAGGATCAGCTGTTGTCTAATTTTCAAATTTACTCAGTATTAAAAAGAGTGTAAAATGGTCTATTATTAAAGTTTGTTAATAATGCATGCCTTTCCCATTGAGTGTTGAAGGTTGAAGATTGGTGTCATTAGTATCAACATGAAAATTTAGCAAACATCACAGATTAGTGTATTATCAAACAGTTGATGTTTTTTCTGTAAGAAAAGATATAAATAAAAAATATGAAAAAAGGGATACAATGCATTTATTAAAGTACTGGGGATTTTATCAACATTTCACTAAGGTCCAGTGACTGGTTTATGAGGATGCTAAATGTTGAACACTATATGAAGATATGGCAGTGTCCATGTTGAGTTATAGGAAACCCAAAATATTATTTTCCTCTAAAATAAAATTCAAATTATAAAATGTAATATGTAATTTTTGCTTGAATATTATCTGTGGAATGCAAACTTTAGTTGGAATTAGAAAAATCCTACATCTTGGGTGTATCGTTACAAAAATTTGTCTGATTATAGAATTGATCTCTGTTGTTTGACACATTAACCTCCAAAAGCTAGTGAACCTTGAAATGTAGGTCATAGGTCATTGAATTTTCATTTTTTTGCATCAGCAGATTTTTTAAGATACAAATTAGCATAAAAATTAACAAGGTTTTACATGTATATTTATTATCTCTAAGAACTGTATATGGATCTGTAAGAATATATGCAGTGAAGCACATTAAATAGTTCTACAAAAAAAAATGTTTTAAGCAATGATTAATATGACTGCTAATTTATGTATTTTGGCAAATGTTAAAGTTGACATTCTGGATTTCTTAATAACAAATATAGAAAGATGGGCATGATATAAACTGAAAAGCATGATTGTGTAGAACATATTTTCTGCTTAAATAAAAAAGCAAGAAAATATATACATTTATATTAAAGATAACTATAAAAATACCTTCATTCTTTTTCATCAGTTTTTTTTATAGATCTTATGGTTATTAAAAAATCCAATGAAAATTCATATTGGTTTTCATAAATTGTCTAGCCTAAAATCACAAATTAAAAATTACATAAAACAATGATTTTTATCAAATCATAAAAATCTTAACCTCTGTATGAAAGTATTTTGACAGTATCTTCTAATACAAAATCCTGGTTATACAAATATCTCTTTAAACTATACACTGTATAATTGTCTGTTCAATGTAATTTGTTTATACATTGTAGCTGTTTTCTTGCAACTGAACAAAACTATAAATAATCTTATGAAAAGCATAAAAAATATTAGGGGTTGAAACAAAATTGCACAGGTGGAACTGAGGTTAAAATCAACTGCTCAAAGTTTACCCTATCAAATCCGTACTGATTTGAATACATATAGAATAATAGGTAGTTTCGTTTTTGATACTGACTATATCATGTGGAATATCTAGACGAGACCGTTAGGGCGAGTTTAGATATTCCACATGATATAGTCAGTATCAAAAACGAAACGGGCGAGTTTAGATATTCCACATGATATAGTCAGTATCAAAACGCAACGGGCGAGTTTAGATATTCCACATGATATAGTCAGTATCAAAACGAAACTACCTATCATTCTGTTTATCGGTAATTATGACGTCACACAATGTATTGCCTAATATTTTCAGTGATACAGCCAGTACCTTGATACTCGAAAATATTAGGCAGTAAGATCAAAGGGAAAATATACGAATTACCGATAACTAAAAATATTGGAGCAACCTGTTGAAATACTCCAGTTTAATAACAGGTTTGTACCATTGAGAAATCTGTTAAATATTGAAGGTATTCAGATTATTCAAGCTTAAGCACCTGATTATATCTGTAACAAATGATTCATTTATCAATAATCACTTCTGAAATCACAAATCTTATATAGATAATTACAATATGAAAATATGAAATAACAAACATTTCTGTAATCACATGAGTGTTTTCAAATAATTAATCAATGGTACTAAATGGTTTCATTAATAGAATAAAAATGTGACAGAGGTTTTTTTTATATCAGGTTAGTTAACTGAGTGATTAAAGCTACAATGGAGAACAATGCTTATACAAATTAAATGAGCTATGTCTACCCATAATTGAATTGAACCCAGTGATTTCTCTTCAACTACGCTGACTAGATAAAATCTTATTTGGATTTCTTTTAGAGGTTTCAGTTGTGAAGGCAAGCATATGATAACATGCATAAGATATACAATTACACAACAATGATACTTAAGAACTGATTTGTATATTTTTTTTAAAACCTCAATATAAGGTTCAGATTAGATATGATACACTGTAGGTTAGAAATATCTTATAACAGATATTTTGAAAAAATTAAAATGACAATTTTTAAAGGCATTGTGAATTGAAAATATTAATTAATTGAACAGAACACAATCACTAGAGCTCTATTTGTTAATATAAATGCATTGAAAATATTAAACCATACAAAAGAACACAATTCATAAAAATATCATTTAACATCCAACTGAACACATTTAGCTGTGACTTACAAGAAAGACTCAGTGTCCAACAATTCTAGATATTATGAGAAATGTTACTGAAATGTATTAGGCAATGTCCATTCATGTTAAAGAGACATGGGGTTTCTTCTCAAAAGCCTATAAAGGAACAAGATTATTTTGTAGAGTAAACAATTCTTCTACTTTTTATTGGAAACAAACATTTTTATCAAAACAAAAACAAAATCAAACTTTCAAACAAAAAAAACCTGTTGTCCTCTCCCACTCCCACAAAAAAGGAATGCCTAAGTTGAACTAATTTTATATTTTGTTTTTTTCATTTGTCATTGGTCACAAGTATTGAATTTTCAGACTTTACAACATAATATTTACTATACTTAAAATGCAGTATTCAAGGGCAATATTTTTTAAGCAAATGTGTAATCAGTAAAAAACTGATATCATGATATTATAATGTTGATCAGAGAAAACTTACATTATCATGGATATTTGACTTCATGATTTTGTTAAAATCTGTATACAAATCTATCTATGTCTATAGAAAGTGTGTATTTCATTGAAACATTTAAATTTGCGGATTACCTTTACCAACAAAATCCACGACAAATTGGTATCCACGAATAAAATGAATCCACAGTTTTTAGCGGGACGCTTGCGCTTTTTCAAAGGACATTTGCGCTTTTTATTTTGGACACTTGCGCTTCAAATCATAGGACATTTGCGCTTTTTAAAAATATACATTTGCGCTTTTAACAAAGGACATTTGCGCTTTTGCAATAATTAGTTTTTATGACTATCCTCCTCTTTTATCCTGTCTAAGAACCGTCAGGTTTGACCTTGAAGAGTTAAAGACATATTGTTCTTTATGATTAAAAGTTTAAAATCGTTTCATAGCACATTTCATAGCACATTGATATATGTTTTAAAGTTTATATACTGCTAAAAGTTAACATTATAAAGACATAAAACACGTAAAGTCATCACAGGTCAGTTTAGCTTGATAACTGTAACCCAAGGAGTGAATAAATTTAGCTCTTGTTATCTGTTCTGACTAGTATTTTGCCCACATTTCAAATAAATAATCAAGTTTTTCATTATCAATTATTGACTGGGGTGCCTGTTCATCAATGTAACAAATCTCAATGCAATTCACCGACTGTTGTTCAATGATACTCTTCAAAAAGATGAAAATAGCAGGATGAGTAGAGTATAACTGTTCATTATAGTGTGCATGGAAGGATTCTGGACCATTTGTTGTAATGACAAATATAAGTTAAATTTATTTGCGTAATGATTACTTCTTATTAAAATTACAGGTAGGCGACTATAGGTAACCAAATGCTCTGCAGGGCGCAGCTTTCTACGACCGCAGAGGTTGAACCCTGAACAGTTGGGGCAAGTATGGACACAACATTCAAGCTGGATTCAGCTCTAAATTTGGATTGTGATTAAATAGTTGACACAGCATAGGTTTCAGACACAGAATGAATGTGGTCTAATGAACTTAAAATATTTTTTTTGCCTTTGAGCAATTCACTATGCTGTTGAATATTAATCCTCTCAAAAAAATGTTTGAAGAAATTTTCTTTTTATTTATGAAATCTGAAATGAGAAAAATTGAACACACCCCCCCCCCCCCACCCCCCTCCATTTTTTTTCACATCCCCCTTTCCCTTTTTCCAAAACTGATCTCAATTCAAATTTCTAATGGAGTTTGCAACAATAACTACTCATTTAAATACATCATAAAATATTAAAATGTAACAAAAGGTGCTTGTTATCATTGAATGGTAAAGATTGTTTTAATTTATCAGTTGGTAGTAAACGTGAATATACATTGTATATTGTATAAAACAATGATTTAAGTTGATTCAACTACTATTCTGGACAAAGAAAGATAACTCCAATCAAATGAAATTTCTTGCTATTGCACAATATTGTGCAATTAGATATTTCTTGCTATTGCGCAATACTGTGCAATTGAAAATATTTGCTATTGCACAATACTGTGCAATTGAAGATTTCTTGCTATTGCACAATACTGTGCAATTGAAAATTTCTTGCTATTGCACAGTACTGTGCAATTGAAGATTTCTTGCTATTGCTGAATAATGTACAATTGAAAATTTCTTGCTATTGCACAATACTTAATATAATAATTTTGGATCCTGATTTGAATCAACTTGAAAACTGGGCCCATAATCAAAAATCTAAGTACATGTTTAGATTCAGCATATCAAAAAAGCCCAAGAATTCAATTTTTGTTAAAATCAAACTTAGTTTAATTTTGGACCCTTTGAACTTTAATGTAGACCAATTTGAAAATGGGACTAAAAATTAAGAATCTACATACACAGTAAGAATTGGCATATCAAAGAACCCTAATTATTCAATTTTTGATGAAATCAAACAAAGTTTAATTTTGGACCCCGATTTGGACCAACTTGAAAACTGGGCCAATAATAAACAAGAGTGCACACGCTGAAATGTCTCGCCTTCTATACTAATCATTGATATTATGTTGATAGTCCTAAGTATAAAGCTTTATTACAACTGTCTCATAAACTTAACATTAACCAAGATAACTAAACAAAGACCAATGAACCATGAAAATGAGGTCAAGGTCAGATTAACCATGCCAGGCAGACATGTACAGCTAACAATGTTTCTATACAACATATAAGTTGACCTATTACTTATATTTTCAGAAAAATAGACCAAAACACAACCAGGTGCTCCGCAGGGCGCAGCTTTATACGACCGCAGAGGTCGAACCCTGAACAGTTGGGGCAAGTATGGACAAAACATTCTAGCGTGATACAGCTCTGAATTTGGATTGTGATCAAATTTTTGACATTACATGGGTTTTTTTTACACAAAACAAATGTCAAGATTTTACAAATTTTACAATTAAAGATTTCTTCTTCAAACTTTTTAAATCTAAAATTAAATAGTTGACACAGCATAGGTTTCTGACACAGAATGAATGTGGTCTAATGAACTTAAAAGTTTGTTTTTGCCTTTTAGCAATTCACTATGCTGTTGAATATTAATCCTCTCAAAAAAATGTTTGAAGAAATTTTCTTTTTATTTATGAAATCTGAAATGAGAAAAATTTAACCCCCCCCCTTTTTTCACATCCCCGTTTCCTTTTTTCCAAAACTGATATCAATTCAAATTTCTAATGGAGTTTGCAACAATAACTACTCTTTTAAATACATCATAAAATATTAAAATGTAAAATAAAGTGCTTGTTATCACTGAATGGTAAAGATTGGTTGGTAGTAAAAGTGAATATACATTGTTTATTGTATAAAACAATATAAAAAACTTCATCAGCAACATTTTATATTGGCAAATTTCCAATGAAGTTATTTACATAAAGTAATGGGCAAATAAAAATAGAAAATGACATCATAGTCATGTCTGGCAAATGTCCAACATACATTATCTAAAAACATTTTAGATAAGATAAGGAAATAAGATGTAAAAAAACTGCTTGTTATCACTGAATGGTAAAGATTATTTTAATTTATCAGTTGGTAGTAAAAAGTGAATATACATTGTATATTGTATATAACAAAGATTTAAGTTGATTCTGGACAAAGAAAGATAACTCCAATTAAAAAAAAATCTTGCTATTGCACAATATTTTGCAATTAGATATTTCTTGCTTACTATTCTGGACAAAGAAAGATAACTCTAATTAAAAAAAAATTTGCTATTTCACAATATTGTGCAATAAGATATTTCTTGCCATACACAATACTGTGCAATTGAAAAGACTTGCTATTGCACAATACTTAATATAATAATTTTAGATCCTGATTTGGACCAACTTGAAAACTGGGTCCATAATAAAAAATCTAAGTACATTTTTGGATTCAGCATATCAAAGAACCCCAAGATTTCAATTTTTGTTAAAATCAGACTAAGTTTAATTTTGGACCCTTTGGACTTTAGTGTAGACCAATTTGAAAACAGGACCAAAAATGAAGAATCTACATACACAGTTAGATTTGGTATATCAAAGAACCCCATTTATTCAATTTTTGATGAAATCAAACAAAGTTTAATTTTGGACCCCGATTTGGACCAACTTGAAAACTGGGCCAATAATCAAGAATCTAAGTACATTTTTAGATTCAGCATATCAAAGAACCTAACTGATTGATTTTTTGTCAAAATCATACTAAGTTTAATTTTGGACCCTTTGGACCTTAATGTAGACCAATTTGAAAACAGACCAAAAGTTAAGAATCTACATACACAGTCATGACAGTTAGATTCGGCATATCAAAGAACCCCAATTATTCAATTTTGATGAAATCAAACAAAGTTTAATTTTGGACCCTTTGGGCCCCTTATTCTGTTGGGACCAAAACTCCCAAAATCAATACCAACCTTCCTTTTATGGTCATAAACCTTGTGTTTAAATTTCATAGATTTCTATTTACTTATACTAACGTTATGGTGCGAAAACCAAGAATAATGCTTATTTGGGCCCTTTTTTGGCCCCTAATTCCTAAACTGTTGGAACCAAACATCCCAAAATCAATCCCAACCTTCCTTTTGTGGTCATAAACCTTGTGTCAAAATTTCATAGATTTCTATTTACTTAAACTAAAGTTATAGTGCGAAAACCGAGGAAAATGCTTATTTGGGCCCTTTTTGGCCCCTAATTCCGAAAATATTGGGACCAAAACTCCCAAAATCAATCCCAACCTTCCTTTTGTGGTCATAAACCTTGTGTTAAAATTTCATAGATTTCCATTCACTTTTACTAAAGTTAGAGTGCGAAAACTAAAAGTATTCGGACGACGACGACGACGACGACGACGCCGCCGACGACGACGACGCCGACGACGCCAACGTGATAGCAATATACGACGAAAAATTTTTCAAATTTTGCGGTCGTATAAAAACTTAACACTGTGCAATGAACCGTGAAAATGAGGTCATGGTCAAAAGAAACCTGCGCTACTGACATAAAGATCATAAAATATTTCCATACACCAGATATAGTTGACCAATGGCATATAGTATTAGATAAAAAGACCAAAACTCAAAAACTTAACTTTGACCACTGAACCATGAAAATGAGGTCAAGGTCACATGACATCTGCCCGCTAGACATGTACACCTTACAATCATTCCATACAACAAATATAGTAGACCTATTGCTTATAGTATGAAAAAAACAGACCAAAACACAAAATTTTAACTGTAACCACTGAACCATGAAAATGAGGTCAAGATCACATGACATCTGCCTGCTAGACATGTACACCTTACAATCAATTCATACAACAAATATAGTAGACCTATTGCATATAGTATGAAAAAAACAGACCAAAACACAAAAATTTAACTATAACCACTGAACCATGAAAATGAGGTCAAGGTCAGATGACACCTGCCAGTTGGACATGTACACCTTACAGTCCTTCCATACACCGAATATACTAGCCCTATTGCTTATAGTATCTGAGATATGGACTTGACCACCAAAACTTAACCTTGTTCACTGATCCATGAAATGAGGTCGAGGTCAACTGAAAACTGTCTGACAGACATGAGGACCTTGCAAGGTACGCACATATCAAATATAGTTATCCTATTACTTATAATAAGAGAGAATTCAACATTACAAACAAGTGAAACTGCGAGCTACTGCTCACTGATGATACCCCCGCCGCAAGTGGATAATATTAATAGTGTAAAAATATGGAAGTGTTCGGTAAACAGGAAGTTGTCGAGTGATGAATCTGAAAACACATCACACGGTATAGCTGACTTATAAAAATCCTGAAACCAAATTTCAGAAATCCTTGTATTGTAGTTCCTGAGAAAAATGTGACGAAAATTTTTAACTTGGTTATCATGTGTAAAATCATACAAGTGTTCGGTAAACAGGAAGTTGTCGAGTGATGAATCTGAAAACGCATCACACGGTATACCTGACTTATATAAATCCTGAAACCAAATTTCAGAAATCCTTGTATTGTAGTTCCTGAGAAAAATGTGACGAAAATTTTCAACTTGGCTATCATGTGTAAAATCAGACAAGTGTTCGGTAAACAGGAAGTTGTCGAGTGATGAATCTGAAAACGCATCACACAGTATAGCTGACTTATATAAATCCTGAAACCAAATTTCAGAAATCCTTGTATTGTAGTTCCTGAGAAAAATGTGACGAAAATTTTCAACTTGGCTATCATGTGTAAAATCAGACAAGTGTTCGGTAAACAGGAAGTTGTCAAGTGATGAATCTGAAAATGCATCACACGGTATGGCTGACATATATAAATGTTGATACCAAATTACAGAAAGGGTGGATGTGTAGTTCCTGAGAAAAATGTGACGAAAGTTTCATGGGACGGACTGACTGACGGACTGATGGACTGACGGACTGATGGACGGACGGACTGACGGACGGACTGACAGACAGAGGTAAAACAGTATACCCCCCCTTTTTTAAAGCGGGGGTATAAAAATCTGAACTTTTTTTTCAAGTTGTCACTGAACCATGAAATTGAGGTCAAGGTCATTGGACATGTGACTGACGGAAACTTCTTAACATGAGGCATCTCTATACAAAGTATGAAGCATCCAGGTCTTTCACCTTCTAAAATATAAAGCTTTTAAGAAGTTAGCTAACGCCGCCGCCGCCGCCGGATCACTATCCCTATGTCGAGCTTTCTGCAACAAAAGTTGCAGGCTCGACAAAAATCTAAGTACATTTTTAGATTCAGCATATCAAAGAACCCCAAGGATTCAATTTTTGTTAAAATCAAACTAAGTTTAATTTTGGACCCTTTGGACCTTAATGTAGACCAATTTGAAAACTGGACCAAAAATTAAGAATCTACATACACAGTTAGATTCGGCATATCAAAGAACCCCAATTATTCAATTTTTGATGTTATCAAACAAAGTCCAATTTGGACAGTTTGGGCCCCTTATTCCTAAACTGTTGGGACCAAAACTCCCAAAATCAAACCCAACCTTCCTTTAGTGGTCATAAACCTTGAGTTTAAATTTCATTGATTTCTATTTACTTATACTAAAGTTATTGTGCGAAAACCAAGAATAATGCTTATTTGGGCCCTTTTTTGGCCCCAAATTCCTAAACTGTTTGAACTAAAACGCCCAAAATCAATCCCAACCTTCCTTATGTGGTCATAAACCTTGTGTCAAAATTTCATAGATTTCTATTTACTTAAACTAAAGTTATAGTGTGAAAACCAAAAAAATGCTTATTTGGGCCCTTTTTGGCCCCTAATTCCTAAAATGTTGGGACCATAACTCACAAAATCAATCCCAACCTTCCTTTTGTGGTCATAAACCTTGTGTTAAAATTTCATAGATTTCAATTCACTTTTACTAATGTTAGAGTGCGAAAACTAAAAGTATTCGGACGACGACGACGACGACAACGCAGACAACGACGCCAACGTGATACCAATATACGACCAAAAAATTTTTAATTTTTGCGGTCGTATAAAAATGTCCGGTCAAATTAATACAGGTGAATCAACATTTAAAGCGCAAATGTCCATAGTATTTGAAGCGCAAATGTCCTATCGTTTTACAGTTAAAAAAGCGCAAACGTCCTGTGCCCTTCTATTTGTACCCACTGACAATAAAAGTATGTATTGTGATTCAGAAGTGGCTGCGTTTTCTTATTGCCAACAAATTTGGTTTTAGTACAGTTCCTGATTTCATTGGCGGATCCAGGGGGGGGGGGGGGGGGGTTCCGGAGGTTGGAACCCCCCCTTTTTTTTGGCTGATCAATCATTTGAATGGGGACATATAGTTGGAACCCCCCTTTGTCCTGGGTTGGGAACCCCCCCCTTTTTAAAATGGCTGGATCCGCCACTTGATTTTTTTTACTTTTATGGCAAATTTTTCAGTTGGCTTCCTCCTTGATTGTCCACCAAATTTTAGATTCTTATAACAAACTATAGTATTGGTATTTTTAAAATAAATAGTAAACAAATATAAAAGCAAGATATGGTCAAAAATAAATTACTAAGTACTAAGTATTTGGCAAGTACAGATTTAAACAAATAATTCAATTGAAAACATTTAAACAATAACTTAATCTACTATGTTCAATAAAATGGTTTAATTTGTAATACCTATAAAACAAAGTTAAATAAAAAACAAATGTCTTTAAGCAACTGTAGTGTACTTAAAACTACATAAATCTCTAAAAACTCAACAATAAAATAAAGCACCAACCAATTAAATGACAGCATTTCAAAAAATTAAACTAAAACAAAAACCAATGACTGTAAAGAGATGTAAATATATAGCATGCCAGAAAACATAAGAAGATATGAAATAAAATATATGTATGAATACGATTTCATGATAATCTTCTTTTATTTCTTGTTCTGACAATCTTGGGAGATGTCGTATCTCTTTATCTGTATCGTTCATAGATGTTTTGTTGTTGTAGTATTGTTCCAGAAATTCTTCTTTTTCAATATATCTGTCATACAGCCATGTCTGTAAATGGTTTGAATCATGTGGTACTTCTGTTATTGGATAGGCACGGTAGTGAACGTTTATGTGACGTGGAGAATAAATTCCCGCCATCATTCCTGGAAAACTTAATGAATCTCTATCAGGGTAACCAATGGTTATGTCTATTACCCATTTAAGCTTTCTCTCTGCAGGAACTAAACTTTCTACAGTTATAAAAATAAAATACAATCAATCAGATTATCAATGTTCTACTTTTATGATTTTCTAAAGTACTGTGGATTCATTACTATTTGTAAGATACAAGTTTTTGTGGGTTTCGTGGGTACATGTGAACCACAAATTCAAAGATTGAATGAAAACAAATTTTCTATCATCCTTGTTTGCAGTGATTGGCTAAATCAAGAAATCAAATATCCTGCATTCCTCGAAATAGATGCTCACAAAGTGAATCAAATTAGCTTAATGCCTATACAAACCAGATGATCCGCAGGGCGCAGCTTTATACGACCGCAGAGGTTGAACCCTGAACGGTTGGGGCAAGTATGGACACAACATTTAAGCTGGATTCAGCTCTAAATTTGGATTGTGATTAAATAGTTGACACAGCATAGGTTTCTGACACAGAATGAATGTGGTCTAATAAACTTAAAATTTGTTTTTTGCCTTTAAGCAATTCACTATGCTGTTGAATATAAATCCTCTCAAAAAAAATGTTTGAAGAAATTTTCTTTTTATTTATGAAATCTGAAATGAGAAAAATTGAATTCCCCCCCCCCCCCCCCCCCCCCCAATTTTTTTTTCACATCCCCCTTTCCCTTATTCCAAAACTGATCTCAATTCAAATTTCTAATGGAGTTTGAAACAATAACTACTCATTTAAATACATCATAAAATATTAAAATGTAAAAAAAGGGCTTGTTATCACTGAATGGTATAGATTGTTTTAATTTATCAGTTAGTAATAAAAGTGAATATACATTGTATATTGTATAAAACAATGATTTAAGTTGATTCAACTACTATTCTGGACAAAGAAAGATAACTCCAATTGAAAATTTCTTGCAATTGCACAATATTGTGCAATTAGATATTTCTTGCTATTGCGCAATACTGTGCAATTGAAAATACTTGCTATTGCACAATACTGTGCAATTGAAGATTTCTTGCTATTGCACAATACTGTGCAATTGAAAATTTCTTGCTATTGCACAATACTGTGCAATTGAAGATTTCTTGCTATTGCTGAATACTGTGCAATTGAAAATTTCTTGCTATTGAACAATACTTAATATACTAATTTTGGATCCTGATTTGGACCAACTTGAAAACGGGGCCCATAATCAAAAATCTAAGTACATGTTTAGATTCAGCATATCAAAGAAGCCCAATTATTCAATTTTTGATGAAATCAAACAAAGTTTAATTTTGGACCCTTTGGGCCCCATATTCCTAAATTGTTGGGACCAAAACTCCCAAAATCAATCCCAACCTTCCTTTTATGGTCATAAACCTTGTGTTTAAATTTCAAAGATTTCTATTTACTTATACTAAAGTTATGGTGCGAAAACCAAGAAAAATGCTTTTTTGGGCTCCTTTTTGGCCCCTAATTCCTAAACTGTTGGGATCTCAACTCCCAAAATCAATCCCAACCTTCCTTTTGTGTTCATAAACCTTGTGTTTAAATTTCATTGATTTCTATTTACTTATACTAAAGTTATTGTGCCAAAAACCAAGAATAATGCTTAATCGGGCCATTTTTTGGCCCCTAATTCCTAAACAGTTGGAACCAAAACTCCCAAAATCAATCCCAACCTTCCTTTTGTGGTCATAAACCTTGTATCAAAATTTCATAGATTTCTATTTACTTAAACTAAAGTTATAGTTCGAAAAACCAAGAAAATGCATATTTGGGCCCTTTTTGGCCCCTAATTCTTAAACTGTTGGGACCAAAACTCCCAAAATCAATCCCAACCTTCCTTTTGTGGTATTAAAGCTTGTGTTTAAATTTCATAGATTTCTATTTACTTTAACTAAAGTTATAGTGCGAAAAACCAAAAGTCTTTGGACTACGACGACGACGACGCCAACGTGATACCAATATACGACCAAAATTTTTTTAATTTTTGCAGTCGTATAAAAATTAATTAGTTATTGTAAGTTTTTACTCTTTTGTACAACTCAAAAGTTCAAATGTTATTCTTAAGTTTGTCATGTTATAACCCATTTGTTTTTTTTAAAGTTTTATCGTTTAAACTTTTTGATTAAACCTTTGACTAGGTATTTTTGTGTTAAGTGTATTTCATTTACCCACTGTAATGCAATAGATATCATACATATACTTCCATAATTATTATCCTAACTTATGTGTGTATGATACTTGTGCTTAATGGCATCACCAAGGTTACAATAAAGTATAGAATTAGGGGCTAAATTTTTAAGTTTGTACCATTTTTGTGATAAATTAATCAAAAATTTCAATCTTTAAACTTTTTACCAATGATTTCCAGCTTGTTGCAAATTTCTATAGTCCTAATAAAAAAGTGAAATCACAAAAATACCAAACTCTGAAGGAAATTCCAAACAGAAAGTTTAATTATAATTGAGATTATATCAAGTGGAGTGTTGAAGGAATCATTATTACCTTTTTTCACTCCATTCTGTAGAGTATCATGATATAATGAATCTGTTATGACTTTGACAGCTCCAATTCTTGGCAGTGTCACATGTTCTAACACTGGAAAATTATGTTTCTTGGCATACCTGTAATTATATAATCCTTCAGTATCAAATACACATAAGGCATATCAATCAATATACAGAAAACAAAATACATGCACAAACAATGAAAATCATATATTCATTCATTAATTTAACGTGTGAGAAAGTCCTTCAAAACAGATTTCTAAAATTGTCATTCTTTATGTGCCTGTCCTAAGTCAGGAGCCTATAATCCAGTAACATATTGTTTTTTTTTGTTCAATATTTTCGGCTTCTCTTTTGAATTATTTAATATCTTGTCATGTGTTTCTCGCAATTTATAGAATACAGAATGGGTTGAAGGTCAAGCAGTGACTATGGTGTTTACATCCTTGTCCTTGTGGTTGAAGGTCAAGCAGTGACTATGGTGTTTACATCCTTGTCCTTGTGGTTGAAGGTCAAGCAGTGACTATGGTGTTTACATCCTTGTCCTTGTGGTTGAAGGTCAAGCAGTGACTATGGTGTTTACATCCTTGTCCTTCTGTCTCATTTGAAATCATACAGCAGATCCTTATTTCAAATTAATGTAGTTTTTTTTTATTTGTTTGCACCTGTCCTAAGTCAGGAACCTGATGGTCAGTGGTTGTCGTTTGTTGATGTGGTTCATAAGTGTTTCTTGTTTCTCATTTTTTATATAGATTAGACCATTAGTTTTCATGTTTGAATGGTTTTACACTAGTCATTTTTTTGGGGCCCTTTATAGCTTCCTGTTAGGTGTAAGACAAGGCTCCATCACAGTTGAAGGCCATACTTTGACATATAACGGTTTACTTTTATAAATTGTGACTTGGATAGAGAGTTGTCTCATTGACACTCATACCATATCTTCTTATATCTAGGTAATCATTTGATGTTCTACTTACTGTTGACTTGATTTTCTACGTTTATACAGAAATCCTCCTTCAGGAAAGACAACTATCCATTTTTTACCTGTTGGAAGGTAAGAATTTAACATGTGCTTCTTTAATTTCACTAATTCCTCATCTCTTCCATCTTTACCCTAAAAAAAACATTCAATTTAATTAAATACCTGAAATCCCTCTATGGAATAAATTTTTTAAAGTTTAAACTTATCCAAAATTCCAAACAGTAGCAGGTGCATAGGCTAGCTGCGAAATCAGCAACCTCAAATCGAAATATTTATAAAGCCAAACATGGTCCGCAAATATAAAAAATCATCAAAAGGACCTTAAGAGCTACGTTTTCGCAGCTAGTGCATAGGCCAGTTCCAGGATACGGTTTTCAGACGAATTTATCTGATTGTCATGTGACTTCCATCACCATGTGACAAAATGTATGCATATAAATTTCCAACAAATGTTGAGCAAACAGGTGAAAAAGTTTCATTTTATTCTGCATAAAATATTTGGGAAATTAAAACTTAAAAGGATGATCACCCTCCCTCGGATCATTCAGCAATCAAGATTATGTATTTACGGAATATTAATTATTTCTATACTACCCTAAAGAATGACGATTATGAAAGTGCTGGAAACTCTTTATAGAGCAGGGATACAGGCGTGCCTTCTATCTGGGAAATGACGTCATAAGGGACGACATCAAAAGTTCAATGAAGGATAAAAAAAACTTAATTCACATAGTTTTTTCACTGACCCCCACACCCCCTCTCTTAACTTAATTTTGGAAAAATTGATTGACCAATAGGGATACATGTAAAATCGATTTTAAATTAACAAAACTTGCAGCAATATTGACCCTCCCACCCCCAAACTATTTGATTTAAGTTTTTTATCCTACATCGATCTTTTGATGTCGTCCCTAAAGGCGTGCAAAATTGATGATCTTTTCCAGTGAAAGTCATGATTCCAGAAATGACCTATTAGGTGCGTTTGCATGTTTGCTGACAAATATTCTACTACAAAATCCCATTGTACTTGTTACCATTTGACCCCTTGATAGAGTAATAATTGAAATTACCTGACATATAAAAAAATCTTCATGGAAGTAGGATATCCATCCAAAGTTAGTAAATTTAAAAATATAGTCCATGACCCAAGTCATTGATCCACAGGCCACACCTTTTGGGTACATACTACTCATTAAAATTGGTACATCAGATGTGGACTGATGATTTACTAAAACCAACGCTTCCTTGTCCAGTATGCTGGTTAAATCATCTCCTGATTCTATCACTGAAAACATAATCATGATAATAAATAGCATTGTAAAATTACAACAACAAAAACATATAACATCAAAAATTTAAAAACAAAACAACGTTTTGAACAAACTTGTGCAAGGCCAGTTTTAAGAGTTTAACTGTGTGCCTAAACAAATTGTGATTTAATTTTAACTAGAAAGAACCAATTTGCTATTCTCTGCATAGCACTAGTGGCTAAAACAATAACATTAATAATTCTTTATTTAAAGAGGGTTACACAGTTAGGCCCTCATGAAATACCATGAAACATAACAAACAATTACAAAATATCAAACAGACACACATACATGAATAATGAAATAAAAAATTGTTATGAAATATACAATTTTCAAAACAGGTAAAAGTTACAAATTCATATATGACATGTATAGTATTGGCATCAACAATATCATAAGTTTGAGTAAGTGTGTGAAAATGATTATGCATATAAAAAACGCACAGCTTCTTAATGTTCCAACAAGTAATTTTTTAAATCTTTTTTGAATGAGTTTGTACTTGAGGTTGATTTTTTCAGTGATATTGGTAAGTTATTCCATAAAATAGATCCTGAATATATATAAAATTTCTTATAAAGCTCTGTTTTGGCTTTTGGAACTTGTAAATTTTTGCAAGAGGTATTTCTCAAACAATATTGGTTTATTTCTGGCATTTCTTTAAATTTTTCAGTGAGATATACAGGGGCTTCATTCTTAAGGCATTTCTGCATCAAAACTGATTTGTGGTATGAGATTCTGTTCTCGACTGTCATCCATCCCAGCTGTTTAAACAGTGGAGCGGATGATGAAAGTGGATCAGCATCTAAAATAAGTCTTGCAGCCCTTTTCTGCAATTTTATTATTCTGACTAGCTCATTTTGAGCACAACCACTCCAAATAATACAACAATAATCTACCAGTGGGAGAATATAACCATTATAAAATAATTTTCTTAGATCAATATTTAGAAATTTCTTGATTTTAGAGAGCAAAATAAAGTCTAGATGATATTGATGAACATAAGTAATTAATATGGTCTGTCCAGGACAGATTAGAGTCAATTCTAACACCTAAAAGTCTTTCAATTGATGATTTTTGAAGAATATTATTCTCAATAGTTAGAACTGGTTCTGCTTGATTTTTAAAACCCAGCCTTTGACTTGTACCTATAACCATACATTTCGTCTTATCCGAATTTATGAACATGCTATTTTCATGACACCATTTTTCAACACATTGGAGATCATCTTGTACTTTTAATTGCATATCAGCAATAGTCTTTCCTGATGTATGCATAGTTGTGTCATCAGCATACAAGTCTGTATGGCAGTTTTTGATGTGTAATGGGAGGTCATTTATGAACAAAGCTAACAAAATGGGACCAAGTATTGAGCCCTGTGGAACACCAAAATTTATAAACTTTTGATCAGAAAACTGATTATTTATATGGACTTGCTGTGTTCTTTCACTCAAATATGATTTTAAAAAATCAACAGTATCTTCATGGAAGCCATAAATTAGAAGTTTTTGACATAGAATTTCATGATCAACAACATCAAAAGCTTTTTTAAAATCCAAGAGAACTGCCAAATTGATATTTTCATTATTCATTTCATGTAGCCATTTATCAAAATATTAATGAGGGCAGTTTGACATGAATGGTTGGGTCTAAAACCAGACTGGGAAGGGTGTAAAATATCAAACTTTGTCAAGTATTTTTACAGATGTTTAGATACATGTCTCTCTATTTATTTTGATAATGTTGGCAAAACAGATATTGGTCTGTAATTGCTAGCTACTTTTTTTTCACCAGATTTGAAAATTGGAGCTACTTTGGCATTTTTTTTTAAAACAGATGGATAAATACCAGTATCAATCATTCGATTTAAAATGTATGTTAAGGAAGATGCTATGAAAGGAGCACTCAGTTTAAAAATCTTTGGACCTATATTGTCAGAACCAGAAGATGTCTTAACATCTAGTTTAGTTATTTCAGCAAATAGTTCTGAAACTTTTACTGGAGGAATGATGAATTTATTATGCCTTTTTTTCAAGAATTTCATTTGTACATAGTTTGTCAGAGTATTAAAATTTGAGTTGCTTTGTGCCCTACTATGCCTTAATTTTTCAACACATGAGGTGAAATAGTTATTGAACGTATTAGCAATTTCTTTATGATCGGTTGTTTTATGGTCTCCAGTTGTAATAAGTTCATGTGGTTTTGATGGATTAGATGGATTTAGGCTGTGAATACATTTCCATAGTGTTTTAGAATCTTTTGAGTCTTTTATCATATCATTATAATATTTCTGTTTAGATGTATCAATGATATGTTTTGTTCTGTTTCTCCAGAATCTATATTCAGCCCACATTCCCAGTGAGTGATATTTATCTCTCATTTTTCTTGCATATGAGATTTCTTTATTGTACCATTCAGGCTGTCTGTCTTTTTTTACCCTCTTTTTCACAATAGGGGCATGTTTATTTAAAATGTTGTTAAAAATGTTGTATGTACCACATTTCTATACAAACAGATGGGTCATTTTCAAATTCAATATGTTGAAAAGGTGCACTTTTTAAATCTTCTAAATAATTTTGTTCATTAAAAGTCTTAAAATTTCTATAAGTGATTGTTGAATGAGAATGCTTTTTATCATACAATTCTCTTGTCTTGTCATACATATTGGATAGTGATCACTAATAGAATATTTAGAAACATGAGCCTCTTTAACCATGCTTAGACTGGTGACATATATATGGTCAATCAAAGTTTTTGATTCATTTGTTACTCTAGTTGGTTCCTTAATTACCTGTTGAAAGTTATTACATTCCCATATACAATGTAATAAAAAGACCACCTTTTCTTGATTATGTGACCCTTACTTTTTGCTCTTTTTGTCCTCACAATTGTTAAAAAAAACCATTCGGTAAATAGCAACATTTAATTAAAAAAAGGTATTATCACATAAATTAAATACAAAAATTATTATTTCACAAATATACCTTTATATCCTCCAGAGTACAACCAGCATGCCACCATTCCCAATAGTGCTTGAAACAGACGAGGCTCTACATGTGTCCAGTAGAATTCTGGGTAATATTTTTTTATAGGATACAAAAGCAATGCATACACAATGTATGCTGGGATAGCAATCAGGTTAGCAAAAGTGATAAACAGGATACGCAAAAAATATCGCATATACTCAAGAACTTTCTTCGAAACCTAAAAAAGAAGGAGAAACTGAATTAACTGTCAACTGATTCAACCAGATGCTCCACAGGGTGCAGCTTTATACGAACGCAGAGGTTGAACCCTGACGGGTTGGGGAAAGTATGGACACAACATTGAAGCTGGATTCAGCTCTAAAT